>OX336390.1:154601879-155851879 GCA_946902985.2 Meconema thalassinum
TGGCTTAGGCGGCAGCACGCTGGCCTCTCACCGCTGGGTCTGTGGTTCAAATCCCGGTCATTCCATGTGAGATTTGTGCTGGACAAAGTGGAGGCAGACATGGTTTTCCCTGAGTACTCCGGTATTCCCTGTCACAATTTCATTCCAGCAACACTCTCCACTATCATTTAATTGCATCTGTCATTCATTTAATCATTGCCCCAGGGGTATGCGACAGGCTTCGGCAGCCGGCACAGTTCATATCCTCGCCGCTAGATGGGGGCTTCATTCATTCCATTCCCTGACCCGGTCGGTCGACTGGAAGCAGGCTGTGGATTTTCATATTCACTACGTAGCTATGTATTCTACTAGAGATACCGGTAGTTATGAAGTCATTTTTCAGTGCTGCCTTATTGACAACATTGATATTGCAACTTTTCAGCCTGTCAACATAATTTATAATCCTATTTATTGGGAAATGAGAAATGTATTTTTTTAGGTTGATTTCGCATTTCCCAGTAATTGAGATTAGATTGTGTTGCCCGACTTAAAATTTGCAATATGAATTACTAGGTCAGTTGCGTCATCTATACGTTATTATACAAACTTAAGCGCTTAGTTATTTTATTGTTTGTTTCGGATACTATAGGACGCTGGAAAGGGTAAAACTTATCGCGAACGGAAACATGCAAAGATGGAACAGAATGAGTTTAAAAAATATATCCTCGGCACGCCATTACAAAACGTTTTAATGAAGCCACTTCTAAGATGGATGAGGTGGGAATCTAATCCACGTCATCTCATTTCTGTCTATTCTAGCCCTCAGATAAGACTTATATTTCCAGACAAATCTGGTAATCAATCTAACCATTTTTTGGGCCAATAACTACATAGTACTCAGTTCAATAACATCACTTTATGCCTACCACATTGTGTTCGGCAAGAAAGCGACTTCGGTGGCGTAGTTATGCCATGCTGAACTGCTATGCGCAAGGTCGCGGTTTCAAACCCGGCCAAAGTCGCGGATTTATAAGAGGGTTTAAATCCTTCAGTATGCCTTCCTTCGGAGGGGAAGTAAAGCCGGCTGGCCCATGTCATAGAATTATGGCGTGTAAAAGAACCTATGACTACAATTTGTAGCAAAATTTTTAGGTTATATTTGTCTTGTTAGAAATGCTCCATCAAGTTCCAACGTTCACCACTGGGTGTTGACAATGGTAAATAGCCTGCACATTGCGTTACCCATTAAGCAACTAGAACAACAATGTGGGCCATTAAGGGACACTAGGGGTGAGTTTTTAGGCAAAAATGACAAAATAACTGTATTTCGGTAAAAAAGTTTTCATGCACTGCCATTTCTAAAGGCTCAGCGACAGTTTTAAATATCATCTGCGTAAAAAGAAGATGGAAGGCAAATCATAGAAAGTAGGCTAGAAATCCTAGAAAGTCGTAGGTTAACTCAAACGAAAGGTCTCTACGCTCTTTATCTCTACAACAAAACATTGTATATTTTCTGAGATTTTCCAAAAAAGTTTCATTCGTTGAGCCAAACTGGTTAATATAGCATGCGGTTTACAATAATGCTTTTATCTCCAAACAACATTTTTAGGTAAACAAAATGCTCCATGTGCATGAGATATTCACCAATTTTACTAAAAAAATCACTGTATCTTCAGAAACACATGTGTTGTAAGATAACATTGCGATATCTCCAGTCACTTTGTAATTTACACAGGAAAAAAATAAAAAACTATGAAAATTTATCAAAATTCATAAAACATGACGGCACATCAAGAAAAAATTAACCTGACAGCATACATGTATGACTTTCCTGAAATGTCTCAATGTTTTAATATTTAGAATAGTTTTATGTATATGTAATGAAAGTATCAAGCGTTTTACACAATTTCTAATGCGCATGGAGCATTTTGATTACACGGTATATTTTAATAATATAATTAGTAAAAAATCCATTCGATTTCATCCAATTGTTTTCAAATTTGGTATGTGACTTGGTGTTACTATTCTAGGTGTGCAGTTTAAATTTCAACTCATTCTGATATAAAATGTGGAAGTTGAAAAACTCAGCCCTAGTGTCCCTTAAGTTGGGAATCGACTGAAGATTTTGGTTGGAGGACTGTATAACAACATTTTTGTTCTCTTTTAGGCGACAATTTGACCTACATCCTTTGCACTTCTTCATTCTTCTGACAGCGACATCTTCTGTCACTACAGTTTTCGATCAAAATTATTGGAGTATTGACGTAGGTAGTTTATAAGGTAAATCTCTTATTTTAATAGCATCATTTTACTATCATTTTTTTATACATGGTAATTAATTATTCGCAAGCTTTTCTATTTTTGATTTTAAACAATTTTTCGTAAGGATATCCATTTCTTTTTGGCTTTGTTAACTAGTTTTAAGATTTAATATCAATCACGCTGAGGAAGGTATCAATGAAATGCCGAAACATGTACGATTAATAATGTAATTAAACGTTTCTTTAGTGTTTGATTAGGCGGTTTTAGTAAAATAATAGTGGCGTCTGGTAGCTAGAGTTGGAAATACTTGAAATTGACTTTTCATTCATCTCAATTCATGTCATCTCTCATTTACTCCTCTGGTGTGGTTGGTGTCCGTAGAACTCATCAGCCACGTGGATTCTCATCCCCGACGCCGTTAGAAACGGGATTAATACGAGGTAGTAGATTCAGTAGATTGTGTTCGGCAAGTGATGTAAGAGGGAGCACATATTACATCATATATTATTTGTAACTTGTTTGCCCCAGGGACGGGGCTAACGAGCTCATTCCTATTGTCAGCAGAAATAGCACACAAAACAGCGACAATTAAAGTTCACTTTAATTCATGTACAAAATTTGCTGTCCCACCCGCAGTGTGCAGAATTTATATAAACACACTGGCAGTTTTATCCAGCCTATGTAGTAGCAATTTTCTTTACAATCCTCGTACTTGTACTTCGAGCAGATTGTAACTACATTAAAACTACGAGTGCCTAATTCACAATCTCACCCTCCATTACTTGTAAACACGCGTCGTGGAGGTCCGGGATCGATTTACGGTTCTTCCAAGAAATATTAACTCTTGTATGAGGATTAGAGCGGGATGCACTCAACTTCGTGGGTCAAATCGATTCCCACCTGTATTCTGTAAGTGGTTTTCCCTGGTTACTCCACTTGTATGCCAGGCAAATGCTGGGATGGATCCTAACTTAAGGCCACGACCACCTCCTTCTCTATCCTATCCCCAATTTACAAATGAGGGGTCTACATGCAAAATCAGCAATCTCCACTTTTTGGTGACAAAGAGTTATGGTTGGAGAACCATTTTCTGAGGTGTTTGTGATCTGTTTATAAACTTGTTTGGTTGCTATCTGGCTATATTACCCTCAAAATGCTGGATTTGCAACCAAACAAGGTTGTAAACTGTTCACAAACACCTTATAGATTGGTACTCCAGTCGTAACTCATTGTCACCAAAAAGTGGAGTTCGTCGGTTTTGCATCTAGAGCTCTCAAATAGCCTACATACACAAGTGTAGCCATTAAAATAACGCAGATTTTCACACAAATTTCACACACTCAAATACAAGGGGCTATATGACCACGATGTGGCAGATCCTAAAATAAGGAAAACCAATAGCAACATACTTTTTTTCTGAGCCTTAAAGTACTTCGCCCAGTTTTATATTATTGAATATTCTGACCTATTAGGTTTCACTGTACGATGATGAGGAATCTGGCGAGTTGCAAGCTAATGTACTTGACTCATTTAAGCGAGTTAAGGAGATAGTTGGTTGGTTGGGTCCTCAGTTTAGGGGCTGGGACAACGCTGTCATGTAGCCCCCTGTATTTTGGGTGTATATAGAATCTGTCTGATAACTGGTGTTAAATTTGATGGGTGTATTAGTGTGTGTTATCTGTAATTCAGGTAAGGACTGCAGTCGATCAATTTCAAGTAGTTCCTCCTTTTTCTACCAAATTCTACCGTCAACGACACCTAGCTGTGAACTTTTCCACCTGGTGCCACCGCAAACGGCACCAGGCGGCGAACGTTGGAACTTAATAGAGCGTTAATAAAATCTAACCTACAAAGTTAGCTTCGCACAATTGTAGTTAGTGGAAGGTTCTTTTACATGCCATAAATCTATGACATGGGCCCCCCGGCTTTACTTCCCCTCCAATGGTAGGCTTACTGAGGGATTTTTAACACTCTTAAATATTCTGACGACTTCGGTTGGGTTGTTAAGGAGATGTGTTCGTTTTTAAAATTGTCAATAATAAGCAAGAAATAGAGTACGATAACCAGTGTCATTGTGATTGCTGTCGTGCGTGTATTTGGAAATGAGGCTGGGATTTGGAAGCAAATGTCCCAATGCCTTAAATGAAACGTCAGCAGCATTACATGCCAGTTATATTTCTAACAAGAGTGTGGTTTGCTTGTAGCAGTGTTCATGTACATTGCAGAAATTCCCACTAAGCCATGTGTTGTAAATATTCCTCTCATATGAGGTGATGGAGATAACTCCTATTAATTCCGTTGAAAGCCCATAGCTCCAAGAAATGTACCACATCAAACAGCCAACTCTCGTCTCGGTACACACAGAGGGATTTGTCATGGCTAATACCACGTTCACCGTCAAAATAACAAACAGCGATGCTGTGGGAGATTCACAGTATGTACTGTAATTTACAGACCAGGTTCCACTATTTTAAGGAGACTTCGGTGTCGTAGTTGGTAGTACGCTGAGCTTCTATGCCCAAGATTGGTGGGTTCAAACCCAGCAAAAAAGTCGGACAATTTATGAGCGTTAAAAATCCCTCAGTATGCCAATGCCAGTAAGCCGGCGGGCCATGTATAAGAAAATTCCACTAACTACAATTGTATGAAGCTAAATTTGTAGCTTAGATTCGATTAACACACTTTTAAGTTACAACGTTCATTGCCAGGGCTGGATGCGGAGAAACTATTACTTAGATCACCCTGATATTTTCTACCGTGTTAAAGGGCACTACTAGATGTACACCTATCAAACCTTCAAAAGCCTGATAACTACAAAACGAACATGGCGGCCAAGCTAATTTGAAACTTTTAAATAGATGTTTCTCGTCATTTAACCATACAAACGCAATGACGGTACAGCAAATTAATGTTTCCCCGTGGCTTATGATCGCGAGATTAACGGTCACGTTAAACTACAAGCTTCCTTTTTTAAATTAATGTTTATGCACATTGTAACTCACTGGCATAAAATTTAGTTCAATTTTTCACATAAACTCAGGAAGGCGGATGTGCGAAATATTTTACCTGCATTATATATCTCCGAAACTATTCTCATAACACCCTGAAATGTTGTACGGTGATAAAGGGCACTACTATAAGTTCATTTATGTAACTTTCAAAAACCTGTAGAGTACAAAACGAACCTGGCGGCCAAGCAAATTTGAAACATTTTAATAGACTTTTCTCTCGGTTTAGCCATCTGAGCGCAGTGAAATATGGTACAGTATATGTTTATACTTATTGTCATGCACTGGCATCGAATTTAGTTCAATTGCTTACACAACTTCAAAAGGGCGACAATGCGAAATTTTAAAATTAAGGTTTTATTTCTTGTGTGTTAATCATGCGATCGAAGTGATCGTTTGAATAATGAACCTACGCAATAATCGTCATCTAAGTTAATAGTATATAACTCTATGTCCTACATTTATAAAAATCCAACATGGTGACCATCCGAAATATTTAGACGGTTCTCAATATTTATTTATCTATGACAGCAATCAAACTGAAATTTTGTATGTTGATTGAGGCTATGAACATAAGTTCACCTATGGGACTGGCAAAAACCTGGTGAGCACAAATTCAACATGGCGACTTCGCGAAATATAAATATTCAAATGGACGTTCCTCACGGTTTAACCATCCTAGCGCAGTGAAACTTGGTACGGTAAATGCTTATACAATCCATCAAAATCAACTGGAATCTATTTTATTCAAATTGATTTCATAACCACAAGATGGCATCAGGGTGAAATCTCGTTAGCCTACTTTCGATTTTTGCAAAAAATGAAAGTAGACATGAGATCACTACAGGGCGAAAAAAAGTGTGTCTGTCTGTGTGTGTGTATGTGTGTGAGTCTGTGTGTGTGTGTGTGTGTGTGTGAGTGTGTGGACTCTGAATGTCTGTCCCCCCCTATCAATTCGAACACGGTGAGTGCAAATTGAACGAAATTTGGTACAAAGGTAGCACTAGCAAAGGACACCTCAGTGTCATGTTTTATATCGCCGCCATCTTGACGTAAACGTAATGGCGGCCACCCAAATGTTCAAAGCTTAAATCAAATTACGACTAACCTAATCATCCGATCTCTACCAAATTTTGCAACAACATACCTTTATGGAGGGAGCATCCTTTGACAAATCTAATAGGTCATTAGCCTAATAGTTTGCGGATGGCGGCAATCTTTGTGTCAAAATCGATTACCCCTATTTATTCGAACACGGTGAAACCGAATGGAATGAAATATGGTACAGAGGTAGCACTAGCAAAGGGCACCTCAGTGTCATGTTTTATATCGCCGCCATCTTGACGGAAACGTAATGGCGGCCACACAAATATTCAAAGCTTAAATCAAATTACGATTAACCTAATCATCCAATCTCTACCAAATTTTGCATCAACATACCATTATGGAGGGAGCATCCCTTGACCAAACTAATAGGTCATTAGCCTAATATTTTGCGGATGGCGGCCATATTTGTGTGAAAATCGATTCCCCCCATTAATTTGAACACGGTGAAACCGAATGGAACGAAATTTGGTACAGAGGTAGCACTAGAAGAGGCCACCTCCGTGTCATGTTTTATATCACCGCCATCTTGACGGAAACGTAATCGCGACCACCCCAATGTTAAAGGCTAAAATGTAATTACGACCAACCTAATAATCTAGTCTCTACCAAATTTTGCAACAACAAATCTTTATGTGGGAGGCATATTCTGACCAAACTGCTAGATCATCAGACCAATAGTTTGCAGATGGTGGCCAAGTATGTGTGCAAATCGATTCCCCCTATCAATTCAAACACGGTGAAACTGAATTGAACGAAATTTGGTACAGAGGTAGCACTAGCAAAAGGCACCTCA
The DNA here is from genome assembly GCA_946902985.2 of Meconema thalassinum. Taxonomy (NCBI): domain Eukaryota; kingdom Metazoa; phylum Arthropoda; class Insecta; order Orthoptera; family Tettigoniidae; genus Meconema; species Meconema thalassinum. The sequence continues at coordinate 154,609,029 of OX336390.1, forward strand.
GTGTCATGTTTTATATCGCCGCCGTCTTGACGGAAACGGAATGACGGCCACCCAAATGTTAAAAGCTTAAATCAAATTTCGACCATCCTAATAATTTGATCTCTGCCGGATTTTGCAACAACATGCCTTTTTGAGGAAAGCATCTTATGAGTGACTACAAGGTCATCAGCCCAATAGTTTGCAAATAGCGGCCATGTATGTGTGCAAATCCATTCCCCGGATCAATTCAAACACGGTGAAACCGAATTGAATGAATTTTTTTACAGAGGTAGCACTAGCAAAGGGCACCTCATATTCATGTTTAATATCCCTATAGCACGTTGTATTTCAACAAGCTACTACAACCAACATTCAATTATACTCCTTGAAAAGGACAAAGAGTTATAACAATACCCATGCATTTAGGAGAAAGTAGGCTATATGTTCTTTACTGAACATCTTGTTTTTATTTCTTGTGTTCTAATCATGCGATTGAAGTTTGAATACGACACCTACACAATAATCTTCATGTACATAACTCTAAGACCTAGTACATATATAAACAAGTAGTTCCGTGAATGACTATACAGCCTATTTTCATATATCCTACTTATGTTAATTGCCTTTATCTACATACAAAATTTCAGTTTGACTGCTGTAATAGATTCGTAGATATTGAGAACCGACTAAATATTTCGGATGGTCGCCATGTTGGATTTTATATATGTAGGTCCTAGAGTTATGCACTGTTACATGAAGATTATTGTGTACGTGTAGCATTCAAACTTCAATCGCATGATTAGGACACAAGAAGTAACAAGGAGATTTTAAAATTTCGCACAGCTGCCATCTTGTGGTTATGGAAACATTTGAAATAAATTAGATGCCAGTGGATTAACTTTCGTTTAAGGCACTGCCGGCTGGATCGCACCCCTCCTGGTTGCTTTAAACTGCCTGCCCATTCGACACTCACAGGCGTACAAGATATATGCATTAATTCACCGCTAGGTGCAGCACCAACGCACTGGGATTGCCGCGGCTTTTTAAAGGGGAAGATACCTGAAACGAAGGATTGTTATGTTTGGAGGCTTAATACCGAGATTGACGGACGTGAAAACATTACACTAAGTTAGTTCTTTTGTTATTCAATCATCTAAAAGTATTCAGACACATACTTACGGGCAAAATTTCAGTATAAAGGAAAGCAAAAATACATGTGGCGGAGGCATTTGTTTTAAGGGGCGAAATGTCTAGCTCATTTTCCCGTAATTATGTAGATGATAATAAAAATACAACTACTTCTAACTGAGTTAAATCTAACTTATATACTTGGCGAGATGAAAAGAAAAGAATAAGGACAATAAAAGACAGGGAAAAGAAATGCCTCCGGCCCCCCAAAAATGGAATGTTGATTTATTTAGGGGCTTTGCGACATCGTGGTCATGTAGCCACATGTACTTGGGTGTGAGTTGAATTTGTCTGATAACCCGTCTTATTGTGGTGGCTGTATTATACATTTTTACAGATTTTTTGGATAGATTGTTTATTTATTTACTTATTTATTTACTTACAAATTTATTTACTTAATGATTTATTTACTTATGTATTTAATTATTTATTTTTTGTTTATTTGTTTACTTATTTACTTATTTATTCACTTATATATTTAATTACTCATTTAAGTTACTTACATACGTATTTATTTAATTATGTATTTATTTATTTATTTACTTATTCTTTTATTTACTTATTTATTTTATTATTTATTTATTTGCTTATTTATTTATTTACTTATTTGTTTATTTACTTACCTATTTATTTACTAATTTACTTTCACATTTATTTATGTAATTACTTATTTTCTTAAGTATTTGTTTACTTACTTATTTGCTTATTTATTCACTTTTTTATTTACTTATTTACCTACATATTTATTTATTTATTTATTCTTTTACTTATTTATTTACTTACATATTTATAACAAATGTTTGGTGCTTTTCAGTCGGTCAAAACGAATGTACCCAAAAAGAGCTGGGTTATGCCCTAATCCTGAAATAAATTACATGAGATTAATAAATTTTATGTAATATATTTCAGGATTAGGGCAAAACCCAGCCCATATGTAATTTATTTCAGGATTAGGGCATAACCCAGCTCTTTTTGGGTACATTCGTGTTGACCGACTGAAAAGCACCAAACTTTTGTATACTTAGGCAACACTGAAAAATGGCTTCAAACCCCACAATGTTACATATTTATTTACTTATTTATTTATTTATTTACTTACATATTTATTTACATACTTACTTATTTACTTACATATTTATTCACTCACGCATTTACTCACTTAATCATTCATTCATTTATGTATTTTTTATTTTTCTATTTATTTGCTTCCTCTTCGTCACCTTCTCTGGAAATTGCACGTAACCACATCCCACACAGTGAATTGTCCGATGGTATCTCATGAAATGAGATTCCCCGATATTCTAACTGGCCCTGTTCTGATTTACAAAAGGGCACGTTGCTTCACAGCATTATAAAATCGTTCAGAATAAATTCCAAACACAACTTCGCCATTAACATCAATATAAAACGTATGTCTGCTACAGTCACTTGGTGCTGCTTCCTAGCGCCTTTATTTGGAAAAATGGTTGTCTGCTGAAACCAATGCTGTAATCGTTGAATGGGCAGGCAGTTTAAAGCAGCCAGGAGGGGTGCGATCCAGCCGGCAGTGGTATATGGATTTACTGTACCAAGTTTCACTGCACTCAGATGGTTAAATTGCGAGAAACATCCATGTGGATATTTATAATTCGCGTCGCCGCCATGTTGGATTTGTGATCACCAGGTTATTTAAAGTCCTATAGGTGAACTTAAGTTCATAGCCCCTATGAATATAAAAATATCAGTTTGATTGCTATAATAAATTCGTAGAAATTCAGAGCCGTCTAAATATTTCGGATGGTCGCCATGTTGGATTGTTAGATGTATAGGCCATAGAGTCATGTACCATTAAAGGAAAATTATTGCGTAGGTTCATTATTCAAACATTCACTTCGATCGCATGATTACGACACAAGAAATAAAAATTTTATTTTAAAATTCGCAAAGCCGCCATCTTGAGGTTATGTAAATAATTGAACTAAATTAGATACCAGTGCATTACAATGTGTATAAACATTTCCTGTACCAGATTTAATTGCGTTTGGAACATTAAATCGCGAGAAAGGTCTATTTAAAAATTTCAAATTCGCTTGGCCGCCATGTTCGTTTTGTATCTAACCGATTTTTGAAAGTCTTATAGATGAACTTCCAGTAGTGCCCTTCATCTCCGTACAAAATTTCAGGGTGATACCGCTAATAGTTTCAGAGATATAGAATGCCGGTGAAATATTTCGCACATCCGCCATCTTGTGGTTATGTAAACAATTGAACCAAGTTAGATGTCAGTGCATTACAATATGTACAAACATAAACCGTACCAAGTTTTATTGCGTTTGGTTGGTTAAATCGCGAGAAACGTCTATTTAAAAGTCGCAAATTCGCGTGGCCCCCATGTTGGTTTTGTAGTTACCAGTTTTTCAAATGTCACAAAGGTGAACTTCTAGTAGTTCCCTTTATCACCGTAAAACATTCCAGGGTGATATCGGGAATAGTTTCGGAGATATTGAATGCTGGTGAAATATTTCGCACAGCCGCCATGTTGGATTGGTGAGACGTAACACAGTTTGGAGGGCACGGTCGGGGTCGTCCGGATTACTGCTATGAACCTACCGAGTTTCATTGAAATAGCTCCAGCCGTTTAGAAGTTATTAGGGGGACACACACACTTCACACACACACACACACGCACACACGGACAAAAGGTGATCTCATAAGCCTATTTTTTTTTTTTTTTTCAAAATTGAAAATAGGCTAAAAATCACGAGCCTTACAATAATGATGTGTAACATGTGACATGTTATCCTACTATGTGTCTGCCGGGAGTGCAAATCCCTTGTTAACAGTGAACTCTGTTGGTCATTGAAATAACTACTTGTAAAACTCCTGTGCCAAATCCTTTCAGCAAATATGTTTTAATGAATATTTTGACACCAAAGAACGACAACTTGAAGATGATTTATTGTAGGAATATCTTTAATGGGGCTTCCAAACCTTGAATTATGCGATATAGATTCCTCATAGTGCTGTATTTTGGCCGACAGTACCTCGAGTGCTTACATTAAATAAGAATACAACAAAAGTATGAAGACTTAATAAATCATAATTGTTTTCATCAAATATGATATAATGAATACTTTCACACCAAAGAACGACAATTTGAAGATGATTTATTGTAGGAATATCTTAAATATTGCCTCCAAATCTCGAAGAAAACCGTATGCGATATACATTCCACATAGCCACATGGCCGACAGTACGTCGTGGTACCAATCGCCACCACCACGCGCACTCATTGTTTCCGTTGCATTTCCGCCCCATTTCCGTTTCATTTTTTCAAAATCACCCCCACAAAAAATATACCGGTACAGTAACCGAGTGGAAAGATGTTACACATCAAAAATCCAAAATATTTAGACGGTTCTCAATATCTACGAATCTATTACAGCAACCGAACTTACATTTTGTATGTTGATAGAGGCAATTGACATAAGTAGGATATATGGAAATAGGCTGTATATTTCTTCACGGAACTACTTGTTCGTGTTTGCAAAGCCTGATCTTCAGCACTCCCAAGCGACCAGTTTACTCTTTCAAGGAGGTGAGGTCATTCACTATGGTTATCTCTGCACGTTAAGGTACTGAAGTAATTGAAGTGTTCATTCCAAAAACCGGACAATTCCCAAAGTTGATTTTTGAGATAAATATTTTTCATCTTCAAGGCCACCTCTACGTATAGATGCTGTCTCCAATAAACCAGACAGGTCGGGTTACATACGAGGGAGAAATATTGGGTATTCTACAAAACTTCTTCTTCTTCTTTATGTGCCATCTCCTCTCAGGAGGTTGGCAACCATCATAGAGACACTTGCTTTAGATGATGCAGCACGAAACAGCTCAATAGTGGAACAATTGAACCAAGTTTTCAGATTATCGATCCAAGAAATGTGTCTTCTCCCTGGTCTTCTTTTGCCTTGTAGATTCCCTTGAATGACCAGCTGCAGCAGATGATATTTCCCTCCTCTCATCCCATGCCCCAGATACTGCAGTTTTCTAATTTTGACAGTATTTAATATTTCCATTCTCTTTCCCATCCACCTCATCACCTCATCGTTGGTGACCTTTTCTTTCCAACTCAGCCTCAGTATCCTTCTGTACGTCCATAGCTCAAATGCCTCCAATCTGTCCATTTCTCGTTTCTTATGGTCCAGGTCTCAACTCCATAAAACAAGGTGGAGAAGATATAACATCTCAGAAGTCTAATTTTAGATGTAAATTTAGGTCTCTGCTACAGAACACTCTCCTCATTTTATTGAATGCATTTCTGGCTTGACCGATCCTGGACTTTATCTCCTCAGTACAGTCAATGTAACAGTTCACATTTGTTCCTCAATACTTGTACTTTGTCACTTGCTGTTCTGTCTCCCCATTGATTATCAACTTAGACAAGTCCAATGTTTTTCCAATGCTTGTTCAAGATAATTAATTACCTGGAATGGTTGGCATTCAATAATGATTTGTAGTTTGTTAGGATTTACATAATATATAATCTTATTTGAGGATTATATTACTTTTCATTTCTGTATTCAACTAAGATTTTGGCACCAAAAAAATAGTCCGAAGGATTTTTTAGGTTTTCTCAACTATTCTCATAAAAATACTCGTACATTTCCTGTATGTGGAATGTAAAAGAGGTCAATACGAGAATCAGCGCAGCTTGGATGAAGTGGCGAACGTCAACTGGAGTCACCTGCGATGGATGGATAAAGGACAACCTTAAGTCAAAGATATACCGTAATGTCATCCGTCCTGTCGCATTGTACGGATGCGAGTGTTGACCGACAACAACAGTGACAGAACCTCGTTTTGGCGTTATGGAGACCAAGATGTAGCGATGGACAGTGGGTGTCACCAAATTGGATCATGTTTCCAATTACATCAGGAAACGGTTTGGAGTTGCACGAATTAGTGACAAGATGCGGGAGTGCCGTCTGCGTTGCTTTGGGCATGTTTTACGAGCGGAAGCGGACACAATTTGCAAAGACTGGCTACAATATACAAGTCGTTGGCAAGAGACCTAGGGGAAGATCGAAGCAACGATGGGATGATACGCTACATAGAAATCAGAAGAACCAACACCTTCATCCTGACATGTCCCGAGACAGAAACAAATGGCGATAACGTATCCATATAGTGGACCCTGCAGCTAGGCGGGACAAACGCTAAGGAAGAAGTGCAATGTAAAGGTGTTGGTTCTTTAACATACCATAAATCTATGACAAGCCGGCGGTCCCTTGTCATAGATTTATGGCATGTTAAAGAACCTTCCACCAATTACACCTGTGTGAAGCTAAATTGTATAGGTTAAGAATGTAAACAACGCTCTTAGGTTCCTACGTTCGTTGCCAAGAGCCGACTGCGGTGACGTCTGGTAGCTAAGTTCTGAGCTAGTAGTCGTTGACGGGGGCGTTTGGTGGCAAAAGTAGGAACTACTTGAAAATTGATCGTCTGCAGTCATTACTTGAATTAAAACAGATACACACACTAATACAGTCATCACAATTAACACCGGATATCAGACAGATTCTACACACACCCAAAGTACACGGGGCTACATGACCGCGTTGTCGCAGCCCCTAAACTTAAGAACCAATCAACAAAGGTGTTGGTGAGACAATACTAGGTCTAAAAACAATTAGCCTACTTTCGATTTTTGCAAAAAATGAAAGTAGACTTATGAGATCAACTCAGGGCGAAAAAAGTGTGTCTGTCTGTGTGTGTGTATGTGTGTGTGTGAGTCTGTGTGTGTGTGTATGTGTGTGTGTGAGTCTGTGTGTGTGTGTGTCTGTGTGTGTGTGAGTGTGTGTACTCTGAATGTCTGTCCCCCCCTATCAATTCGAACACGGTGAATGCGAATTGAACGAAATTTGGTACAAAGGTAGCACTAGCAAAGGACACCTCAGTGTCATGTCTTATATCGCCGCCATCTTTACTAAAACTGAATGGCGGCCACTCAAACGTTCAAAATGTAAAATCAAATAACGACTAACCAAATCATCCGATCTCTACCAAATTTGGTAACAACATACCTTCGTATAGGATGCGTCTTGTGACCAAACTACAAGGTCGTCCGCCATACCATTTCAGGATGGCGGCCGTACGAATTATGCAAACTTTATAATCCATATCATGGGACCCACCAGTTCCGATTATCGAGCCGAGAATCGTTTTAACTACGGTATTCTAAAGGAAGAGGCACGTTCGAAATTAAAAGTTTATTTTGTAATACTATAGTGCAGACGTGATTTTAAAAAGCCGAGCTGATTCAGTAATAAGACAAGATGGCAGCGGATATCTTGTGCCTGACTTATATTTCACTAATTTGAGTATTGCATGCAATATAGCGTACTGATACAAAATAAATAAACTTTGTATGAAATGCTTTATATATAAATAATATACTCCAGTGATGAAATCGTTTAGTATAAATCATTATTTGCTAACAAGTTCTATGTAAGTCATTTTATATAGAACGATATACGTTGACACAATTAGCTCAGTGGTAGAGCGTTAGCCTATCGCTCAAATGCCTATGGTTCAAACCCGATCAGAGCTAGGTTTTTTGCTTGAAATGTTATATGTTTATTGTTTTGTAATGACTCAGATGTTTTAAAATTAAGCGTTATATTGTGCATATTATGGTGTAAAATATATATTTAATTAAAACATAATTCGCCAGCAGATTTACTCGAGACATCTAGCTGCCAAAAAGGTAACTGCACGTCGACCTACTTATTAACTTCCAGATTTTATTGAAAAGATTCTTCTTCTGGCCGCTAGAATGCACTCGCTCTGTTAGGATTATATTCTTCGATATTTCACCACTAGATGTCACGACTAGTCTACGTGGGGCTCCATTGATTACTATACCATTGGCATTCTATGCGCATCGAATTTGAAGAATGACAAGATGATACTACGATACATTTTTACTTTTTATTTTAAAGGGTTTGTAACAGCCTATTTTGCGTTACTTGAAAATGTTATTTGAAGTAAAGAACAAAACGATTTCACATAGTAGTTTGTATACACACGTCTCTGTAGGGACATGGAAAGATTTGTTAATTCAATTAGGGTTTTCGATTCCCGGTCAATGCATGTGAGATTTTCGAAGTGAAATGCCATGTCCTGTGGTTCGGATTCCACGTAAAAAGGAGGTCCCGTGGCTCATAATCACAAGATTCACGGTCACGTAAAACTACAATCTTCCTTACTTTTTTTTCAATTAGGGTTGTGAAAGCCATGCACAACCAGACGTGTAAAGACAAGCCTCAACTCAAAGTTGGATGTTGCCCACGGCAGGTCGTATATGTAATAATAATAATAATAATGTTATTGGTTTTACATCCCTTTTAACTACTGCTGCTTTTACAGACACCGGGGTGCCGGAATTTTGGCCCGAAGGGAATCTTTAACGTGCCAGTAAATGTACTGACACGGCTCCCTCGCATTTGTGCACCTTCAAATGCCAGCTGACTGCGCCAGGATACGAACCTGCAACCTAGGGCCCAGCAAGCGAGAACGTTACCGCTGAGCCACGCAGCCAGTCCGGTCGATCATGTCTCCAGATCCATAACATTCTTGATATACTTCTTATCTGTCTTTCTTCAATGATGGTAGCAGTTTTATCTAGGTTGTGGCGTTTGGTAGAGGTAAATCGTTTCTAAGGTATTCAACAAAGAATAGTTCTATTATACTCTTTGATAATAACAACGAGTTATAACTATACTCATACATTTAGGAGAAAGTAGGCTATATGTTCTTTACTGAACATCTTGTTGTTATTTCATTAAGCAAAATGAAGCTATAGACTGTTTTTCTTCTTTTTAGTCTCTTAACAACGTAATTTTTTGTATTAGTCTGGTTCTTGGAATCAACCCTTCAATTCTACTGGTACATTCACGAAACGCTATGTACTGTATATATCAAAGGCAGAAAGTGCAAAGTATTTTATATGTGTTTAATATCCGGAGTTGGTAATATGTAACACGGCCGGAACGGGGCTATCACTGGCACATATGATATGTTCTAGTTCATTTAAACAAAGCCGTAATAAAACTGTAGCATTCGTGAATAAGGTGAAGCTAGTGTATGGCCGCAATAAAAAGGAATGGTCTAGCTCCTGGGATATGAATTTTAACATGCAGCAGGCCTCCCTGAGATGAAGAGTTATGATCAGCGGCTAACGAGTTAACGGAACTACTGATCACATTTATCGCTACAACGCAACGTTTAGTGCAGTCAATTCGCAGAGGGGCTATAGGGAAGAATATATGAGACTAGGTACAAAAGCCAATTTGGAAGTTTATTTTCTATTGAAAATGGTCTTTAAATCTAAGGGGACAAGTGGTCCTTAGTTGTTGTTGTTTCATTTGAGGGGTTTGGACAGCGTGATTGTTTAGCCCCGTATACTTGGGTGTGCGCAGGATTTGTCTGATCACTTGTGAAATTGTGGTGTGTAATAGTGCGTGTATTTGTGATTTAGGTGAGCATGGGAAAAAAGGCGTAATTAAGGCTGAGATATCGGTGAAAAGTGACATCACGCTCTAGCCTGTGTCAACCAACAGACGATAAAATACTGCAACCAAAGAATGCTAGTAACAGGATAAACTACTTTTCAAAACTAATTATTGTGTTATATGCGTAAAGTTATTCATATAGGCTACGTTTAAAATGACGCATTTGGACGAAATTTTTGATTTTGTGTTTTTGTTTTCTTATAAAAACCTAATCCTTCTACTTTCAGAAAATATATGGTTTTTGCATATTTCATGCATAAAAGTGCGCTGCGTAGTGTATTTCATGATTCTTTTCGAAAGTGTTATTCAATTTTGGCGCTCGATGTTGCAGGATTTGAATGGCTCTTAGTGCACCCTGTCTTCCACAGATGGCTCTACATGCCCATTGTTTACAAGCCAGTTATGGCAGCTTCCATGGTTACGTAGGCCTATTTGTAGTGAAAATATTTTTTCGTCTCGTCAATACTTTTGTGCCTTTCCGTGTCAATTCTCGATCTTTGGCTCTAAACATCGGCGAGTGAGAGGGAAGAAACGTAGTTTTCGTGGTAACCAGCATATGGAGCCCAGTGAAAACCAAATCAATGAAAATGTAAATACTGAACAGAGTGGTGCATCACATTCCAAGATTGGGCCTACAGCTGAAAGTGTTTCGGATGATTGTGATTTATCTGGTGGTAATTTTAACATTATATTTGACAAAGATTGCCTTCAGAATTTAGTAAATGTGGTAGCATGTCTTAGTTGCTTCAAAAGCTCTTCACTGAAACGTCAGAACTTTGAAAATCAGAGATTTGGATGGGCTGTAGTTCTTGGTTTGTTGTGTGAATTATGTGGCTAAGAGAGCAACAAATTTTGTTCTTCAAAAAGGCAGGAACGCTTTCCTGAGGTAAACAGATGCCTTGTTTATGGCATGAGGTCAATAGGTTGTGGTTACAGTGATGCCAAAAGGTTTGCTTGCATTATGAACCTCCCACCACCACCCTTGCCAAGGGCTTATAGTGAACATGTGAAAGCCCTATCTTCTGTTGTTTCTATCTATGCAGAAGAATGCATGAAGACTGCTGCCTTAGAAATTCAGGAAAAGAAAGGTAAAGTATTTGGTGTAACTGTGGATGGTACATGGCAGAGACGCGGATATTCTTCATTGTCTGGTGTAGTAAGTGCAATATCTGTTGACACAGAGGTAATGTCCAGATATTGTATTGGATTTGGGTTGGATGGCCGATCATGCAGTAGTCTGTGCCAAAAATTACAGTGGATCTGCACCTAATATGGAACCACATGGTGCAGTAAACATTTTTTCTCGCTTAAGTGAGAGTAGAGGTCTGGAGTATGTGGATTTTTATGGGGATGGGGATTCCAAAAGTTACAAAGCAGTGTGTGAATCTAATCCATACAGAGGTAAAGCAGTTAATAAACTGGAATGTGTGGGGCATTACCAGAAGCGTTTAGGCTCAGCCCTTAGAAAATTTGTACAAAACAAAAAACTGGGTGGTAAAGGTAAACTCACCGGGGCACTGATAGATAAGTGTCAGAATTATTTTGGAATTGCTTTGCGGTACAACTGCAGTTCCGTAAAAGACATGCCAAACGCTATATGGGCAACGTTGTACCATTTGACTGCCAATAAAGACAGGCCTTCCCACCATAGGTGCCCTATAGGAACGGATAGTTGGTGTTCGTACCAACGAGCCAAGGCCAACAATCAACTGGACAACTATAAACATAAAGCAGGAATACCACTAGAAGTCCTACATGCGATGAAGCCTGTGTATGAAAGGCTTTGTGACCCAAAAATGCTATGCAAATGTCTCCATGGTTTGACCCAAAATAACAATGAGTCATTCAACGCTATGGTATGGAAGCGGTGTAGAAAGGATACGTATGTAGGGCTGTCCACTCTTAAACTTGGTGTTATGGATGCTGTTTTACACTTCAATTGTGGAAACAAGGTTTAAATGGAGATCATACGAAGGATGAAGATTGTTCCTGGTAGGTACTTGACATCAGGAGTGTCACAAGCAGATGAGGCACGATTACGCAGATGTCAGTTTCAGAGCACCCCTGAACAAAAACAACGAAGAAGGTACCTCAGGGAAAGAAGAAAACTGAAAGAGGACAAGAAACTTGAAAAGGAAGGTCCCACATATGCTGCAGGAGAATTCTAATGTTGTCAGGTAAGAACAAAGAGGTTCAATCATAATGTGAAACTTCCAACCTAATTTAATCAAAAACCAAAAATCGTGCTTCTCACACTGGTTCAAACAAAAAAAACGTCAAGTTCTAATTCAGCTATCAATCGAAAAAAGGTTTCAAATTAAAGATAAAGAAATAGGGCATGTCCTGTACTAAAACCGTGAAGATATATGGCTCCATTCAAAAACTGGATGTAAAGAAAGGAAAAATATTATTGAAATTTTGCATCTTTTTTCAAAAAATAAACATAACTCTAGACAAAATGCTGATAAATTAACAATTCTGGTAGGGGACATGAAGGACACTAGTAGCAATAAGTATGTGAAAGAATAATTAAAATAGATGCATTTTTGTAGTTGCTAGGGTATCTGAAATAAGGTACCAATTTCTTTAATAATTTTATTTTGGACATCCCTGGAAGTGCAAATTAAGCATTCTGGAGGTATAACCGGCTTAATTTACTCAGCAGTAAACCACCAAAAATGAATACAAGGCGATTGGTTTAGAATTGTGGATTTTTTCAATAAACGTATATGAATACCTATGCTAGTAACAGGAAAAACTACTTTAAAAACTAATTATTGTGTTATATGCGTAAACCATTTTAACACTGAATCAGTACATTTAATAGGCTGATTTCATGATGAGTATTTTCTTAACGTCGTACAGGCAACGAACGTTCATGGTGCAGCGGAATGTAGAGACTTCCGCGATATCAGACGTTGCCATCTAGATGGAGTGAAGTTGTCAGTAATATGCCTGGCCACCTATACTCATTGTCCCTCATTGCTTTTATAGGTTGATTGAACCCAAGTGCCATTTACGTGTCTCCCAGTGTTAGTTTCCTATCTGAATTCCACTATCTGGATGGGTATCGAACCCACTGCCTTCTACTTAGAAGTACATTGCCTCCAGCAACTGATTATAAGTACTACTGTATTACGTGTCCAACGCTGGTCTCTGAAAATATAAATTGTTATCGTTGTTGTTGATTAATTGAGAGGATTGGGCATCAGTTAGTTAGTATTTAGGCTATTTATTTATTCGAGTCAGAAGCTACATACAATTAATTATTTATTCGTATGGTAATTTATACAATATACAATTATACATAACAAGGTATAATCAAACTTTAAAGTCCATCCTTCTCAACCATTCGGTTAAATCGGGTGTGAGAGCGAAAAAATTGTCAAGAATGCCAGGGTACGAATAAAGAGGACAGCGTTGTACCAGATGTTCGATCGTGTGTACTTCCAGGTTACACTCCCACATTGGTGAGCTGATCCAGCCCCAGTTGTACCTAAACTAGTTGCAGCAACCTTGTCCAGTCCTCAGCCTGTTGATGCGGCACCAGAAGTTCCTCGGCAAATCAAAGCACTTTGGTTTCTTTGTGGGATCAAGATGGTGGGCACTTGTTCCCAACGTGTTAGTTGACCACTCATGCTTCCGTTTAGGTCAAATCCAGCAGCAATGAGTCCCCCCGCAGTGACACTTACTGGTATTCCAGATACATACAATACACTATTAAGAAAAGAAAACGAATGTCTCAGATTAGATAATCTTCACCCAGAAATGGGCCACTCCCATAGCGCTATCACAAGCTTCCATTAACTCTTGTGTTGAGCAAGAGTACGGACGCAGCTCACAGGAACACAGGTATAATATTGTCTGCCTCTGACCACAATGGCAGAGTTCCGATCCCTGTAGATATATATTTATGAAGATTAACTCTGCATCTCCCAACATCACCCCGAAATCTATTGAGTGATCGCCAAGTTTCCCAGTTGGTGTCGTGACCTGCAGGAAGGCTCTCTTTAGCCTTCATCCACTCTGGTGGTGTAGTGGATTGCCATTGCTGGGTCCTAACTACTTCAGGTTTAGCAGTGAGCATTGCTGTTGTTTGCAGGAAGCTTTTCCCTTCATTTGAGTCGTCTTCTTGGAGATAGGTGACCTCTAAGGTTCTCTACTGACTTTTTTCATTCTGTTTGCGCAATGACCTCACGGCGTACTTTAGGAGGGGCTATGCTTGCTAGGGAATGTAGTTTGTAGACAGGTGTAGGTTTCAAGCAGCCAGTATTCATTCTGCATGACGCATTGGGTGCAATATACACCTGTTTTGCATGAGCTGAGTGTTACCATACAGGGCTAGCGTACTCAGAAACGGAATAACACTGCGCTAATGCAGCCGTACGTAGTGGTTTAGCGTGGGTGCCCCTGTTGGCCCCTATCAGTTTCCGAAGTATGTTATTACTCGTAGCGACTTTTTGTTGGATGCTCAAACAGTGTGTCTTGTAAGATAGGTATTTTAGAGTAAAACAATGTTCCAGGGGGGTTCCTTGCCAGCTAATGTTAAGTTTCATTGTTGCTTCCTTGTTTTTGAGGTGGAAAGCACAAACTTGCATCTTGGATGGGTTTGGTCTTAGTTGGTTTGTCTTCTAGTAAGTTGAAAGGTTCTCCAGTGCGTCCGAGAGCTCCTGATACATATCCTCAAACTCCACACTTTGTGCTGTCAGACAGAGATCATCTGCATAGACACGCAGATGTAGGCTAATCATTAGTGTACATATTAAACAGCAAAGGTGAGAGAGGACTGGCCTGTGGTAGTCCATTTCGTTGGGTTTTCCATCGACTGCGTGTTCCTTGTAACTTGACGAAGAATCTTCTGTTCTGGAGAAGACAAGCAACCATTTCTGTTAGTCCAAGTTATTTATTTATTGTTTTTAAGGGGTAGAACCACGACGTCATCAGCCCCTTCTAACACAGATTAAATTATACAAATTTTGAATGTATATTCAATTTTGAGGTGGAAGACAAAATATTTAAAAAAGAAAAAAAACTAAGAAGTATAATATTAAATAAAATACTAATAAATAATAATAAATTATACGGAAAACAAAAAATTCAATTTTCAAGAAAGAACAAGTTCTTTGAATGAACGTACACTGGGAAATTTAGATAACCCACTCTCACTTATAAAGCGGATGACGAGATCAGCAGCCTCCACGTCATCGCCTAATATAAGTTTGAGTTTCATCTGCAAACCAAGGTTTCTTCGTAAGTCAGCAAGATCCACACGCTCGGTTAAAATGTGGGCCATGGTGAATACGGGTCGACAGGTACAGCCCTTCTCATTAGGTACTCGAGGGTGGATCTTAAATGGCCTATCCTTAGCCTTAAAATGACATCGTAACACTACATCTGCGTATACTTTGGGTGTGTGCAGAATCTATCTGATAACCTATATCATTGTAGTTTGTGTGGAAGTGTGTGTGTTTGTGATTGAGGCGGCCGTGGCCTTAATTTCGGAACCTTCACCGATATTATCCATGGTTAGAAGTACTAAACCATGAAAAACCTCTTATAAGATGGCTGAGGTGTTATTCAATCTCACCTAATCACAGTTTTGCCTCATGAGGCTGAGTGTAACGCATTCTAACTCCTAGAAAACTAAAAACCAACCCCGTGGCATCACAACGCCTGAAGGTCTCTGACCTGCCAAGCGACCGCTGTCCAGCCATTCGGCCTACCAATTGCGCGGTGACACGTGGTCAATGCGTTGGTTCCCTCGGCCGTTATTTTTGTCTTCATGACCGTCTAACTCTCAGACCAGAATTAAATTTATTGGCAGGGAGTGTAGCCATCTTATCAAAGCTCTTCCCTGATTCGATACCGGTAGCCCATTTATTCTTTTGGCATGTGCAATATTTTACGAATACTCCTAACGCCTTTTGAATTGGATGAAACGTTTAACTGACAGTTTTCAAATTTCGAATGTGAGCGAGAATATCACCTCAGCTTCGGCCAGCATCAAACTGTCGAGTCGTGTCGAGTTAAGACTTCAGAGAAGAGTATATTTTTGGGAGTTTCGCTGTTCACCTCAGCATTTCTGAATTGGGTCTGGGACCTGCCGTCTGTGGGCCTTTTAAGCTGATAGTTATTGTTGTTTTAAGGGGCGGAACTACGAGGTCACGCTGGGTTAACCGTTAAAGATACCGGGCGACGCCAGAACGGGTTGCTAGTTTGATTGTTATTAAAGTTGCAGCGCACAAATTGTGCATACTGATTACAAACTTGAATAACAACGCGTCACCTCTCACTTGTACAAAAGATCACAGTGGATGATCCCTGATTTTTACAATTGATCACGTGGTATCGGCAGATTGCATACCGCACAATTTACATTATAAAGGAGTCGGCTGGGTCATGGAAGTACTAGTAGTTACAAAGTGTATGGTGGTACCAATGTACCGCATTCGAGTTTACAAAGTGTTTCAGGTCTTGGTTAGTGACTGTCCATGTCCTGTTTATCTTGGCCTCTATTTAGTATAACTCGAGTCAGATTTCTTCCCTCTTCTTCACTCGGTCCTTCGATGGTGGACAGATTTGTCTGCATCAGTCGGTCCCATATCAAGTGGATCTCGTAAGTGAGAATTGGTAGGATCTTTGCGTCAGATGCATAGCTGTTTTATCATTTCAAATGATCTTGTCGACTTCGTCATTATGCTTGGGTCCAACGTTATGCGTTACGGTCACGGCGAGTATGACGTCATCATGTTGTTCAGTGCATATGTACCGAGTCTGAGTTTACTGCTGGGGTCTGCCGTTATGCGATACGGAGACGGCGAGTGCGTGATGTCAGACAGGAATACAGGGTGACTCCTAAAGAAGTGTGCAAGTTTTCAGACAGGAGTACAGGGTGACTCCTAAAGAGATGTACAAGATGTCAATTCTAAAGAGATATACACGATGTCAGATAAGAATACAGGGTGCCTCCTAAAGAGGTGTGCAAGATGTCAGAGCAAAATACAGGATGACTCTTAACGAGGTGTACAGTATGTTAGATTCAATTCGAATACAGGGTGACCCTTAAAGAGGTTTGCAATATATCAGATTCAAATAATGAAATTCAATGACCCTTGATCACTTCACTATACAGTCCAGTACCTGAAAAGAAAACAACATGTATAACACTCAATATTTTTGAATCACTAATCACCCTTAAAGAGTTGTAAAAGATGTCAGACTCAAATACAGGGTGACCCTTAGAGAGGTGCCCGCGCGGGAAGCCTAAGTTAATGGGTAATGGAGTCTGTTGAAAGAGTCCTCCTGAGCCTTTCCAACATGTGTAGCATTTGTAGCATGCGTCATTTGAAATGATATAAAGTCTAGTCCCTCAGACTGACTGTATCTTTTTTAAAGTTAGCTGCTGTAGATAATTAATGTCGTACCGGGAGTTGGCTTGGTAAGATGACAAGCATTACAGTGTAGAAACGCAACTATAACATACGTAATTGAATGGGAATGCCCTAGCATTATGGAGTCAATGATGTAGTTAATGTCTGTAATTTACAGTGTGGCACCAGTCCAGTTTGGGTCATAAAGGCGTCGAGGGTGGACGAACAATAGAGGATTGATGAGCTACCCTCCAGAGGTCTCTGTATGTCTCTTCATCACCGTCTCTCTAACAGTCCATTCTCTAGGTAGTTCTCGTATCACAGCCACTATAAAATTAACCTTTGTACGATAGAATGCCTCATTCCATGAGTTAATAATGGTCAGTTCTGAGCGGTTATTTCTCACTTGTCAAATTGTCAGAGATATTTGGAGTTTTCTCTGCTACAAGTAGGACCGTGGAAATGAAATATCCTGTGGCCTCTTGGGAGCCCTGGTTCAGGTCTTTCTAGTTGACCCCCGTAGATTATTTACGCGTCATAGTGAGGATGAAATGATAATAATGATGTCACAAACATCCAGTTTCCAAGCCAGGGGAATTAACACTAGGGGAAAAACCTCTATGACCCGTCCAAGAATGAACTCCGGAAACCTTCTATTTTACAAGAACTAGGTCTATTTTTAGTTATTGAGGTTTAAAGTATTCACCAAAATTTATGTAGTTTGCTTTACGAGTCACACAATTGTACCGAATTGTAATGGATATTTTCCTAATCCTGAAACAAATTTACATGAAATCAATATGTTATGTATGAATTGCTGCCAATGGCCAGAGTTGGGTATTTTTGTTTGAACGCTTAGGGGCTCCCAAAAAGTCCAATTTCAAGTAGTTCCAACTTTGGCTACCAGATACTACTGACACTAACACCTAGTGGTGAACGTTGGAACTTGATAGAGCGTTTCTAACTAGCCAAATAAACCTACAAATATTGCTACACGCTATCAATTGCAGTGGTGGGTTCTTTTCCGTTCGACTGGCTGCGTGGCTCAGCGGTAACGTTCTCGCTTGCTGGACCGAAGGTTGCAGGTTCGTATCCTGGCGCATTGAGCTGGCATTTGAGGGTGCGCAAATGCAAGGGAGCCGTGTCAGTAGATTTACTACCACATTAAAAATCTCCTTCGGGGCAAAATTCTGGCACCCCGGCGTCTCTTAAAGCCAGAGTAGTTAAAAGGGACGTAAAATAATAACATTATTATTATGTTTTACCTGCCATAAATCTACCGCTTTACTTCCCCTCCGAAGCAATGCATACTGAAGGAATTTAACACTCTTAAAAATCCGACGACTTCGGCCGAGTTTGAACCCGCGATCTTAGCATAGAAGATCGGCATGCTACTGACAACGCCACCGAAGCCACATGAGGTTAATAAATACACTTGGATGACCAGTTCCGATCGTCAAGCGATCATCATGAATCACGCACGGTGGGAGTACTAAACGACTCAGAACAGAGACTTCGCTACCAGGATGGTTGCCGATATCCGGAACGTATAGGGACTGGAAGAAGAAGTGTACTGTAGAATCCAGGTTCACCACTCCTGAACAATTACTGCTTGAACTCAATTGCACTCATCATGGTCATCAGCTCTTTGCACATCGGTGTTTCTCGATAAGTCTGTATTATTGTGGTGGCTACGTGAATGTACTTGTAATTTGAGCTTTGATTGGGAAGATTCTAGAAGCATACAGTATTTCCGCAGTTTTCCGCTTATCGTTATTGACTATCGCCCCGGAGGTCCGGGTTGGATTCCCGGATGTATATGCTGCAACATATTCACCTCGGGGTGAAGCGCTAGTAATCTTGGTTGTCACCCCGGGTTCGATTCACACCTTAGCCATCCTTGAAGTGTTCTCAGACAAATTTAATTATTGTGAACTGTTCCGTCTTTTCAATACTAGTTGTATTCTAGAAGTTAACAACGGTACATGTTTCGGACACTTATGTGTCCTTCTTCAGCCAGAGATACATATTAAAACACTTATAAGTAACAAAATACATTATAAAACACTGAGTAGTCATTAGATTTAAAATCAAGGTGTCCTATAGTTCATGCATCTGGAGGAAGGTGTCCCATATTATAATTATGCATGTCAACTCTGCTGGTTGACAGTAGTCATTTAGTTCTTATTGGCTCCTTCCTGTGCCAATACTTATTATGAGGAAACTATTAAAAAACTTGCTGAAGATCTTGTCGGTTGTATGTTGATGAAGTTCTATTTGTTGAAATATTAAAAGTGGAATTGACATATATTTGCACTTTTCCCTTGGTCTCTGGTATTTGGTTGTAATTATGCACCGACCGTGTTTGTGGCAGTTTGGAACTTTAGGGTTCGTTATGTGTTACTAATGAAGACGGAAAAAGTCTATTATTGAGTGGATTCTTAGAGGTCCGATGTTTGATGTTTTAATATGTATCTCTGGATGAAGAAGGACACATAAGTGTCCGAAACATGTACAGTTTTTAACTTCTAGAATACAACTAGTATTGATAAGACGGAATAGTTTGCAATTATTAAGTGGATTCAATTCAATAGGGACCAATATGGATAATAACAATTCTCAGACAAATAACGGGATAGTACCTAACATAAGGCCACGGCCGCTTCCTACCCAAATCCTACCTCAATTACAAATGAACACAGTAGTACAGATATCACAGGTTGTCAGACAAATTATAAACACATGAAAGTAGCCTACATGAGGCTACATGACCGCGATGTCGCCGATCCCTTAAAAGAGAAAGTAATAAAGAAAGAAAGAAAGAAAGAAAGAAAGAAAGAAAGAAAAAAAAGAACTAAGGCTGTGAGCGGAACCGACTGGGTCGTTGGCTCGTCCGGCCACCTTCTTCTTGGAAGTTCGTTACAATTCAAATGGGTCTTCTCGTAATTTTGTGGGGATCAGGAGTGTCCACGAGCTACTTTGTATGTAAAGGGAGACGGAAGGATTAAAGGGTCGTTTCAGGTGCTCTGGTGCATTGCAAGTGAAAAAGTTTATCTGTCGTTTACACTTGTGACCTTCGTCTAGTTTCCTACACCCGGTTTGATTATCAAATAACACACAATATATCTAACAAGACGATACTCCGCAATGTCTCACAAAGCTTCATCCTCGGAGCATCATGGTATTCTGTCCAACCTCATTATTATTGATTTGTAACATCTTTCCGCTCGGTTGCTGGATAGTTTTGTGGGAGTGATTTTGAAAATTGGGGACGGAAGTGCATCGGACGATCGACCTGGCAGTGGTGGATCCAAGGGAAGTATGCACTGCCCACTCGATCGATCAAACGGAAGTGTACTAGCTGGCAGTGGTGGAAAACGGAAGTATGCACTGCCCGCTCGATCGATCGATACAGCTACCAGATTATCATTTTAAACGATATTTATCATATCAATATGACTCATTTTAACAGAATCCATATGAAATTACGTGTTGGTCTGTGAATGAAGAGGACCTGTTTATAAGGAATTTAAGGTTATGAACGGTGTCGCGTCTATTAATCTAGTTGATCCATATCGTATTCTTTATTTAGGCTAGTGCTGGTGGAAGCTACAAATCATCTAATAAAATGAGTTCCGTATTATAAACTACAATATCTGTAAAACACTCCCGTTTACAATTACAATTGAAAATGTGTGTATTGGAAACAAGGCAGTGTGTGCTCTGTAGCGCGATAATATTTTGGTAATACAGTAGGCAGTGCATTTAGCAGGCACTGGTTTGACGAGCACAGTGGCAAATGTTTCACCGACTTTCATTTGTCATTGAGCAGTTTATGAAGCTTAACGTTCAAGGTTGAACATCACATGGAGTAGGACAAATGACATTTAAGTAAGCGGCATTATTGTCAAGCTGTGGGTGAGTAGTCAAATATAAAATGCAGAACAGAATGTTGTTATATGAGTGGAATAAAAGCTGTATTTTCATCATATGTGAGACTAGGTCATTTCATGATTGTAGGAAGGCATGTTTTGATTGTTTACGACGAATTGTTTGAGAGTCTTGAGAATAATGAATGATATAATTACTGAGGAGTGTGCTCACAGTATTTGAGAGTACAGTCGACGTTGTGTGTCACTTTGTTGTTATGAATTATTAAGGAAGGAAGGAAGCTTGTAGTTTTGCATGACCGTAAATCTCACAATCATGATCCACGGTACCTCCCTTTTACGTGGAATGCGAACCACAGGACATGGCATTTCAATTCGAAAATCTCATATATTGACCGGGAATCAAACCCGGTCTACCTTGGTGAGAGACTAACAGCTTGACCGCTGCACCACAAGTGTGACAGTAGCATATCTCCAATACAATCTATACATTCATCATAGTACCAGTCTGAAAATGGAGTGTAAATTAACATTTTAAGAATGTCCAAGCTGTGTAGTACCAGTAGGATAATATGTCAGATGTTACACATCATATGCGACTACTGTAAGGCTCGTATCTTTTTTTGTTTAGCGTACATAATTACAAGCTATGGAACACATTAAATATATTATACATTAGCATTTAATAGAACAATAAATACCGGTACTAAAATCAATTTTGATGCGGAGACACACATTCAACATATAAAATGTTCAGATTTACAAGGTAATATTTAAAATTGAAATCCATTCAAGAGCAGGCTGCGTTGCATCATGAGGGTCCTTCAGGTTCCCACTATAGGCAAGAAGGCTGAAGTTATTCGCGTCCGCAGCATTCCTTAAGCTGTACGTGTACCCTGGGTGGTGCTAAACGAATAACAAACAAGTAGTTCCGTGAAGAACTATACAGCCTATTTTCATATATCCTGCTCATGTTAATTGCCTCTATCAACATACAAAATTTCAGTTTAATTGCTGTAACAGATTTGTAGATATTGAGAACCGTCTAAATATATCAGATGGTCGCCAGGTTCGATTTTTATTTTTGTACTATTACATTAAGATTATTGTGTACGTGTGGTATTCAAACTTCAATCACATGATTAGAACACAAGAAGTAAAAACGAGATTTTAAAATTACGCACAGCATCCATCTTGTGATTATGCAAACAATTGAAATAAATTAGATGCCAGTGGATCAACATTTGTATAAGCATTTAACGTGCAAGGTTTCATGGCACTCGGATAGTTAATTCGCGAGAAACGTCCATTTAAATATTTATACTTCGCGTCGCCGCCATTTTGGATTTGTGCTCACCAGGTTACTGAAAGTCCTATAGGTGAACATAAAAAATTTCAGTTTGGTACCTGTAAAAGATTCATAGATATTGAGAACCGTCTAAATATTTCGGAAGCTCGCCATTTAGGATTGTTATTTGTATAGGCCATAGAGTTATGAACCATTCAAGGACAATTATTGCCTAGGTTCATTATTCAAACTTTCACTTCGATCGCATGATTACGACACAAGAAATAAAAATTTAAGTTTAAAATTTCGCACAGCCGCCATCTTGAGGTTATGTAAACATTTGAATTAAATTAGAGGGCAGTGCATTACAATCTGCAAAATCATTTACTGCTCCACATTTCACTGCGCTCAGAGAGTTAAATCACGAGAAAAGTCTATTAAAATATTTCACTCTCGCTTGGTCTCCATGTTCGTTTTCTACTTTACAGGTTTATGAAATATTCATAGGTAAGCTTGTATCAGTACCCTTTATCACCGTACGAAATTGCAGGGTGATATCTGTAATAGTTTCGGAGATATAGAATGTCAGTGAAATATTTCGCACAGCCGCCATTTTGAGGTTATGTAAACAATTGAACTAAATTAGAATCCAGTGCATTACAATTTGTATAAACATTTGCTGTACCAAGTTTCATTACGTTTTAATAGTTAAATCGCGAGAAAAGTCTATTTAAAAGTCTCAACTTCGCTTCACCGCCATGTTGGTTTTGTAGTCACCAGGTTTTTGAAAGTCTCATAGGTGAACTTCTAGTAGTGCCCTTTGCCACTGTACACAATTTCAGGGCGATGTCGGTAATAGTTTCGGAGATATTGCATGCTAGTGAAATATTTCGCACAGCCGCCATGTTGGATTGGTGAGACGTAACAAAATTTGAAGGGCACGGTCGAGGTCGCCGGGAATAGTGCTATGAACTTACCGAGTTTCATTGAAATCGCTCCAGCCGTTTAGATTTTATTAGGGGGGGGACACACACACACCTCACACACACACACACATACACACACGCACACACACACGGACAAAAGGTGATCTCAAAAGCCTATTTTTTCAAAATTGAAAATAGGCTAAAAATGGCTGCCAGACCTATCTGTTACAGATTTAAAATCGGTCCTTCTCAGGACCAGCAACTACAACAAGTAGGACATCTTGTCCAACCACAATTTTACTACGTTGGTTGGTGACCAAGGAACCCCAGCCAAGTTCAGGATTGCCGTCAGATTATGTAAGGATTTAATGGTTGATCTGGTCTGTAAATTGAATTACAAAATCCGCGGGTTAAAGTAAAATGTGGCTTTTCAGCGATTTCTGTGATCACATGGAAACTACTGAGGTATAAGTGGTGCTTAGTAATTTATAGAAATCGTTTTAAAGTGTTCGACCATGTGGAAACAACATATTATAAACGACTAATAGAAATCAACAAGATTCTTTCCAAGGTTAGATGACTTCATCTTTTCAAAATTTTATAAAATTAGGGCACAGCAACTGTCTGTGGATGATGTGTATGTCTCTACTCGTAGGGTTAGTACTACTTTACTGATTCAGTGCGGAAAGCAATGTCAAACTATCTCAATCCTCACTTTGCTTAGTACGCCTCAATATAGCCCTTCCTTGAGTTCTTTTTAGGATCCGAACAGCCTCCAGGCTAATTACCCAACAGACTAACAGAATCCAACTTCGAGGTGGCAGCTTTTATTGTTGTTCTTCTTCTTAATATAATAATAATAACAATAATAATAATATCGTATGGCCTCGGTGCCGGGTGCAAGCTTTGTTATATGACGCCCAGAGGGCTGCTTGCATGTTGAATTTTGTCCCTCCTTGGAGCCTTATGAAAGTCAAGGAGGTTAGATATCTAAGCTCCTTGACACTATAGCGCTTTCTATTAGAGAGAGAAGGAACTTTCTGTTGGCGAATTGCCATTATGAACACGGCCTACTGAATTCAAATGGGTTCTTTAACATGCCAACAACGTATGACATGCATACGGTAAATTTTGTTCCCTTTCAAAAATCACTTACCACGGCCAGGAGCGAACATGCAAGCTTGGGGTTGGTAGTCCAACACGATAACCACTCACACACCGTGGCAAGCTATTATTATTATTATTATTGATATAAACTCTCAAGAAATGCTGTTATCCCTTCATCATACCATCATTAGTAATGGAACAATTTTACTGGATGTATAATGGTTTACAATATACTGAGTCGTTGGCTCATCAGTGATTAGCCACCTTCTTTTAGCAGGTTAGCTGCAATTCTGTTGCATCTTATAGTAATATTGTGGTGATCAAAGTATCACCAAGCTAATTTGCGTGTAAGGTGAGACGTGGGGTTTATAAGGCTGTTTCTCTCTTTGATTGTTGTTATCGGCATTGCTTGGTCCACTCTTGATCACTCCCCAGCCGGCTAGTATAAGATTGTCTTTCATTTTGTAATCCTTCAAGGTCCTCAAACATATACTTCAACAATAACAGCCCTCCAGTTCATTGACAGAAAACGGAAAAGTTTAACATCAGTCTGTGCTAAAACTGCTGTTCTTGTTGTCGTCGTTTAATGTACTTGGGACATGTTGTTCATCAGCCCCGTTTGCTTCGTTGTGCGCGTAATTTGTTTTATAACCTGTATTTCGGTGATGACTGTAGACGTGTGTGTAGTTGCATTAGGAACAGAGATGAGGTGGGTGCCCCAGGACTTGAACGTACTAACCCAGCATTTACCAGCAGGGAGTGTGGAAAACGCTAAAACTATCACCCTGTTATTGTCACCCACCGTGGCCTTGATTACAACAATTGGGTTTTCACGACTAACAAGGAGGCTTCCAGGCCAAGTATTGTACAGTACAACTTAATACGAGTACCAGATGAATCACTTGCGCCTAATAATATTGTTTCATGCAACCCAACTAACATTGTACTGTATATTGGCTTTCACGGCCGATGAATTAAAACTCAGCAATTCTTCTAGGTTTGTGCCGTGTCTTGTGTGGGGTTTCACCTAGGACACCAAGCTGCCTCATCGGCGGGCTCTTAGTGTCCCCACCCGGACCCCCACAGGACTAACGAACTTCGCGCTACCTCCCTTTATATAGATGAGCCAGCTTGGTGTCCTAGGCGAAACCCCACACAAGACACGGCACAAACCTAGAAGAATTGCTGAGTTTTCCAACTAACATTGTTATCAGGAAGGTCGATATGTCTCTGCTTGTATCCTGTATTGTACTAATACACTGCAAGCATGTCACGCAAACGATATTGATCATTATTATCCTTCCCTCGTATTTGTCTGTGGTCACATCGAGGGAAAAGTAAGACTGTTCAGTATGGTTTGCGTGATATGCTAGCAGTGCATTAGTAACATATGGGATACAAGCAGAAAAATATCGACCTTTCTGATAACAACGTTAGTTGGGTTGCATAAAACAATATAATTAGGGGCAGCTGATTCACCTGGTGATGGAAATTAGAGAACTAAAATTTGTGACACATTTGTTATCATTTTCTTATTTCAGCAAGACACATTCATTATTTGTTGCTGTTGATTCTTTAGGGGTTTTGCGGCATCGTAGTTGTAGCCCCGATAACTCGGGTGTGTGTAGAATTTGTCTGATAACCTGTTTCACAGAGATGTCTGTACTAGGGTGTGTATTTATAATTGAGGTAGGATTTGGGTAGGAAGTGGCCGTGGCATTAAGCTAGGTTCCATCCCAACATTTGCCTGTAATGGAAGTAGGGAAACCACGGAATACCACTTCTTGGATGGTTGAGATAGTAATCGAACCTGCTCTTCTCAGTTTTGCCTCACAAGACTGAGTGTACCACGTTCAAGCCCTCAGATAGGAATTAAATATCTTGGCAGAGCCGGGAATTGAACCCGGACCACCCTGACAGCCAAAATTGCTAGGCACCAGTCAAGACACAAATCAGCTGGCTGTGTAGGGCTATGGTTAAGTTGATGTCTCTTTTGAGAGGCTTGAACATCGCGGCCACATAGCCCCGTGAACTTGGGTGTGTGTAAAATTCATATGCTAATCTGTGTTATTGTGGTGTCTGTAGTTGTGTGTTTGTGCTTGTAATTTAGGCTAGGATTGGAAAGCATGCGGTCGTTATCTTAAGTTAGGAAACATCCCGGCATTTACCTAGGTTAGGTTGGAAACTACGGAGAATGAATTCTATGATGGCTGATGTGGGAGTAGATCCTTCCTCTTTTCTGTCTTGGCTCACGAGGCTGAGTGTACACCGTTCCAATCCTCAAACCGGACCTCCGGGTTGACTCCCAAGAATACTTATGTATTTATTTAGCGTATGTATAAGGTGCGTTCAAAAAGTAACGAGCCGGAGGCATAATTACAGAAACCAGTAGGCCTACCTGTATGTTAAAAGTATTGGCCATGGCTGTTGAGGCACTTGTCCCACTCTGACACGAGGCGGTGAATGGCTGTCTCATAAAATTTCCTGGGTTGCGATGTGAACTAGTTCCGCACGTACAGCTGGACGTCGGCGTCCGAGGTGAATCGTTGGCCCCGCAGAGCACTTTCCAGGGGATTAAACATGGCGTAATCACAGGGAGAGAGGTCTGGCCTGTATGGAGGGTAGCCGAGAACCTCCCGTTTGAATTTCCGCAGGAGTGCCGCGTCTGTGTTGGCCGTATGAGGTCGTGCATTGTCGTGGAGCAGAATGACCCCACGGGTGAGATTGCCTGGTCGTTTTCTTTGGATCGCTTGGCGAAGAGTGGTCAAGATTTGCGAGTAGCGCTGGGCATTCACTGTTGTCCTGTGCGGCATGAAGTGTATCAGGGGGCCATCTAGGTCAAAGAAGAACGTCAGCATTACTGGCAACGTTGGACGATTGATGCATGCTGCTGCTCGCTTTGTATCGTCACGTGACGTGCATGCGTGCCCTCTAGCGACGGGCTGTGATCTTCCACGCTCTGGTCAGAACCACACCCCGTTACACACGCCACGATTAGCCGATGTCGTCACCGGCTTGCGCATTCCAGCCTGCGGCTCGTTACTTTTTGAACGCACCTTATATTTTAGTGCCGTAAGTGTACGAGGACATGTTCGGCTCACCAGAAGCTGTGGCTGCTTCAATGCTGACACCCATGGGGTGAGCTACAAGTTCCGTTCAATTTCAAGTAGTTCGAACTTTCCCTACCAGATGTCACTGACACCTAGTTGTGAACGTTGGAACTTTGATAGAGCACTTCGACAAAATCTAACCTGCAATATTAGCTTCTCACAAATTCAATTAGTGGAAGGTTCTTTTATATGCCATAAATCTATGACAGGGGACCGCCGGCTTTAATTCCCCTCCAAAGGAAGGCATACTGAAGGAATTTAACGCTCTTAAAAGATCCGACGACTTCGGCCGGGTTTGAACCCACGATCTTGTGCATAAAAGCTCAGCATGCTACCCACAACGCCACCAAAACCAAGACTGTTAACCACTACACCACGATGTGGTCACTACAAATAAGGCACACACAATTCCCAAGGCTAAGGGTTCGAATCCCTGCTAAACCGATTGGCATTTTAGGGTACTAAAGATCACCTTGGTGGCACCCTACTGTCTTGAATACTTAATAGGTGTGATAAATTAGCCTACTTTCGATTTTTGCAAAAAATGAAAGTAGATATATGAGATCACTACAGGGCGAAAAAAAGTGTGTCTGGCTGTGTGTGTGTATGTGTGTGTGTGAGTCTGTGTGTGTGAGTCTGTGTGTGTGTGTGTGTGTGAGTGTGTGTACTCTGAATGTCTGTCTCCCCCCCCTATAAATTCGAACACGGTGAGCGCAAATTGAACGAAATTTGGTACAAAGGTAGCACTAGCAAAGGACACCTCAGTGTCAGGTTTTATATCGCCGCCATCTTGACGGAAACGTAATGGCGGCCACACAAATGTTCAAAGCTTAAATCAAATTACGACTAACCTAATCATCCGATCTCTACCAAATTGTGCAACAACATACCTTTATGGGGGCAGCATCCTTTGACCAAACTAATAGGTCATCAGGCTAATAGTTTGCGGATGGTGGCCATCTTTGTGTGAAAATCGATTGCCCCTATTAATTCGAACACGGTGAAACCGAATGGAACGAAATTTGGTACAGAGGTAGTACTAGCAAAGGGCACCCCAGTGTCATATTTTATATCACCGACATCTTGAGGGAAACGTAATAGCGGCCACACAAATATTCAAAGCTAAAATCAAATTACGACTAACCTAATCATCCGATCTCTACCAAATTTTGCAACAACATACCTTTATGGAGGGAGCATCATTTGACAAATCGAATAGGTCATTAGCCTAATAGTTTGCGGATGGCGGCCATCTTTGTGTCAAAATGGATTACCCCTATTAATTCGAACACGGTGAAACCGAATGGAATGAAATTTGGTACAGGGGTAGCACTAGCAAAGGGCACCTCTGTGTTATGTTTTATATCGCCGCCATCTTGACGGAAACGTAATGGCGGCCACACAAATGTTCAAAGCTTAAATCAAATTACGAATAACCTAATCATCCGATCTCTACCAAATTTTGCAACAACATACCTTTATGGAGGAAGCATCCTTTGACAAATGTAATAGGTCATTAGCCTAATAGTTTGCGGATGGCGGCCATCTTTGTGTCAAAATCGATTACCCCTATTAATTCGAACACGGTGAAACCGAATGGAATGAAATTTGGTACAGAGGTAGCACTAGCAAAGGGCACCTCTGTGTCATGTTTTATATCGCCGCCATCTTGACGGAAACGTAATGGCGGCCACACAAATATTCAAAGCTTAAATCAAATTACGATTAACCTAATCATCCGATCTCTACCAAATTTTGCATCAACATACCATTATGAAGGGAGCATCCTTTGACCAAACTAATAGGTCATTAGCCTAATATTTTGCGGATGGCGGCCATCTTTGTGTGAAAATCGATTCCCCCTATTAATTCGAACACGGTGAAACCGAATGGAACGAAATTTGGTACAGAGGTAGCACTATAAAAGGCCACCTCAGTGTCATGTTTTATATCACCGCCATCTTGACGGAAACGTAATCGCGACCATCCTAATGTTAAAGGCTAAAATGTAATTACGACCAACCTAATAATCTAGTCTCTACCAAATTTTGCAACAACAAATCTTTGTGTGGGAAGCATATTCTGACCAAACTGCTAGATCATCAGCCCAATAATTTGCAGATGGTGGCCAAGTATGTGTGCAAATCGATTCCCCCTATCAATTCAAACACGGTGAAACCGAATTGAACGAAATTTGGTACAGAGGTAGCACTAGCAAAAGGCACCTCAGTGTCATGTTTTTATTGCTGCCATCTTGACGGAAACGGAATGACGGCCACCCAAATGTTAAAAGCTTAAATCAAATTTCGACCTTCCTAATAATTTGATCTCTACCGGATTTTGCAACAACATGCCTGTTTGTGGAAAGCATCTTATGACTGACTACAAGGTCATCAGCCCAATAGTTTGCAAATAGCGGCCATGTATGTGTGCAAATCCATTCCCCAGATCAATTCAAACACGGTGAAACCGAATTGAATGATTTTTTTTACAGAGGAAGCACTAGCAAAGGGCACCTTGTATTCATGTTTAATATCCCTATAGCACGTTGTATTACAACAAGCTACTACAACCAACATTCAATTATACTCCTTGAAAAGGACAAAGAGTTATAACAATACCCATGCATTTAGGAGAAAGTAGGCTATATGTTCTTTACTGACCATCTTGTTTTTATTACTATCATCATTATATATATACACCGCGGACAGGCCAACAAGGACCACGCAAATATCACTTCTTTATAGGTCTAGTTTCCTTCTTTCTCTTCCAGAAGTCTTTCATCCTGGTCGACTGTGCAGCTCTTCTTTCAGCAGTCCATTCTCCTCTGTTGAGATTTTTCTTCTCCCCGACAAGAATTTTGAGACCAATTTTTTTTCTGTACTCTATTCGATTTAGACAATCTTCTTCAGTAATTTTGAATTTTTGAGGTCTTCTTTCATTTGTTTTACATAGCCTCCTTGTCCTTTATAGTTCCAGATTTTATCAAAAATTTGTTTGTTTAACCTTGAGCAATCCATGCGGACCATATGTCCGTAGAACTGAAGTCGCCGTTTTCTGATCATCACTTCAAGGTTGTCGGTTTTACTATAAATTTCTGTATTCGATCTAAGTCTATAACCTTCCTGTGTTTTCCTTGGGCCATAAATCCTTCTTAAAATTCTTCTTTCTATCTTGAGCAAATTCTCCATTCCGGTTATATTTGTAGTTTCCATGCCGTACAAGATGACTGGTCTAACAACAGTATTAAAATGTCGTAATTTTGCATTGATAGACAGATTCTTTTTAATGTATATATTTTTTGTACAAGAATTTAATCTTTCCAATTTCCCTTTTTTGTTCTCGATTGCCAATTTATCCGTCCCATTGCTACTAATTATTTCTCCAAGATATTTAAATCGGTCAGTGACCCTGATGCTCCCATAATTTGTTTTTATCATTTTCTTAGTGCATTTCTGATCACTTGTCGTCATCTCTGTTTTTACCAACGAAATCTGTAAGCCCGCTTTTTCCGCCGTTTCTTTTAACTGATCAATTTGGTTAATAGCTTCTTGTTCTGATTCAGCAAACAACGCTACGTCGTCAGCAAATGCTAAACCTTTGACTTTGAGGTTCTTAATCTTTGTACCAATTTTAGCACTTGAATCGTTCTTCTCCCAAAACGTCCTCTTGACTTTATCCAAGACCAAATTGAAAAGCAGTGGTGATAGACTGTCCCCTTGTCTTAGCCCAGTTTTTACCTCGAAGGGCTTGCTAACTTCATTTAAAAATTTGACTCTGGAAATCGTATTAGTAAGTAATTAAAAAAACACAAGATCATCACCGATGGATTTCTTTCGAGCCAAAGGCACTGATATCATTGCATCTCAAGATGTATAAAACAAGTTACTGAAGGGACAAGTTCTACGCACTATTCCAGGTGAATCTGCTGCCCCTAATAATATTGTTTTATGCATCCCAACTAGCGCTGTAATCAGGAAGGTCGATATTTCTCTATTGGCATCCTGTATGGTACTAATGCACCGCAAACGATGCTGAACCTTATTATTTTTCCCTTGATGTGACTATAGCCTAGTACGAGGGGAAAATAATAGGGTTCAGTATCGTTTGCGGGATATGATTGCAGCGCATTAGTACCGTAAGGGATGCGAGCAGAGAAGTATCGACAATCCTGAAAACACTCGTTAGTTGGGCTGCATAAAACAGTATTATTAGGGGCAGCTGATTCACCTGGTATATGTTGTTTAAAATAGGGCTGCCTTTAGCATTATCTGCGAATGGTGTTTCTTCAAACTAAGTTTCTCCTTTGCATTTTCCCAGTCCTTCGTAACTAAGCCATTCAGAGAAACAACCACTATAATAACCGTATATATGCATGAACTAAAATGCAAGTGGCTGGTATTTGTTCCTTTTCTCTGGTACTGTGTCCTGTAGTTATTCATCGAGTGAACAGCCTCAATAACCTACTAGTGGTTGCCTTGTGTGTGTTTTATTACTATTATTTCTATTACTAGCAACCCACCCCGGCTTCGCCCGGGAAAAATTATGAATGCATTACGTGATAAGCGCTTTTTCTTTCGATGTCAATGAACTACGTACGACCTATATCCGTTTGACGTCCCGGCATGCTGGGTTAAAATCACTGAATGGACTATTAATTATATTATCATGGAGATGCATGTGCTACGAATTCTTGTCAGACGTAATTTAAGAATGGCGAGGTGCATGGAACACAAATCCCCCTTCCGTCCAATCTTAACTTGACTGTGTATTTTGCAGAACGAAAAGTTCACAGCCGAAATGAAGAAAAGCGGAGTTGCACTTTCAGTGAAACTCCAAACACAACCACTCTTCTCTGAAATCCTAACTCAACACAACTCGACAGTTTGTTGCTGGCTGTATCTGGGGTAATAGGCTCGCCCCTAGCTAGCTCGTAAACTGTCGCCTCAGTAATTGAATGGAGATTGTTGGAAGAAATGAAAACGTTAAAACACTTATAGTGGGCAATGTATTGAAGATAGAGATATGTTCTCGCGGACATTTTTGTAGAACCTTTCGTGCCGAACAATTCTCACACTCATAATATATTGATATTTTTAACGGTTTTCCCATCGTAAGTTTAAAATGCGCACGGACGCCAGGTTTATTTTCGACTTTTTCACTGAAATCGTTACTGCTTGGCTTCCTATGATCATAAATAAATTATATTCTACAGAAATCTTCCGCGAGATTTTCTTTACAAAATGGTGAAAACTGCATCTAAATCCATCTAGTGGTTCTCGAGATTACCTGTGACTTCCACGAATCGGGGATTTTGTTTTATACTAAGTAGAGATTACTACTGTCGACCAAAGCATTATGTGTACTCGAGTTTGAAGGTTGTTTGTGACGTAACCAATAGACTTACATAAAATCCAATAACATCATCATTTTCGTCGTTCTATTTTACGTGAGTTCATGTAGGTTGGGAATTTTTAGTTTATATTTTAATATTTTTATCGCAGTTGGAACACAAAAAGTGCCCGTTTTTAAGCATGTTCAACCATGCGTCACATTTGAGAATTATTATCTCAAAAACTCGTCATCAGATTGAATCCAAATTTTAACACAATATACACTGGAATGTCGTACAACAGGTTTATTACTTTTAAAATTTTGCGTGTCCAAGAAACAAAGTTGTTATCATTTTTGTAAGGTAACATTTTCTCGGCTTGGGGTGGTTGGAATATGTAGTTCTTGGTCGCGTTGTAATCCTTATACATCAAAACGTTATGCTGTATGACTTTAAAATACGTAAATTAATTCACTTATTTTATATCGGTTTGTATTTGACGGGGAAATAAGACCTCGCCTCGCTCGGCAGTGATGGGCTCCATCTCAGCAACGCTGTACAGCTTACCCCGGAGCGGTTAGCTGGTGAATCATGCCTTATTTCCACGAACAAATACAAACCGATATAAAATAAGTGAATTAATTTACGTATTTCACAGTGATACAGCATAACTTATTCATGTATAAGGATTGCAACGCGACCAAGAACTATATTTTCCAACGACCCCGAGCCGAGAAAAATTTACCTTACAAAAATGATAACAACTTTGTTTCTTGGACACACAAAATTTTGAAATTAATAAACCAGTTATACAACATTCCAATGTATATTGTGTTAAAATTTGCATTCGATCTGATGACGGGTTTGTGAGACAATAATTCTTAAATGTGACGCATGGTTGAAACACGCTTAAAAACGGGCACATTTTGTGTTCCAACTGTGATAAAAAATATTAAAATATAAATTAAAACTCCAAACCTACATGAACTAACGTAAAATAGAACTTCGAAAATGATGATGTTATTGGATTGTAAGTAGGTCTATTGGTTACTTCACAAACAACCTTCAAAATCGAGTGCACATAATACTTTGGTCGACAGTAGGCCTGTTATTATAACTTGAAATCCATATATAACTGATGTTTTGCCAGCGGTTTTGATGAGCTTCTCAATAAAGGCAGAAGTTATGTTCGCTTCCCATCAGGAGTATGTTTATGATAGTTGTCTATTGTTGGAAGTAGTGAGGTCATGAAATAAATATGAAGATGTTCCGCTGACTGTAGGTAATTGACTTGGCATTGAGCGAGATTGGATAACTCAGACTGTCGTGAGGTGTCCCAGAGCGCGTGGTGGGCAAGACAGGTCGATGTGGAGTCAGAAATTATCTGTCAGGCAAAGTGAATGGTCCTTCGAGACGTATCCTAACATCATTATATATCGTGATGGTCATAATTCCGGTCCATTAGCAACCTTGGCGACACAAGATACGGTTTGTAGAAAGTCTTCGACTTATACTACACTGATGACGATGATAAGTGTTGTTTTAAGAGGCGTAACATCGAGGTCATCCGCTAGTTGCTACACTGTTGAAAAACAAATTTTGGCTTCACATAATTGGAGATGAATGTCTAAATAAAGTTGGTTGGTTAGTTCCTTAGTTGAGGGGCTGCGACAACGCAGTCATATAGCCCCGTGTACTTTGGGTGTGTGTAGAATCTGTCTGATAACCGGTGCTAATTGTGATGACTGTATTAGTGCGTGATATCTGTTTCTTTAAATTCAAGAAAGGACTGCCGACGATAATTTCAAGTAGTTCCTATTTTCGCTACCAAATGCTACCGTCCACGACACTTAGCTGTGAACGTTTCTACTTCTAGATGCCACCGCACCCAGCGCTTGGTGACGAAAGTTGGAACTTAAGAGCATTAATCAAACCTAACCTACAAATTTTGCTTCACAAAAGTTTAGTTACTGGAAGGATTTTTACATGCCATAAATCTATGACATAGGCCTGCCGTTTTACTTCCCCTCCAAAGGAAGGCATACGGAGGGTTTTTAACGCTCTTAAAAATTCCGACGACTTCGGCCGGATTTGAACCTGTGACCTTGGGCATAGAAGCTCAGCACCTAAGCCGCCGTCTAAATAAGGCGAATGCCCTAATATAAGCAGAATAAAAATTTAAATATTAATTATAATAACAAATAAAACAAGTAGAGCCATGACGAACTTAAGAGCCTACTTGTCTTAAAATTTAAGATTCATAACAATAAATAATATCTATATCATCTTTATATATATAATTCTTCGACACGTGTGTATGTGACTGAACTCCTCCTAAACGACTGAACCGATTTTGATGGAATTTGGTATGTATATTAGTGTGGGTCCATGTATGGTTTAGATTCACAATCCGACCCGGTAGGTGGAATGAACACAATTTTATAACCACATTTTACACACAATTTTAGAACCACAATATACAGTCAAAAACAGTTGTCATGGAAACCACTAGCCTTGGCCTTCGTGAAAGCTGATGTCTATGGACGGTTTGTCTCTGCACGTTAGAGCCACCTGGTCGCAATCTGTGCAACTACCGCCATTACTTACACTCCGCCCGTGGCGAAAAGTTGTGTTTTATACCAAAGGTGGCAGTGATGTCGAATTCTACTGTTTGTCTTGGCACGTTAGAGCGTTTCAAAGTCCCGTATGCGTTCATATACCATTCATCCGATTGCCATGAAACTTGGGTGATATGTTGAGTGAGCTCCAGGGAAGGTGTTTGGCTTAGTAAATCCATTTTACAATAGGTAGCGCACGAATAGATTCAACAAATGAGCGACGACGCGCGAAGCGTTTCAAAAAGGTCCCG
This sequence comes from Meconema thalassinum, assembly GCA_946902985.2. Lineage (NCBI taxonomy): Eukaryota > Metazoa > Arthropoda > Insecta > Orthoptera > Tettigoniidae > Meconema > Meconema thalassinum. Next base: position 154,644,643 of record OX336390.1, read on the forward strand.
TATGCGTTGAAATACCATTCGTCCGATAGCGATGAAACTTGGGTGAGATGTTGTGTACACTCCAGGGAAGGCTTCTGGCTTAGTAAATCAATTTCACATTAGGTAGCGCACGACTAGATTCAACAAATGAGTGACGACGCGCGAAGCGTTTCAACAAAATCCCGTATAAGTTTATGTTCCATTCATAGATTGAGATGAAACTTTGATGAGTTGTTGTGTACACTTAAGTGAAGGCTTCTAGCTTAGTAATCCATTTCACAGGAGGTTGCGCACGAGTAGATTCAACAAATGAGCGGCGACGTGCGAAGCGTTTCAAAAAAGTCCCGTAGGCGTTCAAATACCATTCGGCCGATGGCGATGAAACTTGGGTGAGATGTTGTGTACACTTACGTGAGGGTTTCTAACTTAGTAAATCTATTTTACAATAGGTAGCTCACGAGTAGATTCAACAAATGAGCAACGACGCGCGAACTTTTAATCAAAGTCCCGTATGTGTTCATATACCATTCATCCGATTGCAATGAAACTTGGGTGAGATGTTGTGTAAACTTACGTGAGGGTTTCTAACGTAGTAAATCCATTTCACAGGAGGTTTCGCACGAGTAGATTCAACAAATAAGCGACGACGCGCGAAGCGTTTCAATAAGGTCCCGTATGTGCTCAAATACCATTCGTCCGATTACGATGAAACTTGGGTGAGATGTTGTGTACACACTGCGTAAGGTTTCTGGCTTAATAAATCCATTTTACAATAGGTAGCCCACGAGTAGATTCAACAAATGTGTGACGGCAGGCGAATCATTTCAACAAAGTACCGTGTGCGTCCATATACCATCTATCCGATTGCGATGAAACTTTGGTGAATTGTTGTGAACACTCCAGGAAATGTTTCTGTCTTAGTAAATCCAGTTTTTAATAAGTAGAGCACGAGTAGATTCAACAAATGAACGACGGCGCGCGAATCGTTTCCACTATCTTCCGTATGCGGTCATATATCATTCATCCGATTGCGATCAAACCTTGGTGAATCATTGAGTACACGCCTGAGAAGGTTTCAGGCTTAGTAAATCTATTTTACAATCGGTAGCGCATGAGTAGGTTCAACAAATGAGTGACGGCACGCGAATCATTTAAAGAAAATCACTTATGCGTTCATATGTCATTCATCCGATTCCGATGAAACGTTGATGAGTTGTTGTGTACACGCCAGGGAAGGTGTTCAACTTGGTAAATCCATTTTACAATATTGGTAGCGCACGAGTAGATGTAACAAATGAGTGACGATGCGCGAAGCGTTCCAACAAAATCCTGTATGCGTTCATATACTATTCATCAGTTGCGATGAAACATTGATGAGTTGTTGTGTACACTTACGTGAAGCTTTCTAATTTAGTAAATCCATTTCGCAGTTGGAAGAGCGCGAGTAGATTCAACAAATGAGTGACAGCGCACGAATCATTTAAACCAAATCGAGTATGCGTTAAATGCCATTTATCCGTTTGCGATGAAACTTTGGAGAGTTGTTGTGCACGCTCCAACGAATGTTTCTGAATTAGTTAATTCAATTCACGATAGTTTAGAGGCAGTAATCATAAATTGAAAAAAATATTGTGTATCCAAAAGCACTTCAAGAAACAAAGTTACAACACTTTCCTTTATTGGCTGGACAACGTCTGCCGGGTCAGCTAGTACTAATATATAAAATTGAGATGGTGTTTGTCGGTCTGTCTGTCGTCCTGTCTGTTACTCAATCACGCAAGAACCAGTGGTCCAATTGAAATGAAATTTTGCATGCCCGTAGCTGATTTACCAGGTTTACATATAGGATACTTTTTCGACATCTTGTACTATTTAAAAATGGCGACCATTTAAGTGACGTCACTACACCCTCTGATTTCAAAATTACAAGTGTGTTGGATCACTACCCACTAAAAACCACACACATTTTCATCCCATCCCTCTGCAATTTCCCCAACCCAATTTGAATCTCCATCTTCATGTACTTTTTGGGAACAGCCAAAATGCTCCCCAATCGTGCCTTAGCAGTATCAAGATACTCCTGTTCTTGCCTTTCATTCTCTAATACCTGCTGTCTTAAATCAGATTCAGACTACTTCAGACTTTAACTAAGTTTTATTGCTTACGGTGCCGTCTCCTGTACCCTTATATTCCTATCCCGCATTCCCTTGGAAAAAAAACCTGGCACTACAGCCCGTGAAGGGCCTAGGCCTACCAAGCGCCCGCTGCCCAACCTTTTGGACTGCAGATATTGGAGTGACGCGTGATCAGTGCATCGGGTCCCCTCGGCCGTTAATCTTGGTTTTCGTGATCGGGGTGCTGCCTCACAGTCAGACAGCTACTCAATTGTCCTCACGAGGCTGAGTGCAACCCGTTACAGCCCTCACGCCAGTTTCTAAAATCCCTGACAGAGCCGGGAATCGAACCCGGGGCCTACTGTTAGGAGGCAGGCGCGCAACTCCAACACCACGGGGTCGGCCCACATTCCTCTGATAACATTAAAAACTGGATTCCTCCATTCCCTAGTTATTTTATTTAAGTGTAATATTCATTTTCACTTTCTATACTGTTTATATCTCCCTGTGGTTCGGATTCCACGTAAAAAGGAGGTCCCGTGGCTCATAATCGCATGATTCATGGTCACTACAATCTTCCTTCCTTGTTTATATCTCCCTTATCTACAAACTTTGCTGTTATCAATTTTCTTACATATCATTCCCTGATCAAGTGTGCTGCGCCCATAACCTTGCAACAAAAAGGCAAATGTCCTCCTTTCCTACTTCTCTCAATGCTTTGTTCTTTTACACCCACATTAACCACCAAATTAACCTTGTCATTTCTTAGACCTTCAGGCTTTAAATTTATAAATTGCCTTACTGCACGTATTGATACCAAATTCGAATGTACTTAGCTATAACTCTCTCTAGGGTTTCATGATCTGTTTTACAGTCGCTTAATTTTATTTAGTTGAACGAACGTAGAGGTGGAGAGAATTTAATGAATAAACAAATAAAACTCATCATTCATTTATAAGAATAATCATTTACACTGTAACTGTTGCGTCACTATTGTAACAGCCAATGTTTGTATGGTTTTTGTGGTCATATTTCCATTAGTAATGGAATTAAACCTTCCGAATGAAAGGCTAAGCCTAAATAATATCGCTTTTGGTGATTTTATAAAAAGCTATTACAAATTTGTGACAACCATTCGATTAATATATTTTTTTAATATATTTTGAACTACCGACCGCAGTAGCTATGCTAACTGAGGTCATGGAACCAAGATGAGTGAGTTGGGACGTCACTGTCAGTATTCTATAAAATGGATTTCCGTTGTATCCAATTTTCAACTAAAAACAAATGCCGGGAAGGTACTGTATAAACTGCTCCATCCTCCCAACTCGTTTCTCAGTATCATTCAACATTCATTTCGTGAACAACTCGTGGTATAGCGGCTAGCATTCTTTACTCTTGCCCCGGAGGTCTAAGTTCGATTCCCACATCACCTTCCTGCAAGTAGTTTTCCATGGTTTTCTACTTCTTCTACAGACAAATGCCGGGATGGTTCCTAGAATATGACCACGGTCGCCCCCTTCCCAATCCCCAACTGAATTACAAATACACACACGAATACAGACTAGATTATTGTTGCTTTAAGGGGCCAATCAGCGATGCCTCTTATATGCGGGGAGGTATGACCTCGATGTCCATGCCCTTCAATTGAAATAACAACAAAGGAATAACATTCATTTCTTCCCTCGTTATCTCTTCTTATGAAGACATCCGGCCAAAAATCTCCCTTCACATTCATGTCTATCTCATCTTACCTCTGACCCCGATAATATGTGATTATTTTGAACTGTTGGTGTGCTGCTGTTTCGAAATATCCGATAATATCATCCAGTTGAACTACTGACACAGTGAGAAATCTCAAATTATTATTATTATCATCGTAACACAAATGAATTGAAATGCTTTTGGAATGCTGACGTTCAGTTCAGTACTAGAAATTCTATTCCAGTACCTATGCAGGGACACCACTTGCAGGAATCAAAACAAAGATGCAAAGTTAATCTCCACAAATGGGGATACCTACAGGAATCAGAACTCTGTGAGTGTGGAGAGAGACAGACCATGATACACCTGTGTTCCTGTGAACTGGGCCCGTGCTCTTGCACAATGCAGGAGTTAATGGAAGGTCATGAAAAGGGTGTGACAGTGGCCCGTTTCTGGGCAAAGACAATCTAATTCGAGACATTGTTGTATGTATTATTTCTTTTTAATATTGTGTATCATCCCTCTGTGTATGTTGTAATGCTTTTGACTCGAATAAATAAATAAATTATTATTATTATTATTGCCACGGTGGGACAGTAGTTATCGTGTCGGACTACCAACTCCAAGCTTGCAGGTTCGCTCCTGGCCATGGTAAGTGATTTTTGAAAGGCGACAAAAATCACGACACGCATGTCATACTGAGGCCGTATTCGCTTATGCTGGTGATTATTTTTATGAGACTTGTGTATTCATATATCTGAGAAACATAGAACGCGCCCAGGAAGCATGTCATAGTTTCAGACGTTCTTTTGACTTCACTCAGATGTTCCATATAATGTTTATCCATGATTAAAGTTTGGAAGAATCATCTACAGTAATTCAGTATAATTAGCCACTCAGAATTGGCCTAATATTTGTTATTTGTCTATTGGTAAAGGTATGACAACGCAGAAATGCGTAAAGGAAGTAAATAGTTGCTCCACGACTCACGAGGCATCGACGCCGGAACTGTAGATTTCATGCAGAGACACTCCTTTTAGTGCGTTTGATTCACACAGACGTATTTGTCTATTGGTCTGTAAGACCTGGAGTTATCGTAGGACTGAGAGTCCATTTTGTAAAAATCTGAGTGCATCCAGTATTTATTAAGCACGAAGTGTGCTGGTGAACATCGCAAGTTGCGTGTGTCAAACCTAAATACAATATTTATCCACAAAATTGTGAAATTTGTGAAATGCCGATTTTTGGACCGAACAAATGGTCATATTTTTCATGCTACATGGCATGAGTGAAATTGTATGAAATTTTCATAAGTGTGAACATAACGTCAGTGATACTGTGAATTGTACCAGTGCATTTGAAATAATACAACGCACATACGAGCTACGCTCAAACAGTGATTTTTAGCCTATTTTCAATTTTGAAAAAATAGGCTTATGAAATCACCTTTTGTCCGTGTGTGTGTGTGCGTGTGTGTGTGTGTGTGCGTGTGTGTGTGATTCGTGTGTGTGTCCCCCCCTAATAAAATCTAAACGGCAGGAGCGATTTCAATGAAACTCGGAAAGTTCATAGCACTATTCCCGGCGACCTCGACCGTGCCCTTCAAATTTTGTTACGACTCACCAATCCAACATGGCGGCTGTGCGAAATATATCACCAGCATTCAATATCTCCGAAACTATTACCGATATCGCCCTGAAATTGTGTACGGTGATAAAGGGCACTACTAGAAGTTCATCTATGAAACATTCAATAACCTGGTGACTACAAAACCGACATGGCGGCCAAGCGAAGTTGAGACATTTAAGTAGACTTTTCTCGTGATTTAACTATCCTGGTACAGGAAATATTTATACACATTGTAATCCACTGGTATCTAATTTAGTTCAATTGTTTACATAACCTCAAGATGGCGGCAGTGCGAATTTTAAAATTAACTTTTTATTTCTCGTGATGTAGTCATGCGATCGAAGTGAAAGTTTGAATAATGAACCTACACAATAATTTTCTTTTAATGGTACATGACTCTATGGCCTATACATTTAACAATCCAACATGGCGACCATCCGAAATATTTAGACGATACTGAATATCTACGAATCTATTTTAGCAATCAAACTGCATTTTTAATGTTCATAGGGGCTATGAACTTAAGTTCACCTATAGGACTTTAAATAACCTGGTGATCACAAATCCAACATGGCGGTGACGCAAATTATAAATATTCACATGGACGTTTCTCGCAATTTAACCATCCGAGTGCAGTGAAACTTGGTACAGTAAATACTTATACGAATGTTAATCCACTGGCATCTAATTTATTTCAATTGTTTCCATAACCTCAAGATGGCAGCTGTGAAAAATTTTAAAATCTCCTTGTCTTTTCTTGTGTCCTAATTAAGCGATTGAAGTTTGAATACTACACGTTCACAATAATCTGCATGTAACAGTACATAACTCTAGGACCTACATATATAAAATCCATCATGACGACCATCCGAAATATTTAGTCGGTTCTTAATATCTACGAATCTATTACAGCAATCAAACAGAAATTGAGTATGTTGATAGTGGCAATTAACATAAGTAGGATATATGAAAATAGGCTGTATAGTTCTTCACGGAACTTCTTGTTTTTATTCTTCTAGTATGAATGTCTGTAGTTAGTATTAGTTATAGTTTTCAATCTCATCTCAGCTTTCACTATCACCCAAACTATTTGGGCCGATAACCCAGATGTTAGGCCCATTCAAACAACATTATTATCATCATCATCATCTTAGAGATGAGGGCTGCTCCATTTCGAATCTCCCCTACGTCCTCTCGTTTTGTATTAATATGAAGCAGATCAGTTTTTATTGAAATGGGCAGCTATAGAGCACGTCTGGGAAATATCTTTCATCAGCAGTGAGTAATGCTCATCTCCAGCCCTTTGGGAACGGTGCATGTCTGTCCCCATGTTTCAGTGAAGAGATGTTACCATGCATATGAAAGATAGACATGCCCACTTTCTGGTGTAGCGACTAGCTTTCTTGGCTATCGCCCAGGAGGTCCGAGTCCGATTCCAGGCTCTGCCAAGATATTATTTTAAATCTGCTTTGAGGACTCAATCGAGGAAACCACATTCTCAGTCCTTGCTGTTAAATTCTATTCTGATACTAGCTGGGGGTATACAAGGTAATAATATAATAACAACAAGATGTTCAGTAAAGAACATATAGCCTACTTTCTCCTAAATGCATGGGTATTGTTATAACTCTTTGTCCTTTTCAAGGAGTATGATTGAATGTTGGTTGTAGTAGCTTGTTGAAATACAACGTGCTATAGGGATATTAAACATGAATATGAGGTGCCCTTTGCTAGTGCTACCGCTGTACCAAATTTCGTTCAATTCGGTTCCACCGTGTTTGAATTGATAGGGGGAATCGATTTGCACACATACTTGGCCACCATCTGCAAACTATTGGGCTGATGTTCTTGCAGTTTGGTCAGAATATGTTTCCCACATAAAGATATGGTGTTGCAAAATTTGGTAGAGACTAGATTATTAGGTTGGTCGTAATTACATTTTAGCTTTAAACATTTGGGTGGCCGCGATTACGTTTCCGTCAAGATAGCGGTGATATAAAACATGACACTGAGGTGCCCTTTGCTAGTGCTACCTCTGTACCAAATTTCGTTCATTCGGTTCCACCGTGTTCGAATTAATAGGGGGAATCAATTTTGACATAAAGATGGCCGCCATCCGCAAACTATTAGGCTAATAACCTATTAGATTGGTCAAAGGACGCTCCCTCCATAAAGGTATGTAGTTGCAAAATTTGGTTGAGATCGGATGATTAGGTTAATCGTAATTTGATTTAAGCTTTGAACATTCGTGTGGCCGCCATTACGTTTCAGTCAAGATGGCGGCGATATAAAACATGACACTGAGGTGCCCTTTGCTAGTGCTATCTCTGTACCAAATTTCGTTCCATTCGGTTCCACCATGTTCGAATTAATAGGGGAATCAATTTTGACATAAAGATGGCCGCCATCCGCAAACTATCAGGCTAATAACATATTAGATTGGTCAAAGGATGCTCCCTCCATAAAGGTATGTTGTTGCAAAGTTTGGTAGAGATCGGATGGTTATGTTAGTCGTAATTTAACTTAAGCTTTGAACATTTGTGTGGCCGCCATTACGTTTCTGTCAATATGGCCGCGATATAAAACATGACACTGAGATGCCCTTTGCTAGTGCTACCTCTGTACCAAATTTCGTTCCATTCGGTTTCACCGTGTTTGAATTAATAGGGGGAATTGATTTTCACACAAAGATGGCCGCCATCCGCAAACTGTTACGTTGATGACCTATTAGATTGGTCAAAGGATGCTCCCTCTATAAAGGTATGTAGTTGCAAAATTTGGTAGAGATCGGTTGATTAGGTTAATCGTAATTTGATTTAAGCTTTGAACAGTCGTGTGGCCGCCATTTCGTTTCAGTCAAGATGGCGGCGATATAAAACATGACACTGAGGTGCCCTTTGCTAGTGCTACCTCTGTACCAAATTTCGTTCCATTCGGTTCCACCGTGTTCGAATTAATAGGGGGAATCAATTTTGACATTAAGATGGCTGCCATCCGCAAACTATTAGGCTAATAACCTATTAGATTGGTCAAAGGATGCTCCCTCCATAAAGGTATGTTGTTGCAAAGTTTGGTAGAGATCGGATGGTTATGTTAGTCCTAATTTAACTTAAGCTTTGAACATTTGTGTGGCCGCCATTACGTTTCTGTCAAAATGGCGGCGATATAAAACATGACATAGATGCCCCCTGCTAGTGCTACCTCTGTACCAAATTTCGTTCCATTCGTTTTCACCGTGTTTGAATTAATAGGGGGAATTGATTTTCACACAAAGATGGCCGCCATCCGCAAACTATTAGGTTAATGACCTATTCATTTGGTCAAAGGATGCTTCCTCCATAAGGGTATGTTGTTGCAAAATTTGGTAGAGATCGGATGATTAGGTTAATCGTAATTTGATTTAAGCTTTGAACATTTGTGTGGCCGCCATTACGTTTCCGTCAAGATGGCGGCGATATAAAACATGTCACTGAGGTGCCTCTTGTTAGTACTACCTCTGTACCAAATTTCGTTCCATTCGGTTGCACCGTGTTCGAATTAATAGGGGGAATCGGTTTTCACACAAAGATGGCCGCCATCCGCAAACTATTAGGCTGATGACCTATTAGTTTGGTCAAAGGATGCTCCCCCATAAAGGTATGTTGTTTCAAAATTTGGTAGAGATCGGATGATTAGGTTAGTCGTAATTTGATTTAAGCATTGAACATTTGTGTGGCCGCCATTACGTTTCCGTCAAGATGGCGGCGATATAAAACATGACACTGAGGTGCATTTTGTTAGTACTACCTCTGTACCGAATTTCGTTCCATTCGGTTGCACCGTGTTCGAATTAATAGGGGGAATCGATTTTCACACAAAGATGGCCGCCATCCGCAAACTATTACGCTGATGAGCTATTGGTTTGGTCAAAGGATGCTCCCCCCATAAAGTTATGTTGTTGCAAAATTTGGTAGAGATCGGATCATTAGGTTAGTCGTAATTTGATTTAAGCTTTGAACATTTGTGTGGCCGCCATTACTCTTCCGTCAAGATGGCGGCGATATAAAACATGACACTGAGGTGTCCTTTGATAGTGCTACCTTTGTACCAAATTTTGTTCAATTCGCATTCACTAAGTTCGATTTGATAGGGGGGGGGGGACATACATTCAGAGTACACACACAGACACACACACAGACACACACACAGACACACACAGACTCACACACACACATACACACACACAGACTCACACACACACACACACACACACACAGACAGACACACTTTTTTCGCCCTGTGTTGATCTCATAAGTCTACTTTCATTTTTTGCAAAAATCGAAAGTAAGCTAAAACAAGAAGTTCCGTGAAGAACTATACAGCCTACTTTTCATGCCAATGATTATTCTTCAGAATATGAACCTATCTAGAATAATGACGAAATTAAGTTGCTAATATCGAAATTTCCAATTAGTTCGAAATACTGTATACCTGGCATAATGTATCCTAATAGAGCACTACAGTTGGCAGCCCTGATGACTGAATATATTCTTAGTTCCGTCTCTTACGGTACTAAATACAAAATTTGGTTGAAGTCCACTGTATAGCATGGACGTTACATGCAGTTAAACATTGGATCTAACAGCGCGCGTAAAATCATGTTGGCAACAATGTCATGCATGTATTGGTCAGAAATAATCTGAAATAATATGATCTATTGTTGTGCCAATTTTGAATGAAATCCATTAGTTAGTGTAGAAGTTACATGCATTTTAAAATTGGACCTATCAGCAGGCTTAGAATCATGTTGGCAGCACTGACGTATATTAGTTACTCCGAATTCGTCTAGAATGCCAGGTACTATACGTGTGCAAAGTTTAGAGCTATTGGCTTGCATACTTTCTGATATATTGATATTAGGGTAACAAAAATAGGGACAGCACATGTTAACAGTTGGCAGCCCTGGTTGCTCCTTAGAATACGCATAGTCATATCTGTTATGGTACACATAGTACATACGAAATTTGGTTGAAATCCAAATGATAGTATGGAAGTTACATATATTTAAAGTTGGACCTGTCAGCAGGCTTAGAATCATGTTGGTAGCACTGACGTATATAAGTTACTCCAAATTAATATAGAATGTCAGGTACTATACGTGTGCATAGTTTAAAGCTGTCGGCTTGCATACTTTCTGATATATTGGTATTTGGATAAAATAAATTAGGAGCATTTATTAACAGTTGGCAGCCCTGGTAGGACTTAAGAATACGCTCAGTCATATCTGGTTATGTACACATACAACATAGGAAATTTGGTTGAATTCCACTTGATAGTGTAGAAGTTATATGCACTTAAAAATTGGACCTATCAGGAGGCTTATAATCATTTTGGCAACACTGCCATGTTTGGCCTCCTGGAAATTAAACTGAAATATTATGATCTGTACGTGTGCCAATTTTGAAATAGCTCCCATTCATACTTTCCAGGATATCCAACATGGAGCTCAAATTTCAATTGCGATTTTTTAGCAGTTGGTAGCACTGACATCATTTTCAAATATGGCCGTGGGATATTCAGTTATAGATCTTTACTCCTACCAAATTTTGTTTCGATTGTTGCAGCCGTTTAGGAGTTGATAGGGGGGGACACACACACAGCCAGACAGACAGACAGAAGGACAGACAGACAGACAGACAGACACACATTTGCCCGATCTCATAAGTCTACTTTTTCCTCATTTTTGCAAAATGTGAAAAGTAGGCTAATAATAATATAAAAGATACGAGCTTAACAGCAGTCGCATAATATGATGTGTTACATCTGACAGGTTATCCTACTATGGAATTGAGATGAAATGTATGTGAAGTCATTTGACTTGTTATCCTACTCGTATACTACACAGCTTGGACATTCTTAAAATGTTAATTTACGCTCCGTTTTCATACTGGTACTATGAAGAATGTATAGATTGAAGTGGAGTTATGCTACTGTCACACTTGTTTGAACAAACATCACATATCATATTGTAAATTAAAAGGAGGAATGAAACCATAGTCTCTTGCCTATGTTCAATACAATCAAATTTCCCAACTCCTGCTTGGTGCAAACTATTGTAATTCAAATTAGATAAATCGTAATTTCATGTAGATTCTGTAAAAATGACGCATAATGTTATGAAATATATCGTTTAAATCGATAATCCGGTAGCAAAAATAATTGTCGGGACTGGGGTTCAAACCTGAGACCTCATGATTCGCAGACCAAGATGTTATCCACGCAGCCATTACTACCACAGACATTTAGGGTACAAGACAGGTACTCATTTTCACGTGCCGGTAATAATATGGAAGTATTTTTATTCTCCATTAATATTTTGCTTTTTTTCGATGTTCCTGCGTGGAATTGAGTTTTAAATTAGTTATGATTACGCCTACTTGACTGGAAAGTGAATTCCTATAGTGGTCTATGAAAGGCTTGCCCAGTTCTCGTATAAAATCATCGATATATATTACATTGATCACTGAATTACCGCAATGTGGGCTAATGTCTGAATTGCCATTGTGCAGAAACATAATACCGGCTTTACCGACTAGTTACAATGTTTCATATAAAAGCATACATTTAAATACTGATACGAAGACATGTGGTTTGTGTTTCAATGAGTTGACAACAGAGTTCTCATGAGCGTTGAAAGTTTTTAGAAGAAAGTTACTCGGCGAGTGGATGTCCATCACTTTTATCCAGAGACTAGCAGTAGTGCCCGGCTTTGCCCGGTGGATTTATTTGTTTTATGGATGATAATGAATACTACTACAGAACTGGCACATGATACTTAAACTAACAGAAAACAATATTTTAAAAATATATCTTTTTGTGGGGGTGGTGGTGGTTGTGGTTGTAGTTGGGGTGATAAGTAGTACAGTATAATGGACGTAACATTCAGGTCATTTTCCCGTAATGATAATTATCAATAGGGAAACAGCTATTTACTACACTGACACATGTAATTTACAATCAAATTTACAAAAAAATAGAAGGGCAGTAAGTGAAATAAAAGTCATTGCCTAGGGCCTATATCTCATTGGCTGTTAGAAATGTAGAGACCAATAATGTCGCATAGCGCCGTAGGAAAATAATCAGAACTCTTTGGAAAACTTCGGCTGACGCAAGCTACTGAGGTAGCAATAGTATCATTTATCGCCACAAAGCGCTTAACGATAAGTTTCGGAATAAATTAAGGTAAATTTTAAAGCACCAACGCTTATTGCAGCTGATAACCTCAATGCACTGCACCAACACCATTGCACTTATACAGAGGCATACTATTTCATGGTGATAACTGTTTAAAGGGGCCTAAGAAATCTTTTTGCACTAATTACCCCCGTGACTGCAATTTATAAACAGCGCAAGATGCAACTATTCTGCACCAGAACTCTGGTAGGGGTGACGTGATGCAGCGCGAACTGCCCGTCAACAACAGACTTATTAAAATACTCTTACAGTTACACTACTACGGACATGAATGGTTCTAGGGCCTTAATACGTGGTTTTCAAGTTCATTTTGTCTGTTATTCTAAATGTAGGGAATGGGGAGCGTTGTCCAAAATATCAAGTGGGCAGTGTTACCAGCAGGGTTTCAAAGTATATGTAAAATTTGGTGCAATTAGGAGAAACGGTGTAGATTTGTGATGAAGGGCCTGAATGTAGGGAATGGAGTGGTCTGTCGAAAATGTAAAGTGGACAGTGTCACCCGCAGGGTTCCAAAGGGTAAGTATACAAAATGTGGTTCAGATCTGTGAAACGATGTATAGTTGTGCAAAAGGGCCTAAACACAGAGAATGGAGGGGTCTGTCCAAAATTTCCTGCAGACAGTGTTACTCGTAGGGTTCCAAAGGGTATGTATTCAAATTGCCGTTCAGATCGGTGAAACGGTGTAGGTGTGTGCCAAAGGGCCTAAATGCCGGGAATGGAGTGGTCTGTCCGAAATTTCATGTAAACAGTGTTACTCCCAGGGTTCCAAAGGGTAAGTATACAAATTTTGGTTCTGATTGGTGATTCGGTGTAGATTTGTGCCAAAGGGCCTAAATGCAAGGAATGGAGTGGTCTGTCCGAAATTACATGTAAACAGTGTTACTCGCAGGGTTCCGAAGGGTAAGTATACAAATGTTGGTTCAGATCGGGGAAAAGGTGTAGATTTGAACCAAAGGGCCTAAATGCAAGGAATGGACTGGTCTGTCATAAATTTCACGTAGACAGTGTTACCATCAGGGTTCCAAAGTGTAAGTATACAAATTTTGGTTCAGATAGGTGAAACGGTGTACGTATCACTAACCATAACGCCAGCTCATGCGGATAGAGCTGTTCGGGAGCACTTGTTCTACCGACTTACTGAACAAAAATCAATCTTGAAGGTTACCTGAGAGGTGTAGCCTAATGCTATATAGCCTAAACTATTCCTCTTAAATCAGGCTATCATATAAAACAAGAATTTTTCGTATCGGACTGGTAGTTCCAGAGATTAGCGCGTTTAAACACACAAACACACAAACTCTTCAGCTTTATTATATTAGTATAGATTAAAAAACAGACTCTTAATAACTCATAATTTTATTGTTTTCAGAAGATATGACATAATGAATATTTTTGCACCCAAGAACGACAACTTGAAGATGATTTATTGTAGAAATATATGTAATGGCGCCTCCAAACCTTGAAGTAATCCGTATGTTATATACATTCCACATGGTACCACTGCCAGCTGGATCGGATCGCATCCCTCCTGGCTGCTAAAGGAGCCAGGAGGGATGCGATCTAGCTGGCAGTGCGTCTTACACACTTCCGTCCAATCCACCTCCGTCCCATTTTTCAAAATCACTCCCACAAAAATATCCAGCAACCGAGTGGAAAGATGTTACATATCAATAATAATGATAATGATAGCTATACTGTATGTCTACCTCTTACTATACTACTCCCGTTTCAACGCTGTCTGGAATGAGATGTGATGAATTTCTATATGGTGGGTGGTTTATACGGCCGGAAATTAATGAAAATGAATGAAACCGGGCAAGGAGTTGGTAGATACTGGCCCAACATTTGCCTGTAGTTTGGGAAACCACGGTATACCATACCTAGGACAGCCGACCTTGGGGTTCGAACCAATACGTTTACCAATTCTGGCATTTTCATATGACAGTATCATATATCATGTAAAGTATCGCTTTGTGAAGTTATCTCTCGATCTGGATGAAAGTAGTGTATCTGACACCTTTAATAACATTCAAAAACAAATCAAAACAACAGCCCCCGAAGGGCCTGGGCCTACCGCCCGCAGCCATTTAGCCTGCAGGTTGTAGAGTGACGCGTGGTCAGCATATCGGGTCCCCTCGGCCGTTAATCAAGCTTTTCGTGACCTGGGTACAGGCTCACTGTCAGACAGAAATTCAATTTTTGACACCCTTCACTGTACCTTATCTTGCAGCCCAAATCCAATGTTTTGAACTTGACCCAGTGACTTGCACTAGGGATTCAGACTCTTTTGTTTCTAATTTAACTGTCTTTTAGTTGAGGGTTCAAACTGCGCTCACGGTAACGTTGTGCCTTTCGTAAGAGGGAGCTGTATCATAAAGGTATCTTTCGCTGCTTCCTGTCAACTTCGAACGGACTCTCTACCGTTAGCTTTAATTTATTCAAGATCTGAGACTCTATTTGATGAAGAAGGACATAATTATTCTTTTTATAATTTCCATGGTCGCCTCCGTAGCGTAGCGGTCATAATGGTTACCTGCCGCCCCGGAGGTCCTGGGTTCGATTCCCGGCTCTGCCACGAAATTTGAAAAGTGGTATGAGGACTGGAACGGGGTCTACTCAGCCTCGGGTGGTCCAAATGAGTAGAGCGGGGTTCGATTCCCACCTCAGCCATCCTCGAAGTGGTTTTCCGTGGTTTCCCACTTCGTCTTCGGGCAAATGCCGGGATGGTACCTACTGTAAGGCCACGACCGCCTCCTTCCCTCTTCCTCGCCTATCCATCACAATCTTCCATCCCTTCCCATCCTTCATGAGGCCCCTGTTCGCTTTGCAGGTGAGGCCGCCTGGGCGAAGTGCTGATCACACCTCCCCAGTTGTATCCATCCCGACCAGATGTTCCAAGCTCCAGGACACTGCCCATAGAGGCGGTAGTGGTGAGTTCCCTCGCTGAGTCCGTGGGAACCACCAACCTAGAGGGTAAATTGACTAAATTAAAAAAATCCATTCTCAAATGGGTCAAAAAGTACAATTATGTCCATTAAAACAATGTTGGTTGGTTGTTTGTTTCCTTAGTTTAGGGGCTGCGACATCGCGGTCATGTAGCGCCGCGTACATTAGGTGTGTGTAGAATTTTATAACCAGTGTTAATTGTGATGGCTGTATTGGTGTGTGTTATCTGTGATTCAGGTAGAAGGATTGCAGAAGATCAATTTTTTTGGTAGTTTCTACTTTTGCTACAAAATGCTACCGTCCACGACACCTACCTGTGGGCTTGGCTACTAGATGCCATTGCAGCCAGCACCTGGTGACTAATATAGCGTTATTAAACTAACCTACAAATTTTAGGTTCCACAAGTGTAGTTAGTGGAAGGTTCTTTTTCATGCCATAAATCTATGACATGACACCGCCGGCTTTACTTCCCATCCGAAGGAAGGCATACTGAGGGATTTTTAGCCTATTTTCAATTTTGAAAAAATAGGCTTATGATATCACCTTTTGTCCGTGTGTGTGTGTGCGTGTGTGTGTGTGAGGTGTGTGTGTGTCCCCACCTAATAAAATCTAAACGGCTGGAGCTATTTCAATGAAACTCGGTAAGTTCATAGCGCTATTCCCGGCGACCTCGACCGTGCCCTTCAAATTTTGTTACGTCTCACCAATCCAACATGGCGGCTGTGCGAAATATTTCACTAGCATTCAATATCTCCGAAACTATTACCGATATCGCCCTGAAATTGTGTACGGTGATAAAGGCTACTACTAGAAGTTCATCTATGAAACATTCAATAACCTGGTGACTACAAAACCGACATGGCGGCCAAGCGAAGTTGAGACATTTAAGTAGACTTTTCTCGTGATTTAACTATCCAAACGTAATGAAACTTGGTACAGCAATTGTTTATACACATTGTAATGCACTGAGTCTAATTTAGTTCAATTGTTTACATAACCTCAAAATGGCGGCTGTGCGAAATATTTCACTGACATTCTATATCTCCGAAACTATTACAGATATCACCCTGCAATTTTGTACGGTGATAAAGGATACTGATACAAGTTTACCAATGTATATTTCATAAACCTGTAAAGTACAAAACGAACATGGCGACCAAGCGAATTTGAAATATTTTAATAGACTTTTCTCGTGATTT
This sequence comes from Meconema thalassinum, assembly GCA_946902985.2. Classification (NCBI taxonomy): domain Eukaryota; kingdom Metazoa; phylum Arthropoda; class Insecta; order Orthoptera; family Tettigoniidae; genus Meconema; species Meconema thalassinum. The sequence goes on from OX336390.1 coordinate 154,661,448, forward strand.
AACTCTCTGAGCGCAGTGAAATGTGGTACAGTAAATGATTTTGCAGATTGTAATGCACTGCCGTCTAATTTAATTCAATTGTTTACATAACCTCAAGATGGCAGCTGTGCGAAATTTTAAAATTAAGTTTTTATTTATTGTGTCGTAATCATGCGATCGAAGTGAAAGTTTGAATAATGAACCTAGGCAATAATTGTCCTTGAATGGTACATAACTCTATAGCCTATACATATACCAATCCTAAATGGCGAGCTTCCGAAATATTTAGACGGTTCTCAATATCTATGAATCTTTTACAGCAACCAAACTGAAAATTTTTATGTTCATAGAGACTATGAACATATGTTCACCTATAGGACTTTCAGTAACCTGGTGAGCACAAATCCAACATGGTGGCGACGCGAAATATAAATATTTAAATGGACGTTTCTCGCGAATTAACTATCCGAGGCCGTGACACGTTGCACGTTAAATGCTTATACAAATGTTGATCCACTGGCATCTAATTTATTTCAATTGTTTGCTTAATCACAAGATGGCTGCTGTGCGTAATTTTAAAATCTCGTTTTTACTTCTTGTGTTCTAATCATGCGATTCAAGTTTGAATACCACACGAACACAATAATCTTATTGTATTAGTACAAAAATAAAAATCCAACCTGGCGACCATCTGAAATATTTAGACGGTTCTCAATATCTACGAATCTGTTACAGCAATTAAACTGAAATTTTGTACGTTGATAGAGGCAATCAACATGAACAGGATATATGAAAATAGGCTGTATATTTCTTCACGGAACTACTTGTTAGTGCTCAGATTACTCTGATATTACACGAATGTGAGATTTATCAGAGAGTACAATCTGTGTTTGAAGATACACAAATTATCAGTAAAATCTGTGAGCAGACACATGGTCATTTTGCAACAGTCTGCACAAGTGTAGATTCAGTTTTGATCTATCAAACCACTACGCTAAATTCTGTGAAAATTATATTCATCACCATCTACAAGATACTGTTAACACACCTCGTGTTAGGATTCTTCACCAATTGGAACATGTTGTTTAACATGGCCTAAACCACTCGATGGAGGGAACATCGAAGACCTGACGAAACTACAAGATGGAAGAACGAGAGAGGAGGATGTTTCTCATGGACGCACGTGGAAAATGGAGAACTTTTCCAAGTTCTAAGGATGGAAGGAAGGACACCTCATAATTTCCATATGGACGAGGTGATCAACCAACGCCGTGAGTTATGCTTCTAAATCTGGTGTTCAGGACATAGATCATGGTGGAGTTAGTTCTAGCAACCGTACTTGATAACAGTCATGTAGGTAGGTTTCTTTTTCATATATACCGTTTTTGGTAATTTTCATTATTTCTTTTGAGCTTCCACACTGTTTCGAAAGCTCTGAGTTATACACCATTTTAGTGTGCATTCACACTGGTGCATCTTTATTGTGAAATGTGAATTTAACCCAGATTATGACTTACACGAGGAGCAGTAATATTTTCATAACCGCTGATGCTGAGTTTTGTGTAACATTTTGCTAAGTTCCCATTCTTGTACAATTTTAGTACACTACTGTCATTTGCGGGCATATCAGTTCGATGAGAAAGTCTACTGATCCCAATTATGATTATTGTAAATACATTTTTCCAGTGGTATTGTGAAACCACAAGATTCGAGTTGAATCATATCATTGTAAGAAGTATAGGCAGTATTTGTACACTTTAATCCCGATTACATGATAATCGTATCAGTTATATTTAATGCCAGAAGATGAAGGTGTTTAAAACCATTTATAAGTCATTACTGTGCTTGTGCGCACGAGATTGTACTATTTTTGAAACACCAGTGGCGTAGGAATATCTTTTACTACATTCATTGGAGAAGGATATCTTCCGTTTAATTCTCTTTGCTTTGACTACACATTTATACTAGTGTTAATCATTTTTGAAGGTCTACAACTTCACATTATATGTGTTATTATCGAGTAACTATACTCAAATGTGTACCAGGGTAATTAATGAATATTTTGAGAGTGAACCCTGCAAGTATTTACGTAATATTGATAGACTTTGCTATCAGACAATGAACTCACATGTGATGAGGCAGCAGCGGTGCCAGAACAGATGACAGGTGTTCTGGAAGTCGAGAAACCCGTTATGAACATTACCCAGAAAGCCAACGCTGATTTCCATTGAGACTAGGACTAAATGACAGACATGAATTCATATTAAATTTTTATCATATATTGTTAGCGAATAACCATTGATTATTTTTTTGATATTATAAGATAAGATTTCATTTGATGAACCAGACATTTTGATAGGCAATTTTATTCACTTTATGTGAATGTTTATGTCCGTGTTTTGACACGTGAAGTATTAAGTACTCGCATTTGTGCTTGCCAGCAGATTTAAGTTTCGACTTAACTGACCGAGGATGTTTCTAGTGAGCTAGTTTGCCACTAAGAATTCTGATAGTCTGGAAACCGGAGTCTTTAAGTAGCCCGTTTATTGTGCTTGCCGGCAGATTATAATCTCTCGATTATTCTGACCGAGGACTTTCGTTTGTGTGTTTTTCTGAACCACAACGATTGCTTTAGGATGTTAGTGGCATTGCTTGTCACCAGTTTACTTTGTTGAGTATCGGTGAGGTAACTCATTTGATAGATAGTCGTCATAAACAATGAATTCTTAATTCTACGATTTTTAATAATCAATCTCTAAATCATGAAATTCACTCACTTTAAATCTACATTGTTAAAATACACGTTAAATGCTAATCGTTGTTAAATCTTGATTTTCTGAACCATAGTTGACCTACATAGTGCTTGTTAGGAAATTCCCGATGGAATAGTTAGGAAGTCAATTACGTTCGACTGACAGAGATCATCGGCTAACCAAGAGTTTGTACTCGGGGGCCGCGATGACCTCATGGTGAGACTCTGTTCTTACGGTGCTTTACCTACTATTTCGTTATGATAGATGACGAATGTGAACACACAGTTACCATTCTGTTGTAGGCAGGATAATAATAATACTATTTATGTGTTATATTCTTTATTTACGAATGTATTTATCCCAATTGTACCCTACTGTTTTGTGATTGTATTTTGATAATGTTATTGTTAATTAATCCATTATAAACAAATGACTATTATCGTAGTTTTGTTTAGAATTTCTTTATACGGACGCTTATCGCCGTAGGCTAGATTAAACCAGGATTAGCTAGACCAGGTAACTTTAAATGTAAATACGGGTTAGTACCAGTATATTTAGATCAGTTGTCATGATTTGACATTATTTCAGGTGATGTTTTCATTCTGAAACATTATTTTATTTTCATGTATCTTCAATCAGGGATGTTTTAGTACCACTGCCCAAGCTCTGCTTTGCTATTTCTAATGTATTTAAGTCTCATCGTGAGGGTTAATCGACTGGAGTAGTAGTGGATAAACAACGAAACATCACTTTAAATATTACTGTGATGGGATGAAAACACCTCTTCTCAGTTCGACTTCGCGTGGTGAATCTACCTCATTTTATCCCCCGGACAAGAATTAAATTTCTTGGCAGATCCGGGAATCGAAGCTGGACCTCCAGGGCCACAGATATAAATGCTATCCACTACACCAGGTGGACTATTATAACACTCTGGTTTCCTGTATGCAAGAGGCAGATAGTAAACGTAAGCTATGCACTCGGAGAGACAGGCAGAGGAATGTCTGAAATTTTACATATCAGCACAGAAGCAATGTTAGCCAAATACCAACTCCGATGGATGGGTCACGTGATCCGCATGCCAAATCATCGCATTCCAAAACGAGGTACACACTGAACTTCGTGAGGGTGTTCTGTGCAATGGAGGTCAGAGAAATAAGTATACTCATTGCCCCAAATCCACCCTGAAGATATGTAACATCAATCATGGTAATTGGGAAATGCACGCGCAGGATCGTTCAACATGGAGAAGAACAGTTCGTCTAGGGATTACTGTCTTAGAAGACCAGAGACGTAGCACTGCAACAGAACTGCGTACGAGGAGAAAGCGTGAGTTCTTGAGGTGGAATGGTCATTTGCCTGCAAGCTGCTTAATTTATGTGTGTCATCACTGAAGTAGAGTGTGTAGCTCACGGATTGGAGTGATCAGTCATTTGAAGAAACATCAGTAGGAAGACTAATTCATACTCACTCTCGAGTGAATAACAATACATAATTACAATTAGTATAATACGAATAGTTAGTATTTTTATTTATGGGTGGATGAGAGAGGTCATCCACACTTGGGCCGATAACCTAGATGTTAGGCCCCTTAAAAGAACAATTATCATCCTCATCATCATCTACACTTCATATCAAATATAAAAGTATACGTGTCATTGGAAAAACAACCAGTGCTAGACGCTACTAGTTCTGTCCGCCATGCTTGTCCAGGCTGAAACTGAATCTACGCATGCCGTAAAGCTTAATTCTGATATTGAGAAACGATCATAATATTTAAACCTCGTAATATATATTGTTTTCGATCAATAAATAAAACTTTAATACAAAACTATATGTATTCTGCCATCTATTGAAACTGGGTTGAACTCTGCAATGACAAGGTAGCAACATGGAAATAGAAGTCCAAGCAGTTCCGTAAACAGTTGCTAGATGGCGTTAGTGCGGAGAAAGGTTTGCATTTTATTTCGTTGGGTAGTATGGAAATCTCATTCTTTGTTTCTTTCATGAGTTCACTTATGGCCGGTTTTCAATTTAGAATATGCTCGTTAACTTAACACTAACAAGGAATTACGTTAAATGGCCAATTCTGGCCACTCAACTCTCTAAATCATCATTAATGTGGCGGGAATGCGCAATTAAAAATGGCGGTTTGTTTCCGAGTATCACGCGAACTTTCATTCATATGAATATAAAATATTTTATGACAATGAAATTATAAAAGATCGCACACATTATTAAATTAGTTGTAATACCAAGAAAGACGAATACGGAAATTTAAAAATAAATCCGAAGTGGGATACGAAATCCTTCCAACGTTGCATAATTAATTAAAGTCTGCATTGCAACCGCTTACGCTACGAGGACAACTGTGGTGAGCACGTCCTATGAAGCTATCTATTCACACAACTGCCAGTTCTCAAAAATACTTTGTTCATATCATTTTAAGCTTCTGCCACGAATTAGGTCTTCTGTATTTAATTTCCTTTATAATTATGCTCCAGAATATCTCAAGGAGTCATCGGAAACAACAACCAGTGTTATACGCTACTACTTCTGTCCACCATGCTTGTCCAGGATGAAAACGAATCTACGCATGCATAAGAGCCGTAAAGCTTATTTAAGTAATTGCGAACCCGAATGGCCTCAATATATATTTTCTGATTTTTTTTCTGCGTTTCAATTTAGCGGTTTGCTTATGTAAAATACTGGCAATGGCTCACCACTTTAAAGATGCTTTAGAGAGTTGAGTGACCATATTTGGCCATTTAACGTAATTCCTTGTTAGTGGTAAGTTAACGGGCATAATTATTCTAAACTGAAAACCGGCAAGAAGTGAACTGATGAAAGAAACAAAGAAAGAGATTTCCATACTACTCAAGTGTCTCCTTCTCCCGGGAGTCATTCGGTCGCCAGAGCCTCGTTAGTCTAAAGCAGGGTGCACCGCGTGCAGGTGAGGTTATGATTGAATAGGATTCCTACTCCTGGCAACCCCAACTCTCCTACTACTAGCATCTCTACAAGCACTATTACTACTACAAGCACTAATACTACCCACCAGCACTACTACAAGCACTAATACTACTCACCAGCACTACAACAAGCAGAACTACTACTAGCCCAAGTATAAAACTAATCCTACTATAGGGGCGTGGTGGCTCAGCGGTCTAGCTGTATGCCTCTCACCAAGGCGGTCCGGGTTCGATTCCCGGTCTATGCATGTGAGATTTTCGGAGTGAAATGCCATGTCCTGTGGTTCGGATTCCACGTAAAAAGGAGGTCCCGTGGCTCATAATCACAAGATTCACGGTCACGTAAAACTACAATCTTCCTTCCTTCCTTAATCCTACTATAACAACAACTACTACAAGCATTACTACTAGCCTAACTCCCTCTAGATGACCAACTGTCCGGCCCCGTAAAACAACAATAACGAGTATGCTGCTACCTCTAACTACAACACTAGTACTATCACTACCACTATGACTACAAATACAAAGAAGTAGCATTTATCGGTAGTTAGCGGAAGTTAATAGAAGTTAGTGGTAGTGGTAGTGGGTGAATGCGTGTGATTGAAAGGCCTGCCAGAGGACTCAGATTCATGCAACATACTGTGCCCAAATGGACTTTGGCACAGGGATCGAACCTACGACATTTCAAGAAGAAATAATATAAGAGTTTTTGAAAATGTTTACAGGCAACGAAAGGGCTAATACCGGAAGCACATCGAGATGACGCATTGGACCGATGAAGCAAGATTAAGGCAATACTGCAGCTGCCTGTGATGTCACCGCAGACTCAGAGAAAAAGGAGTTGCACAGAGATATAAATTGACTTAATGGAAGATTCCGTGTACGAGAGACATGAAAGATACAACGAATAAATGCACAGTCATCAGTATATTGACAACACTGTATAAAGGCGGAGTCAATAAATGAAGGATATAATTAAAAATTGCCTAGCATAACACAAAATTATTAGAAAAACTCTCCGTCAATGTTATTCATTTTGGAAAAGTGAAATTTTTGAGTGATAAAAGTTGCTAACATTTACCCGGTAAAGAAAAGCTAACCCAGCAGAATACAGAGACTTCACCGAGCCAGATAGTTGGAGTAGGGGAAAGAAGAAACCTCTACCCACACATATTGAAGAGCTATTTCAATTTTATTAAATGTTCTCTCGATCGGATTTAGAAATCGTTTATATATTTGGAACGTTGAGATCACGCACCGTAGGATGATATATTTTTCAAAAAGATACCACCACTAGTTCAAAAGTTAATTTTGGAAACGAAGCCAAAGTAGTTTATTTTCTATAAATAAAATAAATAGGGAGCGACGGCCAGGGAAGTTGTTCAGTTCAGTCATAAGCAGGCGTGGAGACGCTGCTCTGGATCGCAAAGTTATTCTGTCTTTAATGTGTGCTCAGGGGCGTTACACGTTGCATCGCTGCCAGTTCGGTGCAGTATAATTCAGTCTACAGTCTATCACGAACCTCAAGGGTGTTGTATTGAATAACAGTATTCAGATCATCAGTACAAGTCGAAATACGCAGTCTCTACGCCATGTGGGCCCAAAAAGGAATAAAGATCATTGTTAACAAGGACTCAGTATATCTCAGGCCTTGGGCAGGTCACGACGCTATAGTACAGCTTGAGCCTCATGCAGGTCATGCTAGTGAAGTTCCACCAGGACCAAGTGTAGGTCACGTCACGTCAATAGTTCGGTCAGTTCGCGATGCTCACTAAAGCGCATTGCGCTAGATCAGTCGATAATTATCATACAAAGACTTCGATGAGAGAAAGTTACGTCGCGCAAAATTAAAAGACAATATTTTCGCCTAAAGTGTAGGCCAATACAGTAAAAAGTGCGCCGCGCAGAACATCGTAAATTTAAAGGCTATGAAGAGGCTTCACGGAACCAGTAAATTAAGTAAAGCTACCGTTTGAAAGGAACAGCGGTGCGACATCAGAAGTAATAAGGAACTTTGAGATCCAGGACGCGGGTTCGACAATTTGTAGTGAAGTCAGAGACATTCATAAACAAGTAGTTCCGTAAAGAACTATACAGCCTATTTTCATATATCCTACTTATGTTAATTGCCACTAACAACACACAAAATTTCAGTTTGATTGCTGTAATAGATTCGTAGATATTGAGAACCGACTAAATATTTCGGTTGGTCGCCACGTTGGATTTTATATATGTAGGTCCTAGAGTTATGAACTGTTTCATGAAGAATATTGTGTACGTGTAGCATTCAAACTTCAATCGCATGATTAGTATACAAGAAGTAACAAGGAGATTTTAAAATTTCGCACAGCTGCCATCTTGTGGTTATGGAAACAACTGAAATAAATTAGATGCCAGTGGATTAACATTCTTATAAGGATTTACTGTACCATGTTTCACTGCTCTCGGATGGTTAAATTGCGAGAAACGTCCATGTGAATATTTATAATTCGCGTCACCGCCATGTTGGATTTGTGATCACCAGGTTATTCAAAGTCCTACAGGTGAACTTAAGTTCATAGCCCCTATGAACATTAAAAAAATCAGTTTGATTGCTATAATAGATTCGTAGATATTCAGAGCCGTCTAAATATTTCGGACGGTCGCCATGTTGGATTGTTAAATGTATAGGCCATAGAGTCATGTACCATTAAATGAAAATTATTGCGTAGGTTCATTATTCAAACTTTCACATCGATCGCATGATTACGACACAAGTAATAAAAACTTAATTTTAAAATTCGCAAAGCTGCCATCTTGAGGTTATGTGAACAATTGAACTAAATTAGATACCAGTGTATTACAATGTGTATGAACGTTTCCTGTACCCGATTTCATTGCGGTTGGAACAACAAATCGCGAAAAAGGATTATTTAAAATTTTCAAATTCGCTTGGCCGCCATGTTCGTTTTGTAGTTAACCGTTATTTGAAAGTCTTGTAGATGAACTGCCAGTAGTGCCCTTTATCTCCGTACAAATTTTCAGGGTGATACCGCTAATAGTTTCAGAGATATGGAATGCCGGTGAAATATTTCGCACATCCGCCATCTTGTGGTTATGTAAACAATTGAACCAAGTTAGATGACGGTGCATTACAATGTTTATAAACATATACTGTACGAAGTTTTATTGCGTTTGGTTGGTTAAATCGCGAGAAACGTCTATTTAATGTCGCAAATTCGCGTGGCCGCCATGTTGGCTTTGTAGTTACCAGTTTTTCGAACGTCACATAGGTAAACTTCTAGATGTTCCCTTTACCACCGTAAAAATTTCCAGTGTGATATCGGGAATAGTTTCGGAGATATTGAATGCTGGTGAAATATTTCGAACAGCCGCCATGTTGGATTGGTGAGACGTAACAAAATTTGAAGGGCACAGTCGGGGTCGCCCGTAATAGTGCTATGAACTTACCGAGTTTCATTGAAATCGCCCCAGCCGTTTAGATTTTATTAGGGACACACATACACACTCTTTACATACACACACACGCGCACACACATACGGACAAAATGTGATCTCATAAGCCAATTTTTTTCAAAATTGAAAATAGGCTAAAAATACAGCTACGAGATGTCCAGTAGAGGCAACATCAAAGTCAATCAGATACGTAGAAACAAAGCTAATCCCGTCGCATTAATGAGGGATAAGTTCTAGTTAAAGGAGCTTAGAGAAACGCCGGTTCGAGGCCCGAAAAAGCTAATAAATTCACGTGAGAGGAAATACGGTCCGAAAAGTATAGGAGGGCCAAATATAAGACTTAAAGTGCGATAAATCGACAGATACAGGCAAAAGACAGTTATCGCTCAAAGAAGCCGATAGCGAAGAGCCGAATAAGAGAATATTAGTAGCAGCAAAAGACTGAAACATTAAAATCCAGTGTAGGAGCAGGAATCGTTCGAGCCATTACACGTCCGACGCTGAGTGAAGGAACTTACGTCGAGGTGGAGATCGCCGAATCGGATTTGCCGGAAAATCATTGAGATATGGTGTATAGGGAAAGTGAAGTGTAAAGTGTTGTAAAAAGTAAGAATATATTTTAGTGTTATAGGTAATGTGCTACATTTAAAGATTTAAAATGTGTGTCAATGTAAATCATGTTAGATTATGTGAGTGGAAAATGAAGTATGCGAAAAGCAGTGAAATGAATTTGTGCTGAGAAATGTAATAAGATGGGTGACCCTATCCAGGTATATATGCAAGAGCTGCACACGGGGTAAGTCAATGATTTTATTATGAGTGATCTTGTACTATGCACTGAAATACTGAAAATCTAGCGTTGACTGGGGAGTTTGACCTTGATTTCACTATACATTTAAAAATGCACTGAATAATTGAGATAATGTTTGGGATAAAAAATAATTGTTGACCGCGAGGATTGCCTCGTTGAGTATAAATGATATAATTAAAATCAGTAAAATATAAAATAATTGAAACTGGAGAAATGAAATGATAAAGTAAAATAATGGAGTTAAAGAAGGAATCTAAAATAATAAATGCAAATGGTTTGAATTTTCTCCATTTAAAAAGATCATAAATTAAATACGCACCGTAATGGAAAGTTATTAAAGCCGAAAGAGTAATATAATATCAATGGTTTGAATTTTCGCCAAGTGATAAATTGTATAAGCGCCGTTGCTAAAATTGAAAGAATAATGTAATATAAATGGTTTGAATTTTCACCATGTAAATGAATTATAAATAAAATATGCGCTATAATAAAGTTATTGGAAAGTTGAAATAATAATAATATTAGTTATCGAGTTGTTGTACTCCAAATAAAGTCGTGGATAAAAATATTGAACAATTATATAAAGGGAACTCTAATAATTAGTTGAATGAATAATAATATTTTTGACGTATTGTTGTCATAATAATGGATTTACAGATCTTTAATGTAATTGGTGTACGCGAAACACTTAGGAACGAAAATGTAATGTTATAATATAGGCTACTAGGCCAAAGTCATGAAGTAATATAAGTGGAAGACACGAAGTCTTACCGCGATTAAATGAAGTTGTTAAATGAGAAATAAATGAATCATGAATATCCAAACCAAGTATTACTCGCCGAAAGGGCCAAGTAAATGAAAATTAGTTTAGCTTCAAGCTAGTATGAAATACGTAATCCAGGATATATTTGTTCGTGAGACGAAATGTTAATAAATCGTCGTATTGTTGAGTGGATGAGTGAAGTGTTGATATTGGTAAATCGTCGTATTGTTGAGTGGATGAGTAATTCCCACCGAAGTTTTGATAATGGTAAATCGTCGTATTATTTAGAGGATGAGTAATTCCCACCGAAATGTTGAAGTTACATATTATGTTATTCACATATGAGTCCCGTTGGATGGATTGAGAATCCCCAGCCTGGCATTGTTGGAATAAATCGTCGTTATGTTATAGTATTTGCATATAAGACTGGATGATGTGCCCAGCCTTGCCGTTCGTCGTAAGGAAAGTTATGGTAATAATAATAATAATATCGTATGGCCTCGGATGCCAGATGCAAGCTTTGTTATTTGACACCCAGAGGGTAGCTTGCATGTCGAATTTCGTAGTTCCTTGACTATGAAAGTCAAGGAGGTTAGATGTTAGATATCTAATCTCCTTGAACACAATAGCGCTTTCTAGTAGAGAAATGAGGAACTTTGTGCTGGCGGAAACTCCCGAGATTAATTTTGCCATTATGAACTCGGCCTACTGAATTCAAATGGGTTCTTTGACATGCCAACATCGTATGACATGCGTATCGTATTTTTGCCGCCTTTCAAAAATCACTTACCACGGTCAGAGGCGAACCTGCAATCTTGGGGTTAGTAGACCGACACGCCATCCACTCACCCACCGTGGCAAGCTGTTATGGTAATGAAGCGTCTTAAGTGAAGTTGTTATAAAGAGTTCGTCGTATATCCTCTCCGAACTAGTGCAAATATCCTGGAAATACGAAATATTGATGATAATAATAACAATAATAATGTGGGAGCCGGATGAGGATCAAGACGACCGAGTATGGGATCTAGGGGGCGCAGGAGTAAGCTCAGCGCCATTGTTTGAGAATAAAAAGAAGAGAAGCAATATTCCGAGTTCCGATGAGCCGCGAAATACATTCCCTTAATTCTATATATTGTATTCTTATACGTTTCTTTGTTTAAATAAATAATTCAGTCCTATATTCGATGCTTGTGAGTGTCATGATCTGGAAACTATTTCCCACAAATGGGGGCTCGTCCGGGATGAACAGAAAAGAGTTACGACGCAATCCACGACACGAAGTACGACGCAAAATACGACGCTATTTATGACAAAGTGGACGGCTAATCATATTTGTTGCTGTTGCTTACGACGCTGACGACGTGCAGTTTTGTGAGCCCACGACGTGCGAATCTACGACGAGGATTCATAGGCTAGCAAAATTTGTTCTTAAGTTTCAGTGACAATTAGTGGTGCCGTGACAACGACGGGGGTCGGAATATAAACGACGACAGAGGATTGTGGATGTGGTAAGAGGATAGCGACTCGTCAGAGAGAAACGACGGGAAGAGGTATTCAACGATATCACCTACAAATATCACCGGTTTGGTAAATGAGGTTAAACAGGTTTGATTTCGAGGTTATGAGGAAGTGATATTGACGGAAAACTACTTGATAGACGTGAGTAAACATATAAGATGACTACACTCGGTGCAATAGAGAAATTAAATAAGGACATAAGTGATGCTCCGGTCAAAGCAATCAAAGTTTTACATAACCTCATTTTCGAGCATATACCAGACGACAGGAAGAATCGAAAGCGACTGCGATAGTTTCCTGGATTCGATTTTGACGAAAATTCCATTGAAGAGGAAGCTAAGAAGAAATTTATCGAAGAAACATTTTCCAAGGCTGATCTGTTGCGTGTTTCTGAGATTCTTAATACCGAGATCGGGACAAAGGAGGTAATGATTAACACCATTTGTTATTACTTGAGAAAATTGGACGAACTCGCAACTAATATAGACGATGATGACGAAGATGAAGAAGACGAAGAAGACGAAGAGAGCAAAGAGGAAGACCAGCACAGAAGGTATAGAAAACAACATAAGTTTTCATTGTCGTTCCGCGACGTAGAGGGCGCTATGAAAACATTTAACGGTAAGGATGGTTACCCAGTGAAGAAATGGATCGCAGATTTAGAGGAGACGTCAATCCTGATGCGATGGAGTGAGTTGCAAAAGTTTATTTTTGCTAAGAAAACACTCGATGGTTTAGCTAAGCTTTTTATTCAAGGTGAGAAAGGACTGGCTTCCTGGACTGCACTGAAGAAGGCCTTGAAAGAGGAGTTTGACGTGGCGGCAAGCAGTGCAGAAATCCACAAGTTGTTAACCCAGCGACGAAAAAAGCGCGACGAATCTCTACAGGAGTACTTTCTTGTGATGAAGGAAATCGCCAGTAGAGGTGATGTTGAGCAAGTCTCTCTGTGTCAGTACGTGATTGATGGGATCGAAGACGATTCAGGATCAAAACTTCTGCTCTATGGAGCAAAAAATTCCAAGAATTTCAAGGAGAAAATGAGAAGTTATGAGATGGCGGTGAAGTCTTTGCCAAAGAAAAGCACAAAGTATAATAACAGTAATTTTCAAGGAAGTGCCAAGAGTGCCAACGAGAAGGACGGAAAGTGCTAGGGCAGTACAAAGAAGAAAGAGGCGAGTAGTGGAGATATATGTTATAATTGCGTTGGATCTGGTCATAGTTCAAAGGAATGTGAGCACAAGGATAAAGGCAAGAAATGTTTCAACTGCAACGAGTTTGGCCACATTTCATCCGAGTGCAAAAAAGAGAGGAAGAACGATAGGAGGAATAATCAAGGTATCAATCTTATTGATGAAAAGAAAAGCTGCCTCAAGTTCAAAGAGGTTAGTTTGGGTCAGCAGAAACTTCAGGCACCTATCGACTGTGGCAGTCCTTATAACCTACTGCGTAAAAACATCCATAAGACCATGGGTTCCCCAGGATTGAAGAGCACGGATCTTGTTTTGAAAGGATTCGGTAATGGTTTTGTTGCTCCTCAAGGTTACTTTACAACAATCGTTGAGGTAGACGAGCTGGTGATCCAAACCAACGTCCATGTTGTTTCTGATGATACTATGGAGTGGGACATGGTGATTGGTAATCATCTATTGGATCAGGGTGAGGTCATCCTGAGCAAGCAAGGAGTTACCATCAAGAAACTAGAGGTCCCAATGATGTTGATCTGGGTGGCAGACGAACAGGAATTGGATATCGAGAACTGCGTTGATAAGGAGAAAAGGGAACGGATCCAGGATTTGGTAGCGAGATATGTACCAAAGAAGACGAAATCTACTTATGTCAAGTTGAAGATCACATTGAAAGAAGAAAAACCGATATTTAGCAGGCCCAGACGAATGGCACCGCTTGAGAACGAGTTTGTCGATGAGCAAGTCGAGGCGTGGCTGGAGGAAGATATCATAGAACCGAGTCAATCAGAATATACAAGCCAAGTGGTGGTAGTCAAAAAGAAACAAGATGTTCAGTAAATAACATATAGCCTACTTTCTCCTAAATTCATGGGTATTGTTATAACTCTTTGTCCTTTTCAAGGAGTATAATTGAAAGTTGGTTGTAGTAGCTTGTTGAAATACAACGTGCTATAGGGATACTAAACATGAATATGAGGTGCCCTTTGCTAGTGCTACCTCTGTAAAAAAAATCATTCAATTCGGTTTCACCGTATTTGAATTGATCTGGGGAATGGATTTGCACACATACATGGTCGCTATTTGCAAACTATTGGGCTGATGACCTTGTAGTCAGTCATAAGATGCTTTCCACAAAAAGGCATGTTGTTGCAAAATCCGGTAGAGATCAAGTTATTAGGAAGGTCGAAATTTGATTTAGGCTTTTAACATTTGCGTGGCCGTCATTCCGTTTCCGTCAAGATGGCGGCGATATAAAACATGACACTGGGGTGCCTTTTGCTAGTGCAACCTCTGTACCAAATTTCGTTCAATTTGGTTTCACCGTGTTTGAAATGATAGGGGAATCGATTTGCACACATACTTGGCCACCATCTGCAAACTATTGGGCTGATGATCTAGCAGTTTGGTCAGAATATGCTTCCCACATAAAGATTTGTTGTTGGAAAATTTGGTATAGACTAGATAATTAGGTTGGTCGTAATTACATTTTAGCCTTTAACATTTGGGTGGAATCGATTTTCACACAAAGATGGCCGCCATCCGCAAAATATTAGGCTAATGACCTATTAGTTTGGTCAAAGGATGCTCTCTCCATAATGGTATGTTGTTGCAAAATTTGGTAGAGATCGGATGATTAGGTTAGTCGTAATTTGATTTAAGCTTTGAACATTTGTGTGGCCACCATTACGTTTCCGTCAAGATGGCGGCGATATAAAACATGTCACTGGGGTGCCCTTAGCTAGTACTACCTCTGTACCAAATTTCGTTCCATTCGGTTTCACCGTGTTCGAATTAATAGGGGCAATCGATTTTCACACAAAGATGGCCGCCATCCGCTAACTATTAAGCTGATGACCTATTAGTGTGGTCAAAGGATGCTGGCCCCATAAAGGTATGTTGTTGCAAAATTTGGTTGAGATCGGATGATTAGGTTAGTCGTAATTTGATTTAAGCTTTGAACATTCGTGTGGCCGCCATTACGTTTCCGTCAAGATGGCTGCGATATAAAACATGACACTGAGGTGTCCTTTGGTAGTGCTACCTTTGTACCTAATTTCGTTCAATTTGTGCTCACCGTGTTCGAATTGATAGGGGGGGACAGATATTCAAAGTACACACACTCACACACACACACACACAGACACACTTTTTTTCGCCCTGTAGTGATCTCATAAGTCTACTTTCATTTTTTGCAAAAATCGAAAGTAGGCTAAAAATGGAAAAAAGCGACTTTGTACTGATTTTCGTCCAGTGAACTCAATCGTGGTTAGGGATCTATTTCCCATGCCAGTTATAGAGGATCTTCTGGACAAGTTACAGGATGCTACGGTGTTCTGCACCTTGGATCTCAAGAATGGATTCTTTCACGTGGAAGTCGAAGAAGGAAGTCGACGATATTTGTCATTCGTAACGCGTTCTGGACAGTGCCAGTACAAAAAAGTCCCATTTGGACTTACCAACTAACCTGCAGTCTTCCATCGCTTTATTAAAGCTGTGTTCTGGGAGTTAATCCGAGAGAACATAGTGTTTACCTATATGGATGACTTAAAAATCCCAGCGAAAGATGACGACGAGACACTCCGACGATTGAGACGTGTGTTGGAATTAGCTGCAGAGTACGGGCTGGAAATCAACTTCTAGAAGTGCCAGTATCTGAAGAGGCGGGTACAGTTCCTTGGATACACTATTCAACGTGGACAGATGCAACCCGCCACCGAGAAGGTCCTTGCTGTACAAAACTTTCCGGAGCCAAGGACGATCGCTGCGCTGCAGAGCTTTCTCGGATTGGCTGGCTATTTTAGAAAATTTATCCCAAATTTATCGATAGTAGCCAAACCACTGAGCGATCTGTTGAGAGGTAAGCCGGAGTTCAAGTTTGACGAGGATCAACGACGTGCATTAGTTGAGCTCAAACGTCTTCTCCCTTCATAACCTGTGTTGAAGTTATACAACCCGAAATACGAGACGGAGCTGCACACTGACGCCAGCAAGAGAGGGTATGGCGCTGTGTTGTTGCAAAAGTACCCAGAGGACAACAAACTACATCCAGCCTCATACATTAGTAAAAAGACGACGATACAGGAAGAAAAATACAGCAGTTATGAGCTCGAGATCTTAGCTGTGCTAAATGCATTAAAAGTATAGGGTGTACTTGCTAGGAATTCCGTTCAAGATCGTGACTGACTCTATGGCATTCCAAAAGACAATGCACAAAAGGGACCTGGTCCCACGAGTAGCTAGATGGGCTATGGTCTTGGAGGAGTTTGACTGTACCATCGAACACCGATCTGCAACCAGGATGAAACATGTCGATGCCCTGAGCCGATGTCCAGCAGTGATGTTTGGATTCCCTGATGGCCTTCTAGCGAGGATCAAAATCGCCCAGAGAAAAGACGAAGGATTGACAGCGATACGACACTGGAGAAAGGGCCTTACGAAAACTTCATCGTCAGAGATGGACTGCTGTTTAAATTTGATGACGGGCGAGAGACGTTGGTGGTTCCGCGGGCAATGCACCATGAAATAAGAGCTTCACATGAGAAGGGACACTAAGCTGTTAAAAGGACTGAAGAAGACGTGAAGCAGGAATATTATATTCCAGACTTGGCCAACAAGGTGAAACGAGTCATAGCCAACTGTGTGAAGTGTCTGGTGGTTAACAGGAAGGCAGGCAAGAAAGAAGGTTGGTTACATCCGATGTTCAAGGAGAGTGTGCCATTGCACACCTACCACATGGATCACATTGGACGACTTAAGTCTACACACAAGGGATATGAACACATCTTCTGTGTGATAGACGCCTTCACGAAGTTCACCTGGCTGTATCCTGTGAAAACTACCAAATCGGACGAGACGATTGAAAAGATGGGGTTTCAGAGGACGAACTTTGGAAACCCAGTTCAAGTGATCACCGACAGGGGGCCATCGTTCACCTCCCATGAGTTCCAGGACTACTGTAAATCGCAGGGTATCAAGCACGCCTTGATCACAGGTGGACTGCCAAGAGCCAATGGTCAAATCGAGAGAGTCAACTCAACAGTGACCAAGATCATCGCTAAACTTAGCATTGACGATCCAACAAAATGGTACAAGGTTGTACCATCCGTCCAACGAGCTATCAACTCTACGTTCCAGAGGAGCATCGGAATGTCACCTTTCGAGCTGCTGACAGGAGTCAGAATGCCCAACCGAAATGATCTACGTATAGTGCAACTCATCGAAGAGGAGCTGATCGATTCGTTCAACGAAAAACGTGATCAGATGAGAGAAGATGCAAAAAAGCAGATAGAAAAATATCAATCTGAAAATCGTGCTGAATTCAACCGACGACGTAAGGAGCCTAAGAAGTATCAGGTCGATGACCTGGTTGCTATCAAACGCACTCAGATCGGTCCACATCTGAAACTAAAAAACAAAAGTCTAGGACCTTATCGAGTGACTCGAGTTAAACTCAACGACACATATGCCGTCAGCAGAGAAGGAGACCATGCTGGACCAAGAATCACATCGTCCTGTGCGGAGTTCATGAAACCCTGGCAGGGCGGATCTTCTTCATCCGGGTCGGATGCGGATCAGGACGGCCGAATGTGGGAGCCGGATGAGGATCAAGACGGCCGAGTATGGGATCTAGGGGGCGCAGGAGTAAGCTCAGCACCATTGTCTGAGAATAAAAAGAAGAGAAGCAATATTCCGAGTTCCGATGAGCCGCGAAACACATTCCCTTAATTCTATATATTGTATTCTAATACGTTTCTTTGTTTAAATAAATAATTCAGTCCTATATTCGATGCTTGTGAGTGTCATGATCTGGAAACTATTTCCCACAATAATAATAATAATAATAATAATAATAATAATAATAATAATAATAATAATAATAATAATAATAATAATAATAATAATAATAAAGGAGGAGTAGTTGTTTGAGAAATGAAGTTTGGATAATCATATGTTTAAAAGTAATGAACAGTAGCGTAAAAGAATGACCGTCTGCGGGACGTCATAAATCACAAGTAATGTACCAAAGGAGGAGGGACGGCCAGCCGATACCTGACCAGCCTCAAGCGAGGGGATGAGAAGAAAACACATGAGTTACGTTGTCAAGTAGGGTCTCAATGGAGACTAGCCATTAAGAAGCCACTGTATGAAAATTTTCATTAAAAGGTGCTAGCTTAATATAAATTATATAATTGGAATGCTGGGATTGATCCAATTCTCCCAAGCTTAAGTTCAAAGTAATTAAGTGAATTTTGACAGATTTGGTCAAATATTTTAAATTGTTCAAAGAAAGAGATTCCTTCTTTGAAAAATAATGTATAACGGGTTATGAAATAATGAAGCTTTGATAACTGAAGGTCCCACAGTAATAAATAAACAGTGCATGGTACAATGATAAATCAAATTACCTGGATGCATGAACAAATAAACGGAGGAGCAAAGGTTCGACCTATGACAGGGCAGGTTTTGTAAAATAAATATTGTGCTTTTTAAATACCTAAGGCTTTGTAGAAGATTGTTGTTCATGTAAATAGACTTAATTGAAGATTAATGAGTATATAAATAAAGGAAGCCCTGAAGGGCATTCGAAATAATTTAAATATCCAAAGCCTTAGATGAAAAATGTAGCCAAAGTGATAGGCATGCTCGATGCCTAAATGAATGTAGACTTAAGTGAAAATATAATGATAAGAATTGAATAGATTTAAGAAAGACAAATCTCTAAGAAAAACATGAAGTCCGTGACGAACTAAAGAGCCTACTTTCCATGCAATGATTATTCTACAGTATATGAACCTACCTAGAAAAATGACGAAATTAAGTTTGTAATATCGAAATGTCTAACTAGTTCGAAATATACCTGGTATAATGTAGCCTAATAGAGCATTACAGTTGGCAGCCATGGTGACTGAATATATTCTTAGTTCCATCTTTAAGGAACAGAATAAAAAAATTGGTTTAAGTCCAATGGACGTTACATGCAGTTAGACATTGGATCGATCAGCACGCGTAAAATCATGTTGGCAACAATATCATGCGTGTGCTGGTCAGAAATAGTCTAATCTGAAATATTATGATAACTTGTTGTGCTAATTTTGGACAAAATCCATTTGTTAATATAGAAGTTACATGTATTTTAAAATTGGACCTATCAGCAGGCATAGAATTATGTTGGCAGCAATGACTTATATTAATTACTCCAAATTAATCTAGAATGGCAGGTGCTATACGTGTGCAAAGTATAGGGCTGTTGGCTTGCATACTTCCTGATATATTGATATTAGGTAATAAAATATATATTTATTAACAGTTGGCGGCCCTGATTGCTCTTAAGAATGCTTACAGTCATATAAGTTATGTTACATATAGCACATACGAAATTTGGTTGAAATCCAATTGATAGTATAGAAGTTACATGCATTTAAAATTAGCCCTATCAGAAGGCTTAGGATCATGTTGGTAGAACTGAAGTATATAAGTTACTCCAAAATTAATCTAAAATGTCAGGTATTATACGTGTGCATAGTTTAAAGCTGTCGGCTTGCATACTTTCTGATATATTGGTATTTGGATAAAATAATAGAGAGAGCAATTATTAACAGTTGGCAGCCCTGGTGGCTCTTAACAATACGCTCAGTCATATCTGTTTATGTATACATATTATATACAAAATTTCGTTGAAATCCAATTGAAAGTGTCGGAGTTATAGGCATTTAAAATTGGATCTATCGGAAGGCTTATAATTATTTTGGCAACACTGTCACGTATGGCCTCCTGGAAATTAAACTGAAATAGTGTTATCTACGTGTGTGCCAATTTTGGAATAGCTCCCATGCATACCTTCCAAGATATCGAACATGGAGCTCAAATTTCTAGTGCGTTTTTTCAGCAGTTGGTAGCATTGACATCATTTTCAAATATGGACGTGAGATATTTCGGTATACATCTTTACTCATACTAAATTTGTTTTCGATTTCTGCAGCTATTGAGGCGTTGATAGGGGAGGGTACACACACAGCCAGACAGACAGAAGGACAGTCAGACACACATTTTCCCGGATCGATCTCATAAGTCTACTTTTTGCTCATTTTTGCAAAATGTGAAAAGTAGGCTAATAAAGTGACATTTGTAGTGATCTTAGAAGTGATTTTGAAATTGTTTTGTGATTTTTACTTGAAGAGACAATGCCAAGTAATGATTTATATGAGTTTTTGAGTATATTTTCTTGAGTTGATTTTTCTTTTAGTGAAATAAATGATTTAATATTGTAATGGCGAGTTTTTCCCGTAGTCTTCATAACCTTATTGTGTTTACCGATCTGAATGTGAGGTTAGTTGTGGGTGGAGCGTAAAGAACCCCGATGCCGAAGAGTGTAGCCAGGGTACTGACTAAGCATTCTCCGCTGAAGCGGGTACAATACAGAGAAATTAATCTCGTGCCAGAGGCTTCTCATTTATGCAGCTTACAAAGAAATAAATCTCGTGCCAGAGGCTTTTCATGAATGACACATCCCGAGGCCTCTCAATCACACGCATGCACCCACTACGACTACCAATAACTACCGCTAACTACCGCTAAATACTACTTCTACTAATACTACCACCTCTAACTACCGCTAAATACTACTTCTACTACTACAACCACCAACTTCCGCAAAATACTACTTCTACTGTTACTACTACCACTAACTACCGCTAAATACTACTTATATTACTACTACCACTAACTACCGCTAATTAATACCTTCTACTACTACTATTACTACTACTAAAAGCCCTACTATTACAAGCGCTACGCACTACAGCTCTACAAACGACAGCAAGGTTACCTTATTTCATGGGAACGTGGAAAATCTTGCCTAAGATATTTGTGGGGTACGCACTCCACAATAGTGTGGCATTCTTACCCACTAAAAGCCACACACCCTTCTCCCAAGGCGTATGTCTCCAACCCGGAACCAGTAGGACATTACAGTATTTCAGGGGTGTGTCATCGGAAAAAACAACCGGTGCTAAACGCTACTAGTTCTGTCCGCCATGCTTGTCCAAACTGAAACCGAATCTACGCATGTCCGAGGGCCGTAAAGCTTAATTCTGATATTGAGAAAGGATCATATTATTTTAACCTCGTAATATATATTCTTTTCGATCCATAAAATATAACTTCCATACAAAACTATATGTATTCTGCAATCTATTGGATCTCGGGTGAACTATGCAATGATAGGTAGCAACGTGGAAATAGAAGTCCAAGCAGTTCCGTAAACAGTTGCTAGATGGCGTTAGTGCGGTGAAGGGTTTGCATTTTACTTCGTTGAGTAGTATGGAAATCTCTATCTTTGTTTCTTTCATCAGTTCATTTATTGCCGGTTTTCAATTTAGTATATGCTCGTTAACTTACCACCAACAAGGAATTACGTTAAATGCCCAAATCGGGCCACTCAACTCTCTAAACATCTTTAATGTGGAGGGAATGCGTATCTTACAATGGCGGTTTGTTTCCGAGTTTCACGCGAATTTTCGTCCATATGAATATAAAATATTATTATAACAATGAAATTGTAAAAGATCGCACACATTACTAAATAAGTTGTAATACCAAGAAATACGAATAAGGAAATTAAAAAAAAATCCTAAGTGAGTTTGGAAATCCTGCCAACGCTGCATAATTATTTAATGTCTGCACTGCAACCACTTACGCTACGAGGATAACTGGTGTGAGCACGGCCTATGAAGCTATCAATTCACACAACTGGCAGTTCTCATAAGTAATTTGTTCATATCTTTTTAAGCTTTTGCACGAATAAGGTCTTCTGTATTTCCCTTCCTTTATGATTATGTTCCAGAGTATCTCAAGGAATCATCGGAAACAACAACCAGTGTTATACACTACTACTTCTGTCCGCCATGCGTGTTCAGGATGAAACTGAATCTACGCATGCGAGATAGCCGTAAAACTTATTTAAGTAATTGCGAACCCGAATGGCCTCAGATTATATATTTTCTGATTTTGTTTTTGTGTTTCAATTTAGCGGTTTGCTTATGTAAAATACTGGTAATGGCCCGTAACTTAAAAGATGCTTTAGAGAGCTGAGTGGCCATATTTGGCCTTCTATCGTAATTCCTTGTTAGTGGTAAGTTAACGGGCATATTCTAAATTGAAAACCGGCAAGAAGTGAAATGATGAAAGACACAAAGAGAGAGATTTCCATACTACACAAGTGACTCCTTATCCCCTGAGTCGTGCAGTCGCGAGCGCTTCGTTATACTAATACCGGGTGCACCGCGTGCAGGTGAGGATGGCATTTGAGTAGGATTCTTACTCCTTGCATCCCCAACTACCCTGCTACTAACATCTCTACAAGCACTATTAATACTACAAGCACTAATACTACACCAACAACGCTACTGCAAGCACTAATACTTCTCACCAGCACTACAACAAGCAATACTACTACTAGCCCAAGAACAAATCTAATCCTACTATAACAACTACTACAAGCATTACTACTAGCCTAACTGCCTTTAGATGACCCGCTGTCAGGCCCCATATAACAACAATAACTAGTTTTACCTCTAACTACAACTAGTACTATGCCTACCACTATGACTACAAATACAATGAAGTAGCATATAGCGGTAGATAGTGGTAGTTAGTAGAGCTTAGTAGTAGTCGTCGTGGGTGAATGCGTGTGATTGAAAGGCCTGCTACTTACAGAGAAATTAATCTCGTGCCAGAGGCTTTCCTTTTATGCATCTTACTAAGAAATTAATCTCGTGCCATTGGCTAACTTTTACGCAGCTTACAAAAGAAATTATTCTCGAGCCAGAGGCTCTTCATGAATGACACCTCCAGAGTCCTCTCAATCACACGCACGCTCCCACTACGGCTACCACTAACTACCGCTAACTACAATTAACTACCGTTAAATAATACTACTACTACCACTAATTACCGCAGAATACTACTTCTTCTACTACTACAACTAACTACAGCGAAATACTACTACTATTACTACTACTACTACTACTACTACTACTACTACTACTACTACTACCTACCGCGAAATAATACTTCTACTACTACTACCACCACAAACTACCGCAGAATACTACTTCTACTACTACTAACACATGCTACCGCTAAATACTATTTCTACTACTACTACTACTACTACTACTACTACTACTAACTACCGCTAAATACTACTTCAACTACTACTATTACTACAATTACTACTACTAAAAGCTACGCATTACAGCTCTACAAAAGATAGCAAGGTTGTTTGCTTTTTTGCGTGGGAATGTGGGAAATCTGGCCTTAGACATTTGTGGGGGTCTGCTCTCCTCAATAGTGTGGTATTCTTACCCACTAAAAGCCACACACCCACGACGTATGTCTCCACGCCGGAACCAGACGGACATTACAGTATTTCAGGGGTGTGTCATAGAAAAAAACAACCAGTGCTAGAAGCTTCTAGTTCTGTCCGCCATGCTTGTCCAGGCTGAAATTGAATCTACGCAAGCCCGAGTGTCGTAAAGCTTAATTCTGATATTGAGAAACGATCATATTATTTTAACCTCGTAATATATATATTTTTCGAGCCATAAAATAAAACTTCCATACAAAACTATATGTATTCTGCAATATATTGGATCTCGGGTGAACTGTGCAATGATAAGGTATCATCGTGGAAATAGAAGTCCAAGCAGTTCCTTAAACAGTTGCTAGATGGCGTTAGTGCGGTGAAGGGTATGAATTTTATTTCGTTGAGTAGAATGTAAATCTCTATCTTTGTTTTTTCATCAGTTCACTTATTGCCGGTATTCAATTTAGTATATGCCCGTTAACTTACAACTAACAAGGAATTACCTTAATTGGCCAAATCTGGCCACTCAGCTCTCTAAAGCATCCTTAATGTGGCAGGATTGCTTATCTCAAAATGGCGGTTTGTTTCCGAGTTTCACGCGAATTTTCTTCCATATGAATATAAAACATTATTATGACAATGAAATTATAAAGGATCGCACAAATGACTAAATAAGTTGTACTACCAAGAAAGACGAATACGGAAATTTGGATAAATCTGAAGTGGGTTTCGAAATCCGGCCACCGCTGCATAATTATTTAAAGTCTGCACCGCAACCGCTTACGCTACGAGGACAACTGGGGTGAGCACGGCCTATGAAGCTATCTATTCACACAACAGCCAGTTCTCCAATATACTTTGTTCATAACTTTTTAAGATTTTGCCTCCAATAAGGTCTTCTGTATTTCCCTTCCTTTATAATTTTGCTCCAGAATATCTCAAGGAATCATCGGACACAACAACCAATGTTATACACTACTACTTCTGTCCGCCATGCATGTTCAGGATGAAACTGAATCTACGCATGCGAGATAGCCATAAAGATTATTTAAGTAATTGCGAACCCGAATGGCCTCAGATTATATATTTTCTGATTTTTTTTTTCGTGTTTCAATTTGGAGGTTTGCTTATGTAAAATACTGGTAGTGGCCCGAAACTTAAAAGATGCTTTAGAGAGCTGAATGGCCATATTTGGCCATTTTACTTAATTCCTTGTTAGTGGTAAGTTAACGGGCATATTCTAAATTGAAAACCGGCAAGAAGTGAACTGATGAAAGACACAAAGAAAGAGATTTCCATACTACTCAAGTGACTCCTTATCCCCTGAGTCGTTCAGTCGCCAGAGCCTCGATAGACTAAAACAGGGTGCACCGCGTGCAGGTGAGGTTGCCACTTGAGTAGGATTCCTACTCCTTGCATCCCCAACTACCCTACTACTAGCATCTCTACATGCACTATTACTACTACAAGCACTAATACTACCCAACAGCACTACTACAAGCATTAATACTGCTCACCAACACTACAACAAGCACTAATACTACCCAACAGCACTACTACAAGCACTAATACTGCTCACCAGCACTACTACAAGCACTAATACTACCCAACAGCACTACTACAAGCACTAATACTGCTCACCAGCACTTCAACAAGGAATACTACTATTTTATTTTTATTTTATTTTATGTCTTCGGTAGTGGCGAAGTTAGGGCTCATGGCCCTCTCTTACACTTAACCACGAAATATGGTACCAGTACATAGCTTATGACAATTTCGAAAATACAAAAAACATTATGATGATAATAAATTAATTATGCTAATACTAATATTAGTAAATAAGGCACATGAATAATGATAGTAATAACTATAACAATACAAATAATAATAATAATCACAATGTCACAGACCTTACTATAATATCCTAGATATAATCCTAGCTCAGTCATACGTCCTATCATCCATCACCATTCACACGGGGCAATCAGCAGTATTCAACAGGTAATCTCGGCATGCGGCCTTAAATTTTTTTATTGTTGTGGAATTTCTGATATCGGGAGGAGTTGAATTCCATAGTCGAGACCCAGCTACAACAAAAGAGCGGTTAAACATGGATGAGTGGTTGATGGGGATGGCGAGGGAAGAGCCAGATCGAGTGCTTCGATTATGATATGAGGACAAGTAACTAAATTTTGATGACATGTACGTGGGGGTGTTTTCATGCAGAAATCGATAGATGGCTGTCAACAAGTGAAATTTACGGCGTTCATCAGGTTTAAGCCATGAAAGAGCACGGTAGCTTGGGGTTATGTGGGCATCGTATCTTAGATTGAAAGCGAACCGAAGACAAGAGTTCAATGCTTGTTGGAGTTTCATTGTTTGTCCATGAGTCGCGTCAACGAGAACGATGTCACAGTAGTCTAGAATTGGTAGTATTAGTGTCTGGATGAGTTTAATCTTAATGTCTAGTGGTAAAATATTCTTATGGCGCACGAGTGGGTGAAGGGATGCGTATATCTTTTTACGTGTATTTCTTATATGTGGTGACCAGTCAAGAGATTCAGTTAAGGTTAACCCAAGGTTCCTTACTTCTTTACTAAAGGGGATGGTGATTGAATTCAGTGTTACTGGAGGCACAACGTAGTTGTTTTTTAATGAGTTTAGTAACTTATGAGAGCCGATGATGATAGTTTGGATTTTCTTAGGATTGAGCAGGAGAGAGTTGTCATCGGCGTATACACTAAGTTGATGGATATCAGTGTTTATATGCCTTATTGCATTTGATATATTGTTGATACTAGTGTGGCAATATATTTGGAGATCATCTGCATAAAGATGATATTTATTATAGTTAATTGTGGAGGAGATATCGTTGATATAGAGCACGAAAAGTAGGGGCCCAAGGACCGAACCTTGGGGGGATCCTGCCTTTTTCTGACGCCACTGTGAGGTGGTGTCCTGTACAATCACAAGCTGATTTCGACCCGTTAGGTAAGCAGAGAAAAAAATTTATGGCTTCGGAGCCAAGAAGGGATTTTAGCTTCTTCAATAGGGTCGGTATATCTATGGTGTCAAATGCTCTGCTGAAATCGAGGAGTGTGAGCATTGTTACTTGTCTTTGGTCCATTGCTTGTCTGATGTCATCAGTCACCTTAAGTAAGGCAGTAGCTGTGCTGTGGCCCTTCTTGAAACCAGACTGGAGTGGATCAAGTAGAGAGTGAGTGTTCAAATATTCCAGTATTTGAGTTTATACTAACCGTTCCAGTACTTTGGAGAGAGCAGGGAGAATAGATACAGGGCGGTAGTCGGACGGTAACAGTGGGCAAGGTATCTTAGGAAGAGGGATCACGTTGGCGTATTTCCAGATAGAAGGCAGTGTGCCATTGTTTAAACAGTAATTAAAAATGTGTGTGAGAATGGGGAGAACAGCACCAATAATGTAATGTATAAATTTTATAGGTATATCATCAATCCCGCTCGCCTGGGATCAAATGGAATACAACACTCTCTTAACTTCATTAGTGCTTAAGTTACGAAATGAAAAGCTGGGTCGATCTGTTTGTGGAAATGATGGGCCGTGACTGGCAGCGTTATTTGGGCTGGATTGCATATCTGCATCCGTGAAATATGCATTTAGCTCGTCTAGTGGAATGTCAGGTATAGGGAGTTGCTCATGGTTTTTTCCTATGCCCAAAGCACCGAGTTGTCTCCACGCTCTAGCCGTGTTTAGTCGGCAGGTTGTATCACGAACATACTTAAATTTAAGATTACGTAAAGTTTGCTTAATTTGGTTTCGAAGTACTCGGTACTTTTCAAAATCATTTGGTAGACCAGAACGTTTGTATTGTCTGAAAAGATTATCTCTACGGGACATCATTTTCTTGACTTCCGGAGTTAACCACGGCTTAGGTTTACGAGAAATCCTTATCTTTCTCCTGGGCGCATGTTTGTTGTATAGTGCATGTATTAATAGATTAAACTTGTTTACTTTTTCGTCAATGTCGTCCAGTCTCAATATGTCGCTCCATGGAAGACTGTAGGCATCATATTTCAGTTGTACCGGGTCTATGTCCTTTATATTTCTGCATGCAACATATTTAGTCCTGTACTTTGGAACACGGAGCGAATACGCTAAGTATATTAAGTCATGGGTGGATATAGCCGGCACTGGTATTTGACCATGAGTCACTACTTTCTGTGGGTTATTTGTTATGATGAGATCAATTAGTGTATGTGAAGTGTAGCTTACTGTACTTACGAAGTTAGTTGGCTCGAGAGGAAGTATCGTCATGTCACAGGAGGAAAATAGATCTCCAAGTTTCTTTGCTTTGTATGTTTTGGTTAGTAACTTAGTGTTAAAATCTCCTAAAATAATGACATGTTCGTAAGATGGCAGCAAATTAAGCAGACTAGTTTCAAACTCGGAAATGTATGATACAGTAGGTGGGCGATAGACAATACCTATCAATACTTTCAGCTCATTCAGTGTTACCTCAACAAACATGAACTCCGTCCTCAGTATCTCAACGGACGATGATGAACAAATAACCCTGCTTTTCAGATCATCTCTGCAATAAAGGGCAACACCGCCTCCCATCCTATCGGCTCGATCATGGCGAAGGAGATTATATCCTTCAAGCTGAACCACACAATTCGGAAGTGATTCAGACAACCAACTCTCAGATATTCCTATTACATGAACATTGTTTTCACAGAATATTGCTGTAATCTCATCTATGTGTGCTGGTAAGCTTTGGCTATTCAGGTGGCAGCAATGTAAGGTTCTAGGACAGTTTGAAAATGCTTGCTTTAACTTAGTGCCAGCGTGCGCTGGTGAAGGTGGAGGGAGGGGAGAATTTCTATTGTACGAGCCTCGGTCATTGCCCGAGGGTGAATTGACTCCTACAAGGACAGCAGAACTATTTCTAAATGGCATGCTCACAAGGTCAAGAACTTACCGTAACGGTACCTCGACTTCCTGATGAAACTAACAGCTGACTGCCTAAATACTAAACACACACACACACATTCACACACACAAACCTAATGTAACTTCTAGTACACATGTCTATGAACTTATTCCATTTCCTTCACCTAGCCTATTAATGTGCAACTTTAGTTCCGCAGGTGTGTTAATATTTAGTTTTCTGCCATTGTTGAGGTGGACAACAATTCGGCCGTCTTGTGTGGATACATTACGTAATCCCCAAAAGTCCCGTGCTTTTCTTAAGATGTCCTTCCTAGTTGCAGTAAGGGATTCTGTTATTAACAGTGATGTGCCTTTGAGCAGTCGCTTGGCGCGCCAAACACGATCTCGTTGGTGGTATCGTACGAACTTTATTATTATAGGCCTACTCCCTGAGGCCACGATTCCTGCAGCAGTACTTGGCTGGCGACCCAGTCTGTGACATCGGTCTATACTGTCCATTTGCAGAGTCACATTTAGTTTCCCTGAGAGTGTTTCGATAGCTTTCGCGTAGACGTCCTCGTTGGGAGTTTCACGTACTCCATGGAGGAGAAGGCAGTTTCTCCGACTGTACTGCTCTGCCTCATCTTGCCGGATGTCCTGCTTCTCGAGATGCTCCTGGACGAGGATTACCTCTTTCTTCATCTCGTCCAGTTCCGCAGTAATTACTTCTCGGAAGTCCTTAAAGTCTGACGCGAGAACATTCAGGGTGTCGCTGGGGTTGGTAGCACTGATCGAGGAGGCCTCCATAGCTTGCTCCAAGCGAGCTTGGAATTCAGCCATCCGCTTTTCAAACTTACTCACACGCTCGTTTACTGCCTTTAGGGTCATACTTTTATATTAATCACTCAACAAAAGCTTGTTCAAATAAATAAGCACACTGAGGACACTGATAAATGATACTTAACTGGCTGTTTTGGCTGGTGACTTGCGGAGCACTTTTACACTCGGTATGTAGTAGGTGCCATCATCGTAGCACTAGAATAAAACTAATCCTCTTATAACAACAACTATTACAAGCATTACTACTAGCTTAACTCCCTCTAGATGACCCACTGTCAGGCCCCATAAAACAGCAATAACTAGTTTTACCTCTAACTACAACTAGTACTATCTCTACCACTATGACTACAACTACAAAGAAGTAGCATATAGCGGTAGTTAGTGGTAGTTAGTAGAGCTTAGTGGTAGTCGAAGTGGGTGAATGCGTGTGATTGAAAGGCCTGAAACTTACAAATTAATCTCGTTCCAGAGGCTTTTCATTATACATCTTAAAAAGAAATTGTTCTCGTACCAGTGCACAGTGGGTCAAAATCGAAATCTAGGGGGACAAAATTATTTTTACGTTTTAATCATCAATTTAGAGTGAAAGCAACGTATATAATTTGTTTACTTCATAACAAACATGAGTTAAACCTTTTTTAAGCTACGTCTACACACGTAAGAAATTGTCTATGACTAGGAGTTGGATAGAGCCTTCAGTTATCTCTTCAAAACAATTTTCTACCTCTAATGAACTTTTAACAAAGTCACAATGTTCCACTTTTGACATAATCGTCGAACCCAGTGCTTCAAACAGTTGTAAACGTGTGAGAACTGGTTGCGCGGCATCTTCCAAAACGTAAAATAACTAAGTAAGTTGCAAAAAGATGCAAACAATCTTATAACAGGCGTAAACTACAAGACTTTATCTACATTTTAACATTAAGTAGAAGGTGACGAAGAGTGACGCGACATACTAAAAATCTAGTTAAATATTGTATAATGCAAATATAGCTAAAATTACGAAACAATTACGCCCATTAATAACTGAAACACGTTACAAAGATCATACCTTCAGCTGCATGTTCCATCTTAAAGCATCACACAAACCACAAAGACAATCAAAACACAGCTACTTACATTCACCCTCCAATTCAGACTGCTCCAACAGTGGTGACAGATTTACACTAAGATGCGTTTATATCCCAGAA
Source organism: Meconema thalassinum (assembly GCA_946902985.2). Classification (NCBI taxonomy): domain Eukaryota; kingdom Metazoa; phylum Arthropoda; class Insecta; order Orthoptera; family Tettigoniidae; genus Meconema; species Meconema thalassinum. Next base: position 154,692,192 of record OX336390.1, read on the forward strand.
TAGTGAGCGGCAATTATATGAGATTGCTGTAGAAGTAAGAAATTTGGATTTTTTAATTATGAAAATAAATAATTTTGTCCTCCTAGATTTCGATTTTGACCCACTGTGCAGTGGCTTACTTTTATGCAGCTTACAAATAAATTAATCTCGAGCCAGAGGCTTTTCATGAATGACACCTCCACAGGCCTCTCAATCACACGCATACACCAACTACGGCTACCACTAACTACCGCTAACTACCATTAACTACCGCTAAATACTAATTCTACTACTACTACCACTAACAACCGCGTAATACTATTTCGACTACTACTATTACCACTAACTACCGCAGAATACTACTTCTACTACTACTACAACTAACTACCGCAGAATACTACTTATACTACTACTAGTACTACTAACTACCGCTATATGCTATTTCTACTACTACTACCATTAACTACCACTAACTACCGCTTGATACTATTTCTACTACTACCACTAACTACCACTAACTACCGCAGAATACTACTTCTACTACCACTACTACTACCACTAACTACCGCTAAATACTACTTCCACTATAACTACTACTACTACTAACTACCTCAAAATACTATTTCTACTACTACTACTTCGACTAACTACCGCTAAATACTACATCCACTACTACTACCACTAACTACCGCTAAATACTACTTCCACTACTACTAACACTAACTACCCCTAAATACTACTTCGACTATTACTACTACCACTAACTACCGCTATATATACTTCTACTACTACTACTACTATTAGAGATAGGAAAAGAAACTGGACTTCCGCTGTAGTAAAGGAAACAAGATATTCAGGAAAGAACATATAGCCTACTTTCTCCTAAATGTATGGGCATAGTTATAATTCTTTGTCTTTATCACCTCCTAATTCCTTCCAATTCGAAGTGCAAATTGGCACACTGGATTTGAGGAGTGGCGTTCAAATAATTTACTCCAGCATTTTGCATTTTCATCAGCAAACACTCCAAACAACGCAGGTATTCAGTATATTAACACCGACTACTTACAATAATTTAAACTTCGTTGCTCTAAACGTATCACTGGGAGAAACATATTTAATATACCTATAACACAGCTAATTTGTAATCGCGCACGGCTAACGAGAAAGACAGGCCATGGCGCGTAAACCAAACCCTTCTGTGACGTAGACAATGTACCGGTACTGCTTGATGGTGCTTGTACGTTTAAGTCGAGAGCAATTCATAAGCAGCAGAAATGCAATATTTTATATCAATCTTCATTAAATGGACGCAGTTTAGATGTGCCGTGTGTTTTCAAACACGATAAATTATACTGTATAGGTTTGCAATTCTACGCTTGTTGAAGTTACTCCTTACATAAAACCACGCGAACTAGGATTCAAGGGTTCGTTGTGTCTTTAATCGCTGCAACGAGCAGGCTACAGTAAGTTGATTTGTAGAGACTGTGACCTTCGTTGTGAGTTAAATTATGTGCACATTAGTATAATTAGATCAAAGAATCTTCCAGCACAGTATAGATATCATTAACTTATTGTTGTTTCAAGGGGCGGAACATAAATTAATTCGTTTATACAAGAGATCTGCGGAATACACTACCCACCGACTAACGACTTGTATCAATACCTTCTATGAAGACAAGTGATGAATGAATACCAATGTTTATACAGGTTCAATGATGTAGACAAGATGACTAGGCACCACACCGGCAGTAAAACGAAGACCAGGCAATGGTGCAACAGAACTACATTGCTGACGTCACGAAAACTCACCAGAGCCAGTCATTCTCGTTGGCCGTGATAATCGCGCCTTATCTTGGGGATGTGTACCCTCTATTGGCAAAAATTTATTTCAATTATACTGTAGACATGGGTTCACTAACTGGCCGGTAGGGAGCACAGCTCGAATCTAGAAGGCTGTGGTTAGCTATAACATAGTTCAAGTAATTACTCTTAGATGTCACTCCGGTGGTGAATGTTGCTTTAATCCCTATATCCCTATAACCCTATATTCCTATCCCTATATATATTACTAGCTGTACCCGGCATGCGTCGCAATGCCAATCAAAGAAAGTGTTGGCGTTGTAACTTTGTTTGTTGAAGTGTTTTTGGATTCCCAATATTTTTTTTCTTTTTCCGTTAACCACCACTAAACTATTGTAAAATTGATTTACTATGTCAAAAAAAATCCTGGGAGCGTGCTCAACAACTCACCAAAGTTTCATCGCAATGAAATGAATGGCATATGAACGCATACGGGACTTTGTTGAAACGATTCGAGCGCCGTCACCCATTTGTTGAATATACTCGAACGCTACCGATTGTAAAATGGATTTACTAATTATAAAACCTTCCCTGGCGTGTACACAACAACTCATGAAAGTTTCATCACAATCGAATGAATGGCATAAGAACGCATACGGGATTTTGTATAAACGATTCGCGCGCCGTTACTCATTTGTTGAATCTACTTGTGCGCCACCCATTGAAAAACGGATTTACTAATTTATGCACCTTCGCAGGACTGTACTCAACTCACCAAAGTTTTATCACAACCGGATGAATGGTATATGAACGCATACGGGACTTGGTTGAAACGATTAACGCGCTTTCGCTCATTAGTTGAATCTACTCGTGCGCTACCATATTGTAAAATGGATTTACAAAATCAGAAATCTTCGCGGGAGTGGAAACAACAATTCACCAAATTTCATTGCAATCGCATGAATAGTGTATGAACGCCTACGGAACTTTTTTAAGCGATCCGCGAGCTTTACCCATTTGTTGAAACTACTCGTGCGCTACCTATTGTAAAAAGGATTTACTAAGTCAGAAACCTTTCCTGGAGGGTGCACAACAATTCACAAACGTTTCATAGCAATCGGAAGAATGGCATATGAACGCATACGGGACTTTGTATAAACGATTCGCGTGCCATCGCTCATTTGTTGAATCTACTTGTGCGATACCTATTGTAAAGTGGATTTACTAAGCCAGAAACATTCCCTGAAGTGTACACAACATCTCACCCAAGTTTCATCGCTATCAGACGAATAATATATGAACGCATACGTGACATTGTTGAAACGCTTCGCGTGTCGTCGCTCATTTGTTGAATCTACTCGTGCGCTACCTATTATAACATGGATTTACTAAGCCAGAAACCTTGCCTGTAGTGTATACAAGCTCTCACCCAAGTTTCATCGCTATCGGACGAATGGTATGTGAACGCATACAGGACTTTGTTGAAACGCTTCGTCCGTCGTCGCTCATTTGTTGAATCTACTCGTGCGCTACCTATTGTTAAGTGGATTTACTAAGCCAGAAACATTCCCTGAAGTGTGCACAACATCTCACCCAAGTTTCATCGCTATAAGACGGATAGTATATGAACGCATTCGGGACTTTGTTGAAACGCTACGCGCATCGTCGCTTATTTGTTGAATCTACTCGTACGCTACCTATTATAACATGGATTTACTAAGCCAGAAACCTTGCCTGTAGTATACACAACCTCTCACCCAAGATTCATCGCTATCGGACGAATGGTATGTGAACGCATACAGGACTTTCTTGAAACGCTTCGCCCGTCGTCGCTCATTTGTTTAATCTACTCGTGCGCTACCAATAGTTAAGTGGATTTACTCAGCCAGAAACCTTGCCTGATGTGTACAGAACATCTCACCCAAGTTTCATCGCAATGGGATGAATGGTACATGAACGCATGTGGGACTTTCTTGAAACAAACGCACGCCATTTTGTTGAAGCTACTCGCGCCATCTATTGTAAATTGGTTTTACTACCCCTATAAAAATTACGTTGAGTAAGTAACGGGATTTCAATTTTAGAGCCTCATTTTTTATACCGGTAGTGGAGAGTGTTACTCGCATCCAGTCGGCCGTGTTTCGTCAAGAGCTACTGTTGCCTGGAAACGACTTGCCTTAGCTGCCATTTGCGTTACGTTTTATAGTTACTTATATTCTCTTTGACGTTTTATGTCACGTCACGGGATAAAAAGTATCCTATGTCCGTCTCCTGGTTCTAAGCTACCTCCACACCAATTTTCAGCCAAGTCGGTTCAGCCGTTCTCGAGTTATAAATAGCGTAACTAAAACGACTTTCTTTTATATCTATTATGTCTGTTAGGTAGTCAGCCCGAAGGCTGGTTGGATCCTCAAAAAGCACCGCCGTTACGTTATGTGAGTAGATACCCACAAAAACCCCAGACAGCGCTATATTGAGGCATTCTAGGCAAGAAGAGGAGTGAGGTAGTTTGCCATTGCTTTCCTCACTGAGTCAGAACAGTAGTCCTAACCCTATGAGTAGAACCTTTCACAGCATCCACAGGCACTGACTGTGCCCTGAATGCCATTACTAAGCACCACTCATACCTCAGTAGCTTCCATATAATCACAGCCTGAGACTGAGACATCGGTGAAAAGCCACCTTTTACTCTAGCCTGTGCCAACTGACAAATGCAAATATACTGTATTCATCAAGAGATGGCAAACAGGCCACCACTATAAATTTAAAAAAATCTCATTTTACGCGTATCAATGCGAGGAGCAATGTCGTGGTTAGAAGTAGCTCATCGCCGCAGGGCTCAAACCACTCGACCTAGAAAGCTGAAATTTTGCATGTTGGTTGATCCGAGTATGTAGAGGCTCACTAAGAAACGGTTTTCGAAAATTCAATTTTTAAGTGACTTTTTTCGGCCCTTTGGCATTGACCATCCAAAGTTGACTCATCGACGCAGGGCTCAAACCACTAGACCTAGAAAGCTGAAATATTGCATGTTGGTTGATCCGAGTTTGTAGAGGCCCATTAAGAAACGGTTTTTGAAAATTCAATTTTAAGTGACTTTTTTCGGTCCTTGGCACTGAGCAAGGACAGTCGGTACAAAGGTCGGATTTTGCTCATTTTAAGCCGCCAGATACGAGAAACAATACTCGGAGGTCCTGTAGGGACCCCGAAACATACTTTTTAAGTTCCTAAAATGAACGGTTTCGGAGTTTTTCCCAAATAACTGTGTTCCCTCTGAGAAACAGATCAACGTTACTATGGCAACCGCTGAAATTTCCCTGACCGGGGATAGTTTTCTGGCAATATCTCGAAAACCGTTCGTTTTAGGGCCTTAAAACGCGGGGTTCGGTTCCCACTTCTAACCACGAACATTGCTCATCGCATTGATACGCGTAAAATGAGATTTTTTTATTTATAGTGGTGGCTTTCGGGATCGGATACGATCGTGATGAGTCTTATTTTATACTCTTTGAACTGGTTATTGTAAGCGAGCTTTCAGATCTTTACTCTAATTTACAATATTAAGATTCTTTCTATTTTGCACGGAATGCTTTCATTTTCTTTATAAATTTGTTTTTTGTTAACTGAATATTTTTATTTGCCAATTTTGATCTGCTCTTTTTCTTTTTTTACCATGATCAGCAACCCATATTCACAGTCGAATGTGTCGTATTCTACCGGCTGTCACGTTAATTATATTTTTTTCTTAATTACTCTTACTGAGGAATAATGTTGGTATTTTGTGTTTCACGGCCATTGAATCCCCGCTCAAGGCACGGCTTAAACTTAGAAAAGTTGCTGAGTTGGACTAATGTACTAATGATGATGATGATAATTGTTGTTTTAAGGGGCCTAACATCTAGGTTATCGGCCCCAATGTACTAATGGTGCAGCAGAAAAGAGGAGAATTGAAACTGTTGAAATGTGGTGATACAGGAGAATGATGATCAGATGGGTAGATAGGGTAACAAAGGAGGAGGTATTAAGACGAGTAGGAGAGGAGTGATGTTTCTGTGGACTGCTAATGAAGAGAAGAGATAGGAGGGTAGGACACATATTATGACACCCAGGAATAGCAAGCTTAGTTATGGATGGGGGGGGGGGGGGGGGAGGGTCGCGGACTAGATCTGTAGGGGTAAACCAGGGTTAAACAGATTGCCTCGGATGTAGGGTGTGGTAGCTATGTAGAGATGAAACGATTAGCTCAGGAGAGGGAGACATGGAGGCCTGCATCAAACCAGTTGAAAAACTTGAGACTCAAACAACAACAATCAGGAATGTGAGGCAAAAGGGTGGTTGGAGATTTCAATCCCTGAGATGTAACACTGGAAGAGACTGCATAATGTACATCAGCGGCCAAGGTGAGAGATATTTAACTATAGGTCTATTAATAGCGATATGTTGATGTTCAAATCATCAATAAGTATGGCCAAATTACATCTAGAATAGCTTACGTAAGAATACTTTTAATTCCCCATATTCCGATAGATTTGCCATTCCAGGGTGCAAGAGTGCAGTTCCCCCTTCAATCAATATTCGCAATTTCTTTAACAAAGCGCAATGACACACACTTAACAGTAGCACGTGTACATTTAGACAAAAACCATTTTTTCCCATGGGCAACGGTATGTGGCGTGCTCGCGAGCATCCGGGCAACAAAATCGGTATGTCTCAGCTGAAGACGGCAAAACCAAAAACGTAATTTTAAAATGTGTTAACATAATGTAACATCGAACCCTGCAGACATTCACAACTCTATAAAATTCCCACTTTGCTGCTCATATCAATATACTGTATGTATCAGAATATTCAGCTTACCACGGTGGGTGAGCGGTTAGCGTATCGGTCTACTAACACCAGGATTGCAGATCGCTCCTGGCCGTGGTAAGTGATTTTTGAAAGGCGCAAAAATACGACACGCATGTCATACGATGTTGGCATGTCAAAGAGCCCATTTGAATTCAGTAGGCCGTGTTCAAAATGGCAAAAATAATCTCGGGAATTTCCGCCAACACAAAGTTCCTCATTTCTCTACTAGAAAGCGCTATAGTGTTCAAGGAGCTTAGCTATCTAACCTCCTTGACTTTCATAGTGATTCAAGGAACAACGAAATTCGACATGCAAGCTACGCTCTGGGTGTCAAATTACAAAGCTTGCACCCGGCACCTGAGGCCATACGATACTATTATTATCATTATTATCAGAATATTCCGAATTAGAATGGACCCACCCATAGCCGCGATTGCTGTAATAGAATAGACCAATTATCAGCAATAATGCATCGTCCCTATCGTCTTGATCGCGGGCGAAGCCGCGGGTACCTGCTAGTATATAGATAATTGTGAAAATCTGTGTGTCCGTGTGTGTGTGTGTGGGTTAGTTTGTTTCATCTTGACACTAAAACGGCTGGACGGTTTTGGATGAAATTTGAAATGGAGACAGCTTATGCCATGGGATAACATATCGGCTGCCTTTCGTCCGGAAAGAAATCATTGTTCGCCTGGAACGGGCAACTTAACTGAAAAGTCACCAAAAATACTCAACCAGGACAAAATATCGAAGTTGTCGCATAAAGACCGGGCACAGCTCATTTTACTCCCCTCGGTGCAAGAAACAATACTCGGTGTCCCGTGACACCGAAAACTACATTTTAAGGCCCTAAATACAACAGTTTCAAAGATATTCGCAGAAAACTATCTTCGCTCTGATTGATGAATTAATCGCAAGGTATGACATCCGATTTTCTATATATCCCTGTAGGAGACAATGCCAATCCATTTATTATCTTTTTCAAGATATATATAAACACAATAAGAACTGGGTAGTGCGCCTGCCTCTCATCCGGAGGCCCATGGTTCGATTACCGGCTCAGTCAGAGATTTTAGACACAACGAGAGGGCTGCAACGGGCTGCTCTCAGATTCGTGAGGACAATTGAGTAGCTGTCTGATAGTGAGGCAGCGCCCCGGTCACGATGAACAAGTCTAACGGCTGAAGGGACACTATGCACTGACCACGCGTCACCACAATATCTGCAAGCCAAATGACTGGGAAGCGGTCGCATGATAGGCCTAGGCCATTCATGGGCTGTATTGCCTGTGGTAAAAAAATAGGGGTAGCGCCTTCTAATACCACCTTTAATTTTTAAACACTACAGTAGCGGCTACTAAGTAAAGGTATCGATATACTGTAGCTACGTTCAATTTCATAAACACTGGGCTCACAAATCCCGTATAGTTAAGTACAAATATCAGTCTGGTCGTTATTTCAGTAGCAACGAAGCTCTGAGGGTGCTATTGCCGTTTTCTTAACACTTAAGGCATCCCGCCGTCATATACCTCAATGTGCACTTACAAAATTGTGAACCAGTCTATTTTACTGAAAAGAATTTCTACGAGCGAGTATCACTCCGGCAAAAACCACACTCACTACCTTTTCCAAAATTTACACAAGACATGATTTTTAAAGCACTCTTCTGTATGTTGAGGTACAGAGACATACCACATGGAATGTTACAATAAAATGTTGGCAAATCTGAGTTCAAGGAACTGCTGTTCAGAACAGGTCTTGTGTTGAATCTGCAGAAGTTTTTGGTACAGGTTATGGGCCCATGTTCGTAACATGGAATGTTTTCCTTTGACAATGCATCTACACCATGTGCGAGGGAAACGCATTTCCAAGATATCTAAAATCCCAATAATCAGGAAATTGAAGTAAAATTTAAAGTCGGAATGAAGATTCAAGGAGAAATAATTTGATCTCAGAGATTTGCTGATGACATCGTCATCTTGGCCAATACGCCAGAAGATTTGAACGAGTTTTTGAATGGTATGGACTCCGTCTTGAGGAAAAAATTCATGATGAAAATCAATAAATGTAAGACAAAATTATTGGAATGCAGCTGAAATAAATCAGAAACCTCTATGGACATCAAATTGGATGGTGAAACGCTACGGGAAGTAGGAGACTTCTGTTACTTAAGAAGCAAAATAACCAGTAATGGACGAAGCAATGAGGTTATAAAAAGCAGGTTGGCTCAGGCAAGGAAAGCATTTCTACAGAAAAGGAATCTGTTGACATCGAATATACATTTAGGAATTAGGATGTCATTTTTGAAAGCTTTTGTCTGGACCCTGACACTATAAGGAAGTGAAGCTTGGACTAATGGTGCTGCAGAAAAGAGGAGAATTGAAGCGTTTGAAATGTGGTGTTACAGGAGAATGATGAAGATCAGATGGGTAGATAGGGTAACAAATGAAGAGCTTTTAAGACGAGTGGGAGAGGAGAGATGTTTCTGGCGACTGCTAATGAAGAGAAGAGATAGGTTGGTACGACACATATTAAGACACCCAGGAATAGCAAGCTTAGTTATGGATGGGAGGGTCGAGGACAAGAACTGTAGTGGTAAACCAGAGTTAAACAGATTTGCTCGGATGTAGGGTTTGGTAGCTATGTAGAGATGAAACGATTAGCTCAGGAGAGCAAGGCATGGGGAGCTGCATCAAACCAGTCAAAAAACTGAAGTCTCAAACAACAAAAATCGGGAATTTTAATTACTTAGAGAGGCATGTGAGGTAAAAGGGTTGTTGGAGAATTTCAATCCCTGGCATGTAACACTGGAAGAGACTGCATAATGTACATCAGCGGCCAAGGTGAAGGATATTTTACTATAGGTCTATTAATAGCGTCATGTAGACGTTCAAATCATCAATAAGTGTGGCAAAATTATACCCAGAATAGCTTAAGGAAAAATACTTTAATTCCCCATATTCCGATAGATTTGCCATTCCAGGTGTACGTTTAGACCAAACCATTTTTTCCCATGGACAACTGTATGTGGCGAGCTAGCGAGTATCCTGACAACAAAATCGGTATGTCTCAGCAGAAGATGGTAAAACCAAAACCAAAATTTCAAAATGTGTTCACATAATGCAGCATCGTACCCTGCTGACTTTCACAACTCTATAAAATTCCCACTTTGCTGCTCATATCAATATACTGTATGTATCAGAATTTTCAGAATTAGAATCGGCCCACCTGTAGCCGCGATGGCTGTAATACAATAGACCAATTATCAGCAATAATGCATCGTCCCCATTGTCTTGATCGCGAGCGAAGGCGCGGGTAACTGCTAGTTAAATATATATCTTCCTTTTCAAAATGCACCATATAATACTTTATTTTATAACGTCTCAGTAATCAAGAAATAATAAATATAAAAAAATCGAGCAAAAATGTCCAACTCTTATAGCATTTAAATCACGGCCAGCCTGAAGAAAGACCAACGCCCTGACCACTCAGCCAATTGTACACACTCTAATTGATCGTTAGGAATCAAAATATATACAACGTTATAGCAAATCATGACTTGGACTAAATGTTTTCTTCAATGGAGTATATTTTAAACCGAGTTCATTTCATAGAAAGTTCATATATTTGTTACCACTAGGCTATATTGCATGCAACATACTGAAATTAATAAAATATTGGTCAGAACGAGAGATCAGCTGCCATCATGTCAAATAACCGAGACGACTCGGCTTTTTAAAATCACTTCTAGACTATAATATTAAAATATAAACTTTTAATTTCAAACGGGCCACGTCGTTTCGAACAGATTAAACGATTCTTGGTTCGATAGTCGGAACTGGTGGGTCCCATGTTATGGATTATAAAGGTTGCATAATTCATACGGCCACCATCCTGAAATGGTACGGTTGATGACCTCGTAGTATGGGCACAAGACGCGTCTCATATGGAGAAACGTTATCACCAAATTTGGTAAAGATCCGATTATTAGTTTGGTCGTAATGCATTATTACGTTTTGATCATTTGAGTTACCGCCATTAAGTTTTGGTAAAGATGGCGGCAATATAAAACATGACGCTGAGGTGCTCTTTGCTAGTGCTACCTCTGTACCAAATTTCGTTCAATTCGGTTTCACCGTGTTCGAATTGATAGGGGGGACAGACATTCAGAGTAGACACACTCACACACACACAGACTCACACACACACACAGAGACAGACACACAATTTTTGGCCCTGTGTTGATCTCATAAGTGTACTTTCATTTTTTGAAAAAATCGAAAGTAGGCTAAAAATATCTGATCATTATATGGTGGGTATAGGAATATCATTAGAACATGATAGCATGTCAGAGCAAGGAAGGGATAGCAACAAAATTGCAACATTCATTAGTGACAAAGTAGTTGGGAAATACATAAATGAAACAGATTTTAAGGAAGTCTATAAGTCAAATGATATGCAGTCATGCTATAATGCTCTAAAACAAGAATACAATGATATTTGTGAGAGAGCCACTTGTAAAAAAGGGGTGACTGTAAGAACCGTGGAGCGTAAGAGCATTGGTATTAAACCTTGGGTGAACAGAGATATTTTGGACAGCATAGCAAAAAGAGATAGTCTTTTTTAAACATGGAGAAGTAATCCTAGCAATGGTAAATATAAAGAAGAATACAAAGAATTTACAAACAAACTAACAAAACACATGCGGAAAGAAAAATAAATATACTACATGAATAGGTTTGAAACGCTAGGAAAATTTGGCAAGAAGTACATTATTTAATTAAAGGACATCACAGGGGTGGGGTGGATGAAGTAATTATCAAGAACTTCAGTGGAAGTGAGAAACACACTATAGCTGAAAAATTTGCATCACACTTCAAGAAAGGAACCGAGAGTAGAGTACACAACTGTGACACGACATTAGGTGGTTATGTTGATCAGTTTAATGATAAAAGTATGTGGCTCACAAGACCTACAGATGGCGATATTAAACAAATTATAGTTAAATGAGAACAAATAAGTCTGATGGGTTGGACAGGATACAAATGAAACATTTATAAATGGGAGGGGATAAGGTGTATAAAATCATTGCCTAACTAATAAATTAGATACGGTAATTTCAGAATGTTCATTCCCTGTTATTCTAAAATCATCCATAGTCATACCAGATTTAAAGGGAGGGATAGGCACAGATGTAAATAACTACCACCCTATTTCCATCTCTGAAGTGTGCAAGATAATAGAAACATTTTTAACAGATAAAATTATGGGGTTCTTGGAGGAAAATAAGATGCTATCAGATGAACAATTTGCATACAGGAAAAGTATGGGACCTGGGACATTACTTGGAAAATTTGCTGAACTAGTAAATAAGAAACTTGATCAAGGGAAACAAGTTTTGGTAGTCTTCATTGACACCCTTCGCCATGAGATTCTTATAGAAAAACTAAGAAAAATTGGCATACGAGGCCCAGTTATTGAACTAATGGAAAATTATCTAGAGGAAAGGCACTTTCTGTTGAAAATGTGTGAAACATATAGTGAAGAGAAAAGAATAAGAATGGGCATTCCTCAAGGTAGTAACCTGGGACTTTGCTGTACTTGATATATGTAAATAATCTTGCTCAGCATATGAAGAACACACAAATACTACAATATGCTGATGATACGATATTGGTATCAGTTCATAAGGATTTCAACAAGGCAGAAAATTTCTTGCAAGCAGATTTCAATGTGCTACAGAGATGGGCACATTATCATGGCTTAATAATTAATAGTGCAAAAACAACAACAATGCATATTCGGTCTCCGATGATTTTATTACGAAAGCTACATCTAAAAATACATGAATGCGATTGCATGGCAAGTGGCAACAATAACTGTAGAAACTGTACAACAGTAAAAAATGTAACTGTTCAACAACACTTAGGTGTGTATATCGATTGTAATTTCAGGTTGGACAAGCATATTAAACAAGATACTTCCAAACTAAGAATAATTTTAAGTAAATTTTTCCATCTGAGGCAAAATATGCCTACCTCAGTGCTAAGAATGACATACTATGGATTAGTGGTAAGTATAATTCGAAATGGAATAAAGGCTTGGGGAATTGTTTCAAATACTTACATTAATAGAATTACCAGCATTCAGACACGTTTCCTTAAATTCTTTGTAAGGCATGGATTATACTCACCAGTGATATTGTTCTCCAATTGTCAGATAATGCCTTGTAGGGGCCTAATGCATTTTATTATAATTATGGATAATTTTTTAAAACTACTTTCAAAGATCATTTAAAACATCAAATGACACAAGATTTAAGAATTCTCATTTTGTAATTCCAAAAACAAATAATAAATTTGGCAAAAGAACATTAGCTTACATGGTACCTTTTCTATTTAACAAGCTACCGCATTCACTGCTGGTCTTTGAGAGTATGTAAAAAACAAAGAAAGATATAAACAAGATGTTTAGTAAAGAACATATAGCCTACTTTCTCCTAAATGCATGGGTATTGTTATAACTCTTTGTCCTTTTCAAGGAGTATGATTGAATGTTGGTTGTAGTAGTTTGTTGAAATACAACGTGCTATAGGGATATTAAACATGAATATGAAGTGCCCTTTACTAGTGCTACCTCTGTACCAAATTTCGTTCAATTCGGTTTCACCGTGTTTGAATTGATAGGGGGAATCGATTTGCACACATACTTGGCCACCATCTGCAAACTATTGGGCTGATGTTCTTGCAGTTTGGTCAGAATATGTTTCCCTCATAAAGATATGGTGTTGCAAAATTTGCTAGAGACTAGATTATTAGGTTGGTCGTAATTTCATTTTAGCTTTTAACATTTGGGTGGCCGCGATTACGTTTCCGTCAAGATAGCGGTGATATAAAACATGACACTGAGGTGCCCTTTGCTAGTGCTACCTCTGTACCAAATTTCGTTCATTCGGTTCCACCGTGTTCGAATTAATAGGGGGAATCAATTTTGACATAAAGATGGCCGCCATCCGCAAACTATTATGCTAATGACCTATTAGATTGGTCAAAGGATGCTCCCTCCATAAAGGTATGTTGTTACAAAGTTTGGTAGAGATCGGATGGTTATGTTAATCGTAATTTGATTTAAGCTTGAAGCATTTGTGTGGCCGCCATTACGTTTCTGTCAATATGGCGGGGTTATTAATCATGACACTGAGATGCCCTTAGCTAGTGCTATCTCTGTACCAAATTTCGTTCCATTCGGTTTCACCGTGTTTGAATTAATAGGGGGAATCGATTCTGACACAAAGATGGCCGCCATCAGCAAACTATTAGGCGAATGACCTATTAGATTGGTCAAAGGATGCTCCCTCCATAAAGGTATGTAGTTGCAAAATTTGGTAGAGATCGGATGATTAGGTTAATCGTAATTTGATTTAAGCTTTGAACATTCGTGTGGCCGCCATTACGTTTCAGTCAAGATGGCGGCGATATAAAACATGACACTGAGGTGCCCTTTGCTAGTGCTACCTCTGTACCAAATTTCGTTCCATTCGGTTCCACCGAGTTCGAATTAATAGTGGGGAATCAATTTTGATATAAAGATGGCCGCCATCCGCAAACTATTAGGCGAATGACCTATTAGATTGGTCAAAGGATGCTCCCTCCATAAAGGTATGTAGTTGCAAAATTTGGTAGAGATCGGATGATTAGGTTAATCGTAATTTGATTTAAGCTTTGAACATTCGTGTGGCCGCCATTACGTTTCAGTCAAGATGGCAGCGATATAAAACATGACACTGAGGTGCCATTTGATAGTGCTACCTCTGTACCAAATTTCGTTCCATTCGGTTCCACCGTGTTCGAATTAATAGGGGGAATCAATTTTGACATAAAGATGGCCGCCATCCGCAAACTGTTAGGCTAATAACCTATTCGATTGGTCGAAGGATGCTCCCTCCATAAAGGTATGTTGTTGCAAAGTTTGGTAGAGATCGGATGGTTATGTTAGTCGTAATTTAACTTAAGCTTTGAACATTTGTGTGGCCCCCATTACGTTTCCGTCAAGATGGCGGCGATATAAATCATGACACTGAGGTGCCTTTTGATAGTACTACCTCTGTACCAAATTTCGTTCCATTCGGTTGCACCGTGTTCGAATTAATAGGGGGAATCGATTTTCACACAAAGATGGCCGCCATCTGCAAACTATTACGCTGATGACCTATTAGATTGGTCAAAGGATGCTCCCTCCATAAAGGTATGCCGTTGCAAAATTTGGTAGAGATCGGATGATTAGGTTAATCGTAATTTGATTTAAGCTTTGATCATTCGTGTGGCCGCCATTACGTTTCAGTCAAGATGGCGGCGATATAAAACATGATACTGAGGTGCCCTTTGCTAGTGGTACCTCTGTACCAAATTTCGTTCCATTCGGTTCCACCGTGTTCGAATTAATAGGGGGAATCAATTTTGACATAAAGATGGCCGCCATCCGCAAACTACTAGATTGGTCAAAGGATGCTCCCTCCATAAATGTATGTTGTTGCAAAGTTTGGTAGAGATCGGATGGTTATGTTAGTCGTAATTTAACTTAAGCTTTGAACATTTGTGTGGCCGCCATTACGTTTTTGTCAATATGGCGGCGATATAAAACATGGCACTGAGGTGCCTTTTGTTAGTACTACCTCTGTACCAAATTTCGTTCCATTCGGTTGCACCGTGTTCGAATTAATAGGGGGAATCGATTTTCCCACAAAGATGGCCGCCATCCGCAAACTATTACGCTGATGACCTATTAGTTTGGTCAAAGGATGGTCCCCCATAAGGGTATGTTGTTGCAAAATTTGGTAGAGATCGGATGATTAGGTTAGTCGTAATTTGATTTAAGCTTTGAACATTTGTGTGGCCGCCATTACGTTTCCGTCAAGATGGCGGCGATATAAAACATGACACTGAGGTGCCTTTTGTTAGTACTACCTCTGTACCAAATTTCGTTCCATTCGGTTGCACCGTGTTCGAATTAATAGGGGGAATCGGTTTTCACACAAAGATGGCCGCCATCCGCAAACTATTACGCTGATGACCTATTAGTTTGGTCAAAAGATGTTCCCCCCATAAGGGTATGTTGTTGCAAAATTTGGTAGAGATCGGATGATTAGGTTAGTCGTAATTTGATTTACGCTTCGAACATTTGTGTGGCCGCCATTACGTTTCCGTCAAGATGGCGGCGATATAAAACATGGCACTGAGGTGCCTTTTGTTAGTACTACCTCTGTACCAAATTTCGTTCCATTCGGTTGCACCGTGTTCGAATTAATAGGGGGAATCGATTTTCACACAAAGATGGCCGCCATCCGCAAACTGATGACCTATTGGTTTGGTCAAAGGATGCTCCCCCCATAAAGTTATGTTGTTGCAAAATTTGGTAGAGATCGGATCATTAGGTTAGTCGTAATTTGATTTAAGCTTTGAACATTTGTGTGGCCGCCATTACTCTTCCGTCAAGATGGCGGCGATATAAAACATGACACTGAGGTGTCCTTTGCTAGTGCTACCTTTGTACCAAATTTTGTTCAATTCGCATTCACTATGTTCGATTTGATAGGGGGGGACATACATTCAGAGTACACACACTCACGCACACACAGACACACACACAGACACACACAGACTCACACACACACATACACACACACACACAGACTCACACACACACACACACACAGACAGACACACTTTTTTCGCCCTGTGTTGATCTCATAAGTCTACTTTCATTTTTTGCAAAAATCGAAAGTAGGCTAAAAATCGGATAGTAAATAACTCCTTAGACTAAGTGGACAACTGCTTTTATATGTATTAGACTATGATCATGATAGTAATATTTGTATCTTAAGTTTTAAGTTAAGTTTTCACAATAGTAACGACATAACTGTTGTTTTAAGGTGGGTAAAAAATATTATAATTTACAACACATTCTTTATCATATTAACATTAACATATTATAACAATTTTAACCGATATTAATTGTTATGAGCTGATTGAATATCTTTGTAGACACAACAGTTTTCTGAGGGTTTGGTCTAAGGTTGTTCTGACGAAAATAGCTGTCTAGGATCTTCAAGTCTGATGTAAGCATCGACTCAGGCTAATCGAAGCGTTGGTGTTGGGCGACCAATGCGATGTCATCTGCATATATGAATTTTTTGATTTCGTTGCTGGGAGATCATATGAGTACAGGTTGAATAGTCGAGGGGCCAATACAGAGCCCTGAGGGAGTCCACCATTTATCCTATGTACTTTACTACTGGAGTCTTCTGAAAATATCTGAAAGTACCTATTACTCAGCATGTTACTGAGTAATGTGGTGAGTTTCAGGCTTGGGATGATACTGATAAATTTAAGAAGGAGCTTATCTTGCCACACGGTGTCATATGCGGCTGTCAGATCTAAGAAAACACCCGTGCTTACCATTTTGTTCTGAAAGCCATTTTCAATATCGGTAACTAGTGCTAAAACCTGTTCATCACATACACGTCCAGGTCTGAATCCAGTCTGCTCGACTGGAATATGCTGATTGATTGTCGCAGAGATCCTGTTATGTATCAGCCTTTCCAGAAGCTTCATTGTGACACTGAGGAGTGCTATTAATAGAAAAGGTACCATGTAAGCTAATGTTCTTTTGCCAAATTTATTATTTGTTTTTGGAATTACAAAATGTGAATTCTTAAATCTTGTGTCCTTTTGATGTTTTAAATGATCTTTGAAAGTACAATTTAAAAAATTATCCATTATTATAATAAAATGCATTAGGCCCCTACAAGGCATTATCTGACAATTGGAGAACAATATCACTGGTGAGTATAATCCATGTCTTACAAAGAATTTAAGGAAACGTGTCTGAATGCTGGTAATTTTATTAGTATAAGTATTTGAAGCAAGTCCCCAAGCCTTTATTCTATTTCGAATTATACTTTCCACTAAACTATAGTATGTCATTCTTAGCACTGAGGTACGCATATTTTGCCTCAGATGGAAAAATGTACATAAAATTATTCTTAGTTTGGAAGTAACTTGATTAATATGCTTGTCCTACCTGAAATTACAATCGATATACACACCTAAGTATTTTTGAACAGTTACATTTTTTACTGTTGTACAGTTTCTACAGTTATTGTTGCCACTTGCCATGCAATCGCATTCATGTATTTTTAGATATACCTTTTGTAATAAAATAATTGGAGACCGAATATGTATTGTTGTTGTTTTTGCACTATTAATTATTAAGCCATGCTCATGTGCCCATCTCTGTAGCAAATTGAAATCTGCTTGCAAGAAATTTTCTGCCTTGTTGAAATCCTTATGAACTGATACCAATATCGTATCATCAGCATATTGTACAAGCCCCCAGGTGGCTGCACCCCCTGGAAGCCATCCTCCATCATCTATTTAAACCACCCCTAACTGGCAAATCTCGTAAGTCCAGAACAGTATCTTTTATACAGCAAGGGCAGCCGGCCAGCTCGGAAGGCTTGCCAAATACTTGCATCACACACATAACATCTATACTATAACTAACTGGGGCAGCTATGCCATTGGAATGCTGACAGTACAACAACAAAACCTATAAGAAGGACCTTAATGAGGACAGGTTCTTCTCTCAATCATCTGTCATACAGTGCGTGTCGCCGAAGGCTATACTACTGCAAGCTGCTATCACCAGGTGAGCATCAGTGAAGTGTTCAGAGATCCTATGTTTTGTAACCTCAATCCACGGACTTGTACACTTATACTTATAACATTCATTACATTCCCCTAAGAGGGACTTACAATTCCATATTCACTGACCAATAAATACTTGGTCAGTACACTACACTTGTCTTACTAATTACACGCCTCTTTACGTCCTAAAGCCCTTCCTGATTCCCGTCACGATTAGCCGTGACATACAGTAGCCTAATAGTTGCTAGCGCAAGCTTCATTGTACTTCCCGCAGCGGCCCGACTGCCTAAAGCATCGAGCCGCAACATCGCTGACGCACGCACGTCGGTTATATAACTCTCTCCAACCAGCTGAGAGGCTAGTACGTTAACCCGTACACAAAGTTTCATCCCCTGAAATACACCCACGTCTTTATAAGAGCATCCCCTAGCATCCTAACACTAAACAACACGCTACACTGGTCAGCTTACCCAGCTACGGGAAGCTACCCCCTCCTAGGCATCACCTTATAAATTGCTACACTAACACATCCGTTCTAGATCCAACTACCCCCAACTAAGGGATCTAAAACAGATTGGTGGAGGCCGGGTACCACGCACAGTAAAATAGGGCTCATACAACGAGTTCTCGTGGTCAAAACGGCCCGTACCGCATACAGCCAAGCGAGACTGGATTTTTTTTTCTCAGACAGAAAGCAGCTTTTTGGCTTCGCACTATCTACACAGGGGAAATTCTTAGCGAACCAACCCCCCAGCCCCAGAAAGAATCAGAGAGATACAAGATACACTGCCAAACACGCACAGTTTTTTTTATTTTATTAGAAGACGCATACACTTCATTTAGCATGGCCCCTCTATACCGCCTAGCTGTGCTGAGGAGCATTGGGGAGTACCAGGAATTAATTGCCTGGCACAAAGTCTTTGAAACTAGGCAGGAATACCTCAGAAGGTTTCAGCAGCTCCTGCACGCCCAGTATATGCGGATCATAAGAGCACTTGACCGGCCACTCCGCAGCGCTAAGAATCGCAAGATTCGGGCGAAAATCCCCACCCTCCGTACACAAATCATTAAGGCACACTGGCAATTACACTGCCGACACGAGTTCATGTTCCAGCAATGGGAAACACTAATCAGGGAACACCAACGCATAGGGACCAATGGCACAAAAGTCGCTGAGCAGGCCATGAGCCTCAACAGGCAGTACACCCAAATTTGGGACGAGTACCGCGAGCTCCAGAATAACAAGGCCATTTTTGAGTACATGGCAGGGCCACCAGCCCAGCCGAGAGAGGACATAAGCGTAGATACGCTAACTCGGCGATTTGCGAGGATGTCCCTCTCGCCATGTACTGCCACACATGGGAAGGAGTTCACCGTGGCCACAGTCCAGAAGACGGCCAGGTTAGACTCCAACACACTGCGGGACCCAAGTTACACCATTACACATCCCTTAGCTCCAGTTCGGAAGGCAACTTTGCCAAACCGGGGAACTGAACCTACGCCAATCCCCTCGAAACGGACGAACGAGAGGGAGTTGAAGCCAGGACTCTCAGACACACATGACATAACAGGGAGAAAACGGGAGATAACCACGTCATGGGCTGAGGACGTAGAGCCAGCCTTACAGCACATTAAGCCCACATACACCTACACAGATAGGCAAACACAATGGCAGGATTCTACCGTGGCCATAGGCCAGAAAGTGGTCAGACTACACGCCACTACTTTGTTAGGGCAAAAACAGGCAATTAAGCGGCCTTTACCGCTAGTTCAAAGGGCAAGTTTGCCAGAACGGAAGCGAGCACTGGCATTCGTACCCCAGGAGCGAATGCATAAGAGGGTGTTGCATTCAGGCCCTCAGGGTGCACAACACACACCCGCACACTCTGACCAGGCGCTAACACACAATACACGGGGTATAAGAAAAGTCCTACTACCTACCCCTCAAGACAGGTCAGGCAAAAATACACACACTCCGTAAACCCTACTAGGGTAGCGCAGAGCGCAATTAGTCCCTCGAACACAGGCACACTCAGACCAACAGCCAGACACTACGGTGAAAGTAGGCCCAGACTTACTTTGCTAGAAAAACCGCCGAAAAATGGCAAAGAAGTGCCTTAATGGGTTTCAGGGGCCTATGCCCTAGTAACAGGGCGAAAGTACTCACCTTTCAGACCAACGACGCTCGGACGGGGATAACGGCTTTCACAAGGAATACAAAATAAACCAATATCACTTGCACTACTATTATAGAAACACGTAGGCTCGTTTACATGTGAGAAATACGATAATAGACACATAGAGACTCACAAACACAAACTGCACATTTTTTCATGTATACACAGTGGAACATGGATAAATCAGAAGTGTATAATTCAAAATTCTTCTTTTTTTTTTTGCCCCTAGCATTTTTTTCTAGGCCACCAATGGCTTATAATC
Source organism: Meconema thalassinum (assembly GCA_946902985.2). Lineage (NCBI taxonomy): Eukaryota > Metazoa > Arthropoda > Insecta > Orthoptera > Tettigoniidae > Meconema > Meconema thalassinum. The sequence goes on from OX336390.1 coordinate 154,712,965, forward strand.
GTGACTAATTGAGGACATATTTTGGACAATGCTAAGTTTTTAATATGCAAGGCCAAGCGGAAGCCAATAAATGAGCCACGCGGCTTAAGGTCCTCAGAGAGCTATTTCGAACACAGCTTAAGCAATAAACCATAGCATAGAGCTTAGGCAGGCCTTTCTAAGTAGAAATGGCTAAGGTGTTCTGTGTTCCATTCCCACAATTTCATAGATTCTCTTGTGATGGCCGAGAGCCCTAATCATAGACAAGAGTAAGAATCTCAAACTTTTTTTCAAAATTGGTAGATTTTCCCTGAGACGTAACTAGATTACCGTCGTACTAACGCCGCCATATAGGTGCATAGTACACTCAAGTCCCACCTTTCATTTTTCAACATTTTGACATTATTTACGACCGCCGCATGGCAACCCGCTTTATTAAGCATAAAGCAGTGTGCAGGCGAGATACAATACATTTTCTCTACTCTATTCAAAGAGCTCTCTTAATTCGGATCGTAGCATAACTCATTTATTTCTTCTCTTTCCCCCTCTTTCACTAATCCCGTGGGAGGAAAGTTATCCAAGTTGAACTGTATGTACTTAATCTATAAGCATACCTGATACACTACAATGCCTATAACATGAATTTTTCTCGTCCTCCATAACAACGCGCAAATTAGACATAAAAACGCCATGGGGTAACACTCACAGCTCAAGGGGGAGACACCATTACTTATTTTTGGAAGACACAGAGTCAATTTACATTGCCACATAACAGTAATACACTGCAAAACTGTCCCAAAGACTCAAGCCTCAATGGCAACAGGAATAACCACCCTGGTTAAAGACGGTCTCGAACCCGTAACCTCCTGAATACCAGGAGTGCAAGGTCGGGTAATTATCCAATATGGAAGGATATAATAATAAAGGACAGTTCTACTAACGCATACACATACAAACGAAACAATCAAATTACCTCCGACACCTAGTCACCAGACACGCGACTAGCGGCCCGGAGACACTCGTGCATAACGATATTTAGTACCATCAATAGGGATATATTCGATCCACGCTACATTAACACAAAACTTGGGGACACGAATGCAGTCGGTGGAAGGTTATTTTACATTACGGAAAGTCCTACTCGCAACGACAGAGATAGCACTCAAGTTCACACACACACGTGCGGGAAACATGAACAGCGCCAGACAAGCAACAAGTAAGCGCGCACGCCATTGTAATTCAATACTGTCATACTCAGCGATAACACACTCCTTGTGGGCGACCTTGGCTGGCACAGACAGGCTAAGAGCACTCTAGGCGGAGATGGGAAATACACATTCATTCACGCCAAGGCCAGAACGCCATAACTCCCCAAATTACACTACGAGGAGAATTCAAAAACACACAAACTCTTCACAGGAATGCGTACTTTCATCTGCGCATTTCAAATACACGATACATGTGCCATGGTATATACGGCACAGATATCGTCATACCAGGCACTTACAGCAAGCCGGGTCTGAACCCATAACCACACAACACGGTCGTGCCAAAAACTAACTAACCAATGGTATTTTTGGCACGAAGGACACAATCAAAAACCTCACTGGGGACAACTAAAACCCAAAAACACAACCCAGACATAGAACACGGAGAATTACATGATCACGGGTCCGAATCCTAGTAAAAATCGGACACCGTGGAAAACAACTACCTAGACTTCCAATTACACCGAAATTGGCCCATACAAATACATAAACACGTAATACCACATTTCCTCCGGCCAAACACCATGCAAAAATTTCGATTACACCTGACATAGAAAATAGATTTCCCAGACACAGGCATAGAAATTTCACAAGGCAATGGTCTTATGGAATAGTGTCCACACACTAGTGCTAGCAAAAACAGGTCGGATTGACACACTGGCACTCCAGGAATCCCTACCAGTGACAACATTCACATACTGGCAAAATGTCACGCTCCGACAGCGACATACGCAATGTCAAAGACTTCATGTAGACAAACAAATGAAAACATAACATGACGAAATACTGACTTGCAGATTTCGCCGTATTGCAATACTGCTGTCGACAGACACTATTGTTACATCGGAAGGGACCATGAAATCACAAACACAAACCAATTATAATACCATACATTTTTCAGCACTGCAGAAACAGTTGTGACATTTAGCAATGTACAGACATAATAAGCCGGACTTATCTTAGGGCCACAGGGACATATCTACAAAGATGTTGACAAGTTGCACGCGCCATCTGACACTCAGACACGCGATACACGTTAGGACTCAGCCGATAACAGACCTCCCGCCCGCATGACGTAGCGGATCATAATCCCACACACACGCGCTCACTAGTCAGGGGCGAATACAGACAGGGGCTCTGAGGGAACAAGACCTCCCCCTAATAACTTCTTTTCTCGACTTTATTTCTAAAAAATCATTGCAGGCGATTAGGACATGGCCAGTCGCACTACGACCACTGGCTGCATTAACACTACAAATGGGAGACCAGATTAGGCCGTGACGTCACAGCGTCACCACGCTTTACTATCCCAAGAAGCGGATAGAAAGCAGACATGGACCAAGGGAGGATGACAGGAGCATAGGTGGACAATCCCAGCGGGATTAACAACATACCACCCACAGGCTACCATTTTACTACCATACTCCTCTTCCATAACCTTCCCACTTCCAACATTAACCAACACAGACATACAGACACGATGAAAACAGTTACACTTCATGACAAAATATACATCGGGGTTGATAGACTTCATGCGTTTAAAGAGAGGGCTCACTACGCCCTGGACCTCAATGCTAACACCCGAGTATTAGGGGTGTGTCGGAAAACGACAATTAAGCGTAATGCCCATCTCTAAGTGAGAGATGAGGCCAACTTTACATATTAACAATTCTTTTTTTTCTATTAAATAATCCCGCATGAAAGGGACATATTATTATTACGCCTCACCCTATACCTATCCTTACATGAGTGCGGATATGCCTCATATCCAGATACATGCATGGAGTATCCCATCCATATACCAAGGGTTATTACTATCAAACCTGCATGGCACTTTATAAAACTTTTTGCAAACCCGGGAAATACCTGCCCCCGTCCACTCATTGTAGAAGCATCCCAGCAGCATTACCGGCTCAAGGCCACCATTTATAATGGAGCCCAAAGATGCGCAACCTCTTCCTACCATGCTTTCAGCCTACTCTACAAATAATACCCCCAGATCCTAATAACAGGGAACCTAATGCCACAAACCCTACTAACGCCTCCAAGAGAAATAACAAGGCATTATCGCTGGAAATCCGACGTAGCAACAGGAGGCCTAAAGTAGTCTATGCACTTAGAAGTTTCTACAACCCCAAAACACTTGAAAAATTTTACATTAATTACACAGCAAATTATTTACAGGTTACACTATATTTTTATATATATAGATAACACAAAAGGAATCTGATAACACGCTGATTGGTGATAACGACATAAGCAGAAGGCCAGAGGCACCACACTGGAGCAGAACTAGGGAAGGTGATGATGACCCTTACCCCAGTTGGCTCAACAACTCACTGACCAGACCAAACAGACGAACCACGTAAGGTTGAGGCATTCACGGTCTGGCATGGGCAAGCTTCAGAATCCCAGGGGGCCTAGTCTGTTCCCGGGACGAAGAGATGCTACACCCACTATGTGCCACGGTCATCGAAGCCAAGACCTGCAGGGGAGACTTTCTGAGGATGGTGGGAGAAATAGCCAGCTGCACGCCGGACTCAGGAGATGACCCTAGGGACGACCAAATTATGACTAAACTATTAGTTTAGGATATAAGTAAGTAGGACTTCCATGGCGGGAAGTCAGACTCCTATTCGTCAGGAGTGAAGCAGGATCCTAGGGTTCAGCAGGACCAATCCTAGATCCGACAAGTCCTTGCCCCGCGAGGCGAAGGTGAAGACTACGAAATCAACAAATAATGAAGAATGAAATATGAATATATATATAGAATGTACGCGCTCATTCGGTCTTGCGCCCACGTAAATGGCTGACAACGGGTCGCCAGAGATCTTAAATGAGTAGCATAGCGAGCACTTAAAGGGGTTCAGTGGGCCAACCCAACAATGCCAACAAAGGCGAAGAGGATACTATTACTGCCAACAAAGGCGAAGAGGATACTATTACTGCCAACAAAGGCGAAGATGATACTATGCCATTGGACGATGTCCAATGCCCACATAAATGGCGACGCAGCGGGCAGCCAAGGGCATTAAATGAGGAGCATGGCGAGCCCTCAAAGGGGTTAAAGTGGGCGACCCAACAACGACAACATAATAAGACAACATAGTAAGATAAATGGTATTAAGGTAATACATTAAGTTAGATTAACTAGATTAACTAGGTTATATAAACACCTTGAGAATAAGAAACGACATTACGGCACCGTGTAGGGTAAGCCCGGTCATACATCAAGTAACACAATCATGTATAAAGAGAACATGACATTAACACTAATCATGCTATTTTTTTTTTTCAGGGGAAAAAGAGCTTCAGACTGTGGACACACTGACACAGGAAGCGACATAGAGAATATGCCATACTAATATGTTTTTTTAACCTCTCCACTTTTCAGGCGGCGTCACCAGATATATGAAACTGGTGACAGTGATTTCACTGCCATATAGCGGCATCATATTATTTGCGGCATGCCATGATTATGTACTATTTTTTATACGTCAACTTGCACTAATCCTAACACAATCTCACATACTCACCACATTTTTTACAGCTACACTCCAGAAATCTGCACAGCAGGGCTGATACCTGTGGGGTATCAGGCTCGCTGGCAGATCAACGTAAACAGAAGAAAGTAAAGCGTCAAAGATGCGACGCAACTTACGGCAATGAGGGCGCAACCGACTTGTGGCGGCGACTCTCACTGTCAAGTGTGAAGGCATTCGCCCACAGGGAATGCTTCACAGAATAGGGATATATTTCAAGCGGCACGACCACCAAACTATACCAGGAAACGGCCGTATAGGTTTAGCCGTGAGACGGCACATACATACAAAGGGTAGCGTGCACGCGAAGTACCATAGACACGGCCGTCTAGATATAAGATCATTAATAAGTAAGATAGATATACATAAGTATATAATGTAATAGAATGTAACACAAAATACAGTAACATTGTTCCAAGGCACTACACACAAAATTATGATGCCACACATTATGAATACTCATGTTTTGTCACACACATGTACACAGTGATTATGATTATGATTATGATTTGTTTCTTTCATTTTTCTATCTTCTAACGTCCCAATTTGTAAGGGTGTTCCGTTTTGTCCCAACTCAATAAACACGTTTTAAATATTTCCCCTAACTTACACCCTGGAAAACCTATTTTTTCTACTTCTTCTATCTTTCTCATTGCAGGGAGAAATTTTTTTCCCCAAGAAAGAGGAGGACGGCACAATCATCCGTCCAGCCCTGGGTTTTTTCCTCCCTGCACAAAAATATATTATCATAACCATGTTTTTTGGAACTTTTTATATATTACGATGTCAATTTTTGAACATGTCAAATATATATGTATATCCCAAAACCCACCCCTCTGAACACGAGCTGATCTCACACCTACACGACATCGATATATCAACACGACATCACTACATCTATATGACGAAGAAGAAACCAACAAGAGATACAAGGAAGATTCAAGAACAAACTACTACATCGACACCCCAACTCCACGTTCCGTTCCCGTTCGCGGGGACGCGAACTAAACAGAGGAAGAGGCTTGTATAAGCCCCCAGGGGGCTGCACCCCCTGGAAGCCATCCTCCATCATCTATTTAAACCACCCCTAACTGGCAAATCTCGTAAGTCCAGAACAGTATCTTTTATACAGCAAGGGCAGCCGGCCAGCTCGGAAGGCTTGCCAAATACTTGCATCACACACATAACATCTATACTATAACTAACTGGGGCAGCTATGCCATTGGAATGCTGACAGTACAACAACAAAACCTATAAGAAGGACCTTAATGAGGACAGTTCTTCTCTCAATCATCTGTCTTACAGTGCGTGTCGCCGAAGGCTATACTACTGCAAGCTGCTATCACCAGGTGAGCATCAGTGAAGTGTTAAGAGATCCTATGTTTTGTAACCTCAATCCACGGACTTGTACACTTATACTTATAACATTCATTTCATTCCCCAAAGAGGGACTTACAATTCCATATTCACTGACCAATAAATACTTGGTCAGTACACTACACTTGTCTTACTAATTACACGCCTCTTTACGTCCTAAAGCCCTTCCTGATTCCCGTCACGATTAGCCGTGACATACAGTAGCCAAATAGTTGCTAGCGCAAGCTTCATTGTACTTCCCGCAGCGGCTCGACTGCCTATGGCATCGAGCCGCAACATCGCTGACGCACGCACGTCGGTTATATAACTCTCTCCAACCAGCTGAGAGGCAAGTACGCTAACCTGTACACAAAGTGTCATCCCCTGAAATACACCCACGTCTTTATAAGAGCATCCCCTAGCATCCTAACACTAAACAACACGCTACACTGGTCAGCTTACCCAGCTACGGGAAGCTACCCCCTCCTAGGCATCACCTTATAAATTGCTTCACTAACACATGCGCTCTAGATCCAACTACCCCCAACTAAGGGATCTAAAACAATATTGTAGTATTTGTGTGTTCTTCATATGCTGAGCAAGATTATTTACATATATCAAGTACAGCAAAGGTCCCAGGTTACTACCTTGAGGAATACCCATTCTTATTCTTTTCTCTTCACTATATGTTTCACCAATTTTCAACAGAAAGTGCCTTTCCTCTAGATAATTTTCCATTAGTTCAAGTACTGGGCCTCGTATACCAATTTTTCTTAGTTTTTCTATAAGAATCTCATGGCAAAGGGTGTCAATGAAGACTACCAAAACTTGTTTCCCTTGATCAAGTTTCTTATTTACTAGTTCAGCAAATTTTCCAAGTAATGTCCCAGGTCCCATACTTTTCCTGTATGCAAATTGTTCACCTGATAGCAACTTAATTTCCTCCAAGAACTCCATAATTTTATCTGTCAAAAATGTTTCTATTATCTTGCACACTGCAGAGATAATGGAAATAGGGCGGTAGTTATTTACATCTGTGCCTATCCCTCCTTTTAAATCTGGTATGACTATTGATGATTTTAGAATAACAGGGAATGAACATTCTGAAATTATCAAATTTATTAGTTAGGCAATGATTTTATACACCTTATCCCCTCCCATTTATAAATATTTCATTTGTATCCTGTCCAACCCATCAGACTTATTTGTTCTCATTTAACTATAATTTGTTTAATATCGCCATCTGTAGGTCTTGTGAGCCACATACTTTTATCATTAAACTGATCAACATAACCACCTAATGTCGTGTCACAGTTGTGTACTCTACTCTCGGTTCCTTTCTTGAAGTGTGATGCAAATTTTTCAGCTATAGTGTGTTTCTCACTTCCACTGAAGTTCTTGATAATTACTTCATCCACCCCACCCCTGTGATGTCCTTTAATTAAATAATGTACTTCTTGCCAAATTTTCCTAGCGTTTCAAACCTATTCATGTAGTATATTTATTTTTCTTTCCGCATGTGTTTTGTTAGTTTTTTTTGTAAATTCTTTGTATTCTTCTTTATATTTACCATTGCTAGGATTACTTCTCCATGTTTAAAAAAGACTATCTCTTTTTGCTATGCTGTCCAAAATATCTCTGTTCACCCAAGGTTTAATTCCAATGCTCTTACGCTCCACGGTTCTTACAGTCACCCCTTTTTTACAAGTGGCTCTTTCACAAATATCATTGTATTCTTGTTTTAGAGCATTATAGCATGACTACATATCATATGACTTAAATAATGCCTTAAAATCAGTTTCATTTATGTATTTCTCAACTAATTTGACACTAATGAATGTTGCAATTTTGTTGTTATCCCTTCCTTAGCCTACTTTCGATTTTTGCAAAAAATGAAAGTAGACTTATGAGATCACTACAGGGCCAAAAATTGTGTGTCTGTCTCTGTGTGTGTGTGTGTGTGTGTGTGAGTCTGTGTGTGTGTGTGTGAGTGTGTGTACTCTGAATGTCTGTCCCCCCTATCAATTCGAACACGGTGAAACCGAATTGAACGAAATTTGGTACAGAGGTAGCACTGGCAAAGGGCACCTCAGTGTCATGTTTTATATTGCCGCCATCTTTACCAAAACTTAATGGCGGCAACTCAAATGATCAAAACGTAATAATGCATTACGACCAAACTAATAATCGGATCTTTATCAAATTTGATGATAACGTTCCTTCATATGAGAGGCGTCTTGTGCCCAAACTACGAGGTCATCAACCGTACCATTTCAGGATGGCGGCCGTGTGAATTATGCAACCTTTATAATCCATAACATGGGACCCACCAGTTCCGACTATCGAACAAAGAATCGTTTAATCTGTTCGAAACGACGTGGCCCGTTTGAAATTAAAATTTTATATTTTAATATTATAGTCAAGAAGTGATTTTAAAAAGCTGAGTCGTCTCGGTTATTTGACATGATGGCAGCTGATCTCTCGTTCGGACCTATATGTTATTAATTTCAGTATGTTGCATGCAATATAGCCTAGTGGTAACAAATATATGAACTTTCCATGAAATGAACTCGGTTCAAAATATACTCCAGTGAAGAAAACGTTTAGTCCAAGTCATGATTTGCTATAACGTTGTATATATTTTGGTTCCTAACTATCAATTAGAGTGTGCACAATTGGCTGAGTGGTCAGGGCGTTGGTCTTTCATCAGGCTGGCCGTGGTTCAAATGCTATCAGAGTTGGACTTTTTTGCTCGAATTTCTTTATATTTATTATTTCTTGAGTACTGAGACGTTATAAAATAGAGTATTATATGGTGCATTTTGAAATGGAAAATATATATTTAACTAGCAGGTACCCGCGGCTTCGCTCGCGATCAAGACAATGGGGACGATGCATTATTGCTTATAATTGGTCTATTGTATTACAGCCATCGCGGCTACAGGGGGGTCGATTCTAATTCTGAAAATTCTGATACATACAGTATAATGATATGAGCAGCAAAGTGGGAATTTTATAGAGTTGTGAAAGTCTGCAGGGTACGATGTTACATTATGTGAACACATTTTAAAATTTTGGTATTGGTTTTGCCATCTTCTGATGAGACATAACGATGTTGTTGTCCGGATACTCGCCAGCTCGCCACATACAGTTGTCGATGGGAAAAATTGGTTTGGTCTAAACGTACACCTGGAATGGCAAATCTATCGGAATATGGGGAATTTAAAGTATTTTTCCTTAAGCTATTCTGGGTATAATTTTGCCACACTTATTGATGATTTGAACGTCAACATGACGCTATTAATAGACCTATAGTAAAATATCTCTCACCTTGGCCGCTGATGTACATTATGCAGTCTCTTCCAGTGTTATATCCCAGGGATTGAAATTCTCCAACAACCCTTTTACCTCACATGCCTCTCTAAGTAATTAAAATTCCCGATTTTTGTTGTTTGAGACTTCAGTTATTTGACTGGTTTGATGCAGCACTCCATGCCTTGCTCTCCTGAGCTAATAGTTTCATCTCTACATAGCTACCAAACCCTACATCCGAGCAAATCTGTTTAACCCTGGTTTACCCCTACAGTTCTTGTCCTCGAGCCTCCCATCCATAACTAAGCTTGCTATTCCTGGGTGTCGTAATATGTGTCGTACCATCCTATCTCTTCTCTTCATTAGCTGTCGCCAGAAACATCTCTCCTCTCCCACTCGTCTTAATAGCTCTTCATTTGTTACCCTATCTACCCATCTGATCTTCATCATTCTCCTGTAACACCACATTTCAAACGCTTCAATTCTCCCCTTTTCTGCAGCACAATTAGTCAAAGTTTCACTTCCTTATAGTGTCAGGGTCCAGACAAATGCTTTCAAAAATGACATCCTAATACCTAAATGTATATTCGATGTCAACAGATTCCTTTTCTGTATAAATGCTTTCCTTGCCTGAGCCAACCTGCTTTTTATATCCTCATTGCTTCGTTCATTACTGGTTATTTTGCTTCCTAAGTAACAGAAGTCTCCTACTTCCCGTAGCGTTTCACCTGCCAATTTTATGTCCATAGAGGTTTCTGATTTATTTCGGCTGCATTCCAATAATTTGGTTTTACATTTATTGATTTTCATCATGAATTCTTTCCTCAAGACGGAGCCCATACCATTCAAAAACTCGTTCAAATCTTCTGGCGTATTGGCCAAGATGACGATGTCATCAGCAAATCTCTGAGATTTTCTGACGGCAAAATACCTTTTTTAGATGTTCTCGTCACCAAGAAAGAGGATGGATCTTTAGGATACAGCGTTTTTCGTAAGCAAACACACACCAATAGATATCTCCACGCAAGTTCTCACCATCAACCTGCCCAGAAACATGGTATCCTTACAACTCTAACTACCAGGGCTAGGAGGATTTGTGAAGTGTCTTCTTTACAAGAAGAAATGAACACCCTGCGAACCACCTTTGAGAGCAACGGTTATAGCAAGGCTTTGATTTCTACGGTTCTGAAACCAACAAATAATAATAGGACGTCAGTTGAGAAAAGAGATGTAAGAGGAACTGCTTACCTTCCGTACATACATAACACTACGGATCGTATTGCTAAAATCCTACGTCGGTACAACATACGGACTGTATTTGGAACTTCTGTTAAGATTAGGCAACTCCTGCGACCAACTAAGGACAGTTTGCCTAAATTGCAACAACCGGGTATCTACAGAGTTCCCTGTACTTGTGGCAAGGTTTACATCGGGCAGACTTCGAGAACAATATGCACTCGCATTAAGGAACATAATAGATGTATCAGGCTCATTCAACCTGATAAATCAGCTGTTGCCGATCATGCTTTAACACCTGGCCATGATGGCATGTTCCAAGGAGTGGATGTTCTTGCCCGTACAAAGCAATATCGTCCCAGAATCATCAGGGAGGCGGTTGAAATACGTAAACACCCAGATAATTTCAACCGCGACACCGGCTACAATCTCAGTGAATCCTGGCTACCTATTATCAGAACCCTGAGAAAGTAATTCACTGCTGCTTTCCGTTGTCCCTAACATGGGGCTATAATGGCGTCCATCTTTGGGCACCTTCTATATGTTCTTCGTTGCTTTCTCTTAGCAACATTGTCGTATTCCAGATTATTCCTGACGATGAAAGACATGGTTTCTTTCGAAACGCGTCGAATATTAGTATAATAAAAACAAGGCATAAGCCCAAAATTCAACATTATGAATAATAACACGGGCCGTGAAAGTCTAAATGACAATATTAGAAACCTCTATGGGGAGGATATTTTCCGACTGATGTCTAGATTTAGTAGGTTACGACGCAAGAAGGTGTGTCTAATCTCTTCACTCGCTTTTCTCCTAAGATGCCGGGATCATGATATTCTACCGAGTTTTGTTATGTTGAAGCATTCCTTCAGAACACCTAAGGCAACGAGAATCTATCGTCGTGCAAGCAAGGCGTTATTGATAGAGAGGTTACAGCATACTCGTAAGCAGTTGGATTTTATTTCGAGGGAGTTACTACAGCTATATCTACGCCTCTCAAACTTAGTAAGTGAGGAATTATGGAAGATCTTTGATCGTATTTCTTCAGTGCAAGCTAACAGCGTTCTAGATCAGGTGAGGGACAGACATATTTCCAAATATGATAGGTTATATCAGTTGCAGAAATCTCAAGCCATTAGACTTGATGCTAACAAGGTTGTCGTAAATTTGTCCAGCAAGCCCCTAAGTGATACCCAACAGGCAGTTCTCGCTAAAGGTCTCAATTTTGCTGTAGCGCCTAGAAGAATTCCTATTGAAGAACTTATTACATCCGTAGAATCCTCGGTACATCACCTCACACCTGAAGAGGCCGAGGAAGCCAGGCAAGAATGTTCCCGAGTTCTCAAGACCGCTAAGCCACCTAACACCAACTTAAAACAAGGCGAAAGCCGGGCACATAAAGATCTAAGGGACGATTCTGATATTGTCGTTCTCCCCGCTGACAAGGGTAACGCGGCAGTGGTATTGGATAAGGTTGATTATGATTCCAAGATCTCGTCTTTGTTATCAGATCCTGTATATAGGATTAATAGTCGTGATCCTACTACTCGCTACTCAAATGTCACCGTCAAATTGATCAAGCAATCATCTATTCCAGCGGATGCAGCAAAGACTCTCCTTACAGGGGATGCTATTCCTCCGAGACTCTATGGTCTTCCCAAAATACATAAGGAAGATGTTCCTCTTAGACCTATTGTTAGTACGATTGGTTCTCCTACATATGCCCTTTCCAAATACTTAGGCAGACTACTTCAGCCGCTTCTGGGTAACACGCCTTCGTACATTAAGGATTCCACACACTTCGTGGAAAAGTTAAAAGCTATAACACTTCAGCCGGGTGATATTCTAGTGAGTCTCGACGTGGTGTCTCTGTTTACGAGAGTACCTATTGATGGTGTTATGTCTCTCATTAATGGCTTTTTTCCTGAAGACATCACAAGACTTTTTTATCACTGCATGACCTCCTCCTACTTTCTATGGAATGGGAATTTTTATGAGCAGACTGATGGTGAGGCCATGGGTAGTCCTCTCTCTCCTGTTGTGGCTAATTTCTTCATGGAGAACTTTGAAGAGAAAGCTTTGTCGTCGGCTCCTTTCAAACCGAAGATCTGGTGGCGTTATGTGGATGACACGTTCGTTGTTTGGACGGAAGGTGAGGAAAATCTTAGCCGTTTCCTGGATCACCTTAATGTCCAGCACCCTTCTATTTGTTTCACCATGGAAAAGGAATCTGACGGCAAAATACCTTTCTTAGATGTTCTCGTCACCAAGAAAGAGGATGGATCTTTAGGACACAGCGTTTTCCGTAAGCCAACACACACCAATAGATATCTCCACGCAAGTTCTCACCATCACCCTGCCCAGAAACATGGTATCCTTACAACTCTAACTACCAGGGCTAGGAGGATTTGTGAAGTGTCTTCTTTACAAGAAGAAATGAACACCCTGCGAACCACCTTTGAGAGCAACGGTTATAGCAAGGCTTTGATTTCTACGGTTCTGAAACCAACAAATAATAATAGGACGTCAGTTGAGAAAAGAGATGTAAGAGGAACTGCTTACCTTCCGTACATACATAACACTACGGATCGTATTGCTAAAATCCTACGTCGGTACAACATACGGACTGTATTTGGAACTTCTGTTAAGATTAGGCAACTCCTGCGACCAACTAAGGACAGTTTGCCTAAATTGCAACAACCGGGTATCTACAGAGTTCCCTGTACTTGTGGCAAGGTTTACATCGGGCAGACTTCGAGAACAATATGCACTCGCATTAAGGAACATAATAGATGTATCAGGCTCATTCAACCTGATAAATCAGCTGTTGCCGATCATGCTTTAACACCTGGCCATGATGTCATGTTCCAAGGAGTGGATGTTCTTGCCCGTATAAAGCTATATCGTCCCAGAATCATCAGGGAGGCGGTTGAAATACGTAAACACCCAGATAATTCCAACCGCGACACCGGCTACAATCTCAGTGAATCCTGGCTACCTATTATCAGAACCCTGAGAAAGTAATTCACTGCTGCTTTCCGTTGTCCCTAACATGGGGCTATAATGGCGTCCATCTTTGGGCACCTTCTATATGTTCTTCGTTGCTTTCTCTTAGCAACATTGTCGTATTCCAGATTATTCCTGACGATGAAAGACATGGTTTCTTTCGAAACGCGTCGAATATTAGTATAATAAAACACGGCATAAGCCCAAAATTCAACATTTTTCCGACTGATGTCTAGATTTAGTAGGTTACGACGCAAGAAGGTGTGTCTAATCTCTTCACTCGCTTTTCTCCTAAGATGCCGGGATCATGATATTCTACCGAGTTTTGTTATGTTGAAGCATTCCTTCAGAACACCTAAGGCAACGAGAATCTATCGTCGTGCAAGCAAGGCGTTATTGATAGAGAGGTTACAGCATACTCGTAAGCAGTTGGATTTTATTTCGAGGGAGTTACTACAGCTACATCTACGCCTCTCAAACTTAGTAAGTGAGGAATTATGGAAGATCTTTGATCGTATTTCTTCAGTGCAAGCTAACAGCGTTCTAGATCAGGTGAGGGACAGACATATTTCCAAATATGATAGGTTATATCAGTTGCAGAAATCTCAAGCCATTAGACTTGATGCTAACAAGGTTGTCGTAAATTTGTCCAGCAAGCCCCTAAGTGATACCCAACAGGCAGTTCTCGCTAAAGGTCTCAATTTTGCTGTAGCGCCTAGAAGAATTCCTATTGAAGAACTTATTACATCCGTAGAATCCTCGGTACATCACCTCACACCTGAAGAGGCCGAGGAAGCCAGGCAAGAATGTTCCCGAGTTCTCAAGACCGCTAAGCCACCTAACACCAACTTAAAACAAGGCGAAAGCCGGGCACTTAAAGATCTAAGGGACGATTCTGATATTATCGTTCTCCCCGCTGACAAGGGTAACGCGACAGTGGTATTGGATAAGGTTGATTATGATTCCAAGATCTCGTCTTTGTTATCAGATCCTGTATATAGGATTAATAGTCGTGATCCTACTACTCGCTACTCAAATGTCACCGTCAAATTGATCAAGCAATCATCTATTCCAGCGGATGCAGCGAAGACTCTCCTTCCAGGGGATGCTATTCCTCCGAGACTCTATGGTCTTCCTAAAATACATAAGGAAGATGTTCCTCTTAGACCTATTGTTAGTACGATTGGTTCTCCTACATATGCCCTTTCCAAATACTTAGGTAGACTACTTCAGCCGCTTCTGGGTAACACGCCTTCGTACATTAAGGATTCCACACACTTCGTGGAAAAGTTAAAAGCTATAACACTTCAGCCGGGTGATATTCTAGTGAGTCTCGACGTGGTGTCTCTGTTTACGAGTACCTATTGATGGTGTTATGTCTCTCATTAATGGCTTTTTTCCTGAAGACATCACAAGACTTTTTTTATCACTGCATGACCTCCTCCTACTTTCTATGGAATGGGAATTTTTATGAGCAGACTGATGGTGTGGCCATGGGTAGTCCTCTCTCTCTCCTGTTGTGGCTAATTTCTTCATGGAGAACTTTGAAGAGAAAGCTTTGTCGTCGGCTCCTTTCAAACCGAAGATCTGGTGGCGTTATGTGGATGACACGTTCGTTGTTTGGACGGAAGGTGAGGAAAATCTTAGCCATTTCCTGGATCACCTTAATGTCCAGCACCCTTCTATTTGTTTCACCATGGAAAAGGAACCTGACGGCAAAATACCTTTTTTAGATGTTCTCGTCACCAAGAAAGAGGATGGATCTTTAGGACACAGCGTTTTTCGTAAGCCAACACACACCAATAGATATCTCCACGCAAGTTCTCACCATCACCCTGCCCAGAAACATGGTATCCTTACAACTCTAACTACCAGGGCTAGGAGGATTTGTGAAGTGTCTTCTTTACAAGAAGAAATGAACACCTTGCGAACCACCTTTGAGAGCAACGGTTATAGCAAGGCTTTGATTTCTACGGTTCTGAAACCAACAAATAATAATAGGACGTCAGTTGAGAAAAGAGATGTAAGAGGAACTGCTTACCTTCCGTACATACATAACACTACGGATCGTATTGCTAAAATTCTACGTCGGTACAACATACGGACTGTATTTGGAACTTCTGTTAAGATTAGGCAACTCCTGCGACCAACTAAGGACAGTTTGCCTAAATTGCAACAACCGGGTATCTACAGAGTTCCCTGTACTTGTGGCAAGGTTTACATCGGGCAGACTTCGAGAACAATATGCACTCGCATTAAGGAACATAATAAATGTATCAGGCTCATTCAACCTGATAAATCAGCTGTTGCCGATCATGCTTTAACACCTGGCCATGATGTCATGTTCCAAGGAGTGGATGTTCTTGCCCGTATAAAGCAATATCGTCCCAGAATCATCAGGGAGGCGGTTGAAATACGTAAACACCCAGATAATTTCAACCGCGACACCGGCTACAATCTCCGTGAATCCTGGCTACCTATTATCAGAACCCTGAGAAAGTAATTCACTGCTGCTTTCCGTTGTCCCTAACATGGGGCTATAATGGCGTCCATCTTTGGGCACCTTCTATATGTTCTTCGTTGCTTTCTCTTAGCAACATTGTCGTATTCCAGATTATTCCTGACGATGAAAGACATGGTTTCTTTCGAAACGCGTCGAATATTAGTGTAACAAAACACGGCATAAGCCCAAAATTCAACATTATGAATAATAACACGGGCCGTGAAAGTCTAAATGACTATATTAGAAACCTCTATGGGGAGGATATTTTCCGACTGATGTCTAGATTTAGTAGGTTACGACGCAAGAAGGTGTGTCTAATCTCTTCACTCGCTTTTCTCCTAAGATGCCGGGATCATGATATTCTACCGAGTTTTGTTATGTTGAAGCATTCCTTCAGAACATCTAAGGCAACGAGAATCTATCATCGTGCAAGCAAGGCGTTATTGATAGAGAGGTTACAGCATACTCGTAAGCAGTTGGATTTTATTTCGAGGGAGTTACTACAGCTACATCTACGCCTCTCAAACTTAGTAAGTGAAGAATTATGGAAGATCTTTGATCGTATTTCTTCAGTGCAAGCTAACAGCGTTCTAGATCAGGTGAGGGACAGACATATTTCCAAATATGATAGGTTATATCAGTTGCAGAAATCTCAAGCCATTAGACTTGATGCTAACAAGGTTGTCGTAAATTTGTCCAGCAAGCCCCTAAGTGATACCCAACAGGCAGTTCTCGCTAAAGGTCTCAATTTTGCTGTAGCGCCTAGAAGAATTCCTATTGAAGAACTTATTACATCCGTAGAATCCTCGGTACATCACCTCACACCTGAAGAGGCCGAGGAAGCCAGGCAAGCATATTCCCGAGTTCTCAAGACCGCTAAGCCACCTAACACCAACTTAAAACAAGGCGAAAGCCGGGCACTTAAAGATCTAAGGGACGATTCTGATATTATCGTTCTCCCCGCTGACAAGGGTAACGCGACAGTGGTATTGGATAAGGTTGATTATGATTCCAAGATCTCGTCTTTGTTATCAGATCCTGTATATAGGATTAATAGTCGTGTTCCTACTACTCGCTACTCAAATGTCACCGTCAAATTGATCAAGCAATCATATATTCCAGCGGATGCAGCGAAGACTCTCCTTCCAGGGGATGCTATTCCTCCGAGACTCTATGGTCTTCCTAAAATACATAAGGAAGATGTTCCTCTTAGACCTATTGTTAGTACGATTGGTTCTCCTACATATGCCCTTTCCAAATACTTAGGTAGACTACTTCAGCCGCTTCTGGGTAACACGCCTTCGTACATTAAGGATTCCACACACTTCGTGGAAAAGTTAAAAGCTATAACACTTCAGCCGGGTGATATTCTAGTGAGTCTCGACGTGGTGTCTCTGTTTACGAGAGTACCTATTGATGGTGTTATGTCTCTCATTAATGGCTTTTTTCCTGAAGACATCACAAGACTTTTTTATCACTGCATGACCTCCTCCTACTTTCTATGGAATGGGAATTTTTATGAGCAGACTGATGGTGTGGCCATGGGTAGTCCTCTCTCTCCTGTTGTGGCTAATTTCTTCATGGAGAACTTTGAAGAGAAAGCTTTGTCGTCGGCTCCTTTCAAACCGAAGGTCTGGTGGCGTTATGTGGATGACACGTTCGTTGTTTGGACGGAAGGTGAGGAAAATCTTAGCCATTTCCTGGATCACCTTAATGTCCAGCACCCTTCTATTTGTTTCACCATGGAAAAGGAATCTGACGGCAAAATACCTTTTTTAGATGTTCTCGTCACCAAGAAAGAGGATGGATCTTTAGGACACAGCGTTTTTCGTAAGCCAACACACACCAATAGATATCTCCACGCAAGTTCTCACCATCACCCTGCCCAGAAACATGGTATCCTTACAACTCTAACTACCAGGGCTAGGAGGATTTGTGAAGTGTCTTCTTTACAAGAAGAAATGAACACCCTGCGAACCACCTTTGAGAGCAACGGTTATAGCAAGGCTTTGATTTCTACGGTTCTGAAACCAACAAATAATAATAGGACGTCAGTTGAGAAAAGAGATGTAAGAGGAACTGCTTACCTTCCGTACATACATAACACTACGGATCGTATTGCTAAAATCCTACGTCGGTACAACATACGGACTGTATTTGGAACTTCTGTTAAGATTAGGCAACTCCTGCGACCAACTAAGGACAGTTTGCCTAAATTGCAACAACCGGGTATCTACAGAGTTCCCTGTACTTGTGGCAAGGTTTACATCGGGCAGACTTCGAGAACAATATGCACTCGCATTAAGGAACATAATAGATGTATCAGGCTCATTCAACCTGATAAATCAGCTGTTGCCGATCATGCTTTAACACCTGGCCATGATGTCATGTTCTAAGGAGTGGATGTTCTTGCCCGTATAAAGCAATATCGTCCCAGAATCATCAGGGAGGCGGTTGAAATACGTAAACACCCAGATAATTTCAACCGCGACACCGGCTACAATCTCAGTGAATCCTGGCTACCTATTATCAGAACCCTGAGAAAGTAATTCACTGCTGCTTTCCGTTGTCCCTAACATGGGGCTATAATGGCGTACATCTTTGGGCACCTTCTATATGTTCTTCGTTGCTTTCTCTTAGCAACATTGTCGTATTCCAGATTATTCCTGACGATGAAAGACATGGTTTCTTTCGAAACGCGTCGAATATTAGTATAATAAAACACGGCATAAGCCCAAAATTCAACATTATGAAATTATTTCTCCTTGAATCTTCACTCCGACTTTAAATTGTACTCCAATTTCCTGATTATTGGGATTTTAGATATCTTGGAAATGCGTTTCCCTCGCACATGGTGTAGATGCATTGTCAAAGGAAAACATTCCATGTTTCGAACATGGGCGCATAACCTGTACCAAAAGCTTCTGCAGATTCAACACAAGACCTATTCTGAACAGCAGTTCCTTGAACTCAGATTTGCCAACATTTTATTGTAACTTTCTATGTGGTATGTCTCTGTACCTCAACATACAGAAGAGTGCTTTAAAAATCATGTCTTGTGTAAATTTTGGAAAAGGTTGTGAGTGTGGTTTTTGCCGGAGTGATACTCGCTCGTAGAAATTCTTTTCAGTAAAATAGACTGGTTCACAATTTTGTAAGAGCACATTGAGGTATATGACGGCGGGATGCCTTAAGTGTTTAGGAAACGGCAATAGCACCCTCAGAGCTTCGTTGCTACTGAAATAACGACCAGACTGATATTTGTACTTAACTATACGGGATTTGTGAGCCCAGTGTTTATGAAATTGAACGTAGCTACAGTATATCGCTACCTTTATTTAGTAGCCGCTACTGTAGTGTTTAAAAATTAAAGGTGGTATTAGAAGGCGCTTCCCCTATTTTTTTACCCCTGGCACTACAGCCCATGAAGGGCCTAGGCCTACCATGCGACCGCTTCCCAGCCATTTGACCTGCAGATATTGTGGTGACGCGTGGTCCGTGCACAGTGTCCCTTCAGCCGTTAGACTTGTTCTTCGTGACCGGGGCGCTGCCTCACTATCAGACAGCTACTCAATTGTCCTCACGAATCTGAGAGCAGCCCGTTGCAGCCCTCACGTCAGTGTCTAAAATCTCTTACGGAGCCGGGAATCGAACCCGGGGCCTCCGGATGAGAGGCAGGCGCGATACCCTGTTCTTATTGTGTTTATATATATATCTTGAAAAAGAAAATAAATGGATTGGCATTGCCTCCTACAGGGATATATAGAAAATCGGATGTCATACCTTGAGTTAGTGATGCCATGGAACAGGACTTGCGATTAGTTCATCAAACAGAGCGAAGATATTTTTCTGCGAATATCTTTGAAACTGTTGGTTTTAGGGCCTTAAAATGTAGTTTTCGGTGTCCCATAGGGACATACCGAGTATTGTTTCTTGCATCGAGGGGAGTAAAATGAGCTGTGCCCGGTCTTTATGCGACAACTTCGATATTTTGTCCTGGTTGAGTATTTTTGGTGACTTTTCAGTTATGTTGCCCGTTCCTGGCGAATAATGATTTATTTCTGGACGAAAGGCAGCCTATACGTTATCCCATGGCATAAGCTGTCTCCACTTCAAATTTCATCCAAATCCGTCCAGCCGTTTTAGTATCAAGAGGTAACAAACTAACACAAACACACACACGGACACACAGATTTTCACAATTATAATACTGTGAGCACATGTTTGGTGAAATTGAGATGAATACTGGTATTAAATAAATGTTGCTTTATGTATATAGACCAGGTACAGAATGTGTGCATGGATTTTTAAATAATCTTTTAGGTGTACTAAATTTAGTGGGGAAGGAGGCACAGATAATATTAACAGGTGATGTTAACATTAACCTGTTGGACGAGTCAGAAGCCATGGTAAATAAGTACGAAGAATTTTTAACTTCATATGGTTCAACAAGATGCATTAGCTCGATTACACGTGAAGAAATTGTTTGTGGAGAAATTAAGGTGTCTTGCATAGATCATATTTTTATTAGAGATAGGAAAAATAACTGGACTTCTGCTGTAGTAAAGGAACACAAGATGTTCAGTAAAGAACATATAGCCTACTTTCTCCTAAATGCATGGGTATTGTTATAAATCTTTGTCCTTTTCAAGGAGTATAATTGAATGTTGGTTGTAGTAGCTTGTTGAAATACATCGTGCTATAAGGATATTAAACATGAATATGAGGTGCCCTTTGCTACTGCTACCTCTGTAAAAATTTCATTCACTTCGGTTTCACCGTGTTTGAGTTGATATGGGGAATGGATTTGCACACATACATGGCCGCTATTTGCAAACTATTGGGCTGATGACCTTGTAGTCAGTCATAATATGCTTTCAACAAAAAGGCAT
This sequence comes from Meconema thalassinum, assembly GCA_946902985.2. NCBI lineage: Eukaryota > Metazoa > Arthropoda > Insecta > Orthoptera > Tettigoniidae > Meconema > Meconema thalassinum. The sequence goes on from OX336390.1 coordinate 154,734,059, forward strand.
GTTGTTGCAAAATCTGGTAGAGATCAAATTACTAGGATGGTCGTAATTTGATTTAAGCTTTTAACATTTGGGTGACCATCATTCCGTTTCCGTCAAGATCGCGGCGATATAAAACATGACACTGAGGTGCCCTTTGCTAGTGCTACCTCTGTACCAAATTTCGTTCAATTAGGTTTCATCGTGTTTGAATTGATAGGGGGAATCGATTTGCACACACACTTGGCCACCATCTGCAAACTATTGGGCTGATGATCTTGCAGTTTGGTCAGAATATGATTTCCACAGAAAGATATGTTGTTGCAAAATTTGGTAGAGACTAGATTATTAGGTTGGTCGTAATTACATTTTAGCTTTTAACATTTGGGTGGCCGCGATTACGTTTCCGTCAAGATTGCGGTGATATAAAACATGACACTGAGGTGCCCTTAGATAGTGTTACCTCTGTACCAAATTTCGTTCCATTTGGTTTCACCGTGTTTGAATTAATAGGGGGAATCGATTTTGACACAAAGATAGCCGCCATCCGCAAACTATTAGGCTAATGACCTATTAATTTGGTCAAAGGATGCTCCCTCCATAAAGGTATGTTGTTGCAAAATTTGGTAGAAACCGGATGATTAGGTTAGTCGTAATTTGATTTAAGCTTTGAACATTTGTCTGGCCGCCATTACGTTTCCGTCAAGATGGCGGCGACGTAAACCATGACACTATGGTGCCCTTTGCTAGTACTACCGCTGTACCAAATTTCGTTCCATTCGGTTTCACCGTGTTCGAATTAATAGGGGGAATCGATTTTCACACAAAGATCGCCGCCATCCGCTAACTATTAGGCTGATGACCTATTCGTTTGGTCAAAGGATGCTCCCCCTAAAGGTATGTTGTTGCAAAATTTGGTAGAGATCGGATGATTAGGTTAGTCGTAATTTGATTTAGGCTTTGAACATTTGTGTGGCCGCCATTACGTTTCCGTCAAGATGGCAGCGATATAAAACATGACACTGATGTGTCCTTTGCTAGTGCTACCTATGTACCAAATTTCGTTCAATTCGCGTACACCGTGTTCGAATTGATAGGGGGGGGGGCAGACATTCAGAGTACACACACTCACACACACACAGACTCACACACACACACACACACAGAGACAGACACACAATTTTAGGCCCTGTGTTGATCTCATAAGTCTACTTTCATTTTTTTTTAAAATCGAAAGTAGGCTAAAAATATCTGATCATTATATGGTGGTTATAGGAATATCATTAGAACATGATAGCATGTCAGAGCAAGGAAGGGATAGCAACAAAATTGCAACATTCATTAGTGACAAAGTAGTTGAGAAATACATAAATGAAACAGATTTTAAGGGTTCTTTAAGTCATATGATATGCAGTCATGCTATAATGCTCTAAAACAAGAATGCAAGGAAATTTGTGAGAAAGACACTTGTAAACAAGATGTTCAGCAAAGAACATATAGCCTACTTTCTCCTAAATGTATGGGTATATTTATGACTCTTTGTCCTCATCCCTAACACAATCACCTCTACCACAATGTATTGTTTGTTTTCTTTTATATTGATAATTAGCCAGTAAGTGTCAAATCAATATTGTATACTTTATGATGATTGAATAACAAAACTACTAACTTATTGTAATGCATTCACGTCCGTTAATCTCTATATTAAGCCAGCCTGCTAAGTTAAGAATCTTCCGTTTTGGGTATCTTCCCCTTTAAAAATCCACGCCGATCACAGTAGGTTGGTGCTGCGACCTATCAGTGAATTAATCATTATGTTGTACGCCTATGCACTGCCATCGTAATGTACTACGATGGCAGTGGCCTAAGGGTGTTGAATGAGTAGACAAATTAATGTAGCCAAGAGGGAGGCGATCCAGCTGGCAGTGTTTAAAGGTAATCGGAGCGCGATCGTGGCTAATAGTTGAACTACCAGTATTACAAAATTGCCATACTTTAGGAGGCCAGGTATTTACACAGCGGTAAGTTTGGAACAATATTACCCACATAACCCACAAGAGGACAGCACCGTACAGAGGCATTAAGAAGGCTGTGGTTTATGACAACGTGTATCTAGTTCTTCTATTCTCCTTTTCCTAATGTCTTCTGTTTATTTGCGATGCTGGGGCTGTGATTTTATTAATAAACGAGTGTATACATTAGCCTCTCCTTTGAGCTAAATGACATCTTATTCAGTATCTGTGGAAAGAGCTCATGCACTTCATTTTTAACAGAATTCAAGAAAAAAAAGTTAACTACAACAGTACTCGATCCCCAGTCGACTGCGTGACAGACTAACACGCTAGCCCAGAGCTAATCCAATCCTTACCGTCGTGGTGTTCTTAACTGACATTAGATACAACCTGTTGGCAAATAAAGACTTTAAATAAACGATTTCTTCACAGCAGTACATCTTCATTAAAGATAATTTCATACAAAGTTTATATTATTGTATCAGTAGGGTATATCACATACAACATACTAAAACTATTGAAATATAAGACAGGCACATGAGGACAGCTGACATCTCGTCGTGTGACAGAGACAGCTCAGCTCTTTTAATCCACTCATACAGTATAATATTATAATATTAAATTATAATAAATAACGGATCACGACCTTCAGGATAGCTTAAACCACCCTAGGCTCGATAATCGGAATTGGTGGGTCTTAAGCCATTGATTAAAATGGTTGAATAATTCACACGGCCGCCATCCTGAAATGGTACGGCCGATGACCTTGAATGTTGGATGAAAGACGCATCCTATATAAAGGTATGTTGTCACCAAATTTGGTAGAGATCGGATGATTAGTTTAGCCGTAATTTGATTTTACGTTTTGAACGTTTGAGTGGCCGCCATTCTGTTTTGGTAAAGATGGCGGCGATATAAAGTATGACACTGAGGTGCTCTTTGCTAATGCTACCTCTGTACCAAATTTCGTTCAATTCGGTTTCACCGTGTTCGAATTGATAGGGGGGGACAGACATTCAGAGTACACACACTTACTCACACAGACACACAGACTCACACACACACATACACACACCCTGACAGACACACTTTTTTTTCACCCTGTAGTGATCTCATAAGTCTACTTTCATTTTTTGCAAAAATCGAAAGTAGGCTAAAAAGGGGTGAATGTAAGAACCATGGAGCGTAAGAGCATTGGAATTAAACCTTGGGTGAACAGAGATATTTTGGACAAAATAGCAAAATGAGATAGTCTTTTTAAAAAATGGAGAAGTAATCCTAGCAATGGTAAATATAAAGAACAATACAAAGAATTTAGAAATAAACTAACAAAACTCATGCGGAAAGGATAAGGAATATACTACATGAATAGGTTTGAAACGTTTAAAGGAGACGCTAGGAAAATTTGGCAAGAAAATGAAAATCCACAGCCTGCTTCCAGTCTCCGACCGGGTCAGGAATGGAATGAATGAAGCCCCCATCTAGCGGCGAGGATATGGACTGTGCCTGCTGCCGAGGCCTGACGCACTCCCCCGGGGCAATGATTAAACGAATGACAGATGAAATGAAATGATAGTGGAGAGTGTTGCTGGATTGAAATTTTGACAGGGGAAACCGGAGTAACCGGAGAAAAACCTGTCTGCCTCCGTTCTGTCCAGCACAGATCTCACATGGAGTGACCGGGATTTGAACCACGGACCCAGCGGTGAGAGGCTGGCGTGCTGCCGCCTAAGCCACGGAGGCTTAACATTTGGCAAGAAGTACATTATTTAATTAAAGGACATCACAGGGGTGGGGTGGATGAAGTAAGTATCAAGAACTTCAGTGGAAGTGAGAAACAGACTATAGCTGAAAAATTTGCATCACACTTCAAGAAAGGAACCGAGAGTATAGTACACAACTGTGACAAAACATTAGGTGGTTATGTTGATCAGCTTAATGATAAAAGTATGTGGCTCACAAGACCTACAGGTGGCGATATTAAACAAATTATAGTTAAATGAGAACAAAAAAGTCTGCTGGGTTGGACAGGATACAAATGAAATATTTATAAATGGGATGGGATAAGGTGTATAAAATCATTGCCTATCTAATAAATTTGATAATTTCAGAATGTTCATTCCCTGTTATTCTAAAATCATCAATAGTCATACCAGATTTAAAGGGAGGGATAGGCACAGATGTAAATAACTACCGCCCTATTTCCATTATCTCTGCAGTGTGCAAGATAATAGAAACATTTTAACAGATAAAATTATGGGGTTCTTGGAGGAAAATAAGTTGCTATCAGATGAACAATTTGAATACAGGGAAAGTATGGGAACTGGGACATTACATGGAAATTTTGCTGAATTAGTAAATAAGAAACTTGATCAAGGGAAACAAGTTTTGGTAGTCTTCATTGACACCCTTCGCCATGAGATTCTTATAGAAAAACTAAGAGAAATTGGTATATGAGACCCAGTACTTGAACTAATGGAAAATTATCTAGAGGAAAGGCACTTTCTGTTGAAAATTTGTGAAACATATAGTGAAGAGGAAAGAATAAGAATGGGTATTCCTCAAGGTAGTAACCTGGGAACTTTGCTGTACTTGATATTGAACCCATGTGCCATCGGGTCCATGGATGGTCGAATCCATGTATTTGAGGAAGAAATGAAAGAAACGCAAAGTTTCTAATGTAACATAGAGAAAGATCAAGCTGGGATGTTAGCTTAACGTTGTGCAACCAACGAGGACCAGGTGTTCGAGAGATGAGATCACCCCTCTTAACATTCAGAAGGGAGCTAGTCATGAGTATTAATAACTGAGTGGAAATTTCCCACTGTAAGACAAGGAAGCCTGACTTGGAAATCGAGCTGAGCTTGCTGGAAAACGACAAAACCGCTTATGCGCCAGAAGAGGAACAATTAAATTTAACCCGTTTACGAGTATAAAAATGAGTAAACAAGTACAGTACGGTGAATCATTTCGAATAAGAGATTTTTGAGTAAAGAAAAACCCTTTAATAATTGCACAGGAGAAAACTGCAAACGCAAGTAGACGTCATCGGGGAATTACCAAGGCTGGTGTAGTGGGGAGAGTACAAAAGAACAGCAACACCCACACAATTGAGGACGAGAAATTAATTAATATCTCCGAATTGCACGATCGATTCTTATGCGCAATGAGATTATTTGACATTGAGAAGACGAGCTTTCGGAAGGTATAAATTTTATAATTGTGCAACCATTATTTTAGAAGTTGGCCACGGAAAGGGCTAGAGTCTTATCTTTTTGCAGCGAAAAGGTATAAAACTCCTGGCCTCACCAAGCCAATCATGCAGTTATTCTGACAACCCGTAAGGGGTGTTACTACGCATCAGTACAAGCAGGTCCAAATAGCCCAAGGGGGGCGTTGCTACGCATCAGTATTCAGACAGCCGTGTGGGGCGTCACTCTGCGTCACATCGAAGACAGTTTACCAGTACTCCTTGAGGGGAGAAACGCTGTATTACACCGCAGAATTAATATCCGATAGCCATAGGCGTCGCAGTATTAACAACTTGCTTGCCTCCATAAGGAGTTGTAAAGAAGAAATTTTAAAGTATCGCCGTGTTGAAAATTTAGGAAAATCCTAGTTACAGGATTTAGGTCCGAAAGTACACAAGTTTATAGTGAAAAGTTCGTAAAATATAGTCAGAGCAGGCTGCGAACGTTGGACTTAAGGCGATAGGTCTTTAAATAGACGAACGAAAATATCATAACGTACGGACGTACCGAAACAGAAAGATAAACAGTTATCTAAATTAAAGAACCCAAAAAGGGAAAAACAGAGTAAGGTTCGTAACGTAATTCAGAAAGTAGGAGTGCTAGAACCGATCAAATAAAGAAGAACGGAGAATATAGATAATATCTCCAGAAAGCAAACGAACTATTCTAAAACGCTAGACTCAAGGAGTATTAGCTGCTATAAAATAAATCCATAGATCAGTGATAGGTTATCAAGGAGACCTCGATCCGAACAGACTTTCACTAGGATCGATAAACCAGATCTACAAAGAAGCCATTCAAGCTAGAGAAATAGCCGGTCATCCAGAATAGGATTCGAAGAATTAGGATTCCAGGGAAAAGTAGATGTTTCGAGACTTTCGTATTCTGCAGGATAGGAAGCCGACATTGAATAAATTTCACCCTTGGAAACGGGAAATTAAGAGGTCACGTGTTATAGGCTAAGAAATACGGCCTAGTGATCAAGAATTGTGAAGTGTAAATTTTATCAAGATTGTGTGTTAAATTAATATTTTTTAGTGTTTATTGTGTGTTCTAAAGGGACACACCAGTGTATAAAAATGTCGTCAATGTTAAGTGTATTAAATATGTGTCAAGAAGTGTTTGTACATAAGATGAATTTCAATAATATGGAGTAAAATTTCAAAGTGGGCCAAAATGAAACACCGCACAAGAATAAAGGTCATGGGACGACCTTAAAAACATGTGAGTAATAAATTTCATTATATTTTGGTGTCAGGGAATTATTGTGTACAAATCCACCGGAGTTCTTGAGTAAAAGGGATGTGTTTTAATAAATAAATACTGAATAAACAAGAACGCGGTCTGAACAAAAATAGAAATTTGAGAAATTATAAATAATTATGTAAAGAATAAATCCAGTAAAGGAAATATATAAAATGTTAAGGTATTTAACAAATGTCATAAGAGCAAGCGAAAATATAATAATTATCATGAAAGATATTTGAATAAAGTAAATTTGAGATATGAAAGAAATAGCTTTTGAGCTTGTGTAAAGAATAAAGATATGAGATAATAATAATAATAACCAAGTAAGGAAATATTAAATAAAGATCAAATTAATTGATGTGAACATAAGAGCGTTAGAGCCTTAATAAAAAGTATAGACATGATGTTAAAATGCATGTTCTTTAGAAGAGAGAAAGTTATTGTCAAAGGAAAAATAAGATAAAATTGAGATTTGTTTCAATTGTTAATATGATATTATCAGTTCTTTGGATGACACTAGGCTTAAAATGTATAGCGCAAAAGGAGCGCAATTAAAGTAAAATGTCACGCTAGGAACGCGTAAAAGTTAATGTACTTGGTAAATTACTTATGAGAGGTAGTTGATTGTAGCGAATTGAGAATTGGTATAAGTCCTCTATTTGTGACGTAGTATCACGAGGCATTGTGTATGTATTTGAAAGGGAGCAAATGTATGGTATTGAGCGTAGTTCTTATAGCTTTTTGGGTGACCCTAAATCGCATTTTGTGTAGTCCTCTATAAGGGAAAGGTTCCCGAGGCATGTGAAGAGATTCGAACTCAGAATCCTCTTATTTTGAAAGCCCCTTTATTATTCGTCGTTAATGACTCTTCCACAATCAATGAGGACCTTTCATAATTAATAAACGCCAAGATTACGAATGTGGTTTTTGAGCCCAATAATATTGTAGTACGTACACGAAAAGTAGAAGGCCAGGTCTCCACCAAGAACTGAGAATGAAAAGTTTGTGTTTTGTAACAGCATTTAAAGAGAGCTCTAGCGCGGGCGAGACGGGAAGGAGCCCGCATAGTCATAAATAACTATCAAGTTTCACGGCCAGACCCTCGGAGTAGGAGGGGTGCCTGGAGGTCGTCTTGAAAAGAGTAATGAATACACCAGGAGTGTTTAAAGTAGTTAACGACCCGGGCGTTGAACCGAGGTCCTTGTAGATTGATATTTCCGCTTGCCTGTTCAGATCGTGGTTTTCTAATGTGATAATGGTCTTATAAGACATAAGAAATAAATAACAATCCCTATTGTAATGTTGTATGGAAGTAGGATTCCACGAGTTAATTGAAGACAACTAGGTTTCTGGAGTAACTATAGTTTTTTGACTGTGTCAAGTATCTTCATACTCTGGAGTACACAAGTAATTTCCTGATTACCTTAATGTAGTTGTGAAACTAGAGAGAGAGATGATAACAGCTGAAAATGTGTGAACATGCCCAAAATATTGAGTTAGATAATTAACATATAATTTTAAATGTAATTATACATTTATTTTGAGGATTAAGAAAATATAAAAAGTAGTATTTGAGGTGTATAAAGAATGACACCATTATTATATAAAGCATGGAGCCAAAAGAGCTCGGAGTTATATGAAACTAACAGTTGATGCTTTATGGAAGTAAAAATAAGTAGGAATTGTTGGTTTATATGGAAACCATATGTTTTAATACAATATTTGTTTTATTATATTGTGATTCCTTGTTCATTTGGAACAAGTAGATGATTATGGGTCAGTAATTTAATGGTTAAAATGTTTGTAGCGCCATAATTTTTATTAATTAAATGTGTAAAAATAGGAATTGATTTTGTTGTTATTTTTGCAAGTGTATCCTCTGATTAATCCAAAATATGTGAGTCACAGAGTGGGGGAACTTACCGCTGCCCCGAAAATTCCGAATTGAGCTACGCTGGTATACTGTGATTGGCATATTTCTTGCTAAAAGGGCACATGGGGGTCATATAAGTAATGTGCTGGATTAAATACTAGAGGAACACTTAAGACGGTCATAACATGTAAATTAAAGTAATGATAGGAGTAGCTACAACGTAAAATATTAACTGACCGCATGGGTCCCTGGAAACTCATACCGAGCAGCCCTGAATTATATTATATCATTACAACCCCCTAGCAAACATTTCATGGCGCCCAGTACGCAAGGCTGAGTTTTCCTAGGGAAAACCCGAGTTTTTCTCGAAAAATCAAAATTTTCATTTTTTGAAAAAAAAAAAATGGTTTTTCAAAATTTTGAATTTTAAATACTTCCATAAAGGTTTATGAAATTGAATAAAAGTATCAAACGGGTACGTTGTAGTAAATACCCGTACCAAAGTAAATTTTTAAAGAAATTGGGACACAATGATTCAGAGTATCATCTCTCAAGCATGTACTAGTGTGGTGGCATTAGTGGCCCACTGTATTCTAATAAGATGGCATTGAGTGAAGAGATGCAACGGCTCTTGGAGGCCATAAACAATAAATTGGGAACAATAGACAATACATTGGGCCTCCAAAAGGATGAAAATAACAAAGTGTTCGAATCCATAAATGAGAGTTTGAATAAGTTGGACAGCCAACAAGAGGAAAATAACCAAAAGTTAGGATCCATGAATCAAAGTTTAGAGTCACTAAAAACTGATAGTGCTAATATGGCAACTAAATTAGTAGATATCGAAGCTAAAAGTGATACCATGGGAACTAAATTAGAAGCTATCGAAATTAAAAGTGATAACATGGGGATTAAATTAGAAGCTATCGAGGCCGACGGTATAAAAATGGATAAGGAACTGAAGGCCGAGATAGAAAAGATGAAAACAGAAAGTGGGAAAACCATTAAAGAACAGTTGGAAGTGATAAAAAGGGAGACGTTAGAGTCTCTGAAAGCCAACAGTAAAGAAAACAATGGAGTACCGGTACTGAAGGCTGAAATAGAAGGGACAATGAATGATAAATTTCAAGGGTTTGACACTAAGTTTGGGAACAAGTTAAGTGAGATTAAAAAGGAAAATGAAGGATTTCATTCAGGATTGCAAGTCCAAATAAACACTATGAACAAAAATATGGGAGAATCACAAAATAAATGTCAAAATCATTTTAAAAGTATTGAGGGTAAGATTGGTTCCATGGAAAATAAGTTTGGTTCTATAGAAACTAAATTAAGTAACATGGAAGAAATGTGCAAAAAAAATGTAGATGAGTGTAAAGATGAACTTGTAAACCAGATCCAAGGTGTGCAGGAAAAATTAGAAGCTCAGATAAAATCTAACAGCGATATTTGTGAACGATCCCGGGATGAGATAAAAGAAAGTTTTAAGAAATTAGGAGACGAATTTAAAGGGGTAAAGGACAAAGTAGGAGAACTCAAGGGAAAGGTCGATGGAGTTCAGAATGAAGTAACTGAGATGAAAAATCAAAATCAAAAGGATGTTCAGGGTATGAAAAATCAGATTGATCTTTTTACAGGGCAGGTAGATGAGAACCTGAAGAAGTACGAGGGGGAAATAGATAAAAGATTCGGTAGATACGAGAAGCATATCCAGAAAGAAAGAGAACAACGAAATAAAGAAAATAAGGAAAATACCCAGAAGATAGATGAAATAAGTAAGGGTATAAATGAGGTTAAGGAAAACGTGGAAACCTTAGAGGGGCAGGTAGAAAAAACAAATAATGAAGTGAAACTGATCAAAGATGAATTAATGGAAGTGTCTAAGAAGACGGAAGGAAGGTTTGAAGGAATTAAAGTAGATATGGTCACAGGACAAAGAGAGATGGAGAAGAAAATAAAGAAGATACGAGAGGGCCTGGAGACTATAGGTGACGTTAAGCCAGAAATTATCAATCAACAGTCCATGGTCATTAAGAAAGAGGTAGAAGACCAACTAAATGAGTTCAGGGATAGCTTCAGGGATGAGAAATTCCAACTCAAAAAGGTAGAGGAAGATATTAAAAGGAATCAAGAAAGAATTCAGAATGAATTAAGATCCCGATTGGAGACGACTGAACATAAGAATAGTCAAATGGAAATCCAACTCATGGCTAATGAAGAAAGTGCCCGAAGGGAAAGGAAATTAGAATTTGAGAATCAGGAGGAGTTTCCAAAGACAGGATGGGTAGATTCTCGTGAACAAGGCACGGATACGGAGAGGGACTTAGGAGGGGAGAGCCCTTATAAGAACCCAGGATATCCGATGGCGATGTCAACCCCGTACATGAATCAGACAAATGGCCTGATAATAAACATTATTAAATCAAATGAGGACAGACCAGTAAAGTTTACGGGTAATAACATGTCTATTACTCCAAAATACTGGCTAAAGGAAGTGGCAGAATATTTAAACGAAATGAAAGTTCCTCAGGATCGGAGACTGAGAGCTATTGAAAAGCTGTTGGCAGGTGATTGTCTCACCTGGTTCAGAAGCTTCAGGTACACCTTTGATACGGTGGATGGTTTTAGGGAAACATTTTTAAAACGATATTGGGCAGCAGACGTCCAAGAGAATTTAAGGCTAGATCTGTACTCTAGGAAGTACAGCACAAATGCACCAACTAAATACTCGGAATTTTTCACCGCTCAGCTGTGTAAATTCCGCGAACTTGATATTGTTCCGGCAGAAAACGACCTGTGTGCCGCCATTGCAAGGCAACTTCCGTATGAGATTCAGAGGCTGTTAATCTCATCCAAAGCCAGAAGTGCTGTGGAAGTGGAGAGTGTATTACGTCAATTAGATATGACGACTTCGCACGTAACTCCTCGACATCAAAGACAGACTGAGCAAGTACATATGGCCAGCAGTCAGGAAATCAGCGAAAAACCAGCGACCAGGAATCAGTCCACCAGCACGGATACTCAAGGACTGGGTCAAGAGTATGGGCACCAGGAGCCTAGAAGGATACAGCCATATTACAGAGGAGGATATCGAGGAAGAAATCCTAGGAATACAGGTTATAGGCAACAAGAGAGCCGACCCTATAACAATAACCATCAAAGGCAAGAAAACAGAAAGAAATGGGAGAATTATCCCAGAAGGAATGTAAGGCCAGACGATAGGGATGATGAATATCGGGCCGAAATAGAAGAAAGATATCAGGAAAGTCTTCGTTATATGAACGAACGACCAGATGAACCTGATAGGCAAAAAGTCCGTTGGAGTGAGGCAATTAACAACCGGAAATCACCCGACCGACTAGACGGAGCTCAAAGCTTGGAACTACAAGCTCAGTTAAAGAATGAGGGAAAAGGGAGCCCTCAGGATAAAAAAAACTCCAAATTTAAATTGTCAAAAGTGGAAACATACCAGGAGCTGGGAGGAGGTAGAAATTGTGAATTGGATAGCCAGACCAGATGAGCTAATTAACGAGCATGTGGAAGGAATCCCACCTGTTAAAAGAGAACTACCTATAATTATGCTTAGGATAGAAGGATTACTGGTCAGAGCATTGATTGATACCGGATCCACAATAAGTTTAATTACACAAACCTTGCTAAATGAATTGGAAACAAGGGGCCGAGTATTAAAGATTCCCACATCAAGTGTAAAGATTAAGGGGATCATCCCTGAAAAATCTTTAACATGTAAATTTCAGGTATATATCGATCTGATCATGGGTAACACTGAAATTTCGCAGTGCTTTTTGCTGGTAAATCAATTACCGTATAATGTCATATTAGGTATTGATTTTATCCGTGAGAACAAGGTCATTATAGACCTAGCGCAAAACTGCATTAGAGTTCAAAGAGAGGATGTGGATGAGCAAAACATTAACCTACAGGAACAGGATGCGAAAATAGGAGAACAGGTATGGCATATGGAAGAAGTGATTGAGGAAGGTTATGAGGACATAGAAAAGATATTTGAAGTCCTCAACATAGAACTCGAAGATAATTTGGAAACTGAGTTCGAGACCAACCTGTCAGGAAAAGTGGAGGAAGCTAAAGTCAACCTCGAAAATAAGGAACAGTTAAAGAAATTATTATTGAATTATAGGGACGTATTTGATTCCAAGCCAGGGAAGATTGAAAATTTTAAATACGCGTTCCAAGTCAATGATTGGGCACCGTTCAAACAAAAACCATACCCGGTTGCGGAAAAACATTACCCACAAACTAAGAAAACACTGCAGGAGATGATGAATGCAGGTGTTATAGAAAAGATGGCGACACCATATGTTAGTCCATTAGTGATTGTGAGTAAACCGGATGGCTCAGTAAGGGTGTGTCTAGATGCCAGAAATTTAAATGCAAAAATCATACCAGAAAATGATTCGGCACCACCCATAAAAGAAATACTGAGGAAGTTCAAAGGCAAGAAGATCTTCACGAATATTGACATGACTTCTTCGTATCATCATCTCGAACTGGAAGAGAAAACCAGCTTGTTGACTGGATTTCAGTTCGACCAACAAACATATTGTTTTAGAAGATGTCCGTTTGGATTGAAGACCGCGGGATCTGCATTAATAAGAGCGCTTGATCGAAACCTGTCAGAGGAAGTGAAAGATTGCACTATCCGATACGTGGATGATATTTTGCTTACCTCGGAGAATATTGAGGAACATTTAGAAAAATTGAAGAAATTATTGGAAGACTTAAGAAGGGCAAATTTTAAAATAAATTTAAAGAAGTCGAATTTTTGTCAAAGGCAAGTAACATTTTTAGGGCATGTGATTGACAAGGATGGTGTTAAACCAAATCCATGCAAATTGGAATCGATAAGAGATTTTCCAAGGCCTTTGAAAGTGAAGAACGTTCGCCAGTTTTTGGGATTGATTGGCTTCTTCTCAGGACATTGTCCATCATACACAAAAACTGTTGCACCACTACAGGACCTTCTGAAGAAGGGGGGCAAGTGGAAATGGACGGAGGAAACAGAAAAAGCATTCGTGGAGGCCAAAGAAATGCTCTTAAATTACGTGAAGCTAGGATATCCTGATTTTAATCAGAGATTTATCATTCAAACAGACGCATCCCAGATTGGAATAGGGGCAATGCTATATCAGGAAAACCCGGAAAACCCTGATAAGAAAAACTATCTAGCTTTCACAAGTAGGAGACTGAAACCACACGAGAAAAATTATACGATCAGCGAAATCGAGCTGTTAGCGATATTGCACGCGTTGCAATATTGGCGGAAGATCGTATATGGGTTTCAGGTCATTCTAAGAACGGATCATAAAGCCTTAACCTTTTTGATGAAGACTGATTTATCCAGTCAAAGGTTGATGCGTTGGGCTTTATATATTCAACAATTTGATGTCAAGATAGAGTACTGCCCAGGAAAAGAAAATATAGTTCCAGACTATTTAAGTAGACAGCCAGAGTCCATAGAAGAGGAAGTAATGGCTATAGATTTGGAAGACAGGGATCAGCGTACTCTTAATGAGTTAAGAAGCATTAGTCAAAGACAACGGGAGGATCCATGGATGAACATGCTCATATCTTTCCTTGAGGGAAGCTTGATAAGAGGAACACCAGCGTACACGGAAGCTGATAAGATAGCTCAAGACTACACGTTTTATAATGGGTTATTATATAAGTTTGTAGACTCTGACCATACAAAATTAAGGATTGTTGTACCTGCAATTTTGCAGAGGAAAATAGTATGGTTAGCCCATAGATCGTTCGGACATATGGGAGTCGACAAAACAGTCTCGATGCTGAAAGAAGCATTTGTAAGGCCGAGACTGAGAGAAACTGTAAGGGACACGCTAAAGACATGTGATCTATATCAAAGGATCAAACCTAATGCATTTCTGATGAGGCAGAAGCCTATACCATTGTTGCCCGAAAGGCCCGGCCAAATCATATCTATTGATAATTTTGGACCTTTGCCAAAGGCAAGAAGAGGAAATCGACACATAATGGTGGCTATGGATGTCTTCACTAAAATGGTTGTCCTTGCTCCCATACAGAAGACTAGTACCAAACAGGTGTTAAAACGACTCAAAGAAAAAGTGATACCGATTCTGGGGAAACCTGAGAATTTGTTGTCGTATCACGGCAGTTGTTTCACCAGTGTAGAGTTCAGACGAGAATTAGAAAGACTTGGAATACGTCAGATTTTGTCAAGTATTCGCCATCCTGAAGCAAATCCTGTAGAAAGAGTGATGAGGGAGACGGCCGAGTACTGTAGAATATACTGTGCCGAAGAAAATTGGAAGTGGATAGATATCTTGGATATTATCGAATTTTGTATAAATAATACAATCCATGAATCCACGGGAGAGATACCCATAACGTTACATCGGAATGAGCAACCAGAAAGACCTTGGAGTCTGGTAATTCCTAGGCCAGCAGACGCTCAGCCTGGAAGAGATGTACGTATTCGAAGAGCCTTTGAGCATCTAAAAGCTCAAGCCGACAGGAGGCAGAGAAGAAATAGGCATAAGAGGTATCATCGACCATTATAAGCAGGGGAAATGGTGTTAGTAAAAAGACCAGCCATTTCGGATCCAGGGAACCGTGTGTACAAGAAGGTCCAGAAAATGTACCACGGACCGTATCAAATAATCAGAGATTTGAGGAATAACGCATATAGAATTCGGCACTGTGAAACGGATCACGAAGTGACCATGAATTCAGCAAATTTGAAATTATATTACCCTCCCGAAGATTTCGATGAAGCAAATGAACAAGCCCTGGTTATGGAAACATTTAGAGATTAATCCGCTTTTGACATAAACAAGAATAAGGAAGAAATAGAAATTAGAGCTCAAGCATTCGAGTGCGAATGCGAATTGGAGAAATTGTATTGGGAAATTAAAGAAATAATTGAGTTTATTGAAGAAGAAAATTCCAATATAAGAAAGGAAAATGATGAAATAAGGAAACGGGTAGGGATAGACCAAACCCGTAAGGAAGAATGAGGTTCTGGAGATTTTATAGTCCAGACAACTAAAGAAGAAAGAAAGGGTAGGGATAGACCAAACCCGTAAGGAAGAATGAGGTTCTGGAAATTTTATAGTCCAGACAAATAAAGAAGAAAGAAAGGGTAGGGATAGACCACACCCGTAAAAGAAGAATGAGGTTCTGGTGACTTAAAGTCCAGACAAGTAAAGGAGAAAGAAAGGGCAGGGACAGAGCGTACCCGACCTACACAATTGCCGGATACGACTTTAAAGAAATAAAACAACAGTAGATACGGACGACGTTATGATGGCTTCGACGAATAAAGACAGATAAGATTAATTGAAATAAATTTCCTCAAAATTTTTCGAAAATTTATTTACCTAAGGAGGTGAGAGATGAACCCATGTGCCATCGGGTCCATGGATGGTCGAATCCATGTATTTGAGGAAGAAATGAAAGAAACGCAAAGTTTCTAATGTAACATAGAGAAAGATCAAGCTGGGATGTTAGCTTAACGTTGTGCAACCAACGAGGACCAGGTGTTCGAGAGATGAGATCACCCCTCTTAACATTCAGAAGGGAGCTAGTCATGAGTATTAATAACTGAGTGGAAATTTCCCACTGTAAGACAAGGAAGCCTGACTTGGAAATCGAGCTGAGCTTGCTGGAAAACGACAACACCGCTTATGCGCCAGAAGAGGAATAATTAAATTTAACCCGTTTACGAGTATAAAAATGAGTAAACAAGTACAGTACGGTGAATCATTTCGAATAAGAGATTTTTGAGTAAAGAAAAACCCTTTAATAATTGCACAGGAGAAAACTGCAAACGCAAGTAGACGTCATCGGGGAATTACCAAGGCTGGTGTAGTGGGGAGAGTACAAAAGAACAGCAACACCCACACAATTGAGGACGAGAAATTAATTAATATCTCCGAATTGCACGATCGATTCTTATGCGGAATGAGATTATTTGACATTGAGAAGACGAGCTCTCGGAAGGTATAAATTTTATAATTGTGCAACCATTATTTTAGAAGTTGGCCACGGAAAGGGCTAGAGTCTTATCTTTTTGTAGCGAAAAGGTATAAAACTCCTGGCCTCACCAAGCCAATCATGCAGTTATTCTGACAACCCGTGAGGGGTGTTACTACGCATCAGTACAAGCAGGTCCAAATAGCCCAAGGGGGGCGTTGCTACGCATCAGTATTCAGACAGCCGTGTGGGGCGTCACTCTGCGTCACATCGAAGACAGTTTACCAGTACTCCTTGAGGGGAGAAACGCTGTATTACACCGCAGAATTAATATCCGATAGCCATAGGCGTCGCAGTATTAACAACTTGCTTGCCTCCATAAGGAGTTGTAAAGAAGAAATTTTAAAGTATCGCCGTGTTGAAAATTTAGGAAAATCCTAGTTACAGGATTTAGGTCCGAAAGTACACAAGTTTATAGTGAAAAGTTCGTAAAATATAGTCAGAGCAGGCTGCGAACGTTGGACTTAAGGCGATAGGTCTTTAAATAGACGAACGAAAATATCATAACGTACGGACGTACCGAAACAGAAAGATAAACAGTTATCTAAATTAAAGAACCCAAAAAGGG
Source organism: Meconema thalassinum (assembly GCA_946902985.2). Lineage (NCBI taxonomy): Eukaryota > Metazoa > Arthropoda > Insecta > Orthoptera > Tettigoniidae > Meconema > Meconema thalassinum. The sequence goes on from OX336390.1 coordinate 154,751,039, forward strand.
AAAAACAGAGTAAGGTTCGTAACGTAATTCAGAAAGTAGGAGTGCTAGAACCGATCAAATAAAGAAGAACGGAGAATATAGATAATATCTCCAGAAAGCAAACGAACTATTCTAAAACGCTAGACTCAAGGAGTATTAGCTGCTATAAAATAAATCCATAGATCAGTGATAGGTTATCAAGGAGACCTCGATCCGAACAGACTTTCACTAGGATCGATAAACCAGATTTACAAAGAAGCCGTTCAAGCTAGAGAAATAGCCGGTCATCCAGAATAGGATTCGAAGAATTAGGATTCCAGGGAAAAGTAGATGTTTCGAGACTTTCGTATTCTGCAGGATAGGAAGCCGACATTGAATAAATTTCACCCTTGGAAACGGGAAATTAAGAGGTCACGTGTTATAGGCTAAGAAATACGGCCTAGTGATCAAGAATTGTGAAGTGTAAATTTTATCAAGATTGTGTGTTAAATTAATATTTTTTAGTGTTTATTGTGTGTTCTAAAGGGACACACCAGTGTATAAAAATGTCGTCAATGTTAAGTGTATTAAATATGTGTCAAGAAGTGTTTGTACATAAGATGAATTTCAATAATATGGAGTAAAATTTCAAAGTGGGCCAAAATGAAACACCGCACAAGAATAAAGGTCATGGGACGACCTTAAAAACATGTGAGTAATAAATTTCATTATATTTTGGTGTCAGGGAATTATTGTGTACAAATCCACCGGAGTTTTTGAGTAAAAGGGATGTGTTTTAATAAATAAATACTGAATAAACAAGAACGCGGTCTGAACAAAAATAGAAATTTGAGAAATTATAAATAATTATGTAAAGAATAAATCCAGTAAAGGAAATATATAAAATGTTAAGGTATTTAACAAATGTCATAAGAGCGAGCGAAAATATAATAATTATCATGAAAGATATTTGAATAAAGTAAATTTGAGATATGAAAGAAATAGCTTTTGAGCTTGTGTAAAGAATAAAGATATGAGATAATAATAATAATAACCAAGTAAGGAAATATTAAATAAAGATCAAATTAATTGATGTGAACAAAAGAGCGTTAGAGCCTTAATAAAAAGTATAGACATGATGTTAAAATGCATGTTCTTTAGAAGAGAGAAAGTTATTGTCAAAGGAAAAATAAGATAAAATTGAGATTTGTTTCAATTGTTAATATGATATTATCAGTTCTTTGGATGACACTAGGCTTAAAATGTATAGCGCAAAAGGAGCGCAATTAAAGTAAAATGTCACGCTAGGAACGCGTAAAAGTTAATGTACTTGGTAAATTACTTATGAGAGGTAGTTGATTGTAGCGAATTGAGAATTGGTATAAGTCCTCTATTTGTGACGTAGTATCACGAGGCATTGTGTATGTATTTGAAAGGGAGCAAATGTATGGTATTGAGCGTAGGTCTTATAGCTTTTTGGCTGACCCTAAATCGCATTTTGTGTAGTCCTCTATAAGGGAAAGGTTCCCGAGGCATGTGAAGAGATTCGAACTCAGAATCCTCTTATTTTGAAAGCCCCTTTATTATTCGACGGGGGGCGTGGTGGCTCAGCGGTCTAGCTGTATGCCTCTCACCAAGGCGGTCCGGGTTCGCTTCCCGGTCAATGCATGTGAGATTTTCGAAGTGAAATGCCATGTCCTGTGGTTCGGATTCCACGTAAAAAGGAGGTCCCGTGGCTCATGATCTCGAGATTAACGGTCACGTTAAACCACAAGCTTCCTTTTATTATTCGTCGTTAATGACTCTTCCACAATCAATGAGGACCTTTCATAATTAATAAACGCCAAGATTACGAATGTGGTTTTTGTGCCCAATAATATTGTAGTACTTACACGAAAAGTAGAAGGCCAGGTCTCCACCAAGAACTGAGAATGAAAAGTTTGTGTTTTGTAACAGCATTTAAAGAGAGCTCTAGCGCGGGCGAGACGGGAAGGAGCCCGCATAGTCATAAATAACTATCTAGTTTCACGGCCAGACCCTCGGAGTAGGAGGGGTGTCTGGAGGTCGTCTTGAAAAGAGTAATGAATACACCAGGAGTGTTTAAAGTAGTTAACGACCCGGGCGTTGAACCGAGGTCCTTGTAGATTGATATTTCCGCTTGCCCGTTCAGATCGTGGTTTTCTAATGTGATAATGGTCTTATAAGACGTAAGAAATAAATAACAATCCCTATTGTAATGTTGTATGGAAGTAGGATTCCACGAGTTAATTGAAGACAACTAGGTTTCGGGAGTAACTATAGTTTTTTGACTGTGTCAAGTATCTTCATACTCTGGAGTACACAAGTAATTTCCTGATTACCTTAATGTAGTTGTGAAACTAGAGAGAGAGATGATAACAGCTGAAAATGTGTGAACATGCCCAAAATATTGAGTTAGATAATTAACATATAATTTTAAATGTAATTATACATTTATTTTGAGGATTAAGAAAATATAAAAAGTAGTATTTGAGGTGTATAAAGAATGACACCATTATTATATAAAGCATGGAGCCAAAAGAGCTCGGAGTTATATGAAACTAACAGTTGATGCTTTATGGAAGTAAAAATAAGTAGGAATTGTTGGTTTATATGGAAACCATATGTTTTAATACAATATTTGTTTTATTATATTGTGATTCCTTGTTCATTTGGAACAAGTAGATGATTATGGGTCAGTAATTTAATGGTTAAAATGTTTGTAGCGCCATAATTTTTATTAATTAAATGTGTAAAAATAGGAATTGATTTTGTTGTTATTTTTGCAAGTGTATCCTCTGATTAATCCAAAATATGTGAGTCACAGAGTGGGGGAACTTACCGCTGCCCCGAAAATTCCGAATTGAGCTACGCTGGTATACTGTGATTGGCATATTTCTTGCTAAAAGGGCACAATATATGTAAATAATCTTGCTCAGCACATGAAGAACACACAAATACTACAATATGCTGATGATACGATATTGGTATCAGTTCATAAGGATTTTAACTAGGCAGAAAATTTCTTGCAAGCAGATTTCAATGTGCTACAGAGCTGGGCACATGATCATGGCTTAATAATTAATAGTGCAAAAACAACAACAATGCACATTCGGTTTCCAATGATTTTATTACAAAAGGTGCATCTGAAAATACATGAATGCGTTTGCATGGCAAGTGGCAACAATAACTGTAGAAACTGTACAACAGTAAAAAATGTAACTGTTCAACAACACTTAGGTGCGTATATCGATTGTAATTTCAGGTGGGACAAGCATATTAATCAAGATACTTCCAAACTAAGAATAATTTTAAGTAAATTTTTCCATCTGAGGCAAAATATGCCTACCTCAGTGCAAAGAATGACATACTATGGAATCATAATGTCGATTACTCAGGTCCGTATTGACGTAACTATAACTTTGAAAAAATAATAGATTTTCCGCCTTCAATACTGTTTATTTCTATTACTTACAGGGACTAGTTTCGGGGGTAAATACTCCCCCTTCCTCAGCCTGTCCAACAAAACTTCACAATGGAAAAACTTTCCATGTACAAGTTCATACAAAATACATGAAGAATAAAGAATAAAGAAACAATATTATTTACAATCCCGCTCGACGCTCCAAAGAAGATACTTTTATTGCATCACTAAGGCCTAGGCGCATCTGAACTCCTGATTTGGGCCAGTGCTGCGGTCCGCTGTCCCCATTGCGTCATCGTGGGCCCACTCTAGTCCCCTTGTTGCTCTTGGCAAACGTCAAGGCGAGAAAATTTGTGGCCGCGTCACGCGCCGCCAGGAACTGCAGTGCGCAGGGCGTGAACAAAAACAAACCGGAATTCACCTTGCGAAGTCTCTTACATCTGAGTGTTAGTGACGTGCTTGGGAAAAGGTGGCGTTTGGGTTGTGGGAGATGGGAGGCTAAGGAAATGAGAATGAGTGAGGTTTGTTGACGCGCCTATTATGGAGATTGATTAATGCGTAGAATGAGAGTGTCAATATTTAGTATGTTATGAAAAATGATGGGTATGAATAGTGGAATATAGCGGGAATTTTATCTATTACAATATAATTCGTCTATTAATGTTCCGTATAAAATGCTAGTTTCAAATATTATTTCATTAAGATTGTGTGAAGGGTTGAATCTCTGTGCTTTATCAATTTCTATTTGTTCCAAAATATTCATGAGCGTGCCTTTATTTTCTTGATGTAAAATTTCTAAGTCATTGTCTATGGTTGTGAATTTATGCCCAGTTTCTGCCATGTGGTTACCCATCGCTGAAAATTTATTATGTTTGATGGCAATGACATGTTCCAAAAATCTGGTGTTGAACCCTCTCCCCGTCTGTCCCACGTAATCGGCATTACACTCGTTACATTTAATCTTGTAGACACCTGAATTGCTGTATTAGTTGGTCTTGTTGAGAATATGTGAGTTGAAAAATTTATTATGATTAGTGTTATTGTTGGTTTTGTTGAGAATATGTGAGTTGAAAAATTTATTATGATTAGTGTTATTGGTTCTGAACGCTGTTTTTATTTTATATTTTTTTAGTACACTAGTAACATTATATGTGGATTGGTTCACACAAGTGAACGTTGCGTATGTGGAAGGTTCTTTGTCTTCGTTTGCTAATCTGGAAACGGGTTTGTTCTTAATTTTGTTAATTATATTGTTAACATATTTACTATTGAATCCATTAGCTTCGGCAATTTGGTGAATTATTGAAACTTCTTTACTATAATCTACGTCAGATAGTGGGACGTTCAACGCTCTATTGACGAAACATGCGAGTGCTGCTCTTTTATGGGAAGCTGGATGATTCGAATCTTGTCTAATTACTGTACTGGTTTGAGTTGGTTTCCTGAATATTTGATAGCTCAGGTAATCTTTATCATGCATGACTAGTAGATCAAGGTAATTTATGGAACTGTTTATTTCATTTTCTGACGTGAATTTAATGTTGTTGTTTATTTGGTTCAAATATTGCAAAAGTTGTTCTAGTTTCGTTTTAGAGTTGTCAAGGATTACGAAAACGTCATCAACATATCGTCCCCAAAAGAACAAACCATCCTTTTTGTTAATGATTGATTCGTATTCCAGATTATCTAAGAATATGTTAGCTACTATTCCTGATAAAGAAGAACCCATGGGGAGGCCTTCTTTTTGTTTATAGATTTTCTCATTAAAACAAAATTGGTTGTTATTTAGGATGAATGTTAAGATGTTCAAAAATTCAGAGATCTCAACTTGTGTTAAATCACTATTATTCTTTAAGTTGTTCTTTATAATATCAATGGAGACGGCAATCGGTATGCTTGTATACATGTCTTTTATGTATATAGTGTGTAAAGAATGCGTTCTGGTAAGTTTTAGTTTACTAGTTAATTCACAGAAATGTATCGAATTTTTAAAGGATGCATTAGCTTTGAGTTTGTAATGTGATTTAAGGAATGAATGAGCAAATTGAGCGAGTTTATACGTCGGATTATTTCTGAAATTGACTGTTGGTCTGATAGGAATGTTATCTTTATGTATTTTAGGTAGTGCTCTTAATGTTGGTAATTTAGGGTTCATATTGACCATTTTGTTTTTTTTGTTTTTCATCAAGGATGAATAAGGTGTTTTTCAGGAGCTGTTTAAGTTTCCTTTGTAAACATTGGGTGAGGTCTTTTTGATTTATCTCAAAGTTGGGATTAGTGAGGAAATCTTCTGTTTTATTAATATAATCATTCTTCTTAATAATAAACAAAATAATTAAATAAAAATAATAATTATAAAAATTAACAAAAATTACGGAAAACCAAAAATTATCATTCAAAAACGAACAAGTCGTTGAGTCAATTTACACTGGAAAATTTAGATTGCTGGCCCTAACCCACTCTCACTTAAAAATTGGATGACGCGATCAGCAGCCACCGCGTCATCGGCTAATATAAGTTTGAGTGTAATCTGCAAACCAAGGTTTCTTCGTAAGTCAGCAAGATCCACACACTCGATTAAAATGTGGGCCACGGTGAAAACGGCTCCACAGGTATAAAGTGGGGGGGGGGGTCCTCTCTTCTCATCAGGTACGAGTGGGAAGTGTGATCTATCAAATTAATAAATAATCAGACACAACAAAGAACTGTATGAACAAGTGGAGAGCATTACAACACCTATGAGGAAGAGGAGGCTGATCTTCTATGGTTATACTGTGAGAATTGATAATGAGAGGATCACCTCCGGAATCTTCAACACTGTCTCTAGAGGGAAAGCGACTAACGCCAAGCGGACGAAACTAGTCATGAACGACCTTGAACAATTGGATATTGACCCCAGTAACATCTGCGACAGGAATAAATACAGAACTTTGATCGGAACATCAGACTCCCTCCAGTCACTAACAGCAAAAGCAGTGCGTCCAGGAGTAGGTGTGAAATGGACTCAGGAGCGGAAGTATATTCACAGTACCAGAATGAAGGAATACTGGGCTAGGAGGGAAGCTGCCAGAGATAAGAACCACGTGGTTCACAGCCGGCCCAAACGGAACGAAAATTATTACAGTGGAACTTGGATAACTCGAACTTCAAGGGACCAGTAAAAAAATCGAATTATCCAAAAATTTGAATTAAGAAAGTTCCTTGAAAAGGATAGGGAAAATGTATTGTAATACGCTTACGTAATGATTTACGTTCAATAGAGCAGATTAACAGACAACGGTACTTTATGAAGACTGTATCGTGAATAACCTCACAAGTTTCAAATGAAAAATAAAACCGAAATGTACTATTCACCTATTTAATGGCAGTAATAATCCAGCTATCTAGGTAAATCTTAGAGAAATCTACTTTTTTTTAAAAATAGTTTGAGATTTGTACCTGTTTCCTACAATTAAGTCTCTCAGCCATCACAAAAGAATCCAACAAATTTAAGGAACGGAAAATAGAACCACTTACGTCATTTCTGCTTTCAAAAATACGCCTAAGTTCTGTGATGTGGTTTGTTGCTTTGGCTGCACTCAGAACAGTTTTTTCGGGAACTGACCCAACTGACCCAATGTTTGGCTTCCGATCAGCTTTTTACACTAAAAACTTCGAATTATCCAAAATATAATTTGAATTAACCACCATTTTTTTAGCATTGATTGTATATAAAATGCTAGGGACCAAGAGAAAAATTCGATTTAAAGAAGATTTCGAATTATAGAAGTTCGAACTAGCCAAGTTCCACTGTACTAAATAATATCAATATGCTTTGAAAGAACGAACAATTAGAGCGTATTTAGTGGCAGATGTCAACAATTAGGGAGAATTTAGTGGCAGATGTCAACAATTAGGGCGTAGTTATTGACTGGTGCAATCTTTTCCGTCAGTAGAAACGTGACAAGACGTCTCTTTTGCCTACCCACGACAAAATAATGAAAATGTATATTGTGTTACTAAGAGATCTGACTGCTTACGTGCATTACTTTATATTCTGGGAGTTGTTGTTGTTGCTGTTGTTTTAACACTAGAACCGCGGCTGGGTCATTTGTGACCCAGCTGTTAGTTCTTTCTTCTCTATCTTCTTTGTGTCTCTACCTGAAGTGCTAGATTTTTATGACTTCTCATAAATAAGGGTCTTTAACAACCACACATAATTTTTATTTCCGGGGAGGCAACCCCGTGTTTAAAAAATCCCGATTTACCTAAAACCGCGGCTGGGTCAGATTAGACCCATCATTGATAATAATATGTTAACATTTGTTCTTCCATTTAGCTATTATACCTTCAGTCAATGTGTCACCGGGATTCTCCAAGCATATACTGTGCACAATCTGACAACATCTCATTGGCTGCGGAGGAAAGGAGAGGTACGAAACCGCTTAGTCACATCTGAACAATCGCGCAGTTAGGACACTACTCACGCTTTGTTGTGCAATAGGTTGCTAGTTTTGCAGTATCGGTGTATAAATAGTGTGTGAATGGTTGATAATGGCCGCACGTCGACGACTTACTACTGAACAGAACATTAATGATGCCATAAATGACATTTCCGATGGGGAATCTGAAGGGGAACCCTAGGATTTTTAGTGTGATGATGGATTACAGCTCGTACCTTCAGATTCGTCATCAGAAGATGATGTCATGCAATTTGAAGCTGTAGCAAATCCTGTTAGGGCAGGTATGTACTTCTAAACTTTCATTTCATAATTTATGGACTATTTAACTAGATTCTTTGCAAATTTCAGGCCTAAAAATGTTTAGTTTTCAGTTTCTTTATCAATGTGATATTTATGTTCAGGCTATTAGGTTTATGTAGCCCGGTGCATTTTTACTTGCTGTAAATATTATTTTCGGGTGGAAAAACTAAGACAAAACATGATCTTTGTATCTAATCAGGTCTTGCAAAGCCAGGAACTTCTCGCGGTCGTCAGAGGAGGCGTGGCCAGGAGCACTGTTCCTTTCTTTCATCGGAAGAGGAGGCCATCGCTAACAGTCAAGGAATTGCACAATTTGACGATAACAGAGGATGCGCCATCAATAAAACAAGGCAGGTTTTGTGTTGAGAGCCTGGTTCAGCTTGCAGCAGTTACAGAAATTGTTTCTCCAGATGGCACGACCTGGAAAGTTGGGGTAATTGGTGATGTTGTAGCTGGAGCTCAAAATGTGTTCAGAGATCGCGCTGGACCTACTGCACATGCTAAACGTAATGTGAATGAGACTTGCGTTAGTGCTTGACGACTTATGATCGCGGACAAAATTTTGAAACATATTATGACATGTACTGAGACCGAGGCACATCGTGTAATGATGTCAGATGATTGGTGTCTAAAGATTGAGGAGATGGAAGCCTTTCTTGCTATAATGTACATTCGCGGTGCCATAGGAGCTAAAGGCTTAGAACTGGATTCATTGTGGTCAGAGAAGTGGGGCAATCCTATTGCAAAAGCAACAATGGCTCGTGATAGATTCAGAGAAATGATGCGTTTCTTGAGATTTGACGTTAGGTCTACAAGGTCAGAAAGAATAAAAGAAGACAAATTTGCATTGGTATCAGAAATCTGGTATGCCTTCATTGCAAATGCCCAATGTAGCTATGTATCTGGGGCATATATAACTGTTGACGAACAGCTCTTCCCTTCTAAATGCCGCTGTAAATTTACGCAATTTATGATCTCGAAACCAGACAAATATGGGCAGAAATATTGGATGGCGGTAGACAAAGACTCCAAATATGTTGTAAATGCTTTCCCGTATCTCGGAAAATATGATGCTAGGCCAAATAACGAGCGCCTTGGTGATTTTGTGGTAAAGAAGTTGATGGAACCTTATATGAAGATGGAAGAAATGTCACATGTGACAGTTTCTTCACCTCCTTATCTCTCTCCGAAGCATTGAAATCAAATTCAACAAGTCTTGTCGGTACCTTGAACAAGGCTCGCAGGGAATTACCAGTATGAGTGAAAAAGGCAAAACATAATTTGCACAGCACAGTGCTGCTGATAAAACATGATACTTCTTTGACAATTTATCAGGGAAAGAGCAACAAAAATGTTCTCGTTATGCACCCTGATGTGAATATTGAGCCTGGTAACAAAAAGAAGCCAGACACAGTAACATTTTACAACGGCACAAAATATGGAGTAGATGTGGTCGATCAAATGGCTCGCAAATACTTAACCAAGGCACCATCCAGGCGGTGGCCAGTTCATACATTCTACAACTTGCTGGATTTAGAAGGAATAAATGCCTGGGTAGTGTACAACGCACTGAATGAGAAGAAACTGAAACGCAGGGACTTCATTCTGCAGCTGGGTGAAGAGCTCGCTGAGAAATATGCATCAACTAGGATTGCAAATGCCCGCACCATTATTCCAGGTGAGATTCCTGTGAGACAGGAAAAGGGCACGCGTTGTCAGGTCAAGTCCAATTGCAAAGGAAACAAATTGTGAAGTGCCATTCCTACAAAAAGACTGCTTGCAGCAGGAGTACAGCCAAGGAATATTGTGTATGCTCAATGTGTGTTGAGTGAAGTGCCATTCCTACAAAGAAACTATTGGCAGCATATTGTACATCATTGACATTCGCCAGTAAAAATTCACAATTGTCTAAATGTTCCTTATTTGTATTCTTACTATTCTAAATCTCAAATACATTATCTAGCGCATGTACTGGTATATTCTTTAGTTACCACATCCCCATCAATTCATTAATAATCACGGAAAAAGAGAGGTGGGTCATAAGTGACCCAGCCGCGGTTCTAGGGGGTATATAGATCGCCGCGGTTCTAGTGTAAGGGGCGGAACTATGAGGTCATCTGCCCCTCTTAACACAGATTAAAGTAAACAAATTTGGAATGGAATTTAAAATTTAGAGGTGGATACCTAAATTTGTAAAGACCGAAACACAAAAAAATCATCATTCGTTGAGTCAATGTACACTGAGAAATTTAGATTGCTGGCCCTAACCCACTCTCACTTATAAAGCGGATGACTAGACCAGCAGCCACCGCGTCATCGGCTAAGTAATTATAAGTTTGAATGTCATCTGCAAACCAAGGTTTGTTCGTAAGTCAGCAAAATCCACACACTCGGTTAAAATGTGGGCCACGGTGAAAACGGCTCCAGATGTACAAAGTGGGGGGTCTTCCCTCCTCATTAGGTACGTGTGTGTAGATCTTGAATGATTTATCCTTAGCCTACACAACACGACGGACTCCCTCTGTGACCGGAAAGAGCTCCGACACGCGCGAGTAGTTCCCTTGATCGCTCTCAGTTTACTGGGCATTGGGTCAGCTAGCCACTAACTCTCCCAAAATGCCAGTACTTATCGGCTTAACTGAGAGCGAATATCTCTAGCGGGTACCTCCATTGGTCGAGGTGGTAGTGATACCGCCTCTTTTGCAGCTTGATCCGCTAACTCATTTCCCGCAATTCCCATGTGGCTTGGAAGCCACAGAAAGGTGATTCGAGTGTCAGCCCGGCACAACCCGGCTAGTAGGTCGCAGATTCGCTGCACTAGGGGGAGTTGCGGGAAACATGTAGCATTTGACGGCAACGAACTCAAAGAGTCGGTACACACGAGAAAGTGGATTCGTGCATCCTGTAGTGCAATCTGCAGAGCTTCATAGATGGAAACGAGCTCCGCAGTAAACACACTACAGGTTTCAGGCAAAGAGATTTTGGTATTTGCACCATCAATAACGTAAGCACAACCCACCTTCTCGTCCACCTTCGAACCATCCGTGTACAGAATACCAGCGTCCGGAAATTGGTGAACTATGCTGTGGAACTGCCTCCGATAAACGGAGGCATCCGTGTTCACCTTAGGACCTCGGTGTAGATATAACCGAATTTCCGGACGCGGAACTTGCCACGGAGGCACCTCGCTAGGTGTCCGGATCATACAGGGACCTACAGCCACTCCTATTTCACGAGCTATCGAGTCTAATACCAACCGGCCGAGTGGCACGAGGCTGGTTGGCGTACCTCTGAAGGTATTGGGTACTGAAAAGAGCTCCATAGCTCGGATGTTGCGGCATTTGACGCACATTGGCAGCATATGCTAAAAACGTACGCTGGCGTCTATAATTTAGAGGTGTAACACCCGATTCGGCGAGTAGGCTGGGTATCGGGCTGGTCTGGAAGGCGCCGGTAGCCAGCCTAACACCACAATGGTGGATAATGTCCAATATTTTCAAGGTTGCCGGCCTTGCTGAACCGTATGCCGCAGAACCATAGTCCAGCCGGGACAGGACGAGGGCTTGGTAGAACCGTAGCAGCACCGTACGGTTAGCCCCCACGTAGTGCCACTAAGAAACTTGAGCATGTTCAGTTTCATGAAACACGCCGTTTTTAGTTGCCGTATATGGTGCTGCCATGAAAGTGTCAACCAACGGCAACGCAGGTTCCCTGAGATGTATTTCAAGGCGTAAATGAAGCCTCCGGAGCCGACAAAAATGGACGACGGAGGTTTTCGCTATTGAAAAACGAAAACCCCGGTCGTGAGCCCACCTGTCGACACGGTTAATAGCTAGCTGCAATTGCCGTTCCACGATTGCCATTCTTCCAGAGCTGTAATGCAGAGCTAAATCGTCTACATACAGCGATGGAACTACCGTGGGCCCGACGGCAGCAACAACGCCATTTATGGCAACCGCGAACAAGGTGAAACTCAGCACAGAGCCCTGAGGAACTCCATTCTCTTGAATGTAATAATGCGATAATGTCTTACCGACCCTTACACGGAAGAGTCAGACCGACATGGAGTTCACAATGAAAGTCGGTAGATTACCACGGGGTCCCCACTTATGAAGGGTTGAAAGGATCCCCTAGCGCCATGTGGTGTCGTAGGCTTTCTCGAGGTCAAAGAAAACCGTGACTAGGTGCTGCTTTCGGAGAAATGCCTCCTGTATGGTGCTCTAAAGTCGCACCAGATGGTCGGTGGTGGACCTATAAGAGCGAAATCCACACTGGTACTCAGTCAGGAGACCTCTCTCCTCCAAGAACCACACTAGTCGACGGTTTACCATCTTCTCCAGCAGCTTATACAGGCCATTTTTTCACACAAATAGGCATATAGCTGCTTACAAATTTGGGATCCTATCCAGCCTTGGGAATCGGTATCACGATCCCCTCTCGCCATTGAGATGGAAACTCACCTTTAATCCATATACGATTGAAGAGGACCAACAGTTTTTAGCCTACTTTCGATTTTTGCAAAAAATGAAAGTAGACTTATGAGATCAACACAGGGCGAAAAAAGTGTGTCTGTCTGTGTGTGTGAATGTGTGTGTGTGAGTCTGTGTGTGTGTGTGTGTGTATGTGTGTGTGTGAGTCTGTGTGTGTGTGTGTGAGTGTGTGTACTCTGAATGTCTGTCCCCCCCCTATCAATTCGAACACGGTGAATGCGAATTGAACGAAATTTGGTACAAAGGTAGCACTAGCAAAGGACACCTCAGTGTCATGATTTATATCGCCGCCATCTTTACTAAAACTGAATGGCGGCCACTCAAACGTTCAAAACGTAAAATCAAATAACGACTAACCAAATCATCCGATCTCTACCAAATTTGGTAACAACATACCTTCGTATAGGATGCGTCTTGTGACCAAACTACAAGGTCGTCCGCCATACTATTTCAGGATGGCGGCCGTGCGAATTATGCAAACTTTATAATCCATATCATGGGACCCACCAGTTCCGATTATCGAGCCGAGAATCGTTTTAACTGTTCTAAAGGAAGAGGCACGTTCGAAATTAAAAGTTTATTTTGTAATACTATAGTGCAGACGTGATTTTAAAAAGCTGAGCCGATTCAGTAATAAGAAAAGATGGCAGCGGATATCTTGTGCCTGACTTATATTTCACTAATTTGAGTATTGCATGCAATATAGCGTACTGATACAAAATAAATAAACATTGTATGAAATGCTTTATATATAAATAATATACTCCAGTGATGAAATCGTTTAGTATAAATCATTATTTGCTAACAAGTTCTATGTAAGTCATTTTATATAGAACGATATTCGTTGCCACAATTAGCTCAGTGGTAGAGCGTTAGCCTATAGCTCAAAGGCCTATGGTTCAAACCCGATCAGAGCTAGGTTTTTTGCTTGAAATGTTATATGTTTATTGTTTTGTAATGACTCAGATGTTTTAAAATTAAGCGTTATATTGTGCATATTATGGTGTAAAATATATATTTAATTAAAACATAATTCGCCAGCAGATTTACTCGAGACATCTAGCTGACAAAAAGGTAACAGATTTTATTGAAAAGTTTCTTCTTCTGGCCGCTAGAATGCACTCGCTCTGTTAGGATTATATTGTTCGATATTTCACCACTAGATGTCACGACTAGACTACGTGGGGCTCCATTGATTACTATACCATTGGCATTCTATGCGCATCGAATTTGAAGAATGACAAGATGATACTACGATACATTTTTACTTTTTATTTTAAAGGGTTTGTAACAGAATATTGTGCGTTATTTGAAAATGTTAATTGAAGTAAAGATCAAAACGATTTCACATAGTATCTGAACTCTACCGTTGGTGCTAGTTCAGGATATTAATTAATACTTTTATTTCAGCCAAATAGCAATCGAAAATATCCACATAGTTGGTCTACACACGTCTCTGTAGGGTCATGGAAAGATTTGTTAATTCAATTAGGGTTGTGAAAGTCACACGCAGACAGATGTGTAAAGACATGCCTCAACTCAAAGTTGGATGTTGCCCGCGTCAGGCCGATTATGTAATAATAATAATAATAATAATAATAATAATAATAATAATAATAATAATAATCATAATAATAATGTTATTGGTTTTACGTCCCTTTTAACTACTGTTGCTTTTAGAGACGCCGGGGTGCCAGAATTTTGTCCCGAAGGGGATCTTTAACATGCCAGTATATCTACTAACACGGCTCCCTCGCATTTGTGCACCCTCAAATGCCAGCTGACTGCGCCAGGATACGACCTGAAACATACGGTCCAGCAAGCGAGAACGTTACCGCTGAGCCACGCCGCCAGTCCGGTCGATTATGTCTCCAGATCCATAACATTCTTTAGATACTTCTTATCTTTCTTTCTTCAATGATGATAGCAGTTTTTATCTAGGTTGTGGCGTTTGGTAGAGGTAAATCGTTTCTAAGGTCTTCAACAAAGAATAGTTCTATTATACTCTTTGATAGTAACAACGAGTTATAACTATACTCATACATTTAGGAGAAAGTAGGCTATATGTTATTTACTGAACATCTTGTTATGAAAGCCGGATCTAAAGATCCTATAGGCTTTCATATAGCCGTGGTAGGATTTTTCGAGATCTCGGAAACTAAGCGTCGCCCACGGTTCAAACCTATACCAATCGAATCAGAGTCGAAAAAAAAAATTTCAAAAAAAGTCTGTCTGTATGTATGTATGTATGTATGTATGTATGTATGTATGTATGTATGTATGTATGTATGTATGTGCGTGACGTTTTTGCGTTTAGCAAAGTACAGGTCGCAATTTTCAAGATATCGAGCTGAAATTTGGTACGGTGAAAGAGTTTGGGCCTGTGACGAACCCTATTGTTGGGCGTTAAAATCGGTCCAGGGCCGGACCTTTTTTTGGGGCCCTGAATTTCATCCTATTTTTTTGAATCGATATATCTCGGAAACGGCTGGCCGTATCGAAAAAAGTTAAATCTACGGGTGTAAGAGCTAGGCGGTATGCAACTTTTTTATTCCTAATGATTTTTTGATATCTCTCACCGTTTTCTTTTTTTGGGGCCCTGAAAATATCCATTGTGCGTGACATATTTGGGTTTAGCGAAGTACAGGTCGCAATTTTCAAGATATCGAGCTGAAATTTGGTACGGTGAAAGAGTTAGTGACAGTGACGAACTCTTTTGTTGGGCGTTAAAACCGGTGCAGGGACGGATCTTTTTTGGGGGCCCTGAATTTCTAACTGTTTTTTGGAATCGATATATCTCGGAAACGGTTGGTCGTATCGAAAAATGTTAAATGTACAGGTGTAAGATCTCCGCGGTATGCAAATTTTTTACTCAAAACAATTTTTTGATATCTCTCACCGTTTTCTTTTTTTGGGGCCCTGAAAATGTCCATTGTGCGTGACATTTTTGCGTTTAGCTATGTACTGTTCGCAATTTTCAAGATATTAAGCTGAAATTTGGTACGGTGAAAGAGTTAGTGACTGTGACGAATCCTGTTATTGGGCGTTAAAATCGGTGCAGGGCCGGATCTTTTTTGTGGGGCCCTGAATTTCAAACTTTTTTTTGGAATCGATATATCTCGGAAACGGTTGATCGTATCGAAAAATGTTAAAGGTGTAGGTGTAAGATCTCCGCGGTATGCAACTTTTTTACTCAAAACTATTTTTTGATATCTCTCACCGTTTTCTTTTTTTGGGGCCCTGAAAATGTCCATTGGGTGTGACATTTTTGCGTTTAACTAAGTACTGATCGCAATTTTCAAGATATTAAGCTGAAATTTGGTACGGTGAAAGAGTTAGTGACTGTGACGAATCCTATTGTTGGGCGTTAAAATCGGTGCAGGGCCGGATCTTTTTTGGGGCCCTGAATTTCTAACTGTTTTTTGGAATCGATATATCTCGGAAACGGTTGGTCGTATCGAATAATGTTAAATATACAGGTGTAAGAACTCCGCGGTATGCAACATTTTTACTCATAGCGATTTTTTGATATCTCTCACCGTTTTCGTTTTTTGGGGCCCTGAAAATGTCCATTGTGCGTGACATTTTTAGGTTTAGCTAATTACTGGTCGCCATTTTCAAGATATTAAGCTGAAATTTGGTACGGTGAAAGAGTTAGCGACTGTGATGAATCCTGTTGTTGGGCGTTAAAATCGGTGCAGGGCCGGATCTTTTTTGGGGGCCCTGAATTTCAAACTTATTTTTGGAATCGATATATCTCGGAAACGGTTGGTCGTATCGAAAAACGTTAAAGGTACAGGTGTAAGATCTTCGCGGTGTGCATCTTTTTACTCATAATGATTTTTTGATATCTCTCACCCTTTTCCATTTTGGGGCCCTGAAGATGTCCAGTGTGCGTGACATATTTGGGTATAGCGAAGTACAGGTCGCAAATTTCAAGATATCGAACTGAAATTTGGTGCGGTGAAAGAGTTAGACCCTGTGAGGAAACCAATAGTCGGGCGTTAAAGACAGTAAAGGGCCGAATCTTTTTGGGGGGCCCTGAATTTCAAACATTTTTTTGAATCGATATATCTCGGAAACGGTTGGTCGTATCGAAAAACGTTAAATCTACAGGTGTAAGATCTCCGCGGTATGCAACTTTTTTACTCAAAACGATTTTTTGATATCTCTCACCGTTTTCTTTTTTTGGGGGCCCTGAAAATGTCCATTGTGCGTGACATTTTTGCGTTTAGCTAAGTACTGGTCGCAATTTTCAAGATATTAAGCTGAAATTTGGTACGGTGAAAGAGTTAGTGACTGTGACGAATCCTATTGTTGTGCGTTAAAATCGGTGCAGGGCCGGATCTTTTTTGTGGGGCCCTGAATTTCAAACTTTCTTTTAGAATAGATATATTTCGGAAACGGTTGATCGTATCGAAAAATGTTTAAGGTATAGGTGTAAGATCTCCGCGGTATGCAACTTTTTTACTCAAAACGATTTTTTGATATCTCTCACCGTTTTCTTTTTTTGGGGCCCTGAAATTGTGCGTATGTGCGTGACGTTTTTGGGTTTAGCAAAGTACAGGTCGCAATTTTCAAGATATCAAGCTGTAATTTGGAGCGGTAAAAGAGCTAGAGCCTATGAGGAACCCTATTTTTCGGCGTTAAATTCGGTGCAGGGCTGTATCTTTTTTCGGGGCCCTGAATTTGAAACTCTTTTGGAATCGATATATCTCGGAGACGGTTGGTCATATCGAAAAAAGTTAAATGAAAGCCGGATCTAAAGATCCTATAGGCTTTCATATAGCCGTGGTATATTGGAAAAAGTCTGTCTGTATGTATGTATGTATGTATGTATGTGCGTGACGTTCTTGCGTTTAGCAAAGTACAGGTCGCAATTTTCAAGATATCGAGCTGAAATTTGGTACGGTGAAAGAGTTGGGGCCTGTGACGAACCCTATTGTTGATCGTTAAAATCGGTGCAGGGCCGGACCTTTTTTTGGAGCCCTGAATTTCATCCTATTTTTTGAATCGATATATCTCGGAAACGGTTGGTCGTATCGAAAAATGTTAAATGTATAGGTGTAAGATCTCCGCGGTATGCAACTTTCTTACTCAGAACGATTTTTTGATATCTCTCACCGTTTTCTTTTTTTGGGGCCCTGAAAATGTCCATTGTGCGTGACATTTTTGCGTTTACCTAAGTACTGGTCGCAATTTTCAAGATATTAGGCTGAAATTTGGTACGATGAAAGAGTTAGTGACTGTGACGAATCCTATTGTTGGGCGTTAAAATCGGTGCAGGGCCGGATCTTTTTTGGGGGCCCTGAATTTCAACTTTTTTTTGGAATCGATATATCTCGGAAACGGTTGGTCGTATCGAAAAATGTTAAATGTACAGGTGTAAGATATCCCCGGTATGCTACTTTTTTTTACACAAAACGATTTTTTGATATCTCTCACCGTTTTCACTTTTGGGGCCCTGAAAATGTCCATTGTGCGTGACATTTTTGCGTTTAGCTAAGTACTGGTCGCAATTTCCAAGATATTAAGCTGAAATTTGGTGCGATGAAAGAGTTAGAGACTGTGACGAATCCTATTGTTGGGCGTTAATATCGGAGCTGGGCCGGATCTTTTTTGGGGGCCCTGAATTTCAAACTTTTCTTTGGAATCGATATATCTCGGAAACAGTTGGTCGCATCGAAAAATGTTAAATGTACAGGTGTAAGATCACCGCGGTATGCAACTTTTTTACTCAAAACGATTTTTTGATATCTCTCACCGTTTTCTTTTTTTAGGGCCCTGAAAATGTCCATTGTGCGTGACATTTTTGCGTTTGGCTAAGTACTGGTCGCAATTTTCAAGATATGAAGCTGAAATTTGGTATGATGAAAGAATTAGTGACTCTGACGAATCCTATTATTGGGCGTTAAAATCGGTGCTGGGCCGAATCTTTTTTTGGGGCCCTGAATTTCAATTTTTTTGGAATCGATATATCTCGAAAACGGTTGGTCTTATCAAAAAACTTTAAATCTACATGTGTAAGATCTCCGCGGTAAGCAACTTTTTTACTCAATACAATTTTTTGATATCTCTCACCGTTTTCTTTTTTTGGGGCCCTGAAAATGTTCAATGTGTGTGACATTTTTCCGTTTAGCTAAGTACTGGTCGCAATTTTCAAGATATTAAGCTGAAATTTGGTACGGTGAAAGAGTTAG
This sequence comes from Meconema thalassinum, assembly GCA_946902985.2. Lineage (NCBI taxonomy): Eukaryota > Metazoa > Arthropoda > Insecta > Orthoptera > Tettigoniidae > Meconema > Meconema thalassinum. The sequence goes on from OX336390.1 coordinate 154,769,871, forward strand.
TGACTGTGACAAATCCTGTTGTTGGGCGTTACAATCGGTGCAGGGCCGGATCTTTTTTGGGGGCCCTGAATTTCTAACTGTTTTTTGGAATCGATATATCTCGGAAACGGTTGGTCGTATCGAAAAATGTTAAATGACCAGGTGTAAGATCTCCGCGGTATGGAACTTTTTTACTCAAAACGATTTTTTGATATCTCTCACCGTTTTCTATTTTTGGGGCCCTGAAAATGTCCATTGTGCGTGACATTTTTGCGTTTAGCTAAGTACTGGTCGCAATTTTCAAGATATTAAGCTGAAATTTGGGACGATGAAAGAGTTAGTGACTGTGACAAATCCTGTTGTTGGGCGTTACAATCGGTGCAGGGCCGGATCTTTTTTGGGGGCCCTGAATTTCTAACTGTTTTTTGGAATCGATATATCTCGGAAACGGTTGGTCGTATCGAAAAACGTTAAATGTACAGGTTTAAGATCTTCGCGGTCTACATCGTTTTTATTCATGAAGATTTTTAGATATCTCTCACCGTTTTCGGTTTTTGGGGCCCTGAAGATGTACGTATGTGCGTGACGTTTTTCCGTTTAGCAAAGTACAGGTCGCAATTTTCGAGATATCGAGCTGAAATTTGGTACGGGGAAAGAGTTAGGGCCTGTGAGGAACCCTATTACCGGGCGTTAAAATCGGTGTAGGGCCGGACCTTTTTTGGGGCCCTGATTATCATCCTTTTTTTTTGGAATCGATATATCCCGGAATCGGTTGGTCGTATCGAAACAACTTAAATGTACAGGAGTAAGATCTCAGTGATTAGCAACTTTTTTACCCCATATCATTTTTTGATATCTCTCACCGTTTTAATGTGATTAAATAATTTTGGTTTTTGAAAAAATGGGGCCCAAATGTATATAATAATTTTTAAAAATTCAACTGATCATCTCATTGAATTCTACGGAAAATTATCTATAATAACTCGTTTTCACCTTTTCAGTAAGTTAAATAATGAATTTACTGTTGTAATATACTTTCCATTTCCGAGGACGTCCGGCTTTCATAACCACGTGATGGTGTCAGCATTGCCTAGAATAACATCTTATAATTTTCCTACATTACCACACAATCGGGAGATAGGCCCGAAATGCAAGGCATGAGACATTGCTGCACACGAAGTAATTGGTTGAGATGATTACCCGTCTTGCTCGCCGCTATCTTGCCGCACCCTTTCATCCAAAGCAGGTCGTGCTGCGTGGACTCCTACTTGTTTATACTGTATTCGCACAGATGTTTTAACATTTAATTATGCATTTACCCGGTCCAGGAGACGTATCCCTGCATAGTGCAAGCGCACTGCGCAGTTCCCATTCAGAGAATGGTGGGTAGATTATAGGTTAGGGAATAACCCACCCACCAAGGGAAGATGATGAAAAGAAGGAAGTAGATTTTGGAATTGGAAAAGAAGGATAGAAGAATAGGAGGAGAGTCCCACAAAGTAATAAGTTGAAGTTTAAATACACTTAGAAGAAGTCGCCAATAGAAATTAACTCTCGGATACCTAAAGTAGGTACGAGCTTGGTCGAGGCTAACGGGAACCGCAGCTAGGACTTGAGCGGTTTGCGAGAGAGAGGCTTTGGTATATTTCCTCCCCAGCACGTATAAAAGTACTATGGGGAAGGGTGATGGTCTGGCAAGACTTAAAGGAACAAATTTACTGTATGTTTTCTCAAAGAAATTAGGTTTTACAAGGTAATTCGAAGAATGCCAATGATTTAACTCAAGCTTGGTATTTTCAATTTCCAAAATTGTGGAGTTCCTGTAAGGGCGACCAAGTGTCTCTAAGAAGGAATATGATAAAAGATTATGCCTTATTGAGTAATCTTGGTAAATGAACCAATGGTTGCATTGGACAATGGCTAAGCTTTTACTCAGCGAGGAGCCGGCTAAAAGTTTAGACAAAAAGAAACACTTCTTTTTTTGAAAACTGACCATAAGTTTTCGGAGAGGGTCTCCACAAGCAGGTAGTTGGCTGAGCGAACTTTACTTGCCTTACTGGCCAATTAGAATTAGCTATTATCGCTAAGAAGAACTTTAGTAAAGTGAAAATTAAGGGTTTCTGCCCAAATGCAACAAATGGTGAAAGCTCTATTAATGATTTTAATATCATTGAGTGAGGAGAGTCAAGGAAGACAGGATTTTGCCTAAACTTTATATTCGAAAATGAAAAAGCAAAGGGAAAAGATGAGTTTATTTTACAATTAGAAAAAATTTGAGGGAATTAACAAGTATGTAATATAATTTTAATTAACATAGTTCATTTGAACCTTTTAATAAATAGGGTCGCAGACCTCTCCACATTAACCGGTTGCTCCAGGCAATTGACAATTTAAAAGGTTTCAAACCTTACATGTTTCTGAAATCTTTATAAGATTTGAACAAATGAACAATAATATAATTAAAGCTTGAACGTAAATTGAAGTACAAAAAGTGCACCTTAAGAAATTCTGGAGAGAATGTTCTAGAGACAGTGACAACTTTGAAAATAACAATAATAACAACGTGAAAAATAAAATAGAAGTTCCTATAACTTCTTATATTTATACAGAGTTAATATAAGAATTATGCAAAGAGGGCAGGTCACTACTGTGAACCTGAAGAGTTGGTCAGAAGGAAGGTTCTAGACCTCTGATACTTTGAATAAGACTCGCCAGTCAAATGAGGCAGTTTTCATTTAGCGAGACCAAAAAATAACTCACTCAAGAGTTGAGAGAATTGTTTTCCCTGCTTTTGAAGGGAGGAACAATTTAAGTTTGAAACGTGTGCTAGACACGCAATTATGCAGAATTACTTAATGATAAACCAACAAAATGGAAGGGCACTTCTTGGAATGGCACCTTATAGAAAGTTACGATTTCATAAATAATGGTTGTTAGTAGAAGGTTAAGGAAAGATCATTGGGATATAGGGACAATGTTCATGGCCGTATTTAATATAACCGGACGATCGCGACGCGGTAGAAGAGTGGAGCAAGCACTGATTATCACTATAGTCTGTAAAGATGGATGCAAAGTTCACTGGAGAAACACTGAAGTTTATGAGAAATAAAAGTTATTGCAATTATGGAGATAACTGATTGCACTATGTAGGTGAAAGTCTATTTCTTGAAAAAGTTGTAATTTACAATGAAATGCGCCATAGAATTTTCCAGAGGTTCCAGCGGAGGACGAAAATTCACTATTGTAGTAATTTAGTTTTAAACAAATTTCTCCCAAGTACGTGAGAAATACATGATGGCAGGACTCGCAGATAGAGAACAAGTTCTAGAAGGTTCCAGAACGACTTTAGCAGAAAATGGGGTTTGAAAAAATCCAACGGAGGAAATAGTTTCAAAATTATAGGCAGCGGGTATTAGATAATATCCCACGTAGCGAGAGGATTTCTCGTTTGAATCGCTTAAGAAAAGCTCTTTTATAGTAAGGTTGGCTTATCCAAGTAAAAGCTCAACATGGCAAAACACACGAAGAATGATTATTGCCCCAAGTAAACAATTTCACACTGCCTATAATTAAAAGCACTTGAAAGTTAAAACCATGAAGATGAGGTTAAAACTTTTTAAAAATGGTACTTATCTCGATTTCATGTTGAAGTCGGAGTTCTTTGAAGACTATCTAGCCAACATGGCGTAGAATAGAGTGAGCCTCTTAGTTTGAGGAGGCTAAGCTCAAGAAGAGCTTTGACTGATCGAGTCAACTGCAGACGAAGAAGTGAGAGCAGCAAAACGAAGCACGGAAGGTCCTAGGAAGGGGAGAGAGTGGGGGTAGGAAACAAAAGGTATACATATCAGCATAACCAACTTATTAACAATAAATGCTCTTCTCTTGCTGAGCTGGTCTTCAAGGAGTTGATAGATGATACTAGCGCAGCATGGTGAGTAAAGAAGTAGACGTAGTCCTCTTGCTCAAGGAGAAAATAGCTGACGATGGTAACGAGATCTGGTAGCCAAATGGATAAGTAAGTCCTCTTGCACGATGAGGAATTGAGTAGCTTCAGAGGTTCGCTACTAGATAGCGCTAGGTGGATCACAGAAGTTATATATCTGAAACATACTTATGAAGACATAAGAGACATGCTCAACAGGGAGAAAACAGATGATCACTGTTGGTGTTTGGCAAAGAGGAAGGAAGAAATGAACATGCAAAGAGCAATAGACATTATATCTCTCGTACCGTGTATTCAAAGAATACACCATACTGGGGGGACAAACACCAACAGAGAGCAGATAAGCAGTTACACATTTATTGGAAGCGGAGCGATCAAAGACAGTGGTCTTATGATCGGTCCATTTGTAGTCAAGATTCTGGCCACCCTGACTCTCCCATCTCTTCCAGGGTAACATTGGGTCACCCTACCAGAAATCCATACTAGGGGGGGTGAAATATCTCTAACCAAGACCAAGTCCCCTACTTTAATGTCGGGACTGGAAAGAAACCACTTCTGCCTCCGTTGCAAGGAAGTTAAATATTCCAAGTTCCACCTTTTCCAAAAAGAATTACGGAGGGCTTCAAGTTTCCGCCAAGCGATAGGTAGATTAGAATCCCTGTAAGAATTAGGAAGAGGAGGAGGGGCAGAAAGAGAAGTGCCGATAAGGAAGTGACCAGGGGTGAGTGGAAGTAGGTCATCAGGGTCATTGGAAAGTGGAGTTAAAGGGCGAGAGTTAACAACACCTTCAATTAAAACAGACAGAGAATTGAATTCTTCGTAAGTCAGAATTCGATTACCTAAAACTTTTCTTAAATGACGTTTAGTGAGCTTTACGCAAGATTCCCACCTACCACCATGATGCGGAGCGTAAGGAGGTATGAAGCGCCATTTGAAACCTTTCGAATAAGAAAAATTAGAGATTTGTTCCATGGCAGGAGAGGAAGTGAGAGCTTTCTTCCACAGGGAAGCTGCGCCCTGAAAGGTGGAAGCGTTATCAGAGAACATCTCAGAAGGAACACCACGCCTAGCGGTGAAACGAGAGACAGCTGATAAAAAATAAGAAGTAGAAGCATTCGTTACTAGTTCCAAGTGGATTGCGCCGGTAACCATGCAAACAAAGAGAGAAACATAAAGCTTACCAAACAATTTGCGTTTAGCTTCAGGAGAGTTTTGTTGATATTGGAACGGACCCATATAGTCCACTCCAGTTAAAGCAAATGGGCGTATTGGAGAAGAACGAAAAGAGGGCAGATCGCTCATTAATTGAGTGTTGATTTTAGGTTTCGCTTTGAAACAAGGAATCCACTTATGAATTACAGAAGAAACTTCATGAATTACATTTATAATCCAGTACTTTTCTCTTAAGAGACAGAGTAGAGTACGTGTACCAACATGAAGATTACGATAATGAAAGTCACGTATAATTAAAGAAGTAACGTGATGTTTGGAAGGCAAAATAACGGGATGCTTTTTGTCCTCAGGGAGTAAAGATTGCGAGAGCCTTCCACCTACCCTAAGTAATCCATGGTCATCAAGGAACGGGGCTAAAGCACGAAGACGGCTGGATTTGGGAAGATCTCTTTTAGAAGAAAGCAATGACAATTCAGAAGAAAAGGCTTCTTGCTGTGTCAGTTGTAAAATCTTAATGGTAGCAAGATTCAATTCATGATTGGTAAGGTGTGGTTTAGGGAGAAGAGGTTGGTCAACCACAAGATATTTCCATCTAAGGAGATAGGCAACAATCCGTAGTAATTTATGGAAGGAAGAATAGCGTGACAACAAAGGATAAGAAGCATTGGAAACCAGACACGAGGCAATAGACAGAGGTACTTTAGCGTCAGGCAAGTTGGAGTTTGGAGCAGGAGGTTTAGAAGGCCATGCGGAAGATTCGTCGACTAGCCACGAGGGCCCATGCCAGTACAATTGGGAAGCTGCCAATTGAGAGGGTAAACAACCACGAGAGATGATATCAGCTGGATTATCCGCACTGGGAACATGCCTCCATTGACATCCAGAAGAAAGTGTTTGAATTTTGGAAACCCTGTTTGCGACAAAAGTTTGCCAGTGAGAGGGGTTTTTTGCGATCCAAGAAAGGGCGATCATAGAATCGCTCCAGAGATAGATTTGCGAAAATTCGACCTTTAATACTTCCCGTAATTTCTTGACAAGTTCTGCAGCCATTAGTGCAGCGCACAGTTCGAGCCTAGGTAAAGTGATAGTTTTAAGAGGGGCGACCTTCGATTTGGCACAAACGAGGTTAGAAACTGAAGATCCATAGAGTGAATCGTGATAAACTAAATATGCACAGCAACCATAAGCTTTTTCGGAACTGTCCGCGAATACATGAAGGAAAAAAGATGCATTAGAATGAGAGCTGATTAAATTCCTGGGAATTTCAATGAGGGAAAGATCCAGCAAATTGCTGCGAAACGAGAGCCAACGATTAAGAAAAGAAAGAGGGACAGCGTCATCCCATTCACATTTAAGTGACCACAGCTCTTGCATGAAGAGTTTGGCTATAACAATAACTGGGGCAAGAAATTGAAGCGGATCAAAAATTTTTGCAATTTCTGAGAGGATTTGTCTTTTTGTATTAGGAAGCACTTCTGCGAGCGTAACTTTATAGATAAGAGTGTCAGTGCTAGTGCACCAATGAACTCCTATAGTTTTTATAGATTCGGAGTTTCCACAAATTTCGACAGAAGAGGGATCTACGTCTTCGATGGGAAATTGGGCGAGAAACTCAGGGGAGTTGGAGTTCCACTTATGAAGTGGGAAACCTCCATTCCTTAGTAATGCTTGAAGTTCTAAAGATACAAAAGAAGCTTCCTCCAAAGAAGGGAAGGATTGCAAATAATCGTCAACATAGAAGGACGTAGTTAGTGCTTCAGAGGCTTTGGGGTTAAATAAATGACCATCTTGTGAGGCAAGCAAGTGTAGGGATCGGATAGCAAGGAAAGCAGAGGGTTTTAAGCCATAGGTAACAGTTTTCAAGCGAAATACCTTAATGGGCTTATTGATTTCATCACGCCACAAGATTCTTTGAAGATCTCGTTGTTCTGGTTGAATTAACACTTGACGGTACATCTGTTTTATATCGGCTATGACAGCTATGGGAAATAATCGAAAGTTTAAAAGTATAGCAGATAAATCTGATTGAATAGCAGGACCAGAATAAAGAGTGTCGTTAAGGCTGTTGCCGTTAACGTCGGGTGATGAACCATTGAAAACAACTCGGATTTTATCTTTTACAAAAGGGTTTTTCCACACAGGATGATGATTTAAATAAACCGTTTCGATTGGGGGGTGCAATTCATCATCGGATTTGTTAACAACCTCCATATGATCTAAGCTTTCATACTCATCCATGAATTCAGTGTACTGCTTTTTGACGAGGGGTTCCTTTTTGAATTTGCTCTCGATAGCAAAGAGAGCTTTTCGAGCTTTGGGCTGAGAGTTGATAAGTTTAGGAGGATTATTTAATCTTGGCATTTGAACAACGAACCGGCCATCAGAAGAACGAGTGGTCGTGTTCAAAAAAAGTTGCTCACAGAATTCATTTTCTGAAGAAGTTACATTAGGAGAATCAACATTTTCAAGCCTCCAAAACTGTTCCAGATCAGTATTGGAGAAGTAACATTGCGATGTAGGTTGGGGTGAATAATGGGGAAGTTGCCCTGTGACAATCCATCCAAAATTAGTGTCTCTGGCGACCACGTTTGAAGATAGCTTGCGAACCTGTTTCCGAAGGCAATTCCAAAAGACATTGGCACTAAAGAGTATGTCAATGGGATTTTGTATGTTAAACGAAGAATCGGCTAACCTTAAATGCGAGGGAATGTTTAACCCCGAAATATCAACCGAGTGACTCGGAGTGTCTTCTCCAATGCTATTGAGAATTAGACAATTAAGTTTAAGAAAGTTGTTTCTATGACAAGTATCTCTTATGGTTAGTTTTGAAAATTGTAAAGCTTGCGATTTTGAGCTGTTGATGCCCGACACATTGATAGAAGTGGGGTTTACGGGTAGGCCTAGTTTTCTAATCAAGGAATTGGACACAAAATCATGAGTTGCCGCTGAGTCTAGAAGACCGCGTGCACGGACCCAGTTGCCAAAGTTATCCTGAACGTCAATTTGGACAGTAGACAACAATACTTGAGCACTGCGAATAGACTTAGCATTTTGAATGTATGATGAAGCATTAGAACTGTTAACACTATCATTTTTCGGCGAAGTTGATGCTGTCGATGACCTTGCCTGATCATGACGATGTAGCAGGGTATGATGAGCCTTTTCACAATGGTAGCAAAGTCTTGTGGACTTACAGTTAGAAGCAGAATGCGTGGGCGCTAGGCAGTTGAAACAATGTTTGTTTTGAGCGACTAGTTTTCGTCTGTCATCGACTGACATTTCTTTAAAGGATTTGCAGTGGTATAGGGCATGGGGATCTTTACAAAGTATGCACTTTACAGGTTCGTTTAAACTTTTGCGAGGTTCACCTTGCGTGTTTAAAACAATAGAGCTAGCAACACGACGTTCACTAGACCTAGTTGGGTAACCAGTGGAGTTTGATTTGAATTTGGATGAGCTGGACCCTGGTTTTTGGGTATTAGACGCTGAGCGTTCTCTTTTGGGTTTGATGGACATTAATTCGAATTTGGAACTAGGAGATGAAGGTTCGCTCTGATTAGCTAGCGCGGTTAAAAGTTGGCATCTAGCGTTTATGAAAGTGACTAAATGCTCGTAAGAGTAGTCATCTTCCTTAGAAAGTTCAATTTCCCAAGCTTTGAGGGTGGCAGCATCAACTTTAGAAACTACTAAATGTATTAGGAAAGTATCCCAATGTTCCGTAGGCTGCTCTAATTGGGACAAAGCTTTAACGTGGAGTTGGGTAGTATCAATTAAAGTACGCAAGCTAGTGACGTCATTGTGCTGTGACGCAGGTAGGTTAAATAGAGCCTTAATATGGCGTTGAATACGTAAGCGTGAATTTCCATATCTTTCTTTTAATAAGTTAAAGGCAATGGGGTAATTTTCGGCACGCAGAGGAAGTGCTTCAACTAACTGCAAAGCTTGACCTCGAAGGATAGATCTCAAGTAATGAAACTTGTAAATGACTTGAATGTCTTCATTGTCATGAACAAGGGAGCAAAATAATTCATAGAAAGAATCCCAAGTGAATTCATCTCCAGAAAAATGGGGTAAATCAATTTTCGGTAAAGTAGGTTTGGGCTTGTGAGTGCCTTCACGGAAAGAAGTTTGGGGTTCATGAAGGGAACCAAGAACAGAAGCGTCCTTTTTCTGCTCCTCTTCGAGTTGGCGTATTATTCTGAAAGCAGAACCTATGCCTTCGTAATATAAGTTCTCTACTTCGACACGATCTTCTGTTTGATTGAGCATACAAGTTTCAATTTCAGTTTGAATGTTACAGTAGTTTTCATAAGAACGTTCAAAATCCTTTACACGATGTTTCAACAAATCTAATTGCGCATCTGAGGGATCTAATTCTTTTATGTACCTTCTGAATCGGGTAATTTGCCCTTTATAGGATGCTCGTTTAGAAGTAAGTTTTTCATCCTTATCCTTATCAGTGGGAGCCATACTAAAGAAGATAAATGAAAATGTAACTCACGAAACTGTGGAACCTTGGAAATGCTGTCAAGCTGGCAGCAGCGTATGAGTAGAAAGAATGGGACACACCATAGGAGACAGGAGCGGCCTCTTTCCCGTTCACAGGCTTTGCACGATGTGGTTATAGCTGAAATATTCAACACAGATATTAGAAATATGCAAAGTATTGTCAAATGACACTATTTTAAAAAGAGAAAATAAAAAATGGGCTCTCCCGGGTTTCTGGGACCAAATTTTGGGTAGATTATAGGTTAGGGAATAACCCACCCACCAAGGGAAGATGATGAAAAGAAGGAAGTAGATTTTGGAATTGGAAAAGAAGGATAGAAGAATAGGAGGAGAGTCCCACAAAGTAATAAGTTGAAGTTTAAATACACTTAGAAGAAGTCGCCAATAGAAATTAACTCTCGGATACCTAAAGTAGGTACGAGCTTGGTCGAGGCTAACGGGAACCGCAGCTAGGACTTGAGCGGTTTGCGAGAGAGAGGCTTTGGTATATTTCCTCCCCAGCACGTATAAAAGTACTATGGGGAAGGGTGATGGTCTGGCAAGACTTAAAGGAACAAATTTACTGTATGTTTTCTCAAAGAAATTAGGTTTTACAAGGTAATTCGAAGAATGCCAATGATTTAACTCAAGCTTGGTATTTTCAATTTCCAAAATTGTGGAGTTCCTGTAAGGGCGACCAAGTGTCTCTAAGAAGGAATATGATAAAAGATTATGCCTTATTGAGTAATCTTGGTAAATGAACCAATGGTTGCATTGGACAATGGCTAAGCTTTTACTCAGCGAGGAGCCGGCTAAAAGTTTAGACAAAAAGAAACACTTCTTTTTTTGAAAACTGACCATAAGTTTTCGGAGAGGGTCTCCACAAGCAGGTAGTTGGCTGAGCGAACTTTACTTGCCTTACTGGCCAATTAGAATTAGCTATTATCGCTAAGAAGAACTTTAGTAAAGTGAAAATTAAGGGTTTCTGCCCAAATGCAACAAATGGTGAAAGCTCTATTAATGATTTTAATATCATTGAGTGAGGAGAGTCAAGGAAGACAGGATTTTGCCTAAACTTTATATTCGAAAATGAAAAAGCAAAGGGAAAAGATTAGTTTATTTTACAATTAGAAAAAATTTGAGGGAATTAACAAGTATGTAATATAATTTTAATTAACATAGTTCATTTGAACTTTTTAATAAATAGGGTCGCAGACCTCTCCACATTAACCGGTTGCTCCAGGATCGTAACTCCCAGAGCAGTATACATCGAAGAAGTGCGATCCAATACTGTTGGCAATGGCGAGAAGGTCAGTGATTATTTCTCCGTTGATGGAGACTCTGGGTATCGTCAATGATGTTGGGAGTCCGGAGATCCGACGAAGCTTAGTCTACACTTGAGATGAAGGAGTATGCACCATCATGGACGACACATACTTTTCCCACGTCGTTTTCTTACTCTCCCGAATCAGATATCGGGCTCTGGCACGCATCCTTTTGAAGGTGATAAGGTTGGTCATGGTGTTTTGCCTCTTATAGCATTTGAACGCCCGTCGACGTTCTTTAATGGCTGCTGCAATATCGTCTGTCCACCAAGGAACAAGCTTCCGGCGGGAATTGCCGGATGATGAAGGTATTGTTTCCTCTACCGCAGCCAAAATACCATTCGTTATGTGAATGGTATGATCATCGACACTCTCAAAGGCATCTTCGGCAAACACCGCACGTGCACGTGAAAGTTGGCCAATCAGCCCGACGGAGAAGCCTTCGACTTGGTAACTCGATGGCTCCCTAATTCGGAAGAGTAACGATAATCGGGAAATGGTCACTATTACAAAGGTCTTCGTGTACATCCCACTGTGGCAGGGGAACCAGCGCACGACTGCATAAGGTTATATCGACACTTAAATAAGTCCCGTGTGCAATAGAGAAGTGCGTAGGTTCCCCTGTGTTCAACAAACACAGATCCAGTCACCTGATCAGTCTCTCAAAATCTCTCCCTCTACCGCTAGTAGCAGCGGAGCCCCAGATGGTGTTGTGGGCATTTACATCTCCCCGAAGGAGAAAAGGAGGGGGAATCTGAGAGACTAGATCCACCAGCTGGTTGTAATCCATTTGAGAATCAGGCGGGATGTACACGTTACATATTGTTGCCATTGCTGGCAACGAAGTACGAACTGCAACTGCTTCTAGCTGAGTACGAAGCGGCACCTCTTCACTAAAGAGGCTAGAGTGGACAAGAGTGCAAACGCCACCGGTGGCCACAGCTCCGTCGACCTGGTCCTTAGAGAAGAGATTGAAATGACGCATTGTTCTGTCATGTCCAGGATGAAACCTGGATTCCTGACGACAGACAATGGTAGCCCTAAACTGAGAAATTATTTGGCGTAATTCAGCGAGGTATCGAAAATAGCTATTGCAGTTCCATTGTAATAGTGCCATAGTGTGGACTTAAGTAGAGGATGGTCGTCTACTTTAATGCCTTCCCGTGCCAAAGATCCCTATCCTTAGAAGGAGGTGATAGGGTAGGAGAGCACACCTCAATCTCCACATCTCCGTCGGAAGACGAAGAAAATGGAGGGGGTGCTATCTGGGTTGGCGCGCGGTTATCGTCGGAGTTTCCAGGTCCCGCGAGAGCGGTGAGGGACCTTCTCCGGGTCCAAAGACTGGGAGTCCGTCCCCGGCACGTCCCGAAAAATCTTTTTCCTTGCACGTCGTTGACGTCTATTTGGGGAAGTAGGTGGGCCCTTCCCTCCTGACGTCTCCACCCTGCAAAACAATGCAGCACTTGCTGGCACCGCTCCACTGGTGGAAGTGGGAGCGGGAAGGCCTGCAGAAGACTGTGCCAACTTGTTTGCTGGAGAGCAGGTGAGACGGCGTATAACCTTGTCTCCCCTCTCCGCCGGCTTTTCTTTCCTTTTTGATGGGCTGGTAGATGCTCCTTTTGGGAGAAGTTTCCTTCTCCGATGGCGCCTGTTTGGATGGTTTAACAGGCGCATAAGATTTGAGGGCCGAAGAAGGTTCCGGCTTCCCCTTCAGGCTAGGTATCTTCGCGGTTGGTTCACATGGTGCTACCGAACTAACATTTGGTGTTGCTATGAGAGTTATCACTTGAGGTGCGTTGACTGCAGGTTTTATCACTGGAGTAGAGACAGATGCATATGAGGCTGAAAATTGAGGAGCAGTCATTTCACGAAATTCTTTCTAGCATCGTGATATGACAGTCCTTCCAGTGTCTTCAGCTCCTGAATCTTGGATTCCTTGATGAATTCTGAACAATCCTTCCATTAAGGAGCATGGAAGCTCGAGCAGTTAGTGCACACAGGTGGAGGTGTGCACTTTTCACCTTCGAGAACAGCCTTCCTGCAATCGTTGCACACAGCATTTGATATGCAGCGGGAAGACATGTGCCCGAACTTCTGACACTGGTAGCATCGCATCGGTGGTGGTACACACATCAAAAAAAGTTTTGCATCACCTCGGTTCCAAGAGTTCCGGAACCTTTAAATACAAAGGGAATAGAGATCAACACAAACAACATTTCAGCTCGTTTTATTGCTCATGAGACCCACACATTGCATGTTGTACCATCATACAGCTAGACTTTCAGCATTTGTGGTCCAGATTGCAGTACACACCACTACCTCTAATACCCAGTAGCACGTCCTCTTGCATTGATGCATGCCTGTATTCGTCGTGGCATACTATCCACAAGTTCATCAAGACACTGTTGGTCCAAATTGTCCCACTCCTCAACGACAATTCGGCGTAAATCTCTCAGAGTGGTTGGTGGGTCAAGACGTCCATAAACAGCCCTTTTCAACATATCCCAGGCATGTTCGATAGGGTTCATGTCTGGCGAACATGCTGGCCACTGTAGTCGAGCGATGTCGTTATCTTGAAGGAACGCATTCACAAGATGTGCACGATGAGGTCGAGAATTGTCGTCCATGAAGACAAATGCCTCTCCAATATTCTGCCGATATGGTTGCACTATGGGTCGGAGGATGTCATTCAGGTATCGTAAAGCCGTTTCGGAGCCTTCCATGACCACCAGTGGCGTACGTCGGCCCCACATAATGCCACCCCAAAGCATCAGGGAACCACCACCTTGCTGCACTCGCTGGACAGTGTGTCTAAGACGTTCAGCCTGACCAGGGTGCCTCCAAACACGTCTCCGACGATTGTCTGGTTGAAGGCATATGCGACACTCATCGGTGAAGAGAACGTGATGCCAATTCCGTGGGGTCCATTCAGCATGTTGTTGGGCCCATCTGTACCGCGCTGCATGGTGTCGGGGTTGCAAAGCTGGACCTCGCCATGGACGTCGGGAGTGAAGTTGCGCATCATGCAGCCTATTGCGCACAGTTTGAGTTGAAACACGACGTCCTGTGGCTGAACGAAACGCATTATTCAACATGGTGGCATTGCTGTCAGGGTTCCTCCGAGCGGCAATCCGTAAGTAGCGGTCATCCACTACAGTAGTAGCCCTTGGGCGGCCTGAGCGAGGCCTGTCATCGACAGTTCCTGTATCTCTGTACCTCCTCCATGTCCGAACAACATCGCTTTGGTTCACTCTGAGACGCCTGGAAACTTCCCTTGTTGAGAGCCCTTCTTGACACAAAGTAACAATGCGGACGCGATCGAACTGCGGTATTGACCTTCTAGGCATGGTAGAACTACAGACAACATGAGCAGCGTACCTTCGTCCTGGTGGAATGACTGGAACTGATCGGCTGTCGTACCCCCTCCGTCTAATAGGCCCTGCTCATGCATGGTTGTTTACATCTTTGAGCAGTTTTAGTGACATCTATGAACAGTCAAAGGGACTGTATCTTGGATACAATATACACAGTCAACGTCTATATGCCGGAGATCTGGGAACCGAGGTGATGCAAAACTTTTTTTGATGTGTGTATGTACGCTCTGACATCGCAGCGATAGGATGTCATTTTAACCTGCTTAGGTAGAACGTACCCCTCGAAATGGAGCATTTCGACTAATTTCAGTAGTATAGAAAATGTTATAGTTTGATTGGGTCTCCTATAGTGTTACCTATGTATTTTGTGAAGGCGTATTTCATGAAGAGGGTACTGGGAGTGAGCAAGGCATCACCCTCCAGAACAGGGGCGGATCCAGACACTGGTCTTGGGGGAGGGGGGCGGTCATATCTGTCCTCAAAATGGAGAGGGGAGGGGGGGAGGGGGGTAATATACCATAATTAGATATGCAAATTTGAAAGTTAACAATAAACAACGAATTATTTGCGCATACATTTCCCAAAATGTGAATTTTTTTTCGAAATGTGAAATTTTTCGTTACTTTCCTACTTTCTGCGTGGTCACTAAAGAATATTTTCTTTGCTCATACTTGCCTATACTTACGTAGGCCTACACTCTGTCAGTATCGGACTGGCCTTAAGAGGCCTCGACGGGAGCGGGAGAGCAGGGGCCTTCCCCTCCCCCCTCCCCCAGTGACTTGCTCCAATTTCTACGCGGAAAAATATTTTTATGCGGAGTTGCGGAGTTTACTGACACGGGGATCGCGCGCATTGGAATACTGTGATCGTAATGAGCCCCCTTCGGAACTTACTGCCCCCCCCCCCCCCAACCCTTCCCTATTTTTAGAAACAATACGATAAGCTGATGTTAGAGGCCTACTCGCACAAGGGCCGAGGTCATTAATTTTAAGGCCCCGAGGCCCCTTGATGCCTCAGAAGCCTTGAATGGTCCGAGTGGGGTCAAAAGTCCCCCGGACCTCCTCATAGGTAATGATTGACTTTGTCCCTTTTGCGAGTAGCCCTCCCTCTCTTAAGTTGTAAACTAAGACGCAGAATATATTATCTAGCTAATAACTGAGATCACAGGCCTATTTGTGCAAGGGCCTAAGGGGGGTGGCTCGGCACTCAGAGTCTCCTAGAGGCCTCGATGGGAACTCCCGTTCCTCCCAATTGGCCAGTCCAACACTGCACTCTATTTTATCATTTGCCATGCCAATAATATCGCTAGAGCGCTTTCGTAAAGATAGACTTTTATTGTTTCCAAAACGCTATCATACCGGGTTCATAGTTTATAGTTACTGTATTACAGTAATGTGATTAAAGGGTAGGAGAGTAAAATCAGAATTATATAGTTCGCTGACTGACAACCGTAAAAAAATAACTATACTGTATAGCTTAGACAATAGCTTCAAGATTAAATAAAAACCCGGCTCGAGGCCCGAGGTATTTTAATCCATCGACCAGAAAAGATCGTTTAAGACACAATTTAATCAGATTTACGGGAGTTTAAAACTATATTTAACCTTTATTTTAGGGGTATAGGTTGAGCGAAATAAGAACAAGGCTACCCGAAATTATGACAGGTACATGTGTATTGCTAATTGTACGTAAATATTACAAATACGGCAATTTTGTTCATAAAAACAATTTTAAGCCAAACAACAAACTCTAGTCACCGGTTTGGTTTTTTCGCGTACCGATCAATCACACGAGATGGGTCAACATAAACATCGTAGTGGACGTGCAACAAAGCAAGTCCGTTTAATCGTTCATCGGACATAGTTGACCGCAACCACGTATTCAGCCTTCTCAAAGAAGAATATGACCTTTCCGATGAAGCGGCGCTGACGGGTAAAGTAGCATAAATCTTGAGACATCGATGAATATTGGGGTACAACTCTTTATCGCAGGCAATTAAAACTTCCATAGCTTTCTTTTGGATGGTGGACCCCGATTCAAGCTCCCGGGACCACTTTGCCTTCCACATACGAAGTTTAGCCTGTAGAAGCCTTGTCGCAGATGCGGCAGAATGTTGGAGATGTTTGAAGTACTTTGCAGCGATTGTGTCCACATCCGCTGACGTCCATGATGATATTGGCATCATTGCTGATAGGCAGTGTAACGCCTGCGTTGCTTAAGGGAAGTGAGTGTTTAGGTCTTCTTGGACGTAGTCTAAAATGGGTATAAAAACGGCCCGACGATAGTACTCTTCTTCGGTTGACGCTGGATGATTTTCGCGGTGCTTTTGCCGCTGTGCGATGCGTGGGAGCAGAAGTTCGGTTTCAAGTTGTTTTGCCAGAGCTTCTGCTTCTTGGAAGAGCTCAGCAAATTGTGTTTCGCACTCTTTGCGCCTCTTGCTCAACACAGTAAGTGTCGTCTAGCGCATCCTGGGCTTCCTTCAAGTCTATTCGCCCTTTTTGAAACCAAATGCTGAGTGTTTTAATGTTTCCATGGATTTCTGACAAGCAAATGACGGTAACTATAAAATCACTCTCACAAAGAGCAGCTATGAGCGTTTTTGCCTTAGAAGCAATTTCTGAGTCCTTCCATAAAGTAATCGAGTCTAAACTCTCGACTATGTTCGGGAGTAAAGAGCGAAATTGTACAAAACCGTCGTGCCGTTCGATCCACCGCGTCTCACAAAGTCCACATAAAAGTTCACCTAGAGTTGCTTTAAATACATAGGAGCGTATTGAGGACGAATCAATGAATGTAAGTGACCTTCATAACTCCTATTGCATTTCGCACGGCGACGACTTTCGAGGACTTCGAAATAGAAAAATTCAGAGCGTGGTTATAACAAGGCCACCTAACGGCATGCTCTGCTTCGGTTTGCACCTCAGCGACAGCACCACAAGCTTCTGACGCCATCATAGCGCACCCGTCAGTACCAACGCCAACACACCGAAATTGGACAAGACTGTGACAGGCGCGGATCTAGAGTTTGGTTTGGGGGGGGGTCAGAGAATCGATATAGAGTTTGGCCTTGGGGGGGGGGGGGGTCATAGAATCGAAATTGTTAAGAAAAATGGTATCACTAAAAACGCAATCACAAAATAACCAAACGTACAAAACCAGACCAATTTTTTTGCAAGCTACATAGATAGAAATTTGATGTGTTTAACGCACCAAAAATATTCGTACAAATTGCAACGGCGTGTTTTGCGACTTTTACCTCGAGCTTCGAGAAAAGGATCAAGGTACGTTACAGTTTCGGCAAGTCGAGTTGGTACCGACAAAGGGAGAAAGTCACAGTTTAAATTGCCAACCAAGCTTGCGGTTTGGAGGTCGGCAAAAATTTTTGGTGCGAAAAAAGCCCCAGTTTCCTATCCGTGCATTGCTGCACATTCATCGTGACATCACTATAAACATCGATTCGGTAATCACAAGGTTTGCTAAACAAAATAGACGAGTTGATTTTGTTGTATAACTAATAGTTTTTATACAAGAGGTTTGAAGTTGTAAATATCTAAACTTGTAACAGAACATAATAATTCCAATAAAGATAATTCAGTATTGAATAAAATAAAATAAAATAAAAAACTGTTTTTCAGTTAAAATTCGTTAAGTTTTATTTGTCTGGTAATTGAATCCGCGCCTGGACTGTGATGCTTGAGAATACTTAACACAGTTTTATCCACGTCTCTGCCGGTTACGGTAGGCTCTGGGACTCTTTGGTTTCTTGTTTCTTGCTGGTTCTCTCTTTGGTTTGCGTTTTCTTCTTCTCCTCTATAGTTCTTGCATCTGCATCTTCATCCCTTGATTGTTGGTCGTATTCATCTTCATCATCTGGTTCTGCTACATTCTTTCTTCTTTTTCTTGATAGTAGGCTCTGCAATTTCTTGTTTCTTGGCTTTATTTTTGGCTTGAAATTTTCTCTTCGAATCCTCCTTAGTTTCTTCACCATCTTTATCTCTTGCTTGTATTTCCGTTTCTGCTGTTCTCTTAATTTTTTACACATTTGGATTTACATCGTCCTCTTCTGTTTCCGGTTCCTGAGGTCTCTTCTTAACAGCGCCATCTAGGATTTCTTCTTCGGTTTCTGCTTTCTTTGGTTCTTTTCCTTCCTGTAGCTCTCGCTCGGTTTCTGTTTCCGTCACGCTCTTTGCTTTTTCAGTATTGTCATAATTTAGCTGCTCTTCTCCAGTTTTCGGATTTGGCGATTCTTGCGCTAGCCCATCAGTATTAATTTTATTTCTCTTTCCATCGACATTCCCTTCTTTTCGGGCGATATCTTCATGTTCGGATACTGGGATTTCGTCTTTTTTTCTTCCTTTTACTTTCCCTTTAATTACGTCTTTTCCCTTAAAACGGTTGTGCACTGTTTCTCGGAGATTTATAAAGCTTATGAAGTCTCCATACAATTTACCTCGGTAGACATATCACAGGCGCGGGTGGAGCGGGCCGAAGAGGATTGTTCGTTTGTACTCGGCTCCGTTCGGACAAGCGCGGGCGCGGCGGCTGCGCTGTAATCAGTCAGCTCGGCTCGTCACAACAGTAGCAATAATGCAAGCGGGGTAGCGAGAAGAGAGCGTCGCGGCTAGGTAATTTAATTGATATTGCACGATTATTAACTGAATACTAGTTAGGTTAAAATCGTTGTTTATAGTTCGTTTTGTGCGTCTCCTCCTTCGCTTCTCTCCTCCACCTTCTCTCCTCTCCTTCACTTTTCCCCTTTTCCTTTCTCTTTTTCCCTCTTTTCTTTTCTCTGTGTGGGGGGTGGGGGGGGGGGCGGGGCGACCGACCATGCTCCAGACTAGTAGCCTATATGTTCTTATGAGAAAAACCTTCATAAAAGACATAAGACTAAAATACTGTCTGCCACCTACAGGATCAAGCCAGAGGCTGCAGTGGCTGCGAGATGTGAAGAGAGAAGAGATATAAGAGTTCTACAACACGAGTGTCATATGTTACAGAAACTTGACTTAAGAATGTCAAGAACAAAGAGATGTTACCAGGCTAGCCATACACGGTTTTCACCACACTATCTGCAGAAATACCACCTTTCACAAACCGATCAATGAGAACGTTTGTACTCTGTGTGATCAAAAGTGTAACCTATAACATACCACTGTGTTCGCCGTCAGGTGCTAGCTGTGGTGGCATCTAGTGACCAAGCTCACAGCTAGGTGTCGTTGACGGTAGCAAACGTAGGAACTACTTGAAATTGATCGTCGGCAGTCCTTACCTGAAATACAGATAACACACACTAATACAGCCATCACAATATTAACACTGGTCATCAGGCAGATTAGAAATGGTTAAATTCACTAGGTTAAGCAAGCTAATGCTCTATAGACCGCACCTAAGGACCATTCTACACGAGCGGGTAAAATGCTGCGTTTCGCCCGCCTCCTACCACGCCAAAATGTTTCAATCTACAGGTCACGGTCAAAACGCAGCGTGTGACCCGCCTAAAGCAGACCGCGCAAAAATTGTGCAATCTACACCCTGACGGTCAAAACGTGGCGTGTGAACAGAAGCGCCTACTATTATATTCTTTCTACTGAGACAAGTAGTCCACCCCGTGGCACTACAGCCCATGAGAGGCCTAGGCCTACCAAGCGACCGCTGCCCAGCCATTTGGCCTGCAGATATTGGGGTGAAACGTGGTCAGCGCATTGGATCCTCTCGGCCGTTAATCTTGGTTTTCGTGACTGGGGCGCTGCCTCACTGTCAGAAAGCTACTCAATTGTCCTCACGAGGCTGAGTGCACCCGGTTCCAGCCCTCACGTCAGTTTCCAAAATCCCTGACGGAGCCAGGAATCGAACCCGGGGCCTCCTGGTGATAGGCAGGCGCGCTACCCCAACACCACACAGTCGGCGAGACAAGCACAGTAGTCTACTCACATCTATTGAGTGCTGCGATGGACATGGATACAGTGCAAGTCGGTTGCGTTGCAGGAATGTTATTGTTAAATGATATGCTTAATAATTAATATAATGGGGAAAAGAGGCGCTGGTGGATTCATACCACATTACCGAATCGATTGTGGCGGTCGATTGTCGATCTCCGTATCAAACATAATGCAGCGCAACATACGTGAATTCACAGTAAACAACAGGAGGTTACTGACGCGTGTTAACTACTTGCAAAACGCCACGTGTAGTTTAGTTCGTGGGTCTCCCGCTAGTGGGCAGGACGCCTCCAGCGGCGTGCTTCCCGCCCGACGCATCTCGAACGCCTCCTCCCGCGACCGGCAAAACGCTCGTGTGGACAGACCAATAATTCATTACTGTAGGTTCTGTCCGATTGCGCGGTAGGAGGCGAGCAAAACGCGGCGTTTTACCCGCCCGTGTAGAATGGCCCTTAATAAATTATTAGGTAGCACTACAGAACAGGAGACCAAAGGTATAAAAAAATTAGGTAATGAAATTTGCCTTAGTACCTATAGTAAAGGTATCCGGAGATGTTAAAATAATAGATGTTGACTCGTCCGCTGCCATAAACCCACCCAGCCATCCCAAATAGATACACGACTTATATAGCAGAAATGAAGTCCTTTGTAGCCATCTTGCTTACTAAGTCAGGAATGCCAACCCCATGCATTTGGCACTATTTCACATCGGGTATAGAACGAGTAAACAAAAGAGCGTCGATAAAGTAATGTAATGAAAAATTGCGCCAATTGTCATTGTTTATTTATGTATTTATAATGTTTTACATACAAAAACAGACCTAACCTGGGGCTTACGCCCCAGACCCCCTTGCTTGTGGTACTAGCAGTAATTTTCGACCAGGCAGTACCTAACCTAGTAGCGGACATAAATTCTATCTTATTAATGTTTTACATACAAAAACAAACCTAACCTGGGGCTTACGCCCCAGACCCCCTTGCTTGTGGTACTAGCAGTAATTTTCCGCAAGACAGTGCTTAACTTAGTGGAAATTTGTAACAATTTCAAATTTTACGTGTCATATGGTGAATTTTGTAATGGACATGTTGGTAACGTACTCAGATGTTCGTTTTTCGGGTGTCACATGATGTATGACGTAGTGTCCAAGATAGCGTCCATAGTGAAATGAAGACAATGCTAAAAGCATTATTTTCGTAAATAATCAATTAAAAGGAATTATTCCGGTGCAGCAGTGGCAATTGAGAAAGTAAAACGACTCCCAACATCTCCGAGAAAGGTTTGTCATTCATAAATACTATATTTTCAGTAATATACCTGGTTGAAAGTTACGACGGCTTGGTCTCCTGTTCTGTAGTTTTAATAATTAGGTAGTCCGGTGCAGCAGTGGTAATTGAGAAAGTAAAACGACTCCCAACATCTCCGAGAAAGGTTTGTCATTCATAAATACTATATTTTCAGTAATATACCTGGTTGAAAGTTACGACGGCTTGGTCTCCTGTTCTGTAGTTTTAATAATTATTTTAGTGTTTTTCTAATAAAACGAGATCGTTACCTTAAGTTGCTGCCCGGATATTAGTGTTCACTCGTAAATCCATCTTCTTCTTCTTCTCCTTCCTAGCGTTGTCCCTCTGGTGCAGGGTCTTTATCACTCGTAAATCCATACCGCACTTAATTCTGTCTGGCTGCGTGGCTCAGGGGTAACGTTCTCGCTTGCTGAGCCCAAGGTTGCAGGTTCAAAACTTGGCGCAGTCAGCTGGCATTTGTGGGTGCGCAAATGCGAGGGAGCCGTGTCAGTAGATATACTGGCACGTTAAAGATCCCCTTCGTGGCAAAATTCCGGCACCCCGGCGTCTCTAAAAGCCAGTGTAGTTAAAAGGGACGTAAAACCAATAACATTATTATACGCACTTAATTCACTGGTAAATACCTCACGCACTAAATTCACGCGTAAATACATGACGCACTAAATTCACTCGTAAATACATGTCGAACTTAAGGGACACTGGGACTGAAATTTTCAAATTCTATATAAACTGAGGTACAGCTTTGAAATTTTATATGGTTATGAATAGTCATATTATAAACCACTTTGGGAAATGTGAGCATTGTAAGTTGATTAGTTCTCTAGATATTAATTATTTTGTACATTTATTGTGCTAATTATTCAAGTTTTATAAAGGTCAGCCGCGTTAAAAAAAACAAGATAGTGTAACTTTTAGGTAATATTCTATTGCACTATAACAATTGGAAGAAACCTACGGATCCGATTTTGAATTGCATTAATGAGTGTCAAGAAATTAATTTTTTTCCATCTCCAAGTTTTTTTCTACAAAAAAATCGTATTTTTTCCAGTTTGAATTTTTTTTGCAGCCAAACCAAAAGTGCAATCTAAAAAACGATCCGCAGGTTTATAGTCATTGCAATGAAGATAATAAATTCCCATTTTGAAAGCAATATCATAAGATTTATGACGCGAGTAACATTTTGAATGCCTGAAAAAGTGAATCCGAGAAAACAGCAATTTTCTAAAATGATGCAGAATTTACAAGGTTTCAGCTTACCAATGACATTAGGACTGTCCTACAGCATAGGTGACACCCTCCTTCTTCTGTTTTGCAGCCTCCTCCTTCATTTCTGTCAGTTTCACCTTCCGTCGACATGCTTTCGCTTCTCCAATTATGACCGCGGACTTACATACTTCCTGCGACTGTCACATCTTTCAAGTGTTTGTGCTGTGACATGAGATACTGAAGTTAGTCTTATTCCTGATTTCAACTCTGTTGTTGCACTACACCCCATGTTGAATTCTGTTACAGAATTCCAAACAGCAATTTCAAGTATCTTCCGTGAAATAAAAATCTCTTTTCGGCACTTCCTCCAGATAACAGAATGCAGAGACTCATTCTGATTTTCAGTAGCACCACGGATGCATCTGGATAGTAGCTCATCTGATGCCAGCCTTTGATAAACAGCATAATCTTGACAACTAAGGGTTCTTATAGTTCTACAGCCATTTTGTCATGACTCTGTGGTGTTTTACCAGCTGCGATACTTCGATTGTAGAAACACCAAGACTCAGAACCTTCAGGACACTTACTGTGCTGGGGCGTTTAAAGGACACACCGTGCATTTTAAAGCTACGCCAGGGCTTTAAAAATGGTGGAATTCGGATAAAACACTGCTATATGATCCGCAGGGGATAGGGGTGTATTAATATGGAAAAAACCGAAAATCGACATTTTCCACAAATTTCACTAAAATTTCAGTCCCAGTGTCCCTTAAATATGTTACATAAAATAATTCAAGCAAACCGTTGTCATGGTTACTCACTCATTGTAGGGATCATGCTGTACACAACGTTTATTGTAGCGATCACACTGTATACCACATGACAATCATCTAGTCAGAGTGCGGACCGTACAGAGTCAGGGCTGGATTTACCAATAGCCCCATAGGTCCCGGCCTAGTGCCGCACCATGCTGAGGGGCGCAAAATTAATCCGCATTTTTTTATCATTTTAATTGATTATGTCGATTTCGCTGGGGTCTGGCGTTACGTTACGGTGACGGGACGAAATATACCGAAAATGCACTGAGGTATGTGACGTCATAGTAGTGCTTGAGCTTCCTCCTTTCCGCGCGCGCTCCGGTGAGCGTGACGTCATCCCGCCAGCTACCTCTTTGACCTTGGTTTGCACTTGTTTTTTTTTCTTTTTTTTCTAACGGACTTTGAGTTCACGCAGAAGTTGTAGCATTTGTAGCATTTAAAATGATATAAAGTCTAGTCTTTTTCAGACTGTCTATCAGTGTTTTTTGTCACAAAATTTCTATAAAATGTTATAGACTACAATACACCTATTTCGAACAATTTTATGATTTAAATTAAGCTTTCCAAAATGTTGATACTTTTTCAATTTATATTGTTCCCATTATTTTCCAACAAATGTTTTGCAACAACAGATTTTTCGACTTCAGCTTTAGAACAGAAATATTTTATGATTTATTGGGAGAAAATTTAAGTCTTGAATTTTAATATCAATTTAATTTGAATAATTCATTATGCATTGTTGTAGGTTGTATGATGTAGTGTATCTGTGTATCTGAATATCTGTAAGTGTATAATGAGTCTTAAATGGTTTAAACTTATTTTAATATCCCGTTGACCTATTTATTTATATATTTTTTTTACACGCGAATGTACCACTTAGGATCACGCTACAACTTCATTTATTTTTCTTGGTGCGAAGTTTTCTCTGCACCCAATACTCCTTCATGCGTTCGCTGGCCTCTTTACGCTGTTCGTCCGTCCAGGCTCTTCTGTTCTTCTTAGGTTTTCTTGCGGCTTGAATCCCTTCCAAATTACTCAGTATGTTCCGAAATCTATTTCTGTTTAATTGCTGGTCTTCAGAGATGTTCAATCTATACATATCCACCTTTGTTCCCTTAATCCATGCTGTTGTGGTCTTCTTTCACCAGAATTAATCAAATATCCGTTTGGTGAGTCTATTTTGGTCCATTCTGTATACATGTCCGAGAAACTTCAACCTCTTCTTCATAGTCTCAGTGATTCTTTCTACTTTCTGGTAGTTTACATATACACATTTATAAACAGCGAATTCTCTCATACAGAATACGTTGGTGGTGCTCAGGGCCGGATTTATCATATAGCACAAGTAATGCGACGGGCTCCGCATTCCAGGGAGCCCCGCACCTAGAGCAGAAAAGTTCAGCTAGTGCTGCACCTTGGCGACGAGGAGTAAAATTTGCGACAAAGCCCAGATTTGCTGCAGTGCCGTGCTGTAGTAAACTCTAGTGTGTGTCTTTTGACTGTGTGCTGGTCATCTTTGTCTGAAAGGTTTTCATCGTCTAACTTCAAAATAACTATCGAACTTCTGAGGGTGGCTTCGGTGGCGTAGTTGGTAGCATGCTGAGTTTCTATGCCCAAAGTCGCGGGTTCAAACCCGTCCGAAGTCGTCGGATTTTTTAAGAGCGTTAAAAATCCCTCAGTATGCCCTCCTTCGGAGGGGAAGTAAAGCCGGCGGTCTCATGTGATAGATTGAAAATGAGAATCCACAGCCTGCTTCCAGTCTCCGACCGGGTCAGGAATGGAATGAATGAAGCCCCCATCTAGCGGTGAGGATATGAACTGTGCCGGTTGCCGAGGCCTGACGAACTCCTCTGGGGCAATGATTAAATGAATGACAGATGAAAATATGAAATGATAGTGGAGAGTGTTGCTGGAATGAAATTTTGACAGGGAAAACCTGAGTACCCGGAGAAAAACCTGTCTGCCTCCGTTTTGTCCAGCACAGATCTCACATGGAGTGACCGGGATTTCAACCACGGACCCAGCGGTGAGAGGCCGGTGTGCTTCCGCCTAAGCCATGGAGGTTCATAGATTAATGGCATGAAAACGAACCTTCTACTAACTACACGTGCATGAAGGCAAAATTTGTAGGCTAGAATTGATAACGCTCTATTAGTTCCAACGTTCGCCACCAGGTGCTGACTGCGATGCCATCTAGTAGCCAAGTCCGCAAGCTAGGTGTTGTGGACGGTAGCATTTGGTAGCAATAGTACAAACTACTTGAAATTAAAAGTCTGCAGTCCTTCCTTGAATTAAGAAACAGATAACACACACTAATACAGCCATCACAATTAACACCGGTTATCAGACAGATTCTACACAGACCCAAAGTATACGGGGCTACATAACTGCGTTGTCGCAGCCCCTAAACTTAGGAACCAATCATCCAACGAACTTCTGAGACTGTATCAGGTCATCGTTCAAGGTAAGTTTATTTGACGTACCGTACCGGTATTATTAGCCTACTTTCAATTTTTGCAAAAAATGAAAGTAGACTTATGAGATCACTACAGGGCGAAAAAAGTGTGTCTGTCTGTGTGTGTGTATGTGTGTGAGTCTGTGTGTGTGTATGTGTGTGTGAGTGTGTGTGTACTCTGAATGTCTGTCCCCCGCTATCAATTCGAACACGGTGAGCGCAAATTGAACAAAATTTGGTGCAAAGGTAGCACTAGCAAAGGACACCTCAGTGTCATGTTTTATATCGCCGCCATCTTGACGGAAACGTAATGGCGGGCACACTAATGTTCAAAGCTTAAATCAAATTACGACTAACCTAATCATCCGATCTCTACCACATTTTGCAACAACATACCTTTATGGAGGCAGCATCATTTGACCAAACTAATAGGTCATCAGCCTAATAGTTTGCGGATGGCGGCCATCTTTGTGTGAAAATCGATTGCCCCTATTAATTCGAACACGGTGAAACCGAATGGAACGAAATTTGGTACAGAGGTAGTACTAGCAAAGGGCACCCCAGTGTCATGTTTTATATCGCCGCCATCTTGACGCAAACATAATGGCGACCACACAAATGTTCAAAGCTTAAATCAAATTACGACTAACCTAATCATCCGATCTCTACCAAATTTTGCAACAACATACCTTTATGGAGGAAGCATCCTTTGTCAAATCTAATAGGTCATTAGCCTAATAGTTTGCGGATGGCGGCCATCTTTGTGTCAAAATCGATTACCCCTATTAATTCGAACACGGTGAAACCGAATGGAATGAAATTTGGTACAGAGGTAGCACTAGCAAAGGGCACCCCAGTGTCATGTTTTATATCGCCGCTGTCTTGACGAAAACGTAATGGCGGCCACCCAAATGTTCAAAGCTAAAATCAAATTACGACTAACCTAATCATCCGATCTCTACCAAATTTTACAACAACATATCTTTATGAAGTGAGCATCCTTTGACAAATCTAATAGGTCATTAGCCTAATAGTTTGCGGATGGCGGCCATCTTTGTGTCAAAATCGATTACCCCTATTAATTCGAACACGGTGAAACCGAATGGAATGAAGTTTGGTACAGAGGTAGTACTAGGAAAGGCCACCTCAGTGTCATGTTTTATGTCACCGCCATCTCGACGGAAACGTGATGGCGGCCACACAAATGTTCAAAGCTTAAATCAAATTACGACTAACCTAATCATCCGATCTCTACCAAATTTTGCAACAACATACGTTTATGGAGGAAGCATTCTTTGACAAATACAATAGGTCATTAGCCTAATAGTTTGCGGATGGCGGCCATTTTTGTGTCAAAATCGATTACCCCTATTAATTCGAACACGGTGAAACCGAATGGAATGAAATTTGGTACGGAGGTAGCACTAGCAAAGAGCACCTCAGTGTCATGTTTTATATCGCCGCCATCTTGACGGAAACGTAATGGCGGCCACACAAATATTCAAAGCTTAAATCAAATTACGATTAACCTAATCATCCGATCTCTACCAAATTTTGCAACAACATACCTTTATGGAGGGAGCATCCTTTGACCAAACTAATAGGTCATTAGCCTAATATTTTGCGGATGGTGGCCATCTTTGTGTGAAAATCGATTCCCCCTATTAATTCGAACACGGTGAAACCGAATGGAACGACATTTGGTACAGAGGTAGCACTAGAAAAGGCCACCTCAGTGTCATGTTTTATATCACAGCCATCTTGACGTAAACGTAATCGTGGCCACCCAAATGTTAAGGGCTAAAATGTAATTACGACCAACCTAATAATCTAGTCTCTACCAAATTTTGCAACAACAAACCTTTATGTGGGAAGCATATTCTGACCAAACTGCTAGATCATCAGCCCAACAATTTACAAGTGTAAGCACAAACATGTAATATGGTTACTGGTGGAACTTAAACTACAGTGTCTAGCCAAAATACAAGCCGATATTATTGATTAATATTTAGAAAATAGCTTAAGTTTTAGATTTTGGAATTTTTAATATTTCTTGTTTAACAATTTTACAATAACTTCCAATTATCTTTTGCATGGATATTAGTACCAATGAGTATGATACGCATGCCTATCTTTGTGATATAGCTGATAGATTACCCAATGATTTTAAAGTAACTCACCTGAACACGCAGTCACTTAAAATGCTAGAACATTTCGCAGAATTTGAATACACATTTGTTAACTCCGGTATTGATGTAATCGCTGTTAGTGAAACATGGTTCAATAAGTCCATTACTGATTCATCTGTAACCTTGCCAGGATATAATATCTACCGCAATGACAGACAACGTAGAGAAGGTGGTGGAGTAGCAGTGTATGTTCGACAGCACATTAAGTGCCGGGTTATCTGCAAATCCCCAATTAATGAGAATTTCAGACCTGAGTACCTATTCGTAGAGATTTGCCTGAAAGATACTAAAGTATTATTTTTTTGTGTTTATAGATCACCCAAAGTCGGTTTTATGGAGCTACTATTAAATGACATGCTTTCACACATTTTTAGTTATAAATATGTAATATTAGCCGGTGATTTCAATGCCCATTTTGGGTCGGCTACATTTGAAACGAAAAACATAGTAGAAACTCTAAATACTTGCAATCTGTCGTGGCTCCCGTATCAAGATACACATCAAACTGCAACCTCCTCTTCTACTCTGGATCTAATAGCATCCAACTGCAATGAGCACGTGATTGAGTTTGGCCAACCAGCTGCTTCTGGCTTCTCAGCACATGATCTCTTATACGCAGTATATACCCTGTCAACTCCAAAATATAAGCCCAGTATTCGAACTTTTCGAGACTTCAGCAGGTTTAATAATGAAAGGTTTCAGGCTGATGCCATCTCAGTTCCATGGCACACTGTTCTCGAGCAGCAAACTATAGATGAGAAGGTCGAAACATTCAACACATTTTTAATTGATTTATATGATCGCCATGCCCCAGTGCGCTCAGCTAACGTGAGGCACGCACCAGCTGCCTGGATCAACACAGAAATAAAAGATCTAATAAGATCTCGAAATAGAGCCAGAAAGAAGTGCAACAGAACACAGAAACCCGAGGACATTGTAGAATACAAAAGCTTACGCAACAGAACCCAGCAAGTTATTCGTAATACAAAGATACGTTACACTTATTCGCTAATTAATTCAGCTAAAAACTCTTCGGCTTTGTGGAGAGCTATAAAAACCCTCGGTGTTGGAAAATCCAGACACAAAAGCAATAACCCAACAATGAGCGCTGATGAGCTTAATAAGCATTATTTAAACGTATCAACCGTTGTAGACAGCAATAGAGTTTTGTCAACTGTTGCTAACTACAGGGAAAAATTTACTGACCGACGGGAAGAATTTCATTTTGGCTATATATATCCAGAGGACATTCAATTAGCCATATTTAGGATAACTTCAAAAGCCATAGGACCAGATCTTATATCTATTACGCTATTGAAAAGGAATATGGACCTCCTCATGCCAGTTTTATTGCATATATTTAACTATAGCCTGCAAATGGGTATTTATCCGACACAATGGAAAAAGCCAACATCAAAGCAATACCAAAATTCACGAACGCCTTAAACTGTAGTGACTTTAGACCAATAAGTATATTGTGTGCAATTGGGAAAGCGTTAGAACGGATTGTTTTTGATCAGTTTTATAAATATATAAATTCCAACAATATCCTAAACTCGAACCAATCTGGATATAAATCAAAACATAGTACTCTGACAGCCCTTATCAAAGTCACAGACGACATTCGTCTAGCAATGGACCGGAAGGAAATAACTATATTATCTCTATTCGATCTCAGCAAAGCCTTTGACAGAGTTCACCATGAGAACTACTAGTTAAATTAAGAAATCTAGGCCTTTCAAAGTCAGTAACGAACTGGTTTAGGTCTTACCTAACAGGCAGATGTCAGAGAGTAGACCTAGCCGATGACAATGTTTCAGAATGGTGTGAAGTAACAGCAGGTGTGTCGCAGGGTTCGGTCCTTGGTCCACTCCTGTTCTCCGTGTATATAAATGACCTTCCATCTGTCCTTAAATTCTGTCAACATCATATGTACGCAGATGACCTTCAGCTATATCTACACACGGATCTGAAATCCATTCATTTGAAGGTAGCTCTAATTAACAGTGACATTCAAAGCCTATCTCAGTACGCACTCGATCATAATCTAATACTTAACTTCGAAAAAACGCAAACGATCATCATCGGCTATACCAAATTACTCAGTTCCCTACCTGACCCAGTACCACCTTTACAGCTTGCATCCCAAACAGTTCCGTACCAGTCAGCAGTAAGAAATCTGGGAGTTATTTTTGACTCTCGATTATCGTGGCAGGACCACACAAACATGATTCTGAAAAGGGTTGCATCGTCATTATATCAAATTAGGCGCACATGCTTCTATTTGCCTCAAAATGTACGAAAGATACTGATACAGAGTTTGATATTACCAATATTTGACTATGGATCTATAATTTACCATGATATGGGAGAGGTCCTCAATACAAAATTGCAAAGAATGCAAAATGCTTGCTTGCGGTTTGTTCTCAATGTACCAAGAGAGTCTCATATAACTCCATTTTACGTCCAGATTGGATGGCTAAAGTTAAAGGAACGAAGACAGTATGCCATGGCTCTGACTGTGATAAAAATTCTAAAATTCAAAATTCCGTCTTATATTTACTGCACACTAACTCCCATGCAATCAGTGCATAACCGTGCGAATAGACACACTGCACAAATGCTCCAGATACCTCATCACAGAACCGAAAAATGCAAAGGTTCATTCCGTATTTCAGCTAGTATTCTCTGGAATAAATATAAATTGCACCAGTATTCAGGACTTCCTATCAGAGCGATAAAACACTCCCTTCATTGTAATCTATCAGCTATACAATTATCATGTTCAAGGTGAACGGATGTAATAACAAGAACTTCTATTTTCAACTGTATGTATAGGTTAAGTTTTTTCTTCCTTCATTTATTCAATTGTATTTAACCGCCCTCTGAATGAAGAGAGCTGCATAAAGAGGCTTTGTAGCCTCAGTGGCCTGTATAAGAGAAACAATAAATAAATTCAAATTCAAATTCAATAGTTTGCAGATGGTGGCCAAGTATGTGTGCAAATCGATTCCCCCTATCAATTCAAACACGGTGAAACCGAATTGAACGAAATTTGGTACAGAGGTAGCACTAGCAAAATGCACCTCAGTGTCATGTTTTATATCGCCGCCATCTTGACGGAAATGGAATGACGGCCACCCAAATGTTAAAAGCTTAAATCAAATTTCGACCATCCTAATAATTTGATCTCTACCGGATTTTGCAACAACATGCCTTTTTGTGGAAAGCATCTTATGACTGACTACAAGGTCATCAGCCCAATAGTTTGCAAATAGCGGCCATATATGTGTGCAAATCCATTCCCCAGATCAATTCAAACACGGTGAAACCGAATTGAATGAATTTTTTTACAGAGGTAGCAATAGCAAAGGGCACCTCATATTCATGTTTAATATCCCTATAGCACGTTGTATTTCAACAAGCTACTACAACCAACATTCAATTATACTCCTTGAAAAGGACAAAGAGTTATAACAATACCCATGCATTTAGGAGAAAGTAGGCTATATGTTCTTTACAAAACATCTTGTTTTTAAATATTTATTTACCTTCGAGCATACAATAGGATAGGGAGGGCGCTGCCAGCGGATCATCGGGCCAGAATAAAATCAGCTGATGTTGGTATAAAATGGCGCCTAATCCCGAGCTGTCAACGTGAGCGGGAAGATTATACATAATTATCATCGATAAACGAGATAATTTTTGTAGTATGATATATTACACATATTATAAAATACGTATTGTCCTGAACGCAAGAAGCTGAATGAGAAGATTTATAGCAAAAATGGTTATATCTTGCACTGCTTACAATTGTAGTCAAAAGTTTGAAAAAAGTAGCAGGATATCTTTTCACAGGTCTTGTTTTTCTTTAATTGTTATGGATATTTTGTTGTCTGGTACTACTCATTAGGCTTCATTAACACTTGTATTATAGTTTGATTAATAGTCTGAACATTCAGACATGTTAAACAATTTACGAGCCTTACTGTAGTCGCATATGATGTGTAACATCTGACATAGAAGAAACCTCACGTGAAATTGTTGATACACCGGCATTTTATACTATTATTGGCACAAATATTAATCTATTGTAAAAGGGAGTGTTTTACAGATATTGTAGTTTATAATACAGAACTCTTTTTATTAGATGATTTGTAGCTTCCACCAGCACTAGCCTAAATAATGAATACGATATGGATCAACTAGATTAATAGACGCGACACCGCTGATAACCTTAAATTCCTTATAATCAGGTCCTCTTCATTCACAGACCAACACGTAATTTCATATGGCTTCTGTTAAAATGAGTCATATTGATATGATAAATATCGTTTAAAATGATAATCTGGTAGCAAAAATATCTACCCCGTCCGGGACTCGAACCCCAGATTTCTAGATACACAGTCATAAGCACTAACCCCACGGCTATTCCGACTACGGAAATCTGGTGCACAAGATGGTGACTTATTTCCACGTTCCAATAATACTGCATTACGGAATTAAGTTTCATTTATATTTTGCTTGTTTCGATAATGTTCCTGCGTGAAATTGAGTTTAGAATTCCTTATGAAGAGGCCCTCTTGTGAGTAAAGAGAATGTATTCTGTAATAGATCATGAAGGCTTGCTCAATTCTCGTATAACCACAACGATTATATTATATTGACTAGCAGAAGTACCCGCTCTTCGAACGGTCTTCGGTATTAATAACCAGACGTTATCAATTGAGCTACTGTTGCAATGGTTAGGGGCTTGTTATTCCTTCATATGTTTATCAGAGCGAAGTTAGTATTCTGGGAATATCACACACACTGTTAATTTAAGGGCCTTAAAATGTGGGTTTCGGAGACTCATTATAGACTCCCGAATTTTGTGTCCCACATTGAAAAGCGCAACATATGCTTTGGTCGTCCTTCCAGGAAAATTTTTATATTTCGCCTATTTTAGCATGTATTTTGAAAAGTTTCTTCCTATACCAATCCTTCAATGAGAATTACGGCGAAGAGTTTTATAAATAATTGGTGTATTGACTCTCATGGATACCTAATTTTACGATGCTCCAAACATTCGAACACGAGTTATAGGCGTACATAAAGATACACAGAAAGGCCGAAAATCCCTAAGTATGCCTTTCTTCGGAGGGGAAGTAAAGCCGGCGGTCCCATGTCATAGATTTATGGCATGTAATATAGAATCTTTCACTAACTACAATTGTGTGAAGCTAAATTTGTAGGTTAGATTTGATTAACGCTCTATTAGTTCCAAAGTTTGCCGGTTGCGGTGGCATCTAGTAGCCAAGTCACAGCTAGGTGTCGTTGACGGTAGCATTTGGTAGCAAAAGTAGGAACTACTGGAAATTGATCGTCTGCAGTCCTTACCTTAAATACAGATAACACACACTAATACAGCCATCACAATTAACACCGGTTACCAGACAGATTCTACACACACGAGGCTACGTGAACGCGTTATTGCAGCTTCTAAACTGAGGAACCAACCAACCAACCTACAACATATTACCCAGAAATCCGAATATGGATATATCAACCACACGGTTTGAAACAAAATCATCCTTACGATATGCCCGTTTGTCGAAAAAAAAATAGAATGTGCTCAGTCTAAATTCACCTAACGTGTACTTCCTGAAGTGAAAATAAAATTGAAAACCTCGTAGACGAAACGCAATATACCTCACATAAAGACTGACCCTCACCGTTGTGTAAAGTCCCCATCCACAGGAAGACGCCTTTAACAAATTATAAAGGCTTGTGGTGCATGGATATTCAGGTTTTTTAGCCACCAATGGCCCTAATTCCTAATAGCCGCAAAAAATACTATTTCAATTGAGTATTTTTTGAAAATAATGTTGCTGTTTGGAGATATAATTCTGTACGACATATCACACGTGTACATCACGTGAAAAAATTCTAGGGTACCCCTTGCCCCCTTAAACGCATTGATGAATTTGACAGTCTATGTTGGTTCCGTGATAACCTTATAGCAATTTGCAAACTTTCACAGAAATGTAATAAGTGGAGTGGCATTGATTTTTACAGAAATAGATGGAACGTTGGATGTCTTCTCTTGATAACCTGATGTCATGGTTGCCGGCTTGCATTCCTTCATTAGTTTGAAAATGAAAATCCACAGCCTGCTTCCAGTCTCCGACCGGGTCAGGAATGGAATGAATGGAGCCCCCATCTAGCGGCGAGGATATGAACTGTGCCGGCTGCCGAGGCCTGACGCACTCCTCTGGGGCAATGATTAAATGAATGACAGATGAAATGAAATGATAGTGGAGAGTGTTGCTGGAATGAAATTTTGACAGGGAAAACCGGAGTACCCGGAGAAAAACCTGTCTGCCTCCGTTTTGTCCAGCACAGATCTCACATGGAATGACCGGGATTTGAACCACGGACCCAGCGGTGAGAGGCCGGCGTGCTGCCGCCTCAGCCACGGAGGCTCCCCCTTCATTAGTTTATTAAATTAAATTAGTTTTCTGGGAATATCTCAGAAACTGTTGGTTTTAGAGCCTTAAAATATAGTTTTCGGGAACCCTCGAGTTTTGTTTCTGCCACCGAGGGGCTAATAATGAGCTTTGTCTCGTCGTTGTATGCCAAAATATAATAATAATAATAATAATAATAATAATAATAATAATAATAATAATAATAATAATAATAATAATAATAATGATAATATAATAAATGCAATATAGGGATAGGGATATAAAAGACCTTCCGTACCACACCCGCACGTGAAAATCGCGTGACAAAATTCTAGTGTACCCCTTGACCCCCTTAAGCTCATTATACGTATTGATGAATTTTACAGCTTAATTTGGTTCTGTGATAACCTTATAGCCGTTTGCAAACTTCACGGTAATGTAATAAATGGAATTGCATTGCGTCTTACAGAAATAGGTGGTCCTCTGAGATTTTGTTGCCATGGTTACCAGATTGCATTCTTTCATTAGATTATTAAATTAAATTAAATTAGTTTTCTGGGAATATCTCAAAAACTGTTGGTTTTAGGGCCTTAAAATGTGGTCCGAGTTTTGTTTCTCACATCGAGGGGTTGAAAATAAGCTTTTTCTCGTCCTTTTACGCCTATTTCAGCATGAATTTTAATTGGGCAGGCCTCCTTTTATGAGAGGTACGGAGAAGAGTTACATCAATGATTAGTGAGGTGCTTCTGATGGATATCTGTATCAAATTTTACGTTGATCCACCCAGCCGTTCTCAAGTTATAAGGACTCGAAGTTGTCCACAGACAAACAGACAGACAAACAGACAAAAAATATTTTTGTGCATATCCGTCATAAAACTGTCTGAAACGCGCAAATAACGCAAATTTCCGTGGAAATTCAGAAAAAACAGACAAACTTTCATTTTTTTATATATAGAGATGACTGCATTACCGTTATGTGGGTTAATATTTGAATAGCCATTGTGCATAAACATAATACCGGCAATGCCGACTACTTACAATGTTTGATATTAAGGCATTTTACCATTTAAATACTGATACGAATACTTCGAACATGTACCATGTAATTTGTTTCATTCACTTGACACCAGAGTTCGCATGAGCGTTTACCGTTCAGTATGGCATATACATTCCACAGGCCAAGAGTACGTCGTGGTATCAATTTCCGACACGCGCGCTCATTGTTTCTCGTACCACTGCCCGCTGGATCGATCGATCGAGTGGCCAGTGCATACTTCCGTTTTCCACCACTGCCAGCTAGTACACTTCCGTTCGATCGATCGAGCGGGCAGTGAATACTTCCGTTTTCCACCACTGCCAGCTAGTACACTTCCGTTCGATCGATCGAGCGGGCAGTGCATACTTCCGTTCGATCCACCATTGCCAGCTCGATCGTTCCGATCCACTTCCGTCCCCAATTTTCAAAATCACTCCCACAAAACTATCCAGCAACCGAGCGGAAAGCTGTTACACATCAACAATTTGTGACGAGTGAGTGATAGTGACTTATTGTGACTGATAACGTATATGTTAGGCCCCTTGAAACATCCATGTTCATTCAAAACTGTATATACATACTGTATAAACTAAATGTGCAGGCCTGTGCATTTTATAACTTAAGAGTAATGGTGGTTCTTAGGGCAGGCCACAAAGGTCAGCTGCAGAAAACGTTGCTGTTTTCAAAGTTGCATTGATTATAGTTAAAATTAAGTTAATGGATCCGATCGGAGGATTATGGTCCAACATTCTTGATTTATAAAGCATAACCAGCATAATAGAGATATGCATGTTTCCAGTATGCTTTGTCGAGTTTTTTATTTTAGATATGTAAAAATATCACAAATGAAACCAAGTCAGACAATTATTACGGATAAAACTTATACGTAAAATATTTTATTCACCGTCATTTAATTTCCTAACCATGTACACACGTCACCGTATGCATTCCAACAGTGATATGTCAACACACCAAAATATCGCATATAGCGATGATACTTCACACCTTTCATACAAAAAAGACAGCAATATTCAGAAGGAATTGTAGTTATCGCCAACTTCAACAGAAATAATCGGTTAATCACAAGTAATACGCTTGAATCTGGATTTAAAGTCATTTCATAATGCTATTCTTATGGGAGACATTTTTGTTTTTCCCAACATCAGCAGATCTTATTTTGGCCCCACGGTCGGCCGGTAGAAGCATAGCGGGCGCCCTCTCTATCCTAGTATATGCTCGAAGATATTTACATACATTTTGAATTGTTGGGGGCCTTGATGAGATCTTGCCACTGCCAGCTTGGTCGCATTACCCTGGCTGCTTTCCATCCAAAAGACAGGCTACGACCACACTTGCGTGATTTCCCGCACCAGGACTGCGTCTTTGTCAGGCAGCTGAACGTCCTGGGAGGTGGGTGGCCACACATGCGATTTGTCACGCTGGATTTCTGCGTGAAAAACATCTGTCGGGGTTAGCAGTGACGCCTAGCGACGTGAAATGACAGAATATTATATGCCATGTATATTGTATTGTCTCCACGTTCCTAGGCGTTATTGCTATCCCCGTGTTTGCACGCGTGATTTTATTAGTGTGTTGTATATTGTGAGTAGTAAAGCTCTGCATGTGGAAGTCATTCCATTAACTCCGTTGTTGCGTTATCTGCTGCGTTGGTTATTCTTCGTCATCGTCATCGTGGTCAAAGAAAATATTGGATCCATCATTTCTCTGTTTTTGAAGTCTTGGTTGTATCGTAAAGGCACGGGTACCTTTGTACCGTACCTCCAAAATTATTCACTCACGGTACGGTACTTAAATATACGAGGGGCGTTTTTTAAGTAATACCCGTTGTGATATTACGCTGTTGCAGCACTGCGGTCGGCATTCCGTGCAGGTGGGCTGTGTACCTGCATCTATTGGCAAGGCTGAGACGCCATTACGGCAACAGTCGCACATGTGTGGGTGTGTTGAAAAGCTTTTGAAATGCCATTGCCGATCACGGCTCCCGCCAACTCGTAGAAAAAAGAGAAAACTCCCCTGTAAGATATGCTGCCAATTCGCCACTACTGTCAGGCAAATTGCGTGCTTACTCAGGAGAACTCCGTATGTTTAGGAGTTATACGCAATTTGCCTGACAGTGGTGGCCAAATGGCGGCATATCTTACAGGGGAGTTTTCTCTTTTTTCTACGAGTCGGCGGGATCCGTGATCGGCGATACCATTTCAAAAGCCTGTCAACACACCCACACATGGGTGACTGTTGCCGTAAAGGTGTCTCAGCCTTGACAATAGATGCAGGTACACAGCGCACCTGCACGGAATACCGACCGCAGTGCTGCAATGGCGTAATATCACAACGGGTATTACTTAAAAAACGCCCCTCGTATATGTTTGTTCTAGGTGCGAGGCTCCCAGATAAGTTTAGACTAGGGAACCTTTTTGACGTGACAACGTCAAATATATTGTTGGAATACAGTGACGTTTGTGAAAAAGTGTTACAGTGAAATAGCGTTTTACCTCTCTCCTGCTGCAACGCTCTCTCTCTCTTCTGCTTCTGCACTCGAGTATCGCTACTGCAGTTTTTGGATGTCACGGGCGAAACTCTGAATGGATTGTGATCCGGCTTTCACCATTATGTAAAGGATATCTCGAGGAAGTTTTCTGCAGAAATATATTTATTAATAATCAAAGGAAGCCTAGCAGTAACGATTTCAGTGAAAAAGTTAAAAGAAACACGAAGTTCCGTGACGAACTAAAGAGCCTACTTTCCTTAAAATTAAGTTTCATGCCAATGATTAATCTACATTATATGAACCTATCTAGAATAATGACGAAATTAAGTTGGTAATATCGTAATGTCTAATTAGTTCGAAATATACCTGGTATAATGTAGCCTAATAGAGCATTACAGTTGGCTGCCCGGGTGACTGAATATATTCTTAGTTCCATCTCTTAGGGTACAGAATTTAAAAAATGGTTGAAGTCCAACGGACGTTACATGCAGTTAGACATTGGATCTATCAGCACGCGTAAAAGCATGTTGGCAACAATATCATGCGTGTGCTGGTCAGAAATAGCCTAATCTGAAATATTATGATATCTTGTTGTGCCAATTTTGGACGAAATCCATTTGTTAGTATATAAGTTACATGTATTTTAAAAGTGGACCTATCAGCAGGCATAGTATCATGTTGGCAGCACTGACTTATATTAATTATTCCAAATTAATCTAGAATGTCAGGTGATATACGTGTGCAAAATATAGGGCTGTTGGCTTGCATACTTCCTGATATATAGATATTAGGTTAAAAAAATATAGACAGAATTTATTAATAGTTGGCAGCCTTGATTGATCCTAAGAATACTTATAGTCATATCTGTTATGTTACGCATAGCACATACGAAATTTGGTTGAAATCCAACTGATAGTATAGAAGTTACATGTATTTAAAAGTTGGCCCTATCAGCAGGCTTAGAATCAAGTTGGTAGAACTGAAGTATATAAGTTACTCCAAAATTAATCTAAATTGTCAGGTACTATAGGTGTGCATAGTTTAAAGCTGTCGGCTTGCATACTTTCTGATATACCGACAGTAGTGGCTACGCTGGCTAAAGCGCAGTGTTAGGTCAAGGGGCCAAGCTCTCTGCTGACTCGGTAGACGCGTGGGTTCGAGCCCCACCGTCGGCCGTCCTTGAAATGGTTTTCCGTGGTTTCCCATTTTCAACACCAGGCAAATGCTGGGACGGTACCTTCTGACAGGCCACGGCCGCTTCCTTCCACATCCTTCTCCAATTTCATTCACCTTAATCAATTCCATCTCTCATCCCGACGCGCAGGTCGCCCACGGGCGTCGAATAGAAAGACCTGCACTAGGTCTCTGAGGAGACCACACGAAAAAAGAACAACTTTCTGATATATTGGTATTTGGATAAAAGAATAGAGAGAGCAATTATTAACAGTTGGCAGCCCTCGTGGCTCTTAAGAATACGCTCAGTCATATCTGTTTATATACTCATATTACATACAAAATTTGTTTGAAATCCAATTGATAGTGTAGAAGTTATATGAATTTAAACATTGGACCTATCAGAAGGCTTAAAATTATTTTGGCAACACTGTCATAGTTGGCCTCCTGGAAATTAAACTGAAATAGTATTATCTGTATGTGTGCCAATTTTGGAAAAACTCCCATGCATACCTTGCAAGATATCCAACATGGAGCTCAAATTTTTAGTGCGTTTTTTCAGCAGTTGGTAGCACTGACATCATTTTCAAATATGGTCGTGAGATATTCCGTTGCACATCTTTACTCATACTAAATTTGGTTTTGATTGCTGCAGCCGTTTAGGAGTTGATAGGGGGGGGGACACACACACACAGCCAGACAGACAGACAGACACACATTTTCCCGTATCGATCTCATAAGTCTACTTTTTCCTCATTTTCGCAAAATGTGAAAAGTAGGCTAAAACGTGGCGTCCGTGCGCTTTCTAAGCTTACGCTGGGTAAACCATTAAAAGTATCTATATATGCCTGTTTGCGAGGATTTCGGGGAGCCATTGGCCTTAAATGACCCTCCCGGAATCCTCCTCCAACGAGAAGACATATAGGAGGGGGCGGAATGCATTCATGGACTGGGGTGCACAAGGAAACTTAACTCGGGGGTGTCGGGTATGGTGAGAGATCAAAACAACCAGTCCAGAGGAATACAAACTCAAAAATACAATAAAGAGGCCAGGCTTACATTTAAATCACTCTCAATTTATTCAAAAAGTGGCGGACCCCTAACCTACTTCGGAGGTGAAATACGGCTAGTCCGTGCTTGCTTGTCCGTGAGGTGGACGCTCGCGTTGCAAATGGCATCCCGGAACGAATTTCATTTGGAACCCAAAATTGTCATACTGGTATATTCTTGTACAAACATATAACTATTACGGACGAAGAAAGAAGAAGATGGAGGGCGCTATGAATCGCTCGGTCATGGAATTTGCTTATAGGTGCGTGATCTATAAGGTGCGTTCAAAAAGTAACGAGCCGGAGGCTGTAATGCGCAAACCGTTGACGACATCGGCTAATCGTGGCGTGTGTAACGAGGTGTGGTTCGGACCAGAGTGTGGAAGGTCACAGCCCGTCGCTAGAGGGCACGCGTGGACGTCACGTGACGATACAAAGCGAGCAGCAGAATGCATCAATCGTCCAACGCTGCCAGTCGCATTGAAAACAGTGACATGGAGGCGTCAACCGAAGAGCAAAGTTGTGTTGTTCGGTTTCTGAAAGCGGAAGGAGTAGGGGAAACGGACATTCATCGCCGAATGTTACAAGTGTACGGCGAGCACTGCATGTCCCTTGCAAGGGTCAAGGCGTGGCACAAGCGAATCAGGGAAGGACGGGTGTCGTTAGCCGATGATGCCCGGTCTGGGGCACCCCCCTGCATTACCGATGACAACTTCCAGCTGGTTGATGCACTCATTACCCAGGACCACCGAGTGAACTCCATAGCCGCCGTGGTCGCTCCAGACAATACACGACCTCATACGGCCAACACAGTCGCGGCACTCCTGCAGAAATAGAAATTCATTCATTCATTCATTCATTTATTTGCAATGGGGGGAGTGACCCCGGTGGCAAATTGGATATACATACCAAATAAATAATTATACATAACAATTTAATAACAATTAAACAACAATTAAACTGGAGTATTTACACAAATAGTCAGTCTTTTCTTAAACATACCTATATGTTTGGGAAAAGGCTCTAAGACTGCGGCAGGTAGAGAGTTCCAGTTGTCAATGGCACGGTTTACAAAAGAATATTTACCATAATTTGTTCGCTGTGGTCGGCTCTTAACTTTGAAAGGATGATCGCTCCTACCCATGTAAGTGTGTAAGTGGGCTTTCCCAATCGTTTGCTAAGCTCACCCCATGCTGGTTGATTTGTATACGTGTTGTACATAGCGCAGAGTCTAGATTTCATCCTCCTAGCCTCCAGTGATTCCCACCCAAGTTCCTTTAACATACGGCTCACACTGCTCCTGGGATTAAAGTCACTGAGCACAAATCTAGCGGCCTTTCTTTGTACCATTTCCAACTCATAGATGAGCCCTACTTGATATGGATCCCAAACCGCCGAGGCATATTCCAGAATAGGTCTTACAAGTGACAAATAGCCTAATTCTTTAGCAGAGGTACTACTTCCTTTTAATACCCTCATTACAAAGTGCAGGGATTTGTAAGCTTTTGAAACTACACATCCTACATGACTACTCCATT
Organism: Meconema thalassinum; assembly: GCA_946902985.2. Taxonomy (NCBI): domain Eukaryota; kingdom Metazoa; phylum Arthropoda; class Insecta; order Orthoptera; family Tettigoniidae; genus Meconema; species Meconema thalassinum. The sequence continues at coordinate 154,811,820 of OX336390.1, forward strand.
TCATATCATTCCTTACGTGAACGCCCAAATATTTGCAAGAATCTTCTTCTACAAGTATTTACGAGCCAATGTTATATTGAAAATCCTGCCTCCGCACTTTCCCTATTTTTAAGAGACTACATTTTCTTGTGTTTATTTTCATTTTATTTTCAATCGCCCACTTATAGACCAGGTTCAGGTCCTCTTGAAGCACTGCATTGTCTTGTGAGTCATGTATCTTTCGATATATTACACAATCATCCGCAAACAAACGACAGTCACTGCGAATCCCATTTGGTAAGTCATTTATAAACGCCAAAAATAACAAAGTTCCGATTACGCTGCCCTGAGGGATACCCGACGTTACGGTAATTTCATCCGAGAATATGCCTTCGACTTTCACTTTCTGTGAACGACCCGTCAAAAATTCTTGGATCCATAAAATTACTCTTCTATCAATCTTCGTCGAAGCTAATTTATGGAGTAGCATGTCATGCGGCACGACATCAAATGCCTTCGCAAAATCTATAACCACGGCGTCGACTGAAACTCCATGGTCTAACGATTCGCTAATGTCTTGAAAAAGTGATAGCATCTGACTCTCGCATGAGCAACCTTTCCGAAATCCATGTTGCCTATCATTAAACCATGATAATGTTTCCCACTGTTCCCTCAAGTAGTCGCAAATGAGATGCTCCATCTGTTTACAAACGATGGACGTAAGGCTAACCAGCCTGTAATTGCCCAATTCAAGTCTGCTCCCTCCCTTAAATATTGGGACTACCGTAGCTCTTTTCCAATCATCTGGGATTTGCGCAATGTTTATGGACACATTAAACATCACCTCCAAGTATCGTGCCACGGCCCTACCTCCTAGTTTAAGTACTTCACTAACAATATTATCAGGACCCTTTGATACATTGAAACGTAGTTTTAGTATTAGCTTTACAATTGCTGACTGGTTTATTTGGAACAGGGGAGCCCCTGATTCGTCGTTAAGGTCCAACACACAGCTATTGGATTTATTGAACACACTACCGTAAAAGACATTTAATTCATTAGCAATGGCCTGTTTCTCAGTAATTAATTTACCGTCACCGGACATTATCATCGACAAATTATTTGGATTTCCCTTTCTTCTCCTAACATAACTGTAAATTTTTTTCCACCCATCACCTCCCGAACCAAGTAAACCTTGCATATAACTGTCATGAGCAGCCCTCTTTTTTAAGACGTGCTCTCTTGATAAGGACTTAAATTTCAACATATACTTGTCACTTGGCATTGACAGGTTTTTCTCCGGGTACTCCGGTTTTCCCTGTCAACATTTCACTCCAGCAACACTCTCCACTATCATTTCATTTCATCTGTCATTCATTTAATCATTGCCCCAGAGGAGTGCGTCAGGCCTCGGCAGCCGGCACAGTTCATATCCTCGCCGCTAGATGGGGGCTTCATTCATTCCATTCCTGACCCGGTCGGAGACTGGAAGCAGGCTGTGGATTTTCATTTTCACTTCTCACTATCATGTCTTTTATTGTATAATTTCCTAATTTTCCGTTTTAGACTCCTAATTTCTCGTGTGTAATACTCAGGATCTGGGTTTTGTTTCAGCAACTTAAATGGGACAAATTTATCAACAGCGCTATTTAAAATTTTCAAAAAGTTAGTCCACAGGATATTAATGTGATTTCCTTCCGATGCCCATCCTACGAATAGCTCATTCAAATACCCCTGAAACTTGCCCTGATCCGCCCTGCGATACTGAAATATGATCTTTTTTGCTACATCAGAGTCTAATTTTGTAATGTCACCATATCTAATATCTAATTCAACCCCAGAATGGTCACTAATTCCTGGTACTTTCAGACAGTTTATATACAGCTCTACAGGCCTTACGAGATAAACATCTAAGGTATTATTGTCTCTAGTTGGGAAGTCAACTAATTGGGAAAATCCCCCCTCCCTTAAGAATTTATTTGCAGCGCTCTGAGCTTGACTACACCTAGTTGACTCACCAGACCAGTCTACTTTGGGGAGGTTTAAATCTCCAGCAATTATTATGCTCTTTTTCATAGCATTACCCGTACAAGTTTTATCATACAGTGTTTCGAGGAGAGAAAAGTTATCTTTCGGTGCTCTATACGCCCCTATCACCTGAAGAGGGAATTTATTTCCTTTATCCGAAATTTGTACACATAACATTTCATGATCCATATCAGCCCACTTTAAGAAACTAGCTATATTTTTGCGCACACAAATAAATAGCCCACCACCTCGCTTCCCCCGATCCCTTCTGTACATCTCGTAGGTCCCTTGAATTATTTCGCTACTATTTATGTCCTCATATAACCAAGATTCAGTTGCAATGACAATGTCCGGAGAATACGTCTCTACAAGATTCCAAAATTCAATTAATTTATTTCCTAAACTCTGACAATTAACCTGCAGTAATCTTAGAGTCTTACCTCCGCAGCAAATATCTTGAAATAGCTCCTTCTGTTCCCATCGGCTGGCAACCTCTGGACCTGCTCCTCCTCACAAAAGGCGGCACGAACCGATGACCCTGTCATGTAGGCTCCCTAGGTTAAAAGCGCCCCGTCGATTTAGATGCAGCCCGTCTCGGGCGAAGTCACGGCCACCTATCCAGCAGTCAGCTTCTACTTACACTAATCCCAGTTGTGCACATACCCAGTCCATGCGGTCATTTATAGTCTTAACTCGCCTTAACGGAACATCTCCCCGCCGAACAATGCCACTCATTATAATTTTTGCATTTCTAAACTTGCTTTTAGCTTTTCTGCCTAGTTCGTAGAGCTCCCCCATGATGTAATCAGCTGTAGCCCTCTTCTTCAAATCGTTCGTCCCAACATGTAGCAACAACTCTTTAACTTTGTCACAGTCCTCTACATTTGATTGTTCCACTTGTTGGGCTAGCTGGTCAATTTTAATCCCTGGATAACACCGCACTTTCGCACCTGATTTCCTCGAGATATTCGCACTCCGTCGTATCATAGAATCACCCATTATGATAACGTCATCCTCAGTTTGCTCCTACACGCCCTCTTCCACACTGATCCCAGTAGAAAGCCGTTCAGTCACATCCTTCACCGTTTCTTCTGATTCACGAAGCTTTGCTCTAAGTTCCTGTATTATTTGATCCCTTGCTTTGATTTGCACTCTCAAACAGTCCGGTGTATCACATACTTTACAAAACCAATTTCCGACATCACAATCCTCCTTCTTGACCTTAATACAGCCGAAGTGAAACCATTTCTCACATAGTCCACACTCAACACCATTCTTCAATGTTTTACTGCACGTCGAACACTTTAAAGCTGTCACTGGATCATTTGCCTGATTCACATTTGGAGTAACAGGCCCTGGATTCACTTTCACTCCACCAATAACTAGCAATGCAGCTATCACTAGGGCTATGAACCACAAGTTGCTAGGTCCCGTACGCAGACACAAACACCGGAAATCCCGACTACCCTTCGCATACCACAGTCCGATCCTCGCCCGATAACACTCCAGAGAACAACCCTTATCAGCACACCTGAGAGCTCGGGAAAAACACGACCTTTCACTTTGACTGCCAGAATCAAACTCGGCCACCCTCTGTACAGTCCAGACCCCTCTCTCTGTGATTACGCCATGTTTGGTCCCCTGAAAAGGGCTCTGCGGGGCCAACGATTCACCTCGGACGCCGACATCCAGCTGTACGTGCGGAACTGGTATACATCGCAGCCCAGGCAATTTTATGAGACAGCCATTCACCGTCTCGTGCCTCAGTGGGACAAGTGTCTCAACAGCCAGGGCCAATACTTCTCACATACAGGTACTGGTTTCTGTAATTATGCCTCTGGCTCGTTACTTTTTGAACGCACCTTGTATTTCATTGACATGGCTACCGATCTGAGTGCATTTCCTCGGATCATATTTAAGGACACCACGTACTCTTACACGATGAAAAAGTCTATTTTTGTGCCTTGACTTTACTAAGTATTGTCTGGGTTTATGCTAAACGTACAGCTATGATTCTTGTAACATATAAGAAGCGGTATATTCTGAGCTGTTTTTGACCATGTAGTGCTACTTTGCTTTTATAGGATCTGTGATATGAATACAAATTTGGACAGATACATTACCGAAAACTGGTGGATTCGTTGCCTCAGGTACACATTTCTCAGTTGTTTTTCAATCAAATATTCTCAAATTTTGTTCACATACTTGGAATTGATCATGGCAGATGAGTAACTACGTCGTTTCATTATTATTGGGACAGAATGCAAGAAAAAAATCCGAACTCTTTCTTTTTAAATTTATTCAAAAACATGTATCAATTTTTCTCTTCCCAATCCATGTCTACTATGTTTTGGAAGTGAAAATAGGTTAACATTCAAGTACTCCATTAGGCAAGTTAATGTAAAAAATAGCCCTCTATCTTAAATGGTTTGCTAGTTATTGGTACCTAAACATGAAAAATGAGTATTAACGGAAAACAGCTGCCAAAGTTAAAAGTTTATTATTCAGAGAATGGGACGCTAATTTTAAAAAACGAATTTAAGGTACTTGTAGACATCAAAACCCCAACAAACTATATACATATTTGGATTCAGAAAAGAATGAAGAATTTTATGGCACCAAAATCAAAAAAGTGATTTTTTCATCATGTCCTTAATAGTGAGAGCCACCTGCAACTGTGGCGACCATCCAAAGCGACCTCTATCGAATCCCCGGAGCTTTCCCACATATTTAGTTACACCCTGTATATAGGGGTTACACATCAGCATTCACCTGATGTTGACGTCCCCACGCGCTTTATGGAGCACACAATCTTGCTGATATGATGCAGCCTCTCGTCAGCTGGTCTGCGGCCTCTGTCTCTCAGAGTAGTAATTAATCACAGAGAAGCAATGTATAATTAATCTGAATCAGCTGATCTTGGCACAAGGCACATTGTTACTCAAGACTCCCTGCTATACTTCACAGGAGGGAGAGCAGCAGATGGGGGAAATGAAGATGGTGGTTTCCAGGCGAATGTACTGTATCTGGATCGTAATGTATAACGGAACAAGTTAAACCTGAAACTTCCGATGCGCATGTGCGTCCAGTTGCATTACGTCATCTCCCTCCCCGCCTAGATTCTTTGTCAACCAGTGAGCACATACTCCATCACGCGCTGGTTAGATGTTGCCAAGTAGTCATTATTCCCAGAACCTTGGCAGGGTACAGATGCTGTCAATGCATGCGAAGCAAGACTGAGCGGCTCTGTTCTTTGACAAGCACGGCAACACTATTGCTGTCAGGAGTGTGTGAAGTGGGCGCACTCTCAGTTCATTACCACCAATACCAATGCTATGTCACTGAGAATGCTCCTATTCGAGTCTTTATGCTTGCATAATATAACCACGACGAGCAGCGAGCAGCCCCAAACAGTTGTTGCACCAAAGAGGGGAAATCGCATTTGCCCCTAGACGAGACTCCGCCATGACAGGCCAGGCCTAACTTGCCCCGCTATACAGTGTTAGGTGTATGAAGTGTTCAGAGTTAAAGCTTACCAAGATAATGAACTTTAATTCTGAGAAAACGAATTTCAAATTTGAATAACTTGAATTATAAAATTGACTTCTAATTGTGGGGGTTGAAGCCATGTTTTAGTGTTGCCCCCAGTAAACAAGAGTTTTTAGTGCTTTTCAGTCGGTCAACACGAATGTACCCAAAAGAGTTGGGTTATGTCCTAATCCTGAAATAAAATACATGAGATTAATAAATACACTAGGAAGACCAGTTTCGATCGTCAAGCGGTCATCATCAGATCCATTACACTTAGGCTATAAAAGCTATGTTTGAAAATACAGGTGAAAATATTTACAATATGTAAAATTATTTAGTTGCAGTATTGGTAATGCAACCGTCGGTGTATGCTAAATGTAGTATATATGATGTTAGGTTAAATGCTAAATGGTAATAGAAATCCGGAGTTTGTATATTTGGAGTGACTATATGGTTGTAAAAAAAAGTCCTCTCGGCACGCCGGAAGGCGGAGGTAGATTTCACCGGACAAACTTGGAGATAGGCGAAAATAGGCAGAATATGCAGGTTTTCGTAGAAGGATCAGACCTCATTTATCGCGTGAAAGTATTTTATAATTGGAGATTAATTAACTTTGTTTTTCTTCATTTTAAACATATTTTAAACATTTTATTGTCTTATGGGGACGGTAACCTTCTTGTCATTTGGAGTCCATTTTTAGCCTATTTTCAATTTTGAAAAAAAAAAAAAAAAAAGCTTATGAGATCACCTTTTGTCCGTGTGTGTGTGTGCGTGTGTGTGTGTGTGTGTGTGTGTGTGTGTGTGTGAGGTGTGTGTGTGTCCCCCTCTAATAAAATCTAAACGGCTGGAGCGATTTCAGTGAAACTCGGTAAGTTCATAGCACTATTCCCGGCGACCTCGACCGTGCCCATCGAATTTTGTTACGTCTCACCAATCCAACATGGCGGCTGTGCGAAATATTTCACTAGCATTCAGTATCTCGAAACAATAACGGATATCGCCCTGAAATTGTGTACGATAATAAAGGGTACCACTAGAAGTTCACCTATGAGACTTTCAAAAACCTGGTTACTACATAACCAACATGGCGGCCAAGCGAAGTGGAGACTTTTAAATAGACTTTTCTCGCGATTTAACTATCCAAACGTAATGAAACTTGGTACAGCAAATATTTATACACATTGCAATGCACTGGAGTCTAATTTAGTTCAATTGTTTACATAACCTCAAAATTGCGGCTGTGCGAAATATTTCACTGACATTCTATATCTCCGAAACTATTAAAGATATCACCCTGCAATTTTGTACGGTGATAAAGGGTACTGATACAAGTTTACATATGTATAATTCATAAACCTGTAAAGTACAAAACGAACATGGCGACCAAGAGAATTTGAAATATTTTAATAGACTTTTCTCGTGAGTTAACTCTCTGAGCACAGTGAAATGTGGTACAGTAAATGATTTTGCAGATTGTAATGTACTGCCATCTAATTTAATTCAATTGTTTACATAACCTCAAGATGGCGGCTGTGCGAAATTTTAAAATTAAGTTTTTATTTCTTGTGTCGTAATCATGCGATCGAAGTGAAAGTTTGAATAATGAACCTAGGCAATAAGTGTCCTTGAATGGTATATAACTCTATGGCCTATACATATAACAATCCTAAATGGCAAGCTTCCGTAATATTTAGACGGTTCTCAATATCTATGAATCTTTTACAGCAACCAAACTGAAATTTTTATGTTCATAGAGACTATGAACATATGTTCACCTATAGGACTTTCAGTAACCTGGTGAGCACGAATCCAACTTGGCGGCGACGCGAAGTATAAATATTTTGGGCCGATAACCTAGATGTTAGGCCCCTTAAAACAACAATTATCATCATATTATTATAAATATTTAAATGGACGTTTCTCGCGAATTAACTATCCGAGTTCCGTGAAACGTTGCACGTTAAATGCTTACACAAATGTTGATCCACTGGCATCTAATTTATTTCAATTGTTTGCATAATCACAAGATGGCTGCTGTGCGTAATTTTAAAATCTCGTTTTTACTTCTTTTGTTCTAATCATGCGATTGAAGTTTGAATACCACACGTACACAATAATATTAATATAATAGTACAAAAATAAAATTCCAACCTGGCGACCATCTGAAATATTTAGACGGTTCTCAATATCTACGAATCTGTTACGGCAATTAAACTGAAATTTTGTATGTTGATAGAGGCAATTAACATGAGCAGGATATATGAAAATAGGCTGTACAGTTCTTCACGGAACTACTTGTTATACTTGTGGTCACACTGTCCTTATGCAAGGTTTCGACACTGATGTGTAACTATGTAACGGTCTGTTACTTCTTCACGCAAAATTATATCTCCCGCAGAGATGTTGGTTGGTTCCTCAGTTTAGGGGCTGCGACAACGCGGTCTTATAACCCTGTGTACTTTGGGTGAGTGTAGAATCTGTCTGATAAACGGTGTGAATTGTGATGGCTGTATTAGTCTGTAATTCAGGTAAGGAATGCAGACGCTAAATTTCAAGCAGTAGTTCCTAATCTTGCTATCAGATACTAACGTCAACGCCACCTAGCTGTGAACTTGGCTACTAGATGCCACCTCACTCAGCAACTCGCAACGAACGTTGGAACTTCCCCTCCAAAGGGAAGCTTACTGAGGGATTTTAGCGCTCTTAGAAAATCCGACGACTTTGGCCGGCTTTGAACCCGCGACCTTGGGCATAGAAGTTCAGCATGCTACCAGTTACGTCACCGAAGCCGCTTCACACTTAGTCAGATGGAAATCTGAATCTGATCTCGCGCAAGGGCGTTGTCATGGCAACGTCTGATGGCTCATCCCTCATCAATTTAGTAGTGTTGCCATGTCAACCACTGATAGCTCTTGGCATTTTCTTATAATTCCGAAATCATTTTTCTCATCCCTTGGCGCAATGGTGGCTCATATCAAAAATTCTTTCAGACAAATGTTTTAGGTAATTATTAGGAGAATATTGTCCATTTTGTACGGTTTTGATATTGTGCCTATTAACAGAGATATGATTAATGTTTATCGAAAAAAACACTTTTTCCCACCCCTTTGGTCAATGGTTGGTGCTATCAAAAAACGTTTCAAACATAAATTTCTGAGCTTTATCCGACACATAGTATGAACTTTGAACGGATTCGATATTTCACATATTAAGAGAGTTATAGCAATATTTCATTTTTTCGAAAAAAAAAGTCCCCCATGTTCATCCCCTTCGACCGATTTAGCCCAGTAACGAACTCGTCTGAGATTTTATGAGTATACATATTCGGTAACAAATTCAAAGTGATTGGTGCAAAATTACGGCAGTTATCGTGTCCACAAGAAACTGATATACATATATACATATATTACATAAATTATATATAAACTTTTGAACTGACGGTGGTTTTGGGGTCTGGGGGATGTGAAACGCGAAGATATGTCGAAATTTTCCGGAAATCGAAACATGGTACCCATTGCAATAGTTAGCTTTCTAATGAAATCTACCTAAAATACTACCGTCAACGACACCTAGCTGTGAACTTGGCTACTAGATGCCACCTCAATCAGCAACTCGCAACGAACGTTGGAACTTCCCCTCCGAAGGAAAGCAAACTCAGGTTTCTTAGCGCTCTTAGTAAATCCGACGACTTCAGCCGGGTTTGAACCCGCGACCTTGGGCATAGAAGTTCAGCATGCACCAGTTCCGATACCGAAGTCGCTTCCCACAGACATATGAAAACTGAATGTGATCTCGTGCAGTGGCGTTGTCATAGCAACTGCTGATGGCTCATCCCTTATCAATTAAAAGTAAAGTTGTCATGGCAACCTCTCTTGGCACTTGGCATTTTCTTATAATTTAAATCATTTTGTTCACCCCGTGGCGTAATGGTGGGTCATATCAAAAATTCTTTCAGACAAAAGTTTTAGGTAATTATTGGAGGAATATTGTCCATTTTGTGCGGTTTTGATATTGTGCCTATTAACAGAGATATGATTAATGTTTCCCGAAAAACCCACTTTTTCCCACCCCTTTGGTCAATGGTTGGTGCTATCAAAAAACGTATTTGACATAAATTTTTTGCACTTATCCGACACATATTATGAACTTTGAAGGGATTCGATATTTCATGTATTAAGAGAGTTATAGCGATATTTCACTTTTTCGAAGAAAGCCCCCCATTTTCACCCCCTTTGACCGATTTTGCCCATTAACGAACTCGACTGAGATTTTATAGGGATACATATTATGTAAAAAATTCAAAGTGATTGGTGCAAAATTACGGCAGTTATCGTGTCCACAAGAAACTGATATATATATATATATATATATATATATATAGATAGATAGATAGATACATATATACATAAATTATATATAAACTTTTGAACTGACGGTGGTTTTGGGGTCTGGGGGATGTGAAACGCGAAGATATGTCGAAATTTTCCGGAAGTCGAAACATGGGACCCATTGCAATAGTTAGCTTTCTAATGAAATCTACCTAAAAATCAACTATGGTTAATCTGTAATATTACAGGCTACTAATTAGATGAGGATAGCTTCACACATGAACTCAAAATCCAACATGTCGGACATGAATTAAATAATTCAAAAGTTGGCAATGTAGCCTATATTGGATCAACCATTGTACTGTTGTTACATTGCCAAACACAAAACAAAATCAGCACGAACCTTTATGGTAACAGGAAAATACTATGAAATATGCAAGAAATTTAGGAATCTACGTCCAGAAGTTTGCAACACCATCCTTCTAGCCATTATGGACATGAAAAATGTGCACCGTCCTTAATGTTTGCATAAACAAATTGGGCAATATTGCAAAACAAATAGCACTGCACCTTAAATTCCAATACTCCAATATCTACACATTCGTAAAATTTCGCCGACAATTTTAGTGAATACTGTTGCTGACATAAACACAACAGAACGTCATGGAGGAAGCATGCGCATGACACTAGTTCCACGGAAATTACAATCCAGCTCGCTGTTCATTAAATAGATTTCTCATGCGAAACTTTTCCGCCAGATGTCATAACAGTTCTATTTGGGACTCAATTGATTTGCCTTCCGTTGGCATTCTATAGGCATCGAATTTGAAGAATAACTAGTTGATAATACAATATATTTTAATTTTAAAGCGTTTGTAACAGCCTATCTTGTGTTATTTAACCAAAATAACAAAATCATCCAACATAGTACCTGTGCGCTATCTGTTGATGCTACTTCAGGATAACCAATGTGTCAGAGCTTCGGTATTCGTTATTGGGTTGAGATCAAATGCTGAGCCCACACAATTCCCAAGAAGGAGAAGTGAACCGACAGAATCTTGACAGATATTTATGAATATTTATGATAGAACATACAATAAAGTTATAATTATCGTCGACCATAAAAAGTCGTATGCAACTCGCCTATTATGGTAATTAAGACACGAGTATGTTTATAGTTTTATAATTACCATACGTCCGTCCGTAATATCAAGTCGAATGACGCAGCAGTTTCTGTTTCCAGAAAGAAGCGTGGCGGATAGGTTGAATGTACTGAATTTCATGATTTAAATAAATAAATAAATAAATAAACAAAGTAATAAATTAATAAATTGATAAATAAATAAAGAAGGTTTCTTCTACACTAGAAGTCATCTGGGCGCCAGTTTACCCTGGCTCAGAGCAGTCGGGCAGGCGCGACGTAAATGCGTTTGGCTTACCAGCATGCATACGTCACAGTGCAGTGAGACGAAGCGAGACAGCGTGGCCAGTGACACCGGGCAATTGCTTACCTATGATCATTAATTCCATCATAATGAGGCAAAAAGTTGTGGATATTAAATAAATGTGTATATAATAACACCTCGCACTACAGCCCATGATGGGCCAATGAATTTCAGACTTAACTTAGGGGTCGTAAAATATTAACAAGATTGTTGAAGCGTAAATATTGTAGTTAACAGGTTTTTGAAAGTCTCATAGGTGAACTTTTAGTAGTGCCCTTTATCACCGTACAAAATTTCAGGGTGATATCAAAAATAGTTTCAGGGATATAGAATGCCGGTGAAATATTTCGCACAGCCGTCATGTTGGATTGGTGAGACGTAATAATCTTTGAAGGGCACGGTCTGGATTGGCCAAAATGGTACTATGACCTCACAGAGGTTCATTGAAATCGATCCAGCCGTTTAGATTTTATTAAGAGGACACACACACACACATACATACACACAGACGGACAAAAGTCCAACATGGCGACCACCCGATAAATTTAGACGGTTCTCAATATCTACGAAACTATTACAGGAATCAAACAGAAATTATGTATGTTGGTAAAAGCAATTAACATAAGTAGGGCATATGAAAATAGGCTATATAGTTCTACTTGGGTGACCTCAGTCAAACGGGTGATAGACCGTAATTCTAACCACGTGGTTAAACCAACCATTACCATTGGTGCGTAACTGTTATCAACAGTGTTAGATAAAACTCCTTAGCAAATAATGACTTGGAATAAACGATTTCTTCAGTGTAGCATTATAAACCATTTCATACTAAAATTATTTTTACTAGTAGGCTATATTGCTGTACGTGCAACATTCTCAAGCTACTGAATATAGATCATGCAGCAGGCATCAGGCGCCATCTTGTCATGTGACTGAACACGTCTCAGCACGAGCGCTACACAAGTGTGCAAATTATTGGATTTGACGCCAGTTTTCCAAAATTCCATATATACCTTTCACGGCTTAATGCACTAAACACGTTTACAAGGTGTTGATTTACTTTTTTTTTTTGGTCAGTTTACCTTCTAGGTTGGTGGCTCCCACGGACTCAGCGAGGGAACTCAACACTACCGCCGCTACGGGCAGTGTCCTGGAGCTGGGAACATCTGGTCGTGGTGGATACAACTGGGGAGGTGTGATCAGCACTTCTCCCAGGCGGCACACCTGCAAAGTGAACAGGGTCCTCATGAGGGAAGGGAATGGAATGTTAGGATGGATAGGCAAAGAAGAGGGAAGGAGGCGGCCGTTGCCTTAGAAAAGGAACCATCCCGGCATTCGCCCGAAGACAAAGTGGGAAACCACGGAAAACCACTTCGAGGATGGCTGAGGTGGGAATCGAACCCCCTCTACTCATTTGGACCACCCGAGGCTGAGTATACCCCGGTCCAGTCCTCATACCACTTTTCAAATTTCGTGGCAGAGCCGGGAATCGAACCCAAGACCTCCGGGGCGGCAGCTAACTGCTACGCTACGGAGGCGACTGTTGATTTTTCTGCGAATGTTTACCAAGAGTCTTAATTATATTCTCTTTTAATAAACTGAAAGGAATTTTTTTTTTAGAATTCCCACTAACAGAGGAGCCTTGCTTATGCAAAATGCCACACGTTTTGTTTCGATTACTTCGCTCTACTTTCCCTGTGAATTTAGAACAAAGAGATTTGGGGTCTTCTTTACTGATGATCCGCTATTGAACTCTCCAAGGATTCCTGAACCATGTATTGAATTCACCTGACTTACAGGGTGCATTCCAAAGTCGATGAAAAATATAAAACTCACCCAGCTCAGGTACTCCTCGGAATACCGTATTCTAAAAGTTGGTCAATAAAATGAATTTTAATTAAAAAAATGTTACTGGTTTAAATTATTTACTTGATTCTAATAATTTTCACACCTCTGTACTTAAGTCAATGCTGCAGTATAATGTTATATTATAAAATTATAATATCGAACGGGTAACGTCCTTGAGGGTACTTTAATCCTCCCTTTGTTCGTTAAGTGTGACTGGTAAAACCAGGCCTGAAGTTAAGGATTAAAATGCTTGCAAGGCATAAATGGTCGCCATTGTGAAATGGTTTGGCTCATGAACTACTAGTTTAGGCGCAAGGTGCATTCTATATATATTTTTTATATTCTATATATTTACAAACATTGGTAAAGATCGATTATTATTTTAGTCGTAATTTGATTTATGATTTGAACATTTTGGTTGCCACCATATTGTTTTGGTTAAGATGGCGGTGATATAAAACATGACACTGTAGTGCCATTTGCTAGTGCTACCTCTGTACCAAATATGGTTCAATTAGGTTTCGTCATGTTTTAGTTGATAGGTGGGGACAGACATACACATACACACACACACACACTCACACACTGAGCACAAACTTTTAGCCCGTGTAGTTCTCATAAACTTGAGGGGCGTGATGGCGCAGTGGCTTAGCTACTCGTCTTTAACCCAGACGGCCGGGGTTCGAATCCCGGTGACAGTGGGGTGTAATTTTCACCTGAAAAATCACGTGGTGTCAGGAAGGGCATTCGGCCTTAAATCCCGGCCAAAAACAAAAATAAGCCTGGTTCGCTCCGGTGATCCCAATTAAATAGGGAAAATCGAAGAAAGTTTTAGTTCTCATCAACTTACTTTCATTTTCTTGTTTTGTAAAAATCGAAAGTAGGCTAAGATTAATCTATGAATAACTAGCATTACCCGTCGCGGCTTCGCCCGCGAATATTCTAGTTGTAAAGAGTACACTTAGCAAAATCTCAATCATGAATGCTATGACTGATTTATCCTTGGTATGAATAATCAGACTTTATCAATTCAGCTACTGGTGCAGTGGTTAGGGGTTTGTCATTCCTTCATAGGTATATCAGAGCGAAGTTAGTTTTCTGGGAATATTACAGACACTGTTAATTTAAGGGCCGTTAAATGTGGTTTTCGGAGACCCTTTATAGTCGGGTGAAAAAGACCTTTCGTACCACACTCTCACGTGAAAATTGCGTGAAAAAAATCCAGAGTGCCCCTTGACTCCCTTAAGCACATTATACTATATGTATTGATGAATTTTACAGCTTAATTTGGTTCCGTGATAACCTTATAACCTTCTGGAAACTTTCACAGTACGGCAATGTAATAATTGGAATTGCATTGCGTCTTACAGAAATAGATGGACCTGTGAGATTCTCTTACCATGGTTACCATGTTGAATTCTTTCATTATTTCATTGTAAATATACATGTTTTAAGGTATTTATTTAATGTTGAGGCATTTAAAGCTCAAGTGAGTGCGTTTCGCTTACGCATTGGGTTATGCTGAACCTGTGGGTACCCCATATGTGTAGGTTGGTGTTAATGGGACCTTATTTTTGGTACAAAACTGGAATGGGACCTTAGCAGAATAATATAGGGAGGGATTATAAATATTATTCCTGTAAAATGTTCTATTCAAGTTACCTCGTCATACATTATAGTGTCTTCATGTTGCAGAAGGAGAGACTAGCCTTGAGTTAATCAAGATAATACCGCACCTCCTTGAAGACTTGCTGCTAACTAAATTAGCCGTCAGGTAGAAAACCACACGAGGTTGACTTAGTTAAATTTAGCGTTAGTGATATAAATAGCGCCACCACCGGAAGTGGTTGGGCTGATTACGTACACGTGACAGAACATCTTGACACTCAACGGCTCAGAAACTGATTGTGGAGATTAGTTAACTCACGTGCAAGCTATACAAACTGCTTTCTCCTCTTCTTGCTTACCAAAGAGCTTACTCGGCCGTACGTGGATAATTCCAAAAATCGTTCATTAAAAACTATCGGTGGATGCACAATAATACTTCCAAAATTGCATTTTATATTTTGATATTCTATTTTTATTTTAGTCCATTTTACCCTACAGGTTGGTGGTTCCCAATGACTCAGCGAGGGAACTCACCTCTACCACCTTTCCAGGCAGTGTCATAGAGCTGGGAACACCTGGTCGGAGGGGATACAACTGGTGAGGTGTGATCAGCACCTCGCCCAGGCGGCCTCACCTGCAAAGCGAACAGGGGCCTCATGAGGGAAGGGAGGAGGGGAAGATTAGGATGGATAGGCAAGGAGGGGAGAAGGAAGGAGGCGTCCGTGGCCTTACAGTAGTAACCATCCCGACATTTGCCCGAAGACGAAGTGAGAAACAACGGAAACCCACTTCGAGGGTGGCTGAGGTGGGAATCGAATCCCCTCTACTCATTTTGGCCACCCGAGGCTGAGTAGACCCCGTTTCAGTCCTCATACCACTTTTCAAATTTCGTGGCAATGCCGGGAAACGAACCCAGGACCTCCGGGACGGCAGCTAACCATGCTGACCGCTACGTTACGGAGGCGACTTTGATATTTTATTTTATTTAAATATAATGGAATGCAGTTAAAATAAACCAGAAACCCCTATTGAAGTCAAATTGGCAGATGATAAGCCAAAATAATAGGAGACTTCAGCTGCTTAGGAAGCAACATAATTAGTGATGGACGAAGCAAAGAACGTATAAAAAGTAGGTTCTCTCAGATAAGGAAAGAATTTCTACTGAAGAGTAATCTGTTGACAACAAATGTAGATTTGGTTATTAGAAAGTCATATTTGAAAGACTTTTCCTGGAGGGAAGTGAAATTTGGACTGTTGGTGAAGCAGTAAAGAGGAGAATAGAAGATGTAATATATTTCGAGATGAAATGTCACGTCTCTTAAGTTTTTGTCTTGTCTGTATTTCTGTGGTCATAGATTGGCGTCGTTAACCCAAGACTTGATATTACTTAGCCTACCAGTATCTCCCAGAGAGAGTGAAGAAGGAAGCGCACAAACACATGACCTTAATCAGCGCTGGGTTCCAAACCACTGAACCTAAGACCTCCTGCAGCTCCTCATCACAGTAATGGGATGAGATATCTTGGAGGACTGAGATGGGAATCAAATCCACCTCTGCTTAGTCCTGCCTCACGTAGCTCAGTGTACCCAATTTCAATCATTAGAAGAGAATTATTATTAATATTATTATTATTCCTGCTTTGTTTGAGCCAACTAAGGACCACGTCATATCAACTGCTTCCTATTAGCTTTGAAAATAGCCCAGTATTCCTTCATTCGTAGACGGTGTTGTTCCTTTCTCTCCTTTTTCTACGCCTTTCTAGTTTTCAGCGTCTGCTTTGGTTGTAACTCTGATATTCGGAGAGATTTCTCTTAAACTGGTCGCACTCCTGGATGGATTTTTGCATCTCTCTGAACCAGTCTCTTTCTTTTGAAGAACACTGAAAATGACATCATTTGGGTCACGTTCCCATAAAACGTGATCCGTAATTATTATTATTATTATTATTTCTCTTCGTTAATCGTATCGGCATACTAAGGACAACGTCATTTCAACTGTCTTCTCTGGTCTTTGATATTTGCCCAGTGCTCCTTCAGCGTTGCCGGTGTTGCTCTTTTCTTTCTTCCGTCCACATCTTTCCCATCTTCAACTTTTTTTTTTTAAACCCTGGTGGTCGTTTAGTTTCTTCCTGAGGACATTACGATCTTGGATATCTCCACAGGTAATCTTCATCTCTTGCAGGTCATTTTCCACCCTACGAAACAGGCTGGCTTGGTCTTCTTATTTTTAGCCTACTTTTCGCATTTTGTAAAAATGAGGAAAAAGTAAACTCATGAGATCGATCCGGGAAAATGTGTGTCAGTCTGTCTGTCCTTCTGTCTGTCTGTGTGCGTGTCCCCCCCCCCCCCTATCAACTCCTAAACGGCTGAAGCAATCAAAACTAAATTTGGCATGAGTAAAGATCGCTATCTGAATAACTCACCGCCGTATTTGAAAATGATGTCAGTGCTACCAACTGCTGAAAACTCACAATTAAAATTTCAGCTCCATGTTGTATATCTTGAAAGGTATGCATGGGAGCTGTACCGAAATTGGCACACATATAGATAATAATATTTCAGTTTAATTTTCAGGAGGCCATACACGACAGTGTTGCCAAAATGATTCTAAGCCTGCTGATAAGTCCAATTTTTAAATGCATATAACTTCTACACTATTAATTGGATTTCAACCAAATTTCGTATTTACTATGTGTAGATAGACATATATGACTGAGCGTAATCTTAAGAGCCACCAGGGCTGCCATCTGTTACTAAATGCACTCTCTATTGTATTTATCCAAATACCTATATATCAGAAAGTGTGCAAGCCGACAGCTTTAAACTATGCACACGTATAGTACCTGACGTTCTAGATTAATTTGGAGTAACTAATGGACCTCAGTACTACCAACATGATTCTAAGCATGTTGATAGGGCCAATTGTAAATACATGTAACTTCTATACTATCAATTGGATTTCAATCAAATTTCGTAAGTGCTATGTGTACTATAACAGTTATGACTATGCGTATTCTTAAGAGCAACCAGGGTTGCCAACTGTTAATAAATGCTGTCTCTATTTTTTACCCTAATATCAATATATCAGAAAGTATTCAAGCCAACATTATGCCAGTTATATTTCGAACTAATTAGAAATGTCGATATTACCAACTCAATTTCGTCATTATTCTAATTAGGTCTATATAGATTAATCATTGGAATGAAACTTACATTTCGAGAAAAGTAGGCTCTTTAGTTCGTCACGGAACTTCTTGTTAAAATAGGTTCTGGATCGTCAATCGTGTGGGTTTCATTCTAACCAGGAAGCCATAAAATGGAATTCTTCTTTTTCTCATAACATCAGAGATGTTTTGGACATGAATTATTATCATTCTTCTTCTTTCTTCGTTTTGCCCACTTAGGGAGCGCGTTTGAACTTGTTGACTCAGGTGGATGGTGTTTTCCTCTTCTTCTCCTCCCAAAATCTCCTCATGAACTCGCTATGCCCCTTCTTACGTTCCTGCGTCCATTTGTTTGCCAATGGTCTTTTTTAGCTTTTTCGTCGAATGAGTGATTTGTAACGAGAGTTCCAAAAGTCTTGTGATTCATGATGCTATCTTCTGTAATGTTTATTTCTTTTAATTTAAGTCCTGTTTGATTTCTTCTAACCAACTGATTTTGACCTTCTTTAAATTAATTATATCCAGCTTTTTTTTTTTTTTTTTTGCATGTCTGGTGTTGTCCATTCTGCGGATGTGACCATAAAATTTAAATCGTCTCTTACAATTATCATTATTATTATTATTATTATTATTATCATCATTTCTTTGAACCAACAGCGGTAGCTACGCTCGCTAACCCGCAGCGCAAGGCAATGAGGCCAAGTTATCTGCAGACTTGGTAGACGTGGGTATGATCCCTACCGTCGGCCGTCCTTGAAATGGTATTCCGTGGTTTCCCATGTTCAACTCTAGGCAAATGCTGGGACGGTACCTTTTGACAGGTCACGCCCGCTTTCTCCACATCCTTGCACAGTTTCATTTATATTTCTTCATTTCATCTCTCATTAACTCCTCTCATGAGCTTGGTGTCAGGAAGGGCATCCGGTCGTGAAAACTATCCGCCACATAGACTTCCATCGCATCTCATCGCCAACCCCTTTGAAAACGGGAATAATAAGGGGTAGACATACATACATGGTACATTATGAGTTCCTTGTAGTATTAGCATTCTTGGCTGTCACTTGAACACTTCTTATCCATAGCGGTCTCACAGCCAACTTTAGGACATCGCACAATCTGATTGGCGAATGTCCCCTCCTCCACTGTCAATCACTCGAATACCACCCTAGTAGTATAACCGTAGGTATGGGACAGCCAATTAAGTGTGGTCCAAAAGTGACCATTAAAATTCTATTAAAAAATAATGGATAAAGTAACCATTAAAAAATCTATTAAAAAAATAATGGATAAAAGTGACCATTAAAATTCTATTAAAAATTAATGGATAAAAGTGACCATTAAAATTCTATTAAAAAATAATGGATAAAGTAACCATTAAAAATCTATTAAAAATAATGGATAAAGTAACCATTAAAAATCTATTAAAAATTAATGGATAAAAGTGACCATTAAAATTCTATTAAAAATTAATGGATAAAAGTGACCATTAAAATTTTATTAAAAATTAATGGATAAAAGTGACCATTAAAATTTTATTAAAAAATAATGGATAAAAAAGGCCATTAAAATTCTATTAAAAATTAATGGATAAAAGTGACCATTAAAATTTTATTAAAAAATAATGGATAAAGTAACCATTAAAAATCTATTAAAAATTAATGGATAAAGTGACCATTAAAAATCTATTAAAAATAATGGATAAAGTGACCATTAAAATTTTATTAAAAATAATGGACAAAGTGACCTTAAACATCATTTAAAAATTATTGATCGAACATATGGTTATCTTAACCATTATAAATCTTCCAAAACAATTATGGTTACTTGTAACCATAATATTTCGTATTATTTTATGGCAGAACGTAACCATAAAAAATATGGTTAAAAAATAACCTTTAAATTGCCAGAATTTTTTTAAATTTCTGGTTAAAAGTAACCATTAAACTTAACAAAAAATTAACCATGATAATTATGGTTAAAGGTAACCATGAAACACAATCAAAAGTTATGGTTAATCTATCTATAAAAAATAACTATGAAAAGTTATGGTTAAAGTATCCATAAAATTACCAATGTTATTTTTAATAAAATAGGGTTAAAAGTAACCATAAAAATGACTCTAAAATGTAAATGACAAAATTATGGTTACCTTCACCTATACAACGTAACACAAATTGATCCTACAGATACCTAAAATAATGGCTAAAATTAACCATTGAAAATTCTAACGATGTTTTTCAAAATAATGGCTAAAACAAGGATAAAATTACCAGTAACTTTTTAAAAGATTATGGATAGCATAATGGTTAAAACAAGGGCTAAAGTTAAGGCTAAAATTTCTTATAACTTTTTTTAGAAACAATGGCAAGAATAGTGGCTAAATTTAAGGCTAAAATTATTAGTAACTTTTTAACGAATTAAGGATAAAATAATGGTTAAAACAAGGGTGTAAATAGCTATAAAATAATATGTACACTATTATATTTAGTACCCCCAAGGAAGTGTATCAATTATGGTGTCTTCTTCTTTCTGGATGAAACGCTTGTCGTAGTCGACTTTAAATTCTTTGGCAATATTTTTATTTACAAGGCTTTTTGTTTTTGTATCTCTTGTTATGTTATTGCTTATAACAACCTTATTATTAAAACCTTGTATTAGGTCGGTCATTGTCTTCATGTTAAGTTTTTTGGCATTTTCGTGGTTGAGTGTAAATCCTTTAATTTTGGTAACCTGTTTGCCTTTATATGTTTCGTACGCATAGCTTTTGGGACCTGTGCTTATCCATTCAATACCGTGATCATCTTTTACGAAATCGTCAGTCCATTCGCCGAGCATACATCCGGTCTCTACAGTATTTGTTCCATCATCTATGTAAACAACACTATCAGTGTCGTAATAAACTACTTTATCCCCTAATCTATCAAGCATGTTGTACAACCTTATTCTCGCATTGGAAGTGGTGAAGGTTGCTACAAATATGTTGGTACATGTGTCATTTTCTACATAGAAATCATTGTAGTGGTATGTTACCTCAATTACTTCCTCATTGATGTACATAACATTAGTTATTTCTATCTTATCATCTAATAACAAGTCGTACCACCTCTCAGGGTCATCAATGAACTCTGTTTGTGACATGTTTTGCCTCTGACCGAACTTTCCCCAAAGAGAATTTAAGCATATTTTAGCAACAGCTCGCTTACCTGAATTAGGAGTTATATTATCTATATCAAGCTTCATGCCTTGATTTTTCTTGATAACCCTTGCGTATTCTTTTTTGGACTTGTAATCATCATCCCAAGGACTAGTTTCTAGCTTAATTTTCATAAACGTTTTAATGTAGTCCCTGAAAAGCTTATTACTTTTCTTTTTAAAATTCCATACTTCATAAACTTCTACTATTTTGTAGCCTTTCTCTAGAGCTTTATTAAGTTCGATTGTAGTCCAAGTTCCAAGAAGCGCCCTTTCTTTATCACTGTGGTTACAAGGTCCTACCTTTTCTTTCGCACATTTCCCACACAGAGAGAACATCAGCTTATCTAACTTTACAGGAAGGACTGGATGATAAAGACCTTTTGAAGGAAGAACTTTACATTTAACTAAACCAAACCAGTCGGTATTGTATTTTTCTGGCTTAAATATTTTAGTAGGGTGCCCTACAGGGTACATGTCGTAAAACATGACTGTTGGGTACAAACTGCATATATCTATATATCTCAGCTTTTTTCCAGAAACTTTTAACTTTGAGGCGTTTGTCCTACCACCGAAGAATGCGTCTCTGGGGTTTAAAGGTTCCACAACATTTATGGTTTTATCTAGACTCCTTTTGTAGTCTTTAGAATTTTTCCATTTGCAGCTCCACATTTCAACAACCTTGTACCCGGCATTTTTAAGAGCTTGTGTTCCCTCTATAGTTTTTGTAAGCAAGTCATCCATAGTTTCATTGTTTACATTGTTGATAGTATCGTCTGAGTAACAGTCGGGACAACCATGCCAAAAACAACCATGATATTGGTACACAGTTTTAGTCATATAGTCGTACCCATCGACTTTGGCTCTACAAATTGTGACCTCGCCACCGTTTAATGCGTGTCGAACATTAGGGAACGAACTTAACCATGCTATAGACTCCTTACTGAACATTTCCTTTTCTAGCCCTTTGACTACAGCAATCGTGTCTTCTTCAAGGAATTTTGACCTGTAAATAGCCATACAAACACTGGCAATAGTTATGTATTGGAAGGGGTCTATATTTGCTATTTCTAAAAATGACTGCCTAAAGGCAAGACAACCACGTCGCAAAATATCAACATCTGAATTACAACACTCGGCTAATTCCTTCTTAAAGTCAAACACGTAATTTTCCTTTACTTTCTCAGCGTGCCATTCCAGGAATGCTTTTCTGCTATCAGGCTTCATAGTGTTAACGCCATAGTATTTAGTAGCTGGGATGGACCCTACGTAATTTTGATTTTCTTTCTTATTGAAGTAGTGTGGAAAATACCCCTTTTTTTAGTTCTTTTAGTCCAAATGTTTTGGGGAAGGATGCAAGGCCTCCTTGGATAAAGTTTATGCTGTAAATTATTCTAAGCCTTAGGGTGGGTATTTTGAGCTCCATAATCTTAGACCCTTGGTAAATGGTTTTAATTTTAATGCCATTATTGACGCAATATTGTAAAATAAAATACGCATCATAACCTTTTGGATTGTGTGATATACACGTAAAACCTTTGTGGTTTTCTGATATTAGCCACTGACAAAATTCGTCATTTTTTAGGAAAGCCCGCCTAACACCATTAAAGTCATAAACGGATACAAAGTTTGGCGTGTGTACGCCGGTGTCTTGTTCAGCTTCGTAATCGAAAATGTAGTATTTTTCTGTGTAAGTGCATTTTTTATGTTGCTTTTCTGCTGTTCCATTACAAATACAATCTTCCATACAGTATCCCCCGCGGTTTTTCCTTTCTTGCATATAACATTGGTGCTGAGCTGTCTTATCGTACTGTTTGCAATTCCAACACATAGAGTACCCACACCTGTGCTTGTTTATTTTTTTACATTTACCATTACATGTTAGACACTTGAGTTTTATTGAACAGGCAACTTCCTTTGCACATTTCTCACATTCAGTAAGTACAGTTTCGTGTAGGTTGTTGTAGTAAAACTTGTTTTCATTTTCTTTTTTGCACTCGCTTTTACATTCTGTGCACTTCAATTCGACTTCGTATTCTACAAATGTTTCACATTTCCTACATTGGGCAAAGGAACCACCTAAATGTTTGATATTTATCCTCGGACATATTTTGTTGCAGATATTGCACTTGTAGACTACCTCACACACTATCTCATGGTTATCAACGCAATCTTTACCAAAACAGTATCTATTGCACTTTTTACAGTATACTCGGGGTCGTACACCTTTTGAGAAATCATGTTTTCGACCTAAGCACAAATTGCACACATTACTTTTATCTTTTTTACACGAGTGCTTGTCTTGATGTTCGTAAGGTTTATCACATTTTTTGCAGTAATATGAACTTCCATAAAAGCCTCGTATATTATTAATGGAATCATAATGGTCGTTATGCAAGTACAAATAAATTGTTATCGCGTCATTTACACCTGAGGAATGGATTACTTTGTTAAAATGGGCAGCCGAAACAACCTTAATCCGAACACCCATGAGACGTGCAACATCTCTAATATCGTTTAAACTAAACCCATCTTCACAGTTCTTTCCGAATCTTGTGCATAACTCTTTTGCTAATTCTTCCTGCAGGCCACGTCCTTTCCTAATGTAGGTAATTTCATTATCAGTTAATGTCCTGTCAAGTATATTTATAGTTGCATAGGTTAGGGCTGTGATTATTGCTCTTGCCCCGCACAGGTTATCGGTGTTGGTTATTTTGTTTATGCTTCTTTTAGCCATAACATCTTTAGCAATATTGACTATTTTCTTACCCTTTGCTCCTTTGCCTCTGGGTATTTTGTAGACCTCGAAGTAAAAGGTGGTATTATTTATATCTACATTTTCATTAGATGTTATTATTCTTTCAATTTGGTCAAGTAGATGTGAAGCATTGACTTTTATTTTCTTTTTTGACGAAATCATATGGTTAAAATCATTATTTTCTGCAACTACTTTCATGTGATCACCTGGCTTAAAATCAGTTAGTTTTCTTACTTCTTTTATGGCTGCATGCACACCTTTTCTGCCCGCCCTTCATTTGTTCTATTGGTTTTCCTTGCAAATCTTTTATGTGTGTAGTATAATCTGTCTGCCATACGTTAAACGTTTTGTGCAGCACAGTACGAACACCTTGCTGAATTTCGAAAGGTGACTTTTTAGCTACTGTTTCATTAAATATTTTTTTCTTAAAAGGAAAAATTTGGCCCAATTTTTGCTTCACAACTTTTAAGTCCTTAGATTGAACAGGTTTTGGTTCCTTCTTAATTTCAAAGAGGTCTTGATCAAATCCAAAATGCCTGATTTTGTCCAAACGTACCTTTTCTTCCGCTATCAAATTTAGCAACCCTTTCTTTGAATGAATTGCTGAGTAGCCCTTAATTTTGTTTTCTCTGGCGACTTGTTTTAGTTCACGAACGCTCTTCTTAGGCAGCTCTGATTCTTGATACGTAAACAAAGCACTATCTCCGGCATTACTCCAAGCACTGCTTACAGCTTCAAGAAGAGCAGCCTTCTTCATCTTGTATACTCCTTTTAGTTTGAGTTCCGTTGCCAGAACCCTTAGTTCCTTTACAGTTGCACCTGTTTGGCGCTTAATATTTTGTTTTAAATCCATTTATTATATAACTTTTCTTAATTAAAAATTTCATTTTTTTAAATAAAATAATTATAAGACATCACTTTTTTGGCAAGTCGTTGTTGGAAACCAGTCTACCCTAATTAATTGGTAGACTGGTGTTAGAATGGCAGGGTGCATCTGGAATTGTTTGGATATGAAGGTGAATACTTTAAACAGCGTCAAACTTTTGTATGAATAAATGAACAGAATAATTACATTTTGCATTATAATTGTTACCCTAACAAAGGTTCAATTAGAAATAACATCTCATAAAAATCAGAATCAATTTGCTATCAACTACCTGCGTAATTTTGGATACTATTTTTTTTTATATAGGTAATAAATGGAAGTAAATCAATTTCTCTAGACGCTCAACAGCATCAACGAACAAAAGACGTTTAAAAAGCTCAGTGAGTTAGAAATAGGGAACGAATACCTTATAACGAATGTAGAAGGTATAAATACAAAATATGGAAATAAAACTTTTCTAGAACTTGATAGTGAATTTAAGGTTATATTGCCTGACAAATACAACAAGGTGCTAAGTTGTGGAAAGGAAAAGAAGAAAATGATAGGTCTGAAAATGATATATAAAGGCACAAAAGAAGTCTATGGTGGTTGCAAAGCGCACAATCTTGAATTCTTTTAAAAAACATCTTAAATTTGCTTAACACCCCGACAAATTTTTAGTAGAAAATTTATGGTTTTAATGGTTAGTAACCATTAAAATCAAATACCAAAATTAAAGTAAAATTAAGGATTCCTTCGTAGCTTTATAAAAATTGTAACAGCTATCTATGTCATCACCATTAAGTTCAAAAAGATAATCTATACTATCCTCAGACAACTGATTTATAAATACTTCTACATCTTCAGTAGGATGTAGTAAAAACAGGAAGAAAGAAAGGGTTATTCGCTTTACTCGGGCGTCCATTTATATATACAGAAATATTATAATATAACATTTTCTTTATTAACCCAGCTATTGTGAGAATTATCAAAACCCAACCATTTGACATATACCCGATTTCCTTTCTTTCTTAAAACTTTTTCAACAATATATGCCTCTGGATACTTTGTTTTCTGTAATTCTTGCTCATAAAAGTTCCCCTTTATTTCTTCCGCATTTACATCTTTCAATTTGTACGTAATAGGGTCGGAATAAACGATATCTTTTATTTCAAATATTTCAGTCGACCAATTTCCTGTGTATCCTTTTTCGAATATACCTTTTAGTTTACTAATTCTGACTTGATCGCCAACCTTAAATTTCGCTTTTTCTTCCGCTCCTACGCTTACAGTGTAAACAGTTTTCAACAAATGTTCTTCATTAGCTTTGTTTACGTTTTTTGGCTTTATATTTATAGTTGTGTGCGTCGTATTATTGTAGCCATTAATTAACTTTGGTAAAATGCCAACCCGGCAGTAGTTTCCTTGAATATCAAACTGCTTCCACATTTTCTCTTTTATGGTCCTATTGAATCGTTCTACAACTGAAGCTTTTACTTCAGTCAAAGTCGAATAATGATTGATATTAAATGTTTTCATCAATTTTGAAAATTCTTTATTGTAAAATTCTTTACCGTTGTCTGTTTGAAGATTTTTGGATTTTCTGTTTTTTAAAATACCATCAAACGCTTCAGCAACACTTTTACCCGTTTTATCTTTGACTGGTACACCCCAGGCCTACTTTGAAAATACATCAATAACTGTTAACAAATACTTGTAGCCTTTATTAAGCTTCGATATCCCCTTTATTTTTCCAGAGTCCATTTCTACCAAATCCGCTTGCCAAATGTCATCAATGCCGTGAGTTGTAACCCTCCTTCTCGGAAAATTCTTCCTCATGGGTTTATGAATTTCGTTTATAATTTCCTCCCGAATGCTAACGGGTGGTTCTCTAATTTTGGTAGAACCCCCTATTTCTACACTCTCATTAACTTTTTTTTCAAACCTGCTTTTCTTACTCCCACACTCGGAACATAAACCTTCGATTCTAGTTCGACCATTTTTTGTCGAAAGGGTGTGAGAATGCAGTGTTTGAGTAAACGTTTTGCACTTTAAACACCAAATGTGATTATTCATTTATTAACTAATTAATTAATTAAAATTAATTATAAAATAAGCATTGGTTTTACTCAGACACCCAACATTGAAGAACGCAACTAACTTACAAGAAACAAGGGTCTACCCTTTGTTGAGGAAATTAACTTTTTTATATTTATATTTTATATATAATAAATGGAATCAATTACCGATATTCTGAACAGCAAACTTGTCTATAATAGCAAACAAGTGGTTATTGTTATTGATGAAAATAACGATTTATGGTTTAAAGCTAAAGATATTGCTTTAATATTGGAGTATAGAGATACAGATAAAGCAATTCGAAAACACGTTGCTATTGAAGACAAAGGTACATTCGATACCTTAAATAACCCCGCCGTTTTGGCGGGGTTAAAAAATATACATCCTCAAACCATATTTATTAATGAATCTGGTTTGTATTCGCTTATTTTATCATCTAAAAAAGAGGAAGCTAAAAAATTTAAGAAATGGGTAACGAAAGAAGTCCTTCCATCAATTCGAAAGTACGGAGAATACAAAATTAAAGAAGAATATAAGAACCAACTAGTTGGGTTAATGCAGAAACTTCAAATAAAGGAAGCAGAAAACGAATCTCTTACCCCATTAGCCACACCTCTTGCACTTAAAACTAGTAAGAATAATTGTCTGCTTATTATAGATAAGCATGAACCAAACGAAAAGTACAGGTACTATGCAATAAGGGCGCAGAGACAACAGGTGAATCAAGCAATCAAAAAAATATGCAGGCGGCACCCCGATTGTGAGATAGTTTATGAAAAATATAATGATTCTAATAGCGTAAGGTTGTATGTGCTTATGAAAGAACAAATAAAAATTAGCTATTCAGGAAACCATTTCAATATTCCATTTACTCCTCATCTTCTTAAAGGAACAATAGAGATGTTGTATAAAAACCTGTTACATTAGACTGTTTTAATGGATATTTTCTCCATTAAAAACTAAAACATTTTAACATTAGTGTTATTCGACCGATTCATCAGGATGAGGCTCATATGCATCAAGTATTATTTCACCAAACATCGTCACACTAACATTTATTGGAAGTTTTAAAATTACGCTGTCCATTTTATTTTTGAAGCATAATGTATCACCAGATTTAACGTTTAAGGGCTTACTAGTATCTACCATAATTTTTTCTTCTTTGGAACGTGCAATATAAACGTCTAATACTGTTTTAATAGCGTCATCTGTATATGAAGTAAATACTTTATCTGGGTCTACGATACGAACAAATATTTTCCTAATCGTTGCGTTGTATGTAAAAATATGCTTAATTTTATCTTTCTCTGTAAAAAGGTCCTTTTGTAATATTATCCTATCAAACACCTTTCTTTCTAAGTTGTCAACCTTTTCTGTTAATGTTGCTACTGGTGCAAGACAAGTAGTGGCATATTCCGAAAATAATTTTTGTATTTCTTCTTTCGTGAAGTAGTCCCCTTCAGTAGTAAGTGGTTTGAGCTTTTCTAAGAGATATTGCTTATTAACGACATCTTTATTGTTGATTGGATCTTCAATATTCGCTATCCTCTTTCCCTGAAAATCAATCCATGTTTTTGAAACAAAAAAAAAGCTCACCAAGGCGTTTATTTAGAGCCGTAACTAGCCTTGAAAATCGTTTTTCTACATCATCTTTTGTGATAGCCTTAATATTTAATGAACTACTCTCTCCGTTTATAATTTTATTTCCAAATATGTCCATTTATTAAATCTATAATTTCGTTAAAACGAGCGGGATTAGGGGAGCCCAAATTCGAAAACAACTTTAAAACAAGGACACATAAATGACCACATATATATTCATCAAACATTTGAATTCTTTCGGCGTTATAAAATAGGTTGCTAGCTCCCAAATAATTTACTAGTTTTTCAGGAACATCTCCACCAAATGAGTCAAAGACGAATTTTTGATTACCCTTTTTAAAGTAACAAATCCAATGAGTACCTGCATGATCCGACGTATCCAAGTTTACAATTCCTGATTCACAATCATTAGGTTTTGTAGGCAGTTCATCAATCATAAAAACATTTCGAAAATGCGTTATGTTCATTTCGTGTATTATTTTAAGTATATCGAAATTACTTAAAGGGTGCTTATAGTTGGAAAGTATATCACTCAATATCGATGAAATTTCTCTTTTTTTTTAAATTTTAGTTATTCCCAAACAACCTTGTCCAGTCTTTTTTTCGATCACCAGATAATGTCTAATTTATTCAGCCAATTCAGCATCTTCTTTTTGCTTTTTATGAACAGCGCTTGTAATAGCTGCAGCGCCACCTGCCAGCGAACGAATGGCACCCAATGCAGCTAATATTAATGGCAAAAATCCTCCTTGGTGTTCATTAATTCCAGAACCTTCTTTCTTCCTACTGAGATATTCGAATATTTTCTTTACAATTGGAA
Source organism: Meconema thalassinum (assembly GCA_946902985.2). Classification (NCBI taxonomy): domain Eukaryota; kingdom Metazoa; phylum Arthropoda; class Insecta; order Orthoptera; family Tettigoniidae; genus Meconema; species Meconema thalassinum. The sequence goes on from OX336390.1 coordinate 154,841,066, forward strand.
TGGACAAACTTATAAGTAAGCTACCACCTTTTTGATTTTTTCTTGCTTTCTGCTTTTTTGTGTATCTGTCAAGTACTCATCTAGATAGTCATGCTTTTTCAGATCTTCGTTGGAGAGTTTTATTTTAATAGCTTTGGGTTTTAGTTTCCCTTTTTGGGAAACGTTGTAATCAATACTAAATCCTTTCATTTATTTAATGAAAAAATTATAAACAAAAATTTTACAAATTTATACTCAGACGCCCCAACCATTTTCATCTAACCCCATTCCCTAATTTTGTATGGTCGCGGTATGCTATATCATGTAATTTACATGCTTCGTCTAATGGGTTAGAACCCTGAACACCTTCGGCTAGTTGCTTGTCTAATGGATTACTAGGACCACAAAATTTGTATCCCGGGAGTGTTAAGTCAATATTATTTTCACCTATTTTATTAATCATCCAATTAACTAATCCTTTTCCATGTTTTTCAGATTCCCAGAATGTATGGGGAATGTTATTTAAAAACCTAATTAGATATGGAATACCTTTAGGATTATTAACAATGAAGTCATTAAACTTACTCGTAAGCATCTTCGTTATTCCAACCTTTTCATTGTGATTGACGTTGTTTCCAGCATTTTCTTCGCCATGAATTACCATTAATCTGTCTATTAATTCCCTTACATCATCCATCCACACATATTCAATCGGTGCTTTTGAATATTTTTTTTACAAAACCAAATCCTGATTTAGGAGGAGTGGTTAGAGATGCAGCTCTTTCTTTTCTACTAACTTTTTCTGAAATCCATATATCCTTTATAAACGTATTATATTTTTTGCCAACACTACTTTTAGGTTTAGTGCTATTTGGGTCATTGTTTTGATACATAGCATTTGTAATTTTTAAAATAGTCTCATATGTTCTGCGGTCTTCGTCTGTATACTCATCATCGTTAGGTATATCATTTAAGGTTAAAAATAGCATTAAACCCTTTGTAGCTTTAAAATTCTTACCCTTAATTATAATATCGTCATTACTGAATTCAACTTTTGAGTCACCTATATAATAGCCCTGATAGTTCTTATCATACCTTATTCCAAATTTAGGGTCACTAATTCTAGGTAAATATTTTGAAATTATTACCCCTAAGTGGACCGTAGAATAATCAGTTATGCCTTTCCTCTTAACATTTTCTTCACTTTTATCATACTCTTCATCGGCCTCTTGAAATAAACTCCTCCCCTTATCTTTCTGAAGTTGCGACTCTAAATTCTTTCTGACCTTTCTTGCCGATTTCAAAGCTTCTTTTTGCTCATCAGTGACATCATATTCATCCAAGAAATGGGAACCTTTGGAATCTGAAGGAAAGTCTTCATTATAGTCAATTCTGTAAGGAATTAATTGCTTCTCCACTTCTCTATTTTCTTCTATAGCTTTAATAACATTTTCACCGATGTCATTTAACTTGTTGCCTAAAACATTAACAGCATCGATAACAGGTTGATCTTCTTTTTTATACTTCTCGTATTCCGTTATGGGCTGCTTCTTCCATATTCGAAATTCGTCTTTTAATTCTTCAAATTTCTTCCTATTCCTTCTTGCTTGTTGAACTACCTTTTGATCGTATTTCGCAAACATCTTTATTATAGGTGAAATTTAAAAAAAATGACGTTTGATGCTAACATTGACGTTTGACATTTGACGCTGACATTGACGCTGTACGTTGTACGCTGTACGTTGGCATTGACGCTGTACGTTGTACGCTGACGTTAACGCTGAACGTTAACGCTGACGTTGTACGCTGACGTTGTACGCTGTACGTTAACGTTGTACGTTGACGCTGACGTTGTACGCTAACGATGTTTGTGTTAGAATACTCAACCCAAAACCTGCCAATACCCCTGGAGTAGTTACCCAACATTTAGAAACGTTTTAATTTTATTCCTATATTTACCATCGTTAGCTTTGCGATTCATATCAATAGTAATAAAACCAAACTCCTCATTCCAACATTTGCTGCAAATATTCTTAAAGTCTTCAAATTTCATATCGCCACCAACAAATTCTTGATAAATATGATTTAAATTGGTATTATCTTGCCTAAATATGTTTAAGAAATTTAAGATATCACGAACTAATTGTTTTGGTATTTTTGAATACGTTTGAGCTAAGTAAAAACAGTCAATCCCTTTATGTCTTCCTCGTGTAAAATATTCTCGAACTATGTCTTGGTTTTCCAGTATGAAATCGTCGAAAATTACAACTGACCTATCTTCACATTTATCCAGGGGCATTATGCTTTCATCGTCATGAATAAATTGTGCAATGGACTTTCCTAACTTCTCTTCGATTTTATTACATTTTTCCATAAACTGTTGATACTTAGATTGATCTAAACTTTTAGAGAAGATGTAAAGGTTGTTTATTTTTTCCCAGTTTAACCATCCAGGTGCCAAAATATAATTGTCAATCATTAAGGTTGTTTTACCACAATTACTGGGGCCTATTATAGCACAACGAATGGAATTCGGTAATAATTTGCCATGTTTGTTCTTTAGTTGCTTTTCTACAAGTCTTACTTGTGGGTCCCAATTTACAACATTTCGTTTACTCATTTTCGTTTATTTTATTAATTAATGAATGAATTAATAAATGAAGAGAATTTTTGAACTAAGTGGTAAAACTTCGGTTTTAGAGAAAAGGTTAAATGTTTCATTGCGAGATGAATTTAGAAAAGTTGGATTAATAGGGTTTTACTCAACCTTCCTAACACCAAATATTACAACAAAAAACAATAAAGTACACTATGAAAAAGTATCAGGTACGATAACTGAAATGTTTATTCCACCAGGTCAATATAATGTAGAAAATTTAAAAAAGCTATTCAAAGTCAAGAACCTAAGTTTAGTATTGAACAAAATAAAATTCTAAACAGATTGGAAATAATTAGTGATTATAAAATATATTTTGACCAAGAAGAAAGTATTGGTTCAGTTTTAGGCTTTAATAATCAAATTGTAGAACCAAAAACCAAAACACTTACTCGGAACTTATAATCCGTTCGAAAATATCCGCGTTCATTTCAATTTAGCGGATGGAATGTTTGTAAAAGACTCTGAGCATTTTCACCGTGAAACGAATATTATTGCATCATTTAAACCAGCCCTAGAATTTAGTGCTCCAATAATTTATGAGCCGAATTATCCTGTATTTTGCCCAGTTTTAAATAAAATTCAGAATTAAAAATTACTGTGACCAATGAGAATGACGAAGTAATAGATTTCAACGGCGCAACAGTTACTGTAATTTTAGAGATGAGTTAATTATTTCCTCTTCATTTAATTTTCTATTATTTTTCTTATAATAAATGAACAAAGTAGAAAGTTACCAGTGGCAGTCTTTTCCTGTAAATGAAAAGACTAAAAACAATTTAAATTTGCCAAACAAGGACGTGGAAATAGATATTAAAGTTGGTGATGGTTGGATTGATAATAATGCGCACCTGTATATTACTTTCGATGTAACTCATGCTGATGGAACTGATTACACTAACTATGAAGGAAAGTCAAATGTAAAGCTAATTGACAATTACCCCACTCAATTTTGGAGCACTGTAACCGTGAAAAAACGAGGACACACTATCTATCGAATTGACCATCCAAATATATCTTCAACGGTTCTGTTTAATTTAACAGCCTCTTATAGTGATAAAATGATATATTCAGGTAATTTCTTAATAATGGTAAATTGCAGAAAACATCAAATGAGTTAAGGTACCCTTTAAGTCTTCTTGGTGGCTTTTTTATGGATTTTAAAGAGATTATGTGGGAAGGAGATTTAACTGTTACATTTACATGGAGTCAAAATGCAAACGATGCTTTGTATAGATGGTGGACTAAGAATCCCGATGGGGCAATGCACCTGGAACTCTCCCGGAGGAAGGAAAAGTTACCGTAAAGTCAATGGAGATAAATATTCCTGTTGTTAAATACGAACCAAATTATGAGCTTGAACTGAGAGAAAAAACAAGATGTTCAGCAAAGAACATATAGCCTACTTTCTCCTAAATGTATGGGTATCTTTATGACTCTTTGTCCTCATCCCTAAAACAATCACCCCAACCACAATGTATTGTTTGTTTTCTTTTATATTGATAATAAGCCAGTAAGTGTCAAGATCAATATTATATACTTTATGATGATTGAATAACAAAACTACTAACTTATTGTAATGCATTCACGTCCGTTAATCTCTATATTAAGCCAGCCTGCAAAATTAAGAATCTTCCGCCCCAATCATCTTCCGCCCCAATCACAGTAGGTGGTGCTGCGACCTATCAGTGAATTAATCTTTATCTTGTACGCCTATGCACTGCCATCGTAATGTACTACGATGGCAGTGTTCTATGGGTGTTGAATGAGTAGGCAGTTTAAAGTAGCCAAGAGGGAGGCGATCCAGCTGGCAGTGTTTAAAGGTATTCGGAGCGCGATCGTGGCTAATAGTTGAACTACCAGTATTACAAAATTGCCATACTTCAGGAGGCCAGCTCAGGCATTTACACAGCGTTATGTTTGGAACAATATTACCCACATAACCCACAAGAGGACAGCACCGTACAGAGGCATTAAGAAGGCTGTGGTTGGGTAGTTCTTCTATTCTCCTTTTCCTAATGGCTTCTGTTTATGTGCGATGCTGGGACTGTGATTTTATTAATATACGAGTGTATACTTTATCCTCTCCTTTGAGCTAAATGACATTTTATTCAGTATCTGTGGAAAAAGCTCGTGCACATCATTTGTAAAAGAATTCAAGAAAAAAAAAACTAACTGTAGCAGTACTCGATCCCCAGTCAACTGCGTGTCAGACTAACATGCTAGCCCAGAGCTAACCGTATCCATGACGTCAGGTGTTCTTAACTGACATATTAGATACAAACTGTTGGCAAATAATGACTTTAAATAAACGATTTCTTCACTGCAGTACATCTTCATTAAAGATCATTTCATACAAAGTTTATATTATTGTATCAGTACGGTATATCACATACAACATACTAAAACTACTGAAATATAAGACAGGCACATGAGGACAGCTGCCATCTTGTCGTGTGACACAAACGGCTCAGCTCTTTTAAGCCACTCATACTGTATAATATTATAATATTAAATTATAATAAATAACGGATCACGACCTTCAGGATAGCTTAAACCCCCCTAGGCTCGATAATCGGAATTGGTGGGTCTTAAGCTATTTATTAAAATGGTTGCATAATTCACACGGCCGCCATCCTGAAATGGCATGGCCGATGACCTTGAATTTTGGGTGAAAGACGCGTCCTATATAAAGGTATGTTGTCACCAAATTTGGTAGAGATCGGATGATTAGTTTAGCCGTAATTTGATTTTACGTTTTGAACATTTGAGTGGCCGCCATTCTGTTTTGGTAAAGATGGCGGCGATATAAAGTATGACACTGAGGTGTCCTTTACTAGTGCTACCTCTGTACCAAATTTCGTTCAATTCGGTTTCACCGTGTTCGAATTGATAGGGGGGACAGACATTCAGAGTACACACACTCACACACACACAGACACACACACACACACACACACACACAGACTCACACACACACATACACACACACACAGACTCACACACACACATACACACACACAGACAGACACACTTTTTTCGCCCTGTGTTGATCTCATAAGTCTACTTTCATTTTTTGCAAAAATCGAAAGTAGGCTAACAAGAACCACGAATACCTATATCATTCTTTGACCTTCAAACTCAAGAAATTTCAGGCCTAAGTGGGAAAAGGAATTTTTAAATAGATATTACTAATTACTACAATTCAATGGAGTTTGATCTGCCATATTTTATTTTTGTTGTGTTTCAAACTAATAAAAAAGGTAACCAAGATATGAATAGTTCCAAATTTGATCATGTTCAGCTTCAAAATATTTACATGAAAAACGGAAGAAACGAAATGTTTCCGGAAGAAATGTGGAATATCAATCCTCCTAATACTTATCTAAATGCCTATTATGCTTTTAGGGACTTTAAGCGTATAACTGAGCTGAAGTATGATGTTGTTGTAACCCCCACAGAGTTCATTGCTTCTTATCCTATTTATGTTATCAATATAAGTCGGCGTAGAAATGTAGTGACACCTCAGAAAACCAGTATGAAATTGGTAGCAACATTTAATGCCAATATACCTGAAAATACGCTTGCTTATATAATTATGTACGGTAAAAAGAATTTAACCTATGATGCTAAGCATGGAATAGTTACTGAAAACTTTTAAATAACTACTGTTATTATTTAATTAGTAAGAGTTTAGTTTTTAAGTTTAATTGAACTTAAAAACTAAGAATTAAGAAAATGATATTTTAGGTGAAAAGGCAATTAAGTCTGCAAAATTTTGTTATTTATAGATATAAAAAACAGTTAATAAATATGGAACCTGAATACGCAGTTATCGTCCGTTGCGTCGACGTAAATAATGTGCCTGAGTGTATTAAGAAAATAGTCTCCGATTACTACCTCAAGCTGCAAAATTTGCAACTAACGATCTTAGCACGCGTTAGTGATGAAAGTGACTGTGTAGAAATTGGTGAGGCATTAATGGAATTAGAAGAGCAAGTAAAGAAACTAATAGTTTCGGCTGAGCACACTGCGAAAGAAGAAGGAAGAAGTTAAAAATAAGTTATCAGTGAACTTGACCAGGAAACTCCGTTAGCCTTGATGCACTCTTAGTCGATAAGATAACCTTGCTATCACTGCCGCTCGCTCGCATGCAAGTGATGTGCTAAATTAAATATTACCTAGAACCCAGCTGTTAGTCTTGTTACACCGGAAGTACTAGTAGCAAAGCAAGAAACTACGTAGTATGTATGTGTAGCGCAATCTATTAGCAAACAATAAAAGCTCTTCGTAGTGCACTTCTCATAAGAAATTGCACCACATAAGGCCGCATACACGCTTTTTAATCGCTTTCCTCGTAGCTCAGGAGGATAAGTGTCTGGTTTGTTGAGATTTGTTCGCTTAGAAACGGAGGCGCCCCGTTTTCTATGGTTCGAATCCCACTCAATCCTTTCAAAAAATAACTGAGTTAATGAAAGAGAAGGAAGAAGCAAATGCTCTCCAGGGTCTGTTAGAGGCATTCTGAGAGATGCAAAGTAGATGGGAGTGGCCACTCAAAAGGAAAGGAAAGAGGAGAACAAAGAACAAAGAAAAAATCCCCAGGGGTAACAACGAAGAGAAATTAAAAACCAGCGCTGGCTTCGAAACACCCCTGGGGGTTTCTCCGAAATGTCGGAATGTTGCAAAAATTTGGTGACTGTAATTTTATCCATAATTCTTTAAAAAGTCACTGGTTCTTCTACCCCAAGAAGAGACATGTCACTAGAATTTATAGCCTTGTTTTAACCACTATTTTTCCCCTAATTTATAAAACGTTATTGGTAATTTTAGTCATTATTTTAACCATTATTCTATCCCTAATTTCTAAAAATGTTACTGATAATTTTAGACTTGTTTTAACCATTATTCTATCCCCGTGTTTCTAAAAAAGTTACTGATAATTTTAGCCTTGTTTTAACCATTATGCTATCCATAATCTTTTAAAAAGTTACTGGTAATTTTAGCCTTGTTTTAACCATTATTTTGAAAAACATCGTTAGAATTTTCAATGGTTAATTTTAGCCATTATTTTAGGTATCTGTAGGATCAATTTGTGTTACGTTTTATAGGTGAAGGTAACCATAATTTTGTCATTTACCTTTTAGAGTCATTTTTATGGTTACTTTTAACCCTATTTTATTAAAAATAACATTGGTAATTTTATGGATACGTTAACCATAACTTTTCATAGTTATTTTTTATAGATAGATTAACCATAACTTTTGATTGTGTTTCATGGTTACCTTTAACCATAATTATCATGGTTAATTTTTTGTTAAGTTTAATGGTTACTTTTAACCAGAAATTTAAAAAAATTCTGGCAATTTAAAGGTAATTTTTTAACCATATTTTTTAATGGTTACGTTCTGCCATAAAATAATACGAAATATTATGGTTACAAGTAACCATAATTATTTTTGAAGATTTATAATGGTTAAGACAACCATATGTTCGATCAATAATTTTTAAATGATGTTTAAGGTCACTTTGTCCATTATTTTTAATAAAATTTTAATGGTCACTTTATCCATTATTTTTAATAGATTTTTAATGGTCACTTTATCCATTAATTTTTAATAGATTTTAATGGTTACTTTATCCATTATTTTTTAATAAAATTTTAATGGTCACTTTTATCCATTAATTTTTAATAGAATTTTAATGGTCACTTTTATCCATTAATTTTTAATAGAATTTTAATGGTCACTTTTATCCATTAATTTTTAATAAAATTTTAATGGTCACTTTTATCCATTAATTTTTAATAGAATTTTAATGGTCACTTTTATCCATTATTTTTTAATAAAATTTTAATGGTCACTTTTATCCATTAATTTTTAATAAAATTTTAATGGTCACTTTTATCCATTAATTTTTAATAGAATTTTAATGGTCACTTTTATCCATTAATTTTTAATAGATTTTTAATGGTTACTTTATCCATTATTTTTAATAGATTTTTAATGGTTACTTTATCCATTATTTTTAATAGAATTTTAATGGTCACTTTTATCCATTAATTTTTAATAGAATTTTAATGGTCACTTTTATCCATTTTTTTTAATAGATTTTTTAATGGTTACTTTATCCATTGTTTTTTAATAGAATTTTAATGGTCACTTTTGGACCACACTTAATTGGCTGTCTCATACCTACGGTTATACTACTCACCCTGACACGTCCATCATCCACTTCATAACATCTGATCTTACCGAACATCCAGAACAGTACCATCTCATGGCTCAGCTCTGCTCATCAACTTATCTTTTGCCAGTTCACTGCCTAATTTCAGTGCTGCGAGGACTATCTCGTTTAGAAACACCCAAGACGTTTCTAAGCATCGATTTTGGAAACAGAATGCAGGTGATCATTACATCCCACGTGATGTTCTGTAGAAAAACATTCCTGATATTATAATAATGACATGTATAGTGGCCTCCGGGGAGGCCTAGTATACGTCATTCAAACAGACTATCTTAGATGAACTACGTGTGGAATTGTTTTAAAATGGAACCTAGTGATCTATACTGGCTCCGGGCATTTCGAGAATGAAACTTAATAATCAGACATTTGAGATAATTAAACTTATCGACCAGTACTAGCCTCAATAATTTGAGAGAATGAATTTGCTGCTCCTCTACTGATCGTTTGTCATGGTGTATCATCCGTATATTGCTAATCCCCAGCATAACCAATTGAATTTCCCTGTATCTTTACCTCTCCTTCAATGAGAGGACTACATAAGCCAGTCGGTTGAGACGCTGAGCTTTTAACTGAAAGGGTGTGGGATCAATTCCCACCCAGTCAGTGGATTTTAGAAACAAAACCACCACTATCATAAACGTAAAAAGCTCTGGGGTTCACTCAACCTACGACAGACATGAGTACCGGGACCAGGTTAACCTTTTAAGTTCGGAGATTTTTAATTCGCAATTTTAAAAATAAATGTATATATAATGATTTTTAACTTGTAAGTGTGGTGTGGGCTATATCTATAAGTTTTGGGTATTTATTCATCTACATGTAAACTCAAAATCCTACGTTTATATAATTTGTCATTTTGAAAGGAATCATTTTTTTTGCACCAATGCTTGCATCATTAGGGTCCAAAATAAAATTATTTCCTAAAATCAGTAGGCAAGTAATACCTGTTGCTCCTTACTGGTACACATATGATATTCTTTGATCGTAAATCACAACGCAACGTGAAGGATTTCTTCTTATTCCACCATGCCCAAAGATCATGTAACTAAGCCATGCCGGTTAACATCTCCGATGAACTCCAGCTGTAGAGGATAGACGCCTACAAAATGCTCTCTTAGTTACTTCCGGAAGCAAAACTCCAAACTGAAATAGTACTACATATTGCCCAACAGAGGGCAGTAAATGCCAGAGATCGACTCGGCACTCGAGAGCTAATGGGGAATGTGAAAAAAATGCAACGTTTATAGACGGGCGAAGCACTCAAGGGGGTTAATTCCTGGATACTAAGGCGGCCGGGTATTGAGCTGTCAACCCCATCCCATCTAGTGCCGATGTAACGAAAAGAGGCAGCCTCAAACTTCCACTGTTCCATGGACTTCCATGGCCTGTAAGGAGTTAGTTCTGCTTTTTTGTTCGTCGAGGTGGTTAGATATCTGCTTGGTCTTTGCTTTGTTCTTCAAAAGTACCGCTCATTTCCTGTGCTCATACAGATCAACCAACATTGCTGGGAGCCAGTGGACAGTGGCCATATTTAATAGCTTCTTCAGTTATTCATGGGCTCCAATATTATCTCACAATTCAGGAGCGGAAACCGGTCAATAAGCGAGTAAACGCTTGTGACTGCTAGAGGCAACACGGGATATTGGTTAGTAATAAGTTGCGAAGCGCGCAATTACTGACTAATAAGTTCTCCATTATCACTGGAACTGACTCTTGGATTGGTAACGAACTCAGTTAATACAATTGTCCTTAATTTCCAATAATTACTGGGGAAGTGAATTAGTTCTGTCTGCTTGGCTGAATCCCAGATTGTCTTAATAAAGACGACATGGTACAGTTTACCCCTCGTGAAATTTTTCCTTGTCATGTCTTCAGTATATACAGAAGCTGTCTCCCATTGAGGTGATCTCCAGCTCCGTGGCTAAGTAGTCACCACGCTGGACTTTGGTCTTAATGGTCCCAACTTCGATACGACTCCTAGTCAGGGCAATGAATGCTTTGTTTGATTATTATTCCCCTCGCTCGGTGGTTGGGTGTTATTGACGTCTTCATCACTCATTTCACGTCATGCATGTCGCCCTAGGGTGTCAATGTGAAAGATCAAAATCAGGTATCTCTGGAAAATACACAGAATTATTATTTAAAGTAATTTGGGATACCGTGCGAAATTGTTACTGTGATAACATTTTTCATCGCCAATTTAACGTTCTTGAAGTTTACGCGTGACACCTTCTGTGCTCTAGGAAACCACATTGAGACTCCGGCCACAATGGCTGCGGCTTCGATTCTCGGCTCTGACAAGATTAGATCTCAGGGCTGGAACTGGCTTTCCTCAGTCTCGAGAGAGCATGCAAGAAGAGGTGGGTTCGATTCCAGACATCAGGACAATGCCCACGTTCACCCTGAAGGCATCTGTTGTTGTTGATTCTTTAGGAGCATGACTTCGTGGTCATGTAGCTCCGTGTACTTGGATGTATGTGGAAGTTGTCTGATAACCTGTGTTACTGTGATGTAAATACTAGTGTGGCTATTGTAATCGAGGTATGATTTGGGTTGGAAACGGCCGTAGCCATAAGTTAGGAACCATGAGTTTTCCTGGAGTAGAAGTGGTAAACCAAGGAAAACCCCATCCAATACGGCTAAGGAAGGAATCTAACCTGCCTCTTCTCAGTATTGTCTCAGAAGACGGAGTGTACCCTGGTTGGTGGTTGGTTCTTAAGTTTAGGGGCTGCGACAACGCGGTCATGTAGCCCCGTGTACTATGGGTGTGTGTAGAATCTGTCTGATAACCTGTATTAGTGTGTGTATCTGTTTTAATTCAAGTAAGACTCCAGACTATCAATTTTCAAGTAGCTCCTACTTTTGCCGCCAAACGCCACCGTCAACGACTACTAGTTCAGAACTTAGCTACCAGACGTCACCACAGTCGGCTCTTGGCAACGAACGTAGGAACCTAAGAGCGTTGTTTACATTCCTAACCTATACAATTTAGCTTCACACAGGTGTAATTAGTTGAAGGTTCTTTAACATGCCATAAATCTATGACATGTGACCGCCGGCTTTACTTCCCCTCCGAAGGAAGGCATACTGAGGGATTTTTAACGCTCTTAAAAATCCGACGACTTCGGCCGGATTTGAACTCGCGATCTTGGGCATAAAGCTCAGCATGCTACCAACTACGCCACCGAAGCCACCCGGAGTGTACCCTGTTCCAGCCCTAGGATGAGAATTAAATTTCTTGGTAGAGCCGGGAATCGAACAGCCAAGAATGCACTATCTGCAGTGAAGCTCTCCATGACCTCGCAACCTTACAATGATCCATTAGATTCCACAGGAAGTAATCCAGAGGCTAATTGACTCCATGCTTTGAAGAATTCAGTACTGTATTGTAGCCCGTGGGAGACACATCCTTTATTGATTACACTAACCAACTGCGAAAATGCTTCCGATGGAAAAACAGTAATTTGTAGTTAATTCGAGCAAGGGAAATACGAATGTGGCATTTAAAATGCTGAGTTAGCTCTATTACTAGGGATTTAGTTATTTAATAAATTGAAGGTTGGCAATCCTTAGGACAGATCCCCTGAGTCATTGTCAATCATATTTTGTTTATTGTTTGTGAATAACCTTTGTTTCCTTCTTATTATGGGAGAGAAGGGATGGGTCTTCACATTACAACAGAAAGGGTTGGCCTTCTAGGGAAACTTTGCGCCCTGTGGGAAAAAAAAGTTATTTACCTGTACATGGAGTGATTTAAAACAATTTTTACTTCTGTTGTGTATAGATATATTATTCATATTAACCGCTGGTTGGTTGGTTGGTTCCTTAGTTTTGGGGCTCCGTCAACGCAGTCATGTTGTCCCGTGTAGTTTGGGTGTGTGTGTAGAATTTGTCTGATAACCTGTGTTAATTGTGATGGCTGTATTAGTGTGTGAGCTACGGTGGCGTAGTTGGAAGTATGCTGGGCTTCTATGCCCAAGATCGCGGGTTCGAACCCGGCCGAAGTCATCGGATTTTTAAGAGCGTTAAAAATCCCTCAGTGTGCCTTCCTTCGAAGGAGAAGTAAAGTCAGCGGGCCATGTCATAGATTTATGAAATGTAAAAGAACCTTCCACTAACTAAACATGTGTGAAACAAAATTTCTAGGTTAAGTTTGATTAATGCTCTTAAGTTCCAATGTTCGTCAGCAGGCGCTGGCTGCGATGGCATCTAGTAGTAGCCAAGTTCACAGCTAGGTGTAGTGGACGGTAGCATTTGGTAGAAAAAGTAGGAACTACTTGAAATTATCATCTGCAGGCCTTACTTGAATTAAAAGCAGATAACACACACTAATACAGCCATCACAATTATCAGACAGATTCTACACACACCCAAAGTACACGGGGCTACATGACCGCGTTGTTGCAGCCCATAAACTAAGGAACCAACCAATTAGTGTGTGCTATCTGTGATTCAGGTAGAAGGACTGCAGACGATCAACTTTTGCAATTGCAATTCCTCGCCGAATCAAATCTGGGCACACTCAAAGTAGACCAACTGAAAAGCTTCTAATGATAGATTACTGACTATAAGAAAATGGGACAAAAGAAAGGAATAAGTGAAATAAATGACAGGGGAAAGAAAATGACATCAACCCTCAAATAATGAGGACTAAGGAACTTGGATAAAAGTAGAGCCATGACAGGCAGATAATAAAAGGATAGAGGCAAGGAACCGCCCCAAAGTCAAAGGAGGAAAGGAAACACGGACCCAGCTCAGGAACCCCTCGGGTCACCAACTCCCGAACTCACTAGCCATGAGCCCTTGAGGGTGTAGCACTATACAGGCTACACCTTGACTGGTGGGGCTACATACACCCTGCATCCTTTAGGGCTTTGTGCAGAAGGCAGGGGATACCATGAAAGGAAAAACAAGAAGTTCCGTGACGAACTAAAGAGCCTACTTTTCTTGAAATTTAAGATTCTTGCCAATCAATATAGACCTATCTAGAATAATGACGAAATTAAGTTGGTAATATCGAAATTTCTAATTAGTTCGAAATATACCTGGTATAATGTAGCCTAATAGAGCAGTACAGCTGGCAGCCCTGGTGACTGAATATAGGCTGTTGTTAGTTGCATCTCTTAAGGTACAGAATACAAAATATGGTTGAAGTCCAATGGATAGCATGCACGATACATGCAGTTAGACCTTGGATTTAACAGCGCACGTAAAATAATGTTGGCAACAACGTCATGCATGTGTTGGTCAGAAATAATCTGATATATTATGATCTCGTGTTGTGCCAATTTTGTATGAAATCCATTTGTTAGTATAGAAGTAACATGCATTTTAAAATTGGACCTATCAACAGGCTTAGAATCATGTTGGCAGCACTGGCGTAGGCCTATATTAGTTACTCCAAATTAATCTAGAATGCCAGGTACTATACGTGTGCAAAGTTTAGAGCTATTGGCTTGCATACTTTCTGATATATTGATATTAGGGTAACAACAATAGATACAGTATTTATTAACAGTTGGCGGCCCTGGTTACTCTTAAGAATCGGCATAGTCATATCTGTTATGGTACACATAGCACACACGAAATTTGGTTGAAATCCAAATGATAGTATAGAAGTTACATGTATTTAAAGTTGGACCTCTCAGCAGGCTTAGAATCATGTTGGTAGCACTGACGTGTATAAGATACTCCAAATAAATATAGAATGTCAGGTACTATACGTGTGCATAGTTTAAATCTGTCGGCTTGCATACTTTCTGATATATGGGTATTTGGATAAAATGAATTGAGAGCATTTAATAACAGTTGGCAGCCCTGGCGGCTCTTAAGAATACGCTCAGTCATATCTGTTTACGTACACATAGCACATACGAAATTTGGTTGAAATACAATTGATAGTGTAGAAGTTATATGCATTTAAAATTCGGACCTATCAGCAGGCTTATAATCATTTTGGCAACATTGCCATGTATGGCCTCCTGGAAACTAAACTGCAATATTATTATCTATACGTGTGCCAATTTTGAAATAGCTCCCATTCATACCTTCCAAGATATCCAACTTGGAGCTAAAATTTCAATTGCGATTTTTCAGCAGTTGGTAGCACTGACATCATTTTCAAATATGGCCGTGAGATATTCAGGTATAGATCTTTACTCCTACCAAAATTTTTTCGATTGCTGCAGCCGTTTAGGAGTTGATAGGGGGGGGGGGAGACACACACCGCCAGACAGACAGAAGGACAGACAGACAGACACACATTTGCCCGATCTCATAAGTCTACTTTTTCCTAATTTTTGCAAAATGTGAAAAGTAGGCTAAATATGTCTGATCCCTCGGAGAATGAGGGGACCAGGAAAGATGAGGAAGCGGAAAAGTGAATGAAACCCTAGGCCTCGTATACCCTAATACCGTCAGGGTCTGAAGAAAACATGAGTTGACCAAGAAATGTTGACAAGGAAGATGACTGAGACAAGTGCGTGGAAGCAATGCCGGATTCAGTGGACTTTCATTATAACGTTCAACATTTGTAAACTACAATCTGACTGTTGTAATATTGCCAATGTTTTACACTGTATTCAGTAGACTGATAAAGTGTAAAACCTGTCCGTATTACACTAAGGATTATTACACGGATTCTTAATTATTTAAATGTGAATAAAATATGGCGGAGAGTGTTGGATATAATTTTATCCAGGCCAGAAGCAAGCTGGAGGGTGTGAAACACTACCCACATCGTGTTCAGAAAATGAAGTATTATATTTTAAGATACAAGCCGTAAGCCTTCCCTTTCATCGAGCCTTTGCTCGCTCCAGGTAGCCACCAAGCCGCCTCGAGCTAATTCCGCACGATCACAGCTGGAGGGGAAAAGGAAAAACAAATTAAAGAAGAAAAAGACTATTTGCACAAGAACCTTCAGAGAATTTGTACACTGCGGGCTGGGTTGATGATAATATAGAACAAGAAGTTCCGTGACGAACTAAAGAGTCTACTTTTCTTAAAATTTAAGATTCATGCCAATGATTAATCTATATGGATCTATCTAGAATAATAACGAAATTAAGATAGTAATATCGAAATTTCTAATTAGTTCGAAATACTGTATACCTGGCATAATGTAGCCTAATAGAGAACTACAGTTGGCAGCCCTGGTGACTGAATATATTCTTAGTTCCATCTTTTAAGGTACAGAATACAAAATTTGGTTGAAGTCCAATGGATAGCATGGAAGTTACATGCAGTTAAACACTGGATCTAACAGCGCGCGTAAAATCATGTTGGCAACAATGACATACATGTATTGGTCAGAAATAATCTGAAATAATATGATCTATTGTTGTGTCAATTTTGAATGAAATCCATTAGTTAGTATAGAAGTTACATGCATTTTAAAATTGGACCTATCAGCAGGCTTAGAATCATGTTGGCAGCACTGGCGTAGGCCTGTATTAGTTACTCTAAATAATCTAGAATGCCAGGTACTATACGTGTGCAAAGTTTAGAGTTGTTGGCTTGCATACTTTCTGATATATTGATATTAGGGTAACAAAAATAGAGACAGTATTTATTGACAGTTGGCAGCCCTGGTTACTCTTAAGAATCGGCATAGACATATATGTTATGGTACACATAGCACACACGAAATTTGGTTGATATTCAAATGATAGTATAGAAGTTACAAGTATTTTAAAGTTGGACCTCTCAGCAGGCTTAGAATCATGTTGGTAGCACTGACGTGTATAAGTTACTCCAAATTAATATAGAATGTCAGATACTATACGTGTGCATAGTTTAAGCTGTCAGCTTGCATACTTTCTGATATATTAGTATTTTGATAAAATAAATTGAGAGCATTTATTAACAGTTGGCAGCCCTGGTGGATCTTAAGAATACGTTCGGTGATATCTGTTTACGTACACATAGCACATACGAAATTTGGTTGAAATCCAATTGATAGTGTAGAAGTTATATGCATTTAAAATTTGGACCTATCAGAAGGATTATAATCATTTTGGCAACACTGCGATGTATGGCCTCCTGGAAATTAAACTGCAATATCATTATCTATACGTTTGCCAATTTTGAAATAGCTCCTATTCATACATTCCAAGATATCCAACATGGAGCTCAAATTTCAATTGCGATTTTTCAGCAGTTGGTAGCACTGACATCATTTTCAAATATGGCCGTGAGATATTCAGGTATAGATCTTTACTCCTACCAAATTTTGTTTCGATTGCTGCAGCCGTTTAGGAGTTGATAGGGGGAGACACACACACAGCCAGGCAGACAGACAGAAGGACAGACAGACAGACAGACAGACAGACATTTGCCCGATCTCATAAGTCTAATTTTTCCTCATTTTTGCAAAATGTGAAAAGTAGGCTAAAAATGTTGACCAACGCAAAATCCTTCAAGTCTAATTATCAATAGCGGCTTCGGTGGAGTAGTCGGTAGCATGCTGATCTGCTATGCCCAAGATTGTGGGTTCAAACTCAGCCGAAGTCGTCAGTGTGCCTTCCTTCGGAGGGGATGTAAAGTCAGCGGGCCCATGCCATAGATTTATGGCACGAAAAAGAACCTACCACTACAATAGGTAATGTGTGTAGGTAAATGTGAAGGCTATTTGGCTAGAAACGCTCTGTCAAATTCCAACGTTCGCCGCTGGGTGTCAGTAACGTCTGCTAGTCAAAGTCGGAACTACATGAAATTTTACTTGCCCAGTTTCATCATTCATTTCATCTCTTCCTCACGTGATGGTAATTGTACCCCCCCCACCCCCCATGGGTGCCTGCATAGAAATAGCTACAAATTATGGAGAGCCGAACATGTCCTTGGACACTCCCGGATCTAAAAACCATACGCTAAGAACATAAATAATTACAAAACGTTGTTGTTGGAGGTGTTTTTTGAATCATTTATGGGCTTTGGGACATAGTGGATATGCAACGCATTATATTTGTGTGTGTGTAATTTGTCTGATAATCTGTGTTATTGTGATGGATGTAATAGTGTCTTTATATGAAATTAAGACTAGGATTGGGGAAGGAAGTAGCAATGGCCTGAATTTAGGTACAATCCCAGCATTTTCCTGGAGTAGAAGTAGGGAAACCACTGAAATCCACTTCTAGGGGGGACTGAGGTGGGAATGAACCCCACCTCGTCTCAATTTTGACACACGATACTGAGTGTAATCAGTTGCAGCCTTAGAACAGATGTACATTTCTTCGCAGAGCCGCAAATCGAACCCAGGCCTCAGGGGTTGATGTTTGAGTCTGCAGTCTTTTGACTGGTTTGATGCAGCAATCTGTTTAACATATTCTAACCTTGTTCTACCCCTGAAGATCTTATCCACGACCCTCCCTTCCATAACTTAAGTTTGACATTCCAGGGTGTCTTTGTATGTGTCCTACCAACCTATCCCTTCTCATCATTAGCAGTCGTCACAAACATCTTTCCTCTCCCAATCGTCTTAATAGCAGTTCATGTGTAATCCTATCTGCCCATCTGATCTTCATCATGCTACTGTAACACCCCATTTCAAACGCTTCAATTCCCCTCCCTTCAGTTGCTCCAATGCTTCAGGGGTGACAGCTAATAATGCTACCCACTGTGCCACGAGGTAGTTTTTGTTATGAAAAATAAACAAACTGAGTAAGAAAAGTGAAACGAAACACCTGTATTACACAGTCTTGCACTAAGACATTTACCCAGTAGTGTATGCTGTTGATAATCTACCTGCTACCGACAGTAGTGGCTACGCTGGCTAAAGCGCTGCGTTAGGTCATGGGGCCAAGCTCTCTGCTGACTCGGTAGACGCGTGGGTTCGAGCCCCACCGTCGGCTGTCCTTGAAATGGTTTTCCGTGGTTTCCCATTTTCAACACCAGGCAAATGCTGGGACAGTACCCTCTGACAGGCCACGGCCGCTTCCTTCCACATCCTTGCCCAGTTTCATTCATCTTCATCCATTCCATCTCTCGTCCCGCCGCGCAGGTCGCCCACGGGCGTCGACTAGAAAGACCTGCACTCGGCCTCTCAGGAGGTTACACGACACAAAACACACACATCTACCTGCTAGCTTATTAGCACGATTTGTACCTTCTTCCTCGAACCCGTATAGTATGAGAGATGGAACAGGGAACACTCTACCTCTTGTGGCAGCACAGAGAAGATTCCCACCTCAGCCATCTCTAGAAGTGATTTTCCATGGTTTCCCACTTCTACGCCAGGCAAATGCTGGGATGGTAGCCGCCTCCTTTCCAATCCTAGCCGCATTTACAAATACACACACTAATAGAGCTATAACAATGGTAGAAGACATTAGCAAGACCAAGTATACAGGGCCAAAAGACCATGATGCCGTTAAACCTCTCAATCTCAACGTAGTATAAAGCAAAATCCCCGACTCTTGGATGCAACGGGTAATCTCGAGAGCCACTGGATGTATTTTAATGTGTTTTTCACCAGTCTGTAAAGGAATACTCGAGAAAAGTTTCTGTAGAAAAGCATTCATTTATGACCAAAGGAAGCCGAGCAATAGAGATTTCAGTGAATCGAGTCGAAGAAAATCCTCCCGGCTGTGTGCCGTTTAAGCTTTCGCT
This sequence comes from Meconema thalassinum, assembly GCA_946902985.2. Taxonomy (NCBI): domain Eukaryota; kingdom Metazoa; phylum Arthropoda; class Insecta; order Orthoptera; family Tettigoniidae; genus Meconema; species Meconema thalassinum. Next base: position 154,860,549 of record OX336390.1, read on the forward strand.
GGGTAAACCGTTAAATATATCTATAGGCCTATACGTTTAAGAATTGCTCAACAAGAAAAGTTCTACAAAAAAAAATTATGAGCCTTACAGTAGTCGCATATGATGTGTAACATCTGATATGTTATTCGAATAATTCTATAATACATTTTTTAAAGAATGAACTCATAGTGCTACCTTGTGCCAGCAAACATGAAAGGATTCTCCAATGCATCTGCAGTAGTGACATATACCTGCAACTGAATGCGGGAGCAATCCACCGCCTACTTGATACGAGCTGCGCTTTGTACCGGCCAGTTAGTGAACCCATACCAGCCGTGTTTTTGAAAATGGCCTCTTATGGCCGATATAGCGCACTGCCAACTATAGCCGCGATTTTAAAAAAATCCTCTCGGCTCGCGGGAAAGCGGAGGTAGATTTCACCGGGCAAACTAGGGGATAGGCTATAATAGGCAAAATATGCAGGTTTTCGTAGGAGGATCAGACCTCATTTATTGCAAGAAAGTATTTTACAATTAGAGGTTAATTAACTTTTTTTTCGTCTTTGTATGCATATTTTTATCACTTTATTGCCTTATGGGGATGGTAACCTTCTTGTCATTTGGGGTTCATTTTTATACTTGTGATCACAATGTCCTTATGCAAGGTTTGGAACTGATGTGTAACTATCTAACAGTCTGTTACTTCTTCACGCAAAATTTATCTCCCGCAGAGATGTTGGTTGGTTCCTCAGTTTAGGGGCTGTGACAACGTGGTCATGTAAACCCGTGTACATTGGGTGTGTGTAGAATCTGTCTGATAATAGGTGTTAATTGTGATGACTGTATTAGTCTGTGATTCAGGTAAGGTCTGCAGACGGTCAATTTTAAGTAGTAGTTCTTAATTTTGTACCATATACTAACGTCAACGACACCTAGCTGTGAACTTGGCTACTAGATGCCACCGCATCCAGCAACTTGCAACGAACGTTGGAACTTCCCCTCCAAAGGAAAGCATGCTGAGGGATTTTTAGCACTCTTAGAAAATCCGACGACTTTGGCCGGCTTTGAACCAGCGAACTTGGGCATAGAAGTTCAGCATGCTACCAGTTAGCCGCTTCCCACAGTTCCGATACCGAAGTCGCTTCCCACTGAGATGGAAAAACTGAATGTGATCTCGTGCAGTGGCGTTGTCATAGCAACTGCTGTTGACTCATCCCTTATCAATTTAGTAAAAGTCCTCTCGGCACGCCGGAAGGCGGAGGTATATTTCACCGGGCACACTTGGGGATAGGCGAAAATAGGCAGAATGTGCAGGTTTTCGTAGAAGGATCAGACCTCATTGATTGCGAGAAAGTTTTTTTATAATTGGAGCTAAATTAACTTTGTTTTTCGTCATTTTATGCATATTTTAAACATTTTATTGTCTTACAAGCTGTACCCGGCATGCGTTGCAATGCCAATCAAAGAAAGTGTTGGCGTTGAAATTCTGTTTCTTGAAGTGCTTTTGGATACACAACATGTTAACTGCCTCTAAACTATCGTAAAATGGATTTTCTAATTTAGAACCATTCGTGGAAGCGTGCACAACAACTTTCAAAAGTTTCATCGCTGTCACTCATTTGTTGAATCTACTCGTACGCTACCTGTTGTGAAATGGATTTACTAAGTCGAAACCCTTCCCTGGCGTGTACACAATAACTCATCAATGATTCATCGCAATCGGATGAATTGTATATGCACGTATACGGGGTTTTGTTTAAACGATTCGTGCGCTGTCACTCATTTGTTGAATCTACTCGTGCGCTACCTATTGAGAAATGTATTACTATGTCGAAGCCCTTCCCTGGCGTGTACACAATAACTCATCAAGTTTTCATCGCAATCGAAGAATGTTATATGAACGCAATAGGGGATTTTGTTGAAACGCTTCGCGCGTCGTCACCCATTTGTTGCATCTACTCTTGCGCTACTTATTGTGAAATGGATTTACTAAGTCCCCTTCCCTGGCGGGTACACAATAACTGATAAATGTTTCATCGCAATCGGATGAATAGTATATGAACGCATACCTGATTTTGTTTAAACGATTCGCGCTCCGTCACTCATTTGTTGAATCTACTCGTTGGCTACCTACTGTAAAATGTATTAACTAAGTTAGAAACCGTCACGTAAGTGTCCACAACATCTCACCCAAGTTTCATCGCTATCGGACTAATGGGATATGAAGACATAGGGGACTGAATTGAAACGCTCCGCATGTCGTCGTTCATTTGTCGAATCTACTCGCGTGCTACCTACTGTGAAATGTATTTACTAAGCCAGAAACCTTCCTTGGAGTGTCCACCATATTTCACCCAAGTTTCACCGATAACGGCAGAATGGTATATGACCTAATACGGGACTTTGTTGAAACGCTTCGCGCGTCGTCCCTCGTTTGTTGAATCAACTTGTGCGCTGCATATTGTACAGTGGATTTACTAAGCCAGAAATTTTCCATGACGTGTACACAACATCTCACCCAAGTTTCATAGCTACGGACGAATGGTATATGAATGCATACGGGACTTGGTTGAAACGCTTCGCGTGTCGTCGCTCATTTGTTGCTTCTACTCTTGCGCTACATATTGTAATATGGATGTACTCAGCCAGAAACCTTCCCTGGAGTGTACACAACATCTCACCCAAGTTTCATCGCAATCGGATGAATGGTATGTGAACGTATACGGGACGTTGTCGAAACGCTTCGCGCGTAGTCACTCATTTGTTGAATATAAACGTGCGCTTCGTATTGTAAAATGGATTTACTTAGCCAGAAACCTTTCCTGAAGTGTACACAACAATTCACCAAACATTTATCACTATCAGACGAATGGTATATGACTTTATACGGGACTTTGATGAAACGCTTCGCGTGTCATCGCTCATTTGTTGAATCTACTGGTGCGCTACCTATTGTAAAATGTATGTACTAAGCCATAAACCTTCCCTGGAGTGTACACAACATCTCACCCAAGTTTCATCGCTATCGGATGAATGGTATATGAAATTATATGGGACTTTGTTGAAACGCTTCGCGCGCCATTGATCATTTGTTGATTCTACTCGTGCTCTACCTATTTTTAAACGGATTTACTAAGCTAGAAACCTTCCCTGGAGTGCACACAAAATCTCAGCCTAGTTTCATCGCTATCGGACGAATGGTATATGAACGCAAACGTGACTTTGTTGAAATGCTTCGCGCGACGTAGCTCATTTGTTGAATCTACTCGTGCGCTGCCTATTGTAAAGTGGATGTACTAAGCCAGAAAATTACCCTGCAGTGTACACAACATTTTACGCAAGTTTCATAGCTATCGGACCAATGGTATATGAATGCATACGGGACTTTGTTGAAACGCATTGCGTGTCGTCGCTCATTTGTTGAATCTACTTGTGCGCTATCTACTGTGAAATGTATTCACTAATTTTGAAACCTTCACGTAAGTGTACACAACATCTCACCCAAGTTTCATCGCTATCGGACGAATGGTATATGAACACATACGGGACTTTGTTGAAATGCTTCGCGCATTGTCGCTCATTTGTTGAATCTACGCGTGCGCTACCTATTGTAAAATGGATTTACTAAGTCAGAAACCTTCCTTGGAGTGTACTCAGCATCTCACCCAAGTTTCATCGCAATCGGACAAATGGTATATGAACGCATAGGAGACATACATACCAACCGACAAACTATCACGTTACATTGATTTTTATATATATACAAGCTGTACCCGGCATGCGTTGCAATGCCAATCAAAGAAAGTGTTGGCGTTGAAATTCTGTTTCTTGAAGTGCTTTTGGATACACAACATGTTAACTGCCTCTAAGCTATCATAAAATGGATTTTCTAATTTAGAACCATTCGTGGGAGCGTGCACAACAACTTTCAAAAAGTTTCATCGCTGTCACTCATTTGTTGAATCTAATCGTACGCTACCAATTGTGAAATGGATTTACTAAGTCGAAACCCTTCCCTGGCGTGTACACAATGACTCATCAATGATTCATCGCAATCGGATGAATGGTATATGCACGTATAGGGGTTTTTGTTTAAACGATTCGTGCGCTGTCACTCATTTGTTGAATCTACTCGTGCGCTACCTATTGAGAAATGTATTACTAAGTCGAAGCCCTTCCCTGGCGTGTACACAATAACTCATCAAGGTTTCATCGCAATCGAAGAATGTTATATGAACGCAATAGGGAATTTTGTTGAAACGCTTCGCGCGTCGTCACCCATTTGTTGCATCTACTCTTGCGCTACTTATTGTGAAATGGATTTACTAAGTCCCCTTCCCTGGCGGGTACAAAATAACTGATCAATGTTTCATCGCAATCGGATGAATAGTATATGAACGCATACCTGATTTTGTTTAAACGATTCGCACTCCGTCACTCATTTGTTGAATCTACTCGTGCGCTACCTACTGTAAAATGTATTTACTAAGTTAGAAACCGTCACGTAAGTGTCCACAACATCTCACCCAAGTTTCATCGCTATCGTCGTTCATTTGTCGAATCTACTCGTGTGCTACCTACTGTGAAATGTATTTACTAAGCCAGAAACCTTCCTTGGAGTGTCAACCATATTTCACCCAAGTTTCACCGATAACGGCAGAATGGTATATGACCTAATACGGGACTTTGTTGAAACGCTTCGCGCGTCGTCCCTCGTTTGTTGAATCAACTTGTGCGCTGCATATTGTACAGTGGATTTACTAAGCCAGAAATTTTCCATGACGTGTACACAACATCTCACCCAAGTTTCATAGCTACGGACGAATGGTATATGAATGCATACGGGACTTGGTTGAAACGCTTCGCGTGTCGTCGCTCATTTGTTGCTTCTACTCTTGCGCTACATATTGTAATATGGATGTACTCAGCCAGAAACCTTCCCTGGAGTGTACACAACATCTCACCCAAGTTTCATCGCAATCGGATGAATGGTATGTGAACGTATACGGGACGTTGTCGAAACGCTTCGCGCGTAGTCACTCATTTGTTGAATATAAACGTGCGCTTCGTATTGTAAAATGGATTTACTTAGCCAGAAACCTTTCCTGAAGTGTACACAACAATTCACCAAACATTTATCACTATCAGACGAATGGTATATGACTTTATACGGGACTTTGATGAAACGCTTCGCGTGTCATCGCTCATTTGTTGAATCTACTGGTGCGCTACCTATTGTAAAATGTATGTACTAAGCCATAAACCTTCCCTGGAGTGTACACAACATCTCACCCAAGTTTTATCGCTATCGGATGAATGGTATATGAAATTATATGGGACTTTGTTGAAACGCTTCGCGCGCCATTGATCATTTGTTGATTCTACTCGTGCTCTACCTATTTTTAAACGGATTTACTAAGCTAGAAACCTTCCCTGGAGTGCACACAAAATCTCAGCCTAGTTTCATCGCTATCGGACGAATGGTATATGAACGCAAACGTGACTTTGTTGAAATGCTTCGCGCGACGTAGCTCATTTGTTGAATCTACTCGTGCGCTGCCTATTGTAAAGTGGATGTACTAAGCCAGAAAATTACCCTGCAGTGTACACAACATTTTACGCAAGTTTCATAGCTATCGGACGAATGGTATATGAATGCATACGGGACTTTGTTGAAACGCATTGCGTGTCGTCGCTCATTTGTTGAATCTACTTGTGCGCTATCTACTGTGAAATGTATTCACTAATTTTGAAACCTTCACGTAAGTGTACACAACATCTCACCCAAGTTTCATCGCTATCGGACGAATGGTATATGAACACATACGGGACTTTGTTGAAATGCTTCGCGCATTGTCGCTCATTTGTTGAATCTACGCGTGCGCTACCTATTGTAAAATGGATTTACTAAGTCAGAAACCTTCCTTGGAGTGTACTCAACATCTCACCCAAGTTTCATCGCAATCGGACAAATGGTATATGAACGCATAGGAGACATACATACCAACCGACAAACTATCACGTTACATTGATTTTTATATATATACAAGCTGTACCCGGCATGCGTTGCAATGCCAATCAAAGAAAGTGTTGGCGTTGAAATTCTGTTTCTTGAAGTGCTTTTGGATACACAACATGTTAACTGCCTCTAAGCTATCATAAAATGGATTTTCTAATTTAGAACCATTCGTGGGAGCGTGCACAACAACTTTCAAAAAGTTTCATCGCTGTCACTCATTTGTTGAATCTAATCGTACGCTACCAATTGTGAAATGGATTTACTAAGTCGAAACCCTTCCCTGGCGTGTACACAATGACTCATCAATGATTCATCGCAATCGGATGAATGGTATATGCACGTATAGGGGTTTTTGTTTAAACGATTCGTGCGCTGTCACTCATTTGTTGAATCTACTCGTGCGCTACCTATTGAGAAATGTATTACTAAGTCGAAGCCCTTCCCTGGCGTGTACACAATAACTCATCAAGGTTTCATCGCAATCGAAGAATGTTATATGAACGCAATAGGGAATTTTGTTGAAACGCTTCGCGCGTCGTCACCCATTTGTTGCATCTACTCTTGCGCTACTTATTGTGAAATGGATTTACTAAGTCCCCTTCCCTGGCGGGTACAAAATAACTGATCAATGTTTCATCGCAATCGGATGAATAGTATATGAACGCATACCTGATTTTGTTTAAACGATTCGCACTCCGTCACTCATTTGTTGAATCTACTCGTGCGCTACCTACTGTAAAATGTATTTACTAAGTTAGAAACCGTCACGTAAGTGTCCACAACATCTCACCCAAGTTTCATCGCTATCGTCGTTCATTTGTCGAATCTACTCGTGTGCTACCTACTGTGAAATGTATTTACTAAGCCAGAAACCTTCCTTGGAGTGTCAACCATATTTCACCCAAGTTTCACCGCTAACGGCAGAATGGTATATGACCTTATACGGGACTTTGTTGAAACGCTTCGCGCGTCGTCCCTCATTTGTTGAATCAACTTGTGCGCTGCATATTGTATAGGGGATTTACTAAGCCAGAAATTTTCCATGACGTGTACACAACATCTCACCCAAGTTTCATAGGTACGGACGAATGGTACATGTATGCATACGGGACTTGGTTGAAACGCTTCGCGTGTCGTCGCTCATTTGTTGATTCTACTCTTGCGCTACATATTGTAATATGGATGTACTCAGCCAGAAACCTTCCCTGGAGTGTACACAACATCTCACCCAAGTTTCATCGCAATCGGATGAATGGTATGTGAACGTATACGGAACGTTGTCGAAACGCTTCGCGTGTAGTCACTCATTTGTTGAACATAAACGTGCGCTTCGTATTGTAAAATGGATTTACTTAGCCAGAAACCTTTCCTGGAGTGTACACAACAATTCACCAAACATTTATCACTATCAGACGAATGGTATATGACTTTATACGGGACTTTGTTGAAACGCTTCGCGTGTCATCGCTCATTTGTTGAATCTACTGGTGCGCTACCTATTGTAAAATGTATGTACTAAGCCATAAACCTTCCCTGGAGTGTACACAGCATCTCACCCAAGTTTCATCGCTATCGGATGAATGGTATATGAAATTAAATGGGACTTTGTTGAAACGCTTCGCGCGCCGTTGCTCATTTGTTGATTCTACTCGTTCTCTACCTATTTTTAAAGGGATTTACTAAGCTAGAAACCTTCCCTGGAGTGCACACAAAATCTCAGCCTAGTTTCATCGCTATCGGACGAATGGTATATGAACGCAAACGTGACTTTGTTGAAATACTTCGCGCGTCGTAGCTCATTTGTTGAATCTAATCGTGCGCTGCGTATTGTAAAGTGGATGTACTAAGCCAGAAAATTTCCCTGCAGTGTACACAACATTTTACGCAAGTTTCATAGCTATCGGACGAATGGTATATGAATGCATACGGGACTTTGTTGAAATGCTTCGCGCATCGTCGCTCATTTGTTGAATCTACGCGTGCGCTACCTATTGTAAAATGGATTTACTAAGTCAGAAACCTTCCTTGGAGTGTACTCAACATCTCACCCAAGTTTCATCGCAATCGGACGAATGGTATATGAACACATACGGGACTTTGTTGAAATGCTTCGCGCATCGTCGCTCATTTGTTGAATCTACGCGTGCGCTACCTATTGTAAAATGGATTTACTAAGTCAGAAACCTTCCTTGGAGTGTACTCAACATCTCACCCAAGTTTCATCGCTATCGGACGAATGGTATATGAACACATACGGGACTTTGTTGAAATGCTTCGCGCATCGTCGCTCATTTGTTGAATCTACGCGTGCGCTACCTATTGTAAAATGGATTTACTAAGTCAGAAACCTTCCTTGGAGTGTACTCAACATCTCACCCAAGTTTCATCGCAATCGGACGAATGGTATATGAACGCATAGGAGACATACATACCCACCCACAGACAAACTATCACGTTACATTGATTTTTATATATATAGACAAGCTGTACCCGGCATGCGTTGCAATGCCAATCAAAGAAAGTGTTGGCGTTGAAATTCTGTTTCTTGAAGTGCTTTTGGATACACAACATGTTAACTGCCTCTAAGCTATCATAAAATGGATTTTCTAATTTAGAACCATTCGTTGGAGCGTGCACAACAACTTTCAAAAAGTTTCATCGCTGTCACTCATTTGTTGAATCTAATCGTACGCTACCAATTGTGAAATGGATTTACTAAGTCGAAACCCTTCCCTGGCGTGTACACAATGACTCATCAATGATTCATCGCAATCGGATGAATGGTATATGCACGTATAGGGGTTTTTGTTTAAACGATTCGTGCGCTGTCACTCATTTGTTGAATCTACTCGTGCGCTACCTATTGAGAAATGTATTACTAAGTCGAAGCCCTTCCCTGGCGTGTACACAATAACTCATCAAGGTTTCATCGCAATCGAAGAATGTTATATGAACGCAATAGGGAATTTTGTTGAAACGCTTCGCGCGTCGTCACCCATTTGTTGCATCTACTCTTGCGCTACTTATTGTGAAATGGATTTACTAAGTCCCCTTCCCTGGCGGGTACAAAATAACTGATCAATGTTTCATCGCAATCGGATGAATAGTATATGAACGCATACCTGATTTTGTTTAAACGATTCGCACTCCGTCACTCATTTGTTGAATCTACTCGTGCGCTACCTACTGTAAAATGTATTTACTAAGTTAGAAACCGTCACGTAAGTGTCCACAACATCTCACCCAAGTTTCATCGCTATCGTCGTTCATTTGTCGAATCTACTCGTGTGCTACCTACTGTGAAATGTATTTACTAAGCCAGAAACCTTCCTTGGAGTGTCAACCATATTTCACCCAAGTTTCACCGCTAACGGCAGAATGGTATATGACCTTATACGGGACTTTGTTGAAACGCTTCGCGCGTCGTCCCTCATTTGTTGAATCAACTTGTGCGCTGCATATTGTATAGGGGATTTACTAAGCCAGAAATTTTCCATGACGTGTACACAACATCTCACCCAAGTTTCATAGGTACGGACGAATGGTACATGTATGCATACGGGACTTGGTTGAAACGCTTCGCGTGTCGTCGCTCATTTGTTGATTCTACTCTTGCGCTACATATTGTAATATGGATGTACTCAGCCAGAAACCTTCCCTGGAGTGTACACAACATCTCACCCAAGTTTCATCGCAATCGGATGAATGGTATTGTGCCCATTTAGCAAGAAATATGCCAATCACAGTATACCAGCGTAGCTCAATTCGGGATTTCGGGGCAGCGGTAAGTTCCCCCACTCTGTGACTCACATATTTGGATTAATTAGAGGATACACTTGCAAAAATAACAACAAAATCAACTCCTATTTAAACACATTTAATTAATAAAATTAATGGCGCTACAAACATTTAAACAATTTAATTACTGACCCAAATATCAACTGCTTGTTCCAAATGAACAAGGGATCACAAATAAAATAAACAAATATTGTATTCAAAACCTGTGGTTTCCACATAAACCCACAATTCTTACTTAATCTCACTTCCATAAAGCACTAACATTAAGTTTACATAACTCCGAGCTCTTTGGCTCCATGCATTTACATTATTACGGTGTCATTCTTGTACACCTCAAACACTGTCTTTTATATTTTCTTATTTCTCAAAAACAAATATATAATTATATTTAAAATCTATGATAATTATCTAATTCAATATTTTGGGCATGTCCACACATTCAGTTGTTATCATCACTCTTTATTTCACAAATATATTAAGGTAATCAGAAAATCAATTGTGTACTCCAGAGCGTGAAGGTACTTGACACAGTCAAAAAAACTATAGTTACTCCCGAACTCAGTTGCCTTCAATCAACTCGTGGAATCCCACGTCCATACATTATTACAATAGGGATTGTTATTTATCTCTTATGTCTTAATAGACCATTATCATATAAGAAACTACGATCTGAACCGGCAAACGAAATATCCATCTTTAAGGACCTCGGTTCAACGCCCGGGTCGTTAACAACTTTAAACACTCCTGGTGTATTTATTTCTCTTTACAACAGCTTACGAGACGGTCTCTGTTCCCCCTCGCTTTTAAAAGAGCTAGTCTCTACTACATGGGGTGCGATTTATGACCTGTTAGGGTGGCGGAGACATCTCGTCTGACCCAACATTAGTAGCTTATTTTCAAGGCTTTCAAACAAACCTTCTCATTCTATCCAGTTCTGGGGAGACCGGGCTTTACTGTATCATAACATTCAAACAACTATTCTTTGGTTCAAAGACCCTTTTTATATCCTTGGCATTTATTAATTATGAGAGGGTCCTCATTGATTGGGAAGATTAAATACACATACGACGACGGAGAATTACAGGGGCTTTTATCATAAGAAGATCCTGCATTCGAATCTCTTCAGGTGCCTCGGGAACCAATCCCTACAGAGGACTTATACAAAATGCGATTTAGAGTCGGCCGTGGCCCATATGACATACGCTCAATAATACCATATATTAGCTCCCTTTTTAAATACATACACAATGCCTCGTGATACTAATGTCACAAATAGAGGACTTACACAATTATCAATTCACTGCAATCAACTACCCTCCATAAGTAATGTACCAAGTATTTAACCACTACGCGTTCCTAGCGTGACACTTTAATATTATATTTGCGCTCATTATGCGCTATGCATTATTTTAAGCCGAAAATGTCTTCCCAAGAACTGATAAAATCTCTTTAGTAACAATTCATATTATTTTTATTCACATATTAATCTTTCCGTGGTCGATAAATCGCTCCCTGTTTTAAACTATTCCATTGAACCTCATTTCTTACACATACGTTAAGGCTTAACGTTCTTATGTTCATATCAATTTATTGGATTTATTCTTTTTATACAAGCTCAAAAGCTATTTCTTTCATATCTCAACTTAACTTTATTTCAATGTCTTTCATGATAATTAAATGATATTTCGCTTGCTCTTATGACATTTGTTAAATACATTAACCCTTTATTCACATATTACCTCTACGGGATTTATTCTTTACATAATGATTTATAATTTCTCAATTTATTTTATTATTGTTCAGACCGTGTTCTTGATTATTCAGTATTTATTCGTTAAAACACATCCCTTTCACTCCAAAACTCCGGTGAGTCTGTACACAATCAATTTCTGACACCAAAATAAAAATGAATTTTGTACTCACATATTTTTCAGATCATCCCCTGATCTTAAATCTGGTGCGGTGTTTCATTTTTGGGCCCACTTTGAACTTTTTACACCATATTAAAGGTATTCATCTTACGTAAAAACACAAATAAACATATATCTAACACACTTAATATTGACGACATTTTTATATACTGATGTGTCCCTTTTGAACACATAATAAACACTAAAAATATTATTTAACACACAATCTTGATTATTTTACACTTCACAACGATCACTAGGCCGTATTTCTGAGCCTTTCACACGTGATCTTCTTAAATTCCCGTTTCCAAGGGTGAAATTTATCCGATGTCGGCTTCCTATTCTGAAGAATGCGAAAGTCCCGAAACATCTACTGTTCCCTGGAGTTCAATTCTGCTATTCCTATCCTGGATAACCGGCTATTTATCTAGCTTGAACGGCTTCCCTGTAGATCTGTCTATCGATCCTAACGAAAGTCTATATGGATCGAGGTCTCCTCTAAGACCTATAGATTCAGTTTATAGCAGCTAGCACTTCTCGATTCTAGTACTATTAGAATTGTTCGCCTGCTTTCAGGAGCTAATGTTTATAATCTCCTATCTTCTTTATTTGAACTGTTTTAACACTCCTACGTTCGAACCTTATTCTGTTCTTCCTTTTTAGGTTTCTTCAATTTAAATAACAGTTTATCTGTCTGGTACGATACTTCCGTACGTTATGATCTATTCGTTCGTACATTTAACGACCTATCGCCTTTAAGTCCGACGTTCGCAGCCTGCTCTGACTATATCTTATGAAGTTTCACTTTAACTTGTATACAGTCGGGCCTAAATCCTATAATTAGGATTTTCCTAATACTTCACTGCGGCGATACTTTAAAATTTCGCCTTGAATGCTCCTTATGGAGGCAAGCAAGTCGTTACTACTGTGACGCCTGTGGCTATCGGATCTTGCTTCGGCGGTGTAAAACAGCGTTTCTCCCCTCAAGGAGTACTGGTAGCTGTTATCGATGTAACGCAGAGTTACGTCCCTTCACGGACTGTCGGAATGACTACTTCTACGTCGTGGAGCAGCACTTCCCCTCACGGAATGCTCGTAGGACTGCATGCGATGTGACACAGTGACGTGCCCTCTGGCTGTCTGAATACTGCATTCGGTGCGTATACTTGTTGCGCAGTATGACCTCCCCTGAGGTTCATACGTTTGAAGACTTTGATGCAGCACCTCCGGTCACGGAGTGCTCGTTGTAACTGCTTGTGTGGTGCGACACAGTGACGTGCCCTCTGGCTGTCTAAATACTGCATGATTGGCTTGGAAACGCCCGAAGCTTTATACTGTTTTACTACAAAAAAATAAGACTCTAGCCTTTCCTGTGGTCAACTTCTAAAATAATGGTGCCACAATTATAAAAATTATACCTTCCGAAAGCTCATCTTCTCAATGTCAAATGATCTTATTGCACCTAAGAATCGATCGTGCAATTCGGAGATATTAATTAATTTCTCGTCCTCAAATGTGTGGGTGTTGCATTCTTTTTGCTCTCTCCCCTCCACAGAGGCTTAGGTAATTCCCCTATGACGTCGTCTTACGTCGGCAGTTTATTTCTGCACAATTATTACATGGTTTCTCTATACTGAAAAATCTCTCATTCAAAATGATTCACTGTGCTATGCTTGTTTACTCATTATTATGCTCGTAAACGTATTAATTTTAATTATTCCTCTTCTGGTGCATATGCGACGTTGTCAAAATCCAGCAACGTCAGCTTGAATTCCGATTCAGGCTTCTCTTTCTATCACGGTGGAAATTTCCACTCAGTTATTAATACTCGTGACCAGCCCTCTCTGAAATGTCGAGTGGGGGTGATCTCATCTAAGGAACATCTGTCCCTAGTCGCTTGCACAATGTTAAACTATATTCCTGGCTTAAAATCTCTCTCCGTTCCTTCAAGAAACTATACGTTTCTTTCATTTCTTCCTTAAGGACATGGATTCGACCGTCATGGACCCTATGGCCCATGGGTTCATCTCTCCCCTCCTTAGGTAAATAAATTTTCGAAAATTTTGAGGAAATTTATTTCAATTTAATTTTGTATTTCTTTATTCGTCGAAACCATCATAACGTCATCCGTATTTACTGTTGTTTTTACTTCTTTTAAATCGTATCCGGTAATTGTGTAGGTCGGGTATGCTCTGTCCCTACCCTTTCTTTCTTTCTTTATATGTCTGGACTTTAAGTTCCCAGAACCTCATTCTCCCTTACGGGTTTGGTCTATCCCTACCCGTTTCCTTATTTCATCATTTTCTTTTCTTAAATTGGAATTTTCTTCTTCAATAAATTCAATTATTTCTTTAATTTCCCAATATACTTTCTCCAATTCGCATTCGCACTCGAATGCTTGAACTCTATTTTCTATTTCTTCCTCATTCTTGTTTATGTCAAAAGCGGATTCATCTCTAAATGTTTCCATGACCAGGGCTTGTTCATTTTCTTCATCAAAATCTTCGGGAGGGTAATATAATTTCAAATTTGCTGAATTCATAGTCACTTCGTGATCCGTTTCACAGTGCCGAATTCTATATGCGTTATTCCTCAAATCTCTGATTATCTGATATGGTCCGTGGTACATTTTCTGGAACTTCTTGTACACACGGTTCCCTGGATCCGAAATGGCTGGTCTTTTCACTAACACCATTTCTCCTGCTAATAATGGTCGATGATACCTCTTATGCCTATTTCTTCTCTGCCTCCTGTCGGCTTGAGCTTTTAAATGCTCAAAGGCTCTCCTAATTCATACATCTCTTCCCGGCTGAGCGTCTGCTGGTCTAGGAATTACCAGATTCCAAGGTCTTTCTGGTTGCTCATTCCGATGTAACGTTATGGGTATCTCTCCTGTGGATTCATGGATTGTATTATTTATACAAAATTCAATAATATCCAAAATATCTATCCACTTCCAATTTTCTTCGGCACAGTATATTCTACAGTACTTGGCCGTTTCTCTCATCACTCTCTCTACAGGGTTTGCCTCAGGATGGCGAATACTTGACAAAATTTGACGTATTCCAAGTCTTTCTAATTCTCGTCTGAACTCTACACTGGTGAAACAACTGCCGTGATCCGACAACAAATTCTCAGGTTTCCCCAGAATCGGTATCACTTTTTCTTTAAGTCGTTTTAACACCTGTTTGGTACTAGTCTTCTGTATGGGAGCAAGGACAACCATTTTAGTGAAGACATCCATATCCACCATTATGTGTCGATTTCCTCTTCTTGCCTTTGGCAAAGGTCCAAAATTATCAATAGATATGATTTGGCCGGGCCTTTCGGGCAACAATGGTATAGGCTTCTGTCTCATCAGAAATGCATTAGGTTTGATCCTTTGACATAAATCACATGTCTTTAGCGTGTCCCTTACAGTTTCTCTCAGTCTCGGCCATATAAATGCTTCTTTCAGCATCGAGACTGTTTTGTCGACTCCCATATGTCCGAACGATCTATGGGCTAACCATACTATTTTCCTCTGCAAAATTGCAGGTACAACAATCCTTAATTTCGTATGGTCAGAGTCCACAAACTTATATAATAACCCCTTATAAAACGTGTAGTCCTGTGCTATCTTCTCAGCTTCTGTGTACGCTGGTGTTCCTCTTATCAAGCTTCCCTCAAGGAATGATATGAGCATGTTCATCCATGGATCCTCCCGTTGTCTTTGACTAATGCTTCTTAACTCATTAAGAGTACGCTGATCCCTGTCTTCCAAATCTATAGCCATTACTTCCTCTTCTATGGACTCTGGCTGTCTACTTAAGTAGTCTGGAACGATGTTTTCCTTTCCTGGGCAGTACTCTATCTTGACATCAAATTGTTGAATATATAAAGCCCAACGCATCAACCTTTGACTGGATAAATCAGTCTTCATCAAAAAGGTTAAGGCTTTATGATCCGTCCTTAGAATGACCTGAAACCCATATACGATCTTCCGCCAATATTGCAACGCGTGCAATATCGCTAACAGCTCGATCTCGCTGATCGTATAATTTTTCTCGTGTGGTTTCAGTCTCCTACTTGTGAAAGCTAGATAGTTCTTCTTATCAGGGTTTTCCGGGTTCTCCTGATATAGCATTGCCCCTATTCCAATCTGGGATGCATCTGTCTGAATGATAAATCTCTGATTAAAATCAGGATATCCTAGCTTCACGTAATTTAAGAGCATTTCCTTGGCCTCCACGAATGCTTTTTCTGCTTCCTCCGTCCATTTCCACTTGCCCCCCTTCTTCAGAAGGTCCTGTAGTGGTGCAACAGTTTTTGTGTATGATGGACAATGTCCTGAGAAGAACCCAATCAATCCCAAAAACTGGCGGACGTTCTTCACTTTCAAAGGCCTTGGAAAATCCCTTATCGATTCCAATTTGCATGGATTTGGTTTAACACCATCCTTGTCAATCACATGCCCTAAAAATGTCACTTGCCTTTGACAGAAGTTCGACTTCTTTAAATTTATCTTAAAATTTGCCCTTCTTAGGTCTTCTAATAATTTCTTCAAATTAACTAAATGTTCCTCAATGTTCTCCGAGGTAAGCAAAATGTCATCTACGTATCGGATAGTGCACTCTTTCACTTCCTCTGACAGGTTTCGATCCAGCGCTCTTATTAATGCGGATCCTGCAGTCTTTAATCCAAACGGACATCTTCTAAAGCAGTATGTTTGTTGATCGAACTGAAATCCAGTTAACAAGCTGGTTTTCTCTTCCAGTTCGAGATGATGATACGAAGAAGTCATGTCAATATTTGTAAAAATCTTCTTGCCTTTAAACTTCCTCAGTATTTCTTTTATGGGTGGTGCCGAATCATTTTCTGGTATAATTTTTGCATTTAGATTTCTGGCATCTAAACACACCCTTACTGAGCCATCCGGTTTACTCACAATCACTAATGGACTAACATATGGTGTCGCCATCTTTTCTATAACACCTGCATTCATCATCTCCTGCAGTGTTTTCTTGGTTTGTGGGTAATGTTTTTCCGCAACCGGGTATGGTTTTTGTTTGAACGGTGCCCAATCGTTGACTTGGAACGCGTATTTAAAATTTTCAATCTTCCCTGGCTTGGAATCATATACGTCCCTATAATCCAATAATAATTTCTTTAACTGTTCCTTAATTTCGAGGCTGACTTTAGCTTCCTCCACTTTTCCTGACAGGTTGGTCTCGAACTCATTTTCCACATTATCTTCGAGTTCTATGTTGAGGACTTCAAATATTTTTTCTATGTCCTTATAATCTTCCTCAATCACTTCTTCCATATGCCATACCTGTTCTGCTATTTTCGCCTCCTGATCCTGTAGGTTAATATTTTGCTCATCCACATCCTCTCTTTGAATTCTAATGCAATTTTGCGCTAGGTCTATAATGACCTTGTTCTCACGGATAAAATCAATACCTAATATGACATTATACGGTAATTGATTTACCAGCAAAAAGCACTGCGAAATTTCAGCGTTACCCATGATTAAATCAATGTATACCTGAAATTTACATGTCAAAGATTTTTCAGGGATAATTCCCTTAATCTTTACACTTGATGTGGGAATCTTTAGTACTCGGCCCCTTGTTTCCAATTCATTTAA
Organism: Meconema thalassinum; assembly: GCA_946902985.2. Classification (NCBI taxonomy): domain Eukaryota; kingdom Metazoa; phylum Arthropoda; class Insecta; order Orthoptera; family Tettigoniidae; genus Meconema; species Meconema thalassinum. The sequence continues at coordinate 154,877,883 of OX336390.1, forward strand.
AAGGGTTTGTGTAATTAAACTTATTGTGGATCCAGTATCAATCAATGCTCTGACCAGTAATCCTTCTATCCTAAGCATAATTATAGGTAGTTCTCTTTTGACAGGTGGGATTCCTTCCACATCCTCGTTAATTAGTTCATCTGGTCTAGCTATCCAATTTACAATTTCTACCTCCTCCCAGCTCCTGGTATGTTTCCACTTTTGACAATTTAAATTTGGAGTTTTTTTTTATCCTGAGGGCTCCCTTTTCCCTCATTCTTTAGCTGAGCTTGTAGTTCCAAGCTTTGAGCTCCGTCTAGTCGGTCGGGTGATTTCCGGTTCTTGATTGCCTCACTCCAACGGACTTTTTGCCTATCAGGTTCATCTGGTCTTTCGTTCATATAACGAAGACTCTCCTGATATCTTTCTTCTATTTCGGCCCGATATTCATCATCCCTATCGTCTGGCCTTACATTTCTCCTGGGATAATTCTCCCATTTCTTTCTATTATCCGGCCTTTGCTGGTTATTGTTATAGGGTCGGCTTTCCTGTTGCCTATAACCCGTCGTTCTAGGATTTCTTCCTCGATATCCTCCCCTGTAATATGGTTGTATCCTTCTAGGCTCCTGGTGCCCATACTCTCGATCTCGTCCTTGAGTATCCGTACTGGTGGACTGATTCCTGGTCGCTGGTTTTTCTCCAGTTTCCTGACTGCTGGCCATGTGTACTTGCTCAGTTTGTCTCTGATGCCGAGGTGTTACGTGCGAAGTCGTCATATCTAACTGACGTAATACGCTTTCCACTTCCACAGCACTTCTGGCTTTGGATGAGATTAACAGCCTCTGAATCTCATACGGAAGCTGTCTCGCAATGGCGGCACACAGGTCGTTTTCTGCCGGAGCAATATCCAGTTCGCGGAATTTACATAGCTGAGCGGTGAAAAATTCCGAGTATTTAGTCGGTGCATTGGTGCTGTACTTCCTAGAGTACAGATCTAGCCTTAAGTTTTCTTGGACATCTGCTGCCCAATATCGCTTTAAAAATGCTTCCCTAAAGCCTTCCACCGTATCAAAAGTGTATCTGAAGCTTCTGAACCAGGTGAGACAATCACCTGCCAACAGCTTTTCAATAGCTCTCAGTCTCCGATCCTGAGGAACCTTCATTTCATTTAGATACTCTGCCACTTCTTTTAGCCAGTATTTTGGAGTAATAGACATGTTATTACCCGTAAACTTTACTGGTCTATCCTCATTGGATTTAATAATGTTTATTATTTGGCCATTTGTCTGATTCGTGTACGGGGTTGACATCGCCATTGGATATCCTGGGATCTTATAAGGGCTCTCCCCTCCTAAGTCCCTCTCCGTATCTGTGCCTTGTTCACGGGAATCTACCCATCCTGTCTTTGGAAACTCCTCCTGATTTTAGAATTCTAACTTCCTTTCTCTTCGGGCACTTTCTTCATTTGCCATGAGTTGGATTTCCATTTGACTATTCTTAAGTTCCGTCCTCTCCAATCGGGATCTTAATTCATTCTGAATTCTTTCTTGATTCATTTTAATATCTTCCTCTATCTTTTTGAGTTGTAATTTCTCATCCCTGAAGCTATCCCTAAATCCATTTATTTGGTCTTCTACCTCTTTCTTAATGATCTTAGCATGTTGGTCTATAATTTCTGGCTTAACATCACCTATGGTCTCCAGGCCTTCTCGTATCTCCTTTATTTGCTTCTCCACTTCTTTTCGTCCTTTGACCATATCTATTTTCATTCCTTCAAGCCTTCCCTCAGTTTTCTCTTGACTCTTATACAATTTCATCATTTCATCTTGGACCTGACTAATTTCCTTATTGGTTTTTCCTACATGAACCTTTAATGTTCCGATGGTTTCCTGAACCTCAATAATACCCTGACTTATTTCATTTATTTTATGGGTACTTTCCTTACTTTCGTTCTCTCGTTGTTTTCGTTCACTCTGGAGATGCCCCTCGTATACACCTAATCTTTGATCTATTTTCGTTTCGTATGTCTTCAGATTCTCATCTACCTGCCCGGTAAAATGATCAATTTGATCTTTCATCTCCTTAACATCCTTTAGATTTTGATTTTTCATCTCAGTTACTTCAGTCTGAACTACACCGATTTTGTTCTCGAGGATCCCTACTTTCTCTTCAACCCCTTCAAATCTATCTCCTAGCTTATTCACGCTTTGTTTTATTTCATCCCGGGATGCCTTACAAATATCGCTGTTGGATTTTATCTGAGCTTCTAACTTTTTCTGCACACCTTGGATCTGGGTTACAAGTTTATTTTCACACTCATCACCCTTTGTTTCTATGTTAATTAATTTAGTTTCTATAGAACCAAACTTATTTTCCATGGTACCAATTTTACCCTCAATACTTTTAAAATGATTTTGACATTTATCTTGGAAATCTATCATATTTGTGTTCATAATATCTAATTGGGCTTGCAATCCGGAATGGAATCCTTTATTTTCCTCTTTAATCTCACTTGCGATTTCCCCTTTTAACTCAGTTAACTTGTCCCCAAACATGGTGTCAAAACCTTGGAACTTGTTATTTATTTTATCTATCTCAGCCTTTACTTCATTGTTCATTGTTACACAGTTAGCCTCGATAGCTTCTAACTTAGTTTCCATGGTATTACTTTTAACTTCGATATTATCTAATTTAGTGCCCATATTAGCACAATCAGTTTTTATTGACTCCAAACTTTCAGTTATGGATCCTAATCTTTCTTTGTTTTCAGTCTGTTGGCTATCCAACTTATTTAAACTCTTATTTATGGATTCGAACACTTTGTTATTTTCATCCTTTTGGAGACCCAATGTATTGTCTATTGTTCCCAATTTATTGTTTATGGCCTCCAACTTCTCATTGCTATCGGCTTTGATAGCCTCCAAAAGCCGTTGCATCTCTTCACTTAATGCCATCTGATGAGAATACAGTGGGCCACAAATGCCACCACACTAGTACATGCTTGAGAGATGATACTCTGAATCCGTGTGTCCCAATTTCTTCAAAACTTTACTTTGGTACGGGTATTCACTTACACCGTACCCTTTTACTATTTTTATTCAATTTCATAAAACCTTTATGGAAGTATTTAAAATTCAAAATTTCAAAAAACCATTTTTTTTCAAAAATGAAAATTTTGATTTTTCGAGAAAACTCGGGTTTTCCCTAGGAAAACTCATCCCTGCGTACTGGGCGCCATAAAAAGATATTGTGGTTTGCTAGGGGGTTTATAATATAATATTATATTCAGGGCTGCTCGGTATGAGTTTCCAGGGACCCATGCGGTCAGTTAATATTTTACGTTGTAGCTATTCCTATTATTACTTTAATTTTACCTGATATGACCGACTTAAGTGTTCCTCTAGTTATTAATCCAGCACAGTATTTATATATCCCCCTGTGCCCATTTAGCAAGAAATATGCCAATCACAGTATACCAGCGTAGCTCAATTCGGGATTTCGGGGCAGCGGTAAGTTCCCCCACTCTGTGACTCACATATTTGGATTAATTAGAGGATACACTTGCAAAAATAACAACAAAATCAACTCCTATTTAAACACATTTAATTAATAAAATTAATGGCGCTACAAACATTTAAACAATTTAATTACTGACCCAAATATCAACTGCTTGTTCCAAATGAACAAGGGATCACAAATAAAATAAACAAATATTGTATTCAAAACCTGTGGTTTCCACATAAACCCACAATTCTTACTTAATCTCACTTCCATAAAGCACTAACATTAAGTTTACATAACTCCGAGCTCTTTGGCTCCATGCATTTACATTATTACGGTGTCATTCTTGTACACCTCAAACACTGTCTTTTATATTTTCTTATTTCTCAAAAACAAATATATAATTATATTTAAAATCTATGATAATTATCTAATTCAATATTTTGGGCATGTCCACACATTCAGTTGTTATCATCACTCTTTATTTCACAAATATATTAAGGTAATCAGAAAATCAATTGTGTACTCCAGAGCGTGAAGGTACTTGACACAGTCAAAAAAACTATAGTTACTCCCGAACTCAGTTGCCTTCAATCAACTCGTGGAATCCCACGTCCATACATTATTACAATAGGGATTGTTATTTATCTCTTATGTCTTAATAGACCATTATCATATAAGAAACTACGATCTGAACCGGCAAACGAAATATCCATCTTTAAGGACCTCGGTTCAACGCCCGGGTCGTTAACAACTTTAAACACTCCTGGTGTATTTATTTCTCTTTACAACAGCTTACGAGACGGTCTCTGTTCCCCCTCGCTTTTAAAAGAGCTAGTCTCTACTACATGGGGTGCGATTTATGACCTGTTAGGGTGGCGGAGACATCTCGTCTGACCCAACATTAGTAGCTTATTTTCAAGGCTTTCAAAACAAACCTTCTCATTCTATCCAGTTCTGGGGAGACCGGGCTTTACTGTATCATAACATTCAAACAACTATTCTTTGGTTCAAAGACCCTTTTTATATCCTTGGCATTTATTAATTATGAGAGGGTCCTCATTGATTGGGAAGATTAAATACACATACGACGACGGAGAATTACAGGGGCTTTTATCATAAGAAGATCCTGCATTCGAATCTCTTCAGGTGCCTCGGGAACCAATCCCTACAGAGGACTTATACAAAATGCGATTTAGAGTCGGCCGTGGCCCATATGACATACGCTCAATAATACCATATATTAGCTCCCTTTTTAAATACATACACAATGCCTCGTGATACTAATGTCACAAATAGAGGACTTACACAATTATCAATTCACTGCAATCAACTACCCTCCATAAGTAATGTACCAAGTATTTAACCACTACGCGTTCCTAGCGTGACACTTTAATATTATATTTGCGCTCATTATGCGCTATGCATTATTTTAAGCCGAAAATGTCTTCCCAAGAACTGATAAAATCTCTTTAGTAACAATTCATATTATTTTTATTCACATATTAATCTTTCCGTGGTCGATAAATCGCTCCCTGTTTTAAACTATTCCATTGAACCTCATTTCTTACACATACGTTAAGGCTTAACGTTCTTATGTTCATATCAATTTATTGGATTTATTCTTTTTATACAAGCTCAAAAGCTATTTCTTTCATATCTCAACTTAACTTTATTTCAATGTCTTTCATGATAATTAAATGATATTTCGCTTGCTCTTATGACATTTGTTAAATACATTAACCCTTTATTCACATATTACCTCTACGGGATTTATTCTTTACATAATGATTTATAATTTCTCAATTTATTTTATTATTGTTCAGACCGTGTTCTTGATTATTCAGTATTTATTCGTTAAAACACATCCCTTTCACTCCAAAACTCCGGTGAGTCTGTACACAATCAATTTCTGACACCAAAATAAAAATGAATTTTGTACTCACATATTTTTCAGATCATCCCCTGATCTTAAATCTGGTGCGGTGTTTCATTTTTGGGCCCACTTTGAACTTTTTACACCATATTAAAGGTATTCATCTTACGTAAAAACACAAATAAACATATATCTAACACACTTAATATTGACGACATTTTTATATACTGATGTGTCCCTTTTGAACACATAATAAACACTAAAAATATTATTTAACACACAATCTTGATTATTTTACACTTCACAACGATCACTAGGCCGTATTTCTGAGCCTTTCACACGTGATCTTCTTAAATTCCCGTTTCCAAGGGTGAAATTTATCCGATGTCGGCTTCCTATTCTGAAGAATGCGAAAGTCCCGAAACATCTACTGTTCCCTGGAGTTCAATTCTGCTATTCCTATCCTGGATAACCGGCTATTTATCTAGCTTGAACGGCTTCCCTGTAGATCTGTCTATCGATCCTAACGAAAGTCTATATGGATCGAGGTCTCCTCTAAGACCTATAGATTCAGTTTATAGCAGCTAGCACTTCTCGATTCTAGTACTATTAGAATTGTTCGCCTGCTTTCAGGAGCTAATGTTTATAATCTCCTATCTTCTTTATTTGAACTGTTTTAACACTCCTACGTTCGAACCTTATTCTGTTCTTCCTTTTTAGGTTTCTTCAATTTAAATAACAGTTTATCTGTCTGGTACGATACTTCCGTACGTTATGATCTATTCGTTCGTACATTTAACGACCTATCGCCTTTAAGTCCGACGTTCGCAGCCTGCTCTGACTATATCTTATGAAGTTTCACTTTAACTTGTATACAGTCGGGCCTAAATCCTATAATTAGGATTTTCCTAATACTTCACTGCGGCGATACTTTAAAATTTCGCCTTGAATGCTCCTTATGGAGGCAAGCAAGTCGTTACTACTGTGACGCCTGTGGCTATCGGATCTTGCTTCGGCGGTGTAAAACTGCGTTTCTCCCCTCAAGGAGTACTGGTAGCTGTTATCGATGTAACGCAGAGTTACGTCCCTTCACGGACTGTCGGAATGACTACTTCTACGTCGTGGAGCAGCACTTCCCCTCACGGAATGCTCGTAGGACTGCATGCGATGTGACACAGTGACGTGCCCTCTGGCTGTCTGAATACTGCATTCGGTGCGTATACTTGTTGCGCAGTATGACCTCCCCTGAGGTTCATACGTTTGAAGACTTTGATGCAGCACCTCCGGTCACGGAGTGCTCGTTGTAACTGCTTGTGTGGTGCGACACAGTGACGTGCCCTCTGGCTGTCTAAATACTGCATGATTGGCTTGGAAACGCCCGAAGCTTTATACTGTTTTACTACAAAAAAATAAGACTCTAGCCTTTCCTGTGGTCAACTTCTAAAATAATGGTGCCACAATTATAAAAATTATACCTTCCGAAAGCTCATCTTCTCAATGTCAAATGATCTTATTGCACCTAAGAATCGATCGTGCAATTCGGAGATATTAATTAATTTCTCGTCCTCAAATGTGTGGGTGTTGCATTCTTTTTGCTCTCTCCCCTCCACAGAGGCTTAGGTAATTCCCCTATGACGTCGTCTTACGTCGGCAGTTTATTTCTGCACAATTATTACATGGTTTCTCTATACTGAAAAATCTCTCATTCAAAATGATTCACTGTGCTATGCTTGTTTACTCATTATTATGCTCGTAAACGTATTAATTTTAATTATTCCTCTTCTGGTGCATATGCGACGTTGTCAAAATCCAGCAACGTCAGCTTGAATTCCGATTCAGGCTTCTCTTTCTATCACGGTGGAAATTTCCACTCAGTTATTAATACTCGTGACCAGCCCTCTCTGAAATGTCGAGTGGGGTGATCTCATCTAAGGAACATCTGTCCCTAGTCGCTTGCACAATGTTAAGCTATATTCCTGGCTTAAAATCTCTCTCCGTTCCTTCAAGAAACTATACGTTTCTTTCATTTCTTCCTTAAGGACATGGATTCGACCGTCATGGACCCTATGGCCCATGGGTTCAGTATGTGAACGTATACGGAACGTTGTCGAAACGCTTCGCGTGTAGTCACTCATTTGTTGAACATAAACGTGCGCTTCGTATTGTAAAATGGATTTATTTAGCCAGAAACCTTTCCTGGAGTGTACACAACAATTCACCAAATATTTATCACTATCAGACGAATGGTATATGACTTTATACGGGACTTTGTTGAAACGCTTCGCGTGTCATCGCTCATTTGTTGAATCTACTGGTGCGCTACCTATTGTAAAATGTATGTACTAAGCCAGAAACCTTCCCTGGAGTGTACACAGCATCTCACCCAAGTTTCATCGCTATCGGATGAATGGTATATGAAATTAAATGGGACTTTGTTGAAACGCTTCGCGCGCCGTTGCTCATTTGTTGATTCTACTCGTGCCCTACCTATTTTTAAAGGGATTTTCTAAGCTAGAAACCTTCCCTGGAGTGCACACAAAATCTCAGCATAGTTTCATCGCTATCGGACGAATGGTATATGAACGCAAACGTGACTTTGTTGAAATGCTTCGCGCTTCGTAGCTCATTTGTTGAATCTAATCGTGCGCTGCCTATTGTAAAGTGGATGTACTAAGCCAGAAAATTTCCCTGCAGTGTACACAACATTTTACGCAAGTTTCATAGCTATCGGACGAATGGTATATGAATGCATTCGGGACTTTGTTGAAATGCTTCGCGCATCGTCGCTCATTTGTTGAATCTACGCGTGCCCTACCTATTGTAAAATGGATTTACTAAGTCAGAAACCATCCTTGGAGTGTACTCAACATCTCACCCTAGTTTCATCGCTATCGGACTAATGGGATATGAAGACATAGGGGACTGTATTGAAACGCTCCGCATGTCATCGTTCATTTGTCGAATCTACTCGTGTGCTACCTACTGTGAAATGTATTTACTAAGCCAGAAACCTTCCTTGGAGTGTCCACCATATTTCACCCAAGTTTCACCGCTAACGGCAGAATGGTATATGACCTTATACGGGACTTTGTTGAAACGCTTCGCGCGTCGTCCCTCATTTGTTGAATCAACTTGTGCGCTGCATATTGTATAGGGGATTTACTAAGCCAGAAATTTTCCATGACGTGTACACAACATTACACCCAAGTTTCATAGGTACGGACGAATGGTACATGTATGCATACGGGACTTGGTTGAAACGCTTCGCGTGTCGTCGCTCATTTGTTGATTCTACTCTAGCGCTACATATTGTAATATGGATGTGCTCAGCCAGAAACCTTCCCTGGAGTGTACACAACATCTCACCCAAGTTTCATCGCAATCGGATGAATGGTATGTGAACGTATACGGGACGTTGTCGAAACGCTTCGCGCGTAGTCACTCATTTGTTGAACATAAACGTGCGCTTCGTATTGTAAAATGGATTTACTTAGCCAGAAACCTTTCCTGGAGTGTACACAACAATTCACCAAACATTTATCACTATCAGACGAATGGTATATGACTTTATACGGGACTTTGTTGAAACGCTTCGCGTGTCATCGTTCATTTGTTGAATCTACTGGTGCGCTACCTATTGTAAAATGTATGTACTAAGCCAGAAACCTTCCCTGGAGTGTACACAGCATCTCACCCAAGTTTCATCGCTATCGGATGAATGGTATATGAAATTAAATGGGACTTTGTTGAAACGCTTCGCGCGCCGTTGCTCATTTGTTGATTCTACTCGTGCTCTACCTATTTTTAAAGGGATTTTCTAAGCTAGAAACCTTCCCTGGAGTGCACACAAAATCTCAGCCTAGTTTCATCGCTATCGGACGAATGGTATATGAACGCAAACGTGACTTTGTTGAAATGCTTCGCGCTTCGTAGCTCATTTGTTGAATCTAATCGTGCGCTGCCTATTGTAAAGTGGATGTACTAAGCCAGAAAATTTCCCTGCAGTGTACACAACATTTTACGCAAGTTTCATAGCTATCGGACGAATGGTATATGAATGCATTCGGGACTTTGTTGAAATGCTTCGCGCATCGTGCTCATTTGTTGAATCTACGCGTGCGCTACCTATTGTAAAATGGATTTACTAAGTCAGAAACCTTCCTTGGAGTGTACTCAACATCTCACCCAAGTTTCATCGCTATTGGACGAATGGTATATGAATGCATACGGGACCTTGTTGAAATGCTTCGCGCATCGTCGCTCATTTGTTGAATCCACGCGTGCGCTACCTATTGTAAAATGGATTTACTAAGTCAGAAACCTTCCCTCGAGTGTACTCAACATCTCACCCAAGTTTCATCGCAATCGGGCGAATGGTATATGAACACATACGGGACTTTGTTGAAATGCTTCGCGCATCGTCGCTCATTTGTTGAATCTACGCGTGCGCTACCTATTGTAAAATGGATTTACTAAGTCAGAAACCTTCCTTGGAGTGTACTCAACATCTCACCCAAGTTTCATCGCTATCGGACGAATGGTATATGAACACATACGGGACTTTGTTGAAATGCTTCGCGCATCGTCGCTCATTTGTTGAATCTACGCGTGCGCTACCTATTGTAAAATGGATTTACTAAGTCAGAAACCTTCCTTGGAGTGTACTCAACATCTCACCCAAGTTTCATCGCTATCGGACGAATGGTATATGAACACATACGGGACTTTGTTGAAATGCTTCGCGCATCGTCGCTCATTTGTTGAATCTACGCGTGCGCTACCTATTGTAAAATGGATTTACTAAGTCAGAAACCATCCTTGGAGTGTACTCAACATCTCACCCAAGTTTCATCGCAATCGGACGAATGGTATATGATCACATACGGGACTTTGTTGAAATGCTTCGCGCATCGTCGCTCATTTGTTGAATCTACGCGTGCGCTACCTATTGTAAAATGGATTTACTAAGTCAGAAACCTTCCTTGGAGTGTACTCAACATCTCACCCAAGTTTCATCGCAATCGGACGAATGGTATATGAACGCATAGGAGACATACACACACACCCACAGACAAACTATCACGTTACACTGATTTTTATATATATAGACAAGCTGTACCCGGCATGCGTTGCAATACCAATCAAAGAAAGTGTTGGCGTTGAAATTCTGTTTCTTGAAGTGATTTTGGATACACAACATGTTAACTGCCTCTAAGCTATCATAAAATGGATTTTCTAATTTAGAACCATTCGAGGGAGCGTGCACAACAACTTTCAAAAAGTTTCGTCGCTGTCACTCATTTGTTGAATCTAATCGTACGCTACCTGTTGTGAAATGGATTTACTAAGTCGAAACCCTTCCCTGGCGTGTACACAATGACTCATCAATGATTCATCGCAATCGGATGAATGGTATATACACGTATAGGGGTTTTTGTTTAAACGATTCGTGCGCTGTCACTCATTTGTTGAATCTACTCGTGCGCTACCTATTGAGGAATGTATTACTAAGTCGAAGCCCTTCCCTGGCGTGTACACAATAACTCATCAAGGTTTCATCGCAATCGAAGAATGTTATATGAACGCAATAGGGAATTTTGTTGAAACGCTTCGCGCGTCGTCACCCATTTGTTGCATCTACTCTTGCGCTACTTATTGTGAAATGGATTTACTAAGTCCCCTTCCCTGGCGGGTACAAAATAACTGATCAATGTTTCATCGCAATCGGATGAATAGTATATGAAATTAAATGGGACTTTGTTGAAACGCTTCGCGCGCCGTTGCTCATTTGTTGATTCTACTCGTGCTCTACCTATTTTTAAAGGGATTTACTAAGCTAGAAACCTTCCCTGGAGTGCACACAAAATCTCAGCCTAGTTTCATCGCTATCGGACGAATGGTATATGAACGCAAACGTGACTTTGTTGAAATGCTTCGCGCGTCGTATTTCATTTGTTGAATCTAATCGTGCGCTGCCTATTGTAAAGTGGATGTACTAAGCCAGAAAATTTCCCTGCAGTGTACACAACATTTTACGCAAGTTTCATAGCTATCGGACGAATGGTATATGAATGCATTCGGGACTTTGTTGAAATGCTTCGCGCATCGTCGCTCATTTGTTGAATCTACGCGTGCGCTACCTATTGTAAAATGGATTTACTAAGTCAGAAACCTTCCTTGGAGTGTACTCAACATCTCACCCATGTTTCATCGCTATCGAACGAATGGTATATGAATGCATACGGGACTTTGTTGAAATGCTTCGCGCATCGTCGCTCATTTGTTGAATCTACGCGTGCGCTACCTATTGTAAAATGGATTTACTAAGTCAGAAACCTTCCTTGGAGTGTACTCAACATCTCACCCAAGTTTCATCGCATTAGGACGAATGGTATATGAACACATACGGGACTTTGTTGAAATGCTTCGCGCATCGTCGCTCATTTGTTGAATCTACGCGTGCGCTACCTATTGTAAAATGGATTTACTAAGTCAGAAACCATCCTTGGAGTGTACTCAACATCTCACCCAAGTTTCATCGCAATCGGACGAATGATATATGAACACATACGGGACTTTGTTGAAATGCTTCGCGCATCGTCGCTCATTTGTTGAATCTACGCGTGCGCTACCTATTGTAAAATGGATTTACTAAGTCAGAAACCTTCCTTGGAGTGTACTCAACATCTCACCCAAGTTTCATCGCAATCGGACGAATGGTATATGAACGCATAGGAGACATACACACCCACAGACAAACTATCACGTTATATTGATTTTTATATATATAGATAGATAGATAGATGGGGACGGTAACCTTCTTGTCATTTGGAGTCCATTTTTAGCCTACTTTCGATTTTTGCAAAAAATGAAAGTAAACTTATGAGATCAACACAGGGCGAAAAAAGTGTGTCTGTCTGTGTGTGTGTATGTGTGTGTGTGAGTCTGTCTGTGTGTGTGTGTGTATGTGTGTGTGTGAGTCTGCTGTGTGTGTGTCTGTGCGTGTGTGAGTGTGTGTACTCTGAATGTCCGCCCCCCCCCCCCTATCAATTCGAACACGGTGAATGCGAATTGAACGAAATTTGGTACGAAGGTAGCACTAGCAAAGGACACCTCAGTGTCATGTTTTATATCGCCGCCATCTTGACGGAAACGTAATGGCGGCCACACAAATGTTCAAAGCTTAAATCAAATTACGACTAACCTAATCATCCGATCTCTACCAAATTTTGCAACAACATACCTTTATGGGGGGAGCATCCTTTGACCAAACAAATAGGTCATCAGCGTAATAGTTTGCGGATGGCGGCCATCTTTGTGTGAAAATCGATTCCCCCTATTAATTAGAACACGGTGCAACCGAATGGAACGAAATTTGGTACACAGGTAGTACTAGCAATAGGCACCTCAGTGTCATGTTTTATATCGCCGCCATCTTTACGGAAACGTAATGGCGGCCACACAAATGTTCAAAGCTTAAATCAAATTACGATTAACCTAATCATCCGATCTCTTCCAAATTTTGCAACAACATACCTTTATAAAAGAAGCATCCTTTGACCAAATGACTAGGTCAGTAGCCTAATAGTTTGCGGATAGCGGCCATCTTTGTGTGAAAATCAATTCCTCCTATTAATTCAAACACGGTGAAACCGAATGGAACGAAATTTGGTACGGAGGTAGCATTAGCAAAGGGCATCTCAGTGTCATGTTTTATATCGCCGCCATATTGACAGAAACGTAATGGCGGCCACACAAATGTTCAAAGCTTAAGTTAAATTACGACTAACATAACCATCCGATCTCTACCAAACTTTGCAACAACATTCCTTTATGGAGGGAGCATCCTTTGACCAATCTAATAGGTTATTAGCCTAATAGTTTGCGGATGGCGGCCATCTTTATGTCAAAAATGATTCCCCCTATTAATTCCAACACGGTGGAACCGAATGAACGAAATTTGGTACAGAGGTAGCACTAGCAAAGGGCACCTCAGTGTCATGTTTTATATCGCCGCCATCTTGACAGAAACGTAATGGCGGCCACACAAATGTTCAAAGCTTACATCAAATTACGACTAACATAACCATCCGATCTCTACCAAATTTTGCAACTCCATACCATTATGGAGTAAGCATCCTTTGACCAATCTAATAGGTCATTCGCCTAATAGTTTGCGGATGGCGGCCATCTTTGTGTCAAAATCGATTCCCCCTATTAATTCAAACACGGTGAAACCGAATGGAACGAAATTTGGTACAGAGATAGCACTAGCAAAGGGCATCTCAGTGTCATGATTTATATCGCCGGCATATTGACAGAAACGTAATGGCGGCCACACAAATGTTTAAAGCTTAAATCAAATTACGACTAACATAACCATCCGATCTCTACCAAACTTTGCAACAACATACCTTTATGGAGGAAGCATCCTTTGACCAATCTAATAGGCCATTAGCCTAATATTTTGCGGATGGCGGCCATCTTTATGTCAAAATTGAATCTCCCTATTAATTCGAACACGGTGGAACCGAATGAACGAAATTTGGTACAGAGGTAGCACTAGCAAAGGGCACCTCAGTGTCATGTTTTATATCGCCGCCATCTTGACGGAAACGTAATGGCGGCCACACAAATGTTCAAAGCTTAAATCAAATTACGATTAGCCTAATCAACCGATCTCTAGCAAATTTAGCAACAACATACCTTTATGGAGGGAGCATCCTTTGACCAAACTAATAGGTCATCAGCCTAATATTTTGCGGATGGCGTCCATCTTTGTGTGAAAATCGATTCCCCTTATCAATTCGAACACGGTGAAAGCGAATGGAACGAAATTTGGTACAGAGGTAGCACTAGCAAAGGGCACCTCAGTGTCATGTTTTATATCACCGCTATCTTGACGGAAACGTAATCGCGGCCACCCAAATGTTAAAAGCCAAAATGTAATTACGACCAACCAAATAATCTAGTCTCTACCAAATTTTGCAACACCATATCTTTTTGTGGGAAACATATTCAGACCAAACTGCAAGAACATCAGCCCAATAGTTTGCAGATGGTGGCCAAGTATGTGTGCAAATCGATTCCCCCTATCAATTCAAACACGGTGAAACCGAATTGAACGAAATTTGGTACAGATGTAGCACTAGCAAAGGGCACCTCATATTCATGTTTAATATCCCTATAGCACGTTGTATTTCAACAAGCTACTACAACCAACATTCAATCATACTCCTTGTAAAGGACAAAGAGTTATAACAATACCCATGCATTTAGGAGAAAGTAGGCTATATGTTCTTTACTGAACATCTTGTTACACGTGTGGTCACACTGTCCTTATGCAAGGTTTCGACACTGATGTGTAACTATATAACGGTCTGTTACGTCTTCACGCAAATTTTATCTCCCGCAGAGATTTTGGTTGGTTCCTCAGTTTAGGGGCAGCGACAACGCGATCATGTAACCCCGTGTATTTTGGCTGAGTGTAGAATCTGTCTGATAAACGGTGTTAATTGTGATGACTATATTAGTCTGTACTTCAGGTAAGGACTGCAGACGGTCAATTTCAAGCAGTAGTTCCTAATGTTGCTACCAGATACTACCGTCAACGACACCTAGCTGTGAACTTGGCTACTAGCAACCAGCAACTCGCAACAAACGTTGGAACTTCCCCTCCATAGGAAAGCCTACTGAGGGTTTTTTAGCGCTCTTAGAAAATCCGACGACTTCGGCCGGCTTTGATCCCGCGTACTTGGGCATAGAAGTTCAGCATGCTACCAGTTACGTCACCGAAGCCGCGTCACACTTAGTCAGATGAAAATCTGAATATCATCTCGTGCAAGTGCGTTGTCATGGCAACGTCTGATGGCTCATCCCTCATCAATTTAGTAGTGTTGCCATGGCAACCACTGATAGCTCTTGGCATTTTCTTATAATTCCGAAATCATTTTTCTCATCCCTTGGCGTAATGGTGGGTCATATCAAAAATTCTTTCAGACAAAAGTTTTAGGTAGTTATTAGGGGAATATTGTCCATTTTGTACGGTTTTTAGCCTACTTTCGATTTATGCAAAAAATGAAAGTAGACTTATGAGATCAACACCGGGCGAAATAAGTGTGTCTGTCTGTGTGTGTGTGTGTATGTGTGTGTGTGAGTCTGTGTGTGTGTGTGTATGTGTGTGTGTGTGAGTCTGTGTGTGTGTGTGTGTGTGTGCGTATGTGTGTGTGAGTGTGTGTACTTTGAATGTCTGTCCCCCCCCCCTATCAATTCGAACACGGTGAATGCGAATTGAACGAAATTTGGTACAAAGGTAGCACTAGCAAAGGACACCTCAGTGTCATGTTTTATATCGCCGCCATCTTTACTAAAACTGAATGGCGGCCACTCACACGTTCAAAACGTAAAATCAAATAACGACTAACCAAATCATCCGATCTCTACCAAATTTGGTAACAACATACCTTCGTATAGGATGCGTCTTGTGACCAAACTACAAGGTCGTCCGCCATACCATTTCAGGATGGCGGCCGTGCGAATTATGCAAACTTTATAATCCATATCATGGGACCCACCAGTTCCGATTATCGAGCCGAGAATCGTTTTAGCTGTTCTAAAGGAAGAGGCACGTTCAAAATTAAAAGTTTATTTTGTAATACTATAGTGCAGACGTGATTTTAAAAAGCTGAGCTGATTCAATAATAAGACAAGATGGCAGCGGATATCTTGTGCCTGACTTATATTTCACTAATTTGAGTATTGCATGCAATATAGCGTACTGATACAAAATAAATAAACTTTGTATGAAATGCTTTATATATAAATAATATACTCCAGAGATGAAATCGTTTAGTATAAATCATTATTTGCTAACAAGTTCTATGTAAGTCATTTTATATAGAACGATATTCGTTGACACAATTAGCTCATTGGTAGAGCGTTACCCTATCACTCAAATGCCTATGGTTCAAACCCGATCAGAGCTAGGTTTTTTGCTTGAAATGTTATATGTGTATTGTTTTGAAATGACTCAGATGTTTTAAAATTAAGCGTTATATTGTGCATATTATGGTGTAAAATATATATTTAATTAAAACGTAATTCGCCAGCAGATTTACTCGAGACATCTAGCTGCCAAAAAGGTAACTGCATGTCGACCTACTTATTAACTTCCAGATTTTATCACGGCCGACTGAATACGAGCTGCGCTCTATACCGGCCTTGACATTCCCAGTCAGAACCCATGTATAACATGTAATTGGAAAGTTTCTACTCGTTGCCGGTAGAGCGCACTCCCCTCCCATTATAGGCGCGATAAGGAATCAGCTGTACAGTACGTATATTAAATGTGTAATCTCAAGAACCACTGGATGGATTTTGATGCTACTTTCACCATTCTGTAAAGGTGATCTCGAGGAAGATTTGTGTAGAAAATAATTTATTTATGAACAAAGGGAGCCAAGCAGTAACGATTTCAGTGAAAAGGTCGAAAAAGTAGCCTGGCGTCCGTGCGCTTTTTAAGCTTACGCTGGGCGAACCGTTAAAAATATCATTATATTATGAGTGTAAGAATTGTTCAGCGTGAGAAATTCTACAAAAAAGTCCGCGAGAGCATGTCTCTATCTTCGATACATCGCCCACTATAAGTGTTTTTAGTTTGGACGAGAGGGGCATTTGGCTTGCACCTCGCCATTCTTAAATTACGTCTGACAGGAATTCCTTGCCCATTCATAACTGTTCCCGGGCGAAGCCGGGGCGGGTTGCTAGTGACACTATATAATTATTATCATTATAATTTCCGCATTATCAAAATTAAAATTATATCACAAAATAATATAGCGTGCTAATAAATCTAAGAGAAATTAGACATACCTTGCACCTTCTTCGGGTACAAGGACACTACTCCAGCACCGTCTCATTAAAAGGAAAGAGAGTATCAAAATTACAGCCGGGAACAAGTAGCAGCTAATCGTGTGTTGTGTTTTGAGCTAAGAGATCTTTCGACAAATTATCAGATACCGTGTGCCTTCTTTTTCACGAAGCAGCTGTCAGGACGGGACTTACATAAACTCCTGCTGGACGTTATTCTCGAGGTTGAACAATGCGGTTTCATAATTATAATAACTGTCTCTGATAATCACAAAACTAACACTACAATGATGAGGCATTTAGGGGGAGGGAATTTGCAACCAATGATCAATCACCCATACGACGAGTCTAGGAATGTATTCCCTAGTTTTGATCATTGTCACATTCTAAAAACGCAGTTTCTGTAACGAGAGATGACTGATGGTACTGGAATAATTTCAGGGAAATACTTGTCATTACTATACACAATGCAAAAGGGTGAGATCGTCAAACCGGTCAGACACCTCACTAAAAAACACATCGAACCCACTAAATTTGAAAAAATGAATGTTCGGCGTGCCAAGGAAGTGTTCTCGTCAGAAGTTATTGGTGCCATTAGTACACTGAAAGAAAATATAGGCATGCACCCGGAAGCGTACACATTCATGGACGCAGAAGCAACCAATTTTTTTGAAAAACGTTAATAAATGGTTCGCTATGCATGACGTAAGCCTCACATATCAACATATTCAGTCTAGAAATCCAGATAAAGGGCATTTTTTCTCATTAAATGTCAGTCGCCTAAACTGGCTAGAGGAATATTTTCTTTCTTACCTTGAAACTTTGAAAGCTGCTAGTAACGCTGCTAGAAAGGACTTCCTGAGTTCTGAGACTTACGAAGCTACCTATACAATTAATCACGGATTCAGCTGTCCAGTGCATAAGGTATCTTCTAAAAATGGGTAGAGGAAAGTCGCCAAATATGGGGAGTTTTTTTATAGGGCTCACATTAGACATAAGAAGGAACGGAATAATTTTGGTTTTCTCACCAATGTAAACCTCAGGCGATATACTATGTATATTACAAATATGGGCACGTTTGATGTTGTATTGCCCTCTGATATTATTGTTAACTTTAAAAGTGCACTTTCCCCGTATTAGGCAACCGGGTTTCGTAATATGGGGAGGTGAGAAACCTCACGGTTTTTATTTATAATAGGTAGGCTACACTGAATAGTATACCCTACTAATTAAAGCATTAATTCTGACATTTTTTTCGTGTGGCCTCCTGAGAGGCCGAGTGCAGGTCTTTCTGGTCGGCGCCCGTGGGCGACCTGCGCGTCAGGATGAGAGATGGAATGGATGAAGATGAATGAATCTGGGCAAGGATGTGGAAGGAAGCGGCCGTGGCCTGTTAGAAGGTACCGTCCCAGCATTTGCCTGGTGTTGAAAAATGAGAAACCACGGAAAATCATTTCAAGGACGGCCGACGGTGGGGCTCGAACACACGCGTCTACCGAGTCAGCAGAGATCTTGGCCCCATGGCCTAACGCTGCGCTTTAGCCAGCGTAGCCACTACTGTCGGTAATTCTGACAATGTAATGAAATCATGAACACAAATAGTACAAAAATACAAAAATGAATATTTTAAGTAAATAACAGTCCCAGTTTCCTGTTACCGAACTTCCAAACCGTTCAGCAGAAAAATGCATAAACTTTAATGAAAACCGAGTGATTCTGATCGAATTCAACTGTAACGAGGTGCAAGGTATGTCTAATTTCTCTTAGATTTATTAGCACGCTATTTTATTTTGTGATATAATTTGCATTTTGATATTGTGGGAATTATAATGATAATATAATAGTGTCACTAGCAACCCGCCCCGGCTTCGCCCGGGAACAGTTATGAATGGGCAAGGAATTCCTGTCAGACGTAATTTAAGAATGGCGAGGTGCAAGCCAAATCCCCCTCCCGTCCAAACTAAAAACACTTATAGTGGGCGATGTATCGAAGATAAAGATATGCTCACGCGGACTTTTTTGTACAATTTTTCATGCTGAACAATTATTATGCTCATAGTATATTGATATTTTTAACGGTTTGTCCAGCGTAAGCTTAAAAAGCGCACGGACGTCAAGTTCTTTCTTCGACCTATTCACTGAAATCTAAAATCGTTACTGCTTGGCTCCCTTTGATCATAAATAAATTATTTTCTACAGAAATCTTCCTCGATATTACCTGTACAGAATGGTGAAAGCCGCATCAAAATCCATCCAGTGGTTCTCGAGATTACCCTTGATATCCAAGAATCGGGGACTTTGTTTTACACTAAGTAGAGATAAGTCTCAGTCGTGCAATGCTTGGTGAACAGCGCTGTGTGAGCATTTGAGTAACTAACAAGATTTCATGAAAAAGGTCTCATTGTCTAGGCCGGTATGAGCGAATTAAGTCGGCCGTGATTTTATTGAAAAGTTTCTTCTTCTGGCCGCTAGAATGCACTCGCTCTGTTAGGATTATATTGTTCGATATTTCACCACTAGATATCACGACTAGTCTACGTGGGGCTCCATTGATTACTATACCATTGGCATTCTATGCGTATCGAATTTGAAGAATGACAAGATGATACTACGATACATTTTTACTTTTTATTTTAAAGGGTTTGTAACAGCCTATTTTGCGTTACTTGAAAATGTTATTTGAAGTAAAGAACAAAACGATTTCACATAGTAGTTTGTATACACACGTCTCTGTAGGGTCATGGAAAGATTTGTTAATTCAATTAGGGTTTTCGATTCCCGGTCAAAGCATGTGAGATTTTCGAAGTGAAATGCCATGTCCTGTGGTTCGGATTCCACGTAAAAAGGAGGTCCCGTGGCTCATAATCACAAGATTCACGGTCACGTAAAACTACAATCTTCCTTCCTTTTTCTTCAATTAGGGTTGTGAAAGCCATGCACAACCAGACGTGTAAAGACATGCCTCAACTCAAAGTTGGATGTTGCCCACGGCAGGTCGTAGCCTATATGTAATAATAATAATAATAATAATAATAATAATAATGTTATTGGTTTTACATCCCTTTTAACTACTGCTGCTTTTAGAGACACCGGGGTGCCGGAATTTTGGCCCGAAGGGGATCTTTAACGTGCCAGTAAATGTACTGACACGGCTCCCTCGCATTTGTGCACCCTCAAATGCCAGCTGACTGCGCCAGGATACGAACCTGCAACCTAGGGCCCAGCAAGCGAGAACGTTACCGCTGAGACACGCAGCCAGTCCGGTCGATTATGTCTCCAGATCCATAACATTCTTGATATACTTCTTATCTTTCTTTCTTTCTTTCTTTCTTTCTTTCTTCAATGATGGTAGCAGTTTTTATCTAGGTTGTGGCGTTTGGTAGAGGTAAATCGTTTCTAAGGTCTTCAACAAAGAATAGTTCTATTATACTCTTTGATAATAACGAGTTATAACTATACTCATACATTTAGGAGAAAGTAGGCTATATGTTCTTTACTGAACATCTTGTTTTGATATTGTGCCTATTAAGAGAGATGATTAATGTTTCCCGAAAAACACACTTTTTCCCACCCCTTTGGTCAATGGTTGGTGCTATAAAAAACTCTTCAAACATACTTTTTTGGGCTTTATCCGACACATAGTATGAACTCTGAACGTATTCGATATTTCACACATTAATAGAGTTATAGCGATATTTCACTCTTTCGAAAAAATCCCCCCATATTCACCCCCTTTGACCGATTTAGCCCAGTAACGATCACGACCGAGATTTTAGAGGTATACATATTCGGTAAAAAATTCAAAGTGATTGGTGCAAAATTATGGCAGTTATCGTGTCCACAAGAAACTGATATACATATCTTATCTATTATATATAATCCAAAATCGACTCATCAACGCAGGGCTCAAACCACTAAACCCAGAAAGCTGAAATTTTGCATGTTGGTTGATCCGATTATGTAGAGGTTCGCTAAGAAACGGTTTTTGAAAATTCAATTTGTAAGTGACTTTTTTCGGCCCTTTGGCACTGAGCATCCAAAATTTACTCATCAACGCAGGGCTCAAACCACTGGACCTAGAAAGCTGAAATTTTGCATGTTGGTTGATCCGAGTATGTAGAGGCTTACTAAGAAACGGTTTTTGAAAATTCAATTAGTAAGTGACCTTTTTCGGCCCTTTGGCACTGAGCAAGGACAGTCCGTACAAATATCGGAATTTGCTCATTTTAAGCCGCCAGATACGAGAAACAATACTCGGAGGTCCTGTAGGGACCCCGAAACACAGCTTTTAAGTTCCTAAAATGAACGGTTTCGGAGATATTCCCAAATATCTGTGTTCCCTCGAAGAAACAGATCAACGTTACTATGGCAATCGCTGAAATTTCGCTGACCGGGGATAGTTTTCTGGCAATATCTCGAAAACCGTTCGTTTTAATGCCCTAAAACGCGGGGTTCGTTTCACGAACTTTGCTCCTCCCATTGATACGCGTAAAATGATATATATTTTATTTATATAGGTGGTTTTTGTGGTCGGATACGATCGTGATTTTGAGTCTAATTTAATACTCTTTGAGATGGTTATTGTAAGCGAGTTTTCGTATCTTTACGCTAATTTACAATGTCAAGATGCTTTCTATTTTGCACGGTATGCTTTCATTTTCTTCATAAATTTGTTTTTTGTTAACTGTATATTTCTATTTGCCAATATTGATCTGGCTTTTCGTTTTTTTTTTACCATGATCAGCAACCCATAATCACAGACGGATGTGTCGTATTCTACCGGCTGTCACATTAAATTATTATTTTTTCTTAATTATTCGTACTGAGGAATTGGGCAAACTTATCTATATATTTAAAACAGTAAGGTGATTTTTGTTATCACGAGATAGAGAGAACGACAGAACCAATTTACTTCGTAGAGCACTCTAACGAAAGCTCTTGGCCTGTAGATTTGCAGAGTGTCTCTAAAATAAACAAATATATTACGGTATATTTTTAAATAAATATAGAAAATAGCAGAATTCTCAACCCTCACGCATGCGCACAATCCGCCTGGGCTCATGACAAAATGGCGGTGAGAAGTCCATTAAAATGTAAGTTATTTAATAAGCTTCCATGTAATTGAAAACATACATTAACCAAGTTCTGAGAATACAATATAATAACAGTATGAACATATACGAATGTATATTGATTTTATTGATAATGAATTGGATTATTTTCTTCAGATAGCGGCTTTTGAAGATAGTGAATGGTTGCGTCTGCATCTAAATGTGAGTGCGCGAGTGGCTATTTGGTTAAGGCGATTGACTGTGGATCCAAGGATGGCAGGTTCGATCCCAACTCTCGCCAGTATTTTTTTTTTTTGCCACTGAAATATTGTTTTATCAAGGAGTATTAGTAAGGTTTTATGTCAGTTAAAGATACATATTTCTACACATTTTCTCAACACGTTTTATTTCCGTTTTACCATTGCATTACAGCATGTCCTCAATACGTCGTTTGAATATCTGCAATCAGTTCCAGTAACAGACAACAGATGGCAGTACCTCGCCAATATAGTTCCAGTAACTGAGAGCAGATTGCGTCGATATATTTAAAACACAAGGCATGGCCTTGATGGCGAGTTTTCACGTGATAGTTAAATATTGTTTTATCAAGGATTATTAGTAACGTTTTATGTCAGTTAAAGATTCCTACATTCCCTCTCAATAAGTTTTATTTCCGTTTTACCATTGCATTACAGCATGTGGTCAAAAGAGCTAATATCTGCCATCAATTGCAGTAACTGACAACCGATGGCAGTACTTCGCCCATATAGTTTCAGTAACTAACAACAGATGGCAGCACCATTGCATCGATATATTTAAAACACAAAACATGGCGCGTTTTCAAGTGATGGAGAGTTATAGAGGGGAATTTTTAAGAAGGGAAACGTTGAAGAACATTAACTGACAGTTGAGTGTGTAGGCTATGTTGTTTATGTACTTTAATATTGCAATTTCTTCCCAATGCTTCGGTGGTCAAGTTGGTAGCATCCTAGACTAAAAGTTATAAATTATGCATCGTCGATATACTCTTAAATTATTAGTGAAAAGGTAGTTTTCCAGGCCCTGGCGCGTGTCCACAGTTGCTTTCGCCATGAGAGGCACTTGGCAAACATAATTCGTTTGAAGGGCTCCGACATCGTTGTCACTCAGCCCCATGTACTTTGGTGTGTAAGTGTAAAATTTCCTCTGATAACCCGTATTATTGTGATAGCTGCATTACTTTGTGTATTTGTAATTAAGGTGGGAAATGGCAAGGTGACGGCCGAGGCCTTAAGTTAGGAACCATCCCGGTATTTGCCTTGAGTGGAAGTGGGAAACCACGGAAAACCACATCTAAGATTGACGAGGTGGGAATCAAACCTTCCTCTTCTTAGTTATACCTCTAGAGACTGAATGTGCCCCGTTTTTGCCCTCAGACCAGAATTAAATTTCTTGGCAGAGCAGGAAATGTAACCCGGGTCTCCGAGGCGATAGCCAAGAATGGGTGGGCTTCCATGTGTTAATAGATTTTTGACATGCACGGGACATAGAATTCTAAAACAGCCTCCATTAGGGTGACTGCCGAAGTGAGTATTGAGTATATGCCTATGCTCATTCCAGTAGTTGGCGAAGTTATTCTATGTTCCCCTGCAAAATGTACTGCCATAAACTATAACAGGTGATGGAAATAGCTTATTTAGAGCAGTTTTGTACTGTTTATATCAAAATGAAGAACGTCATTCTGCGCTGCGTTTTCAAGCTATTGCCAAACATTTCGCTGGCTGGAACAATTATAAGGAATTTATTGTAAGCGACCAGTCTCATCGCATTCTCCTCACCAACCAACTTGAGTATGAGAGTCTCTGGACGGTCATGTTGAACTTCATTGTATAAGACAGTTGTTTAATGATTATTTGTTTAGAGTACTGAATCTAACTAGGCAGTTGATTTCGGCAATGGAAGTATTTTTGGGCATTTAATATTTAGCGGCTCCGATATTGCAGGTCACTATAGTGTTATCGAATAATACGAAGCCACATTTAAAATCCAATATAAATAGGCCATTTCAGAAACAATTCCAGATGTTATGCAGTACAGTGTAAGGTCTTTGACGATCAAATGTAAACATTGTTCTACATTGTATTTCTCTTGCGTAAAATCTACGCGCGGTTACTTTGGCCTTTACTGTTGTGATGGTAAAATTGATCTGCTGAAATATAAAATATTTGCCAAGCTGCAACAATGCAATGATATTAATTTTAAAGTCATTGAACTTATATCCAGTAGTTCAAACACATACATCAGCGTTAACATATTGGCGAACATAATTCATTTGATGGACTCAGACATCGTCGTCACTCAGCCCCGTCTATTTTGGTGTGCGAGTGTAAACTTTTCTCTGATAACCTGTGTTAATGTGATGGCTGTGTTGATGTGTGCATTTGTAATTAATATGGGGAATGGGGAGTTAACGACCGAGGCTTTAAGTTAGGAACTATCCCGGTATTTGTCTGTAGTGGAAGTGGGAAACCACGGAAAACCAAATCCAAGATTGTTGAGATGGGAATCAAACTTTGCTCTTCTTAGTTTTGCCTCACGAGTGCGCCCCGTTCCAGTCCTCAGACCAGAATTAAATTTCTTGGCAGAGCGGGGATCGAACCTGGAATCCGGGGCAATAGCTCAGAATGTAGCCTTAAGAATGGGCTTCCCTGTGTTAATACGATCTTTGACAAGCACTGAACATATAATTCTAAAACTCCCTCCATTACGGTGGCTGGCGAAGTGAGTCTATGCTCATTCCAGTAGAGGCGAAGTGATTCTATGCTCCCTTGCATAATTTACTGTCATGGAAATACAAAGTATTGTACCTTAAAAAGGTGATGGAAATTCATTATTTACAGCAATTTCATTCTGTTTATTTCAAAATGAAGATCGTCATCCTGAGTTGCGTTTGCAAGCAAATTGCAAAAATTGCAAGGATTTTATTATTGGCGATCAATCTCATCGCATTCTCATCAGCAACTTGAGAATGGAAGTATTCATTGTATATGTGAATATTATTGTTTATTGATTATTTGTTTAGAGTGCATAACAATGGGTCTAACCACGCAGTTGATTTTGGCAATGGAAGTAAGTTATTATTTGCCATTTAATATTTGGCGGCTACGTTGATGCAGGCCACTATAGTGTTATATAAGATGACGTTAATTTGGGCAGAAATGCTGCTATAAATAAACCCATTTGACGAAATAGAACATTAGCCGCAAAAAAGTGGGAAATTGGAGAAAAATACGAAGCCACTTTTAAAATCCAATATAAATATGGCATTTCAGAAACAATTCCAGATACTATGCCGTTACAGTTTAGGGTCCTTGACGAACAAATGTAAACATTGTTCTGCACTGTATTTCTCTTGCGAGAAATCTACACTTGGTTACTTTCACCTTTGCTGTTGTAATGGTAAAATTAATCTGAATAAATATAAAATATTTGACAGGCTTTAACAATTATTTTTCACTGGAGATGATATCTCAAGGAATTTCAGAGGGACTAATCGGCAGTACAATGCTATGTCCTTCGTTTCATGGCGCAGCGGTCAAGCTGTATGCCTCTCACCAAGGCGGATCGGGTTCGATTCCCGTTCAATGCATGTGAGATTTTTGATGTGAAATTCCATGTCCTGTGGTTCGGATTCCACGTTAAACGGAGGTCCCGTGGCTTATGATCGCGAGATTAACGGTCACGTTAAACTGCAAGCTTCCTTCCTTCGTTTCATTTGGTGCCAATGTTACTGTGCCACACGCACACGGTCCACATTGTTTTAAAATGTATGGAATTGCACATCATCGCATTTCTTCGTTATATTCCAAAAATATAAGCGATGGTTTGCGGCCAGTTGTATTAGACTCATCAGAGTTCTTGAATTCCTTGGAACTAAACGACTGGCCGCCACATACTCCAAACGCTTGGCCCGTTATGCTGCTTAGAAATCTGAACGTTTCCCAAGGACTCCTAAATGCAACCATAATGCTTGGATTTGGAAATAATAGGTGCAGTTAAAATTAGGCAGAGATGTCTAATCCTTCGACTTGATTTAACACCATCCGATAAAACACTATCATTTTCTTTTAAGAAGCAATATTTTCCAATTCATTTGGCATACTTTATCACAATCAATAAAGCTCAAGGGGAAACTCTGGAACGTATAGGCCTCAATTTGCCCCAACAATTTTTCAGTCATGGCCAGCAGTATTTTGCAATGTTGAGAGTGCAATCTTTTGACGCCCTCATAGTTTCAATAGAGTTAAAAAATAATCGTACAAAGAATGTACAGTAGGCCTATATAAGAAAATTCTTCAGTAAATATTTTTCTATTGACCGTCATGTTTTGACGGGTTACAACTAGTTTCAATAAAGTTGGTATTTTGTCTTTCACGGCCATTGAATCCCCGCACAAGGCACGGCTTAAACCTAGAAAAGCTGCCGAGTTAGACTAATGGACTAATGGTGCAGCAGAAAAGAGGAGAATTGAAGCGTTTGAAATGTGGTGATACAGTAGAATGATGATCAGATGGGTAGCTAGGGTAACAAATGAAGAGGTATTAAGACGAGTGGGAGAGGAGAGACGTTTCTGGCGACTGCTAATGAAGAGAAGAGATAGGAGGGTAGGACACATATTAAGACACCCAGGAATAGCAAGCTTAGTTATGGATGGGAGAGTCGAGGACAAGAACTGTAGGGGTAAACCAGTGTTAAACAGATTGCCTCGGATGTAGGGTGTGGTAGCTATGTAGAGATGAAACGATTAGCTCAGGAGAGGGAAACATGCAGGGCTGCATCAAACTTGTTAAAAAACTGAAGACTCAAAGAACAACAATCGGCAATTTTAATTACTTAGAGAGGCATGTGAGGCAAAACTGTTTTTGGAGAATTTCAATCCCTGGTATGTAACACTGAAAGAGACTACATAATGTACCGTACATCAGCGGCCAAGGTGCGAGATATTTAACTATAGGTCTATTAATTGCGATATGTTGGCGTTCAAATCATCATAAAGTATGGCAAAATTACATCCAGAATAGCTTATGGAAGAATACGATTAATTCCCCATATTCCGATAGATTTGCCATTCCAGTGTGCAAGTGTGCAGTTCCCTCTTCAAACAATATTCGCAATTTCTTTAACAAAGCGCAATGAACACACTTAACAGCATCACGTATACATTTACACGAAACCATTTTTTCCCATGGGCAACTGTAAGTGGCGTGCTCGCGAGCATCCGGACAAGAAAATCGTTGTCTCAGCAGATGACGTAATTTTAAAATATGTTAGCATGATGTAACATCGAGCCCTGCAGACTTTCACAACTCTATAAAATTCCCACTTTGCTGCTCATATCAATATACTGTATGTATCAGAATATTCAGAATTAAAATGGACCCACCTGTAGCCGCGATTGCTGTAATAGAATAGACCAATTATCAGCAATAATGCATCGTCCCCATTGTCTTGATTGCGGGCGAAGCCGCGGGTACCTGCTAGTATATATATATAAAGGAATGTCTGTGTGTTCGTCTTTTATGCGTTCATAAACCATTCATCCGATTGCGATCAAATTTTTGTGAGTTGTTGTAAGCACTTTTGGGAGGTTTATAGGCATAGTTAATCCATTACAAAATAGATAGCGCGCGAGTAGTTTAAACAAATGCGTAATGCCGATGCGTTCATATACAATTCATCCGATAGCGATCAAATTTTGGTGAGATGTTGTGCACAGTCCCGGAAAATCTATAGGCATAGTAAATCCAATTTACAATAGATGGCGCGCGAGTAGCTTCAACAAAATGGCGTGCGTTTGTTTCAAGAAAGTCCCACATGCGTTCATATGCCATTCATCCCATTGCGATGAAACTTGGGTGAGATGTTCGGTACACTTCAGGTAAGGTTTCAGGCTTAGTAAATCCACTTAACAATAGGTAGCGCAGGAGTAGATTCAACAAATGAGCGACGACGCGCGAAGCGTTTCAACAAAGTCCCGTATGCGTTCAAATACTATTCGTCTGATACCGATGAAACTTGGGTGAGATGTTGTGTACACTTCAGGGAAGTTTTCTGGGTTAGTAAATCCACTTAACAATAGGTATTGCACAAGTAGATTAAACAAATGAGCAACGACGCGCGAAGTGTTTCAACATAGTCCCGTATGCCTTCATATACCATTCGTCCGATAGCGACTAAACTTAGGTGAGTTGTTGTGTACACATCAGGGAAGGTTTCTGGCTTAGTAAATCCACTTAAAATAGGTAGCGCACGAGTAGATTCAACAAATGAGCGACGACGGATGAAGCGTTTCAACCAAGTCCTGTATGCGTTCACATTCCATTCGTCCGATAGCGATGAAACTTGGGTGAGAGGTTGTGTACACTTCAGGCAAGGTTTCTGGCTTAGCAAATCCACTTTACAATAGGTAGGGCACGAATAGATTCAACAAATGAGCGACGAAGCACGAAACGTAACAACAAAGTCCGTAGGCGTTCATATACGAGTACTATTCATCTGATAGCGATGAAACTTGGGTAAGATATTGTGAACACTTCAGGGAAGGTTTCTGGGGTAGTAAATCCACTTTACAATAGGTATCGCACAAGTAGATAAAACATATGAGCGACGATGCGCGAAGTGTTTCAACATAGTCCCGTATGCCTTCATATACCATTCGTCCGATAGCGACTAAACTTAGGTGAGTTGTTGTGTACACATCAGGGAAGGTTTCTGGCTTAGTAAATCCACTTAAAAATAGGTAGCGCACGAGTAGATTCAACAAATGAGCGACGACGGATGAAGCGTTTCAACCAAGTCCTGTATGCGTTCACATTCCATTCGTCCGATAGCGATGAAACTTGGGTGAGAGGTTGTGTACACTTCAGGCAAGGTTTCTGGCTTAGCAAATCCACTTTACAATAGGTAGGGCACGAATAGATTCAACAAATGAGCGACGAAGCACGAAACGTAACAACAAAGTCCGTAGGCGTTCATATACGAGTACTATTCATCTGATAGCGATGAAACTTGGGTAAGATATTGTGAACACTTCAGGGAAGGTTTCTGGGGTAGTAAATCCACTTTACAATAGGTATCGCACAAGTAGATAAAACATATGAGCGACGATGCGCGAAGTGTTTCAACATAGTCCCGTATGCGTTCATATACCATTCTTCCGATAGCGCCTAAATTTGGGTGATTTGTTGTGTACACTCAAGGGAAAGTTTCAGGCTTAGTAAGTCCATTTTACAATATGTAGCGCACAAGTAGATTCAACAAATGAGCGATGACGCGCGAAGCTTTTCAACAATGTCCGGTATGCGTTCATATACCATCTGTCCAATAGCGATGAAACTTGGGTGAGATGTTGTGTACGCTCCAGGGAAGGTTTCTGGCTTAGTACATCCCCTTTACAATAGGTATCGCACAAGTAGATTCAACAAATGATCGACGGCACGCGAATCGCATAAACGAAGTCCCGTAGCGTTCAAATATCAATCACCCGATTGCTATAAATCTTGGGTTGAATTGTTGTGCACACTCCAGGAAAGGTTTCTGACTTAGTAAATCCTTTTTGCATAGGTAGCGCACGAGTTGATTCAACAAATGAATAACGGCGCGTGTTTCGTTTAAAAAAATCGTATGCGTTCATATACCATTCATGCGATTGCAATGAAATTTAGAGAAATGATGTTTCCACTCCCGCAAATATTTCTGATTTAGTAAATCCATTTTACAATTGTTAGCGCACGATTTGATTCAACTATTGAGCAACAGCGCGTGAATCGTTTCAACCAAGTCCCGTATGCGTTCATATACCATTCATCCGATTGTATTAAAACGTGGGTGAGTTGAGTACAGTCCTGCGAAGGTGTATGAATTAGTAAATCCATTTTTCAATGGGTGGCGCACAAGTAGATTCAACAAATGAGTGAAGGCGTGTGTAACTTTTAAACAAAATCCCGTATGCGTTCATATGCCATTCATCCGATTGCGATGAAACGTTCATGAGTTGTAGTGTACACGCCAGGGAAGGTTTTCGACTTAGTAAATCCATTTTACAATAGCTAGCGTATGAGTATATTCAACAAATGTGTCACGGCGCTCGAATCGTTTCAACAAAGTCCCGTATGCGTTCATATACCAATCATTTCATTGCGAAGAAACTTTGGTGAGTTGTTGAGCACGCTCCCATTAGGTAGATTTCATTAGAAAGCTAACTATTGCAATGGGTACCATGTTTCGACTTCCGGATAATTTCGACATATCTTCGCGTTTAACATCCCCCAGATCCCAAAACCACTGTCAGTTCAAAAGTTTATATATAATTTATGCATATATGTATATATGTCTCTCTCTCTCTATATATATATATATATATATCAGTTTCTTGTGGACACGATAACTGCCGTAATTTTGCACCAATCACTTTAAATGTTTTACATAATATGTATCCCTATAAAATCTCGGTCGAGTTCGATAATGGGCAAAATCGGTCGAAGGGGGTGAAAATGGGGGGTTTTCTTCGAAAAAGTGAAATTTCGCTATAACTCTCTTAATACGTGAAATATCGAATCCATTCAAAGTTCATAATATGTGTCGGATAAGTGCCAAAACTTTATGTCAAATAAGGTTTTTGATAGCACCAACCATTGACCAAAGGGGTGGAAAAAAGTGGGTTTTTCGGAAAACATTAATCATATCTCTCTTAATAGGCACAATATCAAAACCGTACCAAATGGAAAATATTCCCCTAATAATTACCTAAAACTTTTGTCTGAATTTTTTTTCGATATGACCCACCATTACGCCAAGGGATGAGAAAAATGATTTCGGAATTTTAAACAAGTAGTTCCGTGAAGAATTATACAGCCTATTTTCATATATCCTACTCATGTTAAATGCCACTATCAACATACAAAATTTCTGTTTGATTGTTGTGACAGACTCGTAGATATTGAGAACCGTCTAAATATTTCAGATGGTCGCCAGTTTGGATTTTTATTTATGTACTATTACATGAAGATTATTGTGTACGTGTGGTATTCAAACTTCAATCGCATGATTAGGACACAATAAATAAGTACGATATTTTAAAATTTCGCACGGCTGCCATCTTGTGGTTATTAAAACAATTGAAATAAATTAGATAGCAGTGGATTAACGTTTGTATAAGCATTTAACGTGCAAAGTTTCACTGCACTCGGATGGTGAAATCGCGAGAAACATCCATTTAAATATTTATATTTCGCGTCGCCGCCATATTGGATTTATGCTCACCAGGTTACTGAAAGTCCTATAGGTGAACTTAGGTCATAGCCTCTATGAACATAAAATAATTCAGTTTGATTGCTGTAAAAGATTCGTAGATATTGAGATCCGTCAACATATTTCGGATGCTCGCCATTTTGGATTGTTATATGTATAGGCCATAGAGTTATGTACCATTAAAGGAAAATTATTGCGTAGCTTCATTATTCAAACTTTCACTTCGATCGCATGAATACGACACAAGAATAAAACATTAATTTTAAAATTTCGCACAGCTGCCATCTTCAGTTTATGTAAACAATTGAACTAAATTAGATGCCAGTGAATGACAATATATATAATTATTTACTGTACCATATTTCAATGCGCTCATATGATTAAATCACGAGAAAAATGTATTAGAATGTGTCAACTTCGCTTGGCCGCCATGTTCGTTTCGTATTTTACAGGTTTTCGAAAGTTACATAGATAAACTTGTAGAAGTGCTCTTTATCACCGTACAAAATTTCAGGTTTATATCATAAATAAATTCGGAGACATTGAATGCCTGTGAAATATATCGCACAGCCGCCATTTTGAGGTTATGTAAACAATTGAACAAAGTTAGATGTCGGTGCATTACAATGTTTATAAACATATACTGTGCCAAGTGTCATTGCGTTTGGTTGGTTAAATCGCGAGAAACGTCCATTTAAAAGTCGCAAATTCGCTTGGCCGCCATGTTGGTTTTGAAGTTACCAGGTTTTCAAAGGTCACATAAGTGAATTTCTAGTAGTTCCCTTTATCACCATACAAAATTCTAGGGTGATATCTGTAATAGTTTCGGAGATATTGAATGCTGGTGAAATATTTCGCACAGCCGCCATGTTGGATTGGTGAGGCGTAACAAAATTTGAAGGGCACGGTCGGGGTCGCCCGAAATAGAGATATGAACTTACAGAGTGCCATCGGACGTTACCATAACAACGCTTTTAAATTGATGAGGGATGATCTATCAGAGGTTGCCAAGACAACGCCATTGACGAGATCACATTCATGTTTAGCCTATTTTCAATTTTGAAACAAGATGTTCAGTAAAGAACATATAGCCTACTTTCTCCTAAATGTATGAGTATAGTTATAACTCGTTGTTATTATCAAAGAGTATAATAGAACTATTCTTTGTTGAAGACCTTAGAAACGATTTACCTCTACCAAACGCCACAACCTAGATAAAAACTGCTACCATCATTGAAGAAAGAAAGATAAGAAGTATATCAAGAATGTTATGGATCTGGAGACATAATCGACCGGACTGGCGGCGTGGCTCAGCGGTAACGTTCTCGCTTGCTGGGCCCTAGGTTGCAGGTTCGTATCCTGGCGCAGTCAGCTGGCATTTGAGGGTGCACAAATGCGAGGGAGCCGTGTCAGTACATTTACTGGCACGTTAAAGATCCCCTTCGGGCCAAAATTCCGGCACCCTGGTGTCTCTAAAATCAGCAGTAGGTAAAAGGGATGTAAAACCAATAACATTATTATTATTATTACGACCTGCCGTGGGCAACATCCAACTTTGAGTTGAGGCATGTCTTTACAGGTCTGGTTGTGCATGGCTTTCACAACCCTAATTGAATTAACAAATATTTCCATGACCCTACAGAGACGTGTGTATACAAACTATGTGGATATTTTCGATAATATAATCCTAACAGAGCGAGTGCATTCTAGCGGCCAGAAGAAGAAACTTTTCAATAAAATCTGGAAGTTACCTTTTTGGCAGCTAGATGTCTCGAGTAAATCTGCTGGCGAATTATGTTTTAATTAAATATATATTTTACACCATAATGTGCACAATATAACGCTTAATAACATTTTCAAGTAACGCAAAATAGGCGGTTACAAACCCTTTAAAATAAAAAGTTAAAATGTATCGTAGTATCATCTTGTCATTCTTCAAATTCGATGCGCATAGAATGATAATGGTATAGTAATCAATGGATCCCCACGTAGACTAGTCGTGACATCTATTGGTGAAATATCGAACAATATAATCCTAACAGAGCGAGTGCATTCTAGCGGCCAGAAGAAGAAACTTTTCAATAAAATCTGGAAGTTACCTTTTTGGCAGCTAGATGTCCCGAGTAAATCTGCTGGCGAATTATGTTTTAATTAAATATATATTTTACACCATAATGTGCACAATATAACGCTTAATTTTAAAACATCTGAGTCATTACAAAACAATAAACATATAACATTTCAAGCAAAAAACCTAACTCTGATCGGGTTTGAACCATAGGCATTTGAGCGATAGGCTAACACTCTACCACTGAGCTAATTGTGTCAACGAATATCGTTCTATTTAAAATGACTTACATAGAACTTGTTAGCAAATAATGATTTATACTAAACGATTTCATCACTGGAGTATATTATTTATATATAAAGCATTTCATACAAAGTTTATTTTTTTTATCAGTACGCTATATTGCATGCAATACTCAAATTAGTGAAATATAGGTCCGGCACAAGATATCCGCTGCCATCTTGTCTTATTACTGAATCAGTTCAGCTTTTTAAAATAACGTCTGCACTATAGTATTACAAAATAAACTTTTAATTTCGAACGTGCCTCTTCCTTTAGAACAGTTAAAACGATTCTCGGCTCGATAATCGGAACTGGTGGGTCCCATGATATGGATTATAAAGTTTGCATAATTCGCACGGCCGCCATCCTGAAATGGTATGGCGGACGACCTTGTAATTTGGTCACAATACGCATCCTATACGAAGGTATGTTGTTACCAAATTTGGTAGAGATCGGATGATTTGGTTAGTCGTTATTTGATTTTACGTTTTGAACGTTTGAGTGGCCGCCATTCAGTTTTAGTAAAGATGGTGGCGATATAAAACATGACACTGAGGTGTCCTTTGCTAGTGCTACCTTTGTACCAAATTTCGTTCAATTTGCATTCACCGTGTTCGAATTGATAGGGGGGGACAGACATTCAGAGTACACACACTCACACACACACAGACACACACACACACACACACAGACTCACACACACACATACACACACACACACAGACTCACACACACACATACACACACACAGACAGACACACTTTTTTCGCCCTGTGTTGATCTCATAAGTCTACTTTCATTTTTTGCAAAAATCGAAAGTAGGCTAAAAATAGGCTTATGAGATCACCTTTTGTCCGTGTGTGTGTGATTCGTGTGTGTGTCCCCCCCTAATAAAATCTAAACGGCTGGAGCGATTTCAATGAAACTCGGAAAGTTCATAGCACTATTACCGGTGACCTCGACCGTGCCCTTCAAATTTTGTTACGACTCACCAATACAACATGGCGGCTGTGCAAAATATTTCACCAGCATTCAATATCTCCGAAACTAATACCGATATTACCCTGACATTTTCTATGGTGATAGAGGGAACTACTATAAGTTCACTTATGTGACTTTTGAAAATCTGGTAACTACAAAACCAACATGGCGGCCAAGCGAATTAGCGACTTTTAAGTAGACGATTCTCGCGATTTGACCAACCAAACGCAATGAAACTTGGTACAGTATATGTTTATATACATTGTAATGCACCGACATCTAACTTCGTTCAATTGTTTACATAATCACAAGATGGCGGATGTGCGAAATATTTCACCGGCATTCAATTTCTCTGAAACTATTAGCGGTATCACCCAGAAATTTTGTACGGAGTTAAAGGGCAGTACTGGAAGTTCATCTATAAGACTTTCAAAAAAAGTTAACTACAAAACGATCATGGCGGCCAAGCGAATTTGAAAATTTTAAATAGACCTTTCTCATTATTTAATGTTCCAAACGCAATGAAATCTGGTACAGAAAATGTTTATACACATTGTAATCTAATTTTGTTTCAATTTTTTATATAACCTCAAGATGGCAGCTTTGCGAATTTTAAAATTAACTTTTTATTTCTTGTGCCTTAATCATGCGATCGATGTGAAAGTTTGAATAATGAACCTACGCAATAATTTTCCTTTAATGGTACACGACTCTATGGCCTATACATTTAACAATCCAACATGGCGACCATCCGAAATATTTAGACGGCTCTGAATATCTACGAATCTATTATAGCAATCAAACTGATTTTTTTATGTTCATAGGGGATATGAACTTAAGTTCATCTATAGGACATAAATAACCTGGTGTCACTAATCCAACATGGCGGTGACGCGAATTATAAATATTCACATGGACGTTTCTCGCAATTTAACCATCCGCGTGCAGTGAAACTTGGTACAGTAAATCCTTATACGAATGTTAATCCACTGGCATCTAATTTATTTCAATTGTTTCCATAACCTCAAGATGGCAGCTGTGAAAAATTTTAAAATCTCCTTGTTATTTCTTGTGTCCTAATTATGCGATTGAAGTTTGAATACTACACGTTCACAATAATCTGCATGTAACAGTACATAACTCTAGGACCTACATATATAAAATCCAACATGGCGACCATCCGAAATATTTAGTCGGTTCTCAATATCTACGAATCTATTACAGCAATCAAACTGAAATTGTGTATGTTGATAGTGGCAATTAACATAAGTAGGATATATGAAAATAGGCTGTATAGTTCTTCACGGAACTACTTGTTAGCCTACTTTTCACACTTTTGAAAAATGAGGAAAAAGTAGACTTATGAGATATATCCGCTAAAATGTGTCTGTCCTTCTGTCTGTCTGTCCTTCTGTCTGTCTGGCTGGCTGTGTGTGTGTCCCCCCCCCCCTATCAACTCCTAAACGGCTGCAGCAATCGAAACCAAATTTAGTATGAGTAAAGATGTATACCGGAATATCTCAGGCCCATATTTGAAAAAGATGTCAGTGCTACCAACTGCTAAAAAAGGCACTAGAAATTTGAGCTCTATGTTGGATATCTTGGAAGGTATACATGGGAGCTATTCTAAAATTGGCACACATGTAGATAATACTATTTCAGTTTAATTTCCAGGTGACCATTAATGACAGCGTTGCCAAAATAATTTTAAGCCTTCTGATAAGTCCAATTTTAAATGCATATAACTTCTACACTATCAATTGGAATTCAACCAAATTTTGTATGTAATATGTGTACATTATCGGATATGACTGAGTGTATTCTCAATAGCCACCAGGGCTGCCAACTGTTAATAATTGCTCTCTATTTTGTATCCAAATACCAATATATCAGAATGTATGCAAGCCGACAGCTTTAAACGATGCACACGTATATTACCTGACATTTTACATTAATTTGTTGTAACGTATATACGTCAGTTCTACCAACATGATTCTAAGCCTGCTGATAGGACCAATTTTTAAATACATGTAATTTCTATACCAACAAATTGATTTCATCCTAAATTGGCACAAAAAGATATAATATTTCAGATTATTTTTGACCAGCACTCGCTTGACATTGTTGCCAACATGCTTCTACGTGTACTAATAGATCCAATGTCTAAATCCATGTAACGTCCTTTGGACTTCATCCACATTTTGTATTCTGTACCTTAGGAGATGGAAGTAAGAATATATTCAGTCACCAGAGCTGCCAACTGTATTGCTCTATTAGGCTACATTATGCCTAGTATACCTTATTTCGAACTAATTAAGACATTTCGATATTACCCACTTAATTTCGTCATTACCCTAGATAGGTTCATATACTGTATATTAATCTATGTCATGAATCTTAATTTTAAGAAAAGTAGGCTCTTTAGTTCGTCACGGAACTTCTTGTTCCATCTGACTATGAGGGAAGCAGCTAACTGGTAGCAAGCTGAACTTCTATGCCCAAGGTCGCTGGTTCAAAGCCGGCCAAAGTCACCGGATTTTCTAAGAGCGCTAAAAATCCGTCAGCATGCTTTCCTTCGGAGGGGAAGTTACAACGTTCGTTGCAAGTTGCTGGTTGCGGTGGCATCTAGCAGCCAAGTTCACAGCTAGGTGTCGTTGACGTTAGTATTTGGTACAAAATTAGGTACTACTACTTAAAATTGACCGTCTGCAGACCTTTCCTGAATTACAGATTAATACAGTCATCACAAATAACACCGTTTATCACACAGATTCTACACACACCCAATGTACACGGGGTTTCATGACCACCTTGACGCAGCCCCTAAACTGAGGAACCAACCAACATCTCTGCGGGAGATAAAATTTTGCGTGAAGAAGTAACAGACTGTTAGATAGTTACACATTAGTTCCAAACCTTGCATAAGGACAGTGTGATCACAAGTATAAAAAAATGAACCCCAAATGACAAGAAGGTTACCATCCCCATAAGACAGTAAAATGTTAAAAATATGCATTGAAAGACGAAAAGATGTTAACTAACCTCCAATTGTAAAATACTTTCTCGCAATAAATGAGGTCTGATCCTCCTACGAAAACCTGCATATTTTGCCAATTATAGCCTATCCCTAGTTTGCCCGGTGAAATCTACCTCCGCCTTCCGGCGTTCCGAGAGGATTTTTTTTTTGAGATAGTAAATCAATTTTACAATAGTTTAGAGGTGGTTAACGGAAAATAAATAAATATTGGGAATCCAAAAGCACTTCAACAAACAAAGTTACAACGCCAACACTTCCTTTGATTGGCATTGCAACGCATGCCGGGTACAGCTAATATATATTGTTACGTGCCACCCCCCTAGTGGCACTTTTGTTAACTGGATTACGGTGGGTTGAAGCACAACACAGATTGTTCCTTTAATGAAATAATTAACTTTATTGCGGCCAGAAAGGTACACCACTCAACAGCAAATACAAGCAATTAGAACCTTACTCCAGTTTCCTCAAGTCTCTTCCTTATGAAGCGCTCTTGCCCCTTTCACTTAGTCATGCAGCTAATCCTCCACTAATGAGACCCGTGGAAAACCTGCTCCTCTTCCTTATGTATACAAACTACAGTTACTTACGATAACCTGCTACACGCTGCTTCGCTGTCCACCAGCTGGGAAACAATGTCACTGGATTTCGTAACTCGCACGGCACTTCGCCACAATACCTCTGTCGCTCAGTGAAATCACACTCGCTCAAAACACAGACAGTCCCCTGTATGCTTCTCACTCCCTCGCTGTCAAGAGAATCGGCTTCACTAGGGGTTTCGCAAGTCACCACACTTATGTCGCTCAGGATAAACGCTCGCCCTAGCTCAGAAAAAACACAACACACTCACTGCTTGACAGGTCGCTCTTATATAGCAGGCCGGTGACTCAATAAATGCTTCTAGACCCAACCAGGGTTCACGGCTTCTCGAGTTTTCCATCACTGGCTGAGTCACGAATATTCTGGACCATCCCTTTTGTCCTAGTAGCCCTGTTGCGTAGGGCGCAGGTAATACACAGAGGCAGAGCATAGCCCGGGGGCGACGGTGACTCACGCGGCAGGCGACGAAACAAACTCACAGCCGTAGCAATATATATATATATATACATACATAAATTATATATAAACTTTTTAACTGGCGGTGGTTTTGGAGTCTGGGGGATGTGAAACGCGATGATATGTCGAAATTTTCCAGAAGTCGAAACATGGTACCCATTGCAATAGTTAGCTTTCTAATGAAATCTACCTAAATTAGGTGTGCAGTAGGTATATTAAATGCGTTTCTCCCAGTGATACGTTTAGACCAGCGAAGTTTCAATTATTGCTAGTAGTCGGTGTTAATATACTGAATTCCTACGTTGTTTGGAGTGTTGGTTGATGCGATACATTACATAAGAATACAGCAAAAGTATGAAGATTTAATTAATCGTAATTGTTTTCAGCAAATATGATATACTGAATATTTTCACACCAAAGAACGACAACTTGAGGATGATTTATTGTAGGTATTTCTTTAATGGGGCCTCCAAACCTTGAGGTAAACCGTATGCGATTTACATTCCACATAGTCACGTCGTTGTACCGATCTCCGCCACCGCGCGCGCTCATTGTTTCCGTCCCATTGCATTTCCGTCTCTTTTCCAAAATCACTCCCACAAAAATGTCCAGCCACCGAGTGCCACAAAAATATCCAGATACCGAGTGGAAAGATGTCCGTGACAGCATATCTCTATCTTTAATACATCTCCCTCTGTAATTGTTTTTACATTTTCATTTCTTTCAACAATCACCATTCAGTGGAAATTTAAATTACCAGCTTCAGAGTGAGTTTACGAGCTAGTGAGTGAGCCTATCGTCCCAGCATCAAACTGTCGAGTAGTGTTGAGTTAAGACTTCCGAGACGAGTATATGTGTTTGGAGTTTCGCTGTTCACCTCGGCTTTTCTGAATTGCGTCTGGGACCTGCCTTTTGAGCTTACGCTGGATAAACACTTAAAGATACCGGATGAAGCCGGGGTGGGTTGCTAGTTAATCTATAATCAAAAGTTTCTTCCTTGATATCCTGAGAGAGAATAAAGGATACGCCAACTGAAAATATGCTGGAATTACATAAAATAACAAGGAATATTAACACCCTTCTTTAAAAATAACGTTTCACTAGTTTGTGAATAAAACGAAATCATAGTTACATGGATAACCTTATTGGCACCAAATACAGCAATGTCAGAGTGATTTTTCGACAAAATCACCACCAGTAAAACTCACTGCGCTCGTTTTATGAACATACTCGTGTCTATTTTACCAATAAAGGCGAGTTGCATACGACTGTTTATGTTCGACGATAGTTATAACTATTTTATGTTCAAACATAAATATTCATAAATATTTGTCGAGATTTCACCAGTTTTATGTACTGAGCAGAGCGCATGGCACGCAGAGGATACCTTGTATTTGACCATGGCCTCCTCAAACACCCCACTATGACACTAGTCACGCAGTGAGATTGAAAATAGGAGGCTGTGGAACTCAGCGCAGGTGCAATGTTATCCTTACCTAATTAGTCACACATCTGTTTCTTGAGCTGTGATTGGTGGGAGAAACTGTTTCATAATGAAAAATAGTGTTATAATGACCCTCATTATGATACAGTTTTCTGACATATAATATTTACATTTTGGCTTCGTCGAACATTAAGAATCATATTCTATTGAATACGACAAACTTAGAGGTAAATACAGTATTTGAATGAATACTTATAAGAGTTATTAAAATAAAAGATAGACGTATGTCTATAAACAATATAAGTTTGACAATATACACTGTTTCACAACGACAGTGTACAGATAACAGTTCGAGGGAGTCTACTGGTATTCACCTCCACTCAGGTGTCCGAAAGTAGAACAAGTTTTCAGATACCCTCCGTAAAGAAGGATGCTGGTAAAAAGTTAAACCACTCGTTCACTGCATCTCACACCACGTGTTCACTGGTGACACGCTTACCCTACTTGAACTTCATCATTTGACCGAACACCAGCATTGCTGTTGCTAACGTCAAACGAATCAGCAGCTTTACAGCCCCGACAACTCTCCTTGTGACTGGCAAGTGTTGGTCATATCAGCAACTAAGACAAAATTAGACTATGTTTCATCAATTTTTTTCTTCTTATACAGATCAAAATTTTACTTCCCAGTATTGTACGAGGACCATCCAGAAATTGCGTGCCCTTTTCATTTTTTCTTAAAGTAAACGAATTTATATAAATAATTCATGCTTTTGGGCTAATGCCGTGTGTATTTTTAATTTAAACCATACGTTTCGGAGAAACCTTGCCTCCTTTTTCAATGGAAATAAACAATGTGGCCAAAGAAAGTATATCAATGAGATTACAAAAAATATAGATAAATTCCTCTGTTCGTCACCAGAGAGCATGTTTCCTTATATCCATCTAACCCTCCCCCCTCCCCCACCCCCCTCCTCATTCTTCGAGGAGTTTCTATATTTTCACACCGCCCCCTTTACCTTCTTGTTAGTTACTACTCTGTCCGCCGTTCCGCCATGGTCCATACAGTTATTTCTGGCAGCTGCTCTCTGGTGACGAACAGAGGAATTTATCTATATTTTTTGTAATCTCATTGATATACTTTCTTTGGCCACATTGTTTATTTCCATTGAAAAAGGAGGCAAGGTTTCTCCGAAACGTAAGTTATGGTTTAAATTAAAAATACACACGGCATTAGCCCAAAAGCATGAATTATTTATATAATAATCCGGGCCGTGAAAGCCTTAATATGCAAATTAAACGAATTTAGCCTGGAAATATGAGCATGCGAGACAGATCTATTACGTAGCAATAATATATCGTCCGGACAAGTCCCAACTGTTCTCAGTAGCGCAGCAGCAGTGACTTCAAATGGCGGATCTTATTCTGTCTTCCTCCACCTCCATGGTTCGGTCGTGAGATACAGAAATTGCGACGGGCCATTGAAAACAGGAGGCGTGAAATGCTCAGTGCAGGTGTTGTGCTGATCCATGATAATACTGTACTACATACGGCTCAGCAAACAGCAACTGTTCTGCAGGAGTTTGGCTGGGAGCAGTTTGATCATCCATTGCCATTATAGGCTCGTGGCATGAAAAATGAAAATCCACAGCCTGCTTCCAGTCGACTGACCGGGTCAGGGAATGAAATGAATGAAGCCCCCATCTAGCGGCGATGATATGAACAGTGCCGGCTGCCGATGCCTGTCGCACTCCCCTGGGGCAATGATTAAATGAATGACAGATGAAATGAACTGATAGTGGAGAGTGTTGCTGGAATGAAATTGTGACAGGGAAAACCGGAGTACCCGGAGAAAAACCTGTCTGCCTCCGCTTTGCCCAGCACAAATCCCACATGGATTGACCGGGATTTGAACTACGGACCCAGCGGTGAGAAGCCGGCGTGCCGACGCCTAAGCCATGAAGGCTACTAGGCTCGTTGCATAATCTAATATGTTGTTTCTTTTCATTGTATTGCATATTATGATTTTATACACTTTAAGTGTGAAGTGGGTTGTATTGGTGACGTTCAGTGGAAGCCAGTAGGAGGAATACCACTCATAAAATGTAAAATTAAATAATTTATTGAGAATGACTGTGGTGAGGTGATACCACTAACCTCGTTTTAGAAGAGGAGACGGGAACATTTAGACAGAACATACTCCAGTGAATAGTGAAGGCAGTAAGAGAATATACAGCCACTTCATGTATAATAGAGCGTACTTAAGCAGTGAAGAAGCAGTTTGGATGCAAATTGGAGAGATGACTGTACGATTCTCTTGCAAGCAATGAGACACAATCATCTCGCTGCCTTATCTACTCTGCCGTCGTTTTTCCAGCTTCCTTTCGCGCATAGCCAGGAGGAGGTTAGACAGTTGGGAGATACACTTAACACGGAATATTCAGTTGCTTTACCCTTTACGTTCTGTTTCCTTTACTTACGTTCTCTAACAAAGGAACTTTGATTAACGTTTGCATCTGAAGAATGTTCTTCAGAAGAATATAATGCTCTCCTTGCAAGTTGTGCCACAATATAACTTCAAACAGATTATTCCAGTAAAAGCAAAAGGTTCTGGTGAGTTCCTTACTTATGTTAACACTGATATTAAAAAAAACTTGTGGTTATGTGAATAGACTGGTCATTAATAATGTTGCGGCTGTGAGTTTGTTATGTCGCCTCGTCGCGTTGAGTCACAACTGCCCCGGGCTGTGTGTGCTCTGCCTCAGTGTATTACGTGCGCGTTACGCAACGGGCTGCGAAGTGAAAGGGATGGTCAAGAATATTCGTGACCCAGCCAGTGAAGGAAATCTCGAGAAGCAGTGTGTCCAGGACGATTCTAGAATTAATTGAGTCACCAGCCTGCTATATAAGCGGCCTCAACAGTGAGGGGACCGAGTTTTTGAGGACAGTGTTTTTGAACGAGTGTGATTTCACTAAGCGACAGAAGTGTGGTGACGAAGTGCCGTGCGAGTTACGAAATCCCGTGACATTGCTTCCCCAGCTTGTGGACAGCGAAACAGCGTGTAGCAGGTTATCGTAAGTAACTGTAGTTTGTGTACATGAGGAAGAGGTGCAGGTAGCTTCTGTCAAGGCCACCTGACTCATTAAGACGGTTTAACTTCTGTGGTTTGTTGACAAGTGAAAGGGGCAAGAGCGCTCAAGGTTCTAATTGCTTGTATTTGCTGTTGAGTGGTGTATCTTTCTGGCCACAATAAAGTTAATTATTTCTTTATTTCTTCTGTGTTGTGCTTCAACCCACCGTAATCCAGTTAACAAAAGTGCCACTAGGGGGGTGGCACGTAACAACTGGTGTCAGAAGTGGGATTACGAACTCAAGCACAAGCACAACACCTGACGGTCCTGGTTTCAAAACCCGAGCAGGTCATTTTCTCTAATTTGCCTGTGAGTGCATGCCCTTTACAAGACAAACAACTAAAATGGAGGCGCAATTGGCAGCATTGCTAGAAAAGTGTAGCGTGTAGCAGGTTATCGTAAGTAACTGTAGTTTGTGTACATGAGGAAGAGGTGCAGGTAGCTTCTGTCAAGGCCACCTGACTCATTAAGACGGTTTAACTTCTGTGGTTTGTTGACAAGTGAAAGGGGCAAGAGCGCTCAAGGTTCTAATTGCTTGTATTTGCTGTTGAGTGGTGTATCTTTCGGGCCGCAATAAAGTTAATTATATCTTTATTTCTTCTGTGTTGTGCTTCAACCCACCGTAATCCAGTTAACAAAAGTGCCACTAGGGGGGTGGCACGTAACAACTGGTGTCAGAAGTGGGATTACGAACTCAAGCACAAGCACAACACCTGACGGTCCTGGTTTCAAAACCCGAGCAGGTCATTTTCTCTAATTTTCCTGTGAGTGCATGCCCTTTACAAGACAAACAACTAAAATGGAGGCGCAATTGGCAGCATTGCTAGAAAAGTTAAGTGGCATGGAAACCAAGATGGAAGACGGCCAGAAGAAGATGGAAGACGGTCAGAAGAATTTAACCAAGGACCTAACTGCCAAATTAGAAGACGGCCAGAAGAATTTAACCAAGGACCTAACTGCCAAATTAGAAGACGGCCAGAAGAAGATGGAAGATGGTCAAAATAAGTTAGCGGAGGACCTGAAGAAGATGGAAGACGGCCAGAAGAACTTAGCCAAGGACCTGAAGGATGGCCAGAAGAAGATGGAAGACGGCCA
This sequence comes from Meconema thalassinum, assembly GCA_946902985.2. Taxonomy (NCBI): domain Eukaryota; kingdom Metazoa; phylum Arthropoda; class Insecta; order Orthoptera; family Tettigoniidae; genus Meconema; species Meconema thalassinum. The sequence continues at coordinate 154,922,538 of OX336390.1, forward strand.
GACTAAGCTAGCACAAGACCTGAAGAAATTAGAACAGGGCCTACGTGAGGAAGTCACGGCAGTGGAAAAGAAATTCGACGCCTTACAAGTGGAAGTTGCCGAGCTGCGCCGACGCCCACCGACGGGGATTGAAGCGAGATTCAACGCCCTTCAAGAGGAAGTTGCCGAGCTGCGCCGACGCTCGCCCACAGGTACACCGGGAACGTCAGGAACGGGACAGAGCAGAGTGACGTCCCCAACCTTCGACGGAAAGGACCCGTGGAGCACATACGTCAGTTCGAGGCGGCCTGTTCCATAAATAACTAGAACAACACAGAAAAGGCTACAGCTCTCATTGTAGCGCCGAGAGGTGACGCCCTTAACGTCATTCAGGCCATCCCGACTGGATCCCAGGACAAACGCTTCACTAATCGCCCATATGGAGTCCCGATATGGAGATAGCCATCTTCAGCAGGCCTACCAGATGCAGCTCCGGACCAGGGTACAAAAGAACGCGGAAACCCTGCAGGAGTTCGAGATGGACATCGCACGCCTCGTAAGGCTCGCCTATTCAACAGCGCCGGCCGACTTTCTGGAACAGATTGCGACGCAGACCTTCACCGACGGGCTACGGGACTCGGACACTCAACAGGCGCTGCGACTCGCGCGCAATAATACCCTGGCAGATGCGCTGAGCCACGCGCTTGAGTTTGAGACGGCAAAACAGGCATCTAGAATGCACGCGCGGGTGCGTCAAGTGGACGTCGACGAACCAGAAAAAACCAACGAGACCAAGCCCCTGGCCGACGAATTGATGGAGGCGCTAAGCCGGTTCTTCAAGAGTCGCAGTACCACCAACAAAAACGTAGCCAAAGGACATCCGGAGAGGCAGCCTGGAAGAGGACTACCGACCTGCTGGACCTGCGGTAAGAAAGGCCACCTGAGCAAGGACTGCAGTGATCGCCGCCGCCGAGGATATCCGACGGGATATCAGTCGTCTGAAAACCGCGCGGCCCAGGGAAACGAGTATTAGCCAGCCTTGGGGGGCAAAGGTTGGCTTGTGACAGTCGTCAAGCCCCGGCAGTCCAAGTGCGTGTGACGAAGTTACGGAGGGATAATAGCAGCCTGATGGTCGAAGGAGTCGTCAACGGAGAGAGCTGGCCCATGCTAATCGACACGGGAGCATCGACGACCATCGTCAATCCCACCGTGATCCCGAAGTGGAGAGTGAAACCCACACAAAGGAACCTCCAGCTAATAACCTCGACCGGAGAGACCGCACCGGTACATGGCGAAGCATCACTGGAGTTCGTCATTGGTCGACGGCCGATAAAGCATCCAGTGCTTGTGGCTGACGTATCAAATGAAGTGATCATCGGACTGGACTTCCTGGACCAGAACAACATCATCTTGGATCTGAGTGCCAACACTCTGCACTTCGGAAGTGAGGAACTTGCTTTGCAACCAGCACACGAGGCCGTCGCCGCACGACGAGTAAGGCTGAGAGAGGACGTCATCGTTCCCGCCAGGACGGAAGTCAGCGCTGCCGTAATTGTTGACGGAACAGCGGAGGGAGTGGCGGCTGTCATCGAGCCAAAATATGAGGACATCCAGACAAAAGGATTGCTAGTTGCCAAGACTCTCATCAACACGACGTCTCGGCCGTACGTCCGCCTGTCCAACCTGAACGACTACGATATTACGGTTCTCCGGGACACCAACCTAGGAGTCTGCGAGCCCGTTACCTGGATTTCCCGCATCACTGACACGACGGACGGACACCTGCAGACGGACAACTGAAGAAGACGCGCCCTGACAGAAGAACTACAGATGCTGTACCAAGGATCCCAGGACCATTTAGACGAGGAACAATCACGCCAACTTCGGGACCTGCTACACGAATTCCAGGATGTCTTCTCCGTGGGGAGCAAAGACTTCGGTAGGACAAGCTTGGTCCAGCACAGAATCGACGTTGGGGGCAGCGCACCGATTAGGGCCCCATTCCGACGTGTCCCGCTCGCCAAGCAAACCGAAGTCGACCAGATGGTAGAAGAGATGAAGGAGCAAAGAGTGATGGAGCCATCACATAGTCCTTGGAGTTCTCCGGTCGGGCTAGTGAAGAAGAAGGACGGTTCCACCAGGTTCTGCGAGGATTACAGGCGGGTGAATGACGTCACGAAGAAGGACAGCTACCCTCTACCCCGGATCGACGACACCCTGGACACCATATCAGGGTCAAGATGGTTCTCCACCTTGGATTTGAAGAGTGGCTACTGGCAGGTGGAGGTCCACCCTAAGGACTGCGAGAAAACTGCGTTCTCTGTGGGCAGCGGGCTCTGGCAGTTCACCATCATGCCATATGGTCTGTGCAACGCCCCTGCGACCTTCGAAAGGCTAATGGAGTCCATTCTGAGGGGACTACACTGGAAGACCTGCCTGGTCTACCTAGACGACGTCATCGTTCTGGGAAGAAGCTTCGAGGAGCACTACAGCAACCTGAAGGAGATATTGATGATGATACGAGCTGCCCAGCTGAAGTTGAGCCCCAAGAAGTGTCAGCTCTTCCAGAAGCAGGTCCAATACCTTGGGCATATCGTCTCCGAGGAGGGGGTGGGCACCGACCCAGAGAAGACCGCAGCTGTGAGGGAGTGGCCAGTTCCGAAGGACAAGTCCCAACTACGAAGCTTCCTGGGACTCTGCACTTATTACCGTCGCTTCGTGAAAGGATTCGCCGACATCGCCAAACCTTTACATCGACTGACTGAGAAGGACCAACTCTTCACGTGGACAGCAGAATGCCACAGTGCCTTCGAACAACTCAAGCAGGCTCTGTGCACCGCGCTTATTCTGGCCTACCCCAGAACTGGAACAATGTTCATCGTCGATACCGATGCCAGCGACTGTGGCATATGGGGAATCCTGTCGCAAGTAGTGGACGGCGAGGAGAGAGTAGTGGCCTACTTCAGCAAGGTCTTGTCAAAGCCAGAAAGGAACTACTGCGTCACCAGGAAGGATCTGCTCGCCATCGTGAAGACCATTGAACACTTCCACAAGTACCTGTACGGGCAAGAATTTCTCATCAGGACCGACCATGCATCCCTGCGGTGGCTCCTGAACTTCAAGCAGCCCAAGGGTCAACTCGCGCGGAGGTTAGTGAGGCTTCAACAGTACAACTTTGAGATTCAGCACAGGAAAGGCCAACTGCATTCTAACGCCGACGCCCTGTCACGAAGACCGTGCCCCGAAGACTGCACCTTCTGTGCTCGAAGGGAGGAGAACACCGGGATACAGTGCCGAAGGACTACCGTGGAACTTCAAGGGAGCTGGAGCCGCGAATCTTTCACGCGGGCACAAGCAGATGATGATGACCTGGGACTGATAGCCGAATGGAAGAGGGCCTGTGTCCCCAGACCCGAGTGGAACATTGTGAGTGACTGCAGCCCAAAGTTTAAGTCCTACTGGGCACAGTGGGACTCGCTGGTTGTGAGGGATGGCCTCATATGCCGTACCTGGGAGAGCACTGGCGGGAAGACATCTCGGGAACAAGTCGTCGTTCCAAAGGCTATGACAGAGGAAGTCCTGAAGGAAGTCCATGGAGGATCTTCTGGTGAACACCTAGGGATAAAGAAGACCCTGGAGAAGCTGAGAGAGCGGTTCTACTGGATTGGATGCCGAACTGACGTGGAGATCCACTGCGCGAGGTGCCACGATTGCGCAGCCAGCAAGGGCCCAGGACGAAGACGACGGGGTCCACTGAAGACCTACAACGTGAGCGGCCCCATGGGGAGAGTGGCCATCGATGTTGCTGGGCCATTCCCGTTAAGCGAGGCAGGGAACCGCTACATATTGGTCGTCAGCGACTACTTTACCAAATGGCCAGAGGCGTATGCGCTCCCTAATCATGAAGCCGCGACGATCGCCAAGACCCTGGTGAAGGAATTCGTCAGCCGGTACGGAGTACCCCTGGAGCTGCACTCTGACCAAGGGAGGAACTTTGAGTCACAGGTGTTCCAGAATCTATGCCAGCAGCTGGGAATCCGGAAGACAAGGACAACGCCGCTACACCCTCAGTCCGACGGGATGGTAGAGCGATTCAATCGCTCCATCGTGAACCATCTCCGAATAGTCGTCAGCGAGCACCAGAGGGATTGGGACAAACATCTTCCACTGTTTCTCCTGGCCTACCGCGCCGCCGTGCATGAAACCACCTGGTGCACACCAGCCCGGGCCATGTTTGGGAGGGAGCTCCGTCTACCTGTCAATCTTGCCTTCGGCCGACCTGGGAATGATCTGGTCCCGGTAAGCAAGAACTGGTCGACCAACTGGAGGACGTGCACGCGTTCGCGAGGAGGAAACTGCGGATCGAGACCGACCGAATGAAGACCCGATACGACCAACAGACGTATGCCGGCGGATTCCACGAGGACGACCTGGTCTGGCTCTTCAACCCATTACGGAAGAAAGGCCTGTCACCCAAACTGCAGAAGACCTGGGAGGGCCCGTACCGAGTCGTGAAACGGATCAACGATGTCGTCTACAGGATCCAGCGGAGCCCGAGGGTGAAGATGAAGATCGTGCATCGAGATCGCCTGGCAGCCTACGGAGGGACATAGACTGACCAATGATTGATCGGGACGATCAGCCTATTAGGAAGGGGGTGGTGTTACGGCTGTGAGTTTGTTTAGTCGCCTCGCCGCGTTGAGTCACAACTGCCCCGGGCTGTGTGTGCTCTGCCTCAGTGTATTACGTGCGCGTTACGCAACGGGCTGCGAAGTGGAAGGGATGGTCAAGAATATTCGTGACCCAGCTAGTGAAGGAAATCTCGAGAAGCCGTGTGTCCTGGACGATTCTAGAATTCATTGAGTCACCAGCCTGCTACATAAGCGGCCTCAACAGTGAGGGGACCGAGTTTTTGAGGACAGGGTTTTTAAGCGAGTGTGATTTCACTGAGCCACAGAAGTCTGGTGACGAAGTGCCGTGCGAGTTACGAAATCCAGTGACATTGTTTCCCCAGCTTGTGGACAGCGAAACAGCGTGTAGCAGGTTATCGTAAGTAACTGTAGTTTGTGTACATGAGGAAGAGGTGCAGGTAGCTTCTGTCAAGGCCACCGGACTCATTAAGACGGTTTAACTTCTGTGGTTTGTTGACAAGTGAAAGGGGCAAGAGCGCTCACGTAAGAGACTTGAGGAAACTGGAGTAAGGTTCTAATTGCTTGTATTTGCTGTTGAGTGGTGTATCTTTCTGGCCGCAATAAAGTTAATTATTTCTTTAAAGGAACAATCTGTGTTGTGCTTCAACCCACCGTAATCCAGTTAACAAAAGTGCCACTAGGGGGGTGGCACCTAACAATAATATTGGTAGGTAATTCTCGTCTCTAAATCACTAATTTCTTCAATATTGTTTCCCAAATTCAAGTCAATTTTCCATTGTTTACTATGTTCTATCTCCACTTTGTTTCAAAAGTAGACGATCAAACAAAACATTCAACTCAATTCCATTCTGTTAATGTCGGTTACTCCTGAAAGTTTACAGCATTGATATGCACCAGATCTCAAGATGATTTCATTCGAAATTAATTTTTACGACTATAGTTCAAAAGATTACAACATGTCAAGTATTCATGCTCATGGAATTCTTAATCAACTCATACTGTTATAAATAATCAAATATTGTCAATTGCCATGGAAAAACAGCTTATAATCATTAATTTTGTTCAGTGTCATGCTATATATACTTCACTGAACAGCATTACGATCATTCAACGCAGGGAATTGAATCTTGAATCTCTGCGCACCGGTCGCCCAGTCCACACCGTGGAACAAACCATAGACTGATCTGCTACGCAGATGGGTGTGTACAACTCATAAGACAGAGACTAACAAAATAGGATTGCAATGTTACGCTAATATTGTATAAATTGTCCATAAAATAAATGAATTGGCATATAACTCTCTACATAAAAAAATAAGAAAGAGATTCGACTTGTGTTTGAAACAGTCAATGCGATGTGGTTCTGCCATGAGTTTCTCGAGTATCATGGAATGATACCAAAATTCCCGCCTTGACACTTCTATGATACGCACTTTTTTCGGTAGTGAGAATGGGCCATGCATCTTGAAAGAATTGGTCTGAAATATTCCCTCTTCAAGAGGCCAGTGGATTTTTGATTCAAAATGGAATAAACAGAGATTTTCAGTTGGAATAGTAATATGTGGCTGAGGATGAATAATCTACTCTCATTAAAAACTTGGAGGCAACTTCTTGGATATAATTGAGAGACCGAGACACCAGAGCTACTTAGTTGCCACAGTCTAAACCTCTAAATTATGAATCCAGTAAAACTAGCTCATACTGTAGAGTGTAGAGGAACAGATCCCAACCTATAAAGTATCCTGGTCCCTAAAATACTTATTTTCTTTAAGACTCTCAATAATATTTGCGTAGAGCAATAGATCCCAACCTTTCAAGTGTTATTGATCCTAAAATACTTGTCATGTATTGGAAGACTCCCATATAATATATACCAACCACTAAAATGTCACGGGCCCTAAAATACTTGTCATGATTTAGAGGATTTCCATAAAATATTTGCATACAGCAATAGATCCCAACCTTTCAAGTGTCGCTGAGCCTAAAATACTTTTCATGTTTTGAAAGACTCTCATAAAATATTTGCATACAGAAATAGATCCCAACCTTTCAAGTGTCGCTGAGACTAAAATACTTTTCATGTTTTGAAAGACTCTCATAAAATATTTGCATAGGGCAATAGATACCTTTCGAGTGTCATTGACCCTAAAATACTTTTTATGTTTTGAAAGAATCCCATAAAGCATTTGCATAGGGCAATAGATACCAACCTTTCAAGTGTCGCTGAGCCTAAAATACTTTTCATGTTTTGAAAGACTCTCATAAAATATTTGCATACAGCAATAGATCCCAACCTTTCAAGTGTCGCTGAGACTAAAATACTTTTCATGTTTTGAAAGACTCTCATAAAATATTTGCATAGGGCAATAGATACCTTTCGAGTGTCATTGACCCTAAAATACTTTTTATGTTTTGAAAGAATCCCATAAAGCATTTGCATAGGGCAATAGATACCAACCTTTCAAGTGTCGCTGAGCCTAAAATACTTTTCATGTTTTGAAAGACTCTCATAAAATATTTGCATACAGCAATAGATCCCAACCTTTCAAGTGTCGCTGAGCGTAAAATACTTTTCATGTTTTGAATGACTCTCATAAAATGTTTGCATAGGGCAATAGATACCAACCTTTCGAGTGTCATTGACCCTAAAATACTTTTTATGTTTTGAAAGAATCCCATAAAATATTTGCATAGGGCAATAGATACCAACCATTGAAGTGTTATGGACCCTAAAATACTTTCATATTTTCATAAAGCGATAGATCTCAACCGTAAACCAGTCTCGGAGGCTCTCCTTTAACGCCGCACTCAGTCCATCAGCTTGAACTATCGCCAGACCTGCCTTGCAGAAGAGAGAATAGTTGCAAGTGATTCTTACGATAAGTAGGCTACTGTAGTTACATTCTCTTGTTGCAGCACTACAAATAAGTTACACGTAAAATATATTCTCTATTGAACCCGTCCTCCTGTTTTATATCGGAACAATTCCACTCATCGATCGGTGACAATGTGTCCAGCTTAATAAATTACTCTTTCAAACGTAAGAGTGAGAGACAAATTGAAAACAGGTTCCTAGAAAAACTGTCTCTCCTAACAGTATTGCTGTACCATAGAAGTAATATCCATATTACCGTTAATGTGTATATCGCACTGGAAGACAAACCATTTGGTTTCCTTGATTAGTTAGATAAGCGGTTCCCAACCTGGGGTACACGTGCCACTGGTGGTAGGCAACGAGCCGAATGTTTATACATTTTCATTCGCACAAGTAAATAAAAGTAAAATTTAAAATTATATTTAGCATTTTATTGAAATGTATTTATTTAGCGTATGTCTTTTAGTGTCGGGAGTGTCCGAGGACATGTTCGGCTCGTCAGAGGCTGTAGCTGCTTCAATGCGGTCACCCATGGGGTGAGCTACAAATTCTTTTCTATTTCAAATAGTTCTAACTTTCGCTACCAGATGTCACTGACATCTAGTGGTGTACGTTGGAAAGAGCGTTTCAAAGAAATCTAACCTGCAAATTTAGCTTCACACAAGTTTAATTAGTGGAAGGTTCATTTACATGCCATAAATCTATGACATGGGACTGCCGGCGTTACTTACCCTCTGAAGGAAGGCATAGGCTACTGAAGGATTTTAACGCTCTTAAAAATCCGACGACTTCGGCCGGGTTTTAACCCACGATCTTGGGCACAGAAGCTCATCATGCTACCAACTACGCCACTTTTATTGAAATAAAATGCATGCTAACAGCAAATAAATAATACATTTAAAATATTAGTTATACTGTATTCAAAAGATAAGTTATAAATAGTTGTAGGTTTTTTTATTATTGTTTTCTTTAAGTTATATACATATTGCGCCGGCCCCCTGGTGTTGGGGTAGCGCGCCTGCCTCTCAACCGGAGGCCCCGGGTTCGATCCCCAGCTCCGTCAGGGATTTTAAAACTGACGTGTGGGTTGGGACGGGGTGCCCTCAGCCTCGTGAGGACAATTGAGTAGCTGTCTGACAGTGAGACAGTGCCCCGATCACGAAAACCAAGATTAACGGCCGAGGGGACCCGACGCGCTGACCACGCGTCACCCTGAAATCTGCAGGCCAATTGGCTGGGCAGCGGTCGCTTGGTAGGCCTAGGCCCTTCAAGGGCTGTAGTGCCACGGGGTTAGTTATTTTAGTTGTATACACATTGCCCGTAAAATAATAAACGTTTTAAAAGTTTAATTTTTAGGAGGTACCATTTTAGATAAATATGTATAAGGGTTAAGGACGGGAAAAAGGTTCGGAACCGCTGAGTTAGATGCATACATTTGAAAGCAAATTAGTACATTCATTCTGTCAATTTCATTTCAGACTATTTAGCCTTGCCCTTTCTAGTCTAATCGGATAACCTTTGTTTGCGAACAAGCCACCTCCATAATCCCCTATTAGCAGTTAGCACTGCAGTCTTCTCTGCTTCTATACCTATCACTTAGTACAGACTCTGGAGAAAAAGTATAGAATCTTGATGTTTAATGAGGTTTGAGTGCCTGATATATTGAATAAACATTGCGTAACACCTTCAAATTATAATCTATTCTGGAGAAAAAATGCACATTATCAGTATCTTCTGTGGACAAAAATTCAGGGACAGCAAATACGCCATCCACTTCCTATTTGCTTTAGTTATCACTCCTTTCGTTTTAATACAATCGTTTAGCAGAGTAACACAATAATTGCTTGTGGAGAACTCTGCTCATAAGAGCTCGGATTCCAGTGCTACCAGCAGTAGAAGACATCGCTTCCCCAAACGATTGCTGATGTTGCAGCATCGAACGAAACACCGGACTTGATTCAATCCATTTACTTTAAGGATAATGTCTACTCTTGAGCATGTGAATTGTGTACAGCACATTATCAGCCATCATTATGCTAAGCATTTTCCCGTTTTGTGCTAAACGAAACTTATTATGAACTAGATGATAACCATATGATGATATTTTGAGGTTGGAGCATCTGGAAAATTAATACAAATTTAATCGGTAGGACCTGAAAAGCATTCAGTAAAAAATGGTCATTTTTTAAAGAATTAGTATTTTGAAGTATTGAAGTATTGACCCAAGGACCGTGGAACGGCATAGGAAAGAATTAAGTCAACCTTCTGTTTAAGCTACACTAAAAACATTTTCATCTTACGAGTAGGAGAACAAGAAGTTCCGTGAAGAATTATACAGCCTACTTTTCATGCCAATGATTATTCTACAGTATATGAACCTATCTAGAATAATGACGAAATTAAGTTGGTATTATTGAAATATCTAATTAGTTCAAAATATACCTGGTATAATGTAGCCTAATAGAGCACTACAGTTGGCAGCCCTGGTGACTGAATATATTCTTAGTTCCACCTCTTAAGGTACAGAATACAAAATTTGGTTGAAGTCCAATGGACGTTACATGCAGTTAGACACTGGATCTATCAGCACTCGTAAAAGCATGTTGCTAACAATACCATGCGTGTGCTGGTCAGAAATAATCTGAATTATTATGATATCTTGTTGTGCCAATTTTGGATGAAATCCATTTGTTAGTATAGAAGTTACATGTATTTTAAAATTGGACATATCAGCAGGCATAGAATCATGTTGGCAGCACTGCCTTGTATTAATTACTCCAAATTAATCTAGAATGTCAGGTGCTATACGTGTGCAAAGTATAGAGCTGTTGGCTTGCATACTTTCTGACATATTGATATTAGGGTAAAAAGAATATAGACAGCATTTATTAACAGTTGGCATCCCTGATTGCTCTTAACAATACTTATAGTCATATCTGTTATGGTACACATAGCACATACGAAATTTGGTTGAAATCCAACTGATAGTATAGAAGTTACATTTATTTAAAAATTGGTACTATCAGCAGGCTTATAATCATGTTGGTAGAACTGACGTATATAAGTTACTCCAAATTAATCTAAAATGTCAGAATATACGTGTGCATAGTTTAAAGCTGTTGGCTTGCATACTTTCTGATATATTGGTATTTGGATAAAAAAAATAGAGAGAGCAATTATTAACAGTTGGCAGCCCTGGTGGCTCTTAAGAATACGCTCAGTCATATCTGTTTATGTACAGATATTACATACAAAATTTGGTTGAAATCCAATTGATAGTGTAGAAGTTATATGAATTTAAACATTGGACCTATCAGAAGGCTTAAAATTATTTTGGCAACACTGTCATAGTTGGCCTCCTGGAAATTAAACTGAAATAGTATTATCTGTATGTGTGCCAATTTTGGAAAAACTCCCATGCATACCTTGCAAGATATCCAACATGGAGCTCAAATTTTTAGTGCGTTTTTTCAGCAGTTGGTAGCACTGACATCATTTTCAAATATGGACATGAGCTATTCCGGTGCACATCTTTACTCATACTAAATTTGGTTTTGATTGCTGCAGCCGTTTAGGAGTTGATAGGGGGGGACACACACACAGCCAGACAGACAGAAGGACAGACAGACAGACAGACACACATTTTCCCTGATCGATCTCATAAGTCTACTTTTTCCTCATTTTTGAAAAATGTGAAAAGTAGGCTAAAAATCACTGAAGCTCACTGGCAAAGCAAATTCCATCACAAAGCAATTTGTTTTGTGGGTTTAAGCCAGAAACCACTGCTACATGTAGTGCTATCAGAGGAGAAAAGAATTAAGTCAACTACTTGCTGCCTTTCAACGCCGTATTCCGTACTTAATGTTGGCCGCACTGCAAGATTCCCGCGCGTTTCAGTGCTATTGTAAATTACATTTGTACAGGGTTTAGGTTGTATTTATGTTACAAATCCATTTTAAAATAAAATATCATGTGAAATATTCATTCTCGGTGTCTTTATGCCGCACTTACCTGACCACGGAGCTGAAAGGCATTAAGTCACGTTTGCAATATTGATTAGAAAAATATGTTTATTAAATTAAAATTGATATTCCACTAACACGAATGAAACCAGAAAAGTTGTTTCACAACATAAATGACTAATATAGTGTGTATGTTAAGTTCTGTTCTGTCAATTACGGTTTATCGGTCTCCTGGAAAGTTGTGAAAACTGATTTAATGATTTTCAGCTCCGACCGATTCAATTGTAACAAAAGAAAGTTCAGAAAAGATGGAACCAAAAGCTCTTCAAATATGTACACACACTGATAATAAATAACTTCAGAATTTAATCTATAATACATTCCATAAGATAATAGCAAGCGGAGCTAAATATTGAATTCCTTAAAAATATTTAAGAAATTAGTTTGTTGGGATATTTTTTTTCCTTGGATTCTATTCTAGTATTTAGTAAATTTGTTTAAGATTAGGGAACCAATTGAGCACAATCGAGTGTGCCGACTGAAAAACATTAAATTTCGATTGCTAAGCCAACACTGAAAAATGCCTTCCAACACGATAACGTTAGGCCTATTGTTTGATTAACGCCGGGATCAGACATTTGAAACGAACAAAATAAATAGGTAGTTGAATTAGAGAACAATTCAGTACAATCGAGTGCACTGACTGAAAAACATTAAATTGGTTGGTTCCTCAGTTTAGGGGCTGCAACATCGCGGTTATGTAGCCCCGTGTACTTTTGGGTGTGTGCAGAATCTGTCTGATAACCGGTGTTAATTGTGAAGGCTGTATTAGTGTACGTTATATGTAATTCAGGTAAGGACTGCAGATGATAATTTAAAGTAGTTCCTATGTTTGCTACCAAATGCTACCGTCAACGACACCTATCTGTGAACTTGACTATTATATGCCACTGCAACGTGCACCTGGTTGCGAACGTTGGAACTAATAGAGCATTAATAAAATCTGACCTACACATTTTAGCTTCACACAAGTGTAGCTAGTGAAAGGTTCTATTAATAACCCCTAGCAGTACAGCCCGTGAGGGCCTTGGCCTACCAAGCGACCGCTGCCCAGCCATTTGGCCTGCAGGTATTGGAGTAACGCATAATCAGCGTTTCGGGTCCTCTCGGCCGATAATCTTGGTTTTCGTGATTGGGGCGCTGCCTCACTGTCAGACAGCTAGTCAATTGGCCTCACGAGGCTGAGTTCCAGTCCTCACGCCAGTTTCTAAAATCCCTGACGGAGCCGGGAATCGAACCCGGGGCTTCCGGACGAGAGGTAGGTGCACTACCCCAACACCACGGGGCCGAAAGATTCTGTTACGAGCCCATGTCATAGATTTATGAAAGTTTCTGTTGATAATATAATAAAATAAAATAAATCTATGACAAGGGCCCGCCGGCTTTACTTTCCCTCCGAGAGAAGGCATAGTGAGGGATTTTTAACGCTCTCTTAACCCGCGATGTTGGACATAGAAGTTTAGCATGCTACCAACTACGGCACCGAAGCCACCTAAATAAACTTAGGTGTAAAGTTACGTAGTCTTCAAGGTAAACAAATAAACCAGTCAATTTCGATCGGTTACAGATACTTCAGGAAATCTGGATCAAATCAACCCAATCATACTAGAAGGGTTAAACAAGTAGCCTATGTGATGCTCGCAAAATGTCCTATGTTAAGCTGTAAGGTGTGACAACTTCGTTAGTTCATTGATGTTGGTTATTGAATTTGAGTCAAGCTGCGGGAGCTAACATATTATTGGAGTTACTGCGAGAGTAACCCAGTTATAGCAATTGCGGTGGGAGGGCAGGTGAGCAGAGTCAATACCCTGAAGCGATATCCACTGTACGCCTACACCGCCCTTCCTGCCTGCACGCTTGAATTTGCGTGTGGTTACAGTATGACGCACCCGACCCCACTGTACCAACATGCACTGTACAATACCGGCGGGGGGGGGGGGGGTTAATACAGGGTGACCACAGGGCACGTAACCCATGGAGCTGTGTTATACTGCTTCAAGTGTCTATAGGCTATTCGACAGCGCTGTCTTAGTGTGATCGCGGAGAACAAACCATTAATCGACGACCAGAATTGTCTAGTAAAAGATAATTCTTAGCAGGGGAACTTAGATAATACCCGGTATCTATGTATGCTCAGTTACTTAACTTCTTGTGGATTGTGGCCGCCGAGGTCAATACACTTTTTTCCTCTCAACTTGAACATTTCAGGTCATCAGTAGGAGAGAGCGTGCCTCCGTGGCTAAGGCGGTAGCACGCCGGCCTCTCACCGCTGGGTCCGTGGTTCAAATCCCGGTCACTCCAAGTCAGATCTGTGCTGGACAAAACGGAGGCAGACAGGTTTTTCTCCGGGTACTCCGGTTTTCCCTGTCAACATTTCATTCCAGCAACACTCTCCACTATCATTTCATTTCATCTGTCATTCATTTAATCATTGCCCCAGAGGAGTGCGTCAGGCCTCGGCAGCCAGCACAGTTCATATCCTCGCCGCTAGATGGGGGCTTCATTCATTCCATTCCTGACCCGGTCGGAGACTGGAAGCAGGCTGTGGATTTTCAGTAGGAGAGAGCGTACATAACACTACGTTACACTCGATTTAATTGACAGGGTGGGTGAGTGGTTATCGTGTCGGATTACTAACCCCTAGCTTTTAGGTTCGCTCCTGGCCGTGGTAAGTGATTTTTGAAAGGCGACAAAAACACGACACGCATGTCATACGTTGTTGGCATGTTAAAAAACTCGAATACATTAAAAATTCACGAAAGAGAAACAAATCACTTTTAGTATTAATGTTAAAGAACCCATTTCAATTCAGTAGGCCGTGTTCATAATGACAAAATTAATCTCGGGATTTTCCGCCAACACAAAATTTCCACCTTTCTCTACTAGAAAGCGCTATAGTGTCAAGGATCATAAATATCTAACCTCCTTGACTTTCATAGCGTGCCAAGGAACGGCTAAATTCAACATGCAAGCTGCCCTCATGGTGTCAATTGACAAAGCTTGCACCCGGCCCCCGAGGCCATACGAAATTATTCTTATTACTCGATGGAACGTCGAGAAATAGTTCATTGTGTTATCACGGCTATCTTTGGAGGGTTTTCAATTTAGCATAATAAATGAGCGGAGTTTCTCACTCTCATGTTCCCAGTGCTTTGTTCATTCGCTGTATTTCTGAACAGACTTGGAATACCCTCGCCGTCAACTCGCCATCTGGTTCACATAATTCATTCCCAGACGCCAGACAAACACACCCCTCCGCCTTGGCTTCCACTGACTTGAGCAGAACTGTGAAACTCAAGTTCTTAGAGTAATATTCTCACAAAAAATAAGAATATTTGCTCATTATCCTTCAAATTAACCTATATTTGATTATTTAATTAACATGTCATGTTGACATTCATGGTACTCTTAGTAGTACCGGTATTTCGACGCATGCCCATGATATGATTCCTGGGTTCAATACCCGGCTCGTGGCCTATGCACTGCCTCGCTCGTAGTTTGAATAGTGACAGAAACTTTAATGGCCATTTAAAATACGAGTAGAATGTGGAATGACCATCTTTTTTGCTAAGTTGGTTACATGCCAGCTTATCATCAGAAGGTCAGAATTTGATTGTCAGTCCGGTCGTGGGGTTGTAAATTCGGATGTTTTATACATCTGGATCAAGGATTGGCTGTTTCTGACGTCTAGGTCATCTATTTAACTTCCATGACGACACTATGGTCACCTTGAGGCGTCAACTTGTGGCCAATGAGGGCCTCATTCCAATATTATAATTATTAAAATTGAATGAAATAACGCACTTGTTATTGGATCTCCTCCTCCACCGGTTAGGAATGATTCTGTAAAACCCTTAACCTCCTTCGCTTATCGTAATGTTACTGTTTCGCTTCTCTTGTACTGAAGGATGTGATACGCACAATGGATATCCTGTCTGATACGAGTAGTTCATCCATTAGCAATGGGCTCTTTGTTTCATGTTTAACGCCAAGAACAATACCTAGTATCAGGGTCTCTAGAGAGAGCTGGTCTTGTGTAGCTGGGCATTGTTATAAGAGCCTTAAATACAACGTATTGTATGTGTCCCAGGTAGTCAACTCACAAACTTTAATATTAACACTACTATCAATGACGTAATTAAATAGGTGTTAGATAGGTAAATAAGGTTCTAAACCGGGTGAGTTAGCCGTGGCCGTTACGGCGTGGCTGCAGGCAGTCACTCACATCCGGGAGCCAAGGAGGTTCGAAACCTCCCGCCGTCAACC
Organism: Meconema thalassinum; assembly: GCA_946902985.2. Taxonomy (NCBI): domain Eukaryota; kingdom Metazoa; phylum Arthropoda; class Insecta; order Orthoptera; family Tettigoniidae; genus Meconema; species Meconema thalassinum. The sequence continues at coordinate 154,938,331 of OX336390.1, forward strand.
TTGAAGATGGTCTTCTGTGGTTTCCCATCTTCCTTCCGGGCAAATGCCAGGCTTGGTCCCTAACTATAGGCAACAGCCGCTACCTTCCAATTCCTCGTCCTTACATTCACACTTTCCTCCCCCAGACAACACTCCCCACGCGACGGTACTTGTAGCTCACCCCATGGGTGTCCACATAGAAGCAGCTACAAACTCTGGTGAGCCAAACATGTCCTCGGACACTCCCGGTACTAAAAGCCATACGCTAATAAAAACAATAAGAAAAGAATAAGGTTCTAGATGCAGATTTCACTGCTGGAATTGGTACCTGGTGTTCGAAGATGTGAGGTTCGAATACCGACGCTAATACTGGCACTCTGAGTCCTCGTACAACGGCGGCTCATCAGGTAGGAAATCCATTGTGCGTATCACATCCTTCCCTACAAGAGAAGCGAATCAGTAACATAACGATATACGAAGAAGGTTGTGTTACAGAATCAGTCCTAACCTATGAGTGTTGAGGCGACTCAATAACAGGGCATTAACGTCATTCAATTCAATTATAATAATTATAATATTTGAATGAGGTCCCCATAGACCACAAGCTGACGCCCCAAGGTGACCAAGGTGTCGTCATGGAAATGAGTTGTTGTTGATTTTTTGGGCTTTACGATATTGTGGTCATGCTGTCCCATGTACTTGGGTTTGTGTAGAATTTGTCTGATAACCTGTGTCACTGTGATGCCTGTACTAGTGTGTGTATTTGTGATTGAGGTAAGATTTGGGTAGGAAGCGGCCGGGGCTTTAAATTAGGAGCCATCCCAGCATTCGCCTTGAGTAGAAGTGGAAGAAACCAAGGAAAACCACTAAAGTGGGAATAGAACCTACCTGTTCTCAGTTTTGCCTCACGAGGCTGAGTGTACCTCGTTTCAACCCGCAGACCAAAATTAAATTTCTTGACAGAGCCGGGAATCGAACCAGGGCCTCCGTGGTTCTTTAGCGTATGGCGTTTAGTTCCACGAGTGTCTGAGGACATGTTCGGCTCGCGAGAGTTTGTAGCTGCTTCTATCCGGTCACCCATGGGGTGAGCTACAAGTGACGTCACGTGTGCATGAGCTGAAATGATGAATCAGCAAGTTCAATTTCAAGTAGTTACAACTTTGGCTACCAGATGCCACTGACCTAGCGGTGAACGCTGGAACTTGATAGAGTGTTTCTAACGAAATATAACCTGCAAATTGTTCTACACACTACCAATTGTAGTGGTAGGTTCTTTCTCATGCCATACATCTATGACATAAGCTCACTGGCCTTACTTCCCATCCGAAGGAAGGCATGCTGAAGGGTTTTAACGTTCTTAAAATATCCAACGACTTCGGCCGGGTTTGAACCGGCGATCTTGGGCATAGCAGTTCAGCATAATACCGACCACGCCACCAAAGCCGCTGCCTCCGTGGTGACAGCCATTACTGGAACAATGAGAAGACGAGATGTAAATGATTTTTCCTTGGGTGTGGACATCTCAGTGCATAAGGTAAACGCCGCTTCAGGGATTGTGGGGTGTTAATTTTTAAGTCCTAAAGCTGCATCATTATTACTGTTACTGTTCATGCTGATTGTTTGATGGTTGATTAGTTACTTCATTAGTTTAATAGTTGCTTTAATGATGCGATAAATTAAATTAGAGTGCTATATCTCCTCCAGGGACGTAGGTGACCAGGCATCCCGAGCCGGAGTTTGAGTGTAGTAGGGTGGCCAGTTCCTTTCCACTGCTCCTCCTGTTATAGCAACCGGCAGCTTCCCATTTTGCATCACGAGGCTGGGTGACCCCGTACCAGACCATACCAAGACTTTTAAATTCTTGGCGGAGCTGGAGATCGAACCCGGTACCTCGGGGGTGACAGCCAACAATGCTAGCCACTGCGCCACGAGGTGGTCTAATAATGCGATAACTAGTTAGTTAATTAATTGGTTAATTAGATTGGTAGAAAGTTGTATAATTGATCAGTCTGTCTGTCAGGTAGGCTTTGCGTCTCTCTAGGTGAACCAACACTGATTTACATATCACAAGACTGCAGTAACAATACAGAGCCTGACCAAGTACGTGTTGGATATGGCGATGATGGGGATGACGATATGGTCGTAGGTGCTTGGGCTGTCAAGTGTGTACATGCGGGCTTTAAGGGGGCCATGCCTAAGCTGTTGACGTCCCTAAAATAGTGGCTTGGTCGTAATTATATGGCTCCATTTGCTGTGAACTGCCACTTGTCCTTCCTCCCGTACTCCAAAATAAATAACCTCAGTTAAAATTAGCAGGGTCAGGGAATCCATAATTTTGTGTAGGCTAGTAAGCATAGGTCGTGCAAGATCCACCCACTCGTACCTAATGAGCTTTGTACCTGTGGAGCATTACTCACCGTAGGCCTAGCCCACATGTTAACCAAGGTGTGTGGATCTTGCTGACGTATGAAGAAACCTTGGTTTGCAGATTACACTAAAACTTATATTAGGCGATGGCGTAGTGGCTGCTGATCTCTTCATCCGCTTTATATTAGTGAGAGTGGGTTAGGGTCAGCAATCTAAATTTACAAGGCAATAATTACTGAAAGACTTTGTTCTTTTTTTTAAATCGATTATTTTTTTGTTTTCCGTACGATTTTGTTTATTATTAGTTTTATTTCTTTATTTTTTTAATTTTAGATCCTTTTTAGCCTATTTTAATTTATGAAAAAAATAAGCTTATGAGATCACCTTTTGTCCGTGAGTGTGTATGTGTGTGTTTGTGTCCCCGCCCCAATAAAATCTAAAGAGCTGAAGCAATTTCAATAACACTTGGGAAGATCATAGTAATATTTTGGCCGACCCCGACCGTGCCCTTCAAATTTTAGTACCCCTCACCAATCCAACATGGCGGCTGTGCAAAATATTTCACCGGCTTTCTATATCTCCGAAACTATTACTAATTACTGACATAACCCTGAAATTTTGTACGGAAATAAAAGGCACTACTCGAATGTCATCTATGTAATTTTCAAGAACCTGTTAACTACAAAACGAACATGGCGGCCAAGCAAAGCTGAAACAATTAAATAGACCTTTCCCGCGATTTAACCATCCGAACGCAGTGAAACTTGGCACAGCAAATGTTCATACACATTGTAATGCACTGACATCTAATTTAGTTCAATTGTTTACATAACCTCAATATGGCGGCTATGCGAAATATTCAGTTATTATTTCTTGTGTCCTAATCATGCAATCAAAGTCAACGTTTGAATAATGAACCTACACAATAATCGTCTGCTAATAGTACATAACTCTATGGTCTACATAATATATCAAAATCCAACATGGCAACCATCAAAAATATTTAGATGGTTCTCAATATCAACTAATTTATGGCGGCAATCAAACTGAAATCTTGTATGTCGATAAAGGCTGAGGACATAAGTTCACCTATGGGATTTTCAATAACCTGTTGAGTACACATTCAACATGGTGGCGACGCGAAATTCAAATATTTAAGTGGAAGTTTCTCGCGATTTAACCATCTGAGCGTAGTAAAACTTTGTACGGCAAATGCTTATACAAATTATAATCCTGCCATCTATTCTTTGCATAACCACAAGATGGTGGCAGTGCGAAATATTACAATGTCGTTGTTTTATTCCTTGTAGCATGCTGAGTTTCTATGCCCAAGATAGCGGGTTAAAACCCGAAGCCGTCGGATTTTTTAAGAGCGGTAAAAATCCCTCAGTATGCCTTACTTTGGAGGGGAAATAAAGCCGGCGGTCCCATGGCATAGATTTATGGCATGTTAAAGAACCTTCCACTAATTGCACCTGTGCGAAGCTAAATTGGATAGGTTAAGAATGTAAACAACGCTCTTAGGTTTCTACGTTCGTTGCCAAGAGCCGACTGCGGTGGCGTCTAGTAGCTAAGTTCTGAACTTAGCCTAGTAGTCGTTGACGGTGGCGCTTGGTGGCAGAAGTAGGAACTATTTGAAAAATTCTATGTTGCAGTACTTAAATTAAAAAACAGATAACACACACTAATACAGTCATCACAATTAACACCGGTTATCAAACAGATTCTACACACACCCAAAGTACACCGGGCTACATGACCGCGTTGTCGTAGCCCCTAAACTTAAGAACCAACCAACCAACCTAATCATGCGACTGAATTTTGAATAATACACCTACGCATTAATCTCCATGTAAGAGTGCATAACTCTATGGTCTACATGTATGAAAATCCAACATGGTGACCATTCAAAAACTTAAACGGTTCTCAATATCTACGAACTATTAAAGCAATCAAACTGAATTTTTGTTCGTTGATAGAGGCAATTAACGCAAGTAGGATACATGAAAATAGGCTATTTAGTTCTTCATGGAACTAGTTGTTAATATTTAGATTTCAAACTCAAAATTAACAAGAAGTTCCGTGAAGAACTATACAGCCTACTTTTCATGCCAATTATTATTCTACAGTATATGAACCTATCTAGAATAATTACGAAATTAAGTTGGTATTATCGAAATATCTAAATAGTTCAAAATATACCTGGTATAATGTAGCCTAATAGAGCACTAGAGTTGGCAGCCCTGGTGACTGAATATATTCTTAGTTCCACCTCTTAAGGTACAGAATACAAAATTTGGTTGAAGTCCTATGGACGTTACATCCAGTTAGACACTGGATCTATCAGCACGCGTAAAAGCATGTTGCCAACAATACCATGCGTGTGCTGGTCAGAAATAATCTGAATTATTATGATATCTTGTTGTGCCAATTTTGGATGAAATCCATTCGTTAGTATAGTAATTACATGTATTTTAAAATTGGACATATCAGCAGGCATAGAATCATGTTGGCAGCACCGCCTTGTATTAATTACTCCAAATTAATCTAGAATGTCAGGCGCTATACGTGTGCAAAGTATAGAGCTGTTGGCTTGCATACTTTCTGATATATTGATATTGGGGTAAAAAGAATATAGACAGTATTTATTAACAGTTGGCAGCCCTTATTGCTCTTAACAATACTTATAGTCATGTCTGTTATGGTACACATTGCACATACGAAATTTGGTTGAAATCCAACTGATAGTATAGAAGTTACATGTATTTAAAAATTGGTACTATCAGCAGGCTTATAATCATGTTGGTAGAACTGACGTATATAAGTTACTCCAAATTAATCTAAAATGTCAGAATATACGTGTGCATAGTTTAAAGCTGTTGGCTTGCATACTTTCTGATATATTGGTATTTGGATTTAAGAAAATAGAGAGCAATTATTAACAGTTGGCAGCCCTGGTGGCTCTTAAGAATACACTCAGTCATATCTATTTATGTACAGATATTACATACAAAATTTCGTTGAAATCCAGTTGATAGTGTAGAAGTTATATGCATTTAAACATTGGACCTATCAGAAGGCTTAAAATTATTTTGGCAACACTGTCATGGTTGGCCTCCTGGAAATTAAACTGAAATAGTATTATCTACATGTGTGCCAATTTTGGAATAGCTCCCATGCATACCTTGCAAGATATCCAACATGGAGCTCAAATTTCTAGTGCGTTTTTTCAGCAGTTGGTAGCACTGACATCATTTTCAAATATGGACGTGAGCTATTCCGGTGCACATCTTTACTCATACTAAATATGGTTTTGATTGTCGCAGCTGTTTAGGAGTTGATAGGGGGACACACACACACAGCTAGACAGACAGACAGAAGGACAGACAGACAGACAGACAGACAGACAGACACACATTTTCCCGGATCGATTTCATAAGACTACTTTTTCCTCATTTTTGCAAAATGTGAAAAGTAGGCTAAAAATATATTCAAAATTTGTATAATTTAATCTGTGTTAAGACGAGCAGATGACCTTGTAATTCCGCCCCTTAAAACAACAATAACATAACGTTTTTCAAAATATTTCCTAAAAACACATGCGTAGATTATTAATCTTAATGGAGAGCAGTAAAGTAGGAAATAAGGAAAGAAGCTGTTAGTTTTACGTGGCCGTTAATCATGCGATCATGAGCCACGGGCCTTCCTGTTTACGTGCAATCCGAACTCCAGGACATGGCATTTCACTTCGAAAATCTCACATGCATTGACCTGGAATCGAGCCCGGTCCACATTGGAGAGACGCCAACAACTTGACCACTGCACCATCACTCCCCCACCCCTCAAGAAAAAATAATTGAATCCTAAAATTCTTCAATAGATTGCAGGACGACAGTTAATTAGTATTTAAGATTTGCTGATGAGACCACACTATGCGCAAAAACATGCGCTGAAATGAAGAAATTATCAGAAATAGTAGAGAGTAAAAGTGAGAAGATTGGTTTATCAATCAATAAGAAAAAGAAATAGAGCTGAGTCACTACTAGATTGGGTGAATATAGAGGCCGATGACCTTGCTGTTATACCCATGATAAAACAATACCTAACTGTGTGAATATGAGGAAGTGAAACACTTTATTTACCTATGCTGTGTAGTTCAGAAATATGTTGTTTCGTTTAGGGATTTGGTCATCATGCTCATTTATTCCCCGTGTGCTTGGGTATGTGTGGAATTAGTCAAGGCATATGCTAACGTGGTGCCTTACTATTAGGCAGGGTGTATATTGAAATTGAGGCGATCACTCAAAAGGAGGCGGCCGTAGTCTTAGAAGCACTACCGGCAATTGCCAAAAAAAAAAAAGTGAGATATCAACGAAAATCCACTTCTAAAACGAGAGGAAGCTTACAGTTTTACGTGACCGTTCATCTCGCAATCATCACCCACGGGATCTCACTTCTTGCGTGGAATACGAACCACCGAAATGTGATATGTAACTTTGAAAATATAATATGCATTGATTGGGTGAGAGACGAGCAGCTTGGCCACTGCCTCATTGCGCCACGAAAATCTCCTGGGCCGACTGAAGTGGTAATCAGTTCCATCTTTACTCAGTTTTGCCTTTCGAGACTGAAGGCACATCATTATGTTCAGCCCTCAGACAAGAATTGCATTTCTACGCAGAGATAGAATTCGAACCCGGAATTCAGGGGTGTCAACCGAAACTGCCAGCCACTGTATAGCTAGATGATCCGGTTCATAAATATGTTGGAACCACGCAGGAAATATGATAAAAAATAGTTCTTGCTAGAGATGCAGTATAAAAACTAATAATGATTTCGGAAGGTCGCGTCCAAATTATCCGTTACCATCTAATACGGCTAAGATCATATAGGAATGAAATAACACATTAACTGGTTATGTATAGTAACTCAAAACTCCGGACTGAAAATACTTGTCACACAGCTACTCAATTGTCTTCACGATACTAAGTGTACTCCATTCCAGCCCTCACATCAGTTTTTGATAACTCTGACGGAGCAGGGTTAGGAGCAGACGCGCTACCCCAAAACCACAGGGCTGGTATTAACCCAATAATATCCCGCAGCAATATTGCATTTTCACACAATCAATATAATACAGATTATTAGACAAATTCCAGACCAAAACCGAAGTACATTGGGACGGAGGATGAAGATGTCCGTAGCCTTTAGTTGAAACAATACTTTGGGAGCTTCTCATCTCTACTTGACGTGAAACGTAATTTTTGTAGTGACTATTTATCGAACTGGCGTAAAGCTGTTCTCCGAACAAACTTAGTAAGGGAAACCACCAAGAATTTATGGCTAGTGCCCCTTTAATTTCTGAAACATTATATAGTCTAGAGCAAACACAATGTGACTGTCTCCCACCCACGACCACCGAGCGAATAATAACCATCCTTGTGGTGTAACCAGCATACAAGGGCTAACGATGGTCCAAGAGCACTAGAGGAGAACTCCGGCGCTTTGAAAGGACGGAACTCCGGAACCTCGCTTCAGCGTTCCGTTTCTGAAGGAAAGGCAAGAAGACTAACCTAGTTAATTGAAAGGATAGAAATAAAGTGACATTCTTCAACTCAAACTGATTTTTAATGATGTTCTTAGGAATGTTACAGTGCAGATGGATCATAATATTAGGCAATTTTGCGAATTAAATAATAATATACACGTTAAGGATTATTCCTCTTAAGGAAACCAATACATCCATATGGAATATAAAATTACAATTATAGAAGAATGCATTTAATTCCATTTTCTTCCAAGAACCTGAAATTACAACAAAAAACAAGACTGTGCTTCGTAATTTGTTCTTATAGTCTCATGCTTACCATCATGTTTACTTACACGGGCAGTCTGATTATGTTGATGACTAATATGATGTCATTGAGGTGGTCCTACTTTGAACTCTGTATTTCTATGATGTTTCCAACTAAGTACACTGTTTCTGGAGTTAGGCTGATAGCACCTCCATCTGCTTTCGCCTCTTTAGACCTTGCACTCCTCTTCTGAGTGCGCTGCCACCCATAACTCCCACAACTAGGCAACTTATGAGCCTTAGCAGAACACAGGAAAGTCTAAGTGGCCCCTGCACTCGGAAGTGCTTGCTGCGCATAGTAGATGCAGTAGCTTAGGAGAGAGCTATATGAGCCACTGAATTCATCGTGGTATTCAGAGAGGTTGTTAATCCTTTATTCGTCAGTTACTATGCCCTCGATAAAACCACGCATTATTTAAAGTATAACATTACTTTTGACGATTATTTGTGTTGAAATCAAATGTTAATTGATTCGATGAAAGTGTAGAATGTATGTTTACCAGGTATCCTCCTTCCACTTCTTAAGACATTATAATATAATGTTCATTGTAAGGAAGCCTGTACACACAGGTGTAGGAAAACTTGATGTAGGCCTTTATTTATACTAAAGGAACTTTTAACTGTCAATATATCAGTCAAAGTGTTGTAAACATTTGTGAATCCAGAGAATAAAGTGTGAAACAATAATTACGTGATGGATCACGCTCCTAAATACTGAACATGTAGTCATAGACTAATTTAAGGTATACAACTCAGTGACGGCTGGTGTCTTCAAATGTAGCGGATTGCAATATTCAATGACTATAATAATATACACTGTGAACTTTCCATTTTCATAAAATACCCAAGTAGTTCAAATATGACTTCGCTGCGTGGAATTATATTTAAATTTTATTTTGAACTGTGGTAGAAGGGATGACTTTGTTTTAAGGAGCTGAACATCGAGGCCATCTGTCACGCCTTTTTGTTGGAGAACACCATAACAAAAATATTCTAATTCAGCAACATAATTCCTATCTTTCTCAGAAATGTTTCCAACTATTCTCGGGCGAAACTTGTGTTGACCGACTGGAAAGCTTTTTTAATGGAACTAAGCAACACTGAAAAATGGCTTCTAATACTTCAATATTCGGTAGCTTGCAACAATTACCTTATATACGGTAGCAAAATATGCTTCAAGATTCTTGATTTTATTTCACAGTCCTTATTTGCAGTAGTAAAATATGCTTCCTAATTCCTAATTTATTTTCACTATCCTTATTCCCGTTAGCAAAAATGCTTACTAATTCCTAATTTATTTTCACTATCCTCATTCACGTTAGCAAAATATGCTTCCTAATTCCTAATTTATTTTGAGTATCCTTATTCATGGTAGCAAAATATGCTTCCTAATTCCTAATTTATTTTCACTATCCTTATTCACGGTAGAATAATATCTTTCCTAATTTCTAAATTATTTTCACTATCCTTATTCACGGTAGAATAATATCCTTCCCAATTTCTAAATTATTTTCACTATCCTTATTCATGGTAGCAAAATATGCTTCCTAATTCCTAATTTATTTTCACTACCCTTATTCACGGTAGAATAATATCCTTCCCAATTTCTAAATTATTTTCACTATCCTTATTCACGGTAGCAAAATATGCTTCCTAATTCCTAATTTATTTTCCCTATCCTTATTCACGGTAGAATAATAAATATCCTTCCTAATTTCTAAATTATTTTCACTATCCTTATTCACGGTAGAATAATATTCTTCCCAATTTCTAAAATATTTTCACTATCCTTATTCACGGTGGCAAAATATGCTTCCTAATTCCTAATTTATTTTCACTATCCTTATTCATGGTAGAATAATATCCTTCCTAATTTCTAATTTATTTTCACTATCCTTATTCACGGTAGAATAATATCCTTCCCAATTTCTAAATTATTTTCACTATCCTTATTCATGGTAGCAAAATATGCTTCCTAATTCCTAATTTATTTTCACTATCCTTATTCACGGTAGAATAATATCTTTCCTAATTTCTAAATTATTTTCACTATCCTTATTCACGGTAGAATAATATCCTTCCCAATTTCTAAATTATTTTCACTATCCTTATTCATGGTAGCAAAATATGCTTCCTAATTCCTAATTTATTTTCACTATCCTTATTCATGGTAGAATAATATCCTTCCTAATTTCTAATTTATTTTCACTATCCTTATTCACGGTAGAATAATATCCTTCCCAATTTCTAAATTATTTTCACTATCCTTATTCATGGTAGCAAAATATGCTTCCTAATTCCTAATTTATTTTCACTATCCTTATTCACGGTAGAATAATATCCTTCCTAATTTCTAAATTATTTTCACTATCCTTATTCACGGTAGAATAATATCCTTCCCAATTTCTAAATTATTTTCACTATCCTTATTCACGGTAGAATAATATCCTTCCAAATTCCTAATTTATTTTCACTATCCTTATTCACGGTAGAATAATATCCTTCCTAATTCCTAATTTATTTTCACTATCCTTATTCACGGTAGAGTAATATCCTTCCCAATTTCTAAATTATTTTCACTATCCTTATTCATGGTAGCAAAATATGCTTCCTAATTCCTAATTTATTTTCACTATCCTTATTCACGGTAGAATAATATCCTTCCTACCTTATTCACGGTAGAATAATATCCTTCCCAATTTCTAAATTATTTTCACTATCCTTATTCATGGTAGCAAAATATGCTTCCTAATTCCTAAATTATTTTCACTATCCTTATTTACGGTAGAATAATATCCTTCCCAATTTCTAAATTATTTTCACTATCCTTATTCACGGTAGCAAAATATGCTTCCTAATTCTTAATTTATTTTCACTATCTTTATTCACGGTAGCAAAATATGCTTCCTAATTCCTAATTTATTTTCAATATCCTTATTCAAAATGTGCTTATTATTTCCTAATTTAATTTCACTACCCTTATTCAAAATATGCTTCCTAATTCTAATTTATTTCCTCTATCTTTTATCACGGTAGAAAAAAATGCTTCCTAAGTCCATTAATTTCATTATCCTTTCTCACAGTAGCAAAATAATCTTCTTAGTTTATTTTCACTATCCTTATTCCCAGTAGCAAAATATGCTGCCTGATTCCTGAGTTTTTTCACTATTCTTGTTCATGGTAGCAAGATATGCTTCGAGATTCTTGAATTTTTAAACTGTCCTTTTTCACGATAGAAGAATATCCTTCTAAGCTCTGAATCATTTACAGTGACTTTATTTTGCCAACACGTGGCGTGGAAGACAGGTCAATTGCAGAAGATAGAATTATTAGACCAGAGTTCGATGAAGCTCTAAAATCAATATCCATGGGTATAACGCCAGGTATTGACAATATTCCTGCCGAACTAATCAAGAATAGTGGGGATAGTACACTTAAATTGATATTCAAATTGATAGCAAGAATTTTCGAAGAAGGTAAATGGCCTCAGGAGTTTTATACCAGCGTCATCATTCCAATTCCAAAGAAGACTGTACCAGTTGAATGTAGTGACTATCGGACCATTAGCCTCATCCCTCCTGCATCAAAGATACTTCTGCAGATTTTGAGGAAAAGGATGGAAATATACATCGAACAGTATCTAGACAACTCTCAATTTGGTTTTCAAAAGAATATGTCTACACGTGATGCTATCGAGTCCTCGCGATGTCTTGAAAAAAAGATGTTAAGTGTAAACAGAAACCTTTACGTGTGCTTTGTGGACTTCAAAAAAGCATTTGATAAAGTCAGCTGGCACAAGCTGTTTCCTCTTCTGAATCAAATAGGATGTCCCCATCGATTAATCAGATTAATTTTTGATCTGTATATAAATCAAACTGCTGTTGTTCGGCTTGGAAATGACGTATCAGAACCCGCTAAGATCCACAAAGGTGTGCGACAGGGTTGTTTGCTGTCCCCTGGACTGTTCAATGCCTTCGATGAAGCTATAACAAAGTGGTATTTTAAAGGTTCTAATATGGGAGTGAAAGTTGGTGGAAGACTTATCCAGAATATTAAATTTGCTGATGATCTGGCATTACTTGCAGTAAATCCGCATACATTAACAAACATGTTGCAATGTTTAAATGATACAGCTACAGAATACGGAATGAAAATCAATTTTAAGAAGACCAAGATTCTGGTGATAAGTAAGCATCAACACCAACTAAATATTACCATAATTAAAGAACCAGTACAACAGGTCAGACGATTTAAATGCCTTGGTCAGATCTTCACAGAAGACCTACGATGTGAAGTTGAAATCAGGAGCCGTATAGCCACGGCCAAGCAGGGATTCTTTGAAAAGCATTCTCTAATTTGTCAACGCTCGATGTCCCTCAGCCTTAGTAAACAACTGGTTAAGACCTACATATGGCCAGTTGCAATGTACTGCAGTGAGACCTGTACAATGAATAGAGGTGAGATTAAACGACTAGAAGAGTTTGAGATGTGGTGTTAGCGCCGAATGGAAAAGATCAGCTGGGTAGAGAAAATGACCAACATAACGGTGCTGGATCGAATAAAGGAAAAACGGCAAATGATCCGCCAGATATATAGAAGGAGATCCACCTGGCTTGGCCACAAGTTACGACATGGTGGACTGATGATCGACATACTAGAAGGCAAAATACCTGGAAAACGCCCTCGCGGGAGACCATGGAACACTTTCATGAGATCTTTCCTTGATAGATCTGGCCTACGAAGTTATGAAGTGGTCAAAAGGACAGCACAAGACCGAACAACGTGGAAAAGACTCATTGTAGGGGCAGACCAGTCGCTTGACTGATAACATGATGATGATGATGATGATGAGTATAATATCCTTCCTTATTCCTGACTTTTTATATTGTTGTTATTCACGGTTGCAGAATATGTTTTAAGATTACTTTTGCAAATCTTCTCTTCACTTAATATTATTGGGTAGGGTATTGAGCACTTATTCCAACAGGTATGCTTCTTCCTTTATCTGCCTGATATTTCCGGTAGGTCAGATATATTGTTATAATTTTTAAATTTGATTTAAAAATCTTCTCAAAACTTGGATTCTTTTGGAATAAAATTGAAGTGAATACGTCGAACACTAAGGAAAAAAGTCTGCAGAATTGTCCAGCATGTAATCTATTAAACTCCTGATAATTTGCATATTATGAAATCTAATACTAATAAAGTGTTTAATTGATACAGAATACTCATTTGTAACAAGCTGGACACGTGGGAGATGATGGTCTTCCTATGATTTTCTTTTGATAGATAATTGTTGCTATGTATTCTCAGCACCATTGATGTGTCTTAAATATATAACTAATCCTCCAAGTTTATCATAGACTCAAGTCTAAATTCCTAGTACAGAACATAGAAATACATTTTTATCTAGCCATGGAAAGTAAAATCGTACTTCCTGCATTTTTAAATCCGTATTGAATATTGTTACCTGTGCTTTTGTGGATCTTCCAAAACTGTACATGACCCTCTTTTTCAAGGCACTGTATTTGATAGAGAAAGATATGCCCTGTAACTTTCAAAACGACTGTATTATGTTGATAGAGCTCCTTACACTCTCATTCCAGGTCTTAAACTTAGTCCATACTGTATACTTTTAATATTGAATTTAAATTACAGAAGGAGTATTTTCTTGAGTCCATCTCCTGGTGTAGTGGCTGGAGGTTCAGGTTAGATTCCTGGCTCTATCAAGGAATGTAATTCTAGTCTGAGGGCTGGAACGGGATACACTTAGTCTCGTGAGGCAAAACAGAGAAGAAGCTGGTTCGATTCTCCTTTCAGTCTTACTGGAAGTCATTTTCCGTCGTTTACCACGTTTACTCCAGGAAAATGCCAGGATGGTTCCTAACTTAAGACCACGGCCGCCTCCATCACAATTCTCATCTGAATTACTAATACACACACTATTAGAGCCGGCACAATAACACGTGGTTTAAATGACTACGATGTCCATGCCCCTCAAATCTGATAACAACAAACTGTTTTTATGAGACGCTAATTCTCCTGTGCTTATTGTTAAGCAAGCAGTGGCCCGAGTTGGATTGGGTGATGGGACCACGCGTTTTCCTGACCAGCCGGCAGCAGCCTGGCAGCCCCACTTCAGCAAAACACTCGCCCTGTATAACCCTTATGTAATTTCGTGTAAAAGATTTCCTTTCTGTATTGGATATTCAATAATAATAATTATTATTATTATCTGCATACAGAATGAACGACAATAGACTTAACAATCAGATATTTGAATACTTTTGGAGGAAAATGACCACTACAGTCTGGATTAAGTAAACACAGAAGGGTATGGAAAAGATCAACAACTAAGAGGCCCAATTGTTAAACAGAGATACATTTAGAAACATGGTGACAAATTTAGACAGGGGTTCCAGGCGTGGAAGGACAAGAGACCGGAAGAGCCTGGACAGAACAACAACAAAATCAGGCGAGCAAAAGCGAGAAGGAGTACTGCGCCCATAGAAAGCTCCGCACGTGGAAAAAGAAATAAGGTTGTAGCGTGATCCTAAGTGATCAATTCACTTGTAAAAATAATAATATTAGTAATAATCATTTCTTCGAAAGAAGGTGTTAAGTATGGAAGGATTCCAGGGAAGAGTGGAAAATAAACCTGGGGATTATTATTTAGTTAGCGTATGGCTTTACAGATAAATATGTAATTTTGCACCGAATAAATAGTAGGCCTATACACAATACCATATCCTCTTTTGAATTTCCCCTTTTCAACAACTGACAAAGTATTCCAAGTTATGCTATTAATTTGGTTTTACCCATTTTAAATCAACAAAACAAACATATATTGCTTAAATTTATATTTAAAAATCAATAATTCACACAAGGGCGCTCCAAGGATTATAACCTCCTACTTGAAGTTTTGGCGTGTTGCTGCTTTAAAAATCCAAACAGAAGCAGCTATTTAAATTGATAAAGTTGTGACGGCGTTGTTACTGGCGGTTGTTTAGTTATATTCCATGTTCATTATTGTATCTTGACCGGGAGAGAGATATGTCCGGTCACCTGTTAGCTGTTGCTCGCTCAGCACCATCCAGGGGTCACGAGTAGGGTACTTTCAGGTGAAAACTACGGACGTGAGCAACAATGGAGAAGTGGTCTGAGGACAGAAAGAAGCAGCATATTCTAATAATGAAGAAATGTTGTGAAGACCGGAAGAGAAAACCACAAACAGTGAAGAATTGAAATTGGCACGTGGTCTATAGCAGCCCTTATCGGAAAGAAGAAGAAGAACTATAATCATCTCACACGGTAGTTATTTTTATATGTTTAGTGTAAATGATACATTGAAAGTATAGCCTACATTATGTTAGTTATTTGAATTTTCATTTATGATGCCAAAATCATTTTCAAAAACCTAACTTCATAGGATTTTGACCAAGAGGTGCATTTCTTTGTAGCCTCAATTTTTGTTTGTACTGTAACCAATATGGAAGCTAGGGAAGGGTTCATCAAAAAGATAGCTTGCCACGGTGGGTGAGTGGATAGCGTGTCGGTCTACTAACCGCAAGATTGCAGGTTCGCTCCTGGCCGTGGTAAGTTATTTTTGAAAGGCGGCAAAAATATGACATGCATGTGATACGTTGTTGGCATGTCAAAGAACCCATTTGAATTCAGTAGGCCGTGTTCATAATGGCAAAATTAATCTCGGGAGTTTCCTAATTTCTCTACTAGAAAGCACTAGAGTGTTCAATGAGATTAGATGTCTAACCTCCTTAACTTTTATAGTGATTCAAATCAACGAAATTCGACATGCAAGCTACCCTCTGGGTGTCAAATTACAAAGCTTGCACCCGGCATCCGAGGCCATACGATATTATTATATCAAAAAGATTCCTAGTTACTTACTAGTAACACTTCGCTCTTATACTTGCTACATTTCCCTTGTGTGTCGACACTCTTACAGCCTCCAGTTGGAGGTTTTATCACCGAGGTGTAATTTGGTGGGCGTGTCTTTCACGCCTTAATCGTGCGTCTTACACAGAGTGCTGACCGCTTTGTAAAAGGAAGGAGCAATTCTTGTAGGAAAGTTAAAAGCTCTCAAAGGGAGGTCTCTCCACCTCTGACGTTGCTTTCACTGAAGCTGAATCTTACGGTCTGTGACCACTAACTTCCTTTCCCTTTTTCCCCTACAGGGCCAAATGTTAGCGTTCACCTGCTGAACTTAAGTTAGAAGAAAATTTTGTAGATCATAAGACATCTGTTGCTGTTAAATCATATTAGGAACTTGGAAAATCGTGGTCTTCAGCGTATTTGAGTGTGTATATGAGGTATCTCTTAATCTGAGTTCTGTATCGACAGCAGTGGTGTTCGTTTGTGTTTAAGCTTAAGTAATCGAGTTGCTTTCCTGGGATTTGAAATAACGTATGAGCATTTTTCTAGTGAGATTGTGAAAAATCACGCAGAAATGAAAATACCTACTTTTTCTTCACTAAAGAGAATACCATATCATGGACTTCAACCTTCTGAACATCTTTCAATCCATGAAACGGTTTGTACTTTCATGTCCCGTGGCATAGCTCTACTCGTTAAATCGAGCACCACGGCTGTGATGGCAGCTGAAGAAAGTCAGTAGATAGAAGTTTCGAATCCCGGCGCTGATAGCAGCTATCCTGAGTATGTTTTTCCCCGGGTTTTTCCACACTCCCTACAGGAAAATCAGCATAGTACCTTACTTCAACTCCGGAGGCACCTACTCAAATCCCTGTCCCTATTGCATTTACACACTACAGTCATCACAGAAACACAGGTTATCGGACATTTTCAACACACACCCAACTACCTAACTGGGTTGATGATCAAAATGTCCCAAGTCCTTAAAATGGATTAACAAGAACATCAGTACAGTATCTGTAGAAGAGAAAGACGTGTCGAGGATATATTTGTATAATTCCAAGCATGTATACGCATAACAAATACATTCGTAACATTGTAACTTGATAGAGCATTTATAAATAGCCCAATATCGCCTACAAATTTTGCTACTCACTACCAATTGCAGTGGTAGATTTCTTTACGAGCCATAAATCCATAGCATGGGCCCGCCGGCTTTACTTCCACTCAGAAGGAAGGCATACTGAAGGATTTTATCGGTCATAAAAATCCGACGACTTCGGCAGGGTTTGAACCCGCGATCTTGGGCACAGCAGTTCAGAAAGCTACCGACTACGCCACCGAGGCCCGTTTTAGAGTTCTTATAGAAACGTATAGATGACGCTACTGACATAATATACATACAGAAACAAACAATACGTAAC
The DNA here is from genome assembly GCA_946902985.2 of Meconema thalassinum. NCBI lineage: Eukaryota > Metazoa > Arthropoda > Insecta > Orthoptera > Tettigoniidae > Meconema > Meconema thalassinum. The sequence goes on from OX336390.1 coordinate 154,955,848, forward strand.
TAAGAGCTTGCGTTCTTATAGCAACGTTTAGATGGCACTACTGACTTAGTATATTAAACATAAATAAATAACACTCGATGATATGGTTACTATGGTGTCGGGAAATTGATGACACTAATTCCAGGTATATCCCTGGACCCAAAACATGTCCATATTGAGACTGCTGATGGCTGATCTTGATAGGTCTGGTTTAAGAGAATATAATTATGTTCATTATAGAAACACAGAGACTCCCCATGAAACGTGCGACGTGTAATGAGGAGTCATCCTCAAAACAAAGGGACGAGGGGGAATTGGTAGCAAGAAGTTCCGTGAATAACTAAAGCCTATTTTCATATATCCTACTGTCTGGCTCCATAGCTAATTGGTTAGCCTGCTAGGCTTTAGCCCGAAGGGTTCCGTGTTCGATTCCCGGCCGGGCCATTAGGGAATTTAACCTCTTGGGGTTAATTCCCGTGGCCCAGGGACTGGGTGTATGTGACTTCTTCATCATCACTTCATCCTCATTACGACGCGCAGATGGTTAAATCGCGAGATAATTCTATTAAAATGTTTCAACTTCGCTTATGCGCCATGTTCGTTTTGCACTTTAAAAGGTTCTTGAAAGTTACATAGATTAAATCACGGCCGACTGAATGCGCTCATACCGGCCTAGACAATGAGACCTTATGAAATCTTGTTAGTTACTCAACTGCTCACACAGCGCTGTTCACCAAGCATTGCACGACTAAGACTTATCTCTACTTAGTGTAAAACGAAGTCCCCGATTCTTGGATATCACGGGTAATCTCGAGAACCACTGGATGGATTTTGATGCGGCTTTCACCATTCTGTACAGGTAATATCGAGGAAGATTTCTGTAGAAAATAATTTATTTATGATCAAAGGGAGCCAAGCAGTAACGATTTTAGATTTCAGTGAATAGGTCGAAGAAAGAACTTGACGTCCGTGCGCTTTTTAAGCTTACGCTGGACAATCCGTTAAAAATATCAATATACTATGAGTGTAAGAATTGTTCAGCATGAAAAATTGTACAAAAAAGTCCGCGTGAGCATATCTCTATCTTCGATACATCGCCCACTATAAGTGTTTTTAGTTTGGACGGGAGGGGGATTTGGCTTGCACCTCGCCATTCTTAAATTACGTCTGACAGGAATTCCTTGCACATTCATAACTGTTCCCGGGCGAAGCCGGGGCGGGTTGCTAGTGACACTATTATATTATCATTATAATTCCCACAATATCAGAATGCAAATTATATCACAAAATAAAATAGCGTGCTAATAAATCTAAGAGAAATTAGACATACCTTGCACCTCGTTACAGTTGAATTCGATCAGAATCACTCGGTTTTCATTAAAGTTTATGCATTTTTCTGCTGAACGGTTTGGAAGTTCGGCAACAGGAAACTAAGACTGTTATTTACTTAAAATATTCATTTTTGTATTTTTGTACTATTTGTGTTCGTGATTTCATTACATTGTCAGAATTACCGACAGTAGTGGCTACGCAGGCTAAAGCGCAGCGTTAGGCCATGGGGCCAAGATCTCTGCTGACTCGGTAGACGCGTGTGATCGAGCCCCACCGTCGGCCGCCCTTGAAATGATTTTCCGTGGTTTCCCATTTTTCAACACCAGGCAAATGCTGGGACGGTACCTTCTAACAGGCCACGCCCGCTTCCTTCCACATCCTTGCCCAGTTTCATTCATCTTCATCCATTCCATCTCTCATCCTGACGCGCAGGTCGCCCACGGGCGTCGACTAGAAAGACCTGCACTCGGCCTCTCAGGAGGCCACACGAAAAAAAAAATGTCAGAATTAATGCTTTAATTAGTAGGGTATAATATTCAGTGTACCTATTATAAATAAAAACCGTGAGGTTTCTCACCTCCCCATATTACGAAACCCGGTTGCCTAATACGGGGAAAGTGCACTTTTAAAGTTAACAATAATATCAGAGGATATTACAACATCAAACGTGCCCATATTTGTAATATACATAGTATATCGCCTGAGGTTTACATTGGTGAGAAAACCAAAATTATTCCGTTCCTTCTTATGTCTAATGTGAGCCCTATAAAAAAACCTCCCCATATTTGGCGACTTTCCTCTGCCCATTTTTAGAAGATACCTTATGCACTGGACAGCTGAATCCGTGATTAATTGTATAGGTAGCTTCGTAAGTCTCAGAACTCAGGAAGTCCTTTCTAGCAGCGTTACTAGCAGCTTTCAAAGTTCCAAGGTAAGAAAGAAAATATTCCTCTAGTCAGTTTAGGCGACTGACATTTAATGAGAAAAAATGCCCTTTATCTGGATTTCTAGACTGAATATGATGATATGTGATGCTTACGTCATGCTTAGCGAACCATTTATTAACGTTTTTCAAAAAAAATATGGTTGCTTCTGCGTCCATGAATGTGTACGCTTCCGGGTGCATGCCTATATTTTCGTTCAGTGTACTAATGGCACCAATAACTTCTGACGAGAACACTTCCTTGGCACGCCGAACATTCATTTTTTCAAATTTAGTGGGTTCGATGTGTTTTTTAGTGAGGTGTCTGACCGGTTTGACGATCTCACCCTTTTGCATTGTGTATAGTAATGACAAGTATTTCCCTGAAATTATTCCAGTACCATCAGTCATCTCTCGTTACAGAAACTGCGTTCTAATGGTTTTTTTTAATGTGACAATTATCAAAACTAGGGAATACATTCCTAGACTCGTCGTATGGGTGATTGACCATTGGTTGCAAATTCCCTCCCCCTAAATGCCTCATCATTGTAGTGTTAGTTTTGTGATTATCAGAGACAGTTATTATAATTATGAAACCGCATTGTTCAACCTCGAGAATAACGTCCAGCAGGAGTTTACGTAAGGCCCGTCCTGACAGCTGCTTCGTGAAAAAGAAGGCACACGGTATCTGATAATTTGTCGAAAGATCTCTTAGCACAAAACACAACACACGATTAGCTGCTACTTGTTCCCCTCCCGGCAAACTAAAAACACTTATAGTGGGCGATGTATCGAAGATAGAGATATGCTCTCACGGACTTTTTTGTAGAATTTCTCACGCTGATCAATTCTTACACTCATAATATAATGATATTTTTAACGGTTCGCCCAGCGTAAGCTTAAAAAGCGCACGGACGCCAGGCTATTTTTCGACCTTTTCACTGAAATCGTTACTGCTTGGCTCCCTTTGGTCATAAATAAATTATTTTCTACACAAATCTTCCTCGAGATCACCTTTACAGAATGGTGAAAGCAGCATCAAAATCCATCCAGTGGTTCTTGAGATTACACATTTAATATACGTACTGTACTGTTGATTCCTTATCGCGCCTATAATGGGAGGGGAGTGCGCTCTACCGGCAACGAGTAGAAACTTTCCAATTACATGTTATACATGGGTTCTGACTGGGAATGTCAAGGCCGGTATAGAGCGCAGCTCGTATTCAGTCGGCCGTGATTAAATTGTAGTAGTGCCCTTTATCACCGTACACAATTTCAGTATGCCTTCCTTCGGCGGTCGTAGATTTATGGCACGTTAAAAACCGTCCACTAATTACACCTGTGTGAAGTTAAATTGTAGTCTATAGGTTAAGAATGTAAACAACGCTTTTAGGTTTCTACGTTCGTTGCCAAGGGCCGACTGCGGTGGCGTCTAGTAGCTAAGTTCGGAACTAGGCCTAGTAGTCGTTGACGTGGCGTTTGGCGGCAAAAGTTGGGACTATTTGAAAAATTCCAAGTTTCAGTCCTTACTTGAATTAAAAAACACATACTCACACTAATACAGCCATCACAATTAACACCGGTTATCAGACAGATTCTACATACACCCAAAGTACACGGGGCTACATTACCGCGCTGTCGCAGCCCCTAAACTGAGGAACCAACCAACCAAAATTTCAGGGTGATATCGGTATTAGTTTCAGAGATAGAGAATTCTGGTAAAATATTTCGCACAGCTGCCATTTTTGGATTGGTGAGACGTAAGAAAATTTGAAGGGCACGGTCGGGGTAGACTGAAATAGAGCTATGACCTTACCGTGTTTCATTGAAATTGGTCCATCCTTTTAGCTGTCATTAAGGGGTGGGGGGGGTGGGGGGGGGACGACGACGACGACACACATACGGACACACTCACACACGGAAAAAATGTGATCTCATAAGCCTATTTTTCATAAATGAAAATATGCTAAAATCATGTGAAAATATGCTATATCAGAGCCAATAAACCTCAATCCAGACCTCAAGTATTCTCACTCTCTACTCACTGAGACGTCGAAGAGAGAATTTACTCTTAACTTAGCATTTCTACCTGTACCCCTCTTCAGTGTTCATGGGGCACGTATTGAGACTCCAGTCACAAAGTCCTTGAATTCGATTCACTGCCCTGTCAAGAAATGCAATTCTAGTCTGAGGGTTGGAACGGGATGCACTCAGTCTCATGAGGCAGAACTGTTGTTGTTGTTGATTCATGCTGGGCTTGCGACATTGTGGTCATTTAGTCCGGTTAATACCGCGTATTCAGCGTATGGATGTGGCGGCCCCATCGCCCAGTGGCGCAATAAGCCACTAGAGTATTGGCGGGAAAGCCATACCTTAGTGGGTAAGGAGGAAATGCTTTCCCAAACCTTGATGGGGTACCTATCTCTAGGGGATAAATATGGAGGATGGGATGGAAACCCAACAAACCTCTAATCACCCATGTGGAGGTATTGAACCCTTTACCCTATGTTGGTTAAATGATTCTACTTTTTATTTCTTCAATTAATAAATATTTCAACCAGCATCATGAAAGTAGCCAGACAGTGATGAGGAAATTTCAAGCATTTGTTGGAGACAGTAGGGACATACCTGCAACAGTTTAACAAAAGGCTAAATACTTGAGCTATGAAAAGAAATAGCATAGCTATGTATCACGAAGGACAGGTGTGGCTACCTCAAATTTAGAAGCGACGCGCGGTGAGACATGGTTCTGGTATGTTCATTGTGATATTCGCGCCTAGAAGAAATATGATGCAGTAACGTGAATGGCTGATGAAGAAAATGGACACTCCCAAGACGCCAAGATCTACTAGAAACCGCCAAATTACAGAAAATGGAGAACCAATGAGAAGAGAATGCCTACTTGCGCGCCAACTCCGGCTGGGGTACGCGGCGGCTAGCATTCACGCGGGAAATCGCCTAGACAAAATCTCTACGATCGATTCTAGGATTAATGGGCATATTCTTGACCTGTGCAATATTACGAGTTCAGTGATAGTTATTTAATTCCTGTATCACAATTATTTCGAGAAACTTTTACATAAAATCCCCCTCCATCTAGACCCAAGGGCCAGTTCATTTATAAGTGTGTCGAAGAGCCAAGACATTGACTTTTATTCCGTGTGTCGAGGACACAAGATTATTATTCTGTTCGTCTGAGGACGTAGACTTTTATTCTGTGTGTCGAGGACACAAGCTATTCATTGTAAAGTGTTAAATTCAGTGATAGATAGTCATAGTACTATAGTTATAGGGGAAGTATCGTCGATAATTCGCCAACGAACAGTGACAGGGAATTTAGTACCTGAACAAGCGAATTTAGTAGTCAGACATAAAGTGTATAATAACCTAATTTTTGTATCAGCGCAAGGATGACATCGATGAATGCAGAGGAAGTTTGGAATTCTCAACACTCCGTCCAGATGGCTGATATGAGATAAAGAACCATCCAGTTGGGGAATGGCGTCTGATGTTCTTTGACGGGTGACTACAAAAAGAGATGAGTACATAATAATATTTTATTATTTGTTAAATTAACTTATGGTTTATGGGACATATTTTTGTAAATACTTTGCTTGTGTGATTAATGTAGTATATTTAGTTTGATCTGACACATTTTTGTATGGAAGCAGCTCGCACAATAGTAGTTGATGGAAGGTTCTTTTCTTTGTGTTGTGTTAACTAACGTAGCTATGTGAACGGCCGTGTTCGCCTATGTTACGAAGTGCGGTTAAAAACGTCTCTCGGAGATATGTCGTGTTTCAGAAGTAGGACTGAATTAATATAATTATAAAGTAGATTGGAGGGTAATTAAAATTTTGTTGAGATTTATTATTGATCAGATTCAGTGTGATTATTGCCTTTTGGAGCAATGTAATTTGTGACGAAGAGTATTCAGCTCTATCGTAAGTTTTAAATATTGTGTTAAATGTTTGCGAGCTCTAATTCAGCAGACCCGTGTGAAAGGCGTTATGTCAGTCCCAGATGTGTGTATTGTGAGTATATTTTTATGGTATTACAAGCGGGAATTTCAGCAGAGACTGATTTCTGTCAGCTTGGTACCAGATTCATATTGTATCCTTGCGAGGACAATTATGGATATGTGATTATTGTCTGACCATATGTTGAGTTAGAGGAGATGTTAGTTGCTGTTGATTCCTTGAGATAACAGTCCAGCTGGTCGGCTATTTATATACACTGGAAGGGGGACATGACAGGTATTGAGGAAAGGGTGAGTTGTTGTCACAAGGGCTGGCTGAGTTTCGCAAGCAAGCTCATCATTAGTGGAGTGCACGTCTGGCTCCCAATTACTTGAAAATAAATATAAATGTGAGAAACTGATCAATGGTAATTTTTTTTAAATAAATGGGAGTTGCCTACGAAACACGATAACCTTCGAAGCGTTTCGTTAACATGCAATTTTGTTAATATAAAGTAATCTTAACCACTCAGGTTGTTTGTTGTTGTTGGTTTATTCTATGTTTATTTTCCATGTCAGTGACCCGTGAGTCACGTGCGGCGCTGTGTTTCCTTGTTGTTGAGCATCTGGCCATTGTGGCAGCTCATTTGGTTAAGTGTGTCACCACACTAATAAGGGTCTCAGAGAGATGCCTGTAAATCGTAGAGTTGTAATATGTGTGTCAGAATTAGATTTAAGGATTTTTATTAAAGTTATGCCCATATCCATAAAAGTTGATTTACGAGATGATTGTTCGTGAGCACCGTGGCTGTTAACCCGTTGTGAACGAACGATCATCCAAGTACTCATTTCTCGTAGATAGTCATCACGCGAACATAAATTCAAATGCAAGGTAGTGGAACTTGGATCCACATTTTATTAGAAAAAGGGGAGATCCATCTGACTCCTCAAAGTGATAAATATTCCTGTCAGGGAAAAATTCAGGGAGGATTTTGTTTATTTTTGTTTGTTTGATTCTTTTATGCACAAATTAGTTATTAAATCTTGTTATTATCTTACGTTTTGTCTCCTTACTTTCTTAATTATAGTTTTTATCCTATAACCCTTGCCTCAGAAAAGCACGTTGTTTGGCGGACGTAAACACCACACTATGAACTGAACGCGACCCCTTGATCTAAGATTCTTGCATTAAACACTGCTATTCTGAAGGGTTCATAGGTGAAAACTGGCGCGGCCAACGGTGGGGCTATTCACTGTGGTGTAACGGGGAGATTACACATGTCAATAGTGGCGTATTTGAGTAAAACTGGCATGCCGCAAGTGCAGGCAGATATGACAGTATTTAATCACCGGGAAGTGATATTTTATTAAAAGTAGTTGAGGCGAAGTGGATACCGCCAAATGTGTGAAAGATAAATTAAAATCAGGAGTTTGCAATGTAAAATACGGTTCACGTTGTTGTCTTTTAAATTAAAGTAAAATTAAGATGTGATACCGGGCGCCCAATGATAAAGTTAAAACTAGATTTGTGTAGAAAGTCAAACTCATGGAAATATTAGGAGGCTGTAGCCTAAAATGACAATTAATACTTTGTTAATTAGTCAGTGTTAATATCAGATCAGGATAACTGTTTAATGACTAAATATGTGCTTGGGGTTAAAATTAAATTGAGTAAAACTAGAACTACTCAGAGATGCAATCAACTAATGGGATTAAAGGTAAAAATAAATGAACTGAGTAGGATAAAGAAATTAAACGTGCATTGGATTTATGTGCGTGTCAAAGGGCATTGGCGCATGCCATTTCCCATATGTCTCATATAAATTATAAAACATGGCAACGGTGGCGCAGATCCAGGAGATCATTGAGAGTGCAGCGAGGAGAACGCAGGAATTGTTGGATACTAAACTAGCAGAACAGAGTCAATCTATAAACACTAGTATGTTAGAGCAAAGTGAAGCGTTGAATACAAAATTATCTGAACAAATAAACACTAGTATGTTAGAGCAAAGTGAAGCGTTGAATACAAAATTATCTGAACAAATAAACACTAGTATGTTAGAGCAAAGTGAATCGCTAAATACGAAAATGTCAGAGCAAAGTGAATCGCTAAAAATTAAACTGTCAGAACAAAGTGAATCGCTAAATACGAAAATGTCAGAACAAAGTAAATCGCTAAATACTAAACTGTTAGAACAAAGTGAATCATTGCGGACACAGTTAAATAACAGTAGAATTGAACAAAATGAATATCAGGCGGAACAAGCTAGGTTATTAAAGAGTGAAATTAATGACACTATAAATTCACAGTTAGAGGCGCAAAATAATAAAAACACGAACCAATTAGCTTCGTTAACCGCAGAGATGAAAGAGCACACAAACCAACAGATGATATTATTGGCCCTTGATGTAAGAAAAAATAATGAGAAACAATTAGAGCAGATTGAAAAAATAGAAAGTATTTTTGATAAAAAACTTAGCATTCTCGATTAAACGGTGTTAGCTAAATTAGAGCAGATTGAAATAGCATGCACAATGAATACAAGCGAGGTCAAAATAGCTCAGGATAAGTTGGAAGGACGATTCAAGGAGATGGAGAAAAGTGGCAGGGTCATTCAACGACAAATATCAGCAGTAGATGAGAACATATCCGGCATAATTAAAGATATGGACCGTCTCGAGATAAAATCAGCGGAACAGTGGAAAAGCCTAGAAACGGAACAAGAACAATTTAAGAGTACATTAGACGAAAGGCTAAGCCAGATAGAAAATAATCAGGATGAAAATAAGAGCCAGATAGAAGAAAAAATAAGCACGATTAAAGAACAGATCAGGAAAGATTGGAAGAAAATGAATATTGATTCTAAAGAGGAAAGATCCACCATTCTTAAAACAGTAGGCGAAAACCACACGCGTATTCAAGCTTTGGAGCAAGAAGTAAAAAATAAACTTAAAGAGCAGACAGACAGGATCATTAAAGCCGAACTCCGCTCATTAGAACAATCATCTATATTTAAAACGGGAGCATTGAAAGACAAGCAGGATGACTCACATAGTTCCCAACCCAGCATAGCAGGAAGTCAGACTCAAGCAGAGAGCCCATTAACAACAAACACGGAAGGATTTCGCAAGAACGTAGATAGGAGCTCAACACCACAGGACGGTCATCAGCCCACACAACTTATTCAAGTAATTCGCTCAAATGACTACAAGCCGCAGAAATACACAGAAAATTCAGGGGTAACGCCTAAGGCCTTTATCAAAGAGATTGAAGACCATTTCAATGACACTGGGGTACCTGAAGCACGTAGATTGAGAATGATGGAGAGATTTTTATCAGGAAATGTTCTCACCTGGTTTTTAAGTTTCAAATATACATTTGGAACCATGTCAGACTTTAATTTAGCGTTTCTGCACAAATACTGGTCTCCCGCCATACAACAGAGTTTAAGAATGGAGCTTTACTCTAGAAAATATCAAACTACCCAGCAGACAAAATACTCAGATTTCTTTAACATGCAAATGCTAAAATTTCGCGACCTAGATTACCCATTAAACGAAGCAGATTTGGTGATGACAATAGCAAGGCAAACGCCAGTTAATGTACAGCAAGTACTAGTCGCAGCAAACGTTAGTACGGCCCTACATGCAGAGCAGATATTACGGCAAATAGATGAGACCACATCTCATAGTCATTTTAGAGGAGGAAGACAACTGGAATTAGTCAACACCACAGAGGTCGTAAAAACAAAACAGGGAAATACTAAAACGCAGGGTACTAATACAAGCACCTCTACACCTAGGCGAAACCAGGAAGAAGGGGAAAACAGACCATATCAGCGTAACGAAAATCACTACAACAATAGATACCAGGGTAACAATAGATACCAACAGAGAGGATATCAACAATGGCGTGATAATCGAAGGAATGACAGGCCTTATGGAAGATACGGTGATTACAATGCCAATCAAAGATGGAAAGGAAGGAGAGATCAAAATCAAGGAGATCAACGTAACTATCGAGATGACTGGGATGATAGGCACGCTCAATCACAAAATTACTTAGAGGAGTTACACGCTAGTCAAGGTGGAGAACTAGGAAGATGGGAAAAGGCCATTGGGAACAGAAAGAACCCAGATACACATACTGAGGAAGCTGGAAGTCTACTGAGACAAGAGGAATATCAAGGACATGAGCGACAGAAGGATGATGGGAGTCGAAATGGAGCTAAAAAAAATGTTAATTTTGGATCAAGGAGACAGTCTCCAAACACAACAGTCGGAAGTTGAAGATGGATGGATAGTAGCGAACATACAAGAATGGATTGCTTTACCAGAAGACTGCCTGGAGGAGACGGTGAAACCACGGAACGATGAAATTAGGCAATTACCCATTATTTACGCAAGGATTGGTGGAATGAATATAAGATGTTTATTGGATACGGGGTCACAGATCAGTCTAGTATCGGAGGCCTTGGTTCGAGAGTTGGGACGGACTCAGAATATTCCTGTAATTCCGGTACCACAGCTCAAAGTGAGGGGTGTTATTCCTGAACGCACCGTCACTTGTAAACGTCAGGCATACTTAGAGCTGAACATATTGGAACATACTTTTGGGCAAACATTCATTATCATGGCAAAGATGAATTTCAATATAATTCTTGGTGCAAATTTCATTTGTGACTATCAAGCAGTGATAGATTTACACAAGAATACAGTCAGTTTTAGAGAATATGACCAGCTGAAAAACGTGGGATTGCATATGGATGAAATCACTACCGGAAGAGATGTAAATTCTTGGGCATTGGAAGCAATATCAGAAGAGACGGAAGAGGAGGTACGAAAGGCGGAAGATAACATCGTAGAAGGGGCTGTTGTGGAACTAGATGAGGAGATAGAATCCCAGGAGATATGGTCTTTATTAACAGAAGGAGATGACAGCGATGCACAATTTGACATTCAACTTGGGGGTGAACACAGAAAACAGTTGGAAGAGATTTTAAGGAAGCACAAAACAGTATTTGATACAGTACCTGGGAAAATTTTAAATTTCAAGTACTCTATGCAAGTCGAGGACTGGTCACCTTTCAAAAGCAGATTGTACCCAATTCCTGAAAAATATCGTGGTCAAGTTAAAATCATTATAGATGAGATGTTAGAAGCTGGAGTGATAAGGAAGACACCTACACCTTATCTAAATGCGATTTTGGCAGTCACAAAACCAAATGGATCTATTAGACTTTGTTTAGATGCCAGAAATCTCAACATGAGACTCATTTTTCCTGAGTATGACAGAGCGCCAATTATCAGAGACGTATTAAAAGGCTTTAAAAACAAGAGCATTTATTCATCAGTCGATCTGACGAGCTCGTTCCACCATCTTGAATTGGATGAGAAGTCACAGCTTCTAACTGGCTTCTTATTCGATAACCAGACATTTTGTTTCGTCAGAATGCCTTTTGGAGTCAAAACAGCGGGCTGTGCTTTAATCCGAGCACTGGACCGGAACCTAACCGAGGAAGTAAAGGAGATGACGGTGCGATACATTGACGACATTTTGTTGGCATCAGACAACATTGAAACTCACATGGCAAATTTAGATAAAGTAATGGGCAACTTAAATGCATCGAATTTCAAAGTAAACCTGAAGAAATCGCATTTCTTCAAGAGCAAGATCTTATATTTGGGTCACGTCATTGACAAGGAGGGAGTGAAGCCAAACCCAGCTAAGATTGAAGCGATAAAGAATTTCCCTACACCAACGAGAGTCAAGCACATTCGGGCTTTCTTAGGCGTAACGGGATTCTTTAAAGAAAACTGTCCAGGTTATACGGAGACTGTAGCTCCAATGCAAGAAATGTTAAAGAAAAATAACAAATGGTCATGGAATGCGGAATGTGAGAAGGCATTCCAAGCAACAAAACAGCTATTGGAAAACTGCATTAAATTAGGATATCCAGATTTCAAGCTCAAATTTATAATCCAAGCGGATGCTTCACTAATTGGGATAGGTGCTATGCTCTACCAAGAGGATCCAGCGAACCTGCAGCACAAAACATATTTGGCATTTGTCAGTCGAAAATTGCGTAAGCACGAGCGAAATTATACTGTAACCGAGCTAGAATTGTTGGCCATCCTTCATGCGCTCCAACAATGGAAACGAATAATCTATGGTTACCCTATTGTTGTCAGAACTGACCACAAAGCACTAACATTCTTGTTTAAGACGTCAATGGCAAGCGAACGTGTGACACGTTGGTCTATATACATTCAGCAGTTCAGCATTGAAATTGAACATTGTCCAGGGAAGATGAACGTGATACCGGATGCACTCAGCAGGAACCCAGAGCCTGATAATGAAGAAACAGCGATGGTACAACACTTGGAGTTAACACCGAAGGACCGGGAATTCTTGGAGGAGTTACGTAAGATACAGCGAGAACAGGAAGCGGAACCATGGATGATGCTATTAATTAAATACTTCAAAAAGCAACTACCTACAGGAACACCTGCATTTCGAGAAGCGAAAGCCAAAGAAGGAAGATATGTTTATGTCAACAATTTGCTGCACAAATGGGTAGATAATGACCACACCAAGTTACGCATATTAGTACCTGCATCGTTACAACGAGGATTGACATGGCATACGCACGAAAGTTACGGTCACGTGGGCTTAGACAAGTGCGAAGCGACAATAGGAGAGACATTTACATGGCCACGTATGAGAACAACTATATGTGACGTCATTACAACTTGTGACCCGTGTCAGAGAACAAAGCCAAATAATTATTTACTGAGGCAATATCCTAGACCATTGCTACCTCAGAAACCATGTGAGCTACTGGCGATGGACTGTCTTGGTCAAATTCCGAAGGGAAGGAGAGGTTGCCGTCATTTGCTAGTGTGCATTGATGTATTTTCTAAGTTTGTAGTACTATGCCCTATTCAGAAAACCACATCGAAGCAGGTACTCAGTCGCATTCGTAATAGAGTTATTCCAACCCTTGGAAAACCAGAGTTTATATTATCAGATCACGGCAGTTATTTCACAAGCGCCGAATTCAAGAAAGGAATGGAAGTCATGGGTATAAAACATGTTTTAAGCAGTATCCGACATGCCCAAGCAAATCCAAGCGAGAGAGTAATTAAATCTGTAACTTCATATTTGAGAATCTTCATTCCGAACGAACACCACAAATGGGTCGATAAAATTAAGGACGTAGAGACATGCATGAATTCTACCAGGCACGAGTCAACAGGACAAATCCCTATGGTCCTACACAAGAACGAGTATCCAGTAAGAACGTGGAAAAGCATCATTAACTGTCCACAAGATCCCATGATAGCACCAGACCTGCGAATTGAAAGAACGAGAGCATACATGAGAAAACAAGCAGACCGCAGATTACGGCGAGTAAGAAATAAGAGGTTCCACGGTGATCTTGAAGTCAACCAGCTCGTTTTGGTAAAACGACCTGCTACATCGGACCCAGAAAAGAAAATCTTTAGTAAATTCTGCGAGAAATTCATAGGACCCTATTCTATCGTAAGAAACCTTGGAAATAATGCTTACAGAGTGAAAGAATTGAGCACAGGAACAATGTCAGTTTACAACGCTGCCAACCTAAAAAAATATCGTCGAAGTGAACCATGGTAGCGCCGAAATAATGACGCTGTTTGAATATACGGACGTCCTACTATCAACAAAGTCAACGGGGAGCAGTTGAGTACGGCACGTGGTGAAGGAGGAAGTAGAGCTGTTGTTGACAAACATTAACGAGGCGAGCAAGGTGTTGCCGCAGGCATCAGAGCGTCACGCAAGAGTGGAAGGGGAAAATACAAGCAGGATATGAAAACGAGTAAATGCCATTGAAGACAGGAGCGGCTAGACCAAGTAAGAAAAAGGGGTGATTCTGGAAATAAAACAAATTGGTCTACGGATGTATTGTAAAATTGTCGACTTTATTCCTAAGTTCGAAATTTTGTGAGTGGGAGAGTTGTGAACCCTTTACCCTATGTTGGTTAAATGATTCTACTTTTTATTTCTTCAATTAATAAATATTTCAACCAGCATCATGAAAGTAGCCAGACAGTGATGAGGAAATTTCAAGCATTTGTTGGAGACAGTAGGGACATACCTGCAACAGTTTAACAAAAGGCTAAATACTTGAGCTATGAAAAGAAATAGCATAGCTATGTATCACGAAGGACAGGTGTGGCTACCTCAATTTTAGAAGCGACGCGCGGTGAGACATGGTTCTGGTATGTTCATTGTGATATTCACGCCTAGAAGAAATATGATGCAGTAACGTGAATGGCTGATGAAGAAAATAGACACTCCCAAGACGCCAAGATCTACTAGAAACCGCCAAATTACAGAAAATGGAGAACCAATGAGAAGAGAATGCCTACTTGCGCGCCAACTCCGGCTGGGGTACGCGGCGGCTAGCATTCACGCGGGAAATCGCCTAGACAAAATCTCTACGATCGATTCTAGGATTAATGGGCATATTCTTGACCTGTGCAATATTACGAGTTCAGTGATAGTTATTTAATTCCTGTATCACAATTATTTCGAGAAACTTTTACATAAAATCCCCCTCCATCTAGACCCAAGGGCCAGTTCATTTATAAGTGTGTCGAAGAGCCAAGACATTGACTTTTATTCCGTGTGTCGAGGACACAAGATTATTATTCTGTTCGTCTGAGGACGTAGACTTTTATTCTGTGTGTCGAGGACACAAGATATTCATTGTAAAGTGTTCAGTGATAGATAGTCATAGTACTATAGTTATAGGGGCAGTATCGTCGATAATTCGCCAACGAACAGTGACAGGGAATTTAGTACCTGAACAAGCGAATTTAGTAGTCAGACATAAAGTGTATAATAACCTAATTTTTGTATCAGCGCAAGGATGACATCGATGAATGCAGAGGAAGTTTGGAATTCTCAACACTCCGTCCAGATGGCTGATATGAGATAAAGAACCATCCAGTTGGGGAATGGCGTCTGATGTTCTTTGACGGGTGACTACAAAAAGAGATGAGTACATAATAATATTTTATTATTTGTTAAATTAACTTATGGTTTATGGGACATATTTTTGTAAATACTTTGCTTGTGTGATTAATGTAGTATATTTAGTTTGATCTGACACATTTTTGTATGGAAGCAGCTCGCACAATAGTAGTTGATGGAAGGTTCTTTTCTTTGTGTTGTGTTAACTAACGTAGCTATGTGAACGGCCGTGTTCGCCTATGTTACGAAGTTCGGTTAAAAACGTCTCTCGGAGATATGTCGTGTTTCAGAAGTAGGACTGAATTAATATAATTATATAGTAGATTGGAGGGTAATTAAAATTTTGTTGAGATTTATTATTGATCAGATTCAGTGTGATTATTGCCTTTTGGAGCAATGTAATTTGTGACGAAGAGTATTCAGCTCTATCGTAAGTTTTAAATATTGTGTTAAATGTTTGCGAGCTCTAATTCAGCAGACCCGTGTGAAAGGCGTTATGCCAGTCCCAGATGTGTGTATTGTGAGTATATTTTTATGGTATTACAAGCGGGAATTTCAGCAGAGACTGATTTCTGTCAGCTTGGTACCAGATTCATATTGTATCCTTGCGAGGACAATTATGGATATGTGATTATTGTCTGACCATATGTTGAGTTGGAGGAGATGTTAGTTGCTGTTGATTCCTTGAGATAACAGTCCAGCTGGTCGGCTATTTATATACACTGGAAGGGGGACATGACAGGTATTGAGGAAAGGGTGAGTTGTTGTCACAAGGGCTGGCTGAGTTTCGCAAGCAAGCTCATCATTAGTGGAGTGCACGTCTGGCTCCCAATTACTTGAAAATAAATATAAATGTGAGAAACTGATCAATGGTAAATTTTTTTAAATAAATGGGAGTTGCCTACGAAACACGATAACCTTCGAAGCGTTTCGTTAACATGCAATTTTGTTAATATAAAGTAATCTTAACCACTCAGGTTGTTTGTTGTTGTTGGTTTATTCTATGTTTATTTTCCATGTCAGTGACCCGTGAGTCACGTGCGGCGCTGTGTTTCCTTGTTGTTGAGCATCTGGCCATTGTGGCAGCTCATTTGGTTAAGTGTGTCACCACACTAATAAGGGTCTCAGAGAGATGCCTGTAAATAGTAGAGTTGTAATATGTGTGTCAGAATTAGATTTAAGTATTTTTATTAAAGTTATGCCCATATCCATAAAAGTTGATTTACGAGATGATTGTTCGTGAGCACCGTGGCTGTTAACCCGTTGTGAACGAACGATCATCCAAGTACTCATTTCTCGTAGATAGTCATCATGCGAACATAAATTCAAATGCAAGGTAGTGGAACATTTTATTAGAAAAAGGGGAGATCCATCTGACTCCTCAAAGTGATAAATATTCCTGTCAGGGAAAAATTCAGGGAGGATTTTGTTTATTTTTGTTTGTTTGATTCTTTTATGCACAAATTAGTTATTAAATCTTGTTATTATCTTACGTTTTGTCTCCTTACTTTCTTAATTATAGTTTTTATCCTATAACCCTTGCCTCAGAAAAGCACGTTGTTTGGCGGACGTAAACACCACACTATGAACTGAACGCGACCCCTTGATCTAAGATTCTTGCATTAAACACTGCTATTCTGAAGCCTCGGATTGGACGGATATACACGACGACGACCGGAGTGGAAATGGAACAGGAGATTCGGAACATGGAACATTAAGACAAGCGTTGGTAAAGAAGTGAAATTGACATGGGAGATTAGGATTGAGAGATTGGAACAAAAAGGGACAAAACTGTTATGGAAATGAAGACAGTGTGCAGAAATAGAGCGGAATGGCAGAACTGGCTCAAACGAGGCTACCCCGACGCTTAAAGGCATAAGGGAATTGAATGAGAAGAATAAGAAGAACATTGCGTATTCTTGTAAAAGGTCATTCAGCGGTGTTTCTAAAATCAAGATCAAATACACAGTAGTTTTATACGATTTAACGTGCACGACTACACCAAGAGGCACAGATAGGAAAAGAGGAGACGTTGCAATACGCTAGAATATAACAATGTACCACCTCCAAGGCAATAAAAAATTATTGACACTTTTACAGGAACAAAGGAGTCAGTATGTCTTGCAAAATGGGTCGTTTGGAGTAGGGTTTGTTCGCAATCATCAAGACAGTGGACTGCACTGGCAGTAAGGAAGGACACAGCTGCGTGACGTGCGATACCAAATAATACAGAAGGGAACATGATACTTTTATAGCCATTATAGCACCAGCGACGGCTGGGTAGTTATCGTAAAGGAGAGAATAGAGCCTGGTCCATTATCGCCTTTCGCGACAAACAGACCAATTTCAGATATACGGTATTATTGACAAGCTATAAGAAGTGGCATAACTGAACGAAGCTGAAAGAATCTATCTATCCAAGTCTACCTCTTATTAATCCCGTTTACAACGGGGTCGGGGATGAGATGTGATTAAATTCTGCGGCCGGATGTCCTTCCTGACACAAACCTCACGAGATGAGTTAAGGAAAGATGAAATGAATGAAGATGAATAAAAGTTCAATTTCAAGTAGTTCCAACTTTGGCTACCAGACGCTGTAAATTGTTGGTTACAAGGGGTTGAACCCATGTACTTTAGAATCACTTGTGTCATTTGTTTTCAACCATTGCATATATGTTTTTATTCATCTCATTATGTAGAGTGTACACTCTCAAAAATCGCCACGCAAGTGGAAAAAGCAGCCATAACGTATTAGTTTCGAGTACTACCAAAACTGAGTTGCTAAAGATTTTACGTTAAAATTGCTTGCGTAACAAGGAAAATATGTTGGTTGGTTGGTTGGTTCTTAAGTCTGGGGGCTGCGACGAAGCGGTGATGTAGCCCCGTGCACTTTGAGTGTGTGTAGAATCTGTCTGATAACCGGTGTTAATTGTGATGACTGTATTAGTGTGTGATAACTGTTTTTAGCCTATTTTCATTTGATAAAAAAAAAGGCTTATGAGTTCACCGTTGTCCGTGTGTCTGTCTGTGTGTGATTCGTGTGTGTGTCCCCGCCCCCTAATAAAATCTAAATGACTGGAGCGATTTCAATGAATCTCGGTAAGGTCTTAGCACCATTTTGGCCGACCTCGACTGTGCCCTTCGAATTGTATTACATCTCACCAATCCAACATGGCGGCTGTGCGAAATATTTCACCAGCATTAAATATCTCCGAAACTATTACCGATATCACCCTGGAATTTTGTGCGGCGATCAAGGGAACTACTAGAAGTTCACCTATCAGACCTTCGTAAACCTGGTAACTACAAATCCAACATGGCAGCCAAGCAAATTTGCGACTTTAAAATAGACGTTTCTCGCGATTTAACCAAATAAATGCAATGAAACTTGGTACAGTGTATATTTATACAAATTGTAATGCACCGACATCTAATTTTGTTCAATTGTTTACATAACGTCAAGATGGCGGCTGTGCGAAATATTTCACCGGCTTTCCATATCTCCGAAACTGTTACTGATATCACCTTGACATTTTGTACTGAGATAAAGGACACTATTAAAAGTTCATCTATGAGACACTGAAAAGCATGTTAACTACAAAACGAACATGGCGGCCAAGCGAAGTTGAAAGTTTTAAATAGTATTTTCTCGTGATGTAATCATCCGAACGCAATGCAACTTGGTTAAGCAAATGTTTATAACCATTGTGATGCACTGGCATCTAATTTAGTTCAATTGTTTACATAACATCAAGATGGCATCTGTGCAAAATTTTAAAATTAAGTTTTTGTTTCTAATGTCGTAATCATGCGATCGAAGTTAAAGTTTGAGTAGTGAAGCTACGCAATATTTTTTCTTTATGGTACTGCCCCCGTAAATTGAATTATGTTGAGACCACGGTGGCTATATTGAAAATTATGAAGAAAGTTATGGCTGTCATAGTTATGACATGGATGGTCATGACGTAAGCACGGATGACGCAGACGTTATGCCAGCAGGCTACTTGAGCTGAGATTCTCAGTGACGTCAGCATTTATTCGAGAAAGATCCGAGATTTACGACGCAGTCGCAGGAAACGTGGAATTCTGCTGAGGAAGAAATTATGCTATTGGAGGGGAGGCTCGAACCAATGAACGATTGTTTGAAGGAAGACGGAGATTGCTGAAACTATGGTATTTTTATTACTTTTTGGAATGCAGAATTGTGGAAATCCATTTGCAGTTGAGGCATTGATCTGGAATTTTGGTGAAATTTATTTTCAGCTTTTGAATTTTGAAAATCCGTCATGTATTGACGAAGTTGGAACTTCTAGCGATGACGCAGTAACACGCTATGGAAGGGATGGATACGCCCCTTATGAAGTTTATAAAAGGCCTTGCGCAGAAGAGAGGAGTCTCAAATCGTCATAGCTCAAATCGTCAGATCTTCAGTCTCAGATCTTCAGTTCTTATAGTATCAGATCTTATATAGTCGTTTTTCTGATTTGGTCAGACGTCGAGTGATATTAGTAGAAAGAGTCGTCTTTATAACGCGTGGTGAAGCCACCGCATTAAACGAGATTCGAGCAGACAAGCAGTACAAGTTTACAGTGAGTAAAACTAGGTGAAGTTAAAACGCACATTATAACGCGTCTACAAGATTAGCTATGAACAGTTAGCGGTCGCCTATAAGCTAATTCTATTGTGCAGTGCTACATTAAGGAGTGTAGAAAAGTTGAACAATTTCGCGGAGTTATTTTGGAAGATTTTAAACGACTGACAAAAGTGATTTTCTCGCCACCTGAGAAGCACTTTATAGCGTCAGATTCTACGACACGGCTGATACTGCTAGTGCAACAGGGAGACTTCTGATTGCTTTTGTGACACAACGCTACAGTATTATGGAGCAGTTTAATATGGCAGTTTGTTCTTCTATTACCATAACCGAAGAGAAGATGGAAGGCTAAAGGACTTTAATGCAATTGGGACATACATCGT
This sequence comes from Meconema thalassinum, assembly GCA_946902985.2. Lineage (NCBI taxonomy): Eukaryota > Metazoa > Arthropoda > Insecta > Orthoptera > Tettigoniidae > Meconema > Meconema thalassinum. The sequence continues at coordinate 154,976,035 of OX336390.1, forward strand.
TGGAGTAAGATATCAGCATGGAACTTCGCTAATTGCCATTCCACACAAGCGAACATGTGGTGAATAACCATCTACACCCATGTTTCGTGGTCCAACGCTGAATACTATCAAACAGCAATGGAAACGACTTCATACTCACTGTATATGAATATTTCGATGGAAATTACTACAAAAACTTCATGGCGATTTTCTACTGGAACTTCAGGGATTTTTCAAGAGAGGTCAGGGTAGTCCCGACTCACAAAGAAGAATTTTGCCGGAAGGATGTCTTTCGTCTTCACGGAGCAGTGCAATTTCCGGAGGAGGAAGCGGTTCGATTCTCCGAGGGTGCTGTTTCCTGTTTCGAGGATGGAGCTCAGCTTTAACTTGGTGAAATGGATCCATCAGCAGTCTTCTTTGGGGAATTTTCCTCTGGAACGTCAATCAGCAGATAAGGTAGTCGTGAACGTTTATTGTTTTATTTGAGTTTTTTAGCGATATCTGAGCAACCATTTTCCCATATTTTCTGTCCTCATGTATTTTGCCCTATATTCTTGTTTGAGATTCCTATTCTCAGTACACCTTGATGAGTTATGCCTTTTTCGACGATTTATTAAGACATGGTTATTTCATGGGCATAGTTAAATGATTTTGGATCAGTTGAGACTGATATTTAGATTTTTCAGTAATTTGCTTATTTTTGGAGTCCCGATTTGACTGTAAGTTAATGATTTTCATGGCAGATTTAAATTCAGACAGCGTGTCTCTTTATTAAAGTAATTCTACCCCAGTTTAATTACTTTGACCAATTTTCTGTCATCATCAAGAAGGAAGAACATTTAAATGATTTTAGAGCGTTAAAATCCATTACGTTGTCGACGATCTTGGAAATACTAGTCGTTATTTGAATTGATTGCAACACAGACATTTATCGTCAGTTATGAACGACCATTGCATCATAGACAATTTTGTGAAAGATGAACTTTAATTATGAATTATTGAATGCATTAAAGTCATGAACTTTTGTTAGGAGTTTTTTCTCAGTTAGAGATTTGAATAATAATGTTTGCATTCCACAGTCTAATTGGATTCTATTCGACTATTTTGCAGTTTAGTCGCACTTTGTTTGATGTTAGTATTTTTATACTACAATTCTTTGAAGATGTTAATCTTAAATTTTGATAGACCAGACAGGCGTATATAAGCGTATTCACTATTAAATTTGTTTGTGATTGGCAAATTTTTACTTCATTTCGATTCATGAATGAAATCCACGAAGGTTTAAGATAACAGTTTTGAAACAAGTAATGATTATAAGAATTTTTGAAGTGGAACTATGAATGTATAATCGCTAGTGCAGCGGACGTGTTGAAAGTCGCTGATGTATAATGCCCTTGAGTTAATGAAGGAGATTCCCACAGTAATTAATGATGTTGAAGAATTTGTTAGTGGAGGTTTTTGTAAGTTCTGTGGAAGATTTTGATGCCGTATATATTAATATATGATGAATTCTGGGCCTATTTTAATGCAGTTTTGTGCATTTTTTGTAAGCGAAGTATTTACCGATGGAGTGTATTGTATTTGTCCTTTGAAAATTAATCAAGTGAATTTACTGTTATAATTAACAAGAGTATTGAAAGAATTTGAGATAAGATTTTGAATGAAGATTACCGTCACAAATAATTATAATAATTATTAAACCTTTATTAAACCAGATTGTGACATTAATATGTATAACTAACCTTCATTGGTCGATTATATTGACACGATTATGAAATTACCAACCGGATGAACATGTGGTTAAATGTATTTCTTAAATTAATAATTTGAATAATTTAAATGTTAATATTGTAAATAATGATGTAAATATCTTTGACAATAATGTGGAACGAAAGTAATGTTAGAGGCGTGTTTAAAATTTTTTTATTGTCTTTGACAATATTATAAACAATTTCTAATTGTTATAAATGATTTATGAGCTTTTGTTATAAACATTAATAGTTTGTTTTATACTCTAAACAATGCTTATTAAACATTTGGATGATAATTTAACAAGCTTAGGGATTGTCAGAATAATCCAGTGGTATGTGAGTTGAGCATTTGAAAGATTTGCGTAACAATATTTGTGTTGTCTTGCGGACATTTAAAGCTTTTGAGAGGGAGCTGAATTCTTACGCAACGTGGCTTGACAAGTGAGCCCATTTGACAGGTGTGCGTCATGTTGAAGTGTAGACCACAGCTGGCCAGACAACTGGTTATCAGCGGGCAAGGTCGTCTACATTCTGGCCTTGTGCCTATTATAATTGTCATGTTTATTAAAAGAAAACAAATGCTCTATATGTGTCTCGTCCTGACTTCCTTTTCCAGTCCAAGTGTGCTATGAATGTTACGTTATTTTGAGCTCGTGGGAGCTAACATGTTGTATGATAAATTTACAAGTCCTATAGGAGGACATCGTCAGATTGACATGGGCTACTGATAGCCTCATTTATGTTGTTGAGTTTGTTAAAATCATACCCTTTATTTGAAATAAAGCTTTTGTACAGTTCAAAGTTCTCGTCTTCTTTCTGGTTCATTTTTAAATGTCATGGTGAAGGTTATTGTGGGAGCATACTTTAGAGATCCTGTTGTCAACCCAATCCCCGAGATATTTTTAAGAGGTAAGTAGAGGTAAGTATGAACCCCCGTCTATTTTGGTGTGTTCCACAATAATTTCTTGTTAACTTCTGTGCTCAAATCTCGGTAGTATCTGTCAGTGCCATTTTCATTGGTGTAGCTGAGCCGGTGCGGTTGATTTTTGGCAATCCGATTGAGGGGGCGGATATCTGACAGCCTACTATCCGGGTAAACGGGGACAGAAGGATTGGCGACCCTAAAACGTGGGGCTGGTTCAACATAATTGGATCACCAGGTTGAACGCCAGAAGGATTGGCGCAGTCAACGTATGGGGCTTGTTCAACATAAGTGGATCACCAGGTTGAACGCCAGTAGGATTGGCAAACCTAAAACGTGTGGCTCGATAGACTCAAATAAAGAGGTTGATTCTTTTTAGATGTCTTGGCCAATTGTAGTATTTAAGAATGTGATTATATAGGAATTAAATGTTGTATTGTATTAGGAAAATTACACTCAGAAACGATCAGATCTTATACAACTTTAGAAAGGTTAAATAAGCTGGAAACTTAGGAAAATCGCCTATGATCTGGAATCTTATTTTATTTGACCGGCTTATGATATTTTAGTCATATTAAAGATAAAATTAAATTATTTGGATTGTAAATGTAAATTATTTGTGTTAGGATATTTTAAAATGGACCAGGGAAATTTGAGCATGTGCTTGAGTTTGTTTCAACATGAAGGGTCTTCGAAGGTTAATTATAAGGTAGTTATAAGTTAGATTTAAGACAGAAAATTGATCAAATTTATGTATGGTGAAAAGTGTTGCACAGATGTTGTTATTTTGCTCTATTGATGTATGTCCCTACAGCAGTCTATTTTTGAATAATATTGTAATGGCAGACGAAAGTATGAGGATGATGTTAGAAGAGATGAAAGCAAGTATGAAGCAGATGATGGAGGAGAATGCTAGTAATTTGAAAGCTAGCATGGATGAAAGTTTGAAGGTTCTTCAGACTAGTTCTGCTAACTTAGAGGATAATACGTCGCGTTTACAGATTAATACCCAAGGAATCGAGAATACTGTAACTGACATGCGCACAGACGTGTCCAATGTCCATAAAGATTTGTCTAATATGCATGAGGATGTTTCTGAGGTTAAAACTGATGTTTCTAAGGTACAGAAAGATCTTACAATGTTGAACCTAGATGTGGCTAATGTCCGAGGTGATATTTCATGTGCTAGGGCTGAAGTAGTTGTTGTTAAAAATGATGTTGCGACTGTCCAGGACAAGGTTGAGGAAGTCCAAACAGAAATCCAAAATGTTAGAACTGATGTGTCCAATGTTCAGGTTGATATTAATAACATTCATTCGGATGTAAATGAGATGCAAAGTGACATAAATAAAATTCAAGTAGAAGTCAACACAGTTTTCGTAGATATTGCTAAAGTCCAAACTGATGTAAATAAAGTCAGGGAAGAGATAGAAAATTCGAAAACACTTTGTACACGTAATATGAGTGCATTAACGACTAGGCTAGTTGATGAGTCAGTTAGAACGACAGCGTCTTTAGCAGGTTTAAAGTATGATGTAGAGGTCATGAGAACCCAGGTATTAGACCATAATAGATTATTGAAAGAAGATATCGAAGTAGACATAGCAGAAATGTTAACGGCAAATGTAGCAGTATGGAAAGACGAGTGGAATAGGTCAAGTGGGGAACATGTAACCCAAATTCAGGAACGTATTGAAAGAAAACTTGCCAGTACTCAAATAGATATTAACAATGAAGTAGTACAGATTAGGAAAGATTTAAGCGTCAGGATGGATTCGCTATCCGAAAGACAAGTAGAAGATAGAACACAATTAGGTCAGGATGTGCAAGCATTAAAATCTGCATTAGAGGAACAGATTCATAAAGTTGTCTCTGATGTGAATGAAACGACGAGTAAACTGCAAAATTTGAAGCTAGGATAAGCTAGTTTGATGGAGACCTACAAAGAAGAGTTAATCAAGAAAGTCTTAACGGAGATTACTGACAAGGATACAGAAGGCTTGGCTTGCGAAACCAATAGGAATTATGCCAGAAGATATAACCTAGATCCAGAAGAGAGAGACGTGACTCCTGAAGAACGTATATCCAGATTCAGGGAGGAAGATGACGAGAGGAATATGGAACCTGAGTGGAACTACCGAGATAGTGGGAAAAACTACCCGGATTCATATCCGAGGAACGTGACAGTCATCAGGAATTTTGAAGACAAACCACAAAAATTCAGCAACACTGATAGTTTGACGCCTATAGAATATGTAAGGAACCTCAAAGATTATTTCATCGAATCTCACATTCCCAGAGAGAGAGAGATGAAGATAGTGGAAAGATTTTTGATTGGAGGACCCCTCGAATGGTTTCGAGCTTTTAGATACACGTTCAGTAACTTTGACGAGTTTGCAGAGGCGCTAATCAAACGATTTTGGTCCATCGAAGCGCAGAATTCGTTAAGAGCGGAGGTTTATTCAAGAAAATATTCAGGTACTCTTCCAACACGGTACGCTGATTTCTTTACGAGTCAATTGTCCCGCTTGAGATTTTTGCAACCCCCTTTGTCAACGGAGCAATTAATTGATGCGATTTCTCGTATGCTGCCTGTGGAGGTGAGGAGACTAATCATTTCGTCAAACATCAGGGATTTGACCAGCATGGATGAATTACTGAGGAGGTTAGACTACACAAGTCCAATGCCTAACGTGGTACAGAAAGGTCAAAGGCATGACTTCAAAGAAATAAATACTTTATATATGGACCAAGTCCAGCAAACTGACCAGCCAGATGAAGAGAAAACTGACAATGTAGGTCCTCACAGGAATAATCAGTTTAGAAATAACAGATCGCAAGGTTACCGTCCGTATCCACAGAGAAGAGGCTGGAACTATAATCGAGGAAATTACAACAATGGAAGAGGCAGATATTACAACAATAATGGTTATAACAGAAATTATAATAGAAATAACCAGAACCAAAATAGAAATCAGGATCCTCAAGGTCAGGTTATGACACCGATCAGTATCAGGAAAGAGAGAGGGAAAGCCAGCAATACCTGAAATAATTACGGGAAAAAGAGGCCGAAAACCAAAAGAAAAGGCAGGATGTTGTGATCGATCCTGGGCCTTCTACGAGCCAGCAGAATTTTGAGGTCGGTAACACAAAAAAACGCCGATTTCTCAACGACAGTGAGAACTTGTAAATACATTGCCACACCACACCTGATTACAATTAATGAGATATATGAAGTTACTGATGAAGATTTGCTAGAAGAGAGGGGCATCGTTAAAGAGGAAAGACCATGTGCCTTACCTATTATTTCTGTACTGATAGATGGCCAACAATACAAAGCCCTGGTGGATACTGGTGCAATTATTTCCATCATTTCAGAGGAACGTTGTAAGCAGACTGGAAAATGCTGTATTTCCTAAAGCTGGTAAACCAGAATATCTACTGTCTGATCATGGAACGCAGTTTACATCCTTGGAATTTGCAGCGGATATGGAAAGGCTTGGCATTAAGCACTTATTTTCAAGCGTGCGTTACCCAGAATCGAATTCCTCAGAAAGATATATGGCTGAATTTTCGAAATTCTGTCGAATTTTCTGTCCAAATGATCATTCTGGTTGGGTGAGATTTGTACCCCTTATTGAGGAATGTCTGAATTCTACAGTGCAGGAGAGCACAGGAGAAGTGCCAATGCGACTTCATCTAGGAAGAAACCCAGAAAGGCCGTGGGATAATCTTTTCAACCACGTTCCTAGAGATCCCGACCTAGGAAGGCAGCAGAGGATTGACAAGGCGAAGGAACAACTCCAGAAAGCAGCAGAGAAACGATTGAAAAGAGTAGCTGGAAAACGTTTTGGTGCACCCTTAGCAGTCGGAAATCTTGTATTACTCCGCAGACCAGCCAAGGCTGACATGAGCAAGAAAATCTATCCCAAGTTTGGAATTGTGTTTATGGGTCCGTTTAGAATTACGAACGCTTATGGAAACAACTGTTATGAACTCTACGATGATGAGAATAATGTCATTTACGGCAAGTTCAATGCTGGAAATTTGAAAAGATACTATCCTAGAGTAAACCAGTAATAATTCAATTTCGTGTTCAAGAGAGTTGAGGTACTTGTAACACTGAGTTTAAAAACAATTTGCAACTGTTTTTAAATCGTGGTGAGGGGAGAATGCCCCCGTAAATTGAATTATGTTGAGACCACGGTGGCTATATTGAAAATTATGAAGAAAGTTATGGCTGTCATAGTTATGACATGGATGGTCATGACGTAAGCACGGATGACGCAGACGTTATGCCAGCAGGCTACTTGAGCTGAGATTCTCAGTGACGTCAGCATTTATTCGAGAAAGATCCGAGATTTACGATGCAGTCGCAGGAAACGTGGAATTCTGCTGAGGAAGAAATTATGCTATTGGAGGGGAGGCTCGAACCAATGAACGATTGTTTGAAGGAAGACGGAGATTGCTGAAACTATGGTATTTTTATTACTTTTTGGAATGCAGAATTGTGGAAATCCATTTGCAGTTGAGGCATTGATCTGGAATTTTGGTGAAATTTATTTTCAGCTTTTGAATTTTGAAAATCCGTCATGTATTGACGAAGTTGGAACTTCTAGCGATGACGCAGTAACACGCTATGGAAGGGATGGATACGCCCCTTATGAAGTTTATTAAAGGCCTTGCGCAGAAGAGAGGAGTCTCAAATCGTCATAGCTCAAATCGTCAGATCTTCAGTCTCAGATCTTCAGTTCTTATAGTATCAGATCTTATATAGTCGTTTTTCTGATTTGGTCAGACGTCGAGTGATATTAGTAGAAAGAGTCGTCTTTATAACGCGTGGTGAAGCCACCGCATTAAACGAGATTCGAGCAGACAAGCAGTACAAGTTTACAGTGAGTAAAACTAGGTGAAGTTAAAACGCACATTATAACGCGTCTACAAGATTAGCTATGAACAGTTAGCGGTCGCCTATAAGCTAATTCTATTGTGCAGTGCTACATTAAGGAGTGTAGAAAAGTTGAACAATTTCGCGGAGTTATTTTGGAAGATTTTAAACGACTGACAAAAGTGATTTTCTCGCCACCTGAGAAGCACTTTATAGCGTCAGATTCTACGACACGGCTGATACTGCTAGTGCAACAGGGAGACTTCTGATTGCTTTTGTGACACAACGCTACAGTATTATGGAGCAGTTTAATATGGCAGTTTGTTCTTCTATTACCATAACCGAAGAGAAGATGGAAGGCTAAAGGACTTTAATGCAATTGGGACATACATCGTTGGAGTAAGATATCAGCATGGAACTTCGCTAATTGCCATTCCACACAAGCGAACATGTGGTGAATAACCATCTACACCCATGTTTCGTGGTCCAACGCTGAATACTATCAAACAGCAATGGAAACGACTTCATACTCACTGTATATGAATATTTCGATGGAAATTACTACAAAAACTTCATGGCGATTTTCTACTGGAACTTCAGGGATTTTTCAAGAGAGGTCAGGGTAGTCCCGACTCACAAAGAAGAATTTTGCCGGAAGGATGTCTTTCGTCTTCACGGAGCAGTGCAATTTCCGGAGGAGGAAGCGGTTCGATTCTCCGAGGGTGCTGTTTCCTGTTTCGAGGATGGAGCTCAGCTTTAACTTGGTGAAATGGATCCATCAGCAGTCTTCTTTGGGGAATTTTCCTCTGGAACGTCAATCAGCAGATAAGGTAGTCGTGAACGTTTATTGTTTTATTTGAGTTTTTTAGCGATATCTGAGCAACCATTTTCCCATATTTTCTGTCCTCATGTATTTTGCCCTATATTCTTGTTTGAGATTCCTATTCTCAGTACACCTTGATGAGTTATGCCTTTTTCGACGATTTATTAAGACATGGTTATTTCATGGGCATAGTTAAATGATTTTGGATCAGTTGAGACTGATATTTAGATTTTTCAGTAATTTGCTTATTTTTGGAGTCCCGATTTGACTGTAAGTTAATGATTTTCATGGCGGATTTAAATTCAGACAGCGTGTCTCTTTATTAAAGTAATTCTACCCCAGTTTAATTACTTTGACCAATTTTCTGTCATCATCAAGAAGGAAGAACATTTAAATGATTTTAGAGCGTTAAAATCCATTACGTTGTCGACGATCTTGGAAATACTAGTCGTTATTTGAATTGATTGCAACACAGACATTTATCGTCAGTTATGAACGACCATTGCATCATAGACAATTTTGTGAAAGATGAACTTTAATTATGAATTATTGAATGCATTAAAGTCATGAACTTTTGTTAGGAGTTTTTTCTCAGTTAGAGATTTGAATAATAATGTTTGCATTCCACAGTCAAATTGGATTCTATTCGACTATTTTGCAGTTTAGTCGCACTTTGTTTGATGTTAGTATTTTTATACTACAATTCTTTGAAGATGTTAATCTTAAATTTTGATAGACCAGACAGGCGTATATAAGCGTATTCACTATTAAATTTGTTTGTGATTGGCAAATTTTTACTTCATTTCGATTCATGAATGAAATCCACGAAGGTTTAAGATAACAGTTTTGAAACAAGTAATGATTATAAGAATTTTTGAAGTGGAACTATGAATGTATAATCGCTAGTGCAGCGGACGTGTTGAAAGTCGCTGATGTATAATGCCCTTGAGTTAATGAAGGAGATTCCCACAGTAATTAATGATGTTGAAGAATTTGTTAGTGGAGGTTTTTGTAAGTTCTGTGGAAGATTTTGATGCCGTATATATTAATATATGATGAATTCTGGGCCTATTTTAATGCAGTTTTGTGCATTTTTTTGTAAGCGAAGTATTTACCGATGGAGTGTATTGTATTTGTCCTTTGAAAATTAATCAAGTGAATTTACTGTTATAATTAACAAGAGTATTGAAAGAATTTGAGATAAGATTTTGAATGAAGATTACCGTCACAAATAATTATAATAATTATTAAACCTTTATTAAACCAGATTGTGACATTAATATGTATAACTAACCTTCATTGGTCGATTATATTGACACGATTATGAAATTACCAACCGGATGAACATGTGGTTAAATGTATTTCTTAAATTAATAATTTGAATAATTTAAATGTTAATATTGTAAATAATGATGTAAATATCTTTGACAATAATGTGGAACGAAAGTAATGTTAGAGGCGTGTTTAAATTTTTTTTATTGTCTTTGACAATATTATAAACAATTTCTAATTGTTATAAATGATTTATGAGCTTTTGTTATAAACATTTAAGAGTTTGTTTTATACTCTAAACAATGCTTATTAAACATTTGGATGATAATTTAACAAGCTTAGGGATTGTCAGAATAATCCAGTGGTATGTGAGTTGAGCATTTGAAAGATTTGCGTAACAATATTTGTGTTGTCTTGCGGACATTTAAAGCTTTTGAGAGGGAGATGAATTCTTACGCAACGTGGCTTGACAAGTGAGCCCATTTGACAGGTGTGCGTCATGTTGAAGTGTAGACCGCAGCTGGCCAGACAACTGGTTATCAGCGGGCAAGGTCGTCTACATTCTGGCCTTGTGCCTATATATAATTGTCATGTTTATTAAAAGAAAACAAATGCTCTATATGTGTCTCGTCCTGACTTCCTTTTCCAGTCCAAGTGTGCTATGAATGTTACGTTATTTTGAGTTCGTGGGAGCTAACATGTTGTATGATAAATTTACAAGTCCTATAGGAGGACATCGTCAGATTGACATGGGCTACTGATAGCCTCATTTATGTTGTTGAGTTTGTTAAAATCATACCCTTTATTTGAAATAAAGCTTTTGTACAGTTCAAAGTTCTCGTCTTCGTTCTGGTTCATTTTTAAATGTCATGGTGAAGGTTATTGTGGGAGCATACTTTAGAGATCCTGTTGTCAACCCAATCCCCGAGATATTTTTAAGAGGTAAGTAGAGGTAAGTATGAACCCCCGTCTATTTTGGTGTGTTCCACAATAATTTCTTGTTAACTTCTGTGCTCAAATCTCGGTAGTATCTGTCAGTGCCATTTTCATTGGTGTAGCTGAGCCGGTGCGGTTGATTTTTGGCAATCCGATTGAGGGGGCGGATATCTGACAGCCTACTATCCGGGTAAACGGGGACAGTACATAACTATATGGCCTATAGGCCTATATACATCAATCCAACATGGTGATCATCCGAAATATTTAGACGGTTCTCAGTATCTACGAATCATTTACAGCAATCAAACTGATTTTTCTTATGTTCATAGAGGCTATGGACATAATTTCATCTATAGGACTTTCAATAACCTGGTGACCACAAATCCAACATGGCGGCGACGCGAAGTTAAAATATTTTAGTGGACGTTTCTCGCGATTTAACCATCCGAGTGCAGTGGAACATTGTACAGTAAGTGCTTATACAAATTTTAAACCACTGGCATATAGTTTATTTCAATTGTTTTCATAACCACAAGATGGCAGCTGTGTGAAATTTTAAAATCTCGTTTTTACTTCATGTGTCCTAATCATGCAATTGACGTTTGAATGCCACACAATAATCTTCATTTAATAATACATACATAAAAATCCAACATGGCAACCATCTGAAATATTTATACGGTTGTCAATATCTACGAATCTATTACAAAAATCAAACTGAAATGTTGTATGTTCATAGAGGCAATTGACATGAGGAGGATATATGAAAATAGTCTGTATAGTTCTTCACGGAACTACTTGTTTAATTCAAGTAAGGACTACAGACTTTTGAATTTTTCAAATAGTTCCTACTTTTGCTGCCAAACGCCACCGTCAACGACTACTAGTTCAGAACTTAGCTACCAGACGCCACCGCAGTCGGCTCTAGGAAACGAACGTAGGAACCTAAAAGCGTTGTATACATTATTAACCAATACAATTTAGCTTCACACAGGTGCAATTAGTGGAGGGTTCTTTAACATGCCATACATCTATGACATGGGACCTCCGGCTGTACTTCTCCTCCGAAGGAAGGCATATTGAGAAAAATATTTTAATTTTCAAGTTGTGGTATACAATGTTACGAGTCACCGTCATTAAGGGTCGAGGTATCCTGGGCCAACTGAATGATGTTACTTACAGGCACTACACGGAGATCATGAGCAAGCTTCGCGACTTTTAACTTGGTTTTCTGCTTTACTACTTAAGCTTTATAAACCTGCATCAATTATTGAAAAACTGTAATTAAATTATTAGGGTCATTTACATAACTATTTATTTAAGTAATTAATAAAGAAATTAATAAACAACAGAAATTATTAAAGACGTTAATCGTTTTCCACTTCTGATTATGGAGGTGTTACAGGGATTTTCAATATTAGTATTGGTATTGAATTTACATTATGACATATTCAGCATCATGGACTCCAAATCGAAGTTAAGTGTGAAATGTTTTTTTTCCGGGCTTCACACATCTCTGTGTAATTGGGAAAATATGATTTATTTCTGACAAACTGTGTCACTGTGATGACTAACACTGCATATCTGTAATTACTAAGGTATAGGATGGGGGATAGGGTATGACATTTGAAAGCTGCATGGGTTATGTATGTTTCAAAAGACGTTGAAGAAACCACACACTGAATGACCACTGATAGCGCTTAGATTTGAACCCGGAATCAACCACCAACTACCCAGTTAAGTCGGAGAGTGCCTTGGACCTTTCAGCTATTTGTTATTGTGCAGTTGTGAAGAATCAAATATCAAATTCTTCAGATGAAAACATTGGTGGAAAAGAAAGAATAGATAGAAAACCGTTGACTACTCAGGATATACTAGAACTCACGGACGAAAGACGGAAGTACAAGAATGCAAGAGATGGTAGACGGAAGGCAGAATACAGCCGTCTGAAAATGCGGTAATCAAGAATTGCATAGAAGCGAAGGAAGAATGGTTGAAAGAGAAGTATGCATAAACAGGAAGTTGAATGATAGTAGGAAAATTAGATACAGCTTATCGAAGGATTAAGAGTACGTTTTGGGACAGGAAGGATCATTATTGCTGTAATATTAAGGACTCTGATCGAAAACCTCTAACAGGAGGAGAGAAGGTTCGGAGATGGAAAGCTTACATAGAGCTCAGCAATTCTTCTAGGTTTGTGCCGTGTCTTGTGTGAGGTTTCGCCTAGGACACCAAGCTGGCTCATCAGTGGGTGTCCTCGCCTGGACCCCCACTGGAGTAGCGAACTGCCCGCTATCTCCCTTTATTTTAATATATACAGTATATGTAATATATTTTTTAACATGAACACTTAACGTTATAATTAGGTAAGTAGACCTAATATGCCACCCACAAGGCCTTGCCTTACGTGGTATAGCTTACATGTATTCTTCCCTAACTCGGCTGAATTTGATATTCATCACATAGATCTCAGAATGTACATTTTTAGACCAATACGTTTACTTAGATAATAATCAGAAATAGACTAAAGTTACGATATGATGAAGATTGTACATATTTAATATAACGGGACTCCAGTGATCAAGAGAGCAAGTGACTTATACAATGTTGTAGTGCAAAGGACAATGTGTATATAGCACACGTGATTTCTTGAACAATGTACGGACGTATGTCCTAATACTTAAAAAGCTATGTGTGTATATATTATCTTGTATTGCTGGATGAAATATTGATTATTCTTAATAATAATAATAATAATAATAATAATAAAATAATAATATAAAGTGCCACTGCACCTGTAGCGCGCAGTTCGCTACTCCAGTGGGGGTCCGGGCGGGGACACCTACAGCCCAATGATGAGCCAGATTGGTGTCCTAGGCGAAACTCAACACAAGGCACGCCAGATACCTTGAGGCACTGCTGAGTTTTAATTCACTGGCCCTGAAAGCCAATATACCATCTTTTTGGAAGCCTTCATAGGGAGTTTAAGGCTGCTCGAGCTTTTAGTTCTGGCAAAAAAAGGTGCAGTTGCACTTCATATAAAGACAGGACGCGCACAGTTCGCTACTCCTGTGTGGGTCCGGGCGGGGACACCAAGAGCCCGCTGATGAGCCAGCTTAGTATCCTAGGCGAAATCCCACACAAGACACGGCACAAACCTAGAAGAATTGCTGAATTTTAATTCACTGGCCGTGAAAGCCAATATACCATCTTCTTACATGGAGCGTTTGTATAGACGTAAGGAGATTGAGAATCATGTAATGGAAAGGGAAGAGGAAATTGATTCCCATTCCTCTTCAAATGAAGTTTGTTCAAGGTTCTTCATTAGTCCTTCCCTTATACTCATCATTAATCTTTTTTCACGTCCTTCCCTTTCAGTAATTGAGTCGTATGGAAACTCAATTAATGTTTTCTTCGGTACTTTGAGACAGTTGGTCAGCATTTTTGATGTTATTACGAATATATGTTGATTGGACATCATTTTCATATATCCAGGTCATCCTGGGATAGACTGGCTGCCAATTTTGTTGCTTCCTTAGCACCACCCAGAATTCACGTGTAGGGCGCTTAAAGGTTAAACCTACAGACGTGAAAAAACCCGTGCCCTACTTTGAGCTAAGCAGTTAGTTCTTTATTTCGTTTCCTTTCGTTTCCTTTCGTTATTCAACCTGAGGGAGGGAAGATTACTAGGTCTCTTGGCCTAATCCAAAGATTGAATAGCAAGCACGCATCCTGACAGAGGCAAATGGAATAAATTTCATACGTCAACTCGTTTAAGTTTCTAAGTTGACAGAATACCACACATTGTTTGTGACAAGATTCGTAACGTAAAATATTTTCCCACATACTTATACAAACAGGCCAAGTTTAAACTACCAATTCCCCTTGTCAGTATAAATTGAAGACAGAAATGTCCAACAAAGGAGAAATTGTTTAAGTAAGGCATCGATCTCTCCAATATGATGAACGACTTCACAGCCAAGTATAAATGTGATAAACTACTGTAGCAATCTCTCACTACTATTCTGATTCCACTCTAGAAAGCATGTAGATTATATTAGCAAAGAGTCAGTTGCATCCTATTCTATAAAATGCATATTATGGGAAAGTGAAGTTAGAATCCGTATTCACAGTTCAATAATATTTTAATAGTGTAGACTAGTCAGTACTAGAAAGGAACATCTATTAGGCCTATTCTTTCGAACAGGTTTCAGCTCTCTAAGAAGCCATCATCAGTGAAATACTAATTATCCACATAAGCCAAACGTAAAATTAAAAAAACACTGCTCTTGTTTCATATTGAAAATGAACACTGAATAACCTTACAAAACTTGGGTCAGCTTATTAATGGATATATTTCATTTAGCGTATGGCTCATACAATCAAGTTTGAATTTAGAAATAAAATATATACATATTTACATAACAAGAAAACAACCAACAAGAAAATACTTCCCAATTGAATGTCCAGATTACTGATCCAGCGTATTGCTTCTGGAGTTGCCATCAGAAAATATATGGAAAGCAATATTCAATGAAAAATATACCTAAAATGTTATTTGAAATATTGATCTATGCCGGCCTCGCGGTGTTAGAGTAGCGTGCCTGCCTCGCAACTGAAGGCCCCGTGTTCGATTTCCGACTCCGTCAAGGATTTTAGAAACTGACGTGAGAGCTGGAACGGAGTGCTGTAAGATAGCACCCCAGTCATGGAGACCAGGATTAATGACCGAGGGGACCCAACGCGCTGACCATGCGTCACCCCATAATCTGCAGGCCAACTGGTTGGGCAGCGGCCACTTGGTAGACCTAGGCCCTACATGGGCTGTAGTGCCACGTGGTAGCTGATGTCAAAATATATCAAAGTATAATGAAATATATTGTCCTGATCCTTGAAAAATGTATGTGAAAATATGGAGGTATAAACTCCATGAAGCTGACAGAAAGAATGAATATGAACAATGTTGGAGGTCTAGTTGCATAGATAATTAAGATATCAGTCAGAACTGCGCAAGGTTAATATAATAGGAATGAGGAAATAATTTGAAGGATATAAGTAACCAAACATTAGTGCTTGGTTCTTTAGGTAAGTAATTAGCAATGAAAGAACAGAATCTAAAAAAATTATTTCAATTATTATTGATCTCAAAATATATCAAAATATGTAATATTCACATACATTCCTTAAGAATCAGGACAACATAATGCATTATATTTTGACATCAATAATAACATGACTAAACGTTACCCATTTTAAAAAGGGTAACACATTTATCCATATTGACTGATGGTAATATGTAATTGTGAAATCCGCCTTGATAATACTGTGAAAATGATGTTTAATAAATACTTAAACGTACATGTTTCGGTATGTTATTGACACCTTCTTCAGCGTAATTGAATGATATATATTCTTAAACTGGGTTAACAATGCTAAATAGAAATGGATATCCTTACAAAATATTTTGAATTTAAATTAAAATGAAAAGCTCACAAATAGATTATAAATATCATATAATAGAAAGAAGTTGATAGTAAAAAATTATGTTATCAATAATATTGGTGAAAATGTATACAAGAAAATATTAGAAATCTACCTTATGAGGTATAAGATGCCACTACGTCTTTCACATCATTATTCGTCTGGCAGCGACGTCTTCTATTACTAGGTTAGTGTAACCAATGAAAGGACTGTGACTTAGGCAGTTTAATAAGGTAGATGTACAATTATTAAAATATCATCGTATTCCATATTTATCACCTAAACAAAACGCCAGGAGTTAAAAAGAACGTTAGACCCAATGAACATTGATCAGTTGAGTGGAGTAATTGCTTAAGGAGGGATGTGGGCAAAATGTGACCCGAAAATGCAATTTTTTAAAATTCCATATTATGATAGCGTAGAGTCTAATGAATATATTCCGGAAGTTTCTTGGCAAACAAATTTACTTACGTACCTCAAACTAATAAAAATTCAGGAACGTGCGTTTCTGCCACGCAGATGGGAACCCACTTACAAGGGGAGGATACGATGCATGGGTCACCGATTCGAACCATCTTTAGTACACTTGTAGGGCATGACTAGGCGTATACCAGGTGCAAGTAGTAAGGTGCGCTTCTCAGCCGATTCCGAGAAATTAATTATAAATTATTCGTAATTGCTGTACGGCGTTCATGTGTGCTTTACGTTAGCATGAAGCCAAGGAGCGCGTCTTGCAGTGGTAAGAGGCCTGCTTCGTAAGCGTGGGATCACTGGATCGAATCCTACCGGTGAGCCATTTTTTTAACATAGGCAATTCGTACAACTATAGGTGTCGTGAATAATGTTCATTTTGCAGTCAATTGTAATAAAGTGTTTTGTGAGCAGGAAAAAGGATTCTGAACCCATCGTATGGTGGTCAACGTTTGTGACATTGCATACTGTACAGTATCGGCATTGCAAATACATTGGTATTATACACGGTCAGGTGTATTCTATCATATGTATACATTTATACGTTGAAGGCCCAGTCTGTTCCGTTCATTGCACGTCTGTTAACCATCAGACCACACCGTAAGCAATGACTCTTGCTATGGGTATTGGTTGGAAATTGACCATGTTTACAAAAAAAAGACGACACACTGAAAAGGCTCACCGGTGGGATTCGATCCAGCGATCCCGTGCTTGCGAAGCAGGGCACTTAGCGCTGAACCACATGCACGCTGGACTTCTACTATCGTACAACGCACATACAGTAGACGCCGCACTGTGATTGCAATTAATTAATTACTCGGAAACGGCTGAGAAGCGCATCTTACTACTTGCACCTAGTATACGCCTGGTCGTGTCCTACACGTGTACTAAAGATGGTTCGAATCGGTGATCCATGCATCGTATCCTCCCCTTGTTAGTGATAAAAATAGACTCACTGACCAAAACAAAAGAGTTATACTGTCCTCTCATGTTATGGCAACCAAGAACAACATACAGGATGTGAATGCAGTGACAAGAACTATGTTTGTGGTGAATTGTATCGAACGATTAATGAAGAACAAATATGTTCAAAAAGATTTTAGCGGAAGGATATTTTGATAAAATAAGGGATACTGATTTAAGAGCCATGCAAATGTCATTCAAAAAAGAAGAAAATATCACGAAAATTTTAAAACCCTCATTATTCAAAACATATCTACTTAAAAATAATATTCCACCAATGTATTCGCACAAACCCTGAGTAAAGCTGTACTAAATCTCAGATTTCTATCGCCAGTGGTTTTCGATAAAAAAATAAAAGGTACGTAATTATTGTTTTCTCGTAATTTCGAATTTAATTTATTCTAATTGTTTTAAATCATAATCAAAATTCGCGACTTGCGAAAACACGAAAAATATTATAACAAAGAAACATTGGTTTAGAACATGTTTACATAAAACATACCATATAATTACGCGTTTCAAATCGCAGAACACTCGCGAAAAATGACAACAAATCTATGACTCGCGGTTTTAGCATCCCTTTGTGTCATTATTCGCGAAAGATGGAATTCTTTGGCAATTAATAAATAAATTAACTAAATTTGATTTTTTTCATGATATTTATTGACCAAGTTCCAAAACAGAACTGTTTTCTGCCGTGTCATATCTGAAAAGAATCCACAAGGTTTGGAATGTTGTTGCTATATGGTACGAGATGAAATGGTTCGTATACAAATTGATAGGTGGCAGACGCTAAAGGAGAGGAATACGACTATCGTTTTGTTTTATCACAGTTCTCGTGTGTGCTGACAAATAGAAGAACGAACCTTTCAATGCCAAACTTGGAACTGTTGTCTGCGTAGAACTGTGAAAGTTAAATAATATTAAGTTTCTTACAACTGTTGTCTACGCACAACTCTCAATAACTAATTTTTACTGACATAATAACTTAATACTGTAAAGCAGTGTGAAAAATGCAGTTTCACTCAAGAAATTTTACCCTCATTAACCGAGAATGTTAGCCCCTTCCATTCAAGAATTTTGATTGTCTCTAATCATAAGTCATGCCCCTGAAAATATATAATAATATTTCGCTCAGTTTTCAGTTTTATAGGTATAATAATAGCTTAAGAGAAAATTATAAATTTCAGTTATGTAATTTTGTCTACATCTCCTCTTAATGTATTGTTGTTATCCAAGCGATAGTGTTATGCGATTCTCCAATGTGTACACAATAACAGCACGAAGGGCGGCTACTGTTCACATAACAAAAGGCTTCACAAGCTGACATTCCATGAAGCAGCTTAAGTGATCGAATACCTGTTTCAAATTAAAGCCCTTATTATATTCTCTTTGGCTCACTAAATCCTTATTTAATTACTCTTGTGGAGTAGCCGTGCGTGGTAGGGCAAGTCCAGAGATCAGAAGTTCCAACCGTCGTACGTTCTTCTCGTCTGTGCTGTAATGTCAAGTACCAACTTTTTGTAAGGGTGAACCAACCTGTTCAACTGGTCATGTAGTAAATTTATTACAGAACAGCTACACGGCAGCAATAAGGAAACAATTGACAATCAACGCACGAAATGCAGCCATTTCTTCTCTCAATTACTTGGTCGTGGCTGGCTGGTAGAGAGGGATATTGCATTCTGGAAGCAAACAGAACGATTTATATAGGGCGGTGCTGGGAGCCGGTGCGCGCCATTTGTCCGCCCGCTTCCTTTATAGTGATATTCCCCGCTAAGACATTTGAGCCCACTCGCATACCCAGTCATGAGTCGATGATGATAATTGTTGTTTTAAGGGGCCTAACATCTAGGCTATCGGCCCCTCCAGTCAAGAGTTAAGACTGACCTATGCACTTGCGTATAACTGAAATCCGTAGTATTGTGACCTGCAATTTATTATTTTACTCTATTAAGAATGATCCTCTGACTTTTAGATACTCGCGCTCAGTTTTCCCCCTCAATTACTAGCGTGGGGTCATTAAGGCCTACAAGGTAGTATGCGAAATTAAAAAATCATTTTCCCCCAGTGTACAGGACAGACTAAAATTGAAAATGAACATAACGCTCAATTTTACAGTTATGACAAAAGGACACGGCAATATTAAATCATACTTATACAGATTTAACATTATAGATAGTCCAACATGTATATGCAATAACGGTCGCCAGACTGTAGATCACTTACTATATGAGTATAAATTATTAGGGAAAGAAAGAGGTATATTAATAGCACATGTTTTAAGATCAGGCAACTGGCCTATAAAGAAAGATGAACTTGTTAGAAACTACCTTAGGGAATTCTTTACTTTTGCAAACTCTATCTCATTTGAAATACTAAATAGATAATTTTTATTTATATTTTCTTAACTGTTAATCATTTATAATATAAATTGTATAGTTTTAATCTGAAATGATTAATAAGTAATAATTAAGCATGTAGTATTACTACATTGTAATGGGGCATGCTGTAAATAAAAAATAAAAATAAAAAAGGTAGTATGCGTTAAATAAGTATTCCAATTACAGAATAATTAATTGCACCTTATTTTATTGGGCACATTGTACAACGTAGGAAAACACATATTTACAATACATTACAACACATCAAGTTATAAAAAATGTTAATGGGAGTGTTCTTTTTACAAGCTGCGCACACTTTTCACATAGTTTCTCCACAAGCATGTTCATTGCATTTTCCACGCCTTTTTTTTTACTTTTCTACCCTTCAATCTGGGACAAATGACACATCTCCTTGAATTTCATGGCTCTACTTCATCTTCCTTGTCACCATTATTTGTATTTTCATGAGATTTCTAGGTAAGCTAGGTATAGCAGCACATACCAACAGCCAAGGTTTAACGAGTTTTTTCGCCAGGTCTTTCAGATATACTCTCCATTGTACGTATTTATCGTTGTTGGAATTACATTGATATCAACCACATTGAAGAGATGGTAGAAAACAATGAGCGCCCATCTCACTCATAATCTCAAATCAGAAGCGTCGTATATGTTTATAATTATGTATACCAACAAATCCCCGACTTTACACACAGGCTCAGATACTTGCCAAAATATGTGTAAATACACGCTCTCACCATCACAATGAAAAATATAAATTGTTGTAAGAAATAAATGCAAGAATATGGCATAGCTTTCCTTGTTCAATTTTCATACGCAATTACTCGCGTGGAGTCTTTCAGGCTTCGTCACACCTCTCCACAGAGTACCTTACTTGGCAACAATGAGTCAACAACTGAACTAAGCTCTTTTCTCCTAAACATGAAGCTATTGAACGCGTCAAGGTCACACGTTGCCACTTCCAATAATAATTCCGGTTTAAAAGGAGAGTGGGGCCTCAAAGACCCCGTGCGAGTAATTAAAGGTTAAAATATATATTACTTATGCCATTATTTAATATTATACACTGTAGAAAGAAAGTTTCAGCTACAAATTCTGTTTTGGGTCTGATGAGTATTATACGATGTAGTCTTATGCATATATTTATGGAAAGCTCTGCAAAATGCCGTCGTGTAGACACTTATGTTATCTATCCTGAGTGAGATCTCTCTCCAATTATAAGTCCTCTCCTTACATGTTTTGCAAACAACAGTGCACTGGATGGCGGCCAAGAAGCGTTTACTACTCGAATGAAGCTTAGCCTTAACTAAACTAGAGCAGTTCGCGATAAGCAGCGATATAAAACGTTAACAGGAAGAAGAGAGTAGAGAGCTGGGAGTTAATCGAGATGTACAGTGGCCTTATCTATAATGACATTCCTAACCACACGAGGACAGTACCTGTGATAGAGATAACAAAATTAACGAACTCTTGCTGTTCTGCAGCGATGACAATAAAAAGCGAATTAACGCGAACTCTGAAGCTTAACCGCTTATTATTAGTTGAGGCGTTATCTGTGGCAGCCACGTGCACAACCCAGCAATAATGACTTAGTTGTATGAACTTTGGACCTGAAATATCCACTTAAATGTGTTGAGCTGTGGCTAGTATTCTTGGTTATCACCTCTGATGTCAGGGTGCCGTTCTCGGCTCCACTAAGAAGTGAAATTTTACTCTGAGGGCAGCATCGGGGCCATATACTCAGCCTCATGAGGCGTACCTGAGTAGAGGTGGGTCCGATTAACACCTCATTTACATTAAAAAGGATTCACTGTGTCTTCTGAATTCTGCTTCAGGCTAATACCGGAATGGTTCCCCACTTAAGGGACTCCGGAATATCCTATATTGCCCTTGCTAAATTCCAACTTTTTGATGTGTAACATCTTTCCACTCGGTATCTGTGTATTTTTTGTGGGGACGAATTTGGAAAATGAAACGGAAATGGATGGGACGGAAACAATGAAACGGAAATGAATGGGACGAAAACAATGAGCGCGCGCGGTGGCAGAGATTGATACCAGGCCGTAATGACGGCCATGTGGCTATGTGGAATGTATATCGCATACGGTTTACTTCAAGGATTGGAGGCCACATTAAAGATATTCCTACAGTAAATCATCTTCAAATTGTCGTTCTTTGGTGTGAAAATATTCATTATATCATATTTGCTGAAAACAATTATGATTTATTAAATCTTCATACCTTTGCTGTATTCATAATTAATGTATGCACTCGAGGTACTGTCGGCCATTTGGCTATGTGGAACCTATATCGCATACCAAATTACTTCAAGGTTTGGAGGCCCCATTAAAGATATTCTTCCTACAATAAATCATCTTCAAGTTGTCGTTGTTTGGTGTGAAAATATTCATTATATCATATTTGATGGAAACCTGCCAAGATTTGGCACTGCAGTTTTACAAGTAGTTATTTCAAAGACCAACAGAGTTCACTGTTCTCCCGGCAGACACATAGTCGGCCATGTGACTATGTGGAATGTACATCGCGTACGGTTTAGTTCAAGGTTTGGAGACCCATTAAAGATATTCCTACAATAAATCATCTTCAAGTTGTCTCTCTTTAATGTGAAAATATTCATTATATCATATCTAATATATAAAAGTGAAAGTCTGTATGTATGTATGTATGTATGTATGTATGTATGTATGTATGTATGTGGGTTGGTTCCGTATACAAATCTACACCGTTCCACCAATCTCAACCATATTTTGCATACACATAGTTTAGGACCCAGAAGGAACCGCTGGCTACATGAATTTTCGATAGTCTTTCTCATTCTTCTGATTTCGGCCCTTTTGCACTCAATCACAGGCTAATCAAATCATAAAATATACTCATGAAGGAATGGCAAGGCAGATAGTTTCCATGGCAACATAGCTCAAGTCGAGACACGGCCGACTAGATGCCAATTGCGCTCTGCACTACCGGTATAGAAAATGAGGATCTTTACTTGAAATCCCGTTAGTTACTCAAATGCTCACACAGCACTGTCAACCGAGTTTAGCATAACCAAGAGTTGACACTATCTTCTTTCTACTATATATTTCTCAAATACCACTCACTCACTCACTCATTCATTTATTCATCACGAAATCTCAGAAACCACCGAACGGATTGGAATGAAATCTGGCATGCAGCTTCCTCAAGGGCCGCAAATGCCCACTAAGAGAGGATTTTTGGATATTCAGGTTCTAAACGGGTGTTAAGGGGGTAGACCTGCATTTCATTGAATAACAATATCTCCCGATTTGTTTCACTGGGGGATGTGATACTCGGCATATAAACTCACCATTAAAAATAAGAAGACACGTGTCTGAGGGTTTTTCGATGTGGTGTATATTATGAGGTGAAAGGGGTGAAAAGTGGGGATTGAAAGATTCCTAACGGAGCGTGTATATCTTAAACGATATAGGCAAGGAGTTTGAAACTCAGCGAAAAAAAATCAACATAAAAAAGAAGTAAATATGTGTTGACCGTTTTTTCATAAATCCAATTTAAGGGGCCCATGGGGAGAAATGAAATTCTGGGGGGGGGAGGGACAGCAAAGAAAGTGTCCTAACTGATTGACTGACTGACTCACTCATCAAACTCAGGGGGGAAAAACTGCTTTAAAGTAAGTAAATAGCTGTTCGACAGTTGTTTTTTTCATAAATACAAATTTAAGGGGTTTATGGGGAGGGGTGAAATTCTGAAAAAAGAAAATAGAAAGAAAATGTCCTGACTCACTCACTCACTCACTCACTCATCATCGCCCAGCCAAAATTATTGAAGTTAGAAACATGACAGTTTCGGGATATGTTCATTGTATGTCAAAACCGTCTACTAAGGGAGGATTTTCGGATATTCAGGTTCTAAAGGGGTCTTAAGGGGGTTAAACCTGCATTTCAATGAATAACAATATCTCCCGATTGGTTTCATTGGGGGATGTGATACACAGCATATAAACTCATCATTAAAAAGTAACAAGACACGTGTCTGAGGGTCTTTCGATGTGTTAATGATGTGAAAGGGGTGAAAAGTGGGGATTGAAAGATTCCTAACGGAGCGTGTATCTCTTAAACGACATAGGCAAGGAGTTTGAAACTCAGCGGAAAAAAAATCAGCATAAAAAATAAGTAAATATGTGTTTGACCGTTTTTTCAAAAGTCCAATTTAAGGGGCCCATGGGGAGGGGTGAAATTCCTGGCGGGGGGGGGGGGACAGGAAAGAAAGTGTCCTAACAGATTGACTGACTGACTCACTCATCAAACTCATGGGGGAAAAACTGCTTTAAAGAAAGTAAGTAAGTAAATAGCTTTCCGACAGGTTTTTTTTCAATCAAATTGAAGGGGTTCATCGGGAGGGGTGAAATTCTGAAGAAAAAAAAATTGAAAGAAAATGTCCTGACTCATTCACTCACTCATCATCGCCCAGCCAAAAATATTGAAGTTGGAAACATGACATTTCGGGGATATGTTCGTTGTCTGTCAAAACCGTACACTAAGGGAGGTTTTTTGGATATTCAGGTTCTAAAGGGGTCTTAAGGGGTTTAAACCTGCATTTCATTGAATAACAATATCTCACGAGTGCTTTCATTTGTGGATGTGATACTCGGCATAAAAATTAATCATTATAAATAAGCAGACATGTGTCTAAGGGTTTTTCGATGTGGTGTATTATTATGAGGTGAAAGGGGTGAAAAGTGGGGGTTGAAGGATACCTAACGGAGCGTGTAGGCCTATCTTTTAAACGACATAGGCGAGAAATTTGAAACTCAGCGAAAAAAAATTCAGCTTAAAAGTAAGTAAATCGGTATTCGACTGTTTTTTCGTAAATTAATTTAAGGGGCCAATGGGGTGGGGTGAAATTCTGGGGGAAAAAAGGAGAGAAAGTGTCCTAACTGACTGACTAACTCACTCACTCATCAAACTCAGGGGAAAAAGACAGCTTAAAAATAAGTTAATAGGTGTTCAAGCGTTTTTTCATCAATCCAATTTAAGGGGCCCATGGGGAGGGGTGAAATTCTGGTAAAAATAATTGAAAGAAAATGTCCTGTCTGACTCACTCTCATCACGCCCAGCGAAAACTATTAAAGTTGGAAACATGACATTTTGGGAATATGTTCGCTGTATGTCGAAAACGACAAATAAGGAATGGTTTTTGTTTATTCGGGTTTTAAAGAGGTGTTAAGGGGGTAAACGTGCATTTCATTGAATAACGATATCTCATGAGTTGTTTCTTTGGGGATGTGATATTCGGTATATAAACTAATCATTAAAAATAATCAGACATACGTCTAAGGGTTTATCGATGTGGTGTATATTATGAGGTGAAAGGGGTGAAAATTGGGGGTTGAGGGATTCTTAACGGAGCGTGTATCACTGAAACGACATAGGCGAGAAGTTTGAAATTCGGCGGGAAAAAACAGCTTAAAATATAAGTAAGTAGGTGTTCGACCGTTTTTTCATAAATCCAATTTAAGGGGCCCTTGGAGAGGGGTGAAATTCTGTGGAAAAAAAAAACAGGAAAGAAAGTGTTCTAACTGATTGACTCACTTACTCACTCATCAAACTCAGGGGGAAAACAGCTTTAAATAAGTAAATAGGTGTTTGACCGTTTGTTTCATAAATCCAATTTAAGGGGTTCATGGGGAGGGGTGAAATTATCAAAAATAAATGAAAGAAAATGTCCTGACTGACTGACTCACTCATCATCGCCGAGCCAAAATTATTGAAGTTAGAAACATGAAATTTTGGGGATATGTTCGTTGTATGTCGAAAAGGTCCACTAAGGAAAGAGTTTTGGATATTCAGGTTCTAAATAGGTGTTAAGGGGGTAAACGTGCATTTCATTGAATAACAATATCTCACGAGTGGTTTCATTTGGGGATGTGGTACTTGGCACATATACTAATCATTAAAAATAAGCTGACACATGTCTAATGGTTTTTCGATGTAGTGTATATTATGAGGTGAAAGGGATGAAAAGTGGCGGTTGAAAGATTCCTAACGGAGCGTGTATCTCTTAAACGACATAGGCGAGGAGTTTGAAACTCGGAGGAAATCAATCAGCTTAAAAATAAATAAATAAATAAATAAATAAAATAAAATAAACTAGATGAAACCCGTCAAAACATGACGGACAATGGAAAACAAAATTACTGAAGAAGCTTCTTATATAAGTTACATTCTTTGTACGATTACTTTTTAGCACTATTGAAACTTTAAGGGCGTCAAAAGATAGCACTCTCAGCATTGCAACATATTGCTGGTCATGACTGAAAACGTGATGAGGTCATCATCATATTGCACAGTTTCCAGCCACTGGCCGGGTCTGTTTGGAACACAAGCCTCTCCAACGTCTTCTGTCTTCCCACCATCTCTCAGCCTCCACCCTTGTCCAGTCTTCTCCTCTCTTCTTCACGCTTTCTTCCACCCCCTTCAGCCACCTGTCTCTCGGTCTCCCTCTTGGTCTCTTTCCTTCCCACTTCGTCTCGTGTATCCTCCTGGTTATCCTCTTCTCCTCCATTCGTTTTACATGTCCATACCATCTAAGTCTAGATTTCTCTATACCATCCTGTAATGGTTCCTCCTTCATTAATTCTCTGGTCCTCTCATTTCTTATTCTGTCCCTCTTTGTAGCTCCAATACTGCTTCTCAAGAACCTCATCTCACTGGCCTGTATTTTGCTCTTCACCCTTCCTTTCATAACCCAGGCCTCCAAGGCATACGTCAGGATAGGGACATAGTACGTCCGATATATGATCTTTTTGCTGTTCTGAGGGACATCCTTGCTCCATAACATGCTTCTCACACTCCTCCGGAATGCTTCTGCCTGTCTCCCCCGCTCATTTATTTCTCTATCGTTTCTTCCATTCTCTTGCATCAGGCTACCCAGATACTTGAAACTCTCCACTTCCTTCAGCTGTTCCCCACCAATTGTTATTCCTGTTGTGGTTCTTTCCTTCTTCCTTGTTGTGATCACCATCTCACTCTTATTTATGCTAAATTTCATCCCATAACCTTGTATTATTCCTTCCCACACGTCCAACTGTTCCTGTACCTCCTCCTCCTTGTTTCCCCAAATCATCAAATCATCTGCAAGCACCATTGCTTTCATCTTTCCTTCCCCAATTACTTGTGCCACTCGGGTCATTATGTCATCCATCACCACAATGAAAAGTAACGGTGACAGTGCACTTCCTTGTTTCAGGCCGTTTCTCTGTTCCAACCAGTCCGATCTCTCTCCTCCCACTTTCACACAGCTCACGCTTCCCTTGTACATCTCCTTTATCCTCCTTATAGTCCATTTTTCTATTCCTCTATCCTCCAGGGACTTCCATACTTTGTTTCTGCATACACTGTCATATGCTTTCTCAATGTTCAGGAAGGCCATCAGTAGATCTGTTCCATACTCATAGTGCTGTTCTTGTAACTGCCTTATAGCAAAAATCAAATCCACTGTGGACCTTCCTGCTCTGAAGCCAGATTGTTCTTCCCTCATCCCTCCTTCTATCCTTGTCCTAATTCTCCTTTCCAAAACTTTCTCAAACAACTTTGCACAATGACTCATCAGTGTTATTCCCCGATAGTTTCTGCATTCTGTTCTACTACCTTTCTTGAAGATCGGGACAATTATTCCCTTTTTCCAGCCCTCTGGGGTCTTCCTTTCCTTCCATGCTGTCTTCATCAGTCCGTACAACCATTGTATCCCCACCTCTCCTGCTGCTCTCACCAACTCCACACTCAACTCATCCACACCCGGTGCCTTCCCTCCTTTCATCTTCCTCACTGCATCTTCCACGTCTTTCCATGTTAAGTCCTTTTCTGTTTGCAGTTCATCTACTGTACCTCTTCCCCGATTTCTTCCTCCTCGCCGTGGTTTCCATTTTGGTTCAGGAGTTCTTCAAAATATTCTTTCCACATTTTCTTCAGTTCTTCCCTATTTTCTATCTCTTTTCCTCTTTTGATCACCATTCTAACATAATCCGTAGGATCCTTCCGCCTCTTATTCTCTACCATCCCTTAACAGGACCTTTTTTGTACCTTCACTATCCTGCTGGTCATGACTGAAAACGTGATGAGGTAAATAGCCCAATACGTTCAAGAGTTTCTCTTTGAGCTTGATTGATTGTGATAAAGTAGGCCGAGCGAATAGGACATTGTTGCCCATTAAAAGAAAATGTACTGTACCTGCAAGTGTTTTATCGGAAGGTGTTAAATCAAGTCGTAGGATTTGAGCTCTCTGCCTAATATTACTGCACCTATTATATCCGAATCCAAGCAATTTCTTACATATTTCTTACAATTAATATATTAATATGAGTCCTTGGGAAACGTTCAGATTTCTAAGGAGCATAACTACGGCTCAAACGTTCGGAGTATGTGGAGGCGAATCACTTAATTCCAAGGAATTGAAAAATTCAATAATAGGGAAATGAAGTAGCTGGCTTTCATCTTCAGTATCCAATCTGTTAACGCTGATGTATGTGTTTGAACTACTGGATATAAGTTCAATGACTTTTAAATTAATATCATTACATTGTTGCAGCTTGGCAAATATTTTATATTCCAGCAGATCAATTTTACCCTCACAACAGTAAAGACCAAAGTAAGCACGCATAGATTTTACGCAAGAGAAATACAATGTAGAACAAAGTTTACATTTGATCGTCAAAGACCTTACAGTACACTGTACTGCATAATATCTGGAATTGTTTCTGAAATGGCCTATTTATATTGGATTTTAAATGTGGCTTCGTATTATTCGATAACACTATAGTTCCTGCAATAACGGAGCCGCTAAATATTAAATGGCAAATAATACTTCCATTGCCGAAATCAACTGCGTAGTTAGACTCAGTACTCTAAACAAATAATCATTAAACAATTGTCTTATACAATGAAGTTCAACATGACCGTCCAGAGACTGTCATACTCAAGTTGGTTGGTGAGGAGAATGCGATGAGACTGATCGCTTAAAATAAATTCCTTATAATTGTTCCTGCCAGCGAAATTTTTTGCAATAGCTTGAAAACGCAGCTCAGAATGACGTTCTTCATTTTGTTATAAACAGTACGAAACTGCTCTAAATAAGCAATTTCCATCACCTGTTATAGGTTATGGCAGTACATTTTGAAGGGGAACATAGAATCACTTCACCAACTACTGGAATGACCATAGGCCTATACTCAATACTCACTTCGACAGTCACCCTAAAGGAGGCAGTTTTTGAATTCTATGTCCCGTGCATGTCAAAAATCGTATTAACACATGGAGGCCCACCAATTCTTGTCTATCGCCCCGGAGACCCGGGTTACATTTCCTGCTCTGCCAAGAAATTTAATTCTGGTCTGAGGGCAAAAACGGGGCACATTCAGTCTCTTGAGGTATAACTAAGAAGAAGAAGGTTTAATTCCCACCTCGACAATCTTGGATGTGGTTTTCCGTGGTTTCCCCCTTCCACTTAAGGCAAATACCGGGATGGTTCCTAACTTAAGGCCTTGGCCGTCTCCTTGCCATTTACCACCTTAATTACAAATACACACAGTAATGCAGCCATCACAATAACACAGGTTATCAGAGAAAATTTCACACGTACACACCCAAGTACACGGGGCTGAGTGACCACGATGTCGGAGCCCTTCAAACGAATTATATTTGCCAAGTGTCTCTCATGGCGGAAGCAATTGTGGACACTCGCGAGTGCCTGGAAAACTACTTTTTTCTTTAATAATTTAAGAGTATATCGACGGTGCATAATTATAACTTTTAGTCTAGGACTCTAATAGCTTGACCAGCGAAGCATGGGAAGAAACTGCAATATTAAGGTACATAAACAACCTAGCCTACTACACACCCAAGTACACGGGGCTGAGTGACCACGATGTCGGAGCCCTTCAAACGAATTTTATTTGCCAAGTGTCTCTCATGGCGAAAGCAATTGTGGACACGCGCGAGTGCCTGGAAAACTACTTTTTTCTTTAATAATTTAAGAGTATATCGACGGTGCATAATTATAAATTATAGTCTAGGACTCTAATAGCTTGACCAGCGAAGCATTGGGAAGAAATTGCAATATTAAGGTACATAAACAACCTAGCCTACTACACACCCAAGTACACGGGGCTGAGTGACCACGATGTCGGAGCCCTTCAAACGAATTTTATTTGCCAAGTGTCTCTCATGGCGAAAGCAATTGTGGACACGCGCGAGTGCCTGGAAAACTACTTTTTTCTTTAATAATTTAAGAGTATATCGACGGTGCATAATTATAAATTTTAGTCTAGGACTCTAATAGCTTGACCAGCGAAGCATTGGGAAGAAATTGCAATATTAAGGTACATAAACAACCTAGCCTACACATTCAATTGTCGGTTAATGTTCCTCAACATTTCCCTTCTTAAATATTCCCCTCCTTTATAATTTTCCATCACATGAAAACGTGCTATGTCTTGTGTTTTTAATATATCGATGCAATGGTGCTGCCATCTGCTGTCAGTTACTGGAACTATATGGGCGATGTACTGCCATCTGTTGTCAGTTGTAAGAACTGATTGCAGATATTTAAACGGCGTACTGCGGGCAACAGTTTGCTCTTTTGATCACATGCTGCAATTCAATGGTAAAACGGAAATAAAAGTATTTAGAGGGAATGTAGAAATATGTATCTTTAACAGACATAAAACCTTACTAATACTCCTTGATTAAACAATATTTCAGTGGTAAAAAAATAAAAAATACTGGCGAGGCCTGGGATCGAACCGGTGCTTCTTGGAACAACAGTCAGTCGTCTTAACCACATAGCTACTCGCGCACTCATGTTCAGCAGCAGACGCAGCTATTCATTATATTCAAAAGCCGCTGTCTGAAGGAACTAATCCATTTCATTATCCAAATAAATCAATGTTGCTCATTCGTATACGTTCATACTGTTATTATATTTTATTGTCAGAACTTGGTTAATGTATGTTTTCAATTACATGGAAGCTTATTAAATAACTTACATTTTAATGGACTTCTCACCGCCATTTTGTCATGACCCCAGGTGGATTGTGCGCATGCGTGAGGGGAAAGAATTCTGCTATTTTCTATATTAATTTAAAAATATACCGTAATATATTTGTTTATTTTAGAGACACTCTGCAAATCTCGAGGCCAAGAGCTTTCGTTAGAGTGCTCTACGAAGCCAATCGGTTAAGTCGTTTTCACAATCTCGTGTGTACAAAAAACAGCTTAGTGTTTTAAATATATAGACTAGTTGAAACCCGTCAAAACATGACGGTCAAAGGGAAAATATTTACTGAAGAATCTCCTTATATAGGCCTAATGTACATTCTTTGTACGATTATTTTTTGGCTCTATTGAAACTATAAGGGCGTCAAAAGATTGCACTCTTAACATTGCAAAATACTGCTGGCAATGACTGAAAAATTGATGAGACAAATTGAGACCTGTACGTTCCAGAGTTTCCCCTTGAGCTTAATTGATTTTGATAGAGTATGCCAAACGAATTGGAAAATATTGCCTCTTAAAATAATTATTATAGTGTTATATCGGATGGTATTAAATCAAGTCGAAGGATTAGACCTCTTGGCCTAATTTTTACTGCACTTATTATTTCCAAATCCAAGCAATATGGTTGCATTTAGGAGCCCTTGGGAAACCTTCAGATTTCTAAGCAGCATAACTATGGGTCAAGCGTTTAGAGTATGTGGAGGCAAATCTTATAATTCCAAGGAATTCAAGAACTCTGAGGGGTCTAATACAACTGGCCGCAAACCGTCGCTTATAATTTTGGAATATAACGAAGAAATGCGATGATGTGCAAAACATAACGGTCATTGGGAAAATATTTACTGTAGGACTTTCTTATATGCATTCTCTTTATGATTACAGAGAAAGATCGACTTTGCAACATATAACTGGCCATTACTGAAAACTTGCGTTACGTTACGTTTGCGTTAACCTTTTTCTCCTCCAGGGTTGTCTTTTCCAACGGATTAAGCGAGGGGTCCCACCTCTACCGCCTCTAAAGGCAGTGTCCTGGAGCTTGTGACTCTGAGTCGGGGATACAACTCGGGTGTGTGACCAGCACTACGCCCAGGCGGCCTCACTTGCAAAACGATCAGGGACCTGATGAAGGGATGGTAAGAGCGGGAGGGTTAGGCAAGGAAGTGGGAAGGAGGCGGCCGTGGCCTTACGGTAGGTACCATCCCGACATTTTCCCGAAGACAAAATGGGAAACCACGGAAAACTACTTCGAGGATGGCTGAGGTGGGAATTGAAACCCCTCTACTCATTTGGACCACCCGAGGCAGAGTATACCCCGTTCCAGTCCTCATACCACTTTTCAAAGTTCGTGGCAGAGCCGGAAATTGAACTCAGGACGGGGCGGCAGCTAACCATGCTGACCACTACGCTACAGAGGCGAGCTACGGAGGCAACGACTGAAAACTTGATGAGGTAAATAGTGACCTACACGTTCGAGAGTTCCCCCTTCAGCTTTATTGATTGTGATAAGGTATGGCAAGCGATTGCAAATTGGTGCTCTAAACGAAAATGGAAGTGTTTCATCGGATGGTGTTAAATAAAGTCGAAGGATTAGAACTCTCTGCCCAATATTATCTGCACTTATTATTTCCAAATCCAAGCAATTCTCATGCATAATTCTTACAATTAATCTGGCACCAATTAGGAGCTTTTGAGAAATGTCCAGATTCCTAAGGAGCATAACTGTGGCTCGAACATTAGGAGTATGAATATGTGGAAGCAAAATTCCGAGGAATTCAAGAATTCTGTAAGAAGTATCTGGCTTTCATATTCATTATTTAATCTGTAACAGTGGTGTATGCTTTTGTTACCTTAGGGTTTTAAATATATATATGGCAATGTCAATCGCGCCGAATTTCTTAGTTTACGGGAATGCTAAGAGTAAAATATGTTTTCTCAATGGAATAGCAATACCAAGAAATAACAATTCGGAAAAAAAGGTGACCGAGGTGGGACTCGAACAGCTCCCATTGCGCGATGCATAAATTAAGTGTCTGACGCTACGACCTGAGCTACCGAAACACTGGTAATACCACTCAATATTAAGTTAGTTAAACAACATAGGCCCTACACACTTAACTGTCAGTATACATATTTCAACATTTTCCGTCGTGTATAATTGTATTCCAGTATATATCGTGGGAACGTCATAAATAATGTTCACTTCTTTTATACTTCTAATAAATAACTATCATGGCCTGTTTGCCATCTCTTGATGAATACAGTACATTTGCATTTGTCAGTTGGCACAGGCTAGAGTAAAAGGTGGCTTTTCACCGATATCTCAGTCTCACTCATGGCTGTGATTATATGGAAGCTACTGAGGTATGGGTGGTGCTTAGTAATGGCCTTCAGGGCACAGTCAGTGCCTGTGGATGCTGTGAAAGGTTCTACTCATAGGGTTAGGACTACTGTTCTGACTCGGTGAGGAAAGCAATGGCAAGCTACCTCACTCCTCTTCTTGCCTAGAATTTCTCAATATAGCGCTGCCTTGGGTTTTTGTGGGTATCTACTCACATAACGTAACGGCGGTGCTTTTTGAGGATCCAACCAGCCTTCGGGCTGACTACCTAACAGACATGACAGACAAATAACTATCAAACGCGATTGTACGCATGCGTGAGGGGCGAGAATTCTATATTAATTTAAAAATATACGAATTCCTTAGTTTAGGGGAATGCCAAGAGTTAAATATTTTTGACAATGGAATAGCAATACCAAGGAATAAAAATACGGAAATAAAAAAAACATGTCGGAGGTGGGACTCGAACTGCTTCCATTGCGCGATGCATAAATTAAGATTTCTCACTTCTACGACCTGAGCTACCGAACCGCTTGTAATAGTGCGCAATATCAAGACAGTTTGATGACATAGGCCCTACACACTCGACTGTCAGTTTACGTGTTTCAACATTTTCCGTCGTGTATAAATGTATTCCAGTAGCCTATACATCGTGGGAACGTCACAAATAATGTTCACTTCTTCTATATTTCTTATAAATAACTATCAAATTGAAACGCGATGCACTTGTAACCGCCATGACTGTCATGAGGCAAGGTGATTGTACGCATGCGTGAGGGGAAAGAATTCTGCAATTTTCTATATTAATTTAAAATATATACGAATTCCTTAGTTTACGGGAATGCTAAGATTTAAATATGTTTTGACAATGGAATAGCAATACCAAGAAATAAAAATACAGAAATAAAAAAACATGTCGGAGGTGGGACTCGAACAGCATCCATTGCGCGATGCATAAATTAAGATTTCTTGCCTTTACGACCTGAGCTACCGAACAACTTGTTATGATACGCAATATTAAGATACTTTAACTACATAGGCCCTAAACATTCGACTACGTGTTTCGACATTTTCCGTTGTGTATAATTGTATTCTTGTATATATCGTGGGAACATCATAAATAATGTTCCCTTCCTTTATACTTCTTGCAAATAACTATCAAATTGAAACGCGATGCACTTGTAACAAAATAAAAAAAACATATCCGAGGTGGGAATCGAACCCTCTCGATCATGCATAATACACATTTGTAGGCAGTAACCTTATCCCCTTGGCCAACCAGACAACTATGGCACACTTCAGTATTAAGCTATCTAACCAGTATACACACTCAACCTGCAGTTTAAGTCCTTCAATTTGTGGTTTATTTAATATAATTCTATTTCAATGCATATTGTAAAAACATAATGAACATTATTGGAGACCCTTTTTAATTCTCATAAACAAAGATCTCAGTTAGACGCGACCGGAATCGCCATTTTCCTTGTTGAGAAAGGCCATTGTGCGCATGCGCGGGAGTGTCAAATATTACATATTTCTTTAATCATTTAAAAATATACCGTAACATATATTTTCCTTTTAAAGAAACTCTGCAAATCTGCATGCCAAGAGCTTTCGTTAGAATGTCTTACGAAGCCAATCGGTTAAGTCGTTTTCACAATCTCGTGTGTACAAAAAACAGCTTAGTGTTTTAAATATATAGACTAGATGAAACCCGTCAAAACATGACGGACAATGGAAAACAAATTTACTGAAGA
Organism: Meconema thalassinum; assembly: GCA_946902985.2. Taxonomy (NCBI): domain Eukaryota; kingdom Metazoa; phylum Arthropoda; class Insecta; order Orthoptera; family Tettigoniidae; genus Meconema; species Meconema thalassinum. Next base: position 155,011,075 of record OX336390.1, read on the forward strand.
AGCTTCTTATATAAGTTACATTCTTTGTACGATTACTTTTTAGCACTATTGCAACTTTAAGGGCGTCAAAAAATAGCACTCTCAGCATTGCAACATATTGCTGGTCATGACTGAAAACGTGATGAGGTCATCATCATCTTGCACAGTTTCCAGCCACTGGCCGGGTCTGTTTGGAACACAAGCCTCTCCAACGTCTTCTGTCTTCCCACCATCTCTCAGCCTCCACCCTTGTCCAGTCTTCTCCTCTCTTCTTCACGCTTTCTTCCACCCCCTTCAGCCACCTGTCTCTCGGTCTTCCTCTCGGTCTCTTTCCTTCCCACTTCGTCTCGTGTATCCTCCTGGGTATCCTCTTCTCCTCCATTCGTTTTACATGTCCATACCATCTAAGTCTAGATTTCTCTATACCATCCTGTAATGGTCCTCCTTCATTAATTCTCTGGTTCTCTCATTTCTTATTCTGTCCCTCTTTGTAGCTCCAATACTGCTTCTCAAGAACCTCATCTCACTGGCCTGTATTTTGCTCTTCTCCCTTCCTTTCATAACCCAGGTCTCCGAGGCATACGTCAGGATAGGGACATAGTACGATATATGATCTACTTGCTGTTCTGAGGGACATCCCTGCTCCATAACATGCTTCTCACACTCCTCCGGAATGCTTCTGCCTGTCTCCCCCGCTCATTTATTTCTCTACCGTTTCTTCCATTCTCTTGTACCAGGCTTCCCAGATACTTGAAACTCGCCACTTTCTTCAGCTGTTCCCCACCAATTGTTATTCCCGTTGTGGTCCTTTCCTTCTTCCTTGTTGTGATCACCATCTCACTCTTATTTATGCTAAATTTCATCCCATATACTTGTATTATTCCTTCCCACACGTCCAACTGTTCCTGTACCTCCTCCTCCTTGTTTCCACAATCATCAAATCATCCGCAAACACCATTGCTTTCATCTTTCCTTCCCCAATTACTTGTGCCGCTCGGGTCATTATGTCATCCATCACCACAATGAAAATTAACGGTGATAGTGCACTTCTTTGTTTCAGGCCGTTTCTCTGTTCCACCCAGTCCGATCTCTCTCCTCCCACTTTCACACAGTTCACGCTTCCCTTGTACATCTCTTTTATCCTCCTTATAGTCCATTTTTCTACTCCTCTATCCTCCAGGGACTTCCATACTTTGTTTCTGCATACACTGTCATATGCTTTCTCAATGTCCAGGAAGGCCATCAGTAGATCTGTTCCATACTCATAGTGCTGTTCTTGTAACTGACTTACAGCAAAAATCAAATCCACTGTGGACCTTCCTGCTCTGAAGCCATGTTGTTCTTCCCTCATCCCTCCTTCTATCCTTGTCCTAATTCTCCTTTCTAAAACTTTCTCAAACATCTTTGCACAATGACTCATCAGTGTTATTCCCCGATAGTTTTTGCATTCTGTTCTACTACCTTTCTTGAAGATCGGGACAATTATTCCCTTTTTCCAGTCCTCTGGGGTCTTCCATTCCTTCCATGCTGCCTTCATCACTCGGTACAACCATTGTATCCCCACCTCTCCTGCTGCTCTCACCATCTCCGCACTCAACTCATCCTCACCCGGTGCCTTCCCTCCTTACATCTTCCTCACTGCATCTTCCACTTCTTTCCATGTTAAGTCCTTTTCTGTTTGCAGTTCATCTACTGTACCTCTTCCCCGATTTCTTCTTCCTCGCCGTGGTTTCCATTTGGGTTCAGGAGTTATTGAAAATATTCTTTCCACATTTTCTTCAGTTCTTCCCTATTTTCTATCCCTTGTCCCCTTTTGTTCACCATTCTGACATAATCCGTATGATCCTTCCGCCTCTTATTCTTTACCATCCCATACAGGACCTTTTTTGTACCTTCACTATCCTGCTGGTCATGACTTAAAACGTAATGAGGTAAATAGCCCAATACGTTCAAGAGTTTCTCCTTGAGCTTGATTGATTGTGATAAAGTAGGCCGAGCGAATAGGACATTGTTGCCTATTAAAAGAAAATGTACTGTACCTGCAAGTGTTTTATCGGAAGGTGTTAAATCAAGTCGTAGGATTTGAGCTCTCTGCCTAATATATCCGAATCCAAGCAATTTCTTACATATTTCTTACAATTAATATATTACCATATATGAGTCCTTGGGAAACGTTCAGATTTCTAAGGAGCATAACTATGGCTCAAACGTTCGGAGTATGTGGAGGCGAATCACTTAATTCCAAGGAATTGAAAAATTCAATAATAGGGAAATGAAGTAGCTGGCTTTCATCTTCAGTATCCAATCTGTTAACGCTGATGTATGTGTTTGAACTACTGGATATAAGTTCAATGACTTTTAAATTAATATCATTACATTGTTGCAGCTTGGCAAATATTTTATTTTCCAGCAGATCAATTTTACCCTCACAACAGTAAAGACCAAAGTAACCACGCATAGATTTTACGCAAGAGAAGTACAATGTAGAACAATGTTTACATTTGATCGTCAAAGACCTTACAGTACACTGTACTGCATAATATCTGGAATTGTTTCTGAAATGGCCTATTTATATTGGATTTTAAATGTGGCTTCGTATTATTCGATAACACTATAGTGTCCTGCAATAACGGAGCCGCTAAATATTACATGGCAAATAATACTTCCATTGCCGAAATCAACTGCGTAGTTAGACTCAGTACTCTAAACAAATAATCATTAAACAATTGTCTTATACAATGAAGTTCAACATGACCGTCCAGAGACTTTCATACTCAAGTTGGTTGGTGAGGAAAATGCGATGAGACTGATCGCTTAAAATAAATTCCTTATAATTGTTCCTGCCAGCGAAATTTTTTGCGATAGCTTGAAAACGCAGCTCGGAATGACGTTCTTCATTTTGTTATAAACAGTACGAAACTGCTCTAAATAAGCAATTTCCATCACCTGTTATAGGTTATGACAGTACATTTTGCAGGGGAACATAGAATCACTTCACCAACTACCGGAACGACCATAGGCCTATACTCAATACTCACTTCGGCAGTCACCCTAATGGAGGCAGTTTTTGAATTATATGTCCCGTGCATGTCAAAAATCGTATTAACACATGGAGGCCCACCTATTCTTGTCTATCGCCCCGGAGACCCGGGTTACATTTCCTGCTCTGCCAAGAAATTGAATTATGGTCCGAGGGCAAAAACGGGGCACATTCAGTCTCTTGAGGTATAACTAAGAAGAGGAAGGTTTAATTCCCACCTCGACAATCTTGGATGTGGTTTTCCGTGGTTTCCCACTTCCACTTAAGGCAAATACCGGGATGGTTCCTAACTTAAGGCCTTGGCCGTCTCCTTGCCATTTACCACCTTAATTACAAATACACACAGTAATGCAGCCATCACAATAACACAGGTTATGAGAGAAAATTTCACACATACACACCCAAGTACACGGGGCTGAGTGACCACGATGTCGGAGCCCTTCAAACGAATTATGTTTGCCAAGTGTCTCTTATGGCGAAAGCAATTGTGGACACGCGCGAGTGCCTGGAAAACTACTTTTTTCTTTAATAATTTATGAGTATATCGACGATGCATAATTATAACTTTTAGTCTAGGACGCTAATAACTTGACCACCGAAGCATTGGGAAGAAATTGCAATATTAAGGTACATAAACAACATAGCCAACACATTCAACTGTCGGTTAATGTTCCTCAAAATTTCCCTTCTTAAATATTCCCCTCTTTTATAATTCTCCATCACGTGAAAACGTGCCATGTCTTGGGTTTTAAATATATCGATGCAATGGTGCTGCCATCTGCTGTCAGTTACTGGAACTATATGGGCGATGTACTGCCATCTGTTGTCAGTTATAGGAACTGATTGCAGATATTTCAACGGCGTACTGAGGACAACAGTTTGCTCTTTTGTTCACATGCTGTAATGCAATGGTAAAACGGAAATAAAACGTATTGAGAGGGAATGTAGAAATATGTATCTTTTACAGACATAAAACCTTACTAATACCAAATAGCTTATAAAGATAATAGCGGAAACTCCTCGCCAAAACAGGGGACAGCGCTTCCCAGCACCGCCTAGCGGTCCGAGTTGGCAACGTAAGACCAGCTGATTTACAACCGTGAGATCCAACCACACAATTATAAGAAATTATTGACCTGTGGATGATCTAATTATCCAATTATAATGGTTGGTACGGGGAGTATTTGTGCCATATATGGCTGTAATAATTATAATCAACAAAGTGACCCAAAATCTTTCTTCAGGTTCCCCAGAAATAAGGAAATGTAAGTATGAATTTATTGTAAACAAGTAGCCTACCATTACACTGATAGTTCGGTTTTCTTTTAATACAGAATGCTTTTACAATATTTAAAAAAGTCAACAAAAGTCAACCCCTGGCACTATACAGCCCATGACGGGCTAAGGCCGACCAAGCGACCGCTGCCCGGCCATTTGGCCTGCAGATATTGGGGTGACGCGTGATCAGCGCGTCGGGTCCCCTCGGCCGTTAATCTTGGTATTCGTGATTGGGGCGCTGTCTCACTGTCAGACAGCTACTCAATTGTCCTCACGAGGTTGAGTGCACCCCGTTCCAACCCTCACGTCTGTTTTAAAATCCCTGAGCCGGGGATCGAACCCGGGGCCTCCGGGTGAGAGGCAGGCGCGCTACCCCAACACCACGGGGCCGGCTTTTACAATATAATTAAGCATATTTTAGCCTGTTCTTTATTTATTTATAGATGCACACAGTGGGTTATTCGAAGCCGAAGGGCTGACTTAGATGACGTATTGAAAAGGAATGGCCCAGAACATTTAAAGAGAACTCATGTTGTATGTTCAGACCACTTTGTGGAGAAAGATTTCAGGAATAAAAACGTGTCAAGTCAAGAATAAGATCTTTATAGGTTGTTGATAGTAGGTCTAATGTTAATATTGAAATAACTGCATAATTATAGATCGAGGTGACTCTACGGTACAGTAGGCCTAACATTTAACAACATGCTTCAATATTTCCGATTGAAAGTGTACGTAGTTATTTGTTTTTATAAGGGACGGAACAGCGAGGTCATCTGCCTCTTAAGTGTACGTATTGCACTATTAAAGCTAAAGGAGGTTGGTGCAATCTAACAAGTTCAGAAACACAAATGTTAATTTTACTGACTTTATTGGGAAATATATAAGAAGGTAACTTTTTTTTATGTAATTAAGCGTGTTCAGCTCGTTTTTAAATACCAGTATGTCAAAAAGGATAGATTAAAACCAATGTCCTAATATTTCCTTGCAATTTCGGTCGGTGCACACTCAAAAATGCTAGCTGTGGGTGGCAAGGAGAGAAATGCTGTCAACTCGCACCAAGAGATGGCACTGTGATCGCTGTCTCCAGGCGAGCGCATGCTTTAACGGCCGAGTTTCCGCTATTATCTTTATAAGCTATTTGCTAATACTCCTTGATTAAACAATATTTCAATGGTAAAAAAAAAAATTCATATGTCGGCGAGGGCTGGGATCGAACCGGCGAACTCTAGAACCACAGTCTGTCGCCTTAACCACATAGCTACTCGCGCAATCTTGTTCAGCAGGCAGACGCAGCCATTCATTATCTTCAAAAGCTGCTGTCTGAAGGAAATAATCCATTTCATTATCCAAATAAATCAATGTTGCACATTCGTATACGTTCATACTGTTATTATATTTTATTGCCAGAACTTGGTTAATGTATGTTTTCAATTACATGGAAGCTTATAAAATAACTTACATTTTAGTGGAATTCTCACCGCCATTTTGTCATGACCTCAGGCGGATTGTGCGCATGCGTGAGGGGAATAATTCTGCTATTTTCTATATTAATTCAAAAATATACCGAGAGGGAATGTAGAAATATGTATCTTTAACAGACATAAAACCTTACTAATACTCCTTGATTAAACAATATTTCAGTGGTAAAAATATATATATATATATCGGCGAGGGCTGGGATCGAACCGGTGAACCTTGGAACCACAGTCTATCGCCTTAACCACATAGCTAGTCGCGCACTCTCGGATAGCAGCAGACGCAGCCGTTCTTTAACATTAAAAGCCGCTGTCTGAAGGAAATAATCCATTTCATTATCCAAATAAATCAATGTTGCACATTCGTATACGTTCATACTGTTATTATATTTTATTGTCAGAACTTGGTTAATGTATGTTTTCAATTACATGCAAGCTTATTAAATAACTTACATTTTAATGGACTTCTCACCGCCATTTTGTCATGACCCCAGGCGGATTGTGCGCATGCGCGAGGGGAAAGAATTCTGCTATTTTCTATATTAATTCAGAAATATACCGTAATATATTTGTTTATTTTATAGACACTCTGCAAATCTAGAGGCCAAGAGCTTTCGTTAGAGTGCTCTACGAAGTAAATTGGTTCTGTCGTTCTCTCAATCTCGTGGTAACAAAAATCACCTTACTGTTTTAAATATATAGATAGGTGTTCGACCGTTTTTTCATAAATGCAATTTAAGGGGCCTATGGGGAGGGGTGAAATTCTGGAAGAAAAACGTCCACTAAGGAAGGATTTTTGGATGTTCACTCTCATCGACCAACCAAAACTATTAAAGTTAGAAGAATTATATTTTGGGGATATGTTAGTTGTGTGCCGAAAACGTCTACTAAGGAGGGATTTTTGGGTATTCAGGTTCTAAAGGGGTGTTAACGGGGTTAAACATGCATTTCATTGAATAACAATATGACACGACTATGACGCGAGCGAAGCGAGGCTAAAAATGAGATGGTGGGTGTCTGTGTATTACTCAATCACGCAAGTACCACTGGTCCGATTTACATGAATTTTACATGGAAGCTGATTTACCTGGTTAACATATGAAGAGTCCAGGGGAATAAAGATGAGGGTCCACTTTTTATGAAAAATGAGCTCGCAGTGAATTTGCATAGTTTAACCCCAAAAGAATATGTTAAAATAATCATAGAAAGCCAAAAAGATGAATGTCTGCGGATACACAGAGAACAAAAATATGTGGTGTAGGCAAAAAAGATGAGGGTGCCATTGTATGTGAGCTACAAGGATGAGGGTCCACTTAGTTGGCAGTGCAGAGTGTTCTGTTTTCAGTTCACTCAGCTGTTGATGGCTTAATGTTGTGCTAATTGTTGAAGAATGTTGCAGTGTTCGTTTATTGGTTGTTGTGCCTTGATTGGTCTATTGAAACAGGACCAGATTGAAAGTGCTTAAGACAAGAGTGTTTTAAAAACATAAGTGCAAGTGACCGAAGTGATATTATTTCGAATATTAATTAGATTGAATCACATGAAAAACAGTCGATGTATGTTTGTGGATTAATACAGTGCTCGCCTGTCACTCGCCATCGGCCTAAGAAACCCGAATCTGAGGCTGATTTTCACACATATTCATATTCTTATAAGGTAAGAGTAATAAGAAATGAACAGGTTTGTGAAATCCGTGCATGTTACAAATCATTTGTATCACTTCATGGCATTACAGCTAAGAGGCTGCAAAATTTACAAAAGAGTCTTAAAACAACAGGTTTACCACCATGTGATATGCGAGGAAAGCACAACTCCAGGCCTAACAAGCATCCTGATGATGTTGTAAATTCTGAAATTGAACACATTCAGACTTTTAAAAGCAGAAAGTCGCATTATGGTTTAGCTAAGTCTCAAAAACACTACCAGAGGAACTTAATGTGTGTAAAATATTTTGTCTCTATACAAAGGCTTTCTCATACAATAAAATATCACTGGTAAAGTACAGAGAAATATATAACAGCAAATTTAATTTGACCTTTGGCTATCCAAGATGTGACACCTGTAGCACATGTGACGAATTTACTGTGAAAATAGAATATGTTCATACAACTAAGCCTGCCTACTACTACTACTCAGAATGAAGCTTCAAAACTTAATCTGAACTAAAAAACCTCCTACAGCAAAAGTTATTACTCTTGAAGCGAGCTCATTCTTTTTACAAATTGAAGAAAAATGCTAGGCTTGCAGCAAAAAAAGACAAGATCAAAGAAGCAATCGCCATGTACTTCCAGAAAAGCCTGCCTCTTCCAAATATACCACCAACGATGTTTACTATCAACGGCAACTATCATTCTACATGTTCAACATACGCCAATTATCAGATTCTGAAATCTCCGGCAAAAAAGGAGGCGAGGTTTGTTCCATGCTGTGGGATTTCATTTTTAATCATCTCGACTGAAGTAAAGGAACTGTCAATTTTTTGTGACTCGTGTAGTGGTCAAAACAAGAACTACAATGTGTTTAGAATGCTACACTAATTACGACTAGATACAATAGAAATGGTCTTTCAAATAAGAGGGCGATAAAAACCAAAAGTCTGTGGTTGAACTCTCGTCTGAGTGGAACGAAACAAACCAAGACCATTTAAAGTCATTTCTTGTGACAATCAATAAATATTCAGATCGTGGACCACCTTTCTTTCCCCACTATATGTCAAACAATGTCCCTTTAAAATATGTCCAGTGAGGAAACTGAAGATCTTCAGTCACCATCCTAGAATGGTCCTACAATGGCAAACTTACAATGGCATGGATGATGAAGGTGATGTCACCAAATCGAAGAGGAAACTCGTATCTCTACCAGAAGGCTACTTTCACCTTCCTGAACTAACAAATGGTGGACCTACACCTGGCCCAAAAGCAAAGTTTGATGGCTTTCACTACCTGATTTTTTTGTTCTGTCAAAGCCCCATATTCTTTTGCATCACTCCCTCATATGTAAAGTGTACTGTGTATTTAAGGAGCCTATTATTAGTTTCAGGTAATGATGTAGGCCAATAAACAAGTGACATTTTAAGTGTTCCAAAAACTACCACACTAACAACAGATTCATAGATTTCACTACAAATCAATGGACATTCATCCTTTTTGCCTAGATTTTTGTGACATGAGCCAACTATAATGTTATTTTTATAATACTACATAAATGCAAAAATTCTATCTACATAGTAAACATGTGCCAGATATGTTATTCATCAGTTTAACATCAAAATAACCCCTGTTTCTTTGTTTAGGATTTAGGTATTTCGTTTTAGATTTTAAACCGCTGTTTTCTCAGAACTTTGTTTTCTGGACCCTCATCTTTATTCCCCTGGACTCTTCATATAGGTTACTTTTGATTTCAATACTTTGCACTATTTAAAGATGGCGACCATTTTAGTGACGTCACTACACCCTTTGGTTTCAAACTTTCATATTTTCATTAAAAAAAAAAGAGAACGGTAAGAAATAGCAAACTTTTGATGGCATATACGAGGTTTAAAATTACATTTTCTATCCGAAAGGTATCTCCAACGGTTAGCGAGTAGAACCTAAATTTGTGCTATAAAACACGGTCAACGCCGAGCGGTGTAGTTGGACAAAATGTTCCATCCTTAATCTCACTCTGCGCAGCACCTCGCCTATCCCCTGTTTTAACTGTCACCTTCACATTTTAATTTATTTATGACGCGTAGCGAAGCACGGGTACTTCAGCTAGTTTGCTATAAAGCAATTATGATTTATTAAATCTTCATACTTTTGCTGTAATCTTATTTAATGTAAGCACTGGTGGATGTGTCGGCCATGTGGCAATGTGGAATCTATATCGCATACAAAATTACTTCAAGGTTTGGAGACCCCATTAAAGATATTCTTCCTACAATAAATCATCTTCAAGTTGTCGTTGTTTGGTGTGAAAATATTCATTATATCATATTTGCTGAACACCGGTCAGAATTTGGCACTGCAGTTTTACAAGTCGTTTTTTCAATGACCAACAGAGTTCGCCGTTAACAAGGGATAACATGTCGAATGTTACACATCATATGCGACAACTGTAACGCTCGTATTTTTTATTTACTTTTTTCTCAGAAAATACTAACAGTAACTAATCGATTTTTCAGGGATGTTGTTCAAGACTCTCTTCTTACTTTACACAGTTTTGTTTTGAAAATAAATGTATTTTTGAATATTTATAAATCTGTTTAAAATTAAGACATTTTAACAGCGCTTTCATGAACATTTCTATCTAGCAAAATTTAACTAAAGTCAATTTTAAAAAAATGTTTGTTTTAAAATATAACACATATAAGGAGGATTTAAAACTAAAAGTTTCAGCTTTGTATGTTGAAAAGTCCTGAATTAAATGGGAAATTATATATCTAGAAAAACATTTTAACGAGAAATTGGAATCATAATTTTTCCAGTTTTTAAAATAAGCCATTACCATAGGATTCCTTTCTATCCATTTGAAGTACAGCATCCCTTGAAAGTTAGGGGACGACAACCTAGATGATAAGACCCTTAAAACAACAATTATCATCATCATCATCTTTCTTGGAAGTTTCTTTGTGCATATCGTTAACGAGAAATAAAAGTTTACTTTAGTGGGTTTGTTAATAGGATGCACAATTATGGGAAGTACAAGGAAAGTAGCTTCAGAAATGAGATATAAAAATTATATGTACCGTTAGGAAGCTAAAAGTCCGTAACTTAAAAATATTGTAATTCGTTGCTATTTAGTTTGGAAGATCTTAATTGTTCGAAGATTTACTTGGTTCTCTTTTTTTTTTTCATTTCAATGTCAAAATTCGCTATAAACGATGGCTATAAACTGAATTAAATCAACCAAATTGACATTGTTATCGGTAGTTAAATTTATGAATTCAATATATAAACTCGTAATAATTTAACTAAGTAGGTACATAATTGTTGTTCCAAATTTCGAATTCAATGCATTATAATATTGTTTTAAAACATAGGTAGAGACAGTCAAAATTCGCGACTAAAAAAAACCATTGGTTTAGAACATGTTCTACATAAAAATGTATCATATAATTACAACGTTTCTACTTGCGGAATAATCGCAACAAATCTCTGACTCGCGAATTTGGCATATTTTTTGTCGTTATAATTTAACTTAGAATGTGTTCTTATGAGATAGTTCTTTGGACGGTACTTACCTCGATTTGTTCGAAGAACGAGTATTTCTGGTTGTATTGTTACATAGTGATATTAACGGGGAGCATATGGAAGCAGAGTTTGAAGGATAGCATATACACAATTAAACAATACTAGATGAAACCCGTCAAAACATGACGGACAATGGAAAACAAAACTACTGAAGAAGCTTCTTATATAACTTACATTCTTTGTACGATTACTTTTTAGCACTATTGCAACTTTAAGGGCGTCAAAAGATAGCACTCTCAGCATTGCAATATATTGCTGGTCATGACTGAAAACGTGATGAGGTCATCATCATCTTGCACAGTTTCCAGCCACTAGCCGGGTCTGTTTGGAACACAAGTCTCTCCAACGTCTTCTGTCTTCCCACCATCTCTCAGCCTCCACCCTTGTCCAGCCTTCTCCTCTCTTCTTCACGATTTCTTCCTCCCCCTTCAGCCACCTGTCTCTCGGTCTCCCTCTTGGTCTCTTTCCTTCCCACTTCGTCTCGTGTATCCTCCTGGGTATCCTCTTCTCCTCCATTCGTTTTACATGTCCATACCATCTAAGTCTAGATTTCTCTATACCAGTCTATAATGGTTCATCCTTCATTAATTCTCCGGTCCTCTCATTTCTTATTCTGTCCATCTTTGTAGCTCCAATACTGCTTCTCAAGAACCTCATCTCACTGGCCTGTATTTTGCTCTTCTCCCTTCCTTTCATAACCCTGGTCTCCGAGGCATACGTCAGGATAGGGACATAGTACGTCCGATATATGATCTTTTTGCTGTTCTGAGGGACATTCTTGCTCCATAACATGCTTCTCACACTCCTCCGGAATGCTTCTGCCTGTCTCCCCCGCTCATTTATTTCTCTATCGTTTCTTCCATTCTCTTGTATCAGGCTTCCCAGATACTTGAAACTCTCCACTTCCTTCAGCTGTTCCCCACCAATTGTTATTCCTGTTGTGGTTCTTTCCTTCTTCCTTGTTGTGATCACCATCTCACTCTTATTTATGCTAAATTTCATCCCATAACCTTGTATTATTCCTTCCCACACGTCCAACTGTTCCTGTACCTCCTCCTCCTTGTTTCCCCAATTCATCAAATCATCTGCAAGCACCATTGCTTTCATCTTTCCTTCCCCAATTACTTGTGCCACTCGGGTAATTATGTCATCCATCACCACAATGAAAAGTAACGGTGACAGTGCACTTCCTTGTTTCAGGCCGTTTCTCTGTTACAACCAGTCCGATCTCTCTCCTCCCACTTTCACACAGCTCACGCTTCCCTTGTACATCTCCTTTATCTTCCTTATAGTCCATTTTTATATTCCTCTATCCTCCAGGGACTTCCATACTTTGTTTCTGCATACACTGTCATATGCTTTCTCAATGTCCAGGAAGGCCATTACTAGATCTGTTCCATACTCATAGTGCTGTTCTTGTAACTGCCTTACAGCAAAAATCAAATCCACTGTGGACCTTCCTGATCTGAAGCCATGTTGTTCTTCCCTCATCCCTCCTTCTATCCTTGTCCTAATTCTCCTTTCCAAAACTTTCTCAAACATCTTTGCACAATGACTCATCAGTGGTATTCCCCGATAGTTTCTGCATTCTGTTCTACTACCTTTCTTGAAGATCGGGACAATTAATCCCTTTTTCCAGTCCTCTGGGGTCTTCCTTTCCTTCCATGCTGTCTTCATCACTCGGTACAACCGTTGTATCCCCACCTCTCCTGCTGCTCTCACCATCTCCACACTCAACTCATCCACACCCGGTGCCTTCCCTCCTTTCATCTTCCTCACTGCATCTTCCACTTCTTTCCATGTTAAGTCCTTTTCTGTTTGCAGTTCATCTACTGTACCTCTTCCCCGATTTCTTCCTCCTCGCCGTGGTTTCCATTTGGGTTCAGGAGTTCTTCAAAATATTCTTTCCACATTTTCTTCAGTTCTTCCCTATTTTCTATCTCTTGTCCCCTTTTGTTCACCATTCTAACATAATCCGTAGGATCCTTCCGCCTCTTATTCTTTACCATCCCAAACAGGACCTTTTTTGCACCTTCACTATCCTGCTGGTCATGACTGAAGACGTGATGAGCTAAATAGCCCAATACGTTCAAGAGTTTCTCCTTGAACTTGATTAATTTTGATAAAGTAGGCCGAGCGAATAGGACATTGAAGTGTTTTATCGGAAGGTGTTAAATCAAGTCGTAGGATTTGAGCTCTCTGCCTAATATTACTGCACCTATTATATCCGAATCCAAGCTATTTCTTACAATTAATATATTACCATATATGAGTCCTTGGGAAACGTTCAGATTTCTAAGAAGCATATCTACGGCTCAAACGTTCGAAGTATGTGGAGGCGAATCTCTTAATTCCAAGGAATTGAAAAATTCAATAATAGGGAAATGAAGTAGCTGGCTTTCATCTTCAGTATCCAATCTGTTAACGCTGATGTATGTGTTTGAACTACTGGATATAAGTTCAATGACTTTTAAATTAATATCATTATATTGTTGCAGCTTGGCAAATATTTTATATTCCAGCAGATCAATTTTACCCTCACAACAGTAAAGACCAAAGTAACCACGCATAGATTTTACGCAAGAGAAATACGATGTAGAACAATGTTTACATTTGATCGTCAAGGACCTTACAGTACACTGTACTGCATAATATCTGGAATTGTTTCTGAAATGGCCTATTTATATTGGATTTTAAATGTGGCTTCGTATTATTCGATAACACTATAGTGTCCTGCAATAACGGAGCCGCTAAATATTAAATGGCAAATAATACTTCCATTGCCGAAATCAACTCCGTAGTTAGACTCAGTACTCTAAACAAATAATCATTAAACAATTGTCTTATACAATGAAGTTCAACATGACCGTCCAGAGACTTTCATACTCAAGTTGGTTGGTGAGGAGAATGCGATGAGACTGATCGCTTAAAATAAATTCCTTATAATTGTTCCTGCCAGTGAAATTTTTTGCAATAGCTTGAAAACGCAGCTCAGAATGATGTTCTTCATTTTGTTATAAACAGTACGAAACTGCTCTAAATAAGCAATTTCCATCACCTGTTATAGGTTATGGCAGTACATTTTGCAGGGGAACATAGAATCACTTCGCCAACTTCTGGAATGACCATAGGCCTATACTCAATACTCACTTCGACAGTCACCCTAATGGAGGCAGTTTTTGAATTCTATGTCCCGTGCAAGTCAAAAATCGTATTAACACATGGAGGCCCACCTATTCTTGTCTATCGCCCCGGAGACCCGGGTTACATTTCCTGCTCTGCCAAGAAATTTAATTCTGGTCTCAGGGCAAAATCGGGGTACATTCAGTCTCTTGAGGTATAACTAAGAAGAGGACGGTTTAATTCCCACCTCGACAATCTAGGATGTGGTTTTCCGTGGTTTCCCACTTCCACTTAAGGCAAATACCGGGATGGTTCCTAACTTAAGGCCTTGGCCGTCTCCTTGCCATTTACCACCTTAATTACAAATACACACAGTAATGCAGCCATCACAATAACACAGGTTATCAGAGAAAATTTCACACATACACACCCAAGTACACGGGGCTGAGTGACCAACATGTCGGAGCCCTTCAAACGAATTATATTTGCCAAGTGTCTCTCATGGCGAAAGCAATTGTGGACACGCGCGAGTGCCTGGAAAACTACTTTTTTCTTTAATAATTTAAGAGTATATCGACGATGCATAATTATAACTTTTAGTCTAGGACGCTAATAACTTGACCACCGAAGCATTGGGAAGAAATTGCAATATTAAGGTACATAAACAACCTAGCCTACACATTCAACAGTCGGTTAATGTTCCTCAACATTTCCCTTCTTAAATATTCCCCTCCTTTATAATTTTCCATCACGTGAAAACATGCCATGTCTTGTGTTTTAAATATATCGATGCAATGGTGTTGCCATCTGCTGTCAGTTAATGGAACTATATGGGCGATGTACTGCCATCTGTTGTCAGTTATAGGAACTGATTGCAGATATTTAAACGGCGTACTGCGGACAACAGTTTGCTCTTTTGATCACATGCTGCAATGCAATGGTAAAACGAAAATAAAACGTATTTAGAGGGAATGTAGAAATAAGTATCTTTAACAGACATAAAACCTTACTAATACTCCTTGATTAAACAATATTTCAGTGGTAAAAAAAAAAAAAACTGCCGAGGGTTTGGATCGAACCGGCGCTTGTTGGAACCACAGTCGGTCGCCTTAACCACATGGCTACTCTCGCACTCATTTTTAGCTACAGACGTAGCCATTCATTGTATTCAAAAGCCGCTGTTTAAAGGAAATAATCAATTTCATTATCCAAATAAATCAATGTTGCACATTCGTATACGTTCATACTGTTATTACATTTTATTGTCAGAACTTGGTTAATGTATGTTTTCAATTACATGGAAGCTTATTAAATAACTTACATTTTAATGGACTTCTCACCGCCATTTTGTCATGACCCCAGGCGGATTGTGCGCATGCGTGAGGGGAAAGAATTCTGCTATTTTCTATATTAATTTAAAAATATACCGTAATATATTTGTTTATTTTAGAGACACTCTGCAAATCTAGAGGCCAAGAGCTTTCGTTAGAGTGCTCTACGAAGTAAATCGGTTCTGTCGTTTTCTCAATCTCGTGGTAACAAAAATCACCTTACTGTTTTAAATATATAGATAGATAAAACTGTCTGCAGAAATCAGACATTAATTCTGCAGTTGAAGTACAGTACATTTGCATACAGGTCTAGAGATGCAAAGAGAGACGAATAAAGTCCTTTAACTAATATTGTCCACCTTCCTCTTCATGGTCAGTGTTCCCTCGTATAAGAAGTATGCTGCTCAGGTTCTCTTAACGGGTTGTAGGCTTGAAAGGACAGAACATCACTCTCTGCTTGCGAGCAAGATTTCCCAGACGTGCCCTCGACCCTTCTGCTAGCTCCCTACGCATTTCAATAAAAACTGTTCCCTTTATAGGACTATTCATACAGTCCTCTGTTAACAATGAGGTGAATCAAGTGGAACGTGGAGTCATGGTCCTTAAACTGTTTCAATCTTCTGCATGAGTGTCACGTGATGGGTGTTGATGTCAACAGTTAAACTGATAGATATGTAGGCTATACGTTATCCTGCCATACCCACCATTGACAGTTTATCAGTGATAGAATGTAATTTATTATATCCCAATATCTCGGGATTAATTTCCAACCAAGAAAGACATTTTTTAAGGCTGGTCAAAATCCATGGTATTACGATTAGTACGATGTTGGCTCGTGACTAGCTCTTGTATGACACTTTCGAATTACGTAACATTAACTAAATCTCAGGAAAGCCTCCGTGGCTTAGGCGGCAGCACGCCGGCCTCTCACCGCTGGGTCCGTGGTTCAAATCCCGGTCACTCCTTGTGAGATCTGTGCTGGACAAAACGGAGGCAGACAGGTTTTTCTCCGGGTACTCTGGATTTCCCTGTCAAAATTTCATTCCAGCAACACTCTCCATTATCATTTCATTTCATCTGTCATTCATTTAATCATTGCCCCCCAGAGGAGTGCGTCAGGCCTCGGCAGCCGGCACAGTTCATATCCTCGCCGCTAGATCGGGGCTTCATTCATTCCATTCCTGACCCGGTCGGTGACTGGAAGCAGACTGTGGATTTTCATTTCAACTAAATCTCAGGCACACGTCACCCGATAAAGTTCGGGTTTATCTGCCAAATAGCAGTGCAAAACAGCAGCTCAAAGATTGCCTAAATGGCACCAACTCAAAATATTCAATTGAAATTTAAATACTTATCAGTCTGTCAACACGATTGTACCCAAACCTGAAAAAATATCAGTTAATTGTGACGGAAGCTGAACCAGATTGAACACCATATCGCCCAAATAACCAGCTACGTACTTTAATCTACATAGAATACCAACCTGGCCATTCACTAACCTTTACAGGTTATTACACTATACAATTAATTCCTCTTAAAAATAATACGTCTATCAATACAATTCGTGAAATAGCCAGTAAATTGAAGTACATGGTTTGACCCTTCGATGGAGTCCTCTTCAGCTATCTTATGTAAAATGTGTTCTAATTAAAACTTGGAGTAAAAATTACTAAACTGTAAATAAATAAATAAATAAATAAATAAATAAATATCCTTAAAAAATTAAATTTAAAAAATGAATTGAAACAATATAGTTTTGAATTGAGTTAAAGATCTAAGTGAATACCAGTGGTTATTTAATAATTGTATTATACCTTAGTCAATAGTTTTTTTTAGTCGATTTACCCTCTAGGTTGGTATTTCCCACGGACTCAGCGAGGGAACTCACCACTACCGCCTCTATGGGCAGTGTCCTGGAGCTTGGAACATCTGGTCGGAGTGGATACAACTGGGGAGGTGTGATCAGCACTTCACCCAGGCGGCCTCATCTGCAAAGCGAACAGGGGCCTCATGAGGGATGGGAAGGGAGGGGAAGATTGGGATGGATAGGCAAGGAAGAGGGAAGGTGGCGGCCGTGGCCTTACAGTAGGGACCATCCTGGCATTCGCCCGAAGACGAAGTGGGAAACCACGGAAAATCACTTCGAGGATGGCTGAGGTGGGAATCGAATCCCCTCTACTCATTTGGACCAGCCTAGGCTGAGTAGACCCCGTTCCAGTCCTCATAACACTTTTCAAATTTCGTGGCAGAGCCGGGAATCGAACCCAGGACCTCCGGGGCGGCAGCTAACCATGCTGACCGCTACGCTACGGAGGCGACCTTAGTCAATAGTAATAAATAAATATATATATTAATTTTATTAATGAGACGTACCAGTTTCGGCAGCGATGTTGTTAAAACGAAACGAAACTAGTGTAATTACGAGCAAAGCTTGTTATTAGTAATTTACTTGGGTTTTCTATGTTTTTTTTTATAATAATAGATAGAAACATATCTGTAACAAATGTGGGTTTTTATTTGGTGTCAATAAAAATAATTTTGCGAATATTACATATATTTAAATGGTATTTGTATATTCCTATGAATTAGGCAAACATTTTCTTAAAAAATATCTTGAAATGGTCAACGAGGTGTGAAGTGTGTCCTTTATGTGATGAATAAATGATCTTCGTAGAACATAGGTTGGAATATGTATTTATGTTCTTGCTCCAATGGTAAATTTGCAGTGATATGAAATATTAAAGTCCTTGATAAAAAAAAAACGTTGTGTCGTAATCTATGGTAGTCATCTTATCAAAATCGGATTTTGCCATATGGTATGTTTTAGTTTTCAATAAATTGTAGATCATATCTGCGTATAAGGTAAATAATAATTTTGAACTTGAGTGGTCCTTGCATCTACTGTACTCGATTTTAGCACTCTGTAAGAAGGATGATCAGAAACTGTGGTTACAAAGCCTTCAGTGAAACGTGTACATTTTATTTCATACACCCAATACCGCAAACTGATAGCAAATACTGCAGATTATATTCGACATAGTCTCCATATTGGTTTAGGCACTTGTCACTTTGTGGGTTGAGTTTGAATATTCCCTCATGGTAAAAGTCCTGTCCTTGTGTGTTCATCCACAATGTCGCGAAGTACAGAGTCTTTCGAATAAAGTAAGAACGGCAAGCGGCAGTTTTGTTATTCGCTGCTGCGATGGCCTTGGCCGAGCTTGTGGCGCGCCATGGTCCCTGCTGTACTATTGAAAGCGAGCGCATAGTACATACGAGGCCTGTTTTTTTGGATTTTGTTTCAAGTTCCGATAAACTGTATAAAAATAACTGATTGACATGCCAAAACGATTGAAACATTTGTCGTATCGTTACACCAGCTTTCCAATGCCCTCGGCGAAATAGTCTGCCGCCACTGAGGTGGGTACGTCCAGACAGTCTCCTGAAGTTTTTCCTTTTTGGCTAGGCGTTGCCGCCCAAACATACCTTCAATACTCGAAAAAAGGGTGAAAATCATTCTCGACCACATTGTTCTATCGTTACGATAGATTTTTACAAAGAATGCAAGTGTGAAGTTGTGAACCATCTGCCGTTTAGTCCAAACCAGCGCTGAATGATTTTCATCTTCTTCGAGAATTGAAAGTATGGTTGGTCGGCAACGCCTAGCAAAAAAGGAAACACTTCATGAGACCGTCTGGACGTACCCACCTCAGTGGTGGCAGAATATTTTGCCGAGGGCATTGGAAAACTGGTGTAACGATACGACAAATGTTTCAATCGTTTTGGCGATTATTTTGAGACATACGAATAAAACTAGCAATCATTTAGTAGTAAAATCAGTTTGGTATGTTAATCTGTTATTTTTATACAGTCCATCGGAACTTGAGGGGGAAAAAACCTTGTATGTACTATGCGCGCGCTTTCAATAGTACAGCAGAGGCCCATGGCGCGCCACAAGCTCGGCCAAGGCCACCGCAGCAGCGAATAACAAAACTGCCGCTTCCCGTTCTTACTTTATATGGAAGACCCTGTATTTCACCTCCTCGTCTGAAGCGAACTGTTGACCTCCTAGACCTAGGTGCTCCTTCAAGTGAGGAAACAGGTGAAAGTCGTCACCGTGTGGTGGTCTTCCGGGCTGTATGAGATCGCGCGTTGCCATGAAGGAAGATACCGACATCAGAGGCTACGCTCGCTAAAGCGCAGGGTTAGGTCATGGGGCCAAGCTCTCTGCTGACTCGGTAGACGCGTGGGTTCAAGCCCCACCGTCGGTCGTCCTTGAAATGCTTTTCCATGGTTTCCCATTTTAACACCAGGTAAATGCTGGGACGGTAGCTCTTGACAGATCACGGCCGCTTCCTTCCACATCCTTGCCCAGTTTCATTCACCTTCATCCATTCCATCTTTCATCACGGCGCGCTGGTCGCCCACGGGCGTCGACTGGAAAGACCTACGCTCAGCCTCTCAGGAGGTCACACGACAAAACAAATAAAAGTAAATGAAGGAAGATGACACCCTTGGTGAGAACTGAGAAGTCCTGGCTGCGGTTACATGTTTCGACCACAGAAATCGAATAGATCTCTTCGCGTGACCAGTTTTGTAAAAGAGTCTTCACTAGTTGTTTACCTACAATTAGCACTGTAGGTGGCAAGTGGCTGAAACCCTGCACAGTTAGGCCTACCAGTCGTTTGTATTCGAATTACCCCACACTACTAATTTCTCTCAACAGTAATATCGGCTTTGTAACCTTAGTTTCTGATCACCCCTCGTACTTCACTGCCATGCATCATTGTGATTTACTATCATGTTTGTAAATCAAGACGTTGACAAAGGGCTGAAGCTGCGGCCGTGATGTACACTAGAGCCACTGGGGTGGAGTCCTCTGGGTTTTGTGCAGCTTTGCTACAAGTTCCTTTAAATGTTTACTCCCCTCCGTCGTGGCTGAGTGCGGTAAACCCTTACACTTTTACCACCAAACTTCCCTGTGGTACAACTCATCTGGCAGGGCTGGAGAATTGCGGTCCTGCATGAGGTTGAATATTTACGCCTCTGTATCTTAGTCAGGCGCGACCAGTTTCAAGATTGGAACATATATTATAATCACAAACACTGATAAAAGACTCAAATAAAACAATTAAAACAGTTAAAATTGTTATTCCATATAATTTTATTCTATTTTAATTACTTTACTTAATAAATTTTAGTTCATATCTGCGTTTTAGGCAAAAAAATAATTTTGAACTTGAGTGGTCCTTGCATCTACTGTACTCCTTGATTTTAACAGACGGTGTTGCTATCTCTGTGCCTGAGTTCAACACCAATATGAAACCTACAAATCTCCAACCAGAAGATGCAGCTGACCTAGTGACGTGGCACTTAATGATCCGAAAACCGGACCCCATCGCAATGGGAAAACTCTCAGAAGAAGAAGAATACTTAGTAAATATAACACTAATTCGTATGTTGTACAGTAATTATACATTGAGGACCATCCCTACAGAACAGAGCCTTGGATGCGCCGCGCGACAGGTCAGCCACTGTGTGAAGCCGCTTGTCGAGCTTGACACTCCCTATAAAGCTCAGCAACTTGAAGTGCGATCCTGAATGAGCGCTAGCTCCGTCAGCCAGTGTGACACAGAGGACAGCGAGCTTGTAGTTCGCATTTTTCCGGGGTTTCAGTTGGAGTTGCTGAGCTCTACAGCAGATAGCGCTCAACTACAGTATTTCAACACATTTACTGTACACCTTTTAACGTATTTGATAATCATATTTACTCACATGAATTTCACAGTAATAGGGATGTATAGAACTAGCACCGATAGAGCGCACTGCTGTTGTACTGGGTAAGCGCAAGGCGCTCTTCATTTGTCTCCTGTGTTCTCATGCCGCTAATATCCACGAATTTAAGTTGTTTAAATTGCTATTTTCGTGACTATGCCGAGCTATTGCAGTGTTCCTCTTTGCAAAAATCAGGGAAATCCGATTTCGTGTCACCAATTTTCACAAAATAAAGAAATGAGGAAGAAATGGTTACATGCTATCAGAAGGAAACATTTCGGTGAAGAAAATCTGACCGAAAATATTAAAGTGAGTTCCCATCGTTTTCAACTCGATGACTTCACGAAAACTGTGTTGGGCAAGTGTGATTTACAAAGGGAAATAATTCCTACCTATAAACTGAATAGACATATCGATAACAACCACTGAATTTATGCGTTTGTATTTGAAGGTGAGAGAGCAAGATTAAAACCGGGCACTGTTCCATCGCTTTTTCCGTGGACCACGAACACAACACAAATAAGGAAGAGGCCATACACAAGAAAATTGCCAGTTTACCACGATAAGCCTACAATATCGGAATCTGCATAAATTATCTCCATTGAAGTACGGTACGGGAAGAAATCGTCAATATAAAGGAAGAAGTGAATGTAACATTTGTGACTCCCATTTTCAAAGGCAAACACTTTGGACAAATACTTCAAGAATAAATGTCACAACAATAACAGTCAAAAACGTATTATGGTTGGTTTCTTGAAATCTGAATTAATCGTCAACTTATATCTGCCCGACGGAGAATGTGGTACCGGTAGTGACTGAATGGAAACAGTTCATGGCCTTAAAACAGGGATTCTCAAACTTTTTAAATACTGTACCCCTAAGTCGTTTCCAAGGGGTGCGGAAACGATTTGTATTAAGAAATTGACAAATTACAAAAGAACCAAACGTTGCGATGCATTTTGAGGTAAACAATACCGGTATCAACTTTCTTTGATTATGTTTACCTTAAAACAAGACCGTTTCATGTACGCTATCAACCAAAAAAATACACGAATCGAAGTCTATAAGCAAGGGGAGCCAGTGAATATTTAAATCTTTATTTATAAAAGGAAGATTATAGTTTTACCGTACGTGACCGTTAATCTAGAGATCATAAGGCACAGAGGACTTCCTCTTTACGTGGAATCCAAACAGGACAAGGCATTTCACTTTGAAAATCTCACATGCATTGACCGGGAAATCTCTATTTATGATTTAAGTCTTATGGAGATATAGGCTATTTATCAATATAGGCCTACAATACTCAAGCATGCTGACTCCTATTCATAATTTGAATAATAAAGCGTGTTAGAATTTTGTTATTACCGCTGTAGCCTACTAATTCTTCCCTCCTCCCACTAGTTTTAGCGCCTCTAGTCCGTAGCTCATTTTACAGCTGTTTATCGCTTAAACGCTGAAAATCGTTCATAATATATTAGAGGATATACCTATAGAATTAATTAATATAGTCTTGGAGTAAAATTAGAGAAGATATAATTTACTTTAGCTTAGAAAACTCTGTCACAATCTATACATTTCTCGTAGCTGACTGGGGGAAACATAGGACGATCGCCTTGCGCTTACCCAGTACTACACGAGCGCTATCTGGCGCGAACTTTCTCAGGCTACATCCCTATTGCTGGAGATGCTGTCCTTCTTTTTCTACACACCCGTTGCACCGACGTAGGAAGTTTTGCTACACTCACCGTTATTCGTCCTTACTGATGTTTCGTACAGTTTTCACCTACTCTTTATTATTCCTGTATCGACAGCAGTGGCTGCGCTTGCTAAAGCGCAGCGTTAGGTCATGGGGACTAGCTCTCTGCTGACTCGGTAGACGCGTGGGTTCGAGCCCCACCGCCAGCTCTCCTTGAAATGTACTTCCGTGGTTTCCCATTCTCAACGCCGGGCAGGTGTTGGGACGGTACCTTATGGCAGGCCAAAGCCGCCTCCTTCCACATCCTTGCCCAGTTTCATTCATATTCATCCATTCCATCTCTCATCCCGGCTCGCAGGTTGCCCACTGGCATCGACTAGAAAGACATGCACTCGGACTCTCAGGAGGCCACACGACAACAACAAAAACACAAAATCGTGGAAACCACTAGGGACGAGGTTCGAACTGTTGGTGGGTGGTTGAGACTCTCCCAGTGAAATGACCGTAGCTAGTTGGGGGTTCTTGTTGCCACATGTGGTCTTGCATTGTCATTGTCCGCTGAAGAAGTCCCTGGCAGGACAGCGATTCACGTGCAACGATGACGCCAAGACAGCAGTCAGATGATGGTTCCACAGTCGGCCGGCTGAATTCTACCTCAGGGGCATTTCGAATTTAGTGCTGTGATGGGACAAATGTCTGAACAATGTGGAGAGACTATGTGGAACAAGTAGTTCCGTGAAGAACTATACAGCCTATTTTCATATACCCTACTTATGTTAATTGCCTCTATCAACGTACAAAATTTCAGTTTGATTGCTGTCATAGGTTCGTATATATTGAGAACCGACTAAATATTTCGGATGGTCGCCATGTTGGATTTTTATATATGTAGGTCTTAGAGTTATATACCGTTACATGAAGATTATTGTGTACGTGTAGTATTCAAACTTCAATCGCATAATTAGGACACAAGAAGTGAAAACGAGATTTTAAAATTTCGCACAGCTGCCATCTTGTCGTAATGGAAACAATTGAAAAAAATTAGATGCCAATGGATTAACATTTGTATAAGGATTTACTGTACCAAGTGTCACTGCACTCGGATGGTTTAAATGCGAGAAACGACCATGTGAATATTTATAATTCGCGTCGCCACCATGTTGGATTTGTGATCACCAGGTTACTGAAAGTCCTATAGGTGAACTTGCGTTCATAGCCCCTATGAACATTAAAAAATTCAGTTTGATTGCTGTAATAGATTCGTAAATATTGAGATCCATTTAAATATTTCGGATGGTCTCCATGTTGGATGGTTATATGTATAGGCCATAGAATCATGTACCATTAAATGAAAATTATTGCGTAGGTTCATTATTCAAACTTTCACTTCGATCGCATGATTACGACACAAGAAATAAAAACTTAATTTTAAAATTCGCACAGCCGCCATCTTGAGGTTATGTAAACAATTGAACTAAATTAGATACCAGTGCATTACAATGTGTATGAACATTTCCTGTACCAAGTTTCATTGATTTTGAATCATTAAATCGCGAGAAAGGTCTATTTAAAATTTTCAAATTAGCTTGGCCGCCATATTCGTTTTGTAGTTAACCGGTTTATGAAAGTCTTATAGATGAACTTCCAGTAGTTCTCTTTATCTCCGTACAACATTTCAGGGTGATACCGCTAATAGTTTCAAGGATATAGAATGCCAGTGAAATATTTCGCACAGCCGCCCTCTTCAGGTTATGGAAACAATTGAACGAAGTTAGATGTCGGTGCATTACAATGTGCATAAATATATACTGTACCAAGTTTTATTGCGTTTGGTTGGTTAAATCGCGAGAAACGTCTATTTAAAAGTCGCAACTTCACTTGGCCGCCATGTGGTTTTTGTAGTTACCAGGTTTTCAAAAGTCACATAGGTGAACTTCTAGTAGTTATCAGCGTACAAAATTCCAGGGTGATATCGGTAATTGTTTCGGAGATATTGAATGCTGGTGAATTAATTCGCACAGCCGCCATGTTGGATTGGTGAGTTGTAACAAAATTTGAAGGCCGCGTTCGGGGTCGTCCGGAATAGTGCTATTAACTTACCAAGTTTCATTGAAATAGATCCAGCCGTTTAGACGTTATTAGGGGGGACACACACCATCACACACACACACGCACACACAGCCAGACACACGGACAAAAAGTGATCTCATTAGCCTTTTTTTTTTCATAAATGAAAATAGGATAAAAATAGTGTGTTATGTAGAACAGTAGGCATATTTGTAATTACCTGTATGTTGTTGTTGTTTTTTTTTACTACAGAATAGAATAAAGACTTTTAGATCCGCCCTCGTAAATATATAGAGAGAGGGAGAGCTATTTTATGAACTTGGAGAACCACAATTCCCTAATTACACTCGTGAATATATGAGGATCAGTTATGTACATTAGTCGCTTGCCTGCGTCTGCTCTGCAACATTAAACTACCGTATATTTAGAGTTTACCTATTGTGTTATAACAGTTCAGTGTATTATAATTAGTGCCCCTCAGCTCACGATCTACAAACGCTCAACGACCTGGAAACGCAAAGCTTCCAACAATAGATGTACTAGCAGTGAAGTACATTGGAGCAAGCCACCGTCAAATCACCTCACGATATTCTAATTATAATACAGTAGTTCATTCGATGTCTGAGTTCATAATTCCTGGAGCTTAGTGACTGATCCCACCTACAGCAGTTGAACTAGCGTACTGCATTCAACTAGTTTAACCAACACAATAACTTAACTTCCTCTCTGGATTTGACTCAGGACCTCAAACTTGCAGGTTTGATTGCCGGCCCAGATAGTAAGAATTTGGAAAAGTAAAAATAATCCCAGACACTCCCCCAATTTTTCCCATATTCCTCCCATATGAATTCCTGAATAATACCTTAAGGTCTGCTACCCTAAAACTTAGAGCTAAACACAATAATATAGCCAACTCAGAAGCACGTATAAGACAAATTCAGCACACGCCCAAGTGCACAGTGCCGATGACCAATATGTTCCAAGTCCCTAAGAAATTAGTTAATTAATGTCAAGAAATCATATTTATGAAGACTAGAAAATACAAGAGTGCACTCCAGGCACATGGCAATTAATAATAATAATACTAATAATTTTTTTTACGAGGGTCTGTGGAAAATCTTCAAAAGACACATGTGAAGGGTCCGCACTCCACAGTAGTGTGGGATTCTTACCCACTAAAAACCACCTCCCTTTTCCCACGATGTGTTCATCAGCCGGGAACCGCTGTCGCATTACTTCAGGGCGATGTCGTGCTTACTTAGTCATTCAGACTTCTTCTTTCTTCATTATTTCTTAAGGATGTTCGAACGCATCCATTTCCCTCTTCTTCTGGCGCAGGACACCTTCTATGTAAATAGCTATCTGATCATTTCGGAGCATCATCTGTAGGATGTTGTCCGGCGTGATTACCCCTATAGAAGCTTGCAGATCTCTTCTATGTGTTGACCAGCGTTCACACAAAAAGAATGTGTGGAGCGCATCATCCTCTTCATTACAATAATGACACAAAGGACTATTAGCCACGCCTATGTGATGCAGGAATCTCCGAAAATATCCATGGCCTGTTAGGAACTGTGTCAAATAATAATTGACCTCTCCGAGGTTTCGATCAACCCAGTCAGCCAGACGCGGAATAAGTTTCTTTGTCCATCGACCTCGTGTCTCATCATCCCACTTCTATTGCCATCGTTCCATACAATGGTTGTGTGCAGACGTCTTTGCCTGGTGTATGCCCAGTTCTTCTTTGGTGCGCCAAACATCCTGACGCTCTAATGCAAGTAAATCAATTGGTGCTACTCCCGCTACCGCTAGAACAGCAGGCTCTGAAACAGTGCGATATGCATATGAGATCCTCAGTGCTCCTCTCCTTTGTACTGCTGCTATCCTCTTATGATACTTCTCGAACCGTAAGGACTCAGCCCAGATCTCAGCTCCATAGAGTAATATGGACTGGACTGTTGTCATCAGGAGACGTCGTTTGCTAGGCTTCAGACCTTTAATATTACCCATTAATTGGCTCAAAGCGGTCAAGATATTTGCTGCTTTATCCGTCACTCTTTGAATATGGGCCCAGAATGTGAGCTTCGTATCTAGCTTCACACCCAAGTACTTCGTACTCCTTAATGAATTAATCACCGTCTCTCCCACTTGCATTGGTACAAGAGTGTTGATTCTCCTTCTCGTCAGCACAACAATCTCCGTTTTATGGTCTGCTAATGACAGCGTATGTTCCGTCATCCAATCTGTGACACGTCGCATTACCTGATTGAGTTTCAGTTGCGCCAGCTCTATATCACGAGCCACAATCAGAGCAGCAACATCATCAGCATATCCTACCAATATTGCATCTTCGGGCATCTTCAGCCGAAGCAGGCCATCGTATGCAATATTCCTGAGATCTGGCCCAAGAATAGATCCTTGAGCTGCCCCAGCGGTTAATCTTTTAGTCCTATGTCCTTCCTCGGTATCGTACTGCAAAATACGGTCCTTTAGATAATCCCTCATTAACCACATGAGGTATCTCGGTAGTCTAAATTTATCTTGAAGTGCCACCAAAATGTCACTCCACTGGGCAGATTTAAAGGCATTCTTCACATCTAGAGTCACAAGTAGCGTAACTTTACGTGAGTAATGGTTACCCATCTGAGCTCTGTTTGCAGTCTCTATAACTACCCGCACAGCATCAATAGTCAAGTGCCCTTTCAGAAAGCCGTATTGTTGGGCAGATAGATCTCCAGCTGATTGAACTGCCATCAGTATTCTAGGCTGTAATAGTTTTTCTAATCCTTTTCCAGCCGTATCCAGCATACATAATGGCCTGTATGATGAAGGCAAATTTCCTCCCAATTTCCCTTTGCTAATAAGAACTAGTCTGGCCTTCTTCCAGCAGGCACTAAAAACGCCTGCCTTCAGACATGCGTTATACATGTTCAAAAGGAGTCGCGGGCAAGCTCTTGCTGCCTCCTTAAGTGCTTCTGCTGGAATCCCATCTGGTCCAGGAGCCTTCTTTCAATAATTCTCCCTCGGTGAACAATGGTATTTCTTCAATATCCATGCAACCATCATCTTCATCAATCCTCTCCGGATGTTCCGGAAACAGCGTACTGACTATTTCGTCCATAGTGTGTGCATCCATTATCGGATTAGAAAAAGTTCCAAGTCTCTTCAATACTATCTTATATCCTAGTCCCCAAGAATCGTTGTCAATTTCTTCCGGGACAAAGATTTTGACTTCTCCACTAAGTATTTTAATGTCCCGTCTGACCGCCTCCTCCACATCTGCAATAGTCGTGATGCAGTCTAAATCCCGCACCTCCAGAGTTATTCGGAGGGTCAAAGTTTTGGCATCTTCATCCTGACCAAGAGCCTCTCTCAACGATTGTTGAAGTTTTCTCGACCCTCACACGTCGCAGATTTGTTCAATTCAAGAAGAACATCTCCAGACCTGGTCTTCCTAATTGACTTAATGTCCACGCCACTGTCCTCTGGTTTGACCTTGGTAGGGATATCTTTAAGTACATCCGCAAAGGATCTGTCTTTTGCTGGCTGAATAAGAACAGCTTCAAGACGCCTTCTTGGTTTAGGCCTCTTCCCTTCTTCCTTTCTTGCAGGGTTCATGACCACAGTTTGAACCTCTTCTACTCGCAGCTGAGTATTTTCAATTTCATTACTCAGTTGTTTCCACTTCTTCTTGAGTTGAACTCTTGTCCATTCCTCCTTTTCAGTGTTCTCTGGAATTGTTCCCGAAGATATCGGAGACAATTCCTCCGCTCTTGAGGAAAGGTCCTTTTTTAGAAGCAACAGCGACTCTCTGGCTTTCATCCAGAATCTCCGACTAGTACTCCCTGCATCTAAAGCCTCCTGCAATTGTTTCAACCCAACTTGAATCTCCAGCTTCATATTCCTTTGGGGGATAGCCAAAATGCTCTCCAAAAGCGCCTTAGCAATGTCAAGATACTCCTGCTCTTTGTTTTCATTGTCTGATATCGGCTGTCTTAAGACGGCGAACTTATCGGCATCCAATGCTCCTTGACTCAGTATTTCCTCCATGGCAATGCTACGGGTTAAAAATGTCCGCCGAAACAGAGAGATCTGAACGCCCTTGCCGCCTCCTGGCGACAGAACCTTAACTACTACTAATACCAGACGGCTTTGGAAGTTACGGCAAGACCTTGTACTAACAATACGCTAACCTCTACTTCTGCCAAAGATGATATTTCGAGCTCGTTTGTTTGAGATGATACTACCATTTCTTAACCTCAAATTGGTTATGACATTACAATATACAAGCGATAAAATAACCAAAAATGTATATTGCACCAACAACAGAGTTATTTCTATTAACTGAAATATACACTGACCTGTTCCCAATTATAACACAAACCAATGATACCTTCTTCTCATGCAAATGCTCATTTTATACACACCAAATCATCAACACCACTATCGTAATCATGGCACCTAACAATCCTAATCATAATAATAATAATAATAATACATCCACATCAGAAAATCCAGACAAGAAATAAACTCGAAGATAGATAAGATAACAGACACAATGCGAAAACGCAGTTTTCTTCTACGGTCATATGATCGGATGATCGACTCCCGATGGGCAAAACGTATCTTCAGTATATTCGACTCAAAACCAAAAATGACAATGCCATGGTATGTTAACGTACAGAAAGATCTGAAAGATAAGGGGATACGAGCAAAAGATGCACAAGACTGAAATCTTTATAGAGCAGCCATCTAGACGTTTGGGTCTTTCCGAGACGAAAAACGGACAACTGGTGCGAAATGGACAGATGAACGTCGTGCTAAACCCAAAGAGCTTGGCCCCATGACCTAGCGCTGAACGTTAACGAGCGTTGCTACCGTTGTTGGTACCAATAATAACAATAATAATATTAATAATAATAATAATAATAATAAAATGTGTCTATGTCTACCCCTTATTAATTCCATTTCCAACGGGCTCGGAGATGAGATGCGATGAAATTCTACGGCCGGATGCCCTGCCTGAGGCTAACCTCACGAGAGGAGTTAATGAGAGATCAAATGAATGAAGAAGAATGAAAGTTCAATTTCAAGTAGTTCCAACTTTGGCCACCAGACGCTACTGTCGCCCAGCGGTGAACGTTGGAACTTGATGAAGCATTTCTAAACCAAATAACCTACTACAAATTTGGCTACACACTACCAATTAGAGTGGTAGGTTCTTTTTCATGCCAAAAATTTATGACATGGGTCTACCGGCAGTCTGTGTCCTATACTGTGCACCATGGAGGATCTGGTGAAGGCTACACCAAATGGACGTGACATGGCAAAATATTGGTCATGCATTATTTAGAACCTTAATGTTCAAGTGTTGCCATTGTTTTGCCCATTTTGTACATAGTTTGTTATGTAATATTTTTGTTCCTGACATGAGTAAATAATAAACCGGCTTAACTCCCCCTCAGAAGGAAGGCGTATTTAAAAGCTCTTAAAAATCCGACAACTTCGGCTGGGCATTGTACCCGTGTTCTTGGGCATAGCTACCGACTACGCCACCGAAGCCGACAATAATAATAATATTAATAAATGTAATACAAATAATAACAAGTAGTTCCGTGAAGGACTATACAGCCTATTTTCATATATCCTACTCATGTTAATTGCCTCTATAAACATACAAAATTTAAGTTTGAAGGTTGTGATAGATTCGTAGATATTGTGAACCGTCTAAATATTTCAGATGGTCGCCAGGTTGAATTTTATGTATTGTTACATGAAGATCATTGTGTGCATGTGGTATTCAAACTTCAATCGCATGATTAGAACACAATAAGTAAAAACGAGATTTAAACATTTCACACAGCTGCCATCTTGTGGTTAAGGAAACAATTGAAATAAAATAGATGCCAGTGGATTAACATTTGTATAAGCAATTAACGTGCAAAGTTTCACTGCACTCGGATGGTTAAATCGCGAGAAACGTCCATTTAAATATTTATACATCGCGTCGCCACCATGTTTGATTTGTGCTCACCAGATTACTGAAAGTCCTATAGGTGAACTTATGTTCATAGCTTCTATGAACAAAAAAAATTTCAGCTTGATTGCTGTAAAAGATTCGTAGATATCGAGAACCGTCTAAATATTTCCGATGCTCGCCATTTTGGATTGTTACACGTATAGGCCATAGAGTTATGTACCATTAAAGGAAAATTATTGCGTAGGTTCATTACTCAAACTTTCACTTCGATCGCATAATTACGACTCAAGAACTAAAAACTTAATTTTAAAATTTCGCACAGCCGCCATCTTCAGGTTATGTAAACAATTGGACTAAATTAGATGCCAGTGAATTACAATATGTATAATTATTTACTGTACCACATTTCACTGCGCTCAGAGAGTTAAATCACAAGAAAAGTCTATTGAAATATTTCAAATTCGCTTGCCCGCCATGTTCGTTTCTTACTTTGCAGGTTTATGAAAATGACTTAGATGAACTTTTACCAGTGCCCTTTATTAGCGTACAAAATTTCAGGGTAATATCTGTAATAATTTCGGAGATATGGAATGCCAGTGCTATATTTCGCACAGCCGCCATTCTGAGGTTATGTAAACAATTGAACTAAATTAGACGGCAGTGCATTACAATGTGTATAAACATTTGCTGTACCAAGTTTCATTACGTTTGGATGGTTAAATCACGAGAAACGTCTATTTAAAAGTCTCAACTTCGCTTGGCCGCCATGTTAGTTTTGTAGTTACCAGGTTTCTAAAAGTCTCCTAGGCGAACTTCTAGTACTGCCCTTTATTACCGTACACAATTTCAGGGTGATATCGGTAATAGTTTCGGAGATACTGAATGCTGGTGAGAAATTTCGCACAGCCGCCATGATGGATTGGTGAGACACAATAAAATATTAAGGGCACGGTCGAGGTCACCCAGAATGGTGCTTTGAACTTACCGAGTTTCATTGAAATCACTACAGCCGTTTGTACGTTATTAGTGGGGGGGGGGGGAGGGCACAAACACACATCACACACACACACGCGCACACACAGACACACGGACAAAAAGTGATCTCATATGCCTTTTTTTTTTCAAAACTGAAAATAGGCTAATAAATCCTCATTATGCATTGAATATTTGTGATTATCTCGATATAATTCCAGCATATATGCTGAGAGAGTGTAAGCGCGATCGCAAAGTAAATAACAATAATCATAAACATATTAATAGCCGTACGGTCTCATCAATCGGGTGTAGCCAAGTTCTTTGCAGTTGAAGCAATTAAGACTTCAAGTTTATATTGGCGGCAAAATAGGAACTCTACACTATTGGGCAGACTGTGGCTGCTATTGAATTAATTTTGTCTTTTAATCACCTTATTATTATTATTATTATTATTATTATTATTATTATTTATTTAGCTTATGGCTTTTAGTGCCCGGAGTGTCCGGGTACATGTTCGGCTCTTTGTAGACTGTAGCTGCTTCAAGTGGTCACCCATGTGGCGAGCCACAAATTACGTTCAATTTCAAGTAGTTCAAACTTTCGCTACCAGATGTCAGTGACACCTAGTGATGAACGTTGGAACTTTGATAGAGCGTTTCAACGAAATCTAACCTGGATATTTAGCTTCACACAAGTATTGTTAGTGGACGGATTCTTACATGCCATAAATCTATGACATGGGACCGCCGGCTTTACTTCCCCTCCGAAGGAAGGCATACTGAAGGATTTTAACGCTTTTAAAAAATCCGACGACTTCGGCCGGGTTTGAACCCGCAATCGTTGGCACAGCAGTTCAGCATGCTACCAACTACGCCACCGAAGCCGCTTTCTAACCACCTAATGGGATAGAAAAGACCGTTAACGACCCGACATTTTAGGGCACGAGGATTTTTGCCACCCTTCAAAAATCGAACTTATTTGGCCGAGGTTGGTAGCATGCTGACCTTCTGTTCCCAAGATCGCGGGTTCAAACCCGGCTGAAATCGTCGGATATTTTAAGAGCGTTAAAACTCCCTTAGTATGGCTTCCGTTGGAGGGGAAGTAAAGCCGGCGGGCCCATGTGATAGATTTATGGCATGTAAAAGAACCTTCCACTAACTACAATTATTGTGTGAAGCAAAATTTGTAGGTTAGATTTGATTAACGCTCTATTAATTTCCAAAGTTCGCTGCCAGGTGCCGGTTACGGTGGCATCTAGTAACCAAGTTCGAATCTAGGTGTCGTTGACGGTAGCATTTGGTAGCAAAAGTAGGAACTATTTGAAATTGTTCGTCTGCAGTCCTTTCCTGAATTACAGATAACACGCACTAATACAGCCATCACAATTAAATCCGGTTATCAGACAGATTCTACACACACCCTAAGTACACAGGGCTACGTGACAGCGTTGTCGCAACCCCTAAACTGAGGAGCCAACCAGTCAAGCCTACGTAATATCACTCTGATATTTTTTTTGCGTTTGCTGTCTTAGATTCTCTACCACTACGCCAGGGTCAGCGACGAAATTTACTTGCATGAAGATACCTCCCACGCATACAGGAGTCTGCTAGGAAGTCATCAGCCTCACAATTCATGCTTGTGGCATAGCTGTCTACTTTCCCCTTCGGCGAAGAAACGAGCCATCCCGGATATTTAGCTTCCTTCAATGAACTGATATTAGTGCATTGATCTTGCTACTTTAATCCAAGAATTCTCCTGATGCAACGCTGATGGTACCTATCCAGGTGCAAGCTTTGTTATTTGACACCCAGAGGGTTGTTTCTTGAAGCACTATGAAAGTCAAGGAGTTTAGATATCTAAGCTCCTTGAACACTATAGCGCTTTCTAGTAGAGAAATGAGAAACTTTGTGTTGGCGGAAACTCCCGGGATTAATTTTGCCATTATGAACACGGCCTACTGAATTCAAATGGGTTATTTGACATGCCAACATCGTATGACATGGTGTCGTAATTTTTGCCGCCTTTAAAAAAATCACTTACCACGGCCAGGAACGAACCTGCAAGCTTGGGGTTAGTAGACCGACACGTTAACCACTCACCCACCGTGGCAAGCTAGCAGAGATGGTATTACACGATGATAAATAGTGTGACAGTGATGGAAACAATATTAGTCTACCATCGCATGACCTCACATATGTAGATGTGATAGGACACTGGCTCCAAGGAGAACGTATGTTTGAACTACTGTAGGTACAAATATCTGTGACTGTACCACATAGCACTATAACAGTTGGCTCATTTTCCTCGTACAATCTACTTTTAGGTATCCCGCATGTACTAATTATGAACAGGTCTAATAACTGCATTATTAAAGGGGTATCCTTTAATGCAAGCAGGTTACGTCAGAATGTCAAGAGATAACAACCAGACGGCCGCTCGCTACATGTGTCTCAGTGTTCTCGTCTATAGCGCCCCATAGCGTTATGAAACCTCGATCTTTGACGACATTACGACCAGCTTCTGCATAGATTAGTATGCTGTCCGTGTACTCGTTGTTGCTGAATACACCAGCTACTGCCGTGTTGTTGTACCACATATGAGTCTATTACGCTCTCAAATGCGAGGTTTCATAACGGAATAGGGCGCAATAGCGCTGAGGAATATGTAGCGAGCGGCCTCCGGTTGATATCCTTTCGTATTCAGACGTAATCTAGCAGCATACAATGTGTCCCTTGTGGAAATCAGTTGTTAGATATCCCATACAGCAGCAGTGTTTGCAGATTTCTTATAGGTAGATTGTAAGGGGCAAATGAGTCACCTGGTATAGTGCGGCGTGTTTGTAACCTGCTGATTACCTTTCCACGCAGTTCCTAGAAACGGGCAGTAGCTGAATCAGGCAACGCCAAGCGCCGGCTTAGGACCAGAATAGCGTATCTACAAAAACACTACTTTTCAGGAAGCAAAAAAACTAACAAAATTATTATTAATTTGCATGTAACTGCTTATATATTTTGATTTGAAAGTCGCTGATTTTTTAGCCTATTTTCAATTTTGAAAAAAAAAATAGGCTTATGAGATCACCGTTTGTCCTTGTGTGTGTGCGTCTGTGTGTGTGTGTGTGTGTGTGTGTGTGAGGTGTGTGTGTGTCTCCCCCTAATAAAATCTAAACGGCTGGAGAGATTTCAATGAAACTCGGTAAGTTCATGGCGCTATTCCCGGTGACCTCGACCGTGCCCTTCAAATTTTGTTACGTCTCACCAATCCAAAATGGCGGCTGTGCGAAATATTTCACTAGCATTCAATATCTCCGAAACTATTACCGATATCGCCCTGAAATTGAGTACGGTGATAAAGGGCACTACTAGAAGTTCACCTATGAGACTTTCAAAAACCTGGTGACTACAAAACCAACATGGCGGCCAAGCGAAGTTGTGACTTTTAAATAGACTTTTCTCGCGATTTAACCACCCAAAGGTAATGAAACTGGGTACAGCAATTGTTTATACACATTGTAAAGCACTGGAGTCTAATTTAGTTCAATTGTATACATAACCTCAAAATGGCGGCTGTGCGAAATATTTCACTGACATTCTATATCTCCGAAACTATTACAGATATCACCCTGCAATTTTGTACGGTGATAAAGGGCACTGATACAAGTTTACCTATGTATATTTCATAAACCTGTAAAGTACAAAACGAACATGGCGACCAAGCGAATTTGAAATATTTTAATAAACTTTTCTCGTGATTTAACTCTTTGAGCGCAGTTAAATGTGGTACAGTAAATGATTTTGCAGATTGTAATGCACTGCCATCTAATTTAATTCAATTGTTTACATAACCTCAAAATGGTGGCTGTGCGAAATTTTAAAATTATGTTTTTATTTCTTGTGTCGTAATCATGCGATCGAAGTGAAAGTTTGAATAATGAACCTAGGCAATAACTGTCCTTGAATGGTACATAACTCTATGGCCTATACATATAACAATCCTAAATTGCGAGCTTCCGAAATATTTAGACGGTTCTCAATATCTATGAATCTTTTACAGCAATCAAACGGATTTCTTTATGTTCATAGAGACTATGAACATATGTTCACCTATAGGACTTTCAGTAACCTGGTGAGCACAAATCCAACATGGCGGCGACGCGAAGTATAAATATTTAAATGGACGTTTCTCGCGAATTAACTATCTGAGTGCCGTGAAACGTTGCACGTTAAATGCTTATACAAATGTTGATCCACTGGCATCTAATTTATTTCAATTGTTTGCATAATCACAAGATGGCTGCTGTGCGTAATTTTAAAATCTCGTTTTTACTTCTTGTGTTCTAATCATGCGATTGAAGTTTGAATACCACACGTACACAATAATCTTAATGTAATAGTACAAAAATAAAAATCCAACCTGGCGACCATCTGAAATATTTTGACGGTTCTCGATATCTACGAATCTGTTACAGCAATTAAACTGAAATTTTGTATGTTGATAGAGGCAATTAACATGAGCAGGATATATGAAAATAGG
This sequence comes from Meconema thalassinum, assembly GCA_946902985.2. Taxonomy (NCBI): domain Eukaryota; kingdom Metazoa; phylum Arthropoda; class Insecta; order Orthoptera; family Tettigoniidae; genus Meconema; species Meconema thalassinum. The sequence goes on from OX336390.1 coordinate 155,047,555, forward strand.
CTGTATAGTTCTTAACGGAACTACTTGTTTATATATTGCTAACATATTCCCAAAGATCATTGTGCAGTTATTTCTTTCATCCAGTGTGATAGAATCATGTTATAGATATTTTTAAAGTCATTAACAGAGATACGCTATTTTGGCTCTAATGATTTTCTATTGAAATTATTTTACATAAGCTTATGTAGGTAACTTGAGTGTAGGAGTAAATTTATTCTGAATCAATTAATGACTACAAAGCATTATTTGATTCTATTTCTTAACCTTTAACTGAGGAAGTGAAGTTTGTAGTTTTACGTGACCGTTAATCTCTGAATCATGAGCCACGGGACCTCCTTTTTACGTGGAATCTGAACCACAGGACATGGTATTTCACTTTGAAAATATCACATACATTGACCGGGAATCAAACCCGGTCCGCCGTGGTGAGACGTCAACGGTTGTACCAGTGCGCCACCACACTCACTATCCTTTAACTGGTGGCGTGAAATAAAATAAATAAACATCTGTGCTTATTTAATTAAATCTTGCACGGAGCTGTTGTTTATGTTGCCTTCTTATCTGTGTGCTCATGCTGACACTTCACAATCTCGTTGATGAAATTTTATTGACCCTGGTTAGCTCGCCTTGGTAGGTTGAAGTTTCAAGTGGACAGGCAGACCTCACGTCACCACCTGTTATGGTTAGGTTCCAAAGTGTGTTGTACGTGTGAATCAGTGAAAAGTGATCTGTGGTGTATTTGTTTAATTTTAAGTGGCGACAACCAGCATCATGAAATTTATCAGAAAGTCTGCATACTGTGAGTAAAAAATGACAAAATATTTACTCATTGTATTATTAGATTTTAAGTACACACATCAAAAAAAGTTTTGCATCACCTCGGTTCCAAGAGTTCCGGAACCTTTAAATACAAAGGGAATAGAGATCAACACAAACAACATTTCAGCTCGTTTTATTGCTCATGAGACCCACACATTGCATGTTGTACCATCATACAGCTAGACTTTCAGCATTTGTGGTCCAGATTGCAGTACACACCACTACCTCTAATACCCAGTAGCACGTCCTCTTGCATTGATGCATGCCTGTATTCGTCGTGGCATACTATCCACAAGTTCATCAAGACACTGTTGGTCCAAATTGTCCCACTCCTCAACGACAATTCGGCGTAAATCTCTCAGAGTGGTTGGTGGGTCAAGACGTTCATAAACAGCCCTTTTCAACATATCCCAGGCATGTTCGATAGGGTTCATGTCTGGCGAACATGCTGGCCACTGTAGTCGAGCGATGTCGTTATCTTGAAGGAACGCATTCACAAGATGTGCACGATGAGGTCGAGAATTGTCGTCCATGAAGACAAATGCCTCTCCAATATTCTGCCGATATGGGTGCACTATGGGTCGGAGGATGTCATTCAGGTATCGTAAAGCCGTTTCGGAGCCTTCCATGACCACCAGTGGCGTACGTCGGCCCCACATAATGCCACCCCAAAACATCAGGGAACCACCACCTTGCTGCACTCGCTGGACAGTGTGTCTAAGACGTTCAGCCTGACCAGGGTGCCTCCAAACACGTCTCCGACGATTGTCTGGTTGAAGGCATATGCGACACTCATCGGTGAAGAGAACGTGATGCCAATTCTGTGGGGTCCATTCAGCATGTTGTTGGGCCCATCTGTACCGCGCTGCATGGTGTCGGGGTTGCAAAGCTGGACCTCGCCATGGACGTCGGGAGTGAAGTTGCGCATCATGCAGCCTATTGCGCACAGTTTGAGTTGAAACACGACGTCCTGTGGCTGAACGAAACGCATTATTCAACATGGTGGCATTGCTGTCAGGGTTCCTCCGAGCGGCAATCCGTAAGTAGCGGTCATCCACTACAGTAGCAGCCCTTGGGCGGCCTGAGCGAGGCCTGTCATCGACAGTTCCTGTATCTCTGTACCTCCTCCATGTCCGAACAACATCGCTTTGGTTCACTCTGAGACGCCTGGAAACTTCCCTTGTTGAGAGCCCTTCTTGACACAAAGTAACAATGCGGACGCGATCGAACTGCGGTATTGACCTTCTAGGCATGGTAGAACTACAGACAACATGAGCAGCGTACCTTCGTCCTGGTGGAATGACTGGAACTGATCGGCTGTCGTACCCCCTCCGTCTAATAGGCCCTGCTCATGCATGGTTGTTTACATCTTTGAGCAGTTTTAGTGACATCTATGAACAGTCAAAGGGACTGTATCTTTGATACAATATACACAGTCAACGTCTATATGCCGGAGATCTGGGAACCGAGGTGATGCAAAACTTTTTTTGATGTGTGTATATTAATATTACCAGGGATTATTGCAGCCGGCCCCGTGGTGTTGGGATATCGCGCCTGCCTCTCTTCCGGAGGCCCCGGGTTCGATCCCCGGCTCCGTCAGGGATTTTAAAACTGACGTGAGCGTTGGAACGGGGTGCACTCAGCCTCGTGAGGAAATTGAGTAGATGTCTGACAGTGAGACAGCGCCCCGATCACGAATACCAAGATTAACGGCCGAGGGGACCCGATGCGCTGATCACGCGTCACCCCAATATCTGCAGGCCAAATGGCTGGGCAGCTGTCGCTTGGTCGGCCTTAGCCCGTCATGGGCTGTATAGTGCCAGGGGTTGACTTTTTTTAGCCTATTTTCAATTTTGAAAAAATAGGCTTATGAGATCACCTTTTGTCCGTGTGTGTGTGCGTGTGTGTGTGTGTGTGTGTGTGTGTGTGAGTGAGTGAGTGAGGTGTGTGTGTGTCCCTAATAAAATCTAAACGGCTGGAGCGATTTCAATGAAACTCGGTAAGTTCATAGCACTATTCCCGGCGACCTCGACCGTGCCCTTCAAATTTTGTTACGTCTCGCCAATCCAACATGGCGGCTGTGCGAAATATTTCACTAGCATTCAATATCTCCGAAACTATTACCGATATCGCCTTGAAATTATGTACAGTGATAAAGGGCACTACTGAAAGTTCACCTATGAGACTTTCAAAAACCTGGTGACTAAAGAACCAACATGGCGGTCAAGCGAACTTGAGACTTTTAAATAGACTTTTCTCGCGATTTAAATATCCAAATGTAATGAAACTTGGTACAGAAAATGTTTATACACATTGTAAAGCACTGGAGTATAATTTAGTTCAATTGTTTACATAACCTCAAAATGGCGGCTGTGCGAAATATTTCACTGACATACTATATCTCCGAAACTATTACAGATATCACCCTGCAATTTTGAACGGTGATAAAGGGTACTGATACAAGTTTACCTATGTATATTTCATAAACTTGTATAGTACAAAACGAACATGGCGACCAAGCGAATTTGAAATATTTTAATAGACTTTTCTCGTGATTTAACTCTTTGAGCGCAGTTAAATGTGGTACAGTAAATGATTTTGCAGATTGTAATGCACTGCCATCTAATTTAATTCAATTGTTTACATAACCTCAAGATGGTGGCTGTGCGAAATTTTAAAATTAAGTTTTTATTTCTTGTGTCGTAATCATGCGATCGAAATGAAAGTTTGAATGATGAACCTAGGCAATAATTGTTCTTGAATGGTACATAACTCTATGGCCTATACATATAACAATCCTAAATGGCGAGCTTCCGAAATATTTAGACGGTTCTCAATATCTATGAATCATTTACAGCAACCAAACTGATTTTTTTTATGTTCATAGAGACTATGAGCATATGTTCACCTATAGGACTTTCAGTAACCTGGGGAGCACAAATCCAACATGGCGGCGACGCGAAGCATAAATATTTAAATGGACGTTTCTCGCGAATTAACTATCCGAGTGCCGTGAAACGTTGCACGTTAAATGCTTATACAAATGTTGATCCACTGGCATCTAATTTATTTCAATTGTTTGCATAATCACAAGATGGCTGCTGTGCGTAATTTTAAAATCTCGTTTTTACTTCTTGTGTTCTAATCATGCGCTTGAAGTTTCAATACCACACGTACACAATAATCTTAATGTAATAGTACAAAAATAAAAATCCAACCTGGCGACCATCTGAAATATTTAGACGGTTCTCAATATCTATGAATCTGTTACAGCAATTGAACTGAAATTTTGTATGTTGATAGTGGCAATTAACATGAGCAGGATATATGAAAATAGGCTGTATAGTTCTTCACGGAACTACTTGTTTTACTTCAGATTATTGCATGCAGAAACATATAACATAATGACGGTAGTCGCATGAAGTGTCAAACATTCGTTATTGATATATATTTGGCAGGAGTCTCTTAGACCTCACGTCACAAGTTATGTTCCGAATTCCACACGCCACCAGTTAAAGGTTAAAGGTACAAGTGTTAGCCTATTAGGTAACACGTTAACAATGGATCATGAATGGCTGAGAGATTTTTCTTCTCATCCTTCTTTTAGTAGTATTGTTGTCATTATCTTCCAGGGTGTCATTCTGTTCTTTAATCCGACATAAATTTCCGTGAGTGCTAATGACATCGCAAATCCTACTGGCCAATGGGACGCTGGTACTGATTTTTCTTTTTCTCCTAACAGTGTGGGCCTCCATGTCATGCATTTCATCGTCTATTGTAATCCCGTTTGAAGATGATGACACAAATGAGTCTTCTGAAATTTCTGATTTTTCATCATCACTTTTGTCATCTACGTCAATGCGAATACCTCCTTAGGCGGTGATTTCACTCCCATTAGGGCAGTCTTGAAATTTATCTTGTGCCGTACTGTATTTTATAGCACTTACTACACACATCAAAAAAAGTTTTGCATCACCTCGGTTCCCAGATCTCCGGCATATAGACGTTGACTGTGTATATTGTATCCAAGATACAGTCCCTTTGACTGTTCATAGATGTCACTAAAACTGCTCAAAGATGTAAACAACCATGCATGAGCAGGGCCTATTAGACGGAGGGGGTACGACAGCCGATCAGTTCCAGTCATTCCACCAGGAAGAAGGTACGCTGCTCATGTTGTCTGTAGTTCTACCATGCCTAGAAGGTCAATACCGCAGTTCGATCGCGTCCGCATTGTTACTTTGTGTCAAGAAGGGCTCTCAACAAGGGAAGTTTCCAGGCGTCTCAGAGTGAACCAAAGCGATGTTGTTCGGACATGGAGGAGGTACAGAGATACAGGAACTGTCGATGACAGGCCTCGCTCAGGCCGCCCAAGGGCTACTACTGTAGTGGATGACCGCTACTTACGGATTGCCGCTCGGAGGAACCCTGACAGCAATGCCACCATGTTGAATAATGCGTTTCGTTCAGCCACAGGACGTCGTGTTTCAACTCAAACTGTGCGCAATAGGCTGCATGATGCGCAACTTCACTCCCGACGTCCATGGCGAGGTCCAGCTTTGCAACCCCGACACCATGCAGCGCGGTACAGATGGGCCCAACAACATGCTGAATGGACCCCACGGAATTGGCATCACGTTCTCTTCACCGATGAGTGTCGCATATGCCTTCAACCAGACAATCGTCGGAGACGTGTTTGGAGGCACACTGGTCAGGCTGAACGTCTTAGACACACTGTCCAGCGAGTGCAGCAAGGTGGTGGTTCCCTGATGTTTTGGGGTGGCATTATGTGGGGCCGACGTACGCCACTGGTGGTCATGGAAGGCTCCGAAACGGCTTTACGATACCTGAATGACATCCTCCGACCCATAGTGCACCCATATCGGCAGAATATTGGAGAGGCATTTGTCTTCATGGACGACAATTCTCGACCTCATCGTGCACAACTTGTGAATGCGTTCCTTCAAGATAACGACATCGCTCGACTACAGTGGCCAGCATGTTCGCCAGACATGAACCCTATCGAACATGCCTGGGATATGTTGAAAAGGGCTGTTTATGGACGTCTTGACCCACCAACCACTCTGAGAGATTTACGCCGAATTGTCGTTGAGGAGTGGGACAATTTGGACCAACAGTGTCTTGATGAACTTGTGGATAGTATGCCACGGCGAATACAGGCATGCATCAATGCAAGAGGACGTGCTACTGGGTATTAGAGGTAGTGGTGTGTACTGCAATCTGGACCACAAATGCTGAAAGTCTAGCTGTATGATGGTACAACATGCAATGTGTGGGTCTCATGAGCAATAAAACGAGCTGAAATGTTGTTTGTGTTGATCTCTATTCCCTTTGTATTTAACGGTTCCGGAACTCTTGGAACCGAGGTGATGCAAAACTTTTTTTGATGTGTGTATATCGTAGAACTTTCTTGCAGGTCTTCAGAATTGTGATTTTGTTTTCCAGAAACATTCGTGAGTTCTGCCAAAGTTTTCTCCTGTTCTGAATCTAATTCTAATTCTGAATCCACAACACTTCCAAACTCTGCTTTAGAATCAATGGGCACTGGAATTTCGGATGGCGGCTCTGGAAAAGCGATGAATGTAGTACTTAGTGTAGTCATATCCTCTGGGAATCACATGCGTTTTATGATTTGGTTAAAGATAGCATTCATAAAGATCCATGATCACTGACTTGGCCTCTCCTCAACTCGGTTATAAAATCTATTCCTGAATACAATGATCTAGCTCAAAAGAACTCAACATTTACTTTGGAATATTTAATGCAGCCATAAACTTCTGAGCTCGGCTTAAATACATCGTAGCTATTCAAACTTTGTCACAGTAATGAAAGAACTCACCAACAAGTGAAAGACATTTAAGCTACTACAACACTACTCGAGTCTCAATTTTTATGAACCTGAGAGGAGTGTCGATAGCGGACAATAATGAGAGATGTAGGGGGTTTCCCGTCCGCGCGTAGTAACAGAACATTTTTTTTAGCGTATGGCTTTTAGTGCCGGGAGTGTCCGAGGACATGTTCGGCTCGCCAGTTTTGTAGCTGCTTCGAGACGGACACCCAATGGGTGAGCTACAAGTACCGTTGGGGAGGAAAGTTGGATGGGAAGGGCGAGGAGTTGGAAGGTAGCGGCTGTGGCCTATAGTTAGGGACCAACCCCGGCATTTGCCTGGAAGGAAGAAGGGAAACAACAGAAGACCATCTTCAAGGTTGCCGGCGGGGGGATTCGAACCTCCTCGCCTCCCGGATGTGAGCGACTGCCATTAGTCATGCCGTAACGACCACGGCTAACTCACCCGGTAGAACCAAATATATTGGTCGATCACTCACTCATTTGCAAGACCACACTGGTATAGGCAACGGCCCTATGTTAGCAGTTTTGGAATAGAGATGAATCCTAGATAACACGGCGGGCTGTTGACAGGTCCTTCGCTTACTGCCTCCCATGTCACCTCACTCCACAAGTTCATAGATCTTGGAGATACAATTAAGTATTTTTATAGTAAGGAAACGGCGGTAAGCATAACAAAACTTTAGTGCGCCCCAAAAATTCAGTTCGAACCAAAGTAGCGTATGTACACTTACGCTGATACTGCTCTAACATTTTTCTCTTAATCCATAGAAGCAAAGTGACGTATCTTAACTTACGATTTTTAGGTATTAACGATATCTTGTGGAAGGTAGTTACGCTATAGGCTTATTTCAAAAAGTACTAAGATTACGCTTACGCTGTTTTGGCAGTAAATATGCCTCATTCTAACTAAGAAAAGCCATGCGATACGCCAATTTGGCTATTTTTGTAGATACGCTATCCAGGTCCTAAGCCGGCGCAAGCAAGCTGCGTGTAAGTACAGCGTGTTCCGATTCAACACGGAACTGCAAAATGGGTTGCCAACCACCCGCAATTGGCTTGAAATCTGCTCGCAGTGCGCTAGTGACGGGGCTGAGTTCGATTTCACCGATTGCCGTCTTCTTATGCAGCATTGCAAAGCATTTTGCTCTTTGAAAATATATTTACACAGGCTTCACAATAAGTTTGAACGATTTGTGTTACAGAACTTGTTATTTTACGCTTCTGTTAGTGGCGTTTTCAGAGCATTTCTATTAAATAAAATGATATTTTACAACATAGTTTATTACAACACAATGGATATTTGTGTTGTATTTTATTTCCAACACAATTTATTGCTTTTAACCCAATATCACAAAACGAGATACAATTTGGAAATTATTTTTTACAAAATTGTAATCAGTCTTCGATGCGACTAAAAAAGTTAATTTATCACTGACATCTAATACAAATGGACATTTACATAAGGTGTTCGAAGTGGCGTCCATCACTTTCCTAGCAGAGGGCCACTCGTCGCATGAAGTTCTCTCTTGCGTTCGACTACATCTGAGAAGTAATTTCCGCAAAGGCTTCAGTAATGACGAGCTCCATTTCTTCGGGTGTTTGTGGTGATCTTAAAAGTGCTCTCGACCTGACGTAGCCCCAAATTAAGAAATCCAGGACGGTCAGATCAGGTGAACGTGGTGGGTATTCTATAAAGCCGCCAATTCCTAACCACTGGCCAAGAAACAAACGGTTTAAAACTTCTCCCGCCAGTCTGGAGGAGAGCGGTGGATAACCATCTTGTTGAGAAAGCATGTTGTAATTGTGTTGTAATAAACTACGTTGTAAAATAACATTATATTTCATAGAAATGCTCTGCAAAATCCATTAACAGAAGCGTAAAATTACAAGTTCTGTATCAGAAATCGTTCAAACTTATTGTGAAGCCTGTGTAAATATATTTTGAAAGAGCAAAATACTTTGCAATGCTGCATAAGAAGGCGTCATTCAGTGAATTCGAACTCAGGCCTGTCGCTAGCACGCTGCGAGCAGATTTCAAGCCAATTGTGGGTGGATAGGCAAACCATTTTACAGTTCCGTGTTGAATCGGAACACGCTGTACCTCGGGTGCGAGCTGCACACTACAATACATCCTACTGAAATTTGCACAGCGTGGCCATCCATGCCCTAGAAGGCTTCTACTAACGACATGCTATCCCTCCATAATATCAATATTGTATTAGCACAACTAGGAAGCCTCCGTGGCTTAGGCGGCAGCACGCCGGCCTCTCACCGCTGGGTCCGTGGTTCAAATCTCGGTCACTCCATGTGAGATCTGTGCTGGACAAAACGGAGGCAGACAGGTTTTTCTCGGGTACTCCGGTTTTCCCTGTCAAATTCTAATTCCAGCAACACTCTCCACTATCATTTCATTTCATCTGTCAGTCATTTAATCATTGCCCCAGAGGAGTGCGTCAGGCCTCGGCAGCCGGCACAGTCCATATCCTCGCCGCTAGAAGGGGGGCTTCATTCATTCCATTCCTGACCCGGTTGGAGACTGGAAGCAGGCTGTGGATTTTCATTTCATTAGCACAACTGGTTGTTAATCCACACACCAAAATTGCAAAAGCATACTTTGCTGTCTCCCCTGAGGCACGGTTCTGCCAAGGAAACTAATTCTAGTCTGAAAGCTGGAACAGGGTATATTCAGGCTCGTGAGGTAGAACTGAGAACAGGTGGGTTCAATTCCCACCACACCCATCCGAGAGGTTATATTACATAGTTATCCACTTTTACTCGAGGCAAATGATAGTAATATTCCTAATCTAAGGCCCCGGTCACTTTTTAGCCTATTTTCAATTTTGTGCGGAGATGAAGGGTACTACTGGAAGTTTATCTATATGACTTTCAAAAACGATCATGGCGGCCAAGCGAATTAAAAATTTTAACAGACCTTTCTCGCGATTTAATGTTGCAAAGGCAATGAAATCTGGTACAGGAAATGTTTATACACATTGTAATTCACTGGTATCCAATTTAATTCAATTGTTTACATAACCTCAAAATGGCGGATGTGTGAATTTTACAATTAAGTTTTTATTTCTTGTGTCGTAATCATGCGATCGAAGTGAAAGTTTGAATAATGAACCTACGCAATAATTTTCCTTTAATGGTACATGCCTCTATGGCCTATACATTTAACAATCCTACATGGTGACCATCCGAAATATTTAGACGGCTCTTGAATATCTACGAATCTATTATAGCAATCAAACTGAATGTCTTTATGTTCATAGGGGCTATGAACATAAGTTCACCTATAGGACTTTCAATAACCTGGTGATCACAAATCCAACATGGCGGCGACGCGAATTATAAATATTCACATGGACGTTTCTCGCAATTTAACCATCCGAGTGCAGTGAAACTTGGTACAGTAAATCCTTATACGAATGCTAATCCACTGGCATCTAATTTATTTCAAATTTTTCCATAACCACAAGATGGCAGCTGTGCGAAATTTTAAAATCTCCTTGTTACTTCTTGTGTCCTAATCATGCGATTGAAATTTGAATGCTACACGTACACAATAATCTTCATGTAACAGTACATAACTCTGGGACCTACATATATAAAATCCAACTTGGCGACCTTCCGAAATATTTAGTGGGTTCTCAATATCTACGAATCAATTTCAGCAATCAAACTGATATTTTGTATGTTCATAGTGGCAGTTAACATAAGTAGGATATATGAAAATAGGCTGTATAGTTCTTCACGGAACTACTTGGTTTTTTTTCCAAATCTTGGCCTGTTGACCATAGTGAAGCGAATATAAAATCTCTACACGCAAAACAATATCACAGATTATGAGATAGATTCCACACACACTCAAGTACTTGTGGCTATGTAACCACGATGCTGCAAAGAAACAGCAAATTACATTATGCAACCAATTTACTAATTTACTAATATTTTCCCCATTTTTCTTTTTAGACGGACTACAGGCCCTTTTCTACCAGTGCATATGTTGGGGTTGAACAGTTCGTGAGCATAATTACTTCCAACAGAGCATTCTATTTGCCGGGTGTTGTTTCAGCACAATTGACTTCATTGGTTTTGTACGTCTGCATCACTGGTGAAGTATTGAAGTGTTGTAAACGTTTCCATCTTTACTGCTGGATTCCAGCAACAGGTTTCATTGAGTTCACAACATTGCTGCCATGCAGAGCCAATACATTTTATGTTTCATTGGCGTATGTTGGCCATAGTGAAGCGAGTGTTTGTTTACAAGATTTAAGCCACGTTTTTCCACATCATATTATGTTGTTTTGGGCATTCATTTTCCATCCTTCTTTATGATGCACCATGTAAGGTTCAACAAGGGACTTTTTAGTGTGTTACGATATACATTTTTTGTGTCTTTGACATTTATTTATTAATATCGGCTTATGAAAGGGGCCAAATACAATTAGGCCTTGAAACATGTCCCACCAATGGCCACACAGTGATCTTTATTTAATAAAGTATTGATTAGGCTGAACTTTCAACCTATTTATTAACCAACATGTCTGCAAAAATGCCCAACGGTGAGCTGTGACATTCTTACGAATGAAAACATACTAGGCTAATTTTCAAGCTAAAGGAAACAGTTGAAATAACGTGGTCCTTATATGGCCGAAACAAAAATACTATTAACAATAATTAACTCTGGTCAAAATACGTTAATGATCCCACTAATTGAATGCTTCCATTACACCCACCAGCGTAGCGGAGTGATCTAAGACACTCTCCATATCTGCAGTGGATAGCTTGCATTCGGAGAACCTAGGTTCAAATCTCGGCACTGACAGTGGGCATCGTGAGTGTACTTGTTCTGGAGTGTTTCGTACTCACTCCAGGAAATTGTTGGGATGCCACCTTAGTTCATATTCCATGATCCTACTCCTTTCCTAGTCCCCAATAAGTACAGTTGCTCATACTGATATAATATAGATTTAGATATTAGGAGGTCATTTTTGAAGGCCTTTGTCTGGAGCGTAGCACTCTATGGAAGTGAATCTTTGACTATTGGAGCAGCAGAAAAGAGAAGAATTGAAGCGTTTGAAATGTGGTGTTACAGGAGAAAGATGAAGCTCAGGTGGTTAGATAGGGTCACGAATGAAGAGGTATTAAGATATGTGGGAGAGGAGTGATGTTTCTGGCGACTGGTAATGAAGAGAAGAGATAGGTTGGTAGGACACATATGTCTACTAAGGCACCCAGGAATAGAAAACTTAGTTATGGAGGAAGGGTCGAGGATAAGAACTCTAGGGGACGACCAAGATTAAAATATGTTTGCCTTGGACGTACAGTAGGGTGTTGTAGCTATGTAGAGATGAAACGATTAGCAAAGGATAGGGAAGCATGGAGAGCAGCATCAAACCAGTCTAAAGACTGAAGACTCAAACAACAACATACTGTTAAAGAGTTCAAAATAATACATGTTAGCGAGCTAATTCCACACACTCACATGTAAAGGAGACTCATGATGGAGGTGTCCCAAGTCTCAATGAAACAACAACATGACGACCATCCGTTACAATCCTCAATCTAATTAAAATACACTGTAACCACAACAACACAGATTATGAGACAGATTACACCCGTGCATTATGCACACGAGGTTAATGACAAAGATAGAATTAGCTCATAAAATAAAGTAAAACAAATTCTAACACGTATACGAGTAGGACTTTGTGCGCATTTGGAAACACTACAGTAGTTAAAATTTCCACCATTTAGAACAACGTAGATTTTCTTATTTCTCAAACATAAACTATGAAAAAATCAATAGTTATAGGAATTTCTGCTAACTCCTTTTCATATAAAACCTGTTAAATCCGTCAAAGAGCTGGTCATGGTATTTAATCATGATAAAGCCACAACTGTTGGAGGCGTGGAATTGATGGCGCTCTCCATGCGAGAGAAGCGAGGACTGAGTTGCCACAGGCTGCGTTGTCCAGACTCCCCCATTCACGGCGCCAGAGTTCGCCGAGGCCTGCGCCGATTGGCTCCTGTGAATTTTACATAATAGCAAGATGACAAATTAGGGTAATACCACATTGTTGAGGCAAGCCAGACGGCCCTTAACATGGAACATATAGCGTGGCGTAGTTGGTAGCATGCTGAGCTTCTATGCCCATGATCGCGGGTTCAAACCCGGCCGAAGTCGTCGGATTTTTAATAGCGTAAAAATCCCTCAGTATGCCTGCCTTCAGAGGAGAAGTGAAGCTGGTGGGCCCATGTCTTAGATTTATGGCATATAAAAGAACCTTCCACTAACTACAATTGTGTTAAGCAAAATTTTAGGTTAGATTTCAATAACGCACTTTAAATTTCAACGTTCGTATCCAGGTGCCAGTTGCGGTGGCATCTAGTAGCCACGTTTGCATCTGGGTGTCGTTGACGGTAGTATTCGGTAGCAAAAGTAGCTACTACTTGAAATTGATCGTCTGAATTACAAATAACACACACTAATACAGTCATCACAATTAACACTGGTTATCAGACCGATTCTACACACCCCCAAAGTACACGGGGCTGCATGACCATGTTGTCGCAGCCTCTAAACTGAGGAACCAACCAACCACCAAAATGGAACGCATCGCCTCGTGGTGTTGTGGCTGGCACCGGGTTATATTCCCAGCTTTGTCAAGGAATGTTGTTCTACTCTGAGGGAGGGAATGGCACACACTCAGCCTCATGAAGCAGAGATGAGAAGAGGGGGGTTTGATGCTCTCCTCAGACATCCTGGATTTCGTTTTCCGTAGATTCCTGCTTTTACTCTAGTCATGTCAAGGTATGGTTCCTAACTTAAGTCTACCCAAATACACGGGGCTGAATGACCATGATGTCAGGCCACTAAATGAAGCATCAAGAACAACATATCAATTGTAATTGGTCATCAAGGGTCGATAACCTAGATGTTAGGCCCCTTAAAACAACAATTATCATCATCATTATTATTGACACATCAAAACAAGTCATTTCAACTAGAAATAAAACGTCTACTTAATTTAACTAAATCTGCAAAAAGAATATTGCGTATCGTTAAGAATGGCTTTCATATTGTTCTATGTTTTATGGACGTGAATAAATCTCGGTGGCGTAATCGGTGCATGCTAATCTGCTATGCCCAAGATCGTGGGTTCAAACCTGACTGAAGTCGTCAGATTTTAAGAGTGTTAGCATGCCTTCCTTCGGAGGTGAAGTACAGCTGTCGGGTGCATGTCATAGATGTATGGCATGTTAAAGAACCTACCACTACAATTGGTAGTGCGTAGCCAAATTTGTAGGGTAGGGTATATTTGGTTGGGCAGAAACACTCTATCAAGTACCAACTTTCACCACTAGGTGTCAGTGAAAGTGGCATCTGGTAGCCAAAGATGGAACTACTTGAATATGAATTTGTTGCGAGCCTACAGACGTTCAATTGAAATACTCACCTATGGCCATTGGCTGCCATTCGAATATAATACCTCTCGGGTATCAATTTTAATAATTTAATATCGTTTGGCCTAGGGTACCGGGTGCAATCTTAGTTATTTGACACCGAAATGGTAGCTTGCGTGTCCAATTTCGTTGTTCCTTGAAGCACTATGAAAGTCAAGGAGGTTAGATATCTATGCTCCTTGAACACAATAGCACTTTCTAGTAGAGAAATGAGGAACTTTGTGTTGGCGGAAACTCCCGAGATTAATTTTGCCATTATGAACACGGCCTACTGAATTCAAATGGGTTCTTTGACATGCCAACATCGTATGACATGGTGTCGTAATTTTTGCCGCCATTCAAAAATCGCTTACCACGGCCAGGAGCGAACCTGCAAGCTTGGAGTTAGTAGACCGACATGTTGACCACTCTCCCACCGTGGCAAGCACGGGTATCAATGATGTAGTGTTACATTTTTTACGTTCCCTTTAACTGTTTTGGCCTTGGGAAGACGCCAGAGAAGGGGATTTTTGCCCATAAGGTCTACTGACACAGGACTCTCACTCTCAAAAGCCATCCCCTGGCGTAGCCGCGCGCGTTAAATCGTAAACCACCACTGCGATGGGGCTCCGAAGAAAGTCCGTAGATTATTGAATTGAAAACAGATAACACACACTAATACAGCCAACACAATTAATCACACATATTCTGCACACACCCAAAGTACACGGGGCTACATGACCGCGTTGTCGCAGCCCCTAAACTGAGGAACCAACCAACCAACCAACCAAAGTCCGTATATTAATGGCTCGAAAACCACCGCTAACAGCGGTCATCGAAAGTAAATTTTCCGCACTCCCTCCATCCAAATGACAGGATAGCACCTTCAAGTCCAGGGTCACTAACCGCGATCCCTGATCGTAATAATTACATTTACGAATACTACCTAGGTACAGTAATCACATGAAATCATAAAAATCCACCACATGCAAGTAGGCATACATGGGGCTCATGACTAAGTTGTCCCTAAGCCCCTAAAATGAACAATAACAACATTAACAAACCTTAAACCTAGAAATATTGCTGAGTTTTAATTCCTTGACCGTGAAAACCATTCTACGACCTTTTTGGAAGCCTTTATAGGGAGTTGAAGGGCTGCTTGAGCATTTAGCTCCCGCAGTAATGAAGTGCAAGCGCGTACTTCGCTACCATTTCTTATACCTAGCATATTTTCAAAATTCTTTCATCTCAGTTCACTTTCTTCTCTTTCTCTTTGGCACAAGAGCTCCCCGTTGAGCTGGGAGCTCGTCCATTCCTGCTTTCCTTCTAACTAACTAAAAGGAGTTCACTATTGCTGGGGAGGGAGTGCGGTCAATATCGACCATCGGGAGAAATGTAAGGTTAGTTGGGTTTCATAAAACTAAATAATAAGGGGCTGGTGAACCACTCTGTATAGTCTATTTGTAATTACCCGTATTATTTTTCGAACCGCCCTCCTACATTCGTGAAGATTGGTTTACATACACCTAAAACAGCAATTTACGAACTAAATACAACTGTGTAAACCCCTAATGCAATGTGACTCCATCCCTGAAGACCGGTGTTTTCAAATGCACGCACAGATACGGTATTCCTTAAGGTACTAATATTACAACTTTCATTTCCAGGGAAAATCTCCAACACATATTGAAATAGCAATCCTGTGTAATAAACGCTGCGATAGAATGAAAATTAAATGGTGTGTTATAATGAACTGCTGAGAGTGACACGGTATGTTATTAATTGTTGTATTCATGGGGGCTGTCATCAGTTCGGTCCACCATTCGGTCGTTAAATTAGAAATATTAGCTTGTACATAATTAACTGTTAATTATCATTCGAAATCGACTATCTGAATGCCGCGTAGAGTAGCAAGAAATATACGCAAAATGACAGTCATGTATATGCACGCACCTGGCCACATTTAGATACCATCCTGACATTCACTTGAAATACAAGTGAGAAACCATGAAAAACCCTTTCTTGGATGATCGAGGTAGAAATAGATCCAACCTCGTCTCGGCTTGGCCTCTTGAGGCTGATTGAACTTCGATCCAGACTTCAGCCCATAATTACATTGCTTGGCAAAGCCAGGAGTCAACTCAAATTGCCGTGGTGATAGACAAGAATGCTAGTCACTACGACATGAGGTGGACATTTATTAGTGTCGGGCTCAGAGAGAAGAGAAATAGAAAACAAATTGACTCTTATAGAGGATGCAGATGTCGGGTTTTGGAAAGACGACCCAAATATGCACGATATAAGTAAAATAGTTCTAAATATATTTTACAATGAAATTTTAATGCTATTCAGTCGGTCAACACAATTGTACCTATATTATATTGGGTTTTATTCGCTAAACCTGAAAGTAATGGCATGAGATTAATTATTACACATGGAAGACCAGTTTTGATCGGAGCGGTCATCATCAGATCCTTTACACTCAGGCTATTAATCTATGACTGCGAATATGTGGATGAAGTCATATACACTATTTTAGTAACAGATGTTTATTGTAATCTTACGTACCGGTAACATATAAGGTTTGTTAGTTGGTTAGTTAGTTAGTTATTGGAGTTTGAAGGGTCGGAACAGCAAGGTCATCTGCCCAAATCAGGTTTGTTAGTATGTGACGTTTCGTTGTGATATGTTAATCGCTATTGAACCATCAGCGTTGGCGTCATGAAGGGCTTCAGGACGTAAAATCCAACCGCCACATTGGAATTTCATCACATGTCATTCCCGAACCTATCGGAAAGCGAGAATAATAAGGGGTAGACATACTGTACATACATGTTAGCGGCTATTGACCTTCAAGTTTACTTGCTCTGTGTGATGGTTAGTAAATGACCCACTGAAAATCATTTAAAATTCATTTACTAAGGCAAAACTGACAAATGGCTTCAAACACGATAATATTTTGTTAATTTAAACTGGAATATATTCTGAATTAAAAGTCAAGAGCTCGTACCGTTCGATGTACATGCACACTTTCTTTCTCCTCCTGCTTGGAAATGTATTCCATAAAGAAGCACTGGCTAATAGTTAGTTGGTTGGTTCCTCAGTTTAGGGGCTGCGACAACGCGGTCATGTAGCCCCGTGTACTTTGGGTGTGTGTAGAATCAGTCTGATAACCGGTGTTAATTGTGATGGCTGTATTAGTGTGTGTTATCTGTTTTTAATTCAAGTAAGGACTGCAGATGGGCTATTCAATTTTCAAGTAGTTCCTACTTTTGCTACCAAACGCCACTGTCAACGAAAACTAGTGCTGAACTTGGTTACTAGATGCCACCGCAGTCGGCTCCTGGCAACGGACGTTCATACCTAAGAGCATTAGTCAAATCTAACATATAATTTAGCTTCACACAAGCGTAATTAGTGGATGGTTCTTATACATGCCATACATCTATGACATGGGACCGCCGGCTTTACTTCCCCTCTGAAGGAAGGCATAGCCTACTGAGGGATTTTTAATGCTCTTAAAAAATCCGACGACTTCGGCAGTGTTTGAACCCGCGACCTTGGCCATAGAAGTTCAGCATGCAACCAACTACGCCACCGAAGCCACACACTGGCTAATATTCAGAGTAGTACTATTGCAACACCACACAATTTACCTATATCCTGTGCTATAATTTTGAAGCAATTACTGATTACGTTGATCCCTTACCACTTGGCTGTTCCCGGCAACGTACACACATTAAATATCAACCAGTGCACAATTATTAAATGATGTGGGTTTTAGGTGACGTGTACTCTACATCTACCAATTAGATGGAGCTCACTGGGTACACAATAACATAATTATGATTACCAAATTAGTTAGTGAAACGGTTCTTGTTAACTTCATTAGGAATTAAAACGATAACGTTCCCCGTTTTGTACTGCCCTTTCCAAGTTCTCTGTGGAAGGATATCACACTCAATTTTGAACGTATTTATAACTCAATATACTGTGCCCGTTAGGCAAGAGATTCGGGGAGCCATATTTCTTAAACATTCCCTCCAAAACCCTCCTCCAATGAACAGATAAGTAGGATGGGGAGGAATGCATACTAGGACCAATTATTCCTCCTTCGCATATCTGCGAGGTTATACCATGGGTTTGCAATATTCCATAATTCCAAAAATACGCAAAATAGTTCAAATAATGCCAAAAATCTTCTTATACATTCATCGTTCAAGATTACTCGAAATATAAATTGCAAGTTAGAAATACTTCCAAAGAGATAACACAACTTCCCGGAAGTTCAGCGCTGTCTTGGTGCATTCCATCATCCATAGATCAAAATGAGCCATCGATTCCTGAATCGAAGATGCGTTATCGGGCTCAATACCAAAGCTATTGTTAGTATTATCATCTCATGGTAATGGTGAATATCAATATGCAAGATACAAATTTTACAATCAAATACCATATATGTATTACTGGGATAAAAATAATTGGACTATGTGACATGCATCAAGCAGCACTACCTTCTGCATTCTGCCAAAGTCATCGTATTTTTTAAGAGTTGAGAATCCCTCAGTATGCCTTATTTCGGAGGAGAAGTAAAGCCGGCGGTCCCATGTTATAGATTTACGGCATGTGAAAGAACCTTCCACTAATTACACTTGTGTGAAGCTAAATTATAGATTAGATTTGACTAACGCTCTTAGGTTCTAACGTTCGTTGCCAGGAGCCGACTGCGGTGGCATCTAGTAACCAAGTTCAGGATTAGTTGTCGTTGACGGTGGCGTTTGGTAGCGAAAGTAGGAACTACTTGAAAATGAATGTCTGCAGTCCTTACTTGAATTATAAACAGATAACACACACTAATACAGCCATTACGATTAACACCAGTTATCAGACAGATTCTACACACACCCAAAGTACACGGGGTTACATGACCGCGTTGTCGCAGACCCTAAACTGAGGAACCAACCAACCTTCTGCACTCTGGAGATCAGATGTTTCACTTTTATATCCTCGAAAACCGTTACAAGAGCCATTGAAACCACTCCCGTTGCTGACATCACCATTTTTACAGAATTTACTCGCCACATCTCCTTGATTTCTTCTGCCAGCGGTGCATATTTGTTGATATCTTGTGCCAGAGTGTCTTAATTACCATTATAGGCGAGTTGCATACGACTATTGATATTCGACGATAATTATAATTTTATTATATATTCTAACATAAAAGTACATAAATATTTGTCGAGATACTGTCAGCTGACTTAAGTGAAGAGCGCATGCGCTGGATTTCCACTAAGGATCAAAGTCCTTCCAAAGCTTTCTTCTTCCTCTTTTCTTGAGAATCGTGTGGACTCAGCATTTTCTCTCTACCCAATAACAAATTCGAAAGCTTTCAAACATTGCTTATCCTGAACTAGCACCAACAGACAGATGTGGGATCGTTTTGGAATTTTGGTCAAATAACACACAATAGGCTGTTACAAACGCTTTAAAATTAAAATGTATCTTATTATCAACTAGTTATTCTTCAAATTCGATACATACCGTATAGAATGTCAACGCCCTGAGTAGAAATTGGAGTTGCGGATATTAAGGTACAGTGCTATCATCTTTCGCAACATTGCCCAGTTATGGACGGTGCACACTTTCAATGTCAGTAATTTATATAGGCCAGAAATATGGAGTGGCAAACTTCTGGACGAAGATTCCTAACCTTTTTGTGCATTTTTATATTATTTTCCTGTTACCGTACAGGTTCGTGCTGATTTTGTCTTTGTGTTTGGCATTGTAACTACAATGGTTGATCCGATATCATTTACATTGTCAACTTTCAAATCATGTAATTAATGTCCGACATGTTGGAATTTGTGTTCATGTGCTAAGCTATCAAGACGTAATTGGTCACACAACTGTTTCATAGTGAAAATATTGTGCTCTGATTGGGTGGAGAAAGTGTGTCATAATGCAAACTAGTACTTTAATTACCCCCATGGTGCTTGCCACGGTGGGTGAGTGGTTATCGTGTCGGTCTACTAACCCCAAGCTTGTATGTTCGCTCCTGGCCGTGGTAAATGATTTTTGAAAGGCGGCAAAATTCACGACATGCATGTCATACGATGTTGGCATGTTAAAGAACCCATTTGAATTCAGTAGGCCGTGTTCATAATGGCAAAATTAATCTCGGGATTTTCCGCCAACACAAAGTTCCTCATTACTCTACTAGAAAGCGCTAGTCAAGGAACTTAGATATCTAACCTCCTTGACTTTCATAGTGCCTCAAGGAACAACAAAATTCGACATCCGAGCTGCCCTCTGGGTGTCAAATAACAAAGCTTGCACCCGGCACCCGAGGCCATACGATAATATTATTAATATTATTATTATCATCATAAGATTTATCAGAATACTTGTTGATGTTATTGCACCTCACACCCTAGGCCATACGATATTATTATTATTATTACTCCTATTATTGTACAGTTTTCTGGCGTATAACATTTACATTTCGACATCGTCCAACATAAAATTCATTACTTTATGTCTGATAAGTTAACTAAGTTAAGCAAGTTTTACGAAACAAAAATAGATGGCTGGAATCTCACATTGACGTACCAATATAAATACAGTTCACGGAGCAATGAGTAGATAGCACCATAACAACTGAATGAGGAAGTTTTACGAAGCATACACTAGCCAGTCCACAGTGAGTTGTAAGTGAATACGGACGCTGTACAGGGTTTTCCAAATACAAACTGTTTACATAAACTTAAAGTGTATTGTGTCAAATGTGTGTTACCTTTCCCAAGCAACTAACCACATTGTAATAGTCCACCAGTTAAATGGGAACGTTAAAAAGAATAGGACATTACCAAAATTGTATTGACAACATTTATACCAGACGTTCGTTACAGTAGTAAGTTTTTTTTGTGGCCTCCTGAAAGGCCGAGTGCAGGTCTTTCTAGTCGACGCCCGTGGGCGACCTGCGCGTCGGGATGAGTAATGGATTGGATGAAGATGAATGAATTTGGGCAAGGATGAGAAGGGAAGCGGCCGTGGCCTAACAGAAGGTACCGTCCCAGCATTTGCCTGGCGTTGAAAATGGGAAACCTCGGAAAACCATTTCAAGGACGGCCGACGGTGGGGCTCGAACCCACGCGTCTACCGAGTCAGCAGAGAGCTTGGCCCCAGACCAAACGCTGCGCTTTAGCGAGCATAGCCACTGCTGTCGGCAGTAAGTTAATGAATCACAGCGTTGACATAATTATACAAAAATAATTAATAAAACGGCAACATGTTAGAAGTGCTATGGACAAACTGAGCAATAATATCTGTAAATAAGACAGACACGTTAAACAAGTCATGAAACACTTTTGTAATTTAATAATATTGTAAATATATTTGTATATAAGTGTAAGCACATCCACTGCGCCTTATACATGGCGCCAGGGAATGTTGTCCACAGTGTCTACAAGCTGCTGCGAGAGATTACGTCACCAGTTAGGTTGGCAGCACGGCTGTCGCTTGTATCATAACAAATAAACAGTAAACTTTATACCCACCACAGCCATTAATAACATACTGTTGCACTCTTC
Organism: Meconema thalassinum; assembly: GCA_946902985.2. Taxonomy (NCBI): domain Eukaryota; kingdom Metazoa; phylum Arthropoda; class Insecta; order Orthoptera; family Tettigoniidae; genus Meconema; species Meconema thalassinum. The sequence continues at coordinate 155,069,287 of OX336390.1, forward strand.
CAATAATCTAACTATACACACTGACGATTTCGACAGCTCACAGCCCACACATGTGACCTTCACACTATCAAGGGCACCGTACTGCCAACTAAACTTATGACGCAACCTCTCTGATGATGATCGTTTGAGGACCGAAACATCTCATTCAATTAAGCGCCCCCCCCCCCTGTTTATAAGTTAACTATGTGATAAACTATTCATGTAATATTTCTTTCAGGTTGGGGTGTTTAAATATATGTTGACCAACTGAAAAGTATTCTATAATAGATTACTTTACGTCAAGTATATAATATATTTTGTAGCAGCATGTTTCCTCTGCAGAGGGCTGATGCAGTGTCTTTCAAGATGCCATCCATTGGTGACTTACAGGTCGTGATGAGGATTATATGAATAATTAATACGCCACTACACTTAGTCCCCGAGCAAGAACTGACATAAGAAGTTAAATTCCACAATCCGGACGGAAACGAAGTCATGGGTTTGCCAAGATGTCATACTTTAGCATCCAAGCTGGTCACCCTGCGATCTTACTATGTTCTGGAAGGTAATTTTTCCTTCCTGTCTTCACTTATAAGTTAACGTCTTTAACTGATCGATGAACGTCTTTCTCTTCCTCTCCACCATCCCCTTGTTAGTTAACTCCGGACTCCAAGTTGATGTTCAAGTTGGTACTTGAAAGTTTGAGAATGCACATCTATCAGAACTGTGCACTTCTACCTAGTCATAATTGAGTTACATATCCATGTAACGTTACTGTAAATCTTCCTCGTAACTTAAGTTCTAGCATACGTTTGTGACGTTCCGAGTTTATAAAGTTGTACTTCTCTTTAAGGCTAAATTACATGATAGCGTTTGCATTTCGCATTATAATCAAGAGCGCTGTGTTACTCGACAAGTAAAACAATCTTCAGTCAACGAGTGAAGCTCAGCAGAATATTGAGTTCCATTGCGCAACACAATGAGTCTCATGCAAATAGAGAAATTCGGCACTGTATTGTTGACTTTTGTTCCCTCCTTACTATCATAAGATTAGCTTGCCACGGTGGGTGAGTGGTTATTATGTCGGTCTACCAACTCCAAGCTTGCAGGTTTGCTCCTGGTCGTGGTAAGTGATTTTTGAAAGGCGGAGAAAATTACGACACGCATGCCATACGATGTCAACATGTCAAAGAACCCATTTAAATTCAGTAGGCCATGTTCATATTGGCAAAATTAATCTTGGGAATTTCTGCCAACACAAAGTTCCTCATTTCTCTACTAGAAAGCGCTATAGTGTTCAAGGAGCTTAGATATCTAACCTCCTTGACCTTCATAGTGCTTCAAGGAACAACGAGATTCGACATGCAATTTACCTTCTGGGTGTCAATTAACAAAACTTGCACCCGGCAACCGAGGCCTTACGATAATATAATTAATATTATTATTATCATAAGATTTATCAGAATACTTGTTGTTGTTGTTATTGTTTATAATTTGACTAAGTGGCTTGGGACATCATGGTCATCAAACAGTGTGCTTGAGGTTGTGTTAAATGTGTATGACAACCTGTGATTCTGTGATGCTTGTAGTCGTGTGCATTATTAGAGGCATGGATGGGGTAGGTTGCCTGAGGACTTTAAATAAGGTACTATCCCACCATTTTCCTGGCGGGAGTTTGGAAATCTCGGAGAAAGCCTCACTCAGGATAGCCACTGTCATCGCCGGGATTCAAACATCCCATCTCCAAACTTATTGCAGCTCCTCATCGCGCTCATGGTGAGCGATATTTAACGCGCTCAGCTACGCCGCGGGGTTTTCAGAATTATGTACGTGACTATAAGCATTCACATGAAAATAGACCCGGTGCGTTGTCTTTATAAGTTTGCGCCTGTGGGTGATGAAGATCAAATCATTGATAAAAGCGTCACAAACAGTCCATGAAACAAAGGAATTAAATATATAAAACTGAAATCCCTTGACTCGGCCAAATACTGAACCTGTGATCTTCGAATGTAAGTCTATCTTAAACTTTTCCTTATTTTCCACGAAGTACCATCACTGCCTATTCGCTTGCACGATGTATGAGAAAATTGTTGGCCAGTGTTCTTTCTTTCAGTCCGTCGTTGAACCAAAGATCGGCGATCACTATGTAACCTTCATTGATTTTAAACAAGAAGTTCCGCGAAGAACTATACAGCCTACTTTTCATGCCAATGATTATTCTACAGTATATGAACCTATCTAGAATAATGACGAAATTAAGTTGGTAATATCGAAATATCTAATTAGTTCAAAATATACAGGGTATAATGTAGCCTAATAGAGCACTACAGTTGGCAGCCCTGATTGCTCTTAACAATACTTATAGTCATATCAGTTATGGTACACATAGCACATACGAAATTTGGTTGAAATCCAACTGATAGTACAGAAGTTACATGTATTTAAAAATTGGTACTATCAGCAGGCTTATAATCATGTTGGTCATGTCATGTCATAATATACGTGTGCATAGTTTAAAGCTGTTGGCTTGCATACTTTCTGATATGTTGGTATTTGGATTTAAAAAAATAGAGAGAGCAATTATTAACAGTTGGCAGCCCTGGTGGCTAATAAGAATACGTTCAGTCATATCCGTTTATGTACAGATAATACATACAAAATTTGGTTGAATCCAATTGATAGTGTAGAAGTTATATGCATTTAAACATAGGACCTATCAAAAGGCTTAAAATTATTTTGGCAACACTGTCATGGTTGGCCTCCTGGAAATTAAACTGAAATAATATTATCTACAGGTGTGCCAATTTTGGAGTAGCTCCCATTCTTACCTTGCAAGATATCCAACATGGAGCTCAAATTTTAGTGCGTTGTTTCAGCAGTTGGTAGCACTGACATCATTTTCAAATATGGACGTGAGCTATTCCGGTGCAGATCTTTACTCATACTAAATTTGGTTTTGATTGCTGCAGCCGTTTAGGAGTTGATAGGGGGGACACACACAGCCAGACAGACAGAGAGACAGACAGACAGACACCCATTTTCCCGGCTCGATCTCATAAGTCTACTTTTTACTCATTTTTGCAAAATGTGAAAAGTAGGCTAAAAATGATATTCTTATGGTTTTAGATCCGAGATTTATGAAAGGTAGGAAAGAGCCGTCCATATCAGTATTATAAAATAATCTTGCACTAGGCAGGATGTTGTCTATGTTTCAAATTGACAGTTTCAACTAATTATTTTTGTAATCATTCTGTCAAAATAACTTGGCGGGCTTATATAAGTTCTGTTTACTCATTTATATTGTTGAACGACTCATCAATAAATGTCTGGATCCACAGGTGAACATTGCCTTCATCCAGCAAGATATCACATGTTGTCGATGAGTAATGCTTTTTCAATTATTTAATATAGCCTACTGTATTTGAGTTCATTTAATCCGAAAACATTATATTAAATAACTGTGTAGAGTCTACCACTATTCTTATTGTACTGTACATCACTATATTTAAATAAAGAACTACGAGGATGATTTCCAATGTACTTATTGTATTGTACATCATAATAATATAATAAATAACTACGTAGATTCTATTTTTATTGTAGTGTACATCACAATAGTATAATAAAGAATTACGTGGATGATTTCTACTAGTCTAATTGTACTGTGCATCAAAATATTATGATAAATAACTACGTAGATGACTCCCACTATTTTTGTTGTACTCTACATCACACTGAACAATAGAGCTGTATTTAAAGGTGAATGTTGTCAGCTATCCAAGCCTTTTAAAAACCACAATAATTTCCACTTGTTTGAGTTCTGTTTACTGTATGGAATTGGTCTTTTCAAAGCTATATACAATGTCTGTAAATGCCGTTAAAGTCCCAAAGAAACACATTAGGTAGTGAATTGAATAGTCTGTATTTATTCAGTATCTTGTGAAAACAGCTAATCATAATTCACCAGTGAGCTGCTCATATTCTTTGTGTGAACGAATTGTGTGCTCTTAAAATGGGTCGTATATTCAGTGTGTATTATTCTAGCAAAATAAGCACAATGGTGGTATCTGAGCTCTCTTGGTGCAATATATTTCTCTAGTGCCCTCAGACTTAATACTAGAATATTTGTTCCGCCAAAATGTACCAATTACACCATGAAATTCAATGCATACTTATATTGTTTGCTGCAAACAAAGATAGTAGGTCACTCTAATAGGAATTGAATAAAACTGCAAACATAGCAATGCCCGTTTTGTTTTTGAAGCACAAAAAGGATTGCGCATGTAGTGAATGTAAATTATGAAAATGTAGCACTGGAGGAAATTGTTTTGCCTACTTTTCACATTGCGTAACTGGCTGCCAACTGTTAATACATGCTGTCCCTATTTATTTATTTTTTCTAATAACAATATATCAGAAAGCATGCAAGCCAATAGCTCTAAGTTTTGCACACGTACAGTATAGTACCTGACATTCTAGATTAATTTGGAATAACTGACACATGTCAGTGCTGCCAACATGATTCTAAGCCTGCTGATAGGTCCAATACTTAAATACTTGTAACTTCTATATTAACAAAGTGGATTTTATACAAAATTGAGGCATTAATTGATCATAATGTTTCAGATTATTTCTAAGCAACACATACATGACACTGATGCTAACATTAATGTATGAGCGCTGATAGATCCAATGTAAGATTTCATTTCTGATAAGATTATTCATTGCCATGAATCTTAAATTTTAAGAAAAGTGGGCTCTTTGTTCGTCACTGAACTACTTGTTCTGCATGGTTTTATAATACTTTGTTTATATACTGAACCCAACGGTGTTAGGCTGACTGGTGTCGAACGTGGATCTCTGAGATAGATGTATACAGACTAGAGATACCAGCAAGGAACGAACACGAGATTTTTTGAGGGAGTTTAAGCTATAAAAACCCCTAGAGAAAATACACATTAAATCACTGTTGTGATATGAACAAATTCTGACATTATTTGTTAATATAATGCAGGAAATAGTAGCAGAATACTGCAGTATTGGGCTGTAGTGTGCATACAATTCTGGACTTAGCGCAGAAAGTTTGAACGTTTGACAGTTTGTAAATGGCTCTAGAATTTAGGCGTGGTTTCTTGGAGCCATGTCAGTCACTGTGACCTACTTATGCCGTCTGGAGCAGGTCAGGACGGTAATATACGGGCAAGTTATTCCCCGTTACAGAATGAAAAGGCCAGCGGGATGAGAAGACACCAGAGTAATTTAATGATTACTCGTGATTGGAGTAACTCAGAGACATGAGGATTGCACCTATGTAAATGAATAGCCGGGAGGCTAATTAACAAGCCGTTAAACATTGAAATCGAGGCAAATTTAATGTAACGCGCATTGCCACAGTAAAACTGAGGCCAGCGACAGGATCTGACCATGTCTTCGGGGATGAACCGATGACGCCGCGTGGGGAAGTGCTGGCAAAGGCAATTAATATTAATTAATTGGCCGATCGATCCTCGAGCACGCAGAAGGATCTGTGATCAGCGAGGAAAAATGAACCATAAAAACGTTATTTCAAGACCAGAAATATACGAAGAGAAGAGATGACGCTGCAAGGAAATTTTCGACCTACTTTTTGTCTCCAAACGGATATAAGGTCGGCGGAGAGAACAGTCGGGGTCAGTTGAACCGTACTTGAGTGCAGAGAGCATGCCGCCCGAGTCCAGAGTGGAGCGCGCGGACTTTAACAGTTTGAGTCCATCAACATAATAATCATGCATTAAGGCATTAATTAATAACGATTAATGTAGTCAGTTGAACCGTACTTGAGTGCAGAGAGCACGTCACCCGAGTTCAGAGTGGGGCGCGCGGACTTTAACAGTTTGAGTGCATCAACGTAATAATCATGCATTAATGCATTAATGCATTAATTAATAACGATTAATGTAGTCAGTTGAACCATACTTGAGTGCAGAGAGCACGTCACCCGAGTTCAGAGTGGGGAGCGCGGACTTTAACAGTTTATGTGCAGCAACATAATAATCATGCAGTAAGACATTTATTAATAACGTTTAATAAGGACAGTCGTGCCATACTTTTATAGTCGGCATTACGAGGGACTACTATCGAGCACGCAGGAAATGAACTGTGTGACATACATGGTAGGACAATTGAAAGTGGTAATTGCACAAGTACAAGGTACAATGGATGAGCGCAGTATATAAGCTATTGGTTAGACATATAATAGGATGTCGGATTGCGCAGATATAAACCTTGTTATGCAAGTGATGAAATTTCGCAGGGATACCACTATAATTAATGATCAGGACGATGTGCAAGCATAGTTATGCGATATCAGGAAACTTATCAATGGATAGAAATTGATAGACAGATTGGGGGGACCGCTAGGAATCCTTAGGCAGAGAATCGAGACTTTCGGGCGAGATGCGGGAGGGAAATGGAGGATAGATCTTCAGTGCCTGCATTTTTGATATTCTGCAAGGAAAGGTCAACCATTAAGAAATATACATAGTGATCGTGTGATTTTAGTGATGATCATTTAAATATATGTAAAATTAATAGTGTAACAAGTGATATAACGTGTTGTGTGAATAAGGAAGCAACAGCTTCGACATGGAGAAGCAGAGTGCAGTGTGTTTTGTAAGGCAAAAATTATGTAAAATGTGTGTGGAAAGTGTAAGAATGCCTTGCTAATTTGCAAATTATGGCGGGCATTACTGGAGGAAATGCGTGGTCGGAGCCACCAGATTAACCAATGTGAGTACCCAAAAACCATGATTTTGTAGTAATTATAGTCCACTGTATGTTGAGTGATTTCAAAATTTATAGAATATGCCAATAAGAGTCAATTTTAGGAGGTAGAACCTCGAGATATTAATGTTGTGTTGATTTTAGTCAAGGCGAGATGTCTTTCTACATCATTGAGTGGATAAATCGTTACCACTAATGTAAAAATGGCAATTGAGTTATATAGAAAGTTAACGTAACGAACACGGATGTTCGGTTATTGAATACGGTTACGTTGTGTCGGTTATGGTAATGTATGTCAGTAATAATAATAATAATTATAATAATAATAAGAAGAAGAAGAATAAGAAATGAATACACATCAGGGGAAAATGGTTGTAAGCAAAATATATATGCTAATTGGAATACGTGTGTATCCAAGCGGTAGTATTATACGTGTTGGGCTATGTAAAAGAATTTAATATCAGAGTATATAATGATAATGGAAATAAATATGCAAGAATCTAGGAACTGGAAGGGTTTAATAGAGAATTGAATTCGCAGCTTGATGAATAAGCTTGTAAGAGTAACTGATAGATGTTATCTTACTAATTAAAGGACGGGATCATATCACCATGATCATGGGGGCCAGGTAATCTGATCGACGTGTGAAATCTCGTATAGCCAAGGGCGTACAGAGATATGTATTATTTGCCAGAGAATATTTAGTGGAAAGGAACCCTAACTCTGAGGATTGCTATGAAATGTTCTGGGTTCGAATCCAGTGGTGTATGCGAGGATAACAATGGACACCTCAGCATGACTCCTGATATCGCCCGAGAACTAGCTATTGAATAAATTCAGCTCCTGTGAGTGTATTTTTGACGGCAGGATGTGCCTGACAGTGTCATTTAATAAGATGCCGGCTAGCCCATTTCGCCATGTGTAGGATGAATCTCGTTCCTTCATATAATGTAAATGGACCTGTTGAGGCCAGTTATTAATATCCTAAGGTTAGGAATAAATGCTTAAACAATTCCATACCCTATCTTGCATACAGCTTAGTAAAATCACTTGGGATATGCAGGCCAGTGAGACTGCACTATTGTATTTAAAGCCATATGCTACTGCTTGGAGATAAAGAAGGAGGGAATATAGTGAGGGACGGAGCAAGTGTTTTGTTACCGCCCGACTCAGACCCATTGTATACAGGAAGAGCCGAGGGAGAGATTTTAAACGACCCTTGCAGGGTGACATTTAGAGTGGAAAGACTTTGACGCTGTGTATAATAAAAGAATCATTGTGGTATTGTATAATAAATTTGTGTGGTTTGAAACACATTGATAATTAAGAATCATTCTGATAGCTTAATACTTGGCAAACTTATGAGTTGTTGAAAGTTGCATTTTTATACTGACATTGTCGCTTCGTTCCGAAGGCGGACACTAGATGCCATAGGCGATGCCCACGCAAGGGTAGCATAATATACCATCCGACACAGCGGTAACAGAATCTTCAAAATTGAACTCATGACGGCATACAGTGGAACTGTAGAAAGTGGAACTGCAGAAAGTGGTATAAATACAAGTCACAGTGGAGTTGCAAGTAAATATGATGTGCAACCCATAAATTGGTTAATGCATGGTAGAGCATTTTGGTGGAAAGAGAGATACAGAACACAATTGTACGCATAATGTAAACTAGGATGTGTTGAGAGTAAACAATTAGATTGTGAAATTGAAGTGGTCACAATAGGTGACGTAAGATTATAAGTACAGTTTTATGTGTAATTTGCCAGTGCATCAGCGCATTCGAGAATGAATTTTATGTTAATCTCATGGTAAATGACTGAGTAATCATTTGGATTTACGAGGATAAATTGCGAATATTAGTGGATTGAAGGAATAATTTTGCATTGTTTTGTATTATTGTTGGGATTGTGCTTTTGTTTGTGTGAAGCGATGATTTAAAGCTCAATTAAAGTCTTTAGAATAGAGTTGTGCTTTATTATTGTAGAGTTGATACCTTTTAGTCTCAGATCAAAAATATGCAACTGTTCAGTGGGTGAACAGTACACGCCTGAGGACTGATGCTGGCTGGAGGTAGAAGCATGTTTTCCATGGAAATTACTCACATGGGTACAATACTGACAGAATTATGAGAGCATTTACTGTGTGGTGTAATCAAATGTATATGATGATATTTCTGAGACGTGCATGGTTAGTGAACTTTTCCTGTATTCCATTCCCATAATTCAAAGCTATCAATATAAGGACCACGAACATTCATTCACTTTTACAGTATTATACAATAGACTGTTATACCTTTCGTTGTTGTTGTTGTTGTTGTTGTTGTTGATGATGATTCAATTACGGACTTAGCAACATCGTGACCATCTATCCCCATGGACTTGTCTGTGTGTAGAAGCTGACTGATAACCTGTGATGGCTGTGCTAGTCTCAGTATAGGCTATGTAATTGAAGCTCGGATTTTGGTATGAAGTGGCCTTGGCCTTAACTTTGGAACCATCCCGACTTTATTTACATGGAGTAGATGTGGAAAACCACAGGTACTACCTCCTCTAGAACTTGTACAAGACGATGTATTTACAACATTTCATAGACTTTGGCCAGTAAAAGTGAGAGTTAATATGTTGTTGTCGAATGCTACCACAAAAGAAGTTGCATAATATATTCTTTGGGAAATATCGTCATCTCACTACCAAAAACGAAACTTTTTGCCATTGGATGCAATTAGAAGGTCAACTCTGAGAGTTGCTGATGTCATTGTCATCTTGGCCGACACGCCTGAGGATTTGAATGAGTTTTTGAATGGTATGGACTCCGTCTTGAGGAAAGAATTCATGACGAAAATTAATAAATGTGAAACAAAAATATTGGAATGCAGTCGCAATAAATCAGAAACCTCTATGGATATCAAATTGGCAGGGGAATAACTAAAGGAAGTAGGAGACTTCTGTTACTTAGGGAGCAAAATAACCAGTGATGGACGAAGCAAAGGGGATATAAAAAGTAGGTTGGCTCAGGCAAGGAAAGCATTTATACAGAAAAGGAATCTGTTGACATCGAATATAGATTTAGGTATTAGGAAGACATTTTTGAAAACCTTTGTCTGGAGCGTGGCACTCTATGGAAGTGAAACTTGGACTATTGGTGCAGCAGAAAAGAGGAGAATTGAAGCGTTTGAAATGTGGTGTTACAGGAGAATTATGAAGATCAGATGGGTAGATAGGGTTACAAACGTAGAGGTATTAAGACGAGTGGGAGAGGGGAGATGTTTTTGGCGACTGCTAATGAAGAGAAGAGATAGGTTGGTAGGACACATACTAAGGCACCCAGGAATAGCAAACATAGTTATGGAAGGAAGGGTCGAGGACAAGAACTGTAGGGGTAGACCAAGGTTGGAGTATGTTAAACAGATTGCCTCGGATGTAGGGTGTGGTAGCTATGTAGAGATGAAACGATTAGCTCAGGACAGGGAGGACTGGAGAGCTGCATCAAACCAGTCAAAAGACTGAAGACTCCAACAACAACAAGAAGGTCTCATTTCTTTGTTTACAAAATTCTATGCAGCTACGAGTATATTGAAAAACAACCAAGATAGAGCGCAGCAACTCCAACTGAACCCCGGAAAAAATGCAAACTACAAGCTCGCTGTCCTCCCTGTCACACTGACTGACGGAGATAGCGCTTACACAGCGTCGTACTTAAAGTTGCTGAGCTCCAGAGAGTTTTCTATCACAACGATGGGGAGATGACTTTGGGTGATGTATGAGCCAACTTAAGTAAACATTGTTGAAAGTAGATTGAAGTCCTAGTAGAGAAAGACTACTTCTAAGAAAGATCCAACCGTCTATGAAACAAGTACTTCCGTGACGAACTTAAGAGCCTACTAAAACCCAGAAATTCTTCTAGGTTTGTGCCGTGTCTTGTGTAGGGCTCCGCCTAGGACACCAAGCTGGCCAATCAGCGGGCTCTTGGTGTCCTTGCCCGGACACCAAGAATTGCTGAGTTTTTATTAATTGACCTTGACAGCCGATATACCATTAAGAGCCTACTTTTCTTAAAATTTAAAATTCAAGCCAATGGTTTATCTACAAACGGTAGACCTATCTTGAATAATGACGGAATTAAGTTGGTAATACTAACATTTCTAATTAGTTTGAAATATACCTGAAATAGTGTAGCCAAAGAGAGTACCACAGTTAGCAGCCCTGGTTACTCTGAATATATCCTTATTTCCATCTCTTAAAGTACAGAATGCACATACAAAGTTTGGTTGAAGTTCAATGTATAGCATGGACGTTACATGTACTTAGACATGTTGCTCAGAAGTAATTTGAAATATTACGATTTATTTTAGTGCCAATATTAGATGAAATCCATTCGTTAGTTAAGAAGTTCTATACATTTAAAAAGTGGACCTATCAGTAGGCTTAAAATCATGTTGGCAGCACTGACGTATATTAGTTACACCAAATTAATCTAGAATGTTAGGTAGTGTACGTTTGCAAATGTTAGAGCTGTTGGCTTGCATACTTTGTGATATATTAGGATTGGGATAAAAGAAGACGTATAGTCATATCTGCTATGGTACACATTCCATATTTGGTGGAAATCCAATTGATAGTATAGGAGTTACATGCATCTTTGGACAAATCAGTAGGCTTAGATTCATGTTGGCATCACTGTCATGTAAGGGCTTGTAAAAATTAATCTGGATTGTTATTATCTATGTGACTGCCAATTTTAGAAATGTTCGCATCCACAACTTCTGAGATATACAACATGGAGCCCAAATTTCAATTGCAATTTTTCAGCAGTTGCTAGCGCTGACATCACTTTAAAATACGGCTGTGAGATACCCAGGTATAGATCATTGCTCATACTTAATTTTATTTCGATATCTGCAACCGTTCAGGAATTGATAGGGTGAAGAGGACACACACACAGTCAAACAGAGGACAGACCGACACACATTTGCCCGGATCGATCTCATAAGTCTAATTTTTCCTCATTTTCAGCCTATTTTCAATTTTGAAAAAATAGGCTTAAGAGATCACCTTTTGTCCGTGTGTGTGTGCGTGTGTGTGTGTGTGTGATTCGTGTGTGTGTCCCCCCCTAATAAAATCTAAACGGCAGGAGCGATTTCAATGAAACTCGGAATGTTCATAGCACTATTCCCGGCGACCTCGACCGTGCCCTTCAAATTTTGTTACGACTCACCAATCCAACATGGCGGCTGTGCGAAATATTTCACCAGCATTCAATATCTCCGAAACTATTACCGATATTACCCTGACATTTTCTAATGTGATAGAGGAAACTACTATAAGTTCACTTATGTGACTTTTGAAAACCTGGTAACTACAAAACCAACATGGAGGCCAAGCGAATTTGCGACTTTGAAATAGACGTTTCTCGCGATTTAACCAACCAAACGCAATGAAACTTGGTACAGTATATGTTTATATACATTGTAATGCACCGACATCTAACTTCGTTCAATTGTTCACATAATCACAAGATGGCGGATGTGCGAAATATTTCACCGGCATTCTATATCTCTGAAACTATTAGCGGTATCTCCCTAAAATTTTGTACGGAGATAAAGGGCACTACTGAAAGTCCATCCATAAGACTTTCAAAAACCGGTTAACTACAAAACGAACATGGCGGCCAAGCGAATTTGAAAATTTTAAATAGACCTTTCTCGCGATTTAATGTTCCAAGCGCACTGAAATCTGGTACAGGAAATATTTATACACATTGTAATCCACTGGTATCTAATTTAGTTCAATTGTTTACATAACCTCAAAATGGCGGCAGTGCGAATTTTAAAATTAAGTTTTTATTTCTTGTGATGTAGTCATGCGATCGAAGTGAAAGTTTGAATAATGAACCTACGCAATAATTTTCCTTTAATGGTACATGACTCTATTGCCTATACATTTAACAATCCAACATGGCGACCATCCGAATTATTTAGACGATACTGAATATCTACGAATCTATTTTAGCAATCAAACTGCATTTTTTAATGTTCATAGGGGCTATGAACTTAAGTTCACCTATAGGACTTTAAATAACCTTGTGATCACAAATCCAACATGGCGGTGACGCGAATTATAAATATTCACATGGACGTTTCTCGAAATTTAACCATCCGCGTTCAGTGGAACTTGGTACAGTAAATCCTTATACGAATGTTAATCCACTGGCATCTAATTTATTTAATTGTTACCATAACCTCAAGATGCCAGCTGTGCAAATTTTTTCTTGTGTCCTAATTATGTGATTGAAGTTTGAATACTACACGTTCACAATAATCTGCATGTAACAGTACATAACTCTAGGACCTACATATATAAAATCCAACATGGCGACCATCCGAAATATTTAGTCGGTTCTCAATATCTACGAATCTATTACAGCAATCAAACAGTAATTGTGTATGTTGATAGAGGCAATTAACATAAGTAGGATATATGAAAATAGGCTGTATAATTCTTCACGGAACTACTTGTTACAAAATCTCAAAAGTAGGCAAAAAATTCACAGTTCTTTCTTTCAGGCAAGCAACTAAATTTTGAAAACATCATCTCCCATAGACTAGAACCCGGTTCATCACTGAGTCTTACTGTTGGTGTATTTGTAATTATTTTCGTTGTCTTTTTCCACATTACCAGACCTAAAGTACACACAATAGGTTTCGTAGTAGGTGTCAGAATGATGACACGCAATAGAATGATGATTGTTCACTGGAAACTCATCCATATCTAATTAATTAGACTAGCAGTTTGCAATTTTCTACCACTACGGCCGCTTGTGCGAGTCAATAAAACTCAATTATATCCGGTCGTTAAGACTAGCAGTTTTCTTTTTCTACCACTACGAGCGTTAGTATGAGTAAATGCCGAATTTCGCTTAAGTCCTTGTAACTACTTTCGGTGTGAACATTTTTCAATAAACTCAGTAAACGCCTGAGCTAATTGAACCAAGGAACACCTATAAGGGGAGTTCCAATTGATAAAAATGGAAAAAATATCAATTTTCAGATTTTTATATGATGTGAAAGCTGGTACTTTGACGTTTAAACTGATGTATAATACTTGATATTTGTTATTTGCAAAACATGAGTAATATTTATTTAAATAATGCAGTGCACCTTAGAAAACACTGAAAATTAGAACATACAAAGGCATTTTCTCGGAACTTGTTGTTTTGCACATAGACTAAATGTTAATTTTTTCAGTTGTCACTTATCAAAGAAGTCTCAAATTTTTACCATCTTTAGCCTGGCTTGTACATGAGATTTAAACACGGGATTTTTTCCAGCTAATATACATTTCGAAAAAATTGATATATTTTGAATATTTTTAAAACAAAAATTCGAGATTAAGTTAAAAAAAATATTATTATGGTCACAATAGTAGAAACATCAAACGCCCGTACTAAAGTACTAACAAATGATCACTAAGTATGGAAATAAAATTTCATCTAAATCTACCCAGTAGTTTCTGTGGAAATGGAATATGAAATTGTTATAAATTAACATTAAGAAGATAGGCCATTGGAACTCCCTTTAAGAAAGAATAATTAGATAAGTTAATATGGCTATGATTTGAATCAAAAGGAAAATAAGTGGAGAAACATGCGACTGTATGCCATTTTCCGGAACTGCATGTGGGCCGGAAGTGATTTTTGTAATTTGGTTTCTAGTCTACTTTTCTCATTTTGCAAAAATGAGGAAAAAGTAGACTTATAAGATCGATCCGGGAAAATGTGTGTTTGTCTGTCCTTCTGTCCGTCCGTCTGTCTGACAGTGTGTGTGTGTGTCCTGCCCTATCAACTCCTAAACGGCTGCAGCTATCGAAACCAAATATGATAAGACTAAAGATCTATACCTGAATATATTACGGCCATATTTGAAATTGAAGTCAGTGCTACCATCTGCTGAAATATCGCAATTGAAATTTGAGCTCTATGATGGATATCTCAGAAGTTATACATGCGAACTATTCCAAAATTGGCCCACATAAAAATAATAACATTCCAGATTAATTTTCAGAAGTCCATACATGCCAGTATTGCCAACACGATTCTAAGCCTGCCAATATGTCTAATTTCTAAGTGCATGTAACTTCTATACTGTCGGTGGATTTCAACCGAATTTCGTGTGTACTATGCGTACTATGACAGATATGACTGTGTGTATTCCAAATACACGCCAGGGCTGCCAACTGTTAATAAATGCTCTTTCTATGTTTTAACCCTGATATCAATATATCGGAAAATATGCAAGCCAACAGCTCTGATCTTTGCACATGTATAGTACCTGACATTCTACCGTGGTTGGGTGTAACTTTATACATCAGTGCTGCCAACACGATTCTAAGCCTGTTGATAGGTCCAGTTTTTAAATGCATATAACTTCTATACTAACAAATGGATTTCAACCACATTTTGTATATGCTTTTTGTACCATAACAGTTATGACTGCGTATTCGTAAGAAGCAGCAGGGCTTCCAACTGTTAATAAATGCTCTCTCTGTTTCTTTAATCCTAATATCAATATATCAGAAAGCATGGAAGCCATCAGCTCTAAACTTTGCACACGTACAGTACCTGACATTCTAGATTAATTTGGAGTAACTAATATACCTCAGTTTTGCATATAAGAATTAGCGATGACAGGAGATAATGGTGATCCCATGGCAACATCATCCAATTGTTCAAGGATCTTAGTATGAAAACTGAAATACGTTGTGGTGAGGACATGATGAATCTGATTAACTATATTACTAGGGAAAATACCTTCTAACAAGTTTATGGTATCCTTGATGCGAACCTTAGTGAATAGAGGTACTTGAGGAACGTTGCCTTCAATCTTGCAACCTCAAGCCTTCCATCTGGCTGAGGTATGTCGACGACACTTTCGTTGTATGGCCCCATGGTGATCACACGTTATCCAGGTTTATGGATCATTTGAACAACCAACATCCGAATATTAGGTTTACTATGGAAACGGAACGTGAAGGTTTCCTGCCTTTTCTGGATGCCTTGGTTTCCAAGAATGCTGTTGGTAGCCTGGGACCTACTGTCTACCGTAAACCCACCCGTACAAATCGTTATCTTCATGGGTCCTCTCACCACCATCCTTGTCAGAAACTGGCTGCCCTTAACACTCTTGTTAACAGAGGGACGACGGTGTATGAAAAGTATAAGTTAGACGGTGAACTTGTGTTCCTGGTCGTTACTTTCCAGAAGAATGGCTACTCGATGAGACAGATTAATGAAGTGTTACACCCTAAACCGAAAGACAGATTATCGCAGAAACATCCTCCTGCGAAATAAGCCTATCTGCCATACGTGAAATCTGTCACGGATAGGATTAGCAATATTCTAAGAAGACACAATATCAAAACCACATTCAAGCCTAATGTCACAATAGACAAATCCTTACGATCAGTCAAGGATTCAGTTGGTCTTAACTGTGCTGGAGTATGTAAGATTCCATGTTCCTGTAGTTACGTATCTATTGGACAGACATGTAGGAGAATTACAACGAGGGCCAATGAACATCGTAGGCATTTACGTCTTTGCCAACCAGAGAAGTCTGCGGTTGCTGAACATGCCATGCAAAATGACCATCAAATTATTTTTGATGATACTTCTGTCATACGCATGGAGAATCATTTCACAACTCGTATGATCAGGGAGGCGATTGAAATAACTAAAGAACACACACAACTTTAATAGAGATGATAGTTATCCCTTGAGTAAATCATGGCTGCCCTCGATAGTTTCATTGCCAACATCCTCTTGGTCTCAGGAGGTCATGGTGCAACTATTTGTTTCGACATGGCTTCCTATCTTATACTATTTATCTATGGAGACTGTGCCATTGTTTACTCAATCCTTCTTTCATTCACGACTAACCTTGACAAAGGGACAAGTAGTTGTCTTGAAACGTCGGTTTTTAAAGTTTCACTCGACCAAATATCCCTAAAGTTATATTATGTATGCAATTGGTGGAGAAAGTTTACAAAACAGCAGAACATTACTTTGCTGCAAACCCCCCTAATGAGACCCACCACAACTTGGACATCAGAAAGGTAGAAAAATCATAGTGAGAAAATGAAGAGAATCTGGAGAGAAGAAAGCTAATTCAAATTCATCTGCGAAATAGGTTCAATCGTGTTCCTTAGTTGGGCATAACGTTCATAAAAATAATCATCATCAGCAGCTTCTAAAGGCCTTGTCGTTGCAGCCATTTCTTACGGTCTTCAGCAGTTCTCTTCATATTGGCATACGAGTCACATTCCATTTCCTTGACAAGGTTCTTGAGATACGATTGTCTTGGTCGTCCCCTTGGTTTCTTCGCCAAACTTTTTCCTTAAAAAAATTACCTGGAGGAGAGTGTCATGTCTGAGTATGTGTCCCATGAATTTTGCTTTCCTTTTCTTGATGGTGTTCAACAGGCATCGATTCGTCTGAATTTGGTTAAGAACGAGCTCATTTGTCTTTCTTTCCATCCAGCTTTTTTGGGCCATTCGTCTCCAAAACCACATTTCAGCAGGCTCAAGTTTTGTTTCTTCTCTTTTCCCAAGTGTCCATGTTTCACAACCATAGATCAAAACACTCCAAACAAAGGTCTTGAGAAATGACTTCCTTTTCTTCAAGTTGATGTGCTCATTGAGCAGCAAATTCTTCTTATTTTGAAAGGCTTTCTTCGCCATCACTATTCTTTTCTTAATTTCTGAGATGCATCTTTTGTCATCCGTTCATCGATTAATTTACCCGTCAATAAAAACGAGTTAGTTCTTTGACCCGGCGTGCATAGAGGGAGTGTGGATGAAAAAGCGATATGAGAGTTTATTGAAAAAATTGCTCTCAAGGTTTACTGTTTACATCACGCAACATATACAAAGCTGTTTGTGTAACAAGCTGTTTTATTCTGTAAACAATATCCTACTTTGCCAGAGGGAAGCACGAAACAGTGAATTCTGTGGGTTGTTTACAGGCATAATTTTAATTGAGTATCCTTGTAGAGAAAATTAATTTGCACACGTTCTGTTGAAATACTCTACTGTGTTTGCACTTCAATATTGTATTTCCCATACGTGTACTTACTGATCGTAGTGAGTAAACTGTATTCTTTATTTGATAGTCATGAACTTGTCAGTGATAAATAAATCACCACAAACTCAACACTTGAACGAAAAATCCATGCCTTTCGCCGCTATGCTAATGACAGTGCTACGCCTGGTGAGTAAGGTTGGTTGGTTGGTTGGTTCCTCAGTTTAGGGGCTGCGACAACGCGGTCATGTAGCCCCGTGTACTTTGGGTGTGTGTAAAATCTGTCTGATAACCGGTGTTAATTGTGGTGGCATTATTAGTGTGTGTTATCTGTTTTTAATTGAAGTAAGGACTGCAGGCATTGAAATTTGTAGTTCCTACTTTTGCCGCCAAACGCCACCGTCAACGACTACTAGTTCATAACATGGTTACTAGGCGCCACCGCAGTCGGCTCCAAGCGCCGAACGTTGGAACCTAAGAGCGTTGTTCAAATTTAACCTACAATTTAGCTTCACACAAGTGGAAGGTTCGTTAACATGCCATAAATCTATGACATGGGACCGCTAGCTTTACTTCTACTCCGAAGGAAGGCATACTGAGGGATTTTAACGCTCTTAAAAATCCAATGACTTCGGCTGGGTTTGAACCCGCGATCGTGTGCATAGAAGCTCAGCATGCTACCAACTACGCCACCGAAGCCGCCGGGTGAGTGAAGATACTTACTACTTGTAGCATCAAGACATAAACTGTGGAAGCGGTTCATTTGTCTTTGGAGTAGTGGCGATTATGTTCACCTATCTATGCCGGTTCAGTGCAGGCTGCAGTTCGAGGAGCTGCACCGGACCGAATCACATATCGTACAATGTGTCGAGAAGCGAACACTCTAACAATCAGCTAAGTTCACAATCCACACCAACTTAACCATTTAGTAACAATCACATAATCACACTTGTAGGCAAGAAACCTTTAAGGTCAATGACCACTTTCAGTATCAGGGAACCGGGACATGTGATTGGCTCAAAATTGTCACCTTTTCTTTTTACCAAAAAAAAATGAATCTTCCAACTTCCCTGAAGAATTTGGTGCATCAATTATTGTGCTGAATAGATATTTAATGCAATAAAATTAGGTTTAAACATAATGTTTAAGGCTATACTGTAGCCACTAGTCAAACGTTCTTTTTGTGTTTTCCGTAAGTCAAATTTTTTGAAAATTAATGAGGTAAGGGAATTTTTAACAATATATTTCTTTAAGATTATTTTTAATTTTCAACATAGAAGCTTCGAATCCCACCAAAATAATTATGAATGTACTCTGAATATACCAAAAAAACATTCAAGGTCATATCTATTGTAGTTTCTGAGATATATAACTAAACATAGGAAGCTAAATTTGTCTATAGATTCACAGGTCCCGGTTCCTCTAAGAAAAAAAATTGCACAGGCCTATAACTAACAAATCTTCACTAGTTGTGTCAGTTTAACCCTTTGACTTTCAAGGTAATGATGATCCGTCACGTGCTATTCGTGCCAAAACTGTCAGGGCAACGATACATCGTTCCCGGCCTTTATTATTGATTACTAGGTGTACCCGGCATGCGTTGCAATGCCAATCAAAGAAAGTGTTGGCGTTGTGACTTTGTAAGTTGAAGTGCTTTTGGATTCCCAATATTTTCTTCTTTTTCCGTTAACCACCTCTAAACTATTATAAATTCATTTACTATCTCAGAAACATTCAAGGGAGCGAGCTCAACAGCTCACCAAAGTTTCATCGCAATGAAATGAGTAGTATATGAACGCATGCGGGACTGTTGAAACGATTAGAGCGCCGTCACCCATTTGTTGAATATACTCGTACGCTACAATTGTAAAATGAATTTACTAAGTCGAAAACCTTTCCTGGCGTCACTGGCGTGTACACAACAACTCATCAAAGTTTCATCGTAATCGGATGAAATGGCATATGAACGCATACGGGATTTTGTTTAAACGATTCGCGCCGTCAATCATTTGTTGAATCTTCTTGTGCGCCACCCATTGAAAAACGGATTTACTAATTCATAAACCTTCGCAGGACTGTACTCAGCTCTCCAAAGTTTTATCACACTCGGATGAATGGTATATGAACGCATACAGGACTTTGTTGAATCGATTCACGCGCTATCGCTTATCAGTTAAATCTACTCGTGCGCTATCAATTGTAAACTGGATTTACTAAATCAGAAACCTTCGCGGGAGTGGAAACAACATTTCAACCAAAATTTCATTGCAATCGCATAAATGGAATATGAACGCAAACGGAATTTCGTTTAAACGATACGTGCGCCGTTACCCATTTGTTGAATCCACTCGTGCGCTACCTATTGTAAAACGGATTTACTAAGGCAGAAACCTCTCCTCGGATATACACAACAATTCATTAAAGTTTCATCGCAATTGGATGAATGGCATATGAACGCATACGGGACGTTGATGAAACGATTCACGTGCCGTCGCTCATTTGTTGATTCTACTCGTGCGCGACCTGTTGTAAAGTCGATTTACTAAGATAGAAAACTTCCTGGAAGTGTACACAACATCACGCCCAAGTTTCATCCCTATCGAACAAATGGTATATGAACGCATACGGGACTTTGTAGAAACGATTCGTGCGTCTTCGCTCATTTGTTGAATCTACTCGTGCGCTGCCTATTGTAAAATGGATTTACTAACGTAAGCCTGAAACCTTCCCTGGAGTGTACACAATAACTCACCCAAGTTTCATCGCTATGGGACGATTGTATATGAACGCATACGGGTCTTTGTCGAAACACTTCACGCGTCGTCGCTCATTTGTTTAATCTACTTGTACGATACCCATTGTTAAGTGGATTTACTGAGCCAGAAACCTTACCTTAAGTGTACACAACATCTCACCCAAGTTTCATCGCATTGGGGTGAATGGTATATGAACGCATGTGGGACTTTGTTGAAACAAACGCACATCATTTTGTTTAAGTTACTCGTGCGCCATCTATTGTAAATTGGATCTACTATGCCTATAACTTTTCCTGGCGTATGCACAACAACTCAACAAAATTTGATCGCAATCGGATGAATTGTATATGAACGCATCGCCAACACTCATTTGTTTAATGTACTGGCTCGCTATCTATTGTAAATTGGATTAACTATGCCTATAACCATCCCTGAAGTGTGCCAACAACCCACCAAAATTTGGTCGCAATCGGATGAATTGTAGGCTTTATGAACGCATCGCCAAAACTCATTTGTTTAAAATACTCGCGCGCTGTCCATTGTAAATTGGATTGGCTATGCCTATAATGATTTCGGAAGTGTTCACAACAACTCACCAAAATTTGATCGCAATCGGATGAATGGCTTATGAACGCATAAAAGACGAACAAACGAACATCCTTTTTTAGCCTACATTCGATTTTTGCAAAAAATGAAAGTAGCTTAATGTATTTTTATTGCTGCAGTAGGGAAAATGAAGACTTTAATTATAAATCGAACTCAACGGTCATTTATTATAGCAATACTTGCTTACTACTCTTAGTAACTTTCAATCGTGAACAGTAACAATCAGTCAGTACAATGAGATGTATATTCCAACGAGAAATACCAATCCTTTGAATCCCGAGAGCGCCACCGCACAGCGCGCGTCGCTGCAAATGACTGCAACAGCACAATAGCAATGAACATATTAGCCTAGATGAAAGTAGACTTATGAGATCAATACAGGGCGAAAAAAAGTGTGTCAGTCTGTGTGTGTGTGTGTGTGTGTGTGTGAGAGTGTGTGTACTCTGAATGTCTGTCAGCCCCCCCCCCCTATCAATTCGAATACGATGAACGCGAACTGAACGAAATTTGGTACAAAGGTAGCACTAGCAAAGGACACCTCTTATTCATGTTTAATATCCCTATAGCACGTTGTATTTCAACAAGCTTCTACAACCAACATTCAATTACACTCCTTGAAAAGGACAAAGAGTTATAACAATACCCATGCATTTAGGAGAAAGTGGGTTATATGTACTTTACTGAACATCTTAATATATATATAAAAGCTCTACCCGGCATGCGTTGCAATGCCAATCAACGAAACTGTTGGCGTTGTAATTTTGTTCCTTGAAGTGCTTTTGGATACATAATATATTTTTTAATTTCCGTTAACTGCCGCTAAACTTAATAAAATGGATTAAGTAAATTAAAAACATCCGTGTGAGCATGCACAACAACTCGCCAAAGCTTCATCGCAATCGGAAGAATGGCATATGAACGCATTCGGGATTTTGTTTAATCGATTCGCGTGCCGTCACTCATCTGTTGAATCTACTCGTGCGCTACCTATTGTAAAATGCAAGTACTAAAACAGAAATCTTGCCTGGAGTGTACACAACATCTCACTCAAGTTTCATCACAATTGGACGAATGGTATATGAACGCATACGGGACTTTGTTGAAAAGCTTCACGCGTCGTCACCCATTTGTTGTATCTACTCGTGCGCAACCTATTGTAAAACGAATATTCTAAGTCAAAACCTTTCCCTTTTGTATACATAACATCTCATCCAAGTTTCCTCGCTATCGGACGAATGGTATATGGACGCATATGGGACTTATTTGAAACGCTTCGCGCGACGTCGCACATTTCTTGGATCTATTCATGAGCTGCGTATTGTAAAGTATATTTACTAAGACAGAAAGCTTTCCTGAGGTGTATACAACATCTCAACCAAGTTTAATCGCTATCGGACGAATGGTATATGAACGCATACGGGACTTTGTTGAAACAATTCGCACTTCGTCACTCATTTGTTGAATCTACTCGTGAGCTACCTATTGTAAAATGGATTTACTAAGCCAGGCACCTTCCCTGGCGTGTACACAATATCTTACCCTAGTTTCACCGAAATTGGATGAATGGTATATGAACGCATACCGGTACGGAACTTTGTCGAAACGATTCGCGCGCCATCGCTCATTTGTTGAATCTACTCGTGCTCTACCTTTAATAAGATGCATGTACTGAGCCAGAAACCTTTCCTGAGTATACACAATATCTCACCCAAGTTTCATCGCTATCGGACGAATGGTAGACTATATGAACGTATACGGGTCTTTGTTGAAACGCTTAACGCGTCGTCACACATTTGTTGAATCTACTCGTGCGCTACCTATTGTAAAGTGGATTCACTCAGCCAAAAACCTTCCCTGAAGTGTACGCAACATCTCACCCAAGTTTCGTAGCAATGGGATGAATGATATATGAACGCAACTGGGACTTTTTTGAAACGAATCCCACTCCATTTTGCTGAAGCTACTGGCGCGCTATCCATTGTAAATTGGACTAGCTATGCCTATAACTATCCCGGGTGTGTGCACAACAACTTATAAAATTTGATGGCAATCATATTAATGGCATATGAACGCATACGGGATTTTTTAAACGATTCGTGCTCTGTCATTCAATTGCTGAATATACTCGTGCGCTACCTACAGTGAAATGGATTAACTAAGTTAGAAACCTTCTCGTAAGTGTACACAACAACTCATAAAAGTTTGATCGCAATCGATGAATCGTATATGAATGCATACGGGATTTTGTTGAAACTCTTCGCGCGTCGTCACCCATTTGTTGCATCTACTCGTGCGCTACCTATTGTGAAATGGATTTACTAAGTTGAAAACCTTCCCTGGCGTGTACACAACAACTCATGAAAGTTTCATCGCAATCGGATGAATGGCATATGAACGCATACGGGATTTTGTTTAAGCGATTCGCGCGCCGTCACTCATTTGTTGAATCTACTCGTGCGCTACATATTGTAAGATAGATTTACTAAGCCTGAAACCTTCCATGGAGGGAACTCAACGACTCACCAAAGTTTCATCGCAATCGAATGAACGGTATATGAACGCATACGGAACTATGTTGAAACGATTCGCGTGCCATTGCTCATTTGTTGAATCTACACGTGCGCTACCTATTGTAAAATGGATTTTCTCAGCCAGAAACATTCCCTTGAATGTACACAACATCTCACCCAAGTTCCATCGCTATCGTACTAATGGTATATGGACGCATACGGGACTTTTTGAAACGCTTCGCGCGTCGGCGCTCATTTGTTGAATCTACTCGAGTGCTGACTATTGTAAAATAAATTTAATAAACCAGAAACCTTCCCCGGAGTGTACACAACATCTCACCCAAGTTTCATTGCTATCGTATTGTATATGGACCCATACGGAACTTTGTTGAAACGCTTCGCGCGTCGTTGCTCATTTGTTGTTTCTACTCGTGTGCTACCTATTGTAAAATGGGTTTACTAAGCCAAAAAACTTCCCTGGAGTGTACTCAACATCTCACCCAAGTTTCATCGCAATCGGATGAATGGTGTATGAACGTATACGGGACTTTGTTGAAACGATTCGCGCATCGTCGCTCATTTGTTGACACTAATCGTGCGCTACCTATTTTTAAATGGATGTACAAAGCCAGAACCTTTCCCTGGGGTGAACTCAACATCTCACCCAAGGTTCATCGCAATCGGATGAATGGTGTATGAACGCATACGGAACTTTGTTGAAGCGATTCGCGCATCGTCGCTCATTTGTTGAATCTACTCGTGCGCTACGAATTGTAAAATGGATTTACTCAGCCAGAAACCTTCCTTGGAGTGCACTCAACATCTCACCCAAGTTTCACCACAATCGGATGAGTGGTATATGAACGCATAGGAGACATACACACGTACCCATACACCCACCCACACACAAACTACCACCTAACATTGATTTTTAGCTTATTTTCAATTTTGAAAAAAATAGACTTATGAGATCATTTTTGTCCGTGTGTGTGTGCGTGCGTGCGTGCGTGTGTGTGTGTGTGTGTGTGTGTGGAGTGTGTGTGTGTGTGTGACCTAATAACTTCTAAACGGCTGGAGCGATTTCAATGAAACTCGGTAAGTTCATAGCAATATTCCGGACGACACGGACCGTGCCCATCAAATTTTGTTCCGTCTAACCAATCCAACATGGCGGCTGTGAGAAATATTTAACATGCATTCAATATCTCCGAAACTATTCCCGATATCACCCTGGAATGTTTTACGGTGATAAAGGGAACTACTAGAAGTTCACCTATGTGACTATTGAAAAACTGGTAACTACAAAACCAACATAGCGGCCACGCGAATTTGCGACTTTTAAATAGACGTTTCTCGCGATTTAACCAACCAAGCGCAATACAACTTGGTACAGTATCTGATTATACATATTGTAATGCACCGACATCTAACTTGGTTCAATTGTTTACATAACCACAAGATGGCGGATGTGCGAAATATTTCACTGGCATTCTATATCTCTGAAACTATTAGCTGTATCACCTTGAAATTCTGTACGGAAATAAACGGTAAAGCTGGAAGTTTATCGATAAGACTTTTAAAAACCGGTTAACTACAAAACGAACATGGCGGCCGATCGAACTTGAAAATTTTAAATAGACCTTTCTCGTGATTTAATGTTCCAACCGAAATGAAATCTGGTACATGAAATGTTTATACACATTGTAATACACTTGTATCTAATTTAGTTCAATTGTTTACATAACCTCAAGATGGCGGCTTTGCGAATTTTAAAATTAAGTTTTTATTTCTTGTATCGTAATCATGCGATCGAAGTAAAAGTTTGAATAATGAGCCTACGCAATAATTTTTCTTTAATGGTACTGTCCCCGTTTACCCGGATAGTAGGCTGTCAGATATCCGCCCCCTCAATCGGATTGCCAACAATCAATCGCACCAGCTCAGCTACATCAATGAAAATGGCACTGACAGATACTATCGAGGTTTGAACACAGAAGTTACCAAGAAAAAATATTGTGGAACACACCAAAATAGACGGGGTTACATACTTACTTTTACTTACCTCTTATAAATATCTCGGGGATTGGGTTGACAACAGGATCCTTAAAGTATGCCCTCACAATAACCTTCACCATGACATTAAAAAATGAACCAGACCGAAGACGAGAACTTTGAACTGTACAAGAGCTTTATTTTCAAATAAAGAGTATGATTTTCACAACTCAACAAAATAAACGTGGCTATCAGTAGCCTAAGTCAATCTGACTACGTCCTCCTAAAGGACTTGCAAATTATCAAACAGTATGTTAGCTCCCTTGAGCTCAAAATAACGTAACATTTTATAACACATTTGGATTGGATGAGGAAGTCAGGGTACGACATATATAGAGCATTTGGTTTCCTTTTAATAAACATAACACTTTTATAAATAGGCACAAGGCCGGAGTATCGACCTCGCCTGCTTGTAACCAGATGTCGAGCCGGCTGGTCTACTCTTTAACCTGGCTCACACCTGTCAAATGGGGCGCACTCCTCCCCACACTTGCGTAAGAATTCAGCTCCTTTTAAAGCTTTAAATGTCTACAAGACAACTCATACATATTGACGCAAATCTTTCAAATGCTTAACTTCCATCCCACTGGATTATTTTAACTATCCTTAAACTTGTTAAGTTATCATCCAAATGTTTAATCAGCATAGTTTAGAGTATAAAACACACTCTTAAATGTTTATAACAAAATCACATAAATTATTTATAACAATTGGAAATTGTTTATAATATTGTCGAAAATAATTACAAAAATTTTAAACACGCCTTTAACATTACTTTCGTTCCACATTATTGTCAAAGATATTTACATTTATTATTTACACTATCAACATTTAAATTATTTAAATTAATAATTTAAGA
The DNA here is from genome assembly GCA_946902985.2 of Meconema thalassinum. Classification (NCBI taxonomy): domain Eukaryota; kingdom Metazoa; phylum Arthropoda; class Insecta; order Orthoptera; family Tettigoniidae; genus Meconema; species Meconema thalassinum. The sequence goes on from OX336390.1 coordinate 155,095,892, forward strand.
AATACATTGAACCACATGTTTTATCCGATTGGTAAATTCATAATCGTGTTTAATATAATCGACCAATGAAGGTTAGTTATACATGTAAATGTCACAATCTGGTTTAATAAAGGTTGTAATAAATTTAATTATTTGTGACGGCAATCTTCATTCAAAATCTTATCTCAAATTCTTTCAAACTCTTGTTAATTATAACAGTAAATTCACTTGATTAATTTTCAACGAACTATGACAATACACTCTAGCGGAAAATACTTCGCTTACAAAATAATGCACAAACTGCCTTCAAAATAGCCCAAAATTCATCATATATTAATCTATATGGCATTAAAATTTCCACCGAACTTACAAAACTTCCACAAATAATTCTTTATCATTATTAATTACAGTGGGAATCTCCTTCATTTATTTAAGGGCTTTATACATCAGCGACTTTCAACATGTCCGCTGCACTATCGATTATACATTCATAGTTCCACTTAAAAATTCTTATATCAATAATTGTTTCAAAACTGTTGTCATTTAAACTTCGTGGATTTCATTCATGAATCGAAATGAAATAAAATTTTGCCAATCACAAACAAATTTAATAGTGAATACGCTTATATACGCCTGTCTGGTCTATCAAAATTTAAGATTAACATCTTAAAAGAATTGTAGTATAAAAATACTATCATCAAACAAAGTGCGACTAACTGCAAAATAGTCGAATAGAATCCATTTAGACTGGGGAATGCAAACATCATTATATAAATCTCTTTATGAGAAAAAAACCTAACACAAGTTTCACGAATTTAATGCATTCAATAATTCATAATTAATGTTCATCTTTCACAAAATTGCCTAAGATGCAATGGTCGTTCATAATCGACGATAAATGTCTGTGTTGCAATGAATTCAAATAACGACTAGTATTTCCAAGATCGTCGACAACGTACTGGATTTTAACGCTCTAAAATCATTTAAATGTTCTTCCTTCTTGATGATGACAGAAAATTGGTCAAAGTAATTAAACTGGGGTAGAATTACTTTAATAAAGTGACACGCTGTCTGAATTTAAATCTGCCATAAAAATCATTAACTTACAGTCAAATCGTGACTACAAAAACAAGCAAATTACTGAAAAATCCAAATATCAGTCTCAACTGATTCAAAATCATTTAACTATGCCCATGACATCACAATGTCTTAATAAAAGCGTCGAAAAAGGTATAACTCATCAAGGTGTACTGAGAATAGGAATCTCAAACAAGAATATCGGGCAAAAATACATGAGGACAAAAATATGGGAAAAATAGTTGCTCAAACATTGCTAAGAAACTCAAATACAATAAACGTTCACGACTACCTTATCTGCCGATTGACGTTCCAGAGGAAAATTCCCCAAAGAAGACTGTTGATGGATCCATTTCACCAAGTTAAAGCTGAGCTCCATCCTCGAAACCAGAAACAACACCATCGGAGAATCGAACTGCTTCACGAAGACGAACGACATCCTTCCGGCAATAATCTTCTTTGTGAGTCGGGACAACCCTGACCTCTCTTGAAAAATCCCTGAAGTTCCAGTTGAAAATCGCCATGAAGTTTTTGTATAAATTTCCGAAGAAATATTCATATTCAGAAAGTATGAAATCATTTCTATTGCTGTTTGATAGTATTCAGCCTTTAATCACGAAACATGGGTGTAGATGGTTATTTACCACATGTTCGCTTGTATGGAATAGCAATTAGCGAAGTTCCATGTTGCTATTTTACTCCGTTGAAATATGTCCCAATTGCATTAAGTCCTTTAGCCTTCCATTTGCTCTTCGGTTGAAGTATTAGAAGAACAAACTGCCTTATTAAATTGCTCCATTATATTATAGCGTTGTGTCACAAAAGCAATCTGAAGTCTCCCTATTTCACTAGCCCTGTCAGCCGTAGCGTTGAGTCTGGCTATACAAAAAGTGTTTCTTCTGTGGCGAGAAAATCACTTTTGTCAGTCGTCTAATTTTGTCAATAACTTCCAAAGTACTTCTTCGAAATTGTTCAGCTTTTCCACAGTCCTTACTGTAGTAATGCACAAGAGAATTAGCTGATAGGCGACCGCTAACTGTTCACAGCTAATCTTGTAGAAGTGTTATAAGTGTCGTTTCAACTTCACCTAGATTTACTTCACAGTAAACCTGCACTGCTTGTATGTTCGCCTAGTGGCTTCGCCACGCGTTACAAAGACGACTTTTTCACTACTGATTCACTCGACGTTTCACTGAAATGCTTATTTGAAATCTGACGATTGATTTATAATCTGAGAATGAGGAATGAGCGAATGAGGCTCCTCTCTTCTGCGCAAGGCCTTTTATGAACTTCATGAGGGGCGTATCTATCCCTTCCATCGCGTGTTACTACGTCATCGCTAGAAGTTCCAACTTCGTCAATACATGACGGATTTTCGTAATTCAAAAACTGAAAATAAATTTCACCAAAATTCCAGATCAATGCCTCTACTGCAAATGGATTTCCACAATTCTGCATTCCAAAAAGTAATAAAAATACCATAGTTTCAGCAATCTCCGTCTTCCTTTAAACTATCGTTCATTTTTTTAAGTCTCCCCTCCAATAGCATAATTTCTTCCTCAGCAGAATTCCACGTTTCTCGCGACTGCGTCGTAGATCTCGGATCCTTCTCGAATAAATGCTGACGTCACTGAGAATCTCAGCTCAAGTAGCCTGCTGGCATATCGTCTGCGTCATCCGTGCTTACGTCATGACTACCCACGTCATAACTATGACAGCCATAACTTTCGCTATAATTTCCAAAATAGCCACCGTGGTCTCTATATAATTCAATTACGGGGGCATTCTCCTCCCACCACGTTTTAAAAACAGTTGGAAATTGTTTTTAAACTCAGTTTTACAAGTACCTCAACTCTCTTGAACACGAAATTGAATTATTACTGGCTTACTCTAGTATGATATTTCCTCTATGTTCCTTAATCATAAATCTGGGTTGTGTGGTTAATGTATTCTCTCCTCTCTAATTTCTCTTCTGTCCAGTATTTCTATTTTCTAAGTTCTGCTGGCTCGTAGAAGGCCCAGGATCGATTACAACATCCTGCCTTTTCTTTTGGTTGTCGGCTTCTTTTTCCCGTAATTCTTTTAGGTTTTGCTGGCTTTCCTTCTCTCTTTCCTGATACTGATCGGGTGTCATAACCTGACCTTGAGTATTCTGATTTCTGTTTTGGCTCTGGTTATTCCTGTTATAATTCCGGTTATAACCATTATTGTTATATTATCTGCCTCTTCCATTGTAATTTCCTCGATTATAGTTCCAGCCTCTCCTCTGTTGATACGGTCGGTAACCTTGCGATCTGTTATTTTGGAACTGATTATTCCTGTGAGGACCTACATTGTCAGATTTCTCCTCATCTGGCTTGTCAGTTTGTTGGACTTGGTCCATATATACAGTATTTATTTCTTTATACTCCTGCCTTTGACCTTTCTGCACCACGTTAGGCATTGGACTTGTGTAGTCTAACCTCCTCAGTAATTCATCCATGCTGGTTAAATCCCTGATGTTGGACGAAATTATTAGCCTTCTCACCTCAACTGGCAGCATACGAGAAATCGCATCAATAAGTTGCTCCGTGGACAATGGGGGTTGTAAAAATCTCAAGCGGGATAATTGACTCGTAAAGAAATCAGCGTACCGCGTTGGAAGAGTACCGGAGTATTTTCTTGAATACACCTCCGCTCTTAACGAATTCTGCGCTTCTATGGACCAAAATCTTTTGATTAATGCCTCTGCAAACTCGTCAAAGTTACTGAATGTGTATCTAAATGCGCGAAACCATTCGAGGGGTCCTCCAATCAAATATCTCTCCACTATCTTCATCTCTCTCTCTCTGGGAATGTGAGCTTCGATGAAATAATCTTTGAGGTTCCTTACATATTCGATAGGTGTCAAACTATCCGTGTTACTGAATTTTTGCGGTTTATCTTCAAAATTCCTGATGACCGTTACGTTCCTCGGATATGAATCCGGGTAGTTTTTCCCACTATCACGATAGTTCCACTCAGGTTCCATATTCCTCTCGTCATCTTCCTCCCTGAATCTGGATATACGTTCTTCAGGAGTCACGTCTCTCTCTTCGAGATCTAGGTTATATCTTCTGGCATAATTCCTACTAGTTTCGCAAGCCAAGCCTACTGTATCCTTGTCAGTGATTTCCGTTAATACTTTCTTGATTAACTCTTCTTTGTAGGTCTCCATTAAATTAGCCTCTCCTAACTTCAAATTCTGTAATTTACTCGTCGTTTCATTCACATCAGAGACAACTTTATGAATCTGTTCCTCTAATGCAGATTTTAATGTTTGCACCTCCTGATCTAATTTTGTCCTATCTTCAACTTGTCTTTCGGATAGCGAATCCATCCTGACGCTTAAATCTTTCCTAATCTGTACTACTTCATTGTTAATATCAATTTGAGTACTGGCAAGTTTCCTTTCAATACGATCCTGAATTTGGGTTACATGTTCCCCACTTGACCTAATCCACTCTTCTTTCCATATTTCTACATTTGCCGTTAACATTTCTGCTATGTCTAATTCAATATCCTCTTTCAATACTATATTATGGTCTAATACTTGGGTTCTCATGACCTCTACATCAAACTTTAAACCTTCTAAAGACGCTGTCGTTCTAACTGACTCATCAACTAGCCTAGTCGTTAATGCACTTATATTACGTGTACAAAGAGTTTTCGAATTTTCTATCTCTTCCCTGACTTTATTTACATCAGTTTGGACTTTAGCAACATCTACGAAAACTGTGTTGACCTCTACTTGAATTTTATTTATGTCACTTTGAATCTCGTTTACATCCGAATGAATGTTATTAATATCGTCCTGAACATTGGACACATCAGTTCTAACATTTTGAATTCCTCTTTGGACTTCCTCAACCTTGTCTTGGACAGTCGCAACATCATTTTTGACAACAACTTCCTCAGCCCTAGCACAAGAAATATCACTACGGACATTAGCTACATCGAAATTCAACATTGTGAGATCTTTATGCACATTAGCAACATCAATTTTAACATCAGCAACATTTTTATGCATATTAGACACATCTATTTTAACATTGGACACGTCTGAGCGGATGTCAGTTACAGTATTCTCAATTCCTTGGGTATTAATCTGTAAACGCGACATATTATCCTCTAAGTTAATAGAACTAGTCTGAAGACCCTTCAAACTTTCATCCATGCTAGCTTTAAAATTACTAGCATTCTGCTCCATTCTACTAGCATTCTCCTCCATTCGACTAGCATTCTCCTCCATTCGACTAGTATTCCTAGCTTCCATCTCCTTCATACTCTCACTCATCTGCTTCATATTAGCAGACATCTCCGCTAACATCATCTTCAAACTTTCATCTGCCATTACAATATTATTCAAAAATTAGACAGCTGTAGGGACATACATCAAAAGAGCAAAATAACAACATTTGAGCAACACTTTTCACCATATATAAATTTGATCAATTTTCTGTCTTAAATCTAACTTATAACTACCTTATAATTAACTTTCGAAGACACTTCATGTTGAAACAAACTCAAGCACATGTTCAAATTTCCCTGGCTCATTTTAAAATATCCTAACACAAATAATTTTACATTTACAATCCAAATAATTTAATTTTATCTTTAATATGACTGAAATGTCATAAGCCGGTCAAATAAAATAAGATTCCAGATCATAGGCGATTTTTCTAAGTTTCCAGCCTATTTAACCTTTCTCAAGTTGTATACGATCTGATCTTTTCTGAGTGTAATTTTCCTACTACAATACAACATTTAATTCCTATACAATCACACTCTTAAATTCTACAATTGGCCTAGACATCTAACAAAGAATCAACCTCTTTATTTGAGTCTAATCGAACCACACGTTTTAGGTTTGCCAATCCTACTGGCGTTCAACCTGGTGATCCAGTTATGTTGAATCGAGCCCCAACGTTTTAGGTGCGCCAATCCTTCTGTCCCCGTTTACCCGGATAGTAGGCTGTCAGATATCCGCCCCCTCAATCGGATTGCCAACAATCAATCGCACCAGCTCAGCTACATCAATGAAAATGGCACTGACAGATACTACCGAGGTTTGAACACAGAAGTTACCAAGAAAAATTATTGTGGAACACACCAAAATAGATGGGGTTACATACTTACTTTTACTTACCTCTTATAAATATCTCGGGGATTGGGTTGACAACAGGATCCTTAAAGTATGCCCTCACAATAACCTTCACCATGACATTTAAAAATGAACCAGACCGAAGACGAGAACTTTGAACTGTACAAGAGCTTTATTTTCAAATAAAGAGTATGATTTTCACAACTCAACAAAATAAACGTGGCTAGCAGTAGCCTAAGTCAATCTGACTACGTCCTCCTAAAGGACTTGCAAATTATCAAACAGTATGTTAGCTCCCTTGAGCTCAAAATAACGTAACATTTTATAACACATTTGGATTGGATGAGGAAGTCAGGGTACGACATATATAGAGCATTTGGTTTCCTTTTAATAAACATAACACTTTTATAAATAGGCACAAGGCCGGAGTATCGACCTCGCCTGCTTGTAACCAGATGTCGAGCCGGCTGGTCTACTCTTTAACCTGGCTCACACCTGTCAAATGGGGCGCACTCCTCCCCACACTTGCGTAAGAATTCAGCTCCTTTTAAAGCTTTAAATGTCTACAAGACAACTCATACATATTGACGCAAATCTTTCAAATGCTTAACTTCCATCCCACTGGATTATTTTAACTATCCTTAAACTTGTTAAGTTATCATCCAAATGTTTAATCAGCATAGTTTAGAGTGTAAAACACACTCTTAAATGTTTATAACAAAATCACATAAATTATTTATAACAATTGGAAATTGTTTATAATATTGTCGAAAATAATTACAAAAATTTTAAACACGCCTTTAACATTACTTTCGTTCCACATTATTGTCAAAGATATTTATATTTATTATTTACACTATCAACATTTAAATTATTTAAATTAATAATTTAAGAAATACACTAGTTGAAACCCGTCAAAACATGACGGTCAATAGAAAAATATTTACTGAAGAATTTTCTTATATAGGCCTACTGTACATTCTTTGTACGATTATTTTTTGACTCTATTGAAACTATGAGGGCGTCAAAAGATTGCACTCTCAACATTGCAAAATACTGCTGGCCATGACTGAAAAATTGTTGGGGCAAATTGAGGCCTATACGTTCCAGAGTTTCCCCTTGAGCTTTATTGATTGTGATAAAGTATGCCAAATGAATTGGAAAATATTGCCTCTTAAAAGAAAATGATAGTGTTTTATCGGATGGTGTTAAATCAAGTCGAAGGATTAGACATCTCTGCCTAATTTTAACTGCACCTATTATTTCCAAATCCAAGCAATATGGTTGCATTTAGGAGTCCTTGGGAACCGTTCAGATTTCTAAGCAGCATAACGGGCCAAGCGTTTGGAGTATGTGGCGGCCAGTCGTTTAGTTCCAAGGAATTCAAGAACTCTGATGAGTCTAATACAACTGGCCGCAAACCATCGCTTATATTTTTGGAATATAACGAAGAAATGCGATGATGTGCAATTCCATACATTTTAAAACAATGTGGACCGTGTGCGTGTGGCACAGTAACATTGGCACCAAATGAAACGAAGGAAGGAAGGAAGCTTGCAGTTTAACGTGACCGTTAATCTCGCGATCATAAGCCACGGGACCTCCGTTTAACGTGGAATCCGAACCACAGGACATGGCATTTCACATCAAAAATCTCACATGCATTGACCGGGAATCGAACCCGATCCGCCTTGGTGAGAGGCATACAGCTTGACCGCTGCGCCATGAAACGAAGGACATAGCATTGTACTGCCGATTAGTCCCTCTGGAATTCCTTGAGATATCATCTCCAGTGAAAAATAATTGTTAAAGCCTGTCAAATATTTTATATTTATTCAGATTAATTTTACCATTACAACAGCAAAGGTCAAAGTAACCAAGTGTAGATTTCTCGCAAGAGAAATACAGTACAGAACAATGTTTACATTTGTTCGTCAAGGACCCTAAACTGTAACGGCATAGTATCTGGAATTGTTTCTGAAATGCCATATTTATATTGGATTTTAAAAGTGGCTTCGTATTTTTCTCCGATTTCCCACTTTTTTGCGGCTAATGTTCTATTTCGTCAAATGGGTTTATTTATAGCAGCATTTCTGCCCAAATTAACGTCATTTTATATAACACTATAGTGGCCTGCATCAACGTAGCCGCCAAATATTAAATGGCAAATAATAACTTACTTCCATTGCCAAAATCAACTGCGTGGTTAGACCCATTGTTATGCACTCTAAACAAATAATCAATAAACAATAATATTCACATATACAATGAATACTTCCATTCTCAAGTTGGTTGCTGATGAGAATGCGATGAGATTGATCGCCAATAATAAAATCCTTGCAATTTTTGCAATTTGCTTGCAAACGCAACTCAGGATGACGATCTTCATTTTGAAATAAACAGAATGAAATTGCTGTAAATAATGAATTTCCATCACCTGTTGAAGGTACAATACTTTGTATTTCCATGACAGTAAATTATGCAAGGGAGCATAGAATCACTTCGCCACTACTGGAATGAGCATAGACTCACTTCGCCAGCCACAGTAATGGAGGGAGTTTTAGAATTATATGTTCAGTGCTTGTCAAAGATCGTATTAACACAGGTAAGCCCATTCTTAAGGCTACATTCTGAGCTGAACCCGGATTCCAGGTTCGATCCCCGCTCTGCCAAGAAATTTAATTCTGGTCTGAGGACTGGAACGGGCCGCACTCGTGAGGCAAAACTAAGAAGAGCAAAGTTTGATTCCCATCTCAACAATCTTGGATTTGGTTTTCCGTGGTTTCCCACTTCCACTCCAGGCAAATACCGGGATAGTTCCTAACTTAAAGCCTCGGTCGTTAACTCCCCATTCCCCACATTAATTACAAATGCACACATCAACACAGCCATCACATTAACACAGGTTATCAGAGAAAAGTTTACACTCGCACACCAAAATAGACGGGGCTGAGTGACGACGATGTCTGAGTCCATCAAATGAATTATGTTCGCCAATATGTTAACGCTGATGTATGTGTTTGAACTACTGGATATAAGTTCAATGACTTTAAAATTAATATCATTGCATTGTTGCAGCTTGGCAAATATTTTATATTTCAGCAGATCAATTTTACCATCACAACAGTAAAGGCCAAAGTAACCGCGCGTAGATTTTACGCAAGAGAAATACAATGTAGAACAATGTTTACATTTGATCGTCAAAGACCTTTCACTGTACTGCATAACATCTGGAATTGTTTCTGAAATTGCCTATTTATATTGGATTTTAAATGTGGCTTCGTATTATTCGATAACACTATAGTGACCTGCAATATCGGAGCCGCTAAATATTAAATGGCAAAAAATACTTCCATTGCCGAAATCAACTGCGTAGTTAGATTCAGTACTCTAAACAAATAATCATTAAACAACTGTCTTATACAATGAAGTTCAACATGACCGTCCAGAGACTCTCATACTCAAGTTGGTTGGTGAGGAGAATGCGATGAGACTGATCGCTTACAATAAATTCCTTATAATTGTTCCTGCCAGCGAAATGTTTGGCAATAGCTTGAAAACGCAGCGCAGAATGACGTTCTTCATTTTGATATAAACAGTACAAAACTGCTCTAAATAAGCTATTTCCATCACCTGTTATAGTTTATGACAGTACATTTTGCAGGGGAACATAGAATAACTTCGCCAACTACTGGAATGAGCTTAGGCATATACTCAATACTCACTTCGGCAGTCACCCTAATGGAGGCTGTTTTAGAATTCTATGTCCCGTGCATGTCAAAAATCGTATTAACACATGGAAGCCCACCCATTCTTGGCTATCGCCTCGGAGACCCGGGTTACATTTCCTGCTCTGCCAAGAAATTTAATTCTGTTCTGAGGGCAAAAACGGGGCACATTCAGTCTCTAGAGGTATAACTAAGAAGAGGAAGATTTGATTCCCACCTCGACAATCTTAGATGTGGTTTTCCGTGGTTTCCCACTTCCACTCAAGGCAAATACCGGGATGGTTCCTAACTTAAGGCCTCGGCCGTCACCTTGCCATTTCCCACCTTAATTACAAATACACAAAGTAATGCAGCTATCACAATAATACGGGTTATCAGAGAAAATTTTACACTTACACACCAAAGTACATGGGGCTGAGTGACAACGATGTCGGAGCCCTTCAAACGAATTTTGTTTGCCAAGTGTCTCTCATGGCGAAAGCAATTGTGGACACGCGCCAGGGCCTGGAAAACTACCTTTTCACTAATAATTTAAGAGTATATCGACGATGCATAGACCTAATTTATAACTTTTAGTCTAGGATGCTACCAACTTGACCACCGAAGCATTGGGAAGAAATTGCAATATTAAAGTACATAAACAACATAGCCTACACACTCAACTGTCAGTTAATGTTCTTCAACGTTTCCCTTCTTAAAAATTCCCCTCTAGCCTATAACTCTCCATCACTTGAAAACGCGCCATGTTTTGTGTTTTAAATATATCGATGCAATGGTGCTGCCATCTGTTGTTAGTTACTGAAACTATATGGGCGAGGTACTGCCATCTGTTGTCAGTTACTGCAATTGATGGCAGATATTAGCTCTTTTGACCACATGCTGTAATGCAATGGTAAAACGGAAATAAAACTTATTGAGAGGGAATGTAGGAATCTTTAACTGACATAAAACGTTACTAATAATCCTTGATAAAACAATATTTAACTATCACGCGAAAACTCGCCATCAAGGCCATGCCTTGTGTTTTAAATATATCGACGCAATCTGCTCTCAGTTACTGGAACTATTTTGGCGAGGTACTGCCATCTGTTGTCAGTTACTGGAACTGATTGCAGATATTCAAACGACGTATTGAGGACATGCTGTAATGCAATGGTAAAACGGAAATAAAACGTGTTGAGAAAATGTGTAGAAATATGTATCTTTAACTGACATAAAACCTTACTAATACTCCTTGATAAAACAATATTTCAGTGGCAAAAAAAAAAAAAAAATACTGGCGAGAGTTGGGATCGAACCTGCGATCCTTGGATCCACAGTCAATCGCCTTAACCAAATAGCTACTCGCGCACTCACGCTTAGATGCAGACGCAACCATTCACTATCTTCAAAAGCCGCTATCTGAAGAAAATAATCCAATTCATTATCAATAAAATCAATATACATTCGTATATGTTCATACTGTTATTATATTGTATTGTCAGAACTTGGTTAATGTATGTTTTCAATTACATGGAAGCTTATTAAATAACTTACATTTTAATGGACTTCTCACCGCCATTTTGTCATGAGCCCAGGCGGATTGTGCGCATGCGCGAGGGGAAGAATTCTGCTATTTTCTATATTTATTTAAAAATATACCGTAATATATTTGTTTATTTTAGAGACACTCTGCAAATCTACAGGCCAAGAGCTTTCGTTAGAGTGCTCTACGAAGTAAATTGGTTCTGTCGTTCTCTCTATCTCGTGATAACAAAAATCACCTTACTGTTTTAAATATATAGATTGAACCACATGTTTTATCCGATTGGTAAATTCATAATCGTGTTTAATATAATCGACCAATGAAGGTTAGTTATACATGTAAATGTCACAATCTGGTTTAATAAAGGTTGTAATAAATTTAATTATTTGTGACGGCAATCTTCATTCAAAATCCTATCTCAAATTCTTTCAAACTCTTGTTAATTATAACAGTAAATTCACTTGATTAATTTTCAACGAACTATGACAATACACTCTAGCGGAAAATACTTCGCTTACAAAATAATGCACAAACTGCCTTCAAAATAGCCCAAAATTCATCATATATTAATCTATATGGCATTAAAATTTCCACCGAACTTACAAAACTTCCACAAATAATTCTTTATCATTATTAATTACAGTGGGAATCTCCTTCATTTATTTAAGGGCTTTATACATCAGCGACTTTCAACATGTCCGCTGCACTATCGATTATACATTCATAGTTCCACTTAAAAATTCTTATATCAATAATTGTTTCAAAACTGTTGTCATTTAAACTTCGTGGATTTCATTCATGAATCGAAATGAAATAAAAATTTGCCAATCACAAACAAATTTAATAGTGAATACGCTTATATACGCCTGTCTGGTCTATCAAAATTTAAGATTAACATCTTAAAAGAATTGTAGTATAAAAATACTATCATCAAACAAAGTGCGACTAACTGCAAAATAGTCGAATAGAATCCATTTAGACTGGGGAATGCAAACATCATTATATAAATCTCTTTATGAGAAAAAACCTAACACAAGTTTCACGAATTTAATGCATTCAATAATTCATAATTAATGTTCATCTTTCACAAAATTGCCTATGATGCAATGGTCGTTCATAATCGACGATAAATGTCTGTGTTGCAATCAATTCAAATAACGACTAGTATTTCCAAGATCGTCGACAACGTACTGGATTTTAACGCTCTAAAATCATTTAAATGTTCTTCCTTCTTGATGATGACAGAAAATTGGTCAAAGTAATTAAACTGGGGTAGAATTACTTTAATAAAGTGACACGCTGTCTGAATTTAAATCTGCCATAAAAATCATTAACTTACAGTCAAATCGTGACTACAAAAATAAGCAAATTACTGAAAAATCCAAATATCAGTCTCAACTGATTCAAAATCATTTAACTATACCCATGACATCACAATGTCTTAATAAAAACGTCGAAAAAGGTATAACTCATCAAGGTGTACTGAGAATAGGAATCTCAAACAAGAATATCGGGCAAAAATACATGAGGACAAAAATATGGGAAAAATAGTTGCTCAAACATTGCTAAGAAACTCAAATACAATAAACGTTCACGACTACCTTATCTGCCGATTGACGTTCCAGAGGAAAATTCCCCAAAGAAGACTGTTGATGGATCCATTTCACCAAGTTAAAGCTGAGCTCCATCCTCGAAACCAGAAACAGCACCATCGGAGAATCGAACTGCTTCACGAAGACGAACGACATCCTTCCGGCAATAATCTTCTTTGTGAGTCGGGACAACCCTGACCTCTCTTGAAAAATCCCTGAAGTTCCAGTTGAAAATCGCCATGAAGTTTTTGTATAAATTTCCGAAGAAATATTCATATTCAGAAAGTATGAAATCATTTCTATTGCTGTTTGATAGTATTCAGCCTTTAATCACGAAACATGGGTGTAGATGGTTATTTACCACATGTTCGCTTGTATGGAATAGCAATTAGCGAAGTTCCATGTTGCTATTTTACTCCGTTGAAATATGTCCCAATTGCATTAAGTCCTTTAGCCTTCCATTTGCTCTTCGGTTGAAGTATTAGAAGAACAAACTGCCTTATTAAATTGCTCCATTATATTATAGCGTTGTGTCACAAAAGCAATCTGAAGTCTCCCTATTTCACTAGCCCTGTCAGCCGTAGCGTTGAGTCTGGCTATACAAAAAGTGTTTCTTCTGTGGCGAGAAAATCACTTTTGTCAGTCGTCTAATTTTGTCAATAACTTCCAAAGTACTTCTTCGAAATTGTTCAGCTTTTCCACAGTCCTTACTGTAGTAATGCACAAGAGAATTAGCTTATAGGCGACCGCTAACTGTTCACAGCTAATCTTGTAGAAGTGTTATAAGTGTCGTTTCAACTTCACCTAGATTTACTTCACAGTAAACCTGCACTGCTTGTATGTTCGACTAGTGGCTTCGCCACGCGTTACAAAGACGACTTTTTCACTACTGATTCACTCGACGTTTCACTGAAATGCTTATTTGAAATCTGACGATTGATTTATAATCTGAGAATGAGGAATGAGCGAATGAGGCTCCTCTCTTCTGCGCAAGGCCTTTTATGAACTTCATGAGGGGCGTATCTATCCCTTCCATCGCGTGTTACTACGTCATCGCTAGAAGTTCCAACTTCGTCAATACATGACGGATTTTCGTAATTCAAAAACTGAAAATAAATTTCACCAAAATTCCAGATCAATGCCTCTACTGCAAATGGATTTCCACAATTCTGCATTCCAAAAAGTAATAAAAATACCATAGTTTCAGCAATCTCCGTCTTCCTTTAAACTATCGTTCATTGGTTTAAGTCTCCCCTCCAATAGCATAATTTCTTCCTCAGCAGAATTCCACGTTTCTCGCGACTGCGTCGTAGATCTCGGATCCTTCTCGAATAAATGCTGACGTCACTGAGAATCTCAGCTCAAGTAGCCTGCTGGCATATCGTCTGCGTCATCCGTGCTTACGTCATGACTACCCACGTCATAACTATGACAGCCATAACTTTCGCTATAATTTCCAAAATAGCCACCGTGGTCTCTATATAATTCAATTACGGGGGCAGTACATGACTGGCCTATACATTTAACAATCCAATATGGCGACCATCCGAAATATTTAGACGGCTCTGAATATCTACGAATCTCTTATAGCAATCAAACTGATTTTTTTATGTTCATAGGGGCTATGAACTTAAGTTCACCTATAGGACTTTAAATAACCAGGTGATCACAAATCCAACATGGTGGCGACGCGAAGTATAAATATTCACTTGGTCGTTTCTCGGAATTAACAATCCGAGTGCAGTGAAATTTGGTACAGTAAATCCTTATACGAATGTTAATCCACTGGCATCTAATTTATTTCAATTGTTTCCATAACTACAAGATGGCAGCTGTGCGTAATTTTAAAATCTCCTTGCTACTGCTTGTGTTTTAATCATGCGATTGACGTTTGAATGCTACACGTACACAATAATCTTCATGAACAGTACATAACTCTAGGAACTACGTATATAAAATCCAATATGGCGACCATCCGAAATATTTAGTCGGTTCTCAATATCTACGAATCTATTACAGCAATCAAACTGAAATTTTGTATGTAGATAGAGGCAATTAACATAAGTAGGATATATGAAAATAGCCTGTATAGTTCTACACGGAACTACTTGTTATATATATAGATTTCGTAATTTTTACGTCTGATAGCAGCAGTTTTCTGGGAATATGAAAAAGGCAATTTTAACTCAGGTTTATATTCCACGGGAGACTCTGAAAATCTGTACTTATATTAATGCATAGAATCTGAAACATGTGCTCTCAGGGTTTCGTGTCTTGTTTACGTCGTGGTTGGCGGCAAACTTGCTTGTATTTTTCTCAGTTTTCGTTGGTAATTTTGGAATCTTAACATTTACCACACTATCAAATAATATAGAGTTTCTTTTAACACGAATAATAGACTTCACAAGTGAATTCTATTTCCCAAAATTACTTCAAAAATTTCAAAATTGAAATTTGTAATTTTTAGCCTATTTTCAATTTTGAAAAAATAGGCTTATGAGTTCACCTTTTGTCCGTGTGTGTGTGCGTGTGTGTGTGTGAGAGAGAGGAGTATGTGTGTGTGTGTGTCCCTAATAAATTCTAAACGGCTTGAGCGATTTCAATGAAATTCGGCAAGTTTATAGCACTATTTTGGACGATACAGACCGTGCCCTTCAAATTTCGTTAAATCTCACCAATCCAACATGGCGGCTGTGCAAAATATTTCACCAGCATTCAATATCTCTGAAACTTTTCCCGATATCAGCCTGGAATTTTTTACCGTGATAAAGGGAATTACTAGAAGTTCACCTATGTGACTTAAGAAAATGGTAACTACAAAACCAATATGGCGGCCACGCGAATTTGTGACATTTAAATAGACGTTTCTCGCGATTTAACCAACCAAACGCTATAAAACTTGGTGCAGTATATGTTTATACACATTGTAATGCACCGACATCCAACTTGGTTCAATTGTTTACATAACCACAAGATGGCGGATGTGCGAAATATTTCACCGGCATTCTCTATCTCTGAAACTATTAGCGGTATCACCCTGAAATTTTGTACGGAGATAAAGGGCACTACTGGAAGTTCATCTGTAAGACTCTCAAAAACCGGTTAACTGCAAAATTCCAAGCGAATTTGAAAATTTTAAATATACCTTTCTCGTGATTTAATTTTCCAACCACAATGAAATCTGGTACAGGAAATGTTTATACACATTTTAATACACTGGTATCTAATTTAGTTCAATTGTTTACAAAACCTCAAGATGGCGGCTTTGCGAATTTTAAAATTAAGTTTTTATTCCTTGTGTCGTAAACATGCGATCGAAGTGAAAGTTTGAATATTGAACCTACGCAATAATTTTCCTTTAGTGGTACATGCCTATATGGCTTATACATTTAACAATCCAACATGGCGACCATCCGAAATATTTAGACGGCTCTGAATATCTACGAATCTATTATAGCAATCAAACTGAATTGTTTTTAATGTTCATAGGGGCTATGAACTTAAGTTCACCTATAGGACTTTAAATAACCTGGTGGTCACAAATCCAACATGGCGGCGACGCGAAGTATAAATATTTACATGGACGTTTCTCGCAATTTAACCAACCGAGTGCAGTGAAACTTGGTACAGTAAATCCTTATACGAATTTTAATCCACTGGCATCTAATTTATTTCAATTGTTTCCATAACCACAAGATGGCAGCTAAGCGAAATTTTAAAATCTCCTTGTTACTTCTTGTGTCCTAATCATGCGATTGATGTTTGAATGCTACACGTACACAATAATCTTCATGTAACAGTACTAAGACTACATATATAAAATCCAACATGGCGACCATCCAAAATACACTGAAGAAAATGGAAATTGCAACACCATGAAGGCATTGGCCATTTGTGTTCATTTTCAAGATATGGCACGATGCCATGCAGGTATGTAAACGATCAAAATTTCAGACCCATTGGATTGTTGCTACAAGTCTCCCCACGTGATTGGTCGCGGAGGAATTATCTCCAGTATACGGACTCCGGTGTGGTGTAGTGTAGTTGACTTGTAGTCTGTGCAGTGAAATGGTCCCCGTCAAACATGCCTCGACGACAGAGAAGAGCACGCTATCAACAACTGTCGCCGTTCGAGAGGGCTCGGATAATTGGGCTGTGTGAGGCTGGATTATCGCTAAGGACTGTCGCTGCACGTGTTGGCCGACAAGCATCTACGGTACAACGTGTATAGCAGCAGTGGTCAAATGAAGGTACCCACACTCGTTGAACTGGCACAGGCCCAGCGCGACAGACAACTGTGAGAGAGGATCACCGCATCATTCGAATGGCCCGGATGGAACCCCATGCAACAGCATCGCAAATTTGAGCAGCTGGGGCACCCCACGGTACACAACAAACAGTTGGTAATCGCCTGCGGGCAGCTGGCTTACCATCCCGTGTCCCTGTAGAAAGTGTTCCATTGACCCCTCAACAGCGACGTGTAAGGCTGGCCTGGTGTCGAGAACGATCGACGTGGGTCGACGAATGACATAGGGTCGTCTTGAGTGATGAATCGCGCTTCTGTCTTGCCCGCAGTGATCACCGGAATCGTGTGCGCCGACGTACCGGGGAGAGGGGCTGCCCAGACCTTATTGTCGAGAGGCACACAGGGCCAACACCAAGCTATTGGCCCTATTGGGGAGCTATTGGCTTTAATGTGAAATCACAATTAGGGCTTGTTGAGGGCACTATGACTGCTCGACCGTACGTTGATAGGGTACTCAATCCAGTGGTTGTCCCGATGATGGCGAACATTGCTAATGGGATGTTCAGCAGGACAATGCCCGGGTTCACACTGCACGCATCTTTAGAGAAGCTCTCCACGACATCACAGCCTTAGAATGGCCCGCCAGATCCCCGGACCTCAGTCCTATTGAGCATGTGTGGGACATGATGGATCGACAACTGGCCAACCGTCCGAAGCCACTCACAACTCTGGAACAACTGACCCGTGCAGTGCAGCAAGCATGGGCCACAATTCCTCAGGAAGCGATCCAGGACCTTATTGACTCCATTCCTCGCCGAATTCATCAATGTATTGCAGCTCGTGGTGGGCACATCCCGTATTGATTGTTGTCCAAACTTGCAGTCAGAGGGACCTGAAAGTGTAATCATCGAATCACAATCGTCCTGTATTTTCAATTGCAGCAATGTAGCACCACTCCTTTTGGGTGTTGCAATGTTCCATTTTCTTCAGTGTATTTAGTCGTTTCTCAATATCTACGAATCTATTACAGCAATCAATCTGAAAATTTGAATGTAGATAGAGGCAATTAACATAAGTAGGATATATGAAAATAGGCTGTATAGTTCTTCACGGAACTACTTGTTTTTCTTAAATTTGAAATCATATGGCTCAGAAACATCACTTATTTTCAGTAATAACAAGTGATTTATACATTCTATGTTTATAATATTTTATTTTAGCATCTTTATTGGTCTTCCTTCCATCTTATTTTTAAAGAAATGTGTGCACAGCTTGGTAAATATGGCTGACAGATTTCACGCATCCATCAGACGACAGCTTGACTGCAGCTAAGCAAGTGTATATACAGGGAGCGGCAAAAAGATCTGACGGTTTTTAAATCACAACAACACAAACATTTATAATGATACAAACTCTTTTATTACTTATAACAGCAAGGTGTACATGTCAATTAATGGAAAACATTAAAGAACAATAGATTTTAACTTTTAAGATTTAAAGATAACGTCTTTCAAATGATGCCCATCTTTTGCCATGCGGCAAAAAGATCTGAAGGTTTATGTCGTTGTACTGCTGAGCGAGTCGAAGAGGACGGGTTCCATCTCGTAACACAATTTTGTAATGGGTGAGTAATTTTAGAGCTACAGGTTCAGCCTTAAAACGTACGTCGACAGGCCGTCCAAGGTCAGCCAGGACACCAGAAAATGTTGAGCGAGTGAGACAAGCTGTGGAGACCAGTCCACGGCGGCCGGCTCGTAAAGAAGCTGCTGCTTTGCAATTTTCGTTTCGATTTGCATTTTCATCCGTATAAAATGGTTATTGTCCAGCAGTTGAAGCCTAATGACTATGTAAAGCTTCAGTGCAAGACTGGAAGAATGCATGGCAAAAGATGGGCATCATTTGAAAGACGTTATCTTCAAATCTTAAAAGTTAAAATCTATTGTTCTTTCATGTTTTCCATTAATTGACATGTACACCTTGTTGTTATAGGTAATAAAATAGTTTGTATCATTTAAAATGTTTGTGTTGTTGTGATTTAAAAACCGTCAGTTTTTTTGCCGCTCCCTGTATTGCAAATACCATCACTCATTTGTAGACATTGATTTAACACCACAAGTGTAAAGGATCTGATAGTGATCGCTTGATGATCGAAATTGGCCATCCAAGTGTATATATTAATCTCACGTAAATATTTTTCAGGATTGGGGAAACACCCACTACAATTGCGTACAGTCGTGTTGACCGACTGAGAATCATTAAATTACGATCATCATATTGTTTTAGATCCCTTAGTTGGGGGTAGTTAGATCTAAAACGGATGTGTTATTGTGTTGATTTGGAGAGTGATTCCTAGAGGGGGGGGGCAGCTTCCCGTGGCTGAGTAAGCTGACCAGTGTAGAGTGTTGGTTAGTGTTAGGATGCTAGGGGATGCTCCTATAAAGACGTAAGTGTACCTCGGGGGATGAACCTCTGCGTACAGGTTAATGTACTAGCCTCTCAGCTGGTTGGAGAGAGTTATATAACCGACGTGCGTGCGTCAGCTATGTGTGGGCGGCTCGCTTGTGAGAGACACAATAGAACTTGAGCCGGCGATTACAAGCTACTGTTGTCACGCTTACTCGTGGCGGGAATCAGGAAAGGCGTTAGGACGTAAAGAGGCGTGTAATTAGTAAGACAATTGTAGTGTACTGACCAAGTGTTTATTGGTCAGTGATGTATGAAATTGTATGTCCCTTTTAGGGGAATGTAATAAATGTTATAAGTTTAAGTGTACAAGTTTGTGGGGTAGGTTACAAAATATAGGATCTCTGAACACTGCTGACTCACCTGATGATAACAGCTAGGGTCTCCGGCTGACACACTGCATGACTGATAATCGAGAGAGAGAGCCGTCCTCCTTAAGGCCTTCCTCTTATAGGCTTTGGTGTTGCGCTGTCAGCATTCCACTGGCATAGATGCCCCAGTTAATTATAGTGTAGCTGTTTATGGTGTGATGCAAGTGTTTGGCAAGCCTTCCAGGCTGGTTAGCTGCCCTTGCTGTGTGAAAGATGTTGTTCTGGCCTTATGAGATTTGCCAGTTAGGGATGGTTTTAATAGATGATGGAGGGTGGCTTCCAGGGAGTGCAACCCCCTGGGGGCCTGTACAAGCCTCTTCCTCTGTTTAGTTCGCGTCCCCGCGAACGGGAACGGAACGTGAAGTTGGGGTGTCGTCGTAGTAGGTCCTAGTGGAATCTTCCTGGTGTCTGATCTTCGTTTCTTCTGTTCCGTGTAGAGGTGGTGATGTCGTGTTGATGTAGGGATGTCGTGTAGGTGTGAGATCAGCTCGTGTTCAGAGGGGTGGGTTTTGGGATATACATATACATTTGACATTTTGAAACAGTGCATGAGGAAAAAAATTTGGCATTTGCAATATATAAAGAGTTCCATAAAAAATACATGGTTTTAAACATTATGTAATATATTGTTGTGCAGGGAGGAAAAAACCCAGGGCTGGACGGTTGATTGTGCCGTCCGCCTCTGTCTTGGGGAAAAAATTGCTCCCTGCAATGTGAAAGATGGAAGAAGTAGAAAAAATAGGTGTTCCAGGGTATAAGTTAAAGGAAATATTTAAAATATGTTTATTGTGTTGGGATAAAACGGAACACCTTTACAAATTGGGACGTTAGAAGAAAGAAAATGAAAGAAACAAATCATAATCATGGTGTACATGTGCTTGACAAGAATATGTGTGTTCACAATGTGTGGCATCATAATTTTGTGTGTAGTGCCTTTGAACAATATAGCCGTATTTTGTATTACATTATATTACATTATATACTAAAATCTATCTATGTTAATTATTAATTATGCTATACCTTGACGGCCGTATCTATTGTACTTTGCGAGCACGCTACCTTTTGTATTTAAGTGCCGTCCCACGGCTAATCCTGTCCGGCCGTTTCCCGGTGTAGCTTAGTGGTCGTGTCGCTGATATATACCCTTTCTTTGTGAACCATTCTCTGTGGGCGAATGCTTTCACACTTGACAGTGAGAGTCGCCACCACAGATCGGTTGCGCCCTCATTGCCGTATTTTGCGTCGCATCTTTGACGCATTGTGTTCTTTGTTTATGTTTATCTGTCAGCAAGCCTGATACCCCACAGGTATCAACCCTGCTGTTCAGATTTCTGGAGTGTAGCTGTAAAAAAATGGAGGTGTATGTGTTGAGTTGTGTGTGAGGATGAATACGAATTGTAAATACAAATTAGTGCGCAAAGTTGGTACACAATAATATCATGGCACAAATAACATGCTGCTGCTGTATGGCAGTGAAATAGTCACCAGTGCCATATTCCTGGTGACGACGCCTGAAAAAATGGAGAGGTTAAGAAAACATATGAATATTGCATATCAGCTACTGTGTCAGTGTATTCATTGGCTGAAGCTATTTTCCCCCTGAAAAAAATAGCATGATTAGTGTTAATCTGTGGCCACTATTACTGTCATGTTCTCTTTACACATGATTGTGTTATTTGATGTATGATCGGGCTTACCCTACACGGTGCCGTAATGATTTTTCTTACTCTCAAAGTGTGTATATTTAGTCTTAATTAACCTAGTTAATCTAACTTAATGTATTATCGGGCTTACCCTGATGACGGATTTGCGTCGCCATCAGGTGCCGAGATTTTATCTTAATCTAACTTATTCTAGTGTGTTATCGGGCTTACCCTGATGACGGATTTGCTTCGCCATCAGGTGCCGAGATTTTATCTTAATTATGGTAAGTAAAAAAAATGGTTGCTGTTATTAAGCCGAATGGGTGGCCTTACTCTATTGCCGAAATATGCTGTGCAATTATTTAGCAACAGCGGTTAGTAAATTTGCTTAATCCTAAGTTGCGTGTCAAATCCAACTGTCTTACAGCTAAAATTTTGACCAGGGCGATCGCCTGAGGCAATTTACTTCCTCAGATCACCACCCGTACGTATTCTAGAAACACCGGTTGTCTCTAGAACCGCCGGATTCCGCCCCCTTAATACTAGTTGTCGACGCTTATGCTAATGATTACTAACTAGTATTAATATAGTCGCAGGCGGCTTATGGTGCCTCTAAGCAAACCGTCTCACCCGCTGTGTTTATATGCTCATTGCCATTGCCTTTGCATATGTTGTCGTTGTTGGGTCTGCCCACTTTAACCCCTGTGAGTTGCTCGCGATGCCCCTCATTTAATGCCCTTGGCTGCCCGATGCGTCACCATTTATGTGGGCATTGGACATCGTCCAATGGCATAATATCATCTTCGCCCTTATTGGCATTAGTAGTATTCTCTTCGCCTTTATTCGCAGTAATAATAATCTCTTCGCCACTGTTGGCCGCAATAATACTCCACTCCCGCGCATAGGAGTCTCGCTTCTCGCTGTAGAAGCCGACTTACTTATATTTAACTAAAAGTCTTGTCCTAGTTTGGTCGTCCCTAGGGTCAACTACTGGGTCCGGCGTGGAGCTGGCTATTTCTCCCACCATCCTCAGAAAGTCTCCCCTGCAGGTCTTGGCTTCGACGACCGTGGCACATAGTGGGTGTATCATCTCTTCGTCCTGGGGGCAGGCTAGGCACACCTAGGATTCCGAAGTTTGCCCGTGCTAGGCCATGAATGCCTCAACCTTACGTGGTTCGTCTTTTTGGTCTAGTCGTTAAGTTAACTAGGGTAAGGCTCATCATCGCCTTACCCGCTCTGCTCCAGTGTGGTGCCTCTGGCCTTCTGCTTGTGCCGTTATCACCAATCAGCGTGTTATCAGATTCTTTTTTATGTAAAAAATATAAGTGTACTGTGTAAAGAATTTATTGTTTATAAAATGTAAATTTTTTAAAGTGTTTTGGGGTTGTAGAAACTTCTAAGTGCATAGACTACTTCAGATCTACTGTGCTATGTCGGATTTCCAGCTGTAATGCTCTGTTAACTTTCATGGAGGCGTTAGTAGGGTTTATAGCGTTAGGTTCCCTGTTATAAGAATACGGGGGCGTTATTCGTTGCATAGGCTTTAAACAAGGTAGGAGAGAGTTGCGCATCTTTGGGCTTCATGTAAATGGTGGCCTAAAGCCGGTGATGCTGCTGGGATGCTTCTACAATGAGTGGACGGGGGTAGGTATTTCCCGGGATTGCAAAAATATAAAAATTCCATGCAGGAGTAATACTAATGATAACCCAGGTGTTTGGGTGGGATATTCCATGCATGTATCTGGATATGAGGCGTATCCACACTCATGTAAGGATAGGTATCGGTCAGTGTAAAATAATATTATGTCCCTTTCATGCGGGATTATTTAATTTAAAAAAAATGGTTAGCATATGATTTTGGCCTCATCTCTTACTTGGAGATGCGCATTACGCTAAATTGTCGTTTTCCGACACACCCCTAATATTCAGGTGTTAGCATTGAGATCCAGGGCGTAGGAAGCCCTCTCTAAACGCATGAAGTCTATCAACCCCGATGTATATTTTGTCATGTAGTGTAGCTGTTTTTATCGTGTCTGTATGTCTGTGTTGGTTAATGTTGTAATTGGGAAGGTTATGGAAGGGGAGTAGTGTAGTAAGGTGGTAGCCTGTGGGTGGTATATTGGTAATCCCGCTGGGATTGTCCACCTATGCCCCTGTCATCCTCCTTTGGTCCATGTCTGCTTTCTATCCGCTTCTTGGGATAGTAAAGTGTAGTGACGCTGTGACGTCACGGCCTAATCTGGTCTCCCATTTGTAGTGTTAATGTAGCAAGTGATCGTGGTGTGCCTGGCCATGTCCTGATAGCCTGTAATGATTTTTTTAGAAATAAAATCGAGAAAAGAACTTATTAGGGGGGGGGTCTTGTTTCCTCAGAGCCCCTGTCTGTATTCGCCCCTGATTAGTGAGCGCGTATGTATGGGATTATGTTCCGCTGCACCATGCGGGCGGGAGGCCTGCTATCGACTAAGTCCTATCGTGTATCGCGTGTCTGAGTGTCAGATGGTGTGTGCAACTTGTCAACATCTTTGTAGATATGTCCCTGTGGCCCTAAGGTAAGTCCGGCTTATTATGTCTGTACGTTGCTAAATGTCACCACTGTTGTAACAGTGCTGAAAAATGTATGGCATTATAATTGGTCTGTGTTTGTGATTTCATGGTCACTGCCGATATAACAAAAGTGTCTGTCGGCAGCAGAGTTGCAATGCGGTGGTCTCTGCAAGTCAGTATTTCGTCATGTTATGTTTACATTTGTTTGTGTGCATGAAGTCTCTGACATTGCGTAGGTCGGCTGTCGGAACGTGAATTTTTGCGAACGTCGGCATGTTGTTATTGCTTGAGATTCCGTGAGTGCCAGTGTGCTAATCTGTCCCGCTTTTGTTAATCGATGTTATGTGTACACTGCTTTCGCAAGACTTTGTTTTGTGTAACCATGTGAAATCCATGTCTGGGAAGTCTATTGTGATCCCCTTGGAGGTTACCGATAAAAAAGAAACTATCCTGTGTCTATAGGCATGTGTCTGACCCAGTTATTTACTTATCTGTGGCCAACTTCAGTGTAATTGGGCGTCTGGATTTTTGTTTCCCATGGCGTCCATTTTTTGCTGGGATTCGGACCCGTGATCATTGTAATTCTCCGTGTTCTATGTCTGCGTTGTGTTTTTTGGGATTTATGTGTCCCCAGTGTGGTTTTCTGATTGTGTCTTTCGTACCAAAAATACCATTGGTTAGTTAGTTTTTGGTACGAGTGTGGTGTGGTCGTGAGTTCGGACCCGGCTTGCTGTAAGGACTTGGTATGACGATATCTGTGCCGTATATACCATGGCACATGTATCGTGTATTTGAAATGCGCAGATGAGAATACGCATTCCTGTGAAGAGTTTGTGTGTTTTTGAATTCTCCTCGTAGTGTAATTTGGTGAGTTATAAGGTTTTGGATCTGACGTGAATGATGGCGTTTGTTCCCGTTCAACCTGGAGTGGGCTTAGTCTGTATGTATGTGTGAAGGTCGCTCAGTCACGAGTGTCTTATCGCTGAGCGCGACAGTATTGAATTACAATGGCGTGTGCACTCACTTGTTAGTTGTCTGGCTTCGTTCATGTTTCCGGCACGTGTATGTGTGTCTGGGCCTGAGTACTATCTCTGTAGTTGCGAGTAGGGCTTTTCGCAATGTAAAAGAACCTTCCGCTAAGTACATTTGTGTTCCCAAGTTTTGTGTTAACTGTAAGCGTGGGTCGAGTATATCCCTATTAATGGTACTAAATGTCGTTATGCAAGAGTGTCTCCGGGCCGCAAGTCGCGTGTTTGGTGACTAGGTGTCGGAGGTGATTTTGTTGTTTTCCGCTTATGAATATCTGTTATTGGAACTGTCCCTTACTTTCCTATCCTGCAACTGGATAGCTACCCGACCTTACATTCCTGGTATTCAGAAGGTTACGGGTTCGAGACCGTCTTTAACCAGAGTAATTATTTCTGGTGCCATTCAGGCTTGTGTCTTCTGGACAGTTCTGTCATGTGTTAGGGTCGTATCCCGGTGCGGTCAGCGAGGTCCGAAGGCTATTTCTTGGCCTTCTTTCCACGTCTGCCAGTGGGATCACTTCCCTTCCTCTTGGCAGTGTTTCCGCCTTTACGTGTGGGTGTGGGAGCTTTGCGTGTATGATGTGCCTTCATACGGCGGGCGTGAATAGTGTCTTTAATGAGCTTGCGTCCATGGCACACGTTAACGATATAGTTTAGGTCAGATACCTTCCTGCAGACTTTGAAGGGACCTGACCAACGTGGCAGGAGGAACTCAGACACATTTTTCTTACGGGCGGAATTGGAAACCATAACCAATTGCCCGGGTGTGTATTCCACGGTCTTCCTATGCCGATCGTACCGTTCTTTCTGTTTCTTCTGCGCCGCGGCTATGTTCTTTCTAGCGTTCATGCGAGCTATCTCCAAGTGTTCTAGCCGGCCGGCGTTGTCCGTGTGAGTGTCCTGTGGGATGCATATGTTGTCTATGGGACTTCTGGGCGTGTATCCGTGCAATAGGAAGTGTGGAGAGTGTTTTGTAGCCGTGGATATGGAGGTGTTGTAACTAAAAGTTATGGGCTGCAGGTAATCATCCCAGTCTGTCCCTGCGTGCCCTGTGAATTTAGCCAGGGCTATTCCAAGTATTTTATTCATACTCTTCGTGAGTCCGTTGGTTTGCGGGGGAAAACTCGTGGTAGTGTATGCCTTAATCCTGAGTATCTCCAAAAACTGTTGGAGCACTCTCGAGGTGAAAATAGTACCTCGGTCGGATAGTAAGGTTTGGAATAGGCCATATCGTGTAACTATGTCAAATAAGAATTCGGCTATGCTGTTCGTGTCTGCTTTGGGAACAGCCTTCGTAATCATGTATCGGGTGAGATACTCGGTGGCAACCAGGATATATTTATTGCCTTTCTGAGATGTCGTAATAGGGCCTTTAACATCTATTCCGACTCTGTGAAATAACTCTCCTACGGGAATTGGGTTGAGTAGTCCATGAGGCTTGCCAGGCCTTGTTTTGAATCGCTGGCAAGTGTGACATGTCTTTACGAAGGTGTCTATGTCGGCCTTCATGTTTACCCAATAATACTTGTCACGGATTCTAAGGTATGTTTTATGCGTAACCAAATGTGCCCCTGCCAGTGGGCTATTGTGGTGTCCGATCATTATATTCTCTTTCAATGACTCCGGAACCGCTATGGGTGCGTTATCGTGTATGGCTGTGGGCTTAAATTTCAGTACCCCGTCTTTGTCTAGGAGAAATCGCCTAGACAGCCGTGCTGTCTTGGAGTCCACGTTATCCAAGTTTTCTAGTGCCAGTAGAATCTGTTTCAAGTGCGGATCACGTTCTTGCTCCTGCTTGACGTTAATCATCGTCAGGGCAAAAGTGGGCATGTCGTCCCATTCGTGGTCCTTACTGTCATCCGGGGGGTCGGCTACTGGCAGCCTAGACAACCCATCTGCGTCTAGGTGTGTAGCGCCTTTCTTGTGTTTGACCACGAAGTTATATTCATACAGGCGGAATATAAACCTGTTGAGCCGCGAATTTGGGTTTTTAAATTTGTCCCAAAAAAGCAAGCTCGCGTGGTCAGTCACTACCGTGAACTGGATACCATAGAGGTATACCCGAAAGTAGTTCACTCCCCATGAAAATGCCAGCATTTCCCGCTCTGTGGCAGAGTATCTAGTCTCAACGGCCGTTAGTTTCCTGCTAGCGGAAGCAACGGGCCGTATGCGCCCTTCTGCGTCTTCCTGCAATAGGGCCGCCCCCAGCCCGTACTGGCTGGCATCCACGTGTAAGAAGGTGGGCCTATCACTATGGAAGTGTTGCAGTAATGGTGGTGAGGTCAATAGTTGCTTCAATGTGTTGAAGGCATCTATGTGTTCCTGCTGAATGCTGAAGGGCGTCTTTTCACGTGTGAGTTCAGTTAGGGGGTGGGCGATGTGCGCAAACCTGTGGATATACTTACGATAATACGAGGCCAGCCCAATAAAACTGCGCAATTGTTTCAAATTTGTGGGCATTGGGATGCCCGTTATTGCGTCAGTTTTCGCTGGGTCGGGAATAATGCCCTCTCTGTTTACAATATGGCCCAATATGTTAATCTGCTGTCTGGCAAATTGACATTTCGCAGGTTTAAGCCTTAACTTGGCCTCTCTGATCCTTGCGAAAGCCTCCTCCAAATGTACGATATGTTCGTCGAAGGTATTGGAGAAGACCGTTATGTCGTCCACGTAGACTAATACGGAACGCCATTTTAGGCCTGAAAATGTCTTATCCACTAGCTTTTGGAAGGTTTGGCTGGCGTTACGGAGGCCCATTGGTAACCTTGTGTAGGTATATAGCCCGTTCTCTGTAACGAACGCCAGCTTGTGCCTGTCTGGTTCATAGACGGGGATTGAATAGGATCCACTATAACAATCCATCGAACTGAACCAGCTAGCTCCGCCAAGGGCGTCCAAATAGGTGTCTGCCCTTGGTAGTGGATAACTATCATTTTCGACTAACTTATTGAGCCTACGGTAATCAGTACAAAATCTGTGGGATCCGTCCCGTTTTTTGGTCAGCAGGACTGGAGAGCTGTAGCTTCAAATAAAGGGGACAATGACCCCTGCCTTGAGCATCTCCGTGATCTGAGCGTCGATGGCGTGTCTCTCCTTCTGGCTCACCCTGAAGGGAGGCTGGTGTACTGGCGGGTCACTGGTGAGTGTGACGTGGTGTTCGATGAGGTCTGTCACAGCGAGATCCTTCATCTAATGGGCAAAAATATCCATGTTGGCCTCCAGGAGCTCCGTGAGCCTCTTATTTTGCTCCGGAGTCAGGCCCTGTCTGTGGTTCTGGTTGGTCGCCTTATCTGTGTGTGTGTCCGTGTGTTGGCTGATAGTGTGCAGTGCAGAGGCCTGGTGCTCGTGATTTTCTCGCTCCGCTCGAATCCCATCTGTATTCCTGGTGTATATCATGGGATGTGTGGTGAGCCTCTGGTCGTGCTTTAAAAGCATCTGACCGCTAGCGAAATTTATGGTAGCTTCATACTTAGCGAGGAAATCCATGCCAATTATGGCTGACGCAGAAAGATGTTCTATAACGAACATGGGGTGTGTTGTGGCAAAATGGTCCAGCCTAAGATGTATGTTTGCCACCCCCGCGTTTTCTAGCATCTGAGCATTGGCCGCTACCAGCCGGATGTCACCCGTGACATCGTGTATTTGGGCTTCGGTAACGTGTCTTCTATTTACACAACTTACCGCTGCCCCAGTGTCAATTAGGGCCTGCACTCTGTGGCCATTTATGGTGGCGTGTATCGTGAGGGCCGATACCTGAAATCCATTGCCCTGCACCGATGTGTTATGTAGGATGTATGTTGCTGTTGTTGCTACCGGCGTAACATCTGTACTGGGAAGGCATGGAGCTGGCCGCTTATCGTACCTGGCACGCCTGGCCTCTAGGCTTGCTTCCTGTCCCGAGTGCTTTGCCTCGGTCAGCAAAGTGCGCTCACGAAGTACATTGCCAGCTCTCATAATCGCTCGCGCTGTGGAAATAGAAGTCTGCTGGCGAACGTTTAATGCACTGACCGTTCCCAGCTTTTGTGTAGACGTACTGTTGTTTCCTTCCTCTTGGGAAGGTGTGTCTGCGAATGAGACCCTGCGCTCGCCCTTGTTACCCCGTTTTTTGTTCCAGGCAGTCGCGAGTTCGACTCCTGTTGCTGGCTTCCCAGTGCCGAGTGAGCTCGTGTCCTGCGCCTGTGTGTGGTCACTTCCCATCCTGCATTGTGGTGTAGGGGGTATGGTTTTCTGTTTGGAGGGTGTGGGTTTATTCTCAGCCTGTTTGTGCGTAATTATGAGGGGTGTATAATGTCCCACCTTAGGGTTCCCTGTAAAAAGTATATGCAGGTCCCTGTCAAATCCCGCAGTTGAAAATAGCGGGGGCGAGTGCACATTAGTGTATACGTGGATATTGGCTTTAAGCACCTTGCCGAGAGCGGTCTCCTCTACGGCACTGGCATAGATGCCGTCCCTACCCATGTATTTTCTGTAATCCGCCCCGGTCTGGAATGGGTTTTCCCGCTCGTCCGAGACAAAGTCTCGGTACTCTTTCCAGTTGGCCAGGATATGTTGGACCGTTTTCTGTCTGTAGTCCCCATGATAATCCTCGGTGTTCCGGACTAGGAAGCTCATGGCCCTAAACAGACAGTTGCCGTCTCCTTGCACGGGGTGTGTTTGGAAACGGCCCGGGGGCGAATCGTCAGCCTTAGCTTTAGCTGGCTGCTTCTTCCCCTTACTCTTACGAGTTTGCTTGGGGGAAGGGCCTTTCTGGTGTTGTGTTGGGGGAGGAACCTCAGCCGCTTTATCAGCTGGCCGAACCTCCCCGTCTAGGCGTTTTTTGGAACGTAGGCGTGCGCCTACCTGTATTGTGTGTGCGCCCCCCTTCGGGGTGGCTGCGCCAGTTCCCCGCCTGCGGTGTGCGGCTAGGTGTGGGGAGTATTGCCCCCCTGTCTGTCCGGCGGGGTGCCTCATCCCTGAACTCCCTCGGGTGTTCGTCGGGGAGGGGGTAGTGTTCCGGGCCCTTTGCGTATGTGTCTGTATTGTCCCGTCCTCTTGTAGGTTTTCTAGCCTGCCGGTTATTGCCCGGTGGTCCGTTTTCCTGTCTCCGCCAGGGTGGGGTATATGTCTGCTGCTGCGGGGGCGGGTTTTCCCGTCGATTCCCCTTTTCCCTGTACCGGGAGGCTGCATACCCCTGTCTGGTCGGGGGTGGGTTTCCTCGACGGTCCCCATTTCCCCTGTACTGCGGGGGTGCACAGCTTTGCCTGCGTGGGGGCGGGTTCTCCCGATATTCCCCATTTCCCCTGTACTGCGGGGCTGCATAGCCTTGCCTGCTTGGGGGTGAATTTTCCCGGTACTCTCTGTCTGCCCTGTATTGTGGGGCATCGTAGGACCGTCTACTTGGTGGCGGGCTGTTTCGTCGGGGGATGGTGAGCCCGTACTCCTCAGGGTAGTACTCCTGTGTGTACGGGGATGGTGGTCGCCGTGAGGGGTATGTCGGCTCTGTGTCCGTGTACGATACCGGTAAGTACCGAGGAGGGTAGTGTGGCCAATCCTGTGGGTGAGGTGTTGTTGGCCGCTGTGGAGGGTAGTAATTTTCCTCCCTCCCGTAGTGTCTCCTCTCAGTGAACCCCCTATCCCTTTCAGGATAGTAGCGCTCTTGTGTGTCTACTTGTTCATCCCTTAGCGGTCTCCCGCCTGCTCGGATGGCAGCTATGGTCAGTTTCTCCATTTTGTCCACTAATTCATCCATTTTATGATTAGTGTCGTCGTTTTGTGTCTGGAAGTGCTGATCCACGGCTTTTTCCGTAGCTTTCTCCGTGATCTTTCTCCCTTCCTCTATGGTCTTTATGTTGTTCAACATGTGCTGGACCGTGGGGTTGTTCATAATACACAACTTGTCCACTATGGATGGTCTGAGGCCCTGCATCAACAGCTTGACTTTCTGTTTGTTCGTCATAGCTGCGTTATATTTATCGCACATTATCAACTTTACGTTGATGTATGCTTGGGCGCTTTCCTTAGGTCCCTGTGACCTCTGTCTGATTTGGTCGTACAGGTCGTCATCATCTGGTATTAGCTGGAATTCACTTTTCAACAATAAAGTGATTTCCTCCCATGTGGCAGCTTCTAGTGTGTCCTCATGGAGCTCATACCATGTCATGGCCGCCTTTGTGAGGTATGCAGGAAGGAGCCGTTTTCTGACTTCCTCGCTCCAACCATTGATCCGAGCCGTTCTATTGAAGGCCTTGAGGTATTCCTCGGGATCCTGGCCTTCCCCCGTGAACTTTGTGGGGTGGATCATGGGGTACTCAGTGTGTCTGTTCATTTCGTTTTCAGCTGTCTCTTGTTGGCTGTGTAGTGATTGCGATCTGTCTATGTTGTTCGCACCGCTATCGTGTGCCGAGGTGTTTGGGCTATTCAGAGGGGAATTAGCCTCGCTTCCCGTGTACGACACTTGTGTTATGTTACCAGGTGGCTCGTCACCTGATATGTCGGTACTGATTGATGGCGTGTTGTCGTACTGTGTGGATTTGACTACGTTTACAGTCCTGTCTAAATCCTGTTTCACAGTTTCCAGAATAGTGTGGATGTCTAGAACTGCTTCTGTCGTGTGATTATCTGACTTAACCGTGTCTGCCTCTAGTAAGTGTGTAATGCGCTCGAGCAGATTACCAGTTTTCTGCTCTGTGATTTGCAGTTGCTGCAACAATAGGGGGTGGAGTGTTGGCAGGCAATCTACTTCACTAGCGCTGGATATTGGTGACTCTTGTCTGTGTTCACTGGCCTGGGATCGTGTAAAGTGTATAAATTGTGCCGCCGCTGCAGGGTGTTGAGCGCGGATCTCTGATGTCTTGAATTCGAGTTCCCTAAGAAGTTGTACTGCAGTCTGGTCAGTTATTAAGTCACTGTTCTTAATTTTTAGCTTCGGCAGTAGTGGAGTTGTACTAGCCGACAAATGGTGCGCAAAGTCTCTTAGTGTGGTTCTAAATGTGGACATTTAATTTCCACTGACTTTGCACTATGGGGCCAATGGGGGTGGGTGTGATAATACAAACTCCTATGTAACAGGAAAAAAATGTGGGACGTAATATGGAATTTTAAAAAAATCTTCCCAGTCTCGCTTGGCTGTGTGCGGTACGGTAGGGGTCGTTTCTACTACGAGGGCTCGTTGTGTGAGACCCACCCTTACTGTGCGTAGTAGAGGCGCTTCCACCAATCTGTTTTAGATCCCTTAGTTGGGGGTAGTTAGATCTAAAACGGATGTGTTATTGTGTTGATTTGGAGAGTGATTCCTAGAGGGGGGGCAGCTTCCCGTGGCTGGGTAAGCTGACCAGTGTAGAGTGTTGGTTAGTGTTAGGATGCTAGGGGATGCTCCTATAAAGACGTAAGTGTACCTCGGGGGATGAACCTCTGCGTACAGGTTAATGTACTAGCCTCTCAGCTGGTTGGAGAGAGTTATATAACCGACGTGCGTGCGTCAGCTATGTGTGGGCGGCTCGCTTGTGAGAGACACAATAGAACTTGAGCCGGCGATTACAAGCTACTGTTGTCACGCTTACTCGTGGCGGGAATCAGGAAAGGCGTTAGGACGTAAAGAGGCGTGTAATTAGTAAGACAATTGTAGTGTACTGACCAAGTGTTTATTGGTCAGTGATGTATGAAATTGTATGTCCCTTTTAGGGGAATGTAATAAATGTTATAAGTTTAAGTGTACAAGTTTGTGGGGTAGGTTACAAAATATAGGATCTCTGAACACTGCTGACTCACCTGATGATAACAGCTAGGGTCTCCGGCTGACACACTGCATGACTGATAATTGAGAGAGAGAGCCGTCCTCCTTAAGGCCTTCCTCTTATAGGCTTTGGTGTTGCGCTGTCAGCATTCCACTGGCATAGATGCCCCAGTTAATTATAGTGTAGCTGTTTATGGTGTGATGCAAGTGTTTGGCAAGCCTTCCAGGCTGGTTAGCTGCCCTTGCTGTGTGAAAGATGTTGTTCTGGCCTTATGAGATTTGCCAGTTAGGGATGGTTTTAATAGATGATGGAGGGTGGCTTCCAGGGGGTGCAACCCCCTGGGGGCCTGTACAATATACAGGGTGTATCTTAATTATACCGACAAATATCAGGGACGCTCTGCGTGTTATGTAAAAGACGATGCCGCAATCGGATTGGCGGAGAAAATTTCTCACTCCGAGAAAATGAGGTTACTTTGTTACTTCCGGGCGCGCGATTCAAATCTACGAACTCGCCGTATTTGCTGAGCTAGAGAGCAAGCCGCTGGCCACCGCTGTGCTTCAAGCAAGGGAAGGGAGTGTGATAGAAGGATACAGAGATATACTGGCGGGCATGCGCAAGTTTCCTCGATCGCCTCGGCTTGCCGCATGCCCGCCAGCATATCTCTGTCTCCTTCTATCACACTCCCTTCCCTTGCCTGAAGCACAGCAGTGGCCAGCGGTTTGCTGCCTGGCTCAGCAAATACGGCGAGTTCGTAAATTTGAATCGCGCGCCCGGTAGTAACAATGTAACCTCATTTTCTCGGAGGGAAAAATTTTCTCCGCCAATCCGATTCGGCATCGTCTTTTACATAACACGCAGAGCGTCCCTGATTTTGTGTCGGTATAATTAAAATACACCCTGTATAATCATTGATTCTCACATTGTCTCCATTTATTATCTAAGGTTGTGTATTGAGACTTCTGTTC
Source organism: Meconema thalassinum (assembly GCA_946902985.2). Lineage (NCBI taxonomy): Eukaryota > Metazoa > Arthropoda > Insecta > Orthoptera > Tettigoniidae > Meconema > Meconema thalassinum. The sequence goes on from OX336390.1 coordinate 155,129,893, forward strand.
AAAGGAATACCGATAGTCCACCTCGTTGCGTAGTGGCTAGCATTATTGGCTCCTCAAATGAAGCAACAACATCAAAACAATAGCAGTACAATGAGTAAGATACAAGTCATTAAAATGTCTAAAGCAAGCAGAAGTCGAACCATTGAGCTGAGGCGGCGAATGCCTATGCTATGCTCCAAGTATTGGATTTCGATGACCAACGAAGTGATGAGCAAAGAGTCTTTCATACTTTGTAAGTAGGCAAATGAAATCATCATCATCATCTAAAGGCGAGGACTTGTCACTGCAACCACATTTGTCTCTCACTTGCTGAACGTTTTAAGACAGCATACTGTTTAAATTGAAATCCAAGCATCACAGAATCTTGATTAGCTCTTCCGCGGTCTTCCTCTTCCTTTCTTCCCCAGAACTTTTCCTTCCAGTATGGTAGTCAGGAACTCATTATGACGTAGGGTGGGACCTACGAATTTTGCTTTCCTCTTTTATATAGTAGTAATCAATTTTCTTGTTTCGTCTACTTCCTTGAGGGCCCATTCGTTAGATTTTTTCCCGTCCAGCTTAATTTCAGCATCTTCTCCACATCCACAATTCCGCTGCTTCCAGGCAAATGAAATACAAGCCGGAAATGAAATCGAGTGGCTCTGATACTGAACTAAAATATAGATAGATGCGACAGGCAGCTGGTGAAGATGTCTGAAGAAGGAATTTAAAGTGGCGCTAACATGGAATTTGGTGGAAAAAATCAATTTCCTTATTTTTGATGTTTTGAGTTGTCTGCATATTGAAATAACAGAAGACGATTGTTTGGAGCAAATGAAGTTAATCCATTTCCGAGATAAGATTTTTTGATGCTTGACAACTTTGGCAATCATCTACGATTTCTCTATTTAATCTATTTGCAGACATTTCGTTGCCAGCCATTCTTTACAACTTTTATTTTTAAGCAAATAAAGTTCACTGGTGGACCCGTGAGAGAAATCTCGCATGTTCATAAACCACGCTTTCCCTACTGCCAAAATGCGAATTGAACAGCAATGATGTCACGTATTTTCCTACAGCAACAGTATTTGCAAATCGCACACTTTTTACAAAAATTTATATTTATGAAATTAGAATGCAATTCGTCACTGCTACTGTCATTTGTGTGCCGAGTCCATTTATTGGCACCTTAGCTGTAACACTCATTGATTACTCGATATTTATGAAATTATACGATTTGAGTACTCATTGCTTTGATTTACTGTTTCTGAAATCCGTGCAAAATGATAAACGAAATACCTCAAAATGTTAAAATGACAGGAAACAGGCGTCACAGCGGCCAAAATGTGAAGTGGACAGCAATTATGGAGCGTATTTTCCCTCAGCAACAGTATCTGCAAATCGCACGCTTCGTACCTTTTTAAAAAGTTATTTTTTAAATAAATTATAGATATTTATGAAGTTACAGTGCAATTCCTCACTGCTAATGTCTATTATCTTTCATTTGAATGCTCATTTATGGGTCGCTTGTGAGCGCTACAGGAGGGATCTATACTACTGAAACAATCTATATATATAAAGCTCAATGTTTGTCTGTCTGTCTGTCTGTTTGTCTGTTATGTATACAAATCCACGCCGTTTCACCGATCTGAACCAAAATGTGTATACTTTCCCTTGTGAACCCTGCGGGTAACCCTGTCCACATGAAATTTCCGACAGACCACCCCATTCCCTGCATTTAGGCCCTTTGTCCCAAATCTACACCGTTTCACCGATCTCAACCAAAATTTGTATACTTACCCTATGTAACCCTGTGAATAACACTGCCCACTTAAAATTTCGGACAGACCACCCCATTTCCTGCATTTAGGCCCTTTGGCAAACTTCTACACCGTTTCACCGATCCGAACCAAAATTTGCATACCTACCCTTTGCAACCCTGCGGGTAACCCTGTCCACTTGAAATTTCGGACAGACCACCCCATTCTCTGTATTTAGGTCCCTTGGCCCAAATCTACACCGTTTCACCGATCAGAACCAAAATGTGTATACTTACCCTTTGTAACCCTGTGAATATCACTCTCCACCTAAAATTTCGTACAGACCACCCCATTTCCTGCATTTAGGCCCTTTGCCAAAAATCTATATCGTTTCACCGATCCGGACCAAAATTTTTATACTTACCCTTTCGAACCCTGCGGGTAACCTTGTCCACTTGAAATTGCGGACAGATCACCCCATTCCCTGCATTTAGGCCCTTTGGCATAAATCTACACCGTTTCACCGATCAGAACCAAAATGTGTATACTTACTCTTTGGTACCCTGCGAGTAACACTGACGGCTTGAAATTGCGGACAGACCACTCCATTCCCGGAAAGAGGACAGGGTCCGTCCCAAAGGCAATAGAAAGAAGGGGTAAAACCGGACCCGCACAGGAAACCCTCAGGGTTGCCAGCTCCCGAACTCACCAGCCATGAGGCCTTGAGGATGTAGCACTATCCAGGGTGCCACAGAAGTGGTGGGGCTACACACACCCTGCCTCCTTGAGGGTCTTGAGCAGAATACATGAGATATTAAGAAAAGAAAAAGGAGGCTGACACCTCGAAGAATGAGGCTATCAGGAATGATTAGACAAGGGCCAATTAAGGCGGGAAAGTGAAAGAGTCGCTAGGCCTCGGATACCCTGATACCATCGGGGTCGGAAGAGAACAAGAGTTTGATCAAGGGAGGCTGACAGGAAAGAGAACTGAAAGGAGCCCGGCACCAGTAACTAGAAGCAATGCCGGACTCAGCTTGGGTCCCGTGGTCGCAAACCCACGTCCCACAAGTTGTGAGACCCTGGTGGGTGGAGGGGGGAGGGGGGGCAGGTGTGAGAATAGCTTGCTGATTCATCGCGAGGTGACATGAGAGAAATGTCCAGACCCCGCCGTGTTACCTGGTATTGCTGACTATGCTGATGTTCATCTTGCGTCATTGCTCAAACCACTGTAGTGTTACGAAAGAATGAGTGATTCACCGGTCAATGTGAATAGGACCGGAAACCCCCCACCCGAACGTCTGTCATCATAATAATATCGTCATCATCTGCGATATTCTCAGGTTCGTGCAGCTTGGACCCGAGCAGTACTCGATAAGCTCTTTCACTACACGCATCGAGTATAGGCCTAAGCTAGAAAATAACGTTCAGACATTGGAAGACATCGAAGGTAGAAATCTGAATTACCTATATCAGATTTAAAATTACACCATGTTCGTTTAGCAGTCATTTTTCATTACCTTATTATTATCATAAGGGCAAATGACCTAGATGTTACGCCCAATATACCACTAATCACCACTCACAATAGCTCTTCATCACCTGTGAATTTTGAAATATTTCTTTCTACCACGGTAGTTTGCAAGTTTGTCGTGTCAATTCAACAGTAGTTTTCATTACCATCCTCATCAAAAGGGCAAATGACCTAGATGTTACGTCCATTATACTACTAAGTAACACCACAGTCTTCATCGCCTGCGATTTTTAAAATGTGTATTTCCATTAGATTGTTAGTTTGATATACCCGTTCAGTAGTAGTCGTATTGACAGGCCATGCCAAAGGAGAAGATATCTTCATTCCCCGAATTCCTATGATCCCTACTGATATGCCTTTTGATTTCAAGCGACTGCAATTCCCTGCACGTCTTGCATTTGCAATGACCATAAACAAGGCCCAAGGACAGTCGCTCAAGGTAGCAGGCCTTAATCTGGAAAGTCCATGCTTCTCTCATGATCAGTTATACGTAGCTTGCTCAAGAGTGGGCACACCTAAACATTTATTTATTTATACACCAGAGGGGAAAAACAAGGAATATCGTTTATCCTAACGCACTCCATTAATTTCAATGTTAGCTACAAACATGTTGGTATTTATTAAATAACAACTGCGAAGTGAGATGAAACATTTCTCTGAAGTTCAACCATTACATCGTATATTAGGCCGTGTTACTTTGCGTGTCATCTGTCTAGGATACTATTTAATCTACTGTTACTGTATTCATTTATGTCAATGATCTGGTTCCTCTTCTTGAGAACCTGTACCGAAACATGTAAGCCGGTCACGTACAAAATTCACAGCGAGTGTTATGGTATATCGTACATCTCTTTTCTATTTTATTCCTTTCATTCCTTTCAAGTATCAATTTTTCCCATTCGTTGATAAGTTATATGTACCAGTAGTCGTTTCTATGTTCATCATCACTATGTAGAAGATGTTTTGCGTCAGAAGAAAATACAACTGGATGCTCAGGAACGTTAACGATATATCGACTGAGAAATCTGGAAGCTTCTCTTGGAGGAATTGCTTCAGACATTAATCGTACAGTTTAAACCTTAACAAGACGAAACTTTTAACCAGATAGCGATCTAAGTGGGAGCTCTTTGGCAAAAAATAATCAAGTCTTTCCCGAAATGTGAGTCCTAAAAATAACTTTTTCTATTATTTTCTAAGTTTCATATATCAGTTATGTAGTAATTTTCAATATCATCCTGATCAGTAGGGCAAATTACCCAGATGTTACGCCCTCAACGTCATTGGGGCAAATGACATAGATTTTAAGTCCATTATATTTCTAATCACCACCACATATAGTCTTCTACGACTGAGATGTCACGAATTCTGGGACAGCTAACGACATATCTCGACTCGGACTGAAGACAAATATCACGAGAATAATCATTATTTTACAGAGCCTTCCCATAGTGACTTAAGTATACACATTGTCACTGGGTTTGATAAAGTAAGAAATGAATACATAAATAAATATAATTTATGACGTTGAGTGTTAAGGAGACTGAAATATTATCATCATTCCACCGGGCGAAGCCGGGTACTACTGCTAGTATAGAATAATTATGATTATCTGAGAAATTACTGCATCAATCCACTTGAAATTCTCTCAGTATCTTTATATGCATATGCGCCAAAAATCTAACCTAGAATTATGTCTGCAAATTTATACATTACTTCAAATTTAAAGCTCTGTTTAAACATCTCGAAGAAAAATTTACAAACAATAAGATTGAAGAACTAGAACCATGATTCTAAGTTGGATTTGAAGCCATGAAATTTTCTTAAAATGTATTTAGTTTCGAATCCTTAAGTTCAATAGTAAGGTCATAAACGTACCTTTTGCTCAATATTTTGTTTTTAAGAATTGATTAATTGTAATGTTGGTAACAGTGAATGATATTGCCTTTTCAGTAACTTAAATATCATATCTTATAAAGGTAAATGTTTATAAATGTTAATAACAATTGATTCAGTTGGTTGGTTGGTTCCTCAGTTTAGGGGCTGTGACAACGTGGTCATGTAGCCCCGTGAACTTTGGGTGTTTGTTGAATCTGTCTGATAATCGGTGTTAATTGTGATGGCTGTATTAGTGTGTGTTATCTGTTTTTAATTCAAATTAGGACTCCAGACATTCGATCCATCAAGTAGTTCCAACTTTTGTTACCAAATGCCACCGTCAACAACCAATTAGTTCTGAACTTTGTTACTAGAAGCCACCGTAGTCGGCTCCTGGCGACGAACGTTGGAACCTAAGAGTGTTAGTCAAATATAACCTATAATTTACCTTCACATAAGTGTAATTGGTGGAATGTTCTATATCATGACTTAAATCTCTGACATGGAACCGCCGGGTTTACTTCCCCTCCGAGAGAAGGCATACTGAGGGATTTTTAACGCTTGAAAAAACTCCGACAACTTCTGCCGGGTTTGAACGCACGACCTTGGACATAGAAGCTCAGCATGCTACCTACTACGCCACCGAAGGCACCTAAGTGTAATGAAAGGCGTAAAAATTATGGTAGAACCGAATGGTGGGGATATGAACCCCACCAAAGATGAGCGCAAACAAGCATCACTGCAGATATCACGACGATACTCAGATTACCCCCGATGTTTATGCCTCTTGAAATCTAATTTCTACTTTACGGCATTCTCTCCATACGTGATCTTAAAAGCTTGTAGGTTAACGTGACCGTAAATCTCGCTATCATGAGCCACGGGATACGTGGCCTTATTGAAGATGAAATGAAAATCCACAGCCTGCTTCCAGTCTCCGACCGGGTCAGGAATGGAATGAATGCAGCCCCCATCTAGCGGCGAGGATATGAACTGTGCCGGCTGCCGAGGCCTGACGCACTCCTCTGGGGCAACGATTAAATGAATGACAGATGAAATGAAATGATAGTGGAGAGTGTTGCTGGAATTAAATTTTTGACAGGGAAAACCGGAGTACCCGGAGAAAAACCTGTCTGCCTCCGTTTTGTCCAGCACAGATCTCACATGGAGTGACCGGGATTTGAACCACGGACCCAGCGGTGAGAGGCCGGCGTGCTGCCGCCTAAGCCACGGAGGCTTATTGAAGATGATTGGTGCAAAACAAAACAAATTCCGAAATTGCTTGGAAGGTAGTAATTAGCATTGACAGTCTGTGTACACGTCCCTCTTCCTTCTTAGAGGATGACATCACAACGTTGCCAATAGGAAAATGTGTATCAAAGTCGAGAGATTTTGCAGAACAATAAGATGAAAATAAGATGGTTAAAAGTTTTGCCAGTTCAATAGAAGTTATTTTTAATCCTGTTTATCATTTGATTCACCGTCGTACAAATAAATACAATAATAAAACAGATGGAAAGAAGACAACAATGTCTGACATTTGCGTGAGTCGAATCCGCAATGTCCGCCAAGGCCTTTGTACAGCGCAATACACAAGGAAGTAGCAGGAAGCCTTCTTGGTTAACTATGCTTTCATAAGAATCCAATTGTTGTTGTTATCATAGGTATATTTAAGAACGAAGTGTTGTTGTTAGTATAATAACAGGCTATAGCCTATAAACACATTACGCTAACCAGGCATCTGCAGCGATATTCCGTAACATATGCATTAATTCGGAGGAAAATATTCAGATAACATTTTTCCCCACAAAAACACACTTTCCTTTTTTCGTAGACAATCTCATCCGCTAGATTAAACTGTGTTTTCCTTCCTAATCCTCTTCTTCTCTCTACCTACCTCCCCTCCCCTCTCCAACTCTCCCCACCCGACATTCTCAGTTTCAAAGCGCTTCCTAGCTGAAGTTGCTTGCTTGTATTCTTGGTCGAGTTCCAGGAGGAATTTTAAACGTGAAGAATATGCTTCATGCTGTCACTCAAACATACTGTACATTATGTTAATCCCTTCCCTTTTTTCCTCGTAGTTCCGCCCCTTAAAACAACATTAACTAACTAACTAACAATTCCTTCCCTTTGTTTATTTCATTACCATATATGCCCTGTGAGCCTCCGTGGCTTAGGCGGCAGCACGCCGGCCTCTCACCGCTGGGTCCGTGGTTCAAATCCCGGTCACTCCATGTGAGATCTGTGCTGGACAAAACGGAGGCAGACAGGTTTTTCTCCGGGTACTCCGGTTTTCCCTGTCAAAAATTTCATTCCAGCAACGCTCTCCACTATCATTTCATTTCATCTGTCATTCATTTAATCATTGCCCCAGAGGAGTGCGTCAGGCCTCGGCAGCCGGCACAGTCCATATCCTCGCCGCTAGATCGGGGCTTCATTCATTCCATTCCTGACCCGGTCGGAGACTGGAAGCAGGCTGTGGATTTTTCATATGCCCTGTGGTGTAGAGGTTAGTTTTACTGGATGTTACCCCGGACACTCGTGTTCGATTCCTGACTCTGCGAATGATCTTAATTCTGGTTTAATTTGAAAGTTATCGTTGACATGCAAGTCATCCAAGTGGTGTCGATTTTTATGAATTGAACCAGGCCAATGGGCTACTTGAGTTTATTTTATTTAATGAATGACTGTGTGGTTCAGTAATAGACTTCATGCTTGCTGTGTTAAAGGCATCGCGGTGCAGTCAGTTGGGATTTGAGGGTGTTAAATCGCTCTTACATTTACTGGCTCGTTAAAGGTCCCCTCCAGGGCACCCCGGCATCTCTAAAGTTACAATAGTTAAAAGGGACATAAAACCGATAACAATATTATTGTTTATAATGAACTATTTATTATCTTAAGACAATATTGAGTACATTGAAACCGTACCACCTTCTTCAGCGTGGTATAGGATAAATAACTGTGCAGTAGCATACACCTTATTAGAATTTTTGTCACAATAAAGGATACTATAAATATTTTTGTTCCAAAAGCTACAAGAGTAAAATTTCAAAAACCAGATATGTTAGAAAAATGTTGTTAATAAAGAATAAAAAAGTCTTGATGAACCAATAAATTCCTAACCATTTCGTAATAACTTCGTCACACATATTTCCAAAGTTCTCTCTACAACATCTCTCTACCTGATAAATACACATCACCATCATTTATATCCTAACTTATTCAGCATATATATTTTCACATACGCATCTCTTCAATTCAACGCTGTTTTATCAAGACTTTTTATGCTTTATTAACAATATTTTTGTAACAGAACTGGTTTTTTGAAATTTCACTCTGTGAGCTTTTGGAACAAAAATATTTATAGTATCCTCTATTATGACAAAAAATTTATTAAGTTGTATGGTACTGCACAGTTGCTTCTCCTATATCACGCTGAAGAAGGTCACAATGTGACCCAAACCCCTTAAAGTTTCAATGTACTCAATATTGACTTAAGGTAATAAATAGTTTTATGTTTGACCCTGACTATTATATGTCAGAAAACTGTACTATTATGAAACAGTTTCTCCCACCAATGAGAGCTCAAGAAACAGTTGTTTGACCAATTAGATACCGTAATTAGATGCGCTGAGTTCCACGACCTGCTAATTTAAATTTCACTGCCTGGCCTAGTGTCATAGTAGGGTAATCGAGGAGGTCACGGTCAAACCAAGGCATTCTCTGCGTCGCATGCACTTTGTTCAGTACACAAAACTGGCGAAATCTCGACAGATATTTATGAATATTTATGTTCGAACTTAAAATAATTATAATAATTATCGTCGAACATAAACAGTCGTATGCAACTCGCCTATAATGGTAATTAAGACACTCGTATGGAAATTATAAAACTTGCATACGCTCGATTTATAAACATACTCATGTTTTAATTATTGCCATTGCAGGCTCGTTGCATAATGTACTATATTATAATTAATACGTCAATAAGAATGCGGGCTATCAGGGTCATTTTAATATTATTGTTATTGTTTTCTTTTAAATCTTTATGCCCGTCTAAGGAACGCGTTTGACCCTATCCAGATCATCTTGTCTTCCCAAAATCTCTTCTTCTTACGCTATCGCTCTTTCTATGCTCCTCCGTTTAGGTTCTGTTGGATGCAGTATTGGGGGGGGGGGGGTCGTAAAATTGATGATTGTCAAATAGTTCTCTGAATATAGATCTGACCAGTACCATATCGCTTAAGATGTCTATTTCCTCAAGGTCTTTTAAACTTCAAGAAGTCAGTTGTTCCTAACTTTCCTTGAGAAAGTAAGATTTATGATTTTAGTCGGCCTATGATCGCTCATTCTGAGAATGGTTCCGTCCCAGGAGTTCCGAAATCAAATTACTTAGGAAAAACGTCCCATGAGTTTCGAAGGCGTATTCATGCCTGAGTAAATAATCTAATGAGTCCCACCAGTTCCGAATGTCTCTGGAAAACCCAGCTGTCAGTTCTGAGGATTGACCAGCTAATAATAGTAAACATGGATTTTGAGGTTGGAGCTATCAAAGTGATAGAAGAAGTATTTCCTGGAGTTTCCTGTTTCTTTTTCTAATCCGCTAAAGAATTTGGAACTGGTGGGAATCGGAACTCATGGGAGGACACGCTGAGAATATGCCAATAAAATTTCAAACGTCTTTTTCTGAATGTGTCGGACATTTTCTCCGATTGGTGGTTGGTTCCTTAGTTTAGGGGCTGGGGAAAACGCGGTCATGTAGCTCTGTGTACTCTGGGTGTGTGTAGAATCTGTCTGATAACCGGTGTTAATTATTGTGAATGCCTTATTAGTGTGTGTTATCTGTTTTTAATTCAAGTAAGGACTGCGACGATAATTTCAAGTAGTTCCTACTTTTGCCGCCAAACGCCACCGTCAATGACTACTAGTTGAGAACTTTGTTACTAGATGCCACCGCGTCGGCTCCTGGCGCTGAACGTTGGTACCTAAGAGCGTTGGTCTAATTTAACCTATAATTCAGCTTCACAAAGGTGTAACTAGTGGAAGGTTCTTTAACAAGTGTCCAAGTGCAAGGCTGTTTTTTTTCCACTTAAACAAAAGTATTTTGAGAAAAGTGCAAGAAATTGGGCTTTCGGGTATGTATAAAACAAGCCAGGAAATCAGAACCACCATCAGGCAGTGTGCTGCACTTGCATTCCTCAAACCAGAAAAAGTAGAAGACGGTTGGCTGCACATTCATAGCACGGCCCCGGACAATGAATAGTTAATCGAGTTTTTAGCCTACTTTCGAGTTTTGCAAAAAATGAAAGTAGACTTATGAGATCAACACAGGGCGAAAAAAGTGTGTCTGTCTGTGTGTGTGTATGTGTGTGTGTGAGTCTGTGTGTGTGTGTGTGTGTGTGTATGTGTGTGTGTGAGTCTGTGTGTGTGTGTGTGTGAGTGTGTGTACTCTGAATGTCTGTCCCCCCCCTATCAATTCGAACACGGTGAATGCGAATTGAACGAAATTTGGTACAAAGGTAGCACTAGCAAAGGACACCTCAGTGTCATGTTTTATATCGCCGCCATCTTGACGTAAACGTAATGGCGGCCACACAAATGTTCAAAGCTTAAATCAAATTACGACTAACCTAATCATCCAATCTCTACCAAATCTTGCAAAAACTTACCTTTATGGGGGGAGCATCCTTTGATCAAACCAATAGGCCATCAGCGTAATAGTTTGCGGATGGCGGCCATCTTTGTGTGAAAATCGATTCCCCCTATTAATTCGAACACGGTGCAACCGAATGGAACGAAATTTGGTACAGAGGTAGTACTAACAAAAGGCACCTCAGTGTCATGTTTTATATCGCCGCCATCTTGAAGTAAACGTAACGGCGGCCACGCAAATGTTCAAAGCTTAAATAAAATTACGATTACCCTAATCATCCGATCTCTACCAAATTTTTCAACAACATACCATTATGGGGGGAGCATCCTTTGACCAAACTAATAGGTCATCAGCGTAATAGTTTGCGGATGGCGGCCATCTTTGTGTGAAAATCGATTCCCCCTATTAATTCGAACACGGTGCAACCGAATGGAACGAAATTTGGTACAGAGGTAGTACTAACAAAAGGCACCTCAGTGTCATGTTTTATATCGCCGCCATCTTGACGGAAACGTAATGGCGGCCACGCAAATGTTCAAAGCTTAAATAAAATTACGATTAACCTAATCATCCGATCTCTACCAAAATTTGCAACAACATACCTTTATAGAGGAAGCATCCTTTGACCAAATGACTAGGTCATTAGCCTATTAGTTTGCGGATGGCGGCCATCTTTGTGTGAAAATCTATTCCCCCTATTAATTCAAACACGGTGAAACCGAATGGAACGAAATTTGGTACAGAGGTAGCACTAGCAAAGGGCATCTCAGTGTCATGTTTTATATCGCCGCCATATTGACAGAAACGTAATGGCGGCCACACAAATGTTCAAAGCTTAAGTTGAATTACAACTAACATAACCACCCGATCTCTACCAAACTTTGCAACAACATTCCTTTATGGAGGGAGCATCCTTTGACCAATCTAATAGGTTATTAGCCTAATAGTTTGCGGATGGGAGCCATCTTTATGTCAAAATTGATTCCCCCTATTAATTCGAACACGGTGGAACCGAATGAACGAAATTTGGTACAGAGGTAGCACTAGCAAAGGGCACCTCAGTGTCATGTTTTATATCGCCGCCATCTTGACAGAAACGTAATAGCGGCCACACAAATGTTCAAAGCTGAAGTTAAATTACGACTAACATAACCATCCGATCTCTACCTAACTTTGCAACAACATTCCTTTATGGAGGGAGCATCCTTTGATCAATCTAATAGGTTATTAGCCTAATAGTTTGCGGGTGGCGGCCATCTTTATGTCAAAATTGATTCCCCCTATTAATTCGAACACGGTGGAACCGAATGGAACGAAATTCGGTACAGAGGTAGCACTAGCAAAGGGCACCTCAGTGTCATGTTTTATATCGCCGCCGTCTTGACTGAAACGTAATGGCGGCCACACGAATGTTCAAAGCTTAAATCAAATTACGATTAACCTAATCATCCGATCTCTACCAAATTTAACAACTACATACCTTTATGGAGGGAGCATCCTTTGACCAATCTAATAGGTCACTCGCCTAATAGTTTGCGGATGGTGGCCATCTTTGTGTCAAAATCGATTCCCCCTATTAATTCAAACACGGTGAAACCGAATGGAACGAAATTTGGTACAGAGATAGCACTAGCAAAGGGCATCTCAGTGTCATGATTTATATCGCCGCCATATTGACAGAAACGTAATGGCGGCCACACAAATGTTTAAAGCTTAAATCAAATTACCACTAACATAACCATCCGATCTCTACCAAACTTTGAAACAACATACCTTTATGGAGGGAGCATCCTTTGACCAATCTAATAGGCCATTAGCCTAATAGTTTGCGGATGGCGGCCATCTTTGTGTGAAAATCGATTCCCCTTATCAATTCGAACACGGTGAAACCGAATGGAACGAAATTTGGTACAGAGGTAGCACTAGAAAAGGGCACCTCATTTTCATGTTTTATATCACCGCTATCTTGACGGAAACGTAATTGCGGCCACCCAAATGTTAAAGGCTAAAATTTAATTACGACCAACCTAATAATCTAGTCCCTACCAAATTTTGCAACACCATATCTTTATGTGGGAAACATATTCAGACCAAACTGCAAGAACATCAGCCCAATAGTTTGCAGATGGTGGCCAAGTATGTGTGCAAATCGATTCCCCCTAATCAATTCAAACACGGTGAAACCGAATTGAACGAAATTTGGGTACAGAGGTAGCACTAGCAAAGGGCACCTCATATTCATGTTTAATATCCCTATAGCACGTTGTATTTCAACAAGCTACTACAACCAACATTCAATCATACTCCTTGAAAAGGACAAAGAGTTATAACAATACCCATGCATTTAGGAGAAGGTAGGCTATATGTTCTTTACTGAACATCTTGTTTATTACTTTGTCGAGCAATGGCCTGAAAACGTGAATATTCCGATTTAAATGTGGAATTGCCATGGGAAGAGGCATGCAACGAACAACTCTATAGATGGTTGGAACCATAGCCTAAGCTGAATTTGAAATGCGGAAAACCCCATCCTGGTGTAAGAGACTTGGTGCTGTGTTTGAAGAAGGAGCAAAATTCAGACGAGAAAATTATGCGTGCAGGGTTGAATTTGCAAGCCACGAAAAGGAAAAGAAAATATGTTGCAATGGATGACAGAATCCAAAGAGCAACTTGACAGTTTGAAGAGACCGGTGATTTAACTGTGTTTTTAAGAAATGTTTCTTTTGCTGTACATATTGATTAGAGTATAAGGAGAAGAATAATTCAGTTAATAGATCAATTTGACGAAGCTACGTGCTGATTACTAAGTGACTGGTAAATAAGATTAAAAACAAGATGTTCAGTAAAGAACATATAGCCTACTTTCTCCTAAATGCATGGGTATTGTTATAACTCTTTGTCCTTTTCAAGGAATATGATTGAATGTTGGTTGTAGTAGCTTGTTGAAATACAACGTGCTATAGGATTATTAAACATGGATATGAGGTGCCCTTTGCTAGTGCTACCTCTGTACCAAATTTCGTTCAATTCGGTTTCACCGTGTTTGAATTGATAGGGGGAATTGATTTGCACACATACTTGGCCACCATCTGCAAACTATTGGGCCGATGTTCTTGCAGTTTGGTCAGAATATGTTTCCCACATAAAGATATGGTGTTGCAAAATTTGGTAGAGACTAGATTATTAGGTTGGTCGTAATTACATTTTAGCTTTTAACATTTGGGTGGCCGCGATTACGTTTCCGTCAAGATAGCGGTGATATAAAACATGACACTGAGGTGCCCTTTGCTAGTGCTACCTCTGTACCAAATTTCGTTCATTCGGTTCCACCGTGTTCGAATTAATAAGGGGAATCAATTTTGACATAAAGATGCCCGCCATCCGCAAACTATTAGGCTAATGACCTATTAGATTGGTCAAAGAATGCTCCCTCCATAAAGGTATGTTGTTGCAAAGTTTGGTAGAGATCGGATGGTTTTGTTAGTCGTAATTTAACTTAAGCTTTGAACATTTGTGTGGCCGCCATTACGTTTCTGTCAATATGGCGGCGATATAAAACATGACACTGAAATGCCCTTTGCTAGTGCTACCTCTGTACCAAATTTCTTTCCATTCGGTTTCACCGTGTTTGAATTAATAGGGGGAATATATTTTCACACAAAGATGGCCGCCATCCACAAACTATTAGGCAAATGACCTATTCATTTGGTCAAAGGATGCTTCCTCTATAAGGGTATGATGTTGCAAAATTTGGTAGAGATCGGATGATTAGGTTAATCGTAATTTGATTTAAGCTTTGAACATTTGTGTGGCCGCCATTACGTTTCCGTCAAGATGGCGGCGATATAAAACATGACACTGAGGTGCCTTTTGTTAGTGCTACCTCTGTACCAAATTTCGTTCCATTCGGTTGCACCGTTTTCGAATTAATAGGGGGAATCGTTTTTCAAACAAAGATGGCCGCCATCCGCACACTATTACGCTGATGACCTATTAGATTGGTCAAAGGATGCTCCCTCCATAAAGGTATGAAGTTTGCAAATTTGGTAGAGATCGGATGATTAGGTTAATCGTAATTTGATTTAAGCATTGAACATTCGTGTGGCCGCCATTACGTTTCAGTCTAGATGGCGGCGATATAAAACATGACACTGAGGTGCCCTTTGCTAGTGCTACCTCTGTACCAAATTTCGTTCCATTCGGTTCCACCGTGTTCGAATTAATATGGGGAATCAATTTTGACATAAAGATGGCCGCCATCCGCAAACTATTAGGCTAATAACCTATTAGATTGGTCAAAGGATGCTCCCTCCATAAAGGTATGTTGTTGCAAAGTTTGGTAGAGATCGGATGGTTATGTTAGTCGAAATTTAACTTAAGCTTTGAACATTTGTGTGGCCGCCATTACGTTTCTGTCAAGATGGCGGCGATATAAAACATGACACTGAGGTGCCTTTTGTTAGTACTACCTCTGTACCAAATTTCGTTCCATTCGGTTGCACCGTGTTCGAATTAATAGGGGGAATCGATTTTCACACAAAGATGGCCGCCATCCGCAAACTATTACGCTGATGACCTATTAGTTTGGTCAAAGGATGCTCCCCCCACCAAGGTATGTTGTTGCAAAATTTGGTAGAGATCGGATGATTAGGTTAGTCGTAATTTGATTTAAGCTTTGAACATTTGTGTGGCCAGCATTACGTTTCAGTCAGGATGGCGGCGATATAAAACATGACACTGAGGTGTCCTTTGATAGTGCTACCTTTGTACCAAATTTCGTTCAATTCGCATTCACCGTGTTCGAATTGATAGGGGGGGACAGACATTCAGAGTACACACACTCACACACACACAGACACACACACACACACACACACACACACAGACTCACACACACACATACACACACACACACAGACTCACACACACACATACACACACACAGACAGACACACTTTTTTCGCCCTGTGTTGATCTCATAAGTCTACTTTCATTTTTTGCAAAAATCGAAAATAGGCTAAAAACAGTTCAAAGATGAAGCGAAATGCTGATACTATTTTAAGAACTTTGTAAATATAACTCAAAACTGATTATTTTGACGAAGGCACATGCTGATACTGATACTGACAAGGCGAAAGCTGCTTATGAGAGCTACCGGTCCATGGCGTCCGCCCTCCTCTCTTAGAGGAGCCAATTCATTAAAGAGGGCACGCACTCCCGACTGGCGCTAACAATGTACCTTATTTGTTTCAGTAATAAATAAATTAATACAATTTTGCCGTAAAAAACTAAGCTGGAACTCACTCAGGTAGTGTTCGGAACTGATGGGACTCGCTCAGGCAGTGTAATTGGCAAATAGCTAATCCGCTGAAGAATTTGGAACTGGTGGGAATCGGAACTCATGGGAGGACACGCTGAGAATATGCCAATAAAATTTCAAACGTCTTTTTCTGAATGTGTCCGAGATTTTTTCCGATTGGTGGTTGGTTCCTTAGTTTAGGGGCTGCGAAAACGCGGTCATGTAGCCCTGTATACTTTGGGTGTGTGTAGAATCTGTCTGATAACCGGTGTTAATTATTGTGATGGCTGTATTAGTAGCTGCTACTTTTTCCGCCAAACGCCACCGTCAACGACTACTAGTTCAGAACCGCAGTCGGCTCCTGGCGATGAACGTTGGAACCTAAGAGCGTTGGTCTAATTTAACCTATAATTTAGCTTCGCACAGGTGTAACTAGTGGAAGGTTCTTTAACATGGCAAATATCTATGACATGGGACGGGCTTTACTTCCCCTCCGAAGGAAGGAATACTGAGGGATTTTTAACACTCTTAAAAAATCCGACGTCTTCGGCCGGATTTGAACCCGCATTCTTGAGCATAGAGGCTCAGCATGCTACCAACTACGGCACCGAAGCCGCCTCTCCGATTGTTGATAAAGCTCCTGAGATTTCCTTTTCATCCAAATTCCCTCCGTACAAACTGGGCCTTAAGTCTTCCTCAAGTTGTTATTATCGCTCCGATCCCATCAGGCAGTGACAGAACAGCAAGGATATAACCCGGATGTTTACCGAAGTGCATGGAACTGAAATGGAGCAAACTTCCGACATGAATGGCGAACAACTTTCCAGCATTCATCTCCAAGTTGGACGATACTATAATCTTACTACCAGAAACCTCTCCAGTCTACATTAAACTTTAGTTGCTGTCAGACAGACTGGGCTGTTCAGTACTGGTCTTGGTATATGCATTGCATAATAATGAAATAAATCCACAGCCCGCTTCCAGTCGACTGACCGGGTCAGGGAATGGAATGAATGAAGCCTCCATCTAACGGCGAGGATATGAACTGTGCCGGCTGCCAAAGCCTGTCGCACTCCCCTGGGGCAATGATTAAATGAATGACAGATGAAATGAAATGATAGGGGAGGGTGTTGCTGGAATGAAATTGTGACAGGGAAAACCGGAGTACCCGGAGAAAAACCTGTCTGCCTCCGCTTTGTCCAGCACAAATCTCACATGGAGCGACCGGGATTTGAACCACGGACCCAGTGGTGAGAGGCTGGCGTGCTGCCGCCTAAGTCACGGAGGCCCACTACTACTACTACTACTACTACTACTAATAATAATAATATTAATAATAATAATAACTATAAACTCACCAACAAAATTCTTAGATACATACAGCGGCTCAAGGTTACTACACCCTGGATGATGCAAGTCGAAATTGATCTAGTAAAAGCACAGGTCGACCCAGAAGACGTCATAGACAAAAGCGTCTTTCGACACAAAGTATACAAGTGGGAAGTGTTGTCAGCAGCACCTACAGCTCAAAGACCAAAGTGGACCGAAGAAAGGAAGAGGGCGTTTAGTGCACGAATGAAAGAGTACTGGAAAAACAGGAAGAACAAATAGTCCTGATTGTTTTGCGTGGTCTAATAGGCCTATAACATGTGAAATAAATACAGTGGAACTTGGCTAGTTCGAACTTCTATAATTCGAAATATTTTTTAATTCGAATTTTTCCCTTGGTCCCTAGCATTTTATATACAATCAATTGTCCCGAGTGCAGCCCAAGCAACAAACCACATAACAGAACTTAGGCGTTTTTCAAGTAGAAATGACGTAAGTGATTCTGTTTTCCGTTCCTTAAATTTGTTAGATTCTTTTGTGATGGCCGATAGACTTCATTGTGGAAAACAGGTAAAAATCTCAAACATTTTTGAAAAACAGTAGATTTCTCTAAGACTTAACTAGATTTCTGGATTACTACTGTCGTTAAATAGCTGAATAGTACATTTTGGTAAACGTAATACAATATATTTTCTCTACCCTTTTCAAAGAACTTTCTTAATTTTTGGATAATTCAAATTTTTCTACTGGTCTCTTGAGGTTCGAATTATCCAAGTTCCACTGTGCATAATAAATATAAAAATAATAATATTATAATTCATGAATCATCTTAAAACAGACCGAAGTTGAGGATAAGTCTCGTAAATGTGGCAAACATAGTTAAACCTTGGATCACATTTTCGACGGATGTTCAACCTTGGCACTGACTACACTGAGCGCCACAATACTGATACTATGATCATGCACGTGGAGATAGGACCAGATGACACCTCGCTTCCCTATTATAAGTACCAGCCAAAAGATGTTTCGGACAAGGAACCCATATATTATACTAGGACAGAGAAATCCACACTGATAAAACCATGCAAGCTATCCGACCTGATGTTCTCCTCCTTGATCGGAAGAAGGAAGTAGCTGTGATAATCAATATATCCGTACCTCTCAACCACAACCTTCAAACAGTCTATGCCAAATAGGTCAATAAATACACCGAATTGACCATTGAAGTAAACAAATGTGGAAGCAACAGCAGGTGTACATCCGGCCTCTCATTCTGATAAACTGGAATTGTACCTTCAAGGCTGGTGGACTAACTAAAGGCTCTCGGAATGGCTCACAAGCTGGGACAGATCCAAAAGTCGGTGGACACTTACCATGCAGTGCGACGATCCCTAAATGAAGAATGAACTCTGAAAATGCATGACATTAGTCCATATTTTAGTCATTTTTATCATTGTAACATGAGGATTATATGAATCTGTATATATTAGGCCAACTAGGGGCCACGTTTGAGAGTTCTGACATTAGTAGCCTACTTTCGATTTTTGCAAAAATGAAAGTAGACTTATGAGATCAACACAGGGCGAAAAAAGTGTGTCTGTCTGTGTGTGTGTATGTGTGTGTGTGAGTCTGTGTGTGTGTGTGTATGTGTGTGTGTGAGTATGTGTGTGTGTGTGTGTGTGTCTGTGTGTGTGTGTGTGTGTACTCTGAATGTCTGTCCCCCCCTATCAATTCGAACACGGTGAATGCGAATTGAACGAAATTTGGTACAAAGGTAGCACTAGCAAAGGACACCTCAGTGTCATGTTTTATATCGCCGCCATCTTTACTAAAACTGAATGGCGGCCACTCAAACGTTCAAAACGTAAAATCAAATAACGACTAACCAAATCATCCGATCTCTACCAAATTTGGTAACAACATACCTTCGTATAGGATGCGTCTTGTGACCAAACTACAAGGTCGTCTGCCATACCATTTCAGGATGGCGGCCGTGCGAATTATGCAAACTTTATAATCCATATCATGGGACCCACCAGTTCCGATTATCGAACCGAGAATCGTTTTAACTGTTCTAAAGGAAGAGGCACGTTCGAAATTAAAAGTTTATTTTGTAATACTATAGTGCAGACGTGATTTTAAAAAGCTGAGCTGATTCAGTAATAAGACAAGATGGTAGCGGATATCTTGTGCCTGACTTATATTTCACTAATTTGAGTATTGCATGCAATATAGCGTACTGATACAAAGAAAATAAACTTTGTATGAAATGCTTTATATATAAATAATATACTCCAGAGATGAAATCGTTTAGTATAAATCATTATTTGCTAACAAGTTCTATGTAAGTCATTTTATATAGAACGATATTCGTTGTCACAATTAGCTCAGTGGTAGAGCGTTAGCCTATCGCTCAAATGCCTATGGTTCAAACCCGATCAGAGCTAGGTTTTTTGCTTGAAATGTTATATGTTTATTGTTTTGTAATGACTCAGATGTTTTAAAATTAAGCGTTATATTGTGCATATTATGGTGTA
This sequence comes from Meconema thalassinum, assembly GCA_946902985.2. Taxonomy (NCBI): domain Eukaryota; kingdom Metazoa; phylum Arthropoda; class Insecta; order Orthoptera; family Tettigoniidae; genus Meconema; species Meconema thalassinum. Next base: position 155,149,856 of record OX336390.1, read on the forward strand.
AAATATATATTTAATTAAAACATAATTCGCCAGCAGATTTACTCGAGACATCTAGCTGCCAAAAAGGTAACTAGATTAACTTCCAGATTTTATTGAAAAGTTTCTTCTTCTGGCCGCTAGAATGCACTCGCTCTGTTAGGATTATATTGTTCGATATTTCACCACTAGATATCACGACTAGTCTACGTGGGGCTCCATTGATTACTACACCATTGGCATTCTATGCGCATCGAATTTGAAGAATGACAAGATGATACTACGATACATCTTTACTTTTTATTTTAAAGGGTTTGTAACAGCCTATTTTGCGTTACTTGAAAATGTTATTTGAATTCAATTAGGGTTGTGAAAGCCATGCACAACCAGACGTGTAAAGACATGCCTCAACTCAAAGTTGGATGTTGCCCACGGCAGGTCGTATATGTAATAATAATAATAATAATAATAATAATAATGTTATTGGTTTTACATCCCTTTTAACTACTGCTGCTTTTAGAGACACCGGGGTGCCGGAATTTTGGCCCGAAAGGGATCTTTAACGTGCCAGTAAATGTACTGACACGGCTCCCTCGCATTTGTGCACCCTCAAATGCCAGCTGACTGCGCCAGGATACGAACCTGCAACCTAGGGCCAAGCAAGCGAGAACGTTACCGCTGAGCCACGCAGCCAGTCCGGTCGATTATGTCTCCAGATTCTTAACAATCTTGATATACTTCCTATCTTTCTTTCTTTCTTCAATGATGGTAGCAGTTTTTATCTAGGTTGTGGCGTTTGGTAGAGGTAAATCGTTTCTAAGGTCTTCAACAAAGAATAGTTCTATTATACTCTTTGATAATAACAACGAGTTATAACTATACTCATACATTTAGGAGAAAGTAGGCTATATGTTCTTTACTGAACATCTTGTTTGTTGTCTTCACTTTGCCAATATCTCTTCATTCTCTCTCCCAATTCCTTCTTCTGTTCCTCCGTGTGAGATCTTCCTTTCCTCACTGACAATTCCCCTGTTTCCTGGAAACCTGTAAACTCCTTAACCAGTCGTCGAAATCGCTCTCTGTCCTTTATGTATTCTTATTTCACCCCCATCCGATCCAAGTCCAATCCCACTTCCCAAAACCATTTCGGCTCCGTCTTCCTCTTCCTGAAGAATTCAAAAAATCATTTTCGTCAATCTGGCACTGTTCACCCTTACCAAGTGTCCATAAAACTGTATTCTCCTTTTTCTCATTAGGGCAAAGACTCCTTCCGTCTTCAGGTATAGTTCTTTGTTAGGTTTGAGTCTCCTCTCTCCATCATTGATATTTGGGCCTAGGATTTTTCGGAGCATTTTCCTTTCTCTCTTCTGGATGTCTTTGAGGCCACCCTTCCCAAACATATCTAGTGTTCCTGCTGCATACAGACATTCAGGTCTGACAACAGTGTCTTAGTGTCGGAATTTAGCCCCAAAGGATAGACCCGTTTTGTTGTATGTATCCTTCGTAACTTGATAAGCCATTTCCATTCTTCTCACCCGTTCTTTGATGGCATCCTTTTCCGACCCATTGTCCTGCAAGTTTTCTCCCAAGTACTTAACACATTTAACTCGCTTTATCTTGGCTTCTCTCAGCTCCAAGTGGAGAGGAGCGTCTTTGATGTTGGTCATGAATATCTGTATATAATAATAATTATAATAATTTTAAAAAATAATAATAATAACGGTGGTGGGGATGATGGGGGTAACTTATATTTGTTTATTTAAAGGGGTGAATCATATAAGTCATCTGTCCCAAATGAAAAGGATAATAATGAATGGGACTGGCTGCGTGACTCAGCGTAACATTCTCAGTAGTGGTTTTGTAGTGGTTCTATATCCTCCTCCTCCTCACCCTCCTCCCAAGATGGCGGCCGTAGCTTAACTTAACCTAGCTTGGGAACCAAGAAGGCTAGAGACTTGAACGAGGTGTCAAATTATTTGGGCTGACGCCCCCTTTCCTCTACACAAATTATATCAACCCCAAAATGAAACCTACCCCTACTAGGGGGTGAAATTGTAATATTTTAGAAAATCTCGCTTTCCAAGTGTGACATGTGAGAGGCTGAATGCTAATATGAAATTAAACGTTGTTCCACATGAAAAACATGCCGAGTCCTGAATGCCGCTATGATTTAACATGTTTGTTATTCGTTTTTACGCATGCGCAATTCGATTTTTGTAAGTGGGCGGGCTTTTTAAAGATGGTGGCTGTAGTGTAACCTAACCTAACCCAACCCACGAGGGGTGATCAAAAAGTATTTCAAGCGGCGCTTGTCGATAGGCAAACCAATGATCAAAGAGGGGTATGTCAGACCTTGAGGCGATAATCCCTTTTGATTGATCCTTGTTGATTTGTCCCTTTGGACTGATCCCTGTTGACCAGCCCCTTTGGACGAGTCCTTTTTGAAGGGAGTCATTTTTGACGGATCCTTTTTGACAAGTTCTTTTTGACGGGTCCTTGTTGTCGGGTCCCTTTTGACGGGTCCCTTTGGACTGATCCCTATGGACTGGCCCATGAATTTATCCAAATTTTGTCAAAGGGCCTAACTACATTTGTGTGTGTAAAGCAGTGTGTTGAACTGACGTTGTTCGCCAGCCCTCACTACTACAATCTGATAACGATATGAAAGGAAAGTGACGAAATACATGTGAACACGTGCGAGATGACATTATCACTGGCCCCCTTGTGAAAACCACATGTAACCTAACAAGTCACATTCTGTTTGGGTTTGTACGTGAGAAAATGCATGTTCATGTGTAATATGACTTAACACACAGGTGTTCACCTGTGCACCTGCACGATGAGAGCTAACAAGTCACATTCTGTTTGGTTCGTACGTAGCGTTAGGGCCAATGCACACACCCTAGTACACGAGGCACATACAATTTGAGGACAGGTCAAGGGATCTAACTGCGAAACTTGGTGAATGGATGTGTTCTAACGAGTCATTTGTAGTTGAAAGATAATAATACATGTTCTCAAGACGTTAAAACTGAAGAGATTGTACGTGCAGTAAGACGTCTTGTTCCTTCCGGTGTCATGTTGCTGACATGGTAGAGAAAGCACAGTTCTGTTGCTATGACTAACGCTGCAGTAATTTGAAACCGCAGGTATTCATCAAGACAATGGGTGATGAGCATGCAAAGTCAGCAGTCATTGGATATTACACAGGTGTTCCTTTTGCACTTTGGACTCTCAGCTGTACTGGGAAAGGAATTGCAATGATCTGCAAAAAACTGCTGACACGAGCGATGAGAGTTTATATAAGAGAGGTGTCATATATTTCTCTACTGTCGGTTTTTATTACTCGCTTTAAGTGAACAGTGCTCTATTACTGCTCAAGAGTTTAAAAAGCCTTTTTGGTAGAAAATCATTAAATTATTTTGCAAGGTAAGTACTTATTATTAATGGATTGTAGTCTTTTATTACTAATTGATGTTGAAGTTATTGATTGGAATGTATTTATTGATTGATTGATTGATTGATTTGTTTACAGATAATTGGGTACCTTTAGATCAACAGATTCCTACAATCTGTTCAGTCAGTGACAGCAGTTGATAAGTTATTAAAGGAAAGTACCCCCTCTAATAACTTTTATACAGCTAGAGGGATATTTTCCAATGTTCACCACTAGAGACAATGGTATCTGCTAACTATAGTTGGAACTACTTGACAATAGTGTAAAGCTAAATTTGTAGGTTGCGTAAAGCTAAATTTGTAGGTTAGATTTGATTAACGCTTTATCAAGTTCCATTGTTCACTGCAAGGTGTCACTAACAGTGATATATGTTGGTAGTCAAAAGTTGGAACAACTTAAAATTAGACTTAGTTTGAGTTCACAAACGATTAAATTAAATACCCTGCTATAATCATTAACTGTAATTTTCATATAATAATTAAACTATTTATATTTTACTTTGTTTTATATTTTATTAACATTGATGATTTCTTTCTTTTATAGGTAATTTGAAAAGTGACCATTAGGATCAAGGGTGGTGAATGTAATAAAAAGATTTTCAAGACCTGACAACCTTCAACGGCACGCAAGTGGCTAAACATAACATTAAAATGTTTGCGTGCTTTAACACCATTTACAAAAAACTTAAAATGAAAAAATCATGTGTCGCAAATATGAACTTTTGACATACCGTATACAAAATAAAAATAAAATGTGTAAACAGCAAATTGGAAAATCCATGCTTTTATATCATGAAATTTCGAAAACTTCAAACTGACATTTAAAAAATGCAAAGGAAAATTGACAAATTGCAATGTGTGAAATGTAAAAATGAACAAATGGCTATCATTATTTTAAAGGAAGTGGTTTATTCAATGTATACTGGAAAAAGTTTTGGAAACACTCAAGTCCACAAGACTAATTAAATTAGTAACTACCAGGTTGGCCGAGTGGTTAAGGTGTTTGACTTAAGATCAAATTCCCTGTACAAGGAAGCAAGCGTTCGAATCCCTTATCTGACATAACTATTTCCTTAACATGGCTTGGCCACACTGTATTATTATTATGATACTCGGTTAACAAACCATACATGTAGTGCATTGTTTAAGACCACTCTTTCTGAACATAGTCAGAGACTGTTGATGGTTAACAATTGCATTAATAATGGGGACATAAGGATAGCAATTAAGAAAAACATACAATACCCATACACTATTTTTATTTATTTAATGTAAGTACTTGTACACTAGTTATATAGAAAATACAACTTTCTTTTGTCTATTACTATCTAGTCCTTTTCAATCCACTTGCATATCAAGGGCAGATGACTTTGTAGTTCAGCCCCTTAAAACAATAACAACACTACCTCTTGCATAGTCTGTGATGTTGATGACTCTTGAGACGTGGGAGATGGATTAAACATAACTTTTACAACAGGGGTTAAATGTTGTTCAATAAACAATGCACTATTTTGAGTAGCAACATCTTTCTCTTGCACTAACTTTTTAGCATTCTGATGATTTTTTGTCAACACTAGTGTTTTGTCTGGAGCACTACATTGATGATCACTCACACTTATAACCACACCATTTCTACTTTTCATGTCGCCTCGACATCGTGTTGACCTCTGTTTTGAGCATCGCCAGAATATTATTCCTTTTACATTTTGTCGTCCATAGTTATAGGAATAGCCTTTATAGAGTACACGTTGATTACCGCGGTTAGTTGTAGTAAGTTCCATAGTAGCAACTAACCTGTTAGTATGATTTGCACACTACAAAGGTTATAACTGTTCTGGTAATAGAATTATTTAGCGTTGGCTTTTATATTTAATATGTACAGTTTGAAGTTACAGCAAAAGTGATAGCAAAGCGGTAGAAAATATTACATGTATTGTTAAGAAATAGTTTAAGCGGTAATTTGTATCCATTACATAATAATTTTCGCATGACGAAGCTCATTTTTCTATATTCAACAGTTCTTCCTCATATTTAGTATGACCAGCCTGTTTACAGGCATGCAAGTGCTGAAGCCGCTGGATTAGCTTACTGGGATTGTTCCAATAAATAAATTTAACAAATGACTTTTAAGGGGTAAACAGAGCATTACCATTATCTTTATCATCATCATCATCAGCAGCAGCAGCAGCAGCAGCATCTTTATCACTATTATTATAATCACCGTCATTGCGATCAACATTATCCTCAACATCACTAAAACTATTCAATTCCTTTTGTTTCTTTTCCACAGAGGCCTCTCCCATAGTCTGTGTTGACTTTGATAGTGTTGAGGGTTTCTTAGACGTTGACAACTATCCTAACATGACTTTTTGTGGACATGATAAGTACTTTTGAACACACACTGCACTATCTTGAGTAGCAATATAGTTTTCTTGAACTTGCATTTTAGCATTTTCATGATTTTTTGTAAACAGCAATGTTGTTTTGTTTGGAGCACTACATTGATTAACGCTCACACTTAAAACCTTTCCATTTTTACTTTTTAGATTGCCTCGACATTTTGTTGACCTCTCTTTCGAGCATCGACAGAATATTATTCCATTCAAATTCTGACGATTATAGTTATACGAATAGCCTTGATAGAGTGCACGTTGCTTACCTTTGTTGGTTGTAGTAAGTTCCATAGTAGTAACTGACCTGTCAGTATGATGTTCACACTACAAAGGTTACAGCTGTTCTGGTGATAGAGTGACTTACCATAAGCTTATATATTGGCTTATGTTTGGCTTTTATGTTGGCTTATGTATTGGCATTTGTGTTGGCTTTTGTATTGGCTTGCATATTGGCTTTTGTGTTGGCTTACATATCGGCTTTTGTGTTGGCTTATTTGACAAGTTATTTTTCTACAGATGCATGTAGTAAGAAAGTATGTTGATATATACAGCTTACGACGTATCAAAGGAGATTATGACTCGCAAAATAAACGATGGCTTGTGTCTTGGCTTTTATGTTGGCTTATGTATTGGCTTTTGTGTTTGCTTTTGCGTAGGCTTTTGTATTGGCTTTTGCATTGGCTTTTGTGTTGGCTTATATCGGCTTTTTGTGTGTTGGCTTATTTGACAAGTTATTTTTGTCAATGTATTTAGTGGAATTTTTCGACGTTTTGAAAAGTATCTCAAAGAAAGGAAATATTTAAAGACTTAACCTCAGCACACCTAACATAACCTAACTTTGCCTAACTTAACCTTGTCACGTGACATGTTCTACAAGTTTAGACTTGCTTTAGGACTGGCTAAGACGTCCCACTAAGCTCACCTAACCATAGACTCATGGCAAGAGAGCGATGAACCTATGCAAGAACATCAGCGCTGGTCACCCGCTTCCCCAACCTGTGAAGAATGGAGGCGGGAAATATACCTTGTCATTCAAGCTATCCCTCACTCGTGCCTCTGAGTGATGAAAAAGCAAGTTACGATACGTGTGGTCTGTATGGTGTCAATGGTGCTTTGGTGAGCAGCTCACCGTCAAAAACGTCTAGTTTAGAGACATTGGGACATCATCGGTGCTATGGACGTTACAAACACAAAGACTGTACTGTTGTATGAGTAGGTATCGTCCCTATCCCAGAATGACTAAAGCTTGTAAGACATGTTATGATAATAAAATGATGTAATAAAAGAAATATTTTGTGGTTGTTAATATTATTTCTCATGTCCCCTGTCCTTCCCTAACCTCAACAGTGACTAGTCAGTTATTTTTTTATTTTTTACTAGAATGGAATGTAAGTAAATGTAATGGGTACACCTTAGTGGACGATCGTCAGTCTCTGGTCAGTTGGACATAGTCCAGACAAGAGTGAACATGTTGCGCACACTGATTGTGGATTGTCAAGGGTTCAACATTGGAGATAACAAATTTATATTTGAAGAAGTGGCCATCATTGATTGTTCCACTTTTTGGATATCGCAAGCTACCCATTTAGTGTTTAAACCACCCTATGTGTTTGATTTGTTGTGTGAAAAAGACCGTAAACAAACCCACTTGATTGAAACTCATATGCAACTAGAGTGGAATCAAGGAACCATTTCATATAAGCACCTGGACATGGTCATGAAAGCCCACTTGTCCTCCACCCATGTGGTATTTGTGAAAGGTAGTGAAAAACGTCAATGGCTACAACCATTTTAACGTCTTACTGTCAATGAATCGATTTAATGAACTTGGGCTGTCCCTCGCTGCAAACACTCATGGACCGCTGCCCCTGTGACAATATAACCCATAAAGCCTTGGCATAGGTGTGGCAATTGTTTCATTGACTAACCAGCAATGCCTGCTGGGAGTTGTTAAATAAAATTAAAACTCTAGGTTTACCTGTGAATGACACCAGTGAGATTTCTACAAGCGATGTGTAAACATCAACGTGATACCATGGAGAAAGGGGATGCTACCGATAAAGCAATTGGCAAATTCCTTGTGTGTAAAAAGAAACTAGACAGTTTTACCAAAGAAGAATTATTGGCTCTTCCAAAATCGTTCATTTATTAAGTGACAGCAAATGCAGTGTAAGAAATCTGGCAACATGTACCAAAATCATGGACTCAAGACCCTGTGTTAAGTGAATTGCAACCATGTACGGATTATTATCACCATAAACAAGTGGCTATGGCAAAAATTCCATATATGCGACAGTGTGCTACTTGCCAGCTGGTCAAACTGTATCCCGGTCATAAAAGTTCGCGTAAAGACTTTGTTTCTTCATTCCACGGGTGTGATGGAGAAAAAAGGCTGCAGCAACAAACATCTTCCACAGAGGATGAGGAAGATCAAACCTTTTTACCATCGATGGAAAAGGATATGCCAGACCTGTACTGGCAATGGCGTCATTGACAAAGTAATTCAATACTGGTCTTTCGAAATCTACCTACCTGGTTATTATTTGTGTGGTCCTGGAACTTGTCTTGAAGAACCTTCGCAGCGTGGTGATATTCTATTAATCCTTTGGATCAAGCATGTGATCATGCTTATCACCACAGTCATCCTGCATTAAGAAGTGTAGCGTATGAGTTATCGTTGAAAAGCTAAACAACGTTTAACATCCTGTGATGTCTCAGTGGGAGAGAGGTTGGCTGCCCTCATTGTGATTAGTGCTATAAAAGGAAAGTTAATGATGAGTGGGCATGAACATTGAAAAGGAATGAGGAATTGGTATTTCTTTGTATTCTATTTTGTAAAGCCCTATTTGTTGTAATTTTAAAATGGTGATAGCCATTTCTTCATTTTCATTTTTTCACACATGAATATTTACAATTTCCACTTTACTTTTTTTTACATTCCCCTTGTTTAGTTCACACTTTCTGTACATTTTTTGTTGTGAAATAAAAATAAGGTTCACCAAACCACTATATCTTTTAATTTAAAAAATGGTGATAGCCATTTCATTTTTTCACACATGGATATTTACAATTTCTACTTTTCATTTTTCACATTCCAGTTGTTTAGTTTACACATTCTGTACATGTTCGTTTTTGTTGTGAAATAAAAACAAGGATTACCAGATCACAATGTCTTTTAATTTTAAAATGGTGATAGCCATTTCACTTTTTCACACATGGATATTTACAATTTCCACTTTACATTTTTTACATTCCCCTTGTTTAGTTCAAACATTCTGTACATTTTTAAAAATCTTTTTCGTAATATAAAAAGCAAATATTTTACACTAAAATGTATTACTTATCTTATTTTTACTAAACTACAGTAGCCTAACATTATAAATTCTACTTACAGTTTTTACAAAAAATATTACAAATAAAACAAACTAAAAATATTACAATATAGTGATCATTAGACTTAAGTAAAGTAATAGTCGTCAATGCGACTGTTTCCCCAAGCAAGAGTATCAAATGTGTTGGGTATAATGAATCGTTTGTTGTCTTCATTACTTAACACGCCGTTGGTCGAGCCTCCCGGACGGACGCGGATGGTCGAGGGTGAGCGCGACGCTCACCCATCGTACATGATCAAGTTTTCTTACTTTTTTTAATTGGTTTATTACTTTATTATTTGTTTTTGTTCTTTCTTAATAATATCCAACGATTAAATAAATGTTTTAAAGTAAAATATGAAAGAAATCTGTCCATTTATTGATATATACAATAATACTATACTACTGTAAACTGCGGACAGACATTTTAGACTTAATAATGTTGTGTTATTATGTTTGCAAATGATTTATTATACGGTACAACAAACTTCAATAAATATTGCCATTTATCCAAACTGAAAACTGACGGATCAAACACATCCGAAGTTTTTCAATCCCAGTTTTCCAAGAACCAGCATCGTTATTCAGAATCGCTATTTTCTGCGGCTACTCCATTATTGCCATTTCACTGTTGACATATTGTTACTGTGTGCTCTCCACAGATTGGTAGTGCATATTTTGCACATCTGATCGTTGAATAACTATTTTTCTTCTTTGGACAAAACCCACATTTTTTCCTTTTCACTATTCCTCACACGCCGCGGTGGTGGAGGTGTCCCATTTTCAATTCCAAGAACATTTTTAATTCTAAGTCACAGATCGTTTTTCAGACCGCTGCATGAGGCTCTAGTGGTCATGTGTGTCTTTATGAGATCTAAACCCAGCATTTTCAGGAACTTTCTTCTTGAGAGCTTTTCTCCAGTATTGCAATTTAGAATAATTTGGGAATTTATGCCACCAATGTCAAGAAGAGAGAATAATATTCTAAGAGGCCACCGAAAAGAGTTCTTGCATCTGAGTACTCCGTCTTCATGCGATCAACAACATCCAATCCCCCTTTGGTAAGGTTATAGAAAGTCACAACAACAGGTTTTGATAGGTCTCCAGAAGCTTCATCAATCTCATCAGAATCATGCATCGTCGATAAGAGGATAACATTTCGATATTTCTTCGGAAGATACGACACGATCATTACGATTTCCCCGAACGTAAATAGACTACTGAATGGAGGCCTTGGTCTAGTGTTTACAGTTTCTAAACCGTTTGTTCTTTTTCAATGTCGCTACGACTGTCAAATTGTTTTGAGTAGCCAACTCGTTTGCAATGGGCACGGAAGAGAACCAATTGTCCATTGTCACGTTCCGACCAGAGCCCTGAATTGGTAATGTCATCCTCTTCACAACAGCACTTGGTCTGCTATCTAAATGAAATGGTCCCTCCGGTTGATTTCCACAATAAATTTCCATATTGTGAGTATAAAACATTCTCGCATCTACTACAGCAAACATCTTCAAACCGTACTTTGCCGGGTTTTTTGGCATGTATTGCCGGAAAGAACACCTTACTCGAAAATACTCTAACATTTCGGCCAATGTCACATATTCGCCTACACTATAATTATCCAAACATCTCTGCACAAATCCATCAAATACGTTCCTTATCGGTGCCAGTTTATCAAGTGATTTCCTCTCCTGTCTGGTGGTGACATCATCAAAGCGAAGAGCCCTAAGCAATAAATAAAAGCGTCTGTAACTCATCACCAAACGAAATATTTCAGGTGCAGTTGCATCATCTGCCCACAAATCTCAAATATGTACGTGGGAAAATTTCATCACTCCAGCCAGATAAAGCACTCCAATGAGGGCTTTAATTTCTTCTAGGTTTATATCTACCATGTCTGATTCACGCCTGTACTTTGATCTAATTTTTCTCAGACGTACATTTGTATGGTGGGTTATTTCTTCAAGTACTGACACAGGAAAGAACAGGTTCCATGCCTCAGTAATTGTCTTTGAATTCCTAGCCTCTCCTGTTACTCCTGGAAGGGGAATGACAATGTTTCTCCTGGGTCTGCGTCTGCGTTGATTTGGTGCGTGAATACTCCATTGTGTTGTCTTGTCACTGCCAATATAATAAGGCCCTGGATTCACGGCACTGTCTTCCTTTCCTCCTTCTTCAGCTGATTGTTCACTTTCATTGTTGTGTTCACTATTTCCAACCTCACGAACGTCAGAATCATCTGAAGAACTGTTATCGTCCTGAAACACATTGCTTTCATGGTCCGAGTCCTCTTCAAGCAAATTAGCTATATGATTTTCGTCAGTCATAATGCAACAAAATGATACAAAACATAAATAAAAGTTAAAGTAGGTAATTAATTGAAGAATTTGACCAACTGTACACGAAATACACAAATTGAGAATCTAGCAAAATCGGTAAAAATGTACAACACGGATGGTCGAGGGTGAGCGCTCTGCTCACTGGCACGTAGTACTGTACAGTTTGGTTGCAATAAACTCACTAATGGAGGCGCACATGCGCCCTGACCTATCTCCCCCACTCCTGACATTCCAACGAAAAGCTACTCATAGTTACAGACCATTCTCAGCGATTTCCGACCTATTACAACAAACATATTTTAGAAGTGAGCGCCGTGCTCACCCCGCGACAAACGGTGGGTTAAAGCAACTTTGTTCAGCAAATTGGTATGTAGCTGATGATTTTTACTTTTAAATACACACATTTTCTTATATAATACAGGTGGGTTACTAACTACACTTTTTTTATAATCACTTATATCTAACTCTTTACTAACAATATTCTTTTTCACTCCTTTTAATTTTTTTACTACTACATCATCAATTGTCATATAGCTGTATGATTTAGGTTTTGTGCCTACAAAGGTGTATATAACAACACCAGCACATTCATCCTTAAATTTCCCAAGAACCTTTTTGTTTACTAGAGGTAAATGGTAAATATTATCCTCGGGATAGTCACTTGTATCAAACCTATTTAGCTCAGCTTTGATATCCTCATAAAAATCATTAGTTTTAAACTCATAAATAAAAGAATCTGTGTCTGTGTAGAGTAATTTAGCATTATCATGATAGTTTTTCTTTACATAATCATAGTGACATTCATACATAAGTGTTTTTGACAATTCTAGAATGGTGTAACCCACATATATGGGTTTGTTGTAAGTTACATTAAGACGATTCATTTGTATTACAACTAAATCCTCATGAATAATTGAACAGCTATGAAAGTAGGGCTTGCTTATTAAGTTGCTAGAACCATATCTTTTACCATCATTCTCCCACTTTGTTATCAGTTTTACATCAACTCGCTTATCAACATTCTCCATAATCTTTCCAAAACACTATTATTCATGAGTTTATAAAAATCTTTTTCAAACGCGTTTGTTGACTGTGTTCTTAAATTATTGTTTAGATCAATATATGGTTTGAGCCATGCTGACTGATGAAATTGTAATACGCGATGAATTTTAGTTAATTTCAATCCAGGCTGTAGACACTGTTTCAAGTTTTGATAAAGTATTACATATTTGCATTTATCATTCAAATTAACAATTAACATTTTCGTTCGTGATATGATGTACGGGGATTTCATATTCTCAGGACAAAATGGTAAATCATTATGTTCATCGTGTAGCTCTTTAGGGTACTCAAGATTTACCTCTAAAATATATCCCTTATCATCGTCATCATTTAGAGCGTAAACATGTAAGACATCAATTTCAGGTTGTGTCAGCCAGCGAAAATCTTTCAGTGGTAAATATTGACTCATAGCCCAACCGTATCGGTTATTTGCATCAAGGTAGACAATATACTTTGACTCTTCACAAGGGTTGTAGCTAGGCATGTAATTATTATTTGCTTTAGAATATCGCCCACTACATTGACTTAATCCACCTCGAATTGATGATTTTATAAAATTAATAATGTCTATATCAGTCATCAATTCTCAATTTAATTTTTTTTCAACATTGAAATTAAACTTAACCCAGATGCAGTAAAATACAGACAAGGATCAAGGTCGTATGTTTTGATACAAACATTCCGGAAATTTTCAAAAACATCTGCTAATAATAACACATCTGTCTTTAAATATATGTCTGAAAATTCACCTAAAGTTTGAATGTCAAACTGTGTCCATACACGTTGTGCATGTAAATATTCCTGATCACTGATATGACTTGTGTTTAATGAACTGTAAAATGCATCTTTTGGTGGTAAAGAACACTCTTCAAGACGTTCCACACAGTTAATATATTCATAAGGGAATATACCTTTTTGACGAATCAAATTAAAATCATCTTTTTTAGGAAAGACACGTTGAATTTTATGAAACTGATCTGATTTTAAATTACTAGCAAGCTTATCAAGACTATTTGGCATAAAGCGGAATGAATCCAAAAATCTCAGTTTTATAGTTTTCATATTGTCGGTTTTGATGTACTTTGTAAACGATATATATTGCTCCTTATTATTTGCAATCACATCAATTTTCACATCTGAAGCTCCAAATTCTTTTACAATAAAGTGGTTATCGTATTTGCTACCGCTATGTAGAATGACTGTAATGAATTTAGTTACTCTATACTTTAAATTACATTCTTGGTGAGCAGCAACACGATATTTCCCTGTTAAATGGTCATGATCGCGAACCCTATCTGTATATAAACATTCACTACATATAAAACAATTAGTTTCAGTTTCAAAGCACGTTTGCTGTGATGATGTTAATGGTTCCATTGGGATGATCGTATTTAAAATAGAGGATATACGGATTGCATATTTTTCTAGTCTTTCCATAAAACTTTAGGTGCATCAGGTCCTCTATAGAGCTCAAACTTATTTAACGAGTCATCGTAACTACATTTAATATAATATGCAAAGCTAAAAGGTTCATGAATGTGAGTAGTGTTGGTAAAAGGTTTGGTTGGATTCGATGAACTCGTTAAATGGTTTTAGCAAAGCCTCAAAGTCAGCATATATAACAAAAGGTACTCGAAGCTGTTTCTCAAGTTCATTAAATTTCAGAATGTAATTTTTAGGAGTAGGTAATAGTACAGACATGATTACATTCCCATTTTTGATGTTGAGTTAGGGTTGGTCCTCCTTCTTAAAATATAGCAAACAGCCATCACACAACCACTTCTTACCTTCGTATTTTGATAGTTGACTACCGACAAGTCTACTAAAATGTTTAATCCAACAATAGTGGGCATTTTCACCTTCGGTTATGTATAGTAAATTTACATGAGCATCCTTTTTTCCTGGGTATAATATAGAGGACCTATTATACTCTTATTTTCAATTCCATAAACATTAATACTTACATTGTTCAGCTCTTCAAAACGTTGAATGTCTTTTATCGCCATAGGAAATTCTATTTCTTTTAAATCTAACACTGAAAAATAGTGAGGATAAGATGATGATCTATCCATATTATCCTCTGCTGGATGGAGAGCTGAAGTTACAGCCCACGAAAAACATGCGTCATCAGTATTCAAAACGTTCACAACAGCTTACTTTCGTTTGATCCATCCTGGCAAATCAATCTATGATGATGCTCGAAGGGGATTATATTTATTCATGTTGGTTTCTAGATAAAGTACTTCAACCAACGCCCAGGCTGACTCTCTTTCCTGGAACTCATCACTCTTCACAATGATAGCACTTGAAATATCTTGGTACATATCACTAATATTAGTTGATTCACTAACAATCACATTTTTTGTATTAAAAGATTTGATATCTGTAATTTCACGTTCACTCCTAGTTTTTATATAACCCAATGAGTTCAAAATTCATTTTAAATGTTTTATGCTCTACTAAAACATTATCTATCAAGTCAAGCACACTGGGTTGAACATTTAAAAAAAATACTTTGAGTAATTTCTTCACTATGAAGTCGGTAACTAGCAATCAACTTTTAAATGCACTACGAATTTGTTGAATATTCGCAGAATTTATTTCATGGCAAGCGTTATTTTAATGATGAATACTGCGTAAATGTCCTTGAATCATTTGACAAGATACATCAATATTACATACATCACAATGCGTTATCGAAGGTTCACCATTCTTCTTTCTTTTTGTTGCACAACTATTTTCACAATCATGAGAACGTTTACGCTTTTGGGCATCACATTCGTTTAAAGGTTTCGTGCTAATCGATGATTTTACAGATTTCATTTCCTGTTGTTCTCCATGCACTTCAACCGTATGGGATTGATATCGCTTTACACCTGATAAACCAAGATCACAAACTGATCATGAAAAAGGTGCTGAACTGACATGCTTTAAATTTACATGTCGTATAAGTTTATCCCGTCGGTTAAATGTCATAGCACAATGACTGCACACAAACAGTTTAATGTTATGCTAAGCATTTGCGTGCCGTTGATGGTTGTCAGATCTTGAGAACTGTTTCTTACAGTCACCACACTTGAACATAATGATTATCAAATCACTTTCCAAATTACTTATAAAAGAAAGCAATCATAAATGTTAATAAAAGATAAAACAAAGTAAAATATAAATGTTAATCATACTAATATATAAAAACTAGCAGAAGTACCCGTTCTTCGAACGGTGTTCGGTGTTAACACCAGACATTATAATAATAATAATAATAATGTTATTGGTGTTACGTCCCTTTTAAGTTCTGTTGCTTTTAGAGACGCACCAGACATTATCAATTGAGCTACTGTTGCAATGGTTAGCGGCTTGTAATTCCTTCATAAATTTTTCAAAACGAAGTTAGTTTTCTGGGAATATCACACACACTGTTAATTTAAGGGCCTTATATTGTGGTTTTCGGAGTCCCTTTATAGACTCGCAAATTTTGTGTCTCACATTGAGAAGTGCAACATATGCTTTGGTCGTCCTTCTAGGATAATTTTTATATTTCGCCTATTTTAGCATGTATTTTGAGACGTTTTTCCCGATATCCACCCTTCTACTGTATGAAATGTACGGTGAAGAGTTTTATAAATGACTGGTGTATTGACTCATGTTTACCATACCTAATTTTACGATGCACCAAGCATCCAAACATGAATTATAGGCATACATAAGGATACACAGAAAGACAGACAGACAGACAATACTATTGTCTACAACATATCACCCAGAATTCCAAATATGGGTATATCTACCACACAGTATCAAAGAAAATCATCCTTACGATGAACCCGTATGTCGACAAAAAAAAAAGATTAGTTAAAATGTGCTCTCAAACTAAATTCACCTAACGTGTACTTCCTGACATGAAATAGAATTGAAAGCCTTGTAGATGAAACGCAATACACGTCACATAAAAACAGACCCTCTACGTTGTGTTGGGTCCCCATACACAGGAAGACCTCTATGATAAATTATAAAAGCTTGTGGTGCATGATAATTCAGGTTCTTTAGTCTCAAATGGCCCAAATTCCTAAAAGCCGCAAAAAAATGCTGATTCAATTCAGGAATTTTTGAAAATAATGTTCTTGTTTGGAGATATAATAGACCTTCTGTACTATATTTTGCAGTGAAAATTGCATGAAAAAATCCTAGGTTACCCCTTGACCCCCTTAATTGCATTGATGAACTATACAGTGTACGTTGGTTCCGTGATAACCTTATATTTGCAAACTTTCACAGAAATGTAATAAATGTAATAAATGTAATAAATTGCTTCTTACTGAAATAGATGGAAAGTTGTATGCCACCCCTTGAGATAATGTTCTCATGGTTACCGATTTGCATTCCTTCATTAGTTTGTTAAATTAAATTTAATTAGTTTTCTGGGAATGTTTCAGAAACTGTTGGTTTTAGAGCCTTATAATGTAGTTTTCGAGGACCCTCGAGTTTTATTTCTGGCACTGAGGGGCTTTGTCTCGTCGTTGTTCGCCATAATATAATATTAATAATAATAATATAATATAGGGATAGGAATATAATAGACCTGCCATACCACACCCGCAGATGTAAATCGCGTGAAAAAATTCTAGACTACCCCTTGACCCCCTTAAGCGCATTTTACGTATTGATGAAATTTACAGCTTAATTTGGTTCCATAATAACCATATAACCGTTTGCAAACTTTCACACTAATGTAATTAATGCAATTGTATTGCGTCTTACAGCAATAGATGGACCTCGGAGAATCTGTTGCCATGGTTATCGGCTTGCATTCGTTCATTAGTTTATTAAATTAAATTAGTTTTCTGGGAATATCTCAAAAACGGTTGGACGTAGGACCTTAAAATGTGCTTTTAGGGCCCCCAAGTTTTGTCTCTCACATTGAGGGGCTGAAAATGAGCTTTGTCTCGTCCTTCTACTCCTATTTCAGCATGAATTTTAAGGGGTTAGGCCCTCTTTTATGAGATGTACGGAGAAGGGTTACATCAATGATCAGTGTCGTGTCTCTGATGGATATCTATACCAAATTTTACGTTGATACACCCAGACGTTCTCGAGTTATAAGGGAACAAAGTTGTCCACAGACAATCAAACAAACAGACAGACAGACCAAAACATTATTTACGCGCGCATCTATCATAAAACAGTCTGAAACGTGTAAATAACTCAAATTTCCGTAGACATTCAGAAAGAAAAACAAATTTTCTTTTTTATATATGTAGAGATATACTGCACCGCTAGGTGTTGACCGTGTTCTATTGCACAAATTTAGGCTTTACTCGCTAACCGTCGGAGATACACGAAAAGTGATAAGATCCTTTTGGATAGAAAATTAAATGCTAAAGCTCGTGTATACCATCAAAAGTTTTCTGTTTCTTAGCGTTCTCTTTTTATTTGAAATGGAAATATGAAATTTTGAAACCAAAGGGTGTAGTGACGTCACAAAAGTAGTTTTTACTCGCTAACCGTTGAAGATACACGAAAAGTGATAAGGACCTTTCGGATAGGAAATTAAATTTCAAAGCTCGTAGTGCCATCAAAAGGTCGCTATATCTTAGCGTTCTCTTTTTATTTGAAATGGAAATATGAAAATAGTCGCCATTTTTCAATAGTGCAAAATATCGTAATCAAAAGTATCCTATATGTAAACCTGGTAAATCAGCTACATCCATGCAAAATTTAATTTAAATCGGACCAGTGGTTCTTGCGTTATTGAGTAACAGACAGACAGACAGAAAGACACACACCATCTCATTTTTAGCCTATTTTCAATTTTGAAAAAATAGGCTTATGAGATCACCTTTTGTCCGTGTGTGTGTGCGTGTGTGTGTGTGTGTGTGTGTGCGTGTGTGTGTCCCCCCCTAATAAAATCGAAACGGCTGGAGCGATTTCAATGAAACTCGGGAAGTTCGTAGCACTATTCCCGGCGACCTCGACCGTGCCCTTCAAATTTTGTTACGTCTCTCCAATCCAACATGGCGGCTGTGCGAAATATTTCACTAGCAGTCAATATCTCCGAAACTATTACAGATATCGCCCTGAAATTGTGTACGGTGATAAAGGGCACTACTAGAAGTTCACCTATGAGACTTTCAAAAACCTGGTGACTACAAAACCAACATGGCGGCCAAGCGAAGTTGAGATATTTAAATAGACTTTTCTCGCGATTTAACTATCTAAATGTAATGAAACTTGGTACAGAAAATGTTTATACACATTGTAATACACTGGAGTCTAATTTAGTTCAATTGTTTACATAACCTCAAAATGGCGGCAGTGCGAAATATTTCACTGACATTCTATATCTCCGAAACTATTACAGATATCACCCTGCAATTTTGTATGGTGATAAAGGGTACTGATACAGGTACACCTATGTATATTTCATAAACCTGTAAAGTACGAAACGATCATGGCGACCAAGCGAATTTAAAATATTTTAATAGACTTTCCTCGTGATTTAACTCTCTGAGCGCAGTGAAATGTGGTACAGTAATTGATTTTGCAGATTGTAATGCACTGCTATCTAATTTAATTCAATTGCTTACATAACCTCAAGACGGCGGCTGTGCGAAATTTTAAAATTACGTTTTAATTTCTTGTGTTGTAATCATGCGATGGAAGTGAAAGTTTGAATAATGAACCTAGGCAATAATTGTCCTTGAATGGTACATAACTCTATGGCCTATACACATAACACTCCTAAATGGTGAGCTCCCGAAATATTTAGACGGTTCTCAATATCTATGAATCTTTTACAGCAACCAAACTGAATTTTTTAATGTTCATAGAGACTATGAACATATGTTCACCTATAGGACTTTCAGGAACCTGGTGAGCACAAATCCAACATGGCGGCGACGCGAAGTATAAATATTTAAATGGACGTTTCTCGCGAATTAACTATCCGAGTGCCGTGAAACGTTGCACGTTAAATGCTTATACAAATGTTGACCCACTGGCATCTAATTTATTTCAATGGTTTGCATTATCACAAGATGGCTGCTGTGCGTAATTTTAAAATCTCGTTTTTACTTCTTGTTGCCTAATCATGCGATTGAAGTTTGAATACCACACGTACACAATAATCTTAATGTAATAGTACAAAAATAAAAATCCAACCTGGCGACCATCTGAAATATTTAGACGGTTCTCAATATCTACGAATCTGTTACAGCAATTAAACTGAAATTTTGTATGTTGATTGTGGCAGTTAACATAAGTAAGATATATGAAAATAGGCTGTATAGTTCTTCACGGAACTACTTGTTATATATTAGTATGATGATGAAAATATGAAATTTTTAAACCAAAGGGTGTAGTGACGTCACAAATGTCGGTTTTACTCGCTAACCGTTGGAGATACACGAAAAGTGATACGGACATTTCGGATAGAAAATTAAATTTTAAAGCTCGTAGTGCCATCAAAAGGTCGCTATATCTTAGCGTTCCCTTTTTATTTGAAATGGAAATATGAAAATAGTCGCCATTTTTCAATAGTGCAAAATATCGTAATCAAAAGTATCCTATATGTAAACCTGGTAAATCAGCTACATCCATGCAAAATTTAACTTAAATCGGACCAGTGGTTCTTGCCTTATTGAGTAACAGACAGACAGACAGAAAGACACACACCATCTCATTTTTATATATTAGTATGATGAGATGGTGTGTGTCTGTCTTTCTGTCTGTCTGTCTGTCTGTCTGTTACCTAATAACGCAAGAACCACTGGTTCGATTTAAATGAAATTTTGCATGGATGTAGCTGAAATACCAGGTTTACATATAGGATACTTTTAATTTCGATATTTTTCACTATTAAGGAATGGCGACCATTTTAGTGACGTCACTACACCCTTTGGTTTCAAAATTTCATATTTCCATATCAAATAAAAAGAGAACGGTAGGAAATAGAAAACTTTTGATGGTATACACGAGCTTAAGCATTTAATTTTCTATCCAAAAGGTTCTTATCACTATTCGTGTATCTCCGACGGTTAGCGAGTATAACCTAAATTTGTGCAATAAAACACGGTCAACACCGAGCGGTGCAGTATATCTCTCTATATATAAATAGATAATTTGTCTGTTTTTTTTTCCTGAATTTCTACGGAAATTTGAGTTATTTACACGTTTTAGACTGTTTTATGATAGATGCGCGCGAAAATAATGTTTTGGTCTGTCTGTTTGTTTGATTGTCTGTGGACAAATTTGTTCCCTTATAACTCGAGAACGGCTGGGTGTATCAACGTAAAATTTGGTACAGATATCCATCAGAGGCACGACACTAATCATTGATGTAACCCTTCTCCGTAACTCTCATAAAAGGGGGCCTACCCCCTTAAAATGCATGCTGAAATAGGAGTAGAAGGACGAGACAAAAATCATTTTCAGGCCCTCGATGTGAGAGACAAAACTCGGGGGCCCTGAAGGGTCCCCGAAATTCACATTTTAAGGCCCTAAAACCAACCGTTTTTGAGATATTCCCAGAAAACTAATTTCATTTAATAAACTAATGAACGAATACAAGCCGGTAACCATGGCAACAGATTCTCAGAGGTCCATCTATTGCTGTAAGACGCAATGCAATTCCATTAATTAGATTGGTGTGAAAGTTTGCAAACGGCTAGAAGGTTATCACGGAACCAAATTAAGCTGTATAATTCATCAATACTTATAATGCGCTTAAGGGGGTCAAGGGGTACAGTAGAATTTTTTCACGCGATTTACACCTCCGGGTGTGGTACGGCAGGTCTATTATATCCCTATCCCTATATTATATTATTATTATTATATTATGGCGTACAACGAGGAGACAAAGCCCCCTCGGTGCCAGAAACAAAACTTGGGGGCCCTAAAGGGTCCTCGAAAACTACATTATAAGGCCCTAAAACCAAAAGTATCTGAAATATTCCCAGAAAACTAATTTAATTTAACAAACTAATGAAGGAATGGAAATCGCTAACCATGACAACATTATCTCAAAGGGTGGCATCCAACTTTCCATCTATTTCTGTAAGAAGTAATGTCACTCTATTTATTACATTTCTGTGAAAGTTTGCAAATGGCTATACGGTTTTCACGGAACCAACGTAGACTGTATAATTCATCAATGCAATTAAGGGGGTCGAGGGGTAACCTAGATTTTTTTCATGCAATTTTCACGTGCGATATATAGTACAGAAGGACTATTATATCTCCAAACATTTGCAAAGTGAAATGCCATGCCCTGTGGTTCAGATTCCACGTAAAATAAAGGTCCCGTGGCTTATGATCTCGCGATTAATGGTCACGTAAAACTACAATCATCCTTTATATCTCCAAACAGCAACATTATTTTCAAAAATTCCTGAATTGAATCAGCATTCTTTGCGGCTTTTAGGAATTTGGGCCATTTGAGACTAAATAACCTGAATTTTCATGCCCCACAAGCCTTTATAATTTATGAAAGAGGTCTTCCTGTGTATGTGGACCTAACACAACGTAGAGGGTCATTTTTTATGTGAGGTGTATTGCGTTTCGTCTACAAGTCTTTCAATTCTATTTCACGTCAAGAAGTACAAGTTAGGTGAATTTAGTTTGAGAGCAAATTTTAACTAATCTTTCTTTTGTCGACATACGGGTTCATCGTAAGGATGATTTTCTTTGATACTGTATGGCAGATATACCCATATTTGGATATCTGGGTGATATGTTGTAGACAATAGAATTGTCCTGTCTTTCTGTGTATCTTTATGTACGCCTATAAATCGTGTTCGTAGGCGTGGTGCATCGTAAAATTAGGTATGGTAAACATGAGTCAATACACCAATCATTTATAAAACTCCTCACCGTACTTTTCAAACAGTATAAGGGTGGATATAGGGAAAAACTTCTCAAAATACATGCTAAAATAGGCGAAATATAAAAAATTATCCTAGAAGGACGATCAAAGCATATGTTGCGCTTCTCAATGTGAGACACAAAATTCGCGAGTCTAAAGCCCTTAAATTAACAGTGTGTGTGGTATTCCCTGAAAACTAACTTCGTTCTGATAAACTTATGAAGGAATGAAAAACCGCTAACCATTGCAACAGTAGCTCAATTGATAATGTCTGGTGTTAATATATAACAACGTTCGAAGGACGGGTACTTCTGCTATACTAATATATAAAAATGAGATGGTGTGTGTCTTTCTGTCTGTCTGTGTGCTACTCAATAATGCAAGAACCACTGGTCCGATTTAAATGAAATTTTGAATGGATGTAGCTGATTTACCAGGTTTACATATAGGATACATTTTATTTCGATAATTTGCACTATTAAAAATGGCGACCATTTTAGTTACGTCACTACACACTTTAATCAAAACTTCATATTTCCTTATCAAATAAAAAGAGAACGCTAAGAAATAGCAAACTTTTGACGGTACATACGAGCTTCACTTTTCGTTTATCTCCAACGGTTAGCGAGTAAAACCCACATTTATGACGTCACTACACCCTTTGGTTTCAAAATTTGATATTTCCATTTCAAATAAAAAGAGAACGCTAAGAAATAGCAACCTTTTGATGGCATACATGTGCTTTAACATTCAATTTTCTATCCAAAAGGTCCTTAACACTTTTCGTGTATCTCCAACGTTTAGCGAGTAAATCCTAAATTTGTGCAATAAAACACGGTCAACACCGAGCCGTGCAGTATATCTCTACATATATAAATAGAAAATTTGTCTGTTTTTTTCTGAATTTCTACGGAAATTTGAGTTATTTACACGTTTCAGACTGTTTTATGATAGATGCGCGCGAAAATAATGTTTTGGTCTGTCTGTCTGTCTGTTTGCTTGATTGTCTGTGGACAACTTTGTTCCCTTATAAATCGAGAACGGCTGGGTGTATCAACGTAAAATTTGGTACAGATATCCATCAGAGGCACGACACTAATCATTGATGTAACTCTTCTCTATACCTCACATAAAAGGGGGCATACCCCCTTAAAATACATGCTGAAATAGGAGTAGGAGGACGAGACAAAGCTCATTTTCAGCCCCTCAATGTGAGAGACAAAACTCGGGGGCCCTAAAAGCACATTTTAAGGTCCTACGTCCAACCGTTTTTGACATATTCCCAGAAAACTAATTTAATTTAATGAACTATGAACGAATGCAAGCCGATAACCATGGCAACAGATTCTCAGAGGTCCATCTATTGCTGTAAGACGCAATGCAAATCCATTAATTACATTAGTGTGAAAGTTTGCAAACGGCTAGATGGTTATTATGGAACCAAATTAAGCTGTAAATTTCATCAATATGTAAAATGCGCTTAAGGGGGTCAAGGGGTAGTCTAGAATTTTTTCACGCGATTTACACCTGCGGGTGTGGTATGGCAGGTCTATTATATTCCTATCCCTATATTATATTATTATTAGTAGTATTATATTATATTATGGCGTACAACGACGAGACAAAGCCCCTCGGTGCCAGAAATAAAACTCTACGGTCCTCGAAAACTACATTATAAGGCTCATAAACCAACAGTTTCTGAAACATTCCCAGAAAACTAATTAAATTTAATTTAACAAACTAATGAAGGAATGCAAATCCGTAACCATGACAACATTATCTCGAGGTGTGGCATCCAACTTTCCATCTATTTCAGTAAGAAGCAATTTATTACATTTATTACATTTCTGTGAAAGTTTGCAAATATAAGGTTATCACGGAACCAACGTAGACTGTATAATTCACCAATGCAATTAAGGGGGTCAAGGGGTAACCTAGATTTTTTTCATGCAATTTTCACGTGCGATATATAGTACAGAAGGACTATTATATCTCCAAACATTTGCAAAGTGAAATGCCATGCCCTGTGGTTCAGATTCCACGTAAAATAAAGGTCCCGTGGCTTATGATCTCGCGATTAATGGTCACGTAAAACTACAATCATCCTTTATATCTCCAAACAGCAACATTATTTTCAAAAATTCCTGAATTGAATCAGCATTCTTTGCGGCTTTTAGGAATTTGGGCCATTTGAGACTAAATAACCTGAATTTTCATGCCCCACAAGCCTTTATAATTTATGAAAGAGGTCTTCCTGTGTATGTGGACCTAACACAACGTAGAGGGTCATTTTTTATGTGAGGTGTATTGCGTTTCGTCTACAAGTCTTTCAATTCTATTTCACGTCAAGAAGTACAAGTTAGGTGAATTTAGTTTGAGAGCAAATTTTAACTAATCTTTCTTTTGTCGACATACGGGTTCATCGTAAGGATGATTTTCTTTGATACTGTATGGCAGATATACCCATATTTGGATATCTGGGTGATATGTTGTAGACAATAGAATTGTCCTGTCTTTCTGTGTATCTTTATGTACGCCTATAAATCGTGTTCGTAGGCGTGGTGCATCGTAAAATTAGGTATGGTAAACATGAGTCAATACACCAATCATTTATAAAACTCCTCACCGTACTTTTCAAACAGTATAAGGGTGGATATAGGGAAAAACTTCTCAAAATACATGCTAAAATAGGCGAAATATAAAAAATTATCCTAGAAGGACGATCAAAGCATATGTTGCGCTTCTCAATGTGAGACACAAAATTCGCGAGTCTAAAGCCCTTAAATTAACAGTGTGTGTGGTATTCCCTGAAAACTAACTTCGTTCTGATAAACTTATGAAGGAATGAAAAACCGCTAACCATTGCAACAGTAGCTCAATTGATAATGTCTGGTGTTAATATATAACAACGTTCGAAGGACGGGTACTTCTGCTATACTAATATATAAAAATGAGATGGTGTGTGTCTTTCTGTCTGTCTGTGTGCTACTCAATAATGCAAGAACCACTGGTCCGATTTAAATGAAATTTTGAATGGATGTAGCTGATTTACCAGGTTTACATATAGGATACATTTTATTTCGATAATTTGCACTATTAAAAATGGCGACCATTTTAGTTACGTCACTACACACTTTAATCAAAACTTCATATTTCCTTATCAAATAAAAAGAGAACGCTAAGAAATAGCAAACTTTTGACGGTACATACGAGCTTCACTTTTCGTTTATCTCCAACGGTTAGCGAGTAAAACCCACATTTATGACGTCACTACACCCTTTGGTTTCAAAATTTGATATTTCCATTTCAAATAAAAAGAGAACGCTAAGAAATAGCAACCTTTTGATGGCATACATGTGCTTTAACATTCAATTTTCTATCCAAAAGGTCCTTAACACTTTTCGTGTATCTCCAACGTTTAGCGAGTAAATCCTAAATTTGTGCAATAAAACACGGTCAACACCGAGCCGTGCAGTATATCTCTACATATATAAATAGAAAATTTGTCTGTTTTTTTCTGAATTTCTACGGAAATTTGAGTTATTTACACGTTTCAGACTGTTTTATGATAGATGCGCGCGAAAATAATGTTTTGGTCTGTCTGTCTGTCTGTTTGCTTGATTGTCTG
Source organism: Meconema thalassinum (assembly GCA_946902985.2). Taxonomy (NCBI): domain Eukaryota; kingdom Metazoa; phylum Arthropoda; class Insecta; order Orthoptera; family Tettigoniidae; genus Meconema; species Meconema thalassinum. Next base: position 155,175,940 of record OX336390.1, read on the forward strand.
TGGACAACTTTGTTCCCTTATAAATCGAGAACGGCTGGGTGTATCAACGTAAAATTTGGTACAGATATCCATCAGAGGCACGACACTAATCATTGATGTAACTCTTCTCTATACCTCACATAAAAGGGGGCATACCCCCTTAAAATACATGCTGAAATAGGAGTAGGAGGACGAGACAAAGCTCATTTTCAGCCCCTCAATGTGAGAGACAAAACTCGGGGGCCCTAAAAGCACATTTTAAGGTCCTACGTCCAACCGTTTTTGACATATTCCCAGAAAACTAATTTAATTTAATGAACTATGAACGAATGCAAGCCGATAACCATGGCAACAGATTCTCAGAGGTCCATCTATTGCTGTAAGACGCAATGCAAATCCATTAATTACATTAGTGTGAAAGTTTGCAAACGGCTAGATGGTTATTATGGAACCAAATTAAGCTGTAAATTTCATCAATATGTAAAATGCGCTTAAGGGGGTCAAGGGGTAGTCTAGAATTTTTTCACGCGATTTACACCTGCGGGTGTGGTATGGCAGGTCTATTATATTCCTATCCCTATATTATATTATTATTAGTAGTATTATATTATATTATGGCGTACAACGACGAGACAAAGCCCCTCGGTGCCAGAAATAAAACTCTACGGTCCTCGAAAACTACATTATAAGGCTCATAAACCAACAGTTTCTGAAACATTCCCAGAAAACTAATTAAATTTAATTTAACAAACTAATGAAGGAATGCAAATCCGTAACCATGACAACATTATCTCGAGGTGTGGCATCCAACTTTCCATCTATTTCAGTAAGAAGCAATTTATTACATTTATTACATTTCTGTGAAAGTTTGCAAATATAAGGTTATCACGGAACCAACGTAGACTGTATAATTCACCAATGCAATTAAGGGGGTCAAGGGGTAACCTAGATTTTTTTCATGCAATTTTCACGTGCGATATATAGTACAGAAGGACTATTATATCTCCAAACATTTGCAAAGTGAAATGCCATGCCCTGTGGTTCAGATTCCACGTAAAATAAAGGTCCCGTGGCTTATGATCTCGCGATTAATGGTCACGTAAAACTACAATCATCCTTTATATCTCCAAACAGCAACATTATTTTCAAAAATTCCTGAATTGAATCAGCATTCTTTGCGGCTTTTAGGAATTTGGGCCATTTGAGACTAAATAACCTGAATTTTCATGCCCCACAAGCCTTTATAATTTATGAAAGAGGTCTTCCTGTGTATGTGGACCTAACACAACGTAGAGGGTCATTTTTTATGTGAGGTGTATTGCGTTTCGTCTACAAGTCTTTCAATTCTATTTCACGTCAAGAAGTACAAGTTAGGTGAATTTAGTTTGAGAGCAAATTTTAACTAATCTTTCTTTTGTCGACATACGGGTTCATCGTAAGGATGATTTTCTTTGATACTGTATGGCAGATATACCCATATTTGGATATCTGGGTGATATGTTGTAGACAATAGAATTGTCCTGTCTTTCTGTGTATCTTTATGTACGCCTATAAATCGTGTTCGTAGGCGTGGTGCATCGTAAAATTAGGTATGGTAAACATGAGTCAATACACCAATCATTTATAAAACTCCTCACCGTACTTTTCAAACAGTATAAGGGTGGATATAGGGAAAAACTTCTCAAAATACATGCTAAAATAGGCGAAATATAAAAAATTATCCTAGAAGGACGATCAAAGCATATGTTGCGCTTCTCAATGTGAGACACAAAATTCGCGAGTCTAAAGCCCTTAAATTAACAGTGTGTGTGGTATTCCCTGAAAACTAACTTCGTTCTGATAAACTTATGAAGGAATGAAAAACCGCTAACCATTGCAACAGTAGCTCAATTGATAATGTCTGGTGTTAATATATAACAACGTTCGAAGGACGGGTACTTCTGCTATACTAATATATAAAAATGAGATGGTGTGTGTCTTTCTGTCTGTCTGTGTGCTACTCAATAATGCAAGAACCACTGGTCCGATTTAAATGAAATTTTGAATGGATGTAGCTGATTTACCAGGTTTACATATAGGATACATTTTATTTCGATAATTTGCACTATTAAAAATGGCGACCATTTTAGTTACGTCACTACACACTTTAATCAAAACTTCATATTTCCTTATCAAATAAAAAGAGAACGCTAAGAAATAGCAAACTTTTGACGGTACATACGAGCTTCACTTTTCGTTTATCTCCAACGGTTAGCGAGTAAAACCCACATTTATGACGTCACTACACCCTTTGGTTTCAAAATTTGATATTTCCATTTCAAATAAAAAGAGAACGCTAAGAAATAGCAACCTTTTGATGGCATACATGTGCTTTAACATTCAATTTTCTATCCAAAAGGTCCTTAACACTTTTCGTGTATCTCCAACGTTTAGCGAGTAAATCCTAAATTTGTGCAATAAAACACGGTCAACACCGAGCCGTGCAGTATATCTCTACATATATAAATAGAAAATTTGTCTGTTTTTTTCTGAATTTCTACGGAAATTTGAGTTATTTACACGTTTCAGACTGTTTTATGATAGATGCGCGCGAAAATAATGTTTTGGTCTGTCTGTCTGTCTGTTTGCTTGATTGTCTGTGGACAACTTTGTTCCCTTATAAATCGAGAACGGCTGGGTGTATCAACGTAAAATTTGGTACAGATATCCATCAGAGGCACGACACTAATCATTGATGTAACTCTTCTCTATACCTCACATAAAAGGGGGCATACCCCCTTAAAATACATGCTGAAATAGGAGTAGGAGGACGAGACAAAGCTCATTTTCAGCCCCTCAATGTGAGAGACAAAACTCGGGGGCCCTAAAAGCACATTTTAAGGTCCTACGTCCAACCGTTTTTGACATATTCCCAGAAAACTAATTTAATTTAATGAACTATGAACGAATGCAAGCCGATAACCATGGCAACAGATTCTCAGAGGTCCATCTATTGCTGTAAGACGCAATGCAAATCCATTAATTACATTAGTGTGAAAGTTTGCAAACGGCTAGATGGTTATTATGGAACCAAATTAAGCTGTAAATTTCATCAATATGTAAAATGCGCTTAAGGGGGTCAAGGGGTAGTCTAGAATTTTTTCACGCGATTTACACCTGCGGGTGTGGTATGGCAGGTCTATTATATTCCTATCCCTATATTATATTATTATTAGTAGTATTATATTATATTATGGCGTACAACGACGAGACAAAGCCCCTCGGTGCCAGAAATAAAACTCTACGGTCCTCGAAAACTACATTATAAGGCTCATAAACCAACAGTTTCTGAAACATTCCCAGAAAACTAATTAAATTTAATTTAACAAACTAATGAAGGAATGCAAATCCGTAACCATGACAACATTATCTCGAGGTGTGGCATCCAACTTTCCATCTATTTCAGTAAGAAGCAATTTATTACATTTATTACATTTCTGTGAAAGTTTGCAAATATAAGGTTATCACGGAACCAACGTAGACTGTATAATTCACCAATGCAATTAAGGGGGTCAAGGGGTAATCTAGGATTTTTTCATGCAATTTTCACGTGCGACATATAGTACAGAAGGTCTATTATATCTCCAAACAACAACATTATTTTCAAAAATTCCTGAATTGAATCAGCATTTTTTGCGGCTTTTAGGAATTTGGGCAATTTGAGACTAAAGAACCTGAATTTTCATGCACCACAAGCTTTTATAATTTATGATAGAGGTCTTCCTGTGTATTGGGACCCAACACAACGTAGAGGGTCAGTTTTTATGTGACGTGTATTGCGTTTCATCCACAAGACTTTCAATTCTATTTCATGTCAGGAAGTACACGTTAGGTGAATTTAGTTTGAGAGCACTTTTCAACTAATCTTTTTTCTTTTCTTTTTTTGTCGACATACGGGTTCATCGTAAGGATGATTTTCTTTGATACTGTGTGGTATATATACCCATATTTGGATTTCTGGGTGATATGTTGTAGACAATAGAATTGTCTGTCTGTCTTTCTGTGTATCCTTATGTACGCCTATAACTCATGTTCGGATGCTTGGTGCATCGTAAAATTAGGTATGGTAAACATGAGTCAATACACCAATCATTTATAAAACTCTTCTCGTACTTTTCATACAGTAGATGGGTGGATATCGGGAAAAACTTCTCAAAATACATGCTAAAATAGGCGAAATATAAAAATTATCCTAGAAGGACGACCAAAGCATATGTTGCACTTCTCAATGTGAGACAAAAAATTCGCGAGTCTATAAAGGATCTCCGAAAACCACATTATAAGGCCCTTAAATTAACAGTGTGTGTGATATTCCCAGAAAATTAACTTCGTTCTGATAACCTTATGAAGGAATTACAAGCCGCTAACCATTGCAACAGTAGCTCAATTGATAATGTCTGGTGCGTCTCTAAAAGCAACAGTACTTAAAAGGGATGCAACACCAATAACATTGTTATTATTATTATTATTATTATTATTATTATTATTATGTCTGGTGTTAACACCGAACACCGTTCGAAGAACGGGTACTTCTGCTAGTAGAAGATAAAACCAAGTAAAATATAAATAGTTTAGTTACATTCCAGTCAATGGTTATAGCAGGGTATTTAAATAGATCATCTGTGAGCTCCTAGAAAGTCTAATTTCATGTAGTTCTAACTGGGGTTACTATATACCACTGTGACTGACACCTAGCGGTGAACATCGGAACTTGATAAGAGTGGTAGAAACCAGCGGCCGCCAGTTAAGTGAGCTAAGTGTGACGTCATAGGCAGTCTTAAAACAAGTCTAAACATGTAGAACTAGCGGCCGTCAGTTAAGTGAGCTAGATGTGACGTCATAGCCAGTCTTAAAACAATTCAAAACTTGTAAAACATGTCACGTGATAGAAACCAGCGGCCGCCAGTTATTTGATCTAAGTGTGACGTCATAGTCAGTCTTAAAACAAGTCTTAACTTGTAGAACATGCCACGTGACAAGGTTAAGTTAGGTAAAGTTAGGTTATGTTAGGTGAACTGATGTTAAGTGTTTAAACATTCCCTCTGTCACTGACACTTAGCAACGAACATTAGGACTTAATAGAGCGGTAATCAAAATCTAACCTACAAATTTAGCTTTACACACCATGGTCAAATAGTTCCAACTTTTGAATACCAAATATACCATTTTCACTGGCATGTAGTGGTGAACATAAGAAAATGTCACTCTAGCTGGTTAAATGTTATTAGAGGGGGTACTTACCTTTAATAATTTATCAACTGCTGTCACTGAATGAACAGATTGTAGGAATCTGTTAAACTACAGGTACCCAATTATCTGTAAACAAATCAGTCAGTCAATCAATACAATCCAATCAATAACTTCAACATCAATTAGTAATAAAAGACTACAACCCATTAATAATAAGTACTTACCTTGCAAAATAATTTAATGATTTTCTACCAAAAAGGCTTTTTACAACTCTTGAGCAGCAATAGAGCACTGTTCACTCAAAGCGAGTAATAAAGACTGGCAGTAGGGAAATATATGACACCTTTCTTATATAAACTATCATCGCTCGTGTCAGCAGTTTTTTGCAGATCATTGCAATTCCTTTCCCAGTAAAGCTGAGAGTCCAAAGTGCAATAGGAACACCTGTGTAATATCCAATGACTGCTGACTTTGCATTATCCATTGTCAAGATGAACACCTGCGGTTTTAAATTACTGCAGCGAAAGTCATAGCAACAGAACTGTATGCTCTCTGCCATGTCAGCAACATGACACAGGAAGGAACACCTGTGTAATATCCAATGACTGCTAACTTTGCATGATCATCACCCATTGTCTTGATGAACACCTGCGGTTTCAAATTACTGTAGCGTTAGTGATAGCAACAGAACTGTGCGCTCTCTACCATGTCAGCAATATGACACCGGAAGGAACAAGACGTCTTACTGCACGTACAATCTCTTCAGTTTTAACAACTTAAGAACATGTATTATTATCTTTCAACTACAAATGACTCGTTAGAACACATCCATTCACCAAGTTTCACAGTTAGATCCCTTGACCTGTCCTCAAATTGTATGTGCCTCGTGTACTAGGGTGTGTGCATTGGCCCTAACGCTACGTACGAACCAAACAGAATGTGACTTGTTAGCTCTCATCGTGCAGGTGCACAGGTGAACACCTGTGTGTTAAGTCATATTACACATGAACATGCATTTTCTCACGTACAAACCCAAACAGAATGTGACTTGTTAGGTTACATGTGGTTTTCACAAGGGGGCCAGTGATAATGTCATCTCGCACGTGTTCACATGTATTTCGTCACTTTCCTTTCATATCGTTATCAGATTGTAGTAGTGAGGGCTGGCGAACAACGTCAGTTCAACACACTGATTTACACACACAAATGTAGTTAGGCCCTTTGACAAAATTTGGATAAATTCATGGGCCAGTCCATAGGGATCAGTCCAAAGGGACCCGTCAAAAGGGACCCGACAACAAGGACCCGTCAAAAAGAACTTTTCAAAAAGGATCCGTCAAAAACGACTCCCTTCAAAAAGGACTCGTCCAAAGGGGCTAGTCAACAGGGAACAGTCCAAAAGGACAAATCAACAGGGATCAATCAAAATGGATTATCGCCTCAAGGTCTGACATACCCCTCTTTGATCATTGGTTTGCCTATCGACAAGCGCCGCTTGAAATACTTTTTGATCACCCCTCGTGGGTTGGGTTAGGTTAGGTTACACTACAGCCACCATCTTTAATAAGCCCGCCCACTTACAAAAAATCTAATTGCGCATGCGTAAAAACCAATAACAAACATGTTAAATCATAGCTGCATTCAGGACTCTGCATGTTTTTCATGTGGAACAACGTTTAATTTCATATTAGCATTCAGCCTCTCACATGTCACACTTGGAAACCGAGATTTTCTAAAATATTACAATTTCATCCCCTAGTAGGGGTAGGTTTCATTTTGGGGTTGAAATAATTTGTGTAGAGGAAAGGGGGCGTCAGACCGGGTAATTTGACACCTCGTTCAAGTCTCTAGCCTTCTTGGTTCCCAAGCTAGGTTAAGTTAAGCTACGGCCGCCATCTTGGGAGGAGGGTGAGGAGGAGGAGGATATAGAACCGCTACAAAACTACTACTATTCTCGCTTGCCGAGCTCAAGATAGCGGGATCGAATCTCGGTGCAGTCAGTTGGCATTTGGTGGTGCACATATGCGAGGAAGCAGTGTCAGTAAATTTACTGGCACGTTACAGATCCCCTTCGGAGAAAATTTTCGGCACCCCAGCGTCTCTAAACCGGAGTAGTTAATAATAATAATGTTATTGGTTTTATATACCTTTTAACTACTGCTGCTCTTAGAGACGCGGGGGTGCCGGGATCGTTAGTGTGCCAGTAAATCTACTGACACGGCTCTCTCACATTTGCACACTCTCAAATGCCAACTGACTGCACCGGGATTCGATCCCGCCATCTTGGGTTCACCAGACGAGAACGTTACCGCTGAGCCACGCAGCCAGCGCAGTAGTTAAAGGGGACGTAAAACCAATAACACTATTATTTATTTATTTATTTATTTATTTATAGCTTATTTTCCCAACATTGGAAAGCGTTAAGCACTTTGACTCAATTCTTGACGTTCTTCTTATTTTTAGCCTATTTTCAATTTTGAAAAAATAGGCTTATGAGATCACCTTTTGTCCGTGTGTGTGTGCGTGTGTGTGTGTGTGTGTGATTCGTGTGTGTGTCCCCCCCTAATAAAATCTAAACGGCTGGAGCGATTTCAATGAAACTCGGTAAGTTCATAGCACTATTCCGGGCGACCTCGACCGTGCCCTTCAAATTTTGTTACGACTCACCAATCCAACATGGCGGCTGTGCGAAATATTTCACCAGCATTCAATATCTCCGAAACGATTACCGTTATTACCCTGGCATTTTCTATGGTGATAGAGGGGACTACTATAAGTTCACTCATGTGATCTTTGAAAACCTGGTAACTACAAAACCAACATGGCGGCCAAGCGAATTTGCGACTTTTAAATAGACGTTTCTCGCGATTTATCCAACCAAACGCAGTGAAACTTGGTACAGTATATGTTTATATACATTGTAATGCACCGACAACTAACTTCGTTCATTTGTTTACATAGCCACAAGATGGCGGATGTGCGAAATATTTCACCGGAATTCTGTATCTCTGAAACTATTAGCAGTATCTCCCTGAAGTTTTGTACGGAGATAAAGGGCACTACTGGAAGTCCATTTATATGACGTAAAAAAAACGGTTATATACAAAACAAACATGGCGGCTAAGCGAATTAGGAAATTTGAAATAGACCTTTCTCGCGATTTAATGCTCCAAACGCACTGAAATCTGGTACAGGAAATATTAATGCACATTGTATTGCACTGGCATCTAATTTAGTTCAATTGTTTACATAACCTCAAGATGGCGGCTGTGCGAATTTTAAAATTATTTTTTTATTTCTTGTGATGTAGTCATGCGATCGAAGTGAAAGTTTGAATAATGAACCTACCCAATAATTTTCCTATAATGGTACATGACTCTATGGCCTATACATTTAACAATCCAACGTGGCGACCATCCGAAATATTTAGACGGCTCTCAATATCTACGAATCTATTGTTGCAATCAAACTGAATTTTTTATTGTTCATAGGGGCTATGAACTCAAGTTCACTTATAGGACTTTAAATAACCTGGTGATCACAAATCCAACATGGCGGCGACGCAAATTATAAATATTCACATGGACGTTTATCGCAATTTAACCATCCGAGAGCAGTGAAACTTGGTACAGTAAATCCTTATACGAATGGTAATCCACTAGCATCTAATTTATTTCAATTGTTTCCATAACCTAAAGATGGCAGCTGTGCGAAATTTTAAAATCTCCTTTCAACTTCTAGTGTCCTAATTATGCGATTGAAGTTTGAATACTACACGTACACAATAATCTGCATGTAACAGTACATAACTCTAGGACCTACATATATAAAATCCAACATGGCGACCATCCGAATTATTTAGTCGGTTCTCAATATCTACGAACCTATTACAGCAATCAAACTGAAATTGTGTATGTTGATAGTTGCAATAAGTGGGCTATATGAAAATAGGCTGTATAGTTCTTCACGGAACTACTTGTTTCAGTATTGTTTCATTCTGTTGGAGAATGCCAAGTTTCTTTCGTCAGACTATTGAGGTCTGTAAGGTGTAGGATTTGGTTTCTCAGGTTGGACTTCCCAGTTGTTCACTTTGTTACGTAAGGAGTCTCTGTCTGATGTGTCGGTTATGTTAGCGGTTCGCTTGTCTTTTTTTACTTATGGTGTTGTACTTTTGAGTGATGATATGTAATCTAGTATTCATTTGGATAGTCGGGTATTCGGCAGTCTACTTATGTGACCGAAGAATTTCATTCGTCTTTTTCTAATGTCGACTTCGATGTTTGAGTATTTTTCAATTGTCTTGCTTGATGAATGAAATGCATACAAGAACAGCTGCTGACGTACAACTAATGTAGCCTGCATACTAAAATAAGAAATGATAAAAGCAAAGTAATACGGGACATAAAATACAGGGGAACCCTCGAAGAATGAAGACTCTGAAACTTGGAAAGAAGTAAAGCCATGTAAGTTCGCTAGGAAAGAGGGGGAGAATGAGAGATTCCATCACATCGGCAGTGAGTAATTGGGATAAACGGATTCAATTTCAGGAGTCCCTCTGAGTTGCCGTTACCCAAACTCACCCTTAAGGGTGTAGTGCTATAATTTGTGCACCTTGTGTTAGAGGGCCTACACACACCTTGCTCTCTTTAGGGCCTTGTATGGAACGAAAAAAAGTAGTGATATTACCGTCTGTAGAAATAAGGATAGCAGGAAAGACAAGACTTCTATGAAGGTGGAAATATGAAAGACACTCTAGACCTACTGCCGTCGGAGTTGGCAGGGAACAAAAGTTGACCAAGGTAGGTTGACATGAATGATGAAAAAGAAAAGCCCGGCACAAATAAGTGGAAGCAATACTGGTCTCAGCTGGGGTCCCGTGGTTGTCAATCCATGTTTTTCTAGTTGTGATACCCCTGTGGAATAATAACTGTGACGTCAGCAGAGACAACTAATGTACAGTACATATAAAACGCTATCACCTCGAAGGACCGGGTTCAAATCTTGGCTCTGCTAAGAATTATTAAGTGTGGAGTGAGGGCTGGAACGGGGTACACTCAGCCTCGTGAGGCAAAACTGAGAAGAGGAGGGTTCGAGTCCCACCTCATCTATCCTAAGAGGGGGTTTCCGTGGTTTCCCCACTTCGATTCCAGACAAGTGCCGGGATAGTTTCTAACTCAAGGTCATGGCCTCCTCCTTCCTTATCCTCACCCTAACTGCAAATACACACACTACTACAGTTAGTTGATTTAATTAGGGTATTTGCGACATCGTGGCCATATTGCCTCGTATACTTGAATGTGTGTGTGTGTGTGTGTGTGTGTGTGTGTGTGGGAGTTGTCTGATAATCTGTGTCATTGTGTTGCCCGTACTAGTGAGTTTGTAATGAATGAGACGATTGGGAAGGAGGCAGCCGTGGCCTTAAGTCAGGGACCATCCCGGCATTTGCCTGGAGTAAAAGTAGGAAACCAGGGAAAACCACTATTTATTCATTTAGCGTATGGATTTTAGTGCCGGGAGTGTCCAAGGGCATGTTCGGATCGCCAGAGGCTGTAGCTGCTTCAAGCGGACACCCATGGGGTGAGCTACAAGTACCGTTCAATTTCAAGTAGTTCCAACTTTCGCTACCAGATGTCACTGACACCTAGTCGTTAACGTTGGAACTTTGATAGAGCGTTTCAATGAAATCTAACCACATACAGGATGGCAGAGTTGGGGATCGAGCCCACCTCTTCTCAGGTTTACCACACGAGAGTTGCAGTCTTCAAACCAGAAATAAATTTCCTGGCAGAGCCGAAAAATCGTACCTGGACCTCCTGGGCGACAGTTACGAATGCTTGCCACTACACCACGGTAAGGTCTGAAAAAATAGGATTCATAGGATATAACATTCAGTAGAGTCTATTCATGTACAGGACATAGAAAACTTTCCACTGCGGGTAATTACATATTGTCACAACATATTGTGTGGAGCTGACTGTGCAAACTTTATCGTCCCCACCGTTCGCCGAAGCCCTGTTAATTTGTCAGAGCAACGAATTACGTACGAGGGTGTTAAAATAACATGGCAAAACGTTTTTCTCCACCGCGTCATATAAGGATCCCTCTTGTTCGATAAAGAACATGGCATACAAATAACGTTTTCATTTCTTTTTCTACAAAATAATAAAATAGAAAGTCAACCAACATGTTTTGCTTATTGCTCGTATACTTTGTGCAACGTTTATCTATAACAGGTCTGCACAAAAAATTCTTGTTTGTTTGTTTGTTTATTTGTAGTTGTTTCATTTCAGGGCTTAGGACATTGCGGTCATTTTGCCCCGCATACTTGGACGTGTGTAGAATTTGTCTGATAGCATATGTTATTGTGATATCAGTAGTAGTGTAAATTTCTAATCCTGTTGTGTATTTCTTAAGGAGGCAGCCATGGTCTTAAGTTAGGTTTTATCCCAGCTTTTACCCAGCGGTAAACCTCGAAAAACCATTTCTAGGATGAGAGAGTTGGGAATCAAGCCCATCCGTTCTCACTTTTGCCTCATGAGGCTGAGTGTACTCCGTCCTAGATCAGAATACCTTTTTTGGCAGAGCTGAGAATCGAACCCAGATCTCAGTGAAGAAACGCAAGAATGCTAGCCACTGCGCCAAGAGGTGGACCAAGATTGAATTTGAATGTATTCCTAGCGAACTCTCACTGAGGCTAAAGAGCCCCTTTATGTAGCATATACAATGTTCTGGCTTGAAGTTATGAAATAAAAAATCTAAACCTAACTTAATAACAAAGAAAACAATATATAAAATATACTTATAAGTAGTAGTGTATTTGCAGGGGTTCTAATACCACCGCCACCGCTCCACCGCTGGAATACTAAAATGGCAATATCTCGCGAACCAATCAGGCTAGAGACTTGTACAAGGTGTCATTGAATTCGGGCTAACACCCCCTTTCCAATGGACAACATATTTCAACCCCAAAAATAAAATCTACCCTACTAGGGCAAGAATGCTAGCCACTGCGCCAAGAGGTGGACCAAGATTGAATTTGAATGTATTCCTAGCGAACTCTCACTGAGGCTAAAGAGCCCCTTTATGTAGCATATACAATGTTCTGGCTTGAAGTTATGAAATAAAAAATCTAAACCTAACTTAATAACAAAGAAAACAATATATAAAATATACTTATAAGTAGTAGTGTATTTGCAGGGGTTCTAATACCACCGCCACCGCTCCACCGCTGGAATACTAAAATGGCAATATCTCGCGAACCAATCAGGCTAGAGACTTGTACAAGGTGTCATTGAATTCGGGCTAACACCCCCTTTCCAATGGACAACATATTTCAACCCCAAAAATAAAATCTACCCTACTAGGGGGTGAAATTGTAATTTTTTAGAGAATCTCTCTTTCCAATTGCAACATGTGAGAAATTGAATGCCGATATGGATTTAAACGTTGTTCTACATAATGTGCATGTGTTCGGTGGATAGCCACTATGAATTAACATGCTTGTTTTTTGTTTTTTATGCATGCCCACTCATGGCTTTTGTAAGAGGGTGGGGGAGTGGATCCCTGTGGAAGGGTTATTGTTGACAGGTCATTGTTGACAGGTCCTTGTGGACGAGTCCTTGTGGACAGGTCCTTGTGAACAGGTCCTTGTTGACAGGTCCCTGTGGACGAGTCCTTGTCCCTTTGGGCTGATCCCTTTGGACGGGTCCCTTTGGCCTGGTCCCTACGGACTAGCCCATGCATTTATTTAAATTATGTCAAAGGGCCTAACTACATTTGTGTGTGTGTTGAACTGACGTTGTTCACCACTACTATAATGGAATAACGATATGAAAGGAAAGTGATGAAATACATGGGATCTAACTTGGTGGATGGATGTGTTCTAACGAGTCATTTGTAGTTGAATGAGAATAATACATGTTCTTAATATGTTAAAACTGTGGAGATGGCACGTGCAGTAAGACATCTTGTTATATTTTCTGTGTCATATTACAGACATGGCAGAGCGCGCAGATCTGTTGCTATGACTAACACTGCAGTAATTTGAAACCGCAAGTGTTCATGAAGACAATGGGTGATGATCATGCAAAATTAGCAGTTATTGGATATTACACAGGTGTTCCTTCCGGTGTCATGTTGCTGACATGCCAGAGAGCGCACACTGCTGTTGCTATGACTGACGCTGCAGTAATTTGAAACCTCAGGTGTTGATCAAGACAATGGGTGATGATCATGTAAAGTCAGCAGTCATTGGATACCACACAGGTGTTCCTAGTGTAATTTGGACTCTCAGCTGTATTGGGAAAGGAATTGCAATGATCTGCAAAAAACTGCTGACACGAGCGATGAGAGTTTATATAAGAGAGGTGTCATATATTTCCCTACTGTCAGTCTTTATTACTCGCTTTGAGTGAACAGTGCTCTATTACTGCTCAAGAGTTGAAAAAAAGACTTTTTGGTAGAAAATCATTAAATTATTTTGCATGGTAAGTACTTATTATTAATGGATTGTAGTCTTTTATTACTAATTGATGTTGAAGTTATTGATTGGAATGTATTTATTGATTGATTGATTGATTGATTTGTTTACAGATAATTGGGTACCTGTAGGTTACTAGATTCCTACAATCTGTTAATTCAGTGACAGCAGTTGATAAATTATAAAAAGATAAGTGCCCCTCTAATAACTTTTAAACAGTTAGAGTGATATTTTCCAATGTTCACCACTACATGTTAGTGAAAATGGTATATTTGGCAGTCAAAAGTTGGAACTACTTGACCATGGTGTGTAAATCTAATTTTGTAGGTTAGATTTTGATTACCACTCTATTAAGTCTGAATGTTCATTGCTAGGTGTCAGTGACAGAGGGAATATTTAAAGACTTAACTTCAGTTCACCTAACATAACCTAACTTTACCTAACTAACCTTATCACGTGACATGTTTTACAAGTTTAAACTTGTTTTAAGACTGGCTATGACGTCACACTTAGCTCACTTAACTGGTGGCTGCTGGTTTCTATCATGTGACATGTTCTACAAGTTTAGACTTGTTTTATGACTGGCTATGACGTCACACTTAGCTCACTTAACTAGCGATCGCTAGTTTCTATCACGTGACATGTTCTACAAGTTTAGACTTGCTTTAAGACTAGCTATAACGTCACACTTAGCTCTCTTAACTGGTGACCGCTGGTTTCTACCACTCTATCAAGTTCCAATGTTCACCGCTAGGTGTCAGTGACAGTGGTATATAGTAACCCCCAGTTAGAACTACATGAAGTTAGACTTGCTAGGAGTTCAGAGAGCGATTTAAATACCCTGCTATAACCATTGACTGGAATATAATTAAACTATTTATATTGTACTTTGTTATATTAGCCTATTTTCAATTTTGAAAAAATAGGCTTATGAGATCACCTTTTGTCCGTGTGTGTGTGCGTGTGTGTGTGTGTGAGGTGTGTGTGTGTCCCCCCCTAATAAAATCTAAACGGCTGGAGCGATTTCAATGAAACTCGGTAAGTTCATAGCACTATTCCCGGCGACCTCGACCGTGCCCTTCAAATTTTGTTACGTCTCACCAATCCAACATGGCGGCTGTGCGAAATATTTCACTAGCAATCAATATCTCCGAAGCTATTACCGATATCGCCCTGAAATTGTGTACGGTGATAAAAGGCACTACCAGAAGTTCACCTATGAGACTTTCAAAAACCTGGTGACTACAAAACCAACATGGCGGTCAAGCGAAGTTGAGACTTTTAAATAGAATTTTCTCGCGATTTAACTATCCAAACGTAATGAAACTTGGTACAGCAAATGTTTATACACATTGTAATGCACTGGAGTCTAATTTAGTTCAATTGTTTACATAACCTCAAAATGGCGGCTGTGCGAAATATTTCACTGACATTCTATATCTCCGAAATTATTACAGATATCACCCTGCAATTTCGTACGGTGATGAAGGGTACTGATACAAGTTTATTTATGTATATTTCATAAACCTGTAAAGTACAAAACGAACATGGCGACCAAGCGAATTTTAAATGTTTTAATAGACTTTTCTCGTGATTTAACTCTCTGAGCGCAGTGAAATGAGGTATAGTAAATGATTTTGCAGATTGTAATGCACTGCCATCTAATTTAGTTCAATTGTTTACATAACCTCAAGATGGCGGCTGTGCGAAATTTTAAAATTAAGTTTTTATTTCTTGTGTCATAATCATGCGATCGAGGTGAAAGTTTGAATAATGAACCTAGGCAATAATTGTCCTTGAATGGTACATAAATCTATGGCCTATACATATAACAATCCTATATGGCGAGCTTCCGAAATATTTAGACAGTTCTCAATATCTATGAATCTTTTACAGCAACCAAACTGTTTTTTTTATGTTCATAGAGACTATGAACATATGTTCACCTATAGGACTTTCAGTAACCTGGTGAGCACAAATCCAACATGGCGGCGACGCGAAGTATAAATATTTAAATGGACGTTTCTCGCGAATTAACTATCCGAGTGCCGTGAAACGTTGCAGGTTAAATGCTTATACAAATGTTGATCCACTGGCATCTAATTTATTTCAATTGTTTGCATAATCACAAGATGGCTGCTGTGCGTAATTTTAAAATCTCGTTTTTACTTCTTGTGTTCTGATCATGCGATTGAAGTTTGTATACCACACGTACACAATAATCTTAATGTAATAGTACATAAATAAAAATCCAACCTGGCGACCATCTGAAATATTTAGACGGTTCTCAATATCTACGAATCTGTTCCAGCAATTCAACTGAAATTTTGTATGCTGATAGAGGCAATTAAAATTAGCAGGATATATGAAAATAGGCTCTATAGTTCTTCA
This sequence comes from Meconema thalassinum, assembly GCA_946902985.2. Taxonomy (NCBI): domain Eukaryota; kingdom Metazoa; phylum Arthropoda; class Insecta; order Orthoptera; family Tettigoniidae; genus Meconema; species Meconema thalassinum. Next base: position 155,192,018 of record OX336390.1, read on the forward strand.
CGGAACTACTTGTTTTTTATTAACATTTATGATTTCTTTCTTTTATAGATAACTTGGAAAGTAATCATTATGTTCAAGTGTGGTGACTGTAAGAAACAGTTCTCAAGACCTGACAGCCTTCAACGTCATGCAAGTACAAAACATAATCAGCAAATGTTTGAATGCAGTCATTGTGCTTCAACATTTAACAGACAGGATAGTCTTGGACGGCATGTAAATCTAAAGCATGTCAGTTCAGCACCATTTTCGTGTTCAGTTTGCGATCTTGGATTTTCTGCTGTAAAGCGATATCAATCCCAAATGGTTGAAGTGCATGGAGAACAACAGGAATTGAAATCTGTAAAACCATTAACTAGCACGGAACCTTTAAATGAATGTGATGCTCAAAAGCGTAAACGTTCTCAAGATTGTGAAAATTGTTGTGCAACAAAAAGAAAGAAGAATGGTGAACCTTCAATAACACATTGTGATGTATGTAATATTGATATACCTTCTTCAATCATTCATGGACATTTACGCAGTATTCAACATAAAAATAACACTTGCCATGAAAGAAATTCTGGAAATGTTCAACAAATTGGTAGTGCATTTAAAAGTCGAATTGCTAGTTATAGACTTTATAGTAAAGAAACAAGATGTTCAGTAAAGAACATATAGCCTACTTTCTCCTAAATGCATGGGTATTGTTATAACTTTTTCTCCTTTTAAAGGTGTATAATTGAATGTTGGTTGTAGTAGCTTGTTGAAATACAACGTGCTATAGGGATATTAAACATGAATATGAGGTGCTCTTTGCTAGTGCTACCTCTGTAAAAAAATCATTCAATTCGGTTTCACCGTGATTGAATTGATCTGGGGAATGGATTTGCACACATACATGGTCGCTATTTGCAAACTATTGGGCTGATGACCTTGTAGTCAGTCATAAGATGCTTTCCACAAAAAGGCATGTAGTTGCAAAATCCGGTAGAGATCAAATTATTAGGATGGTGCTACCTCTGTACCAAATTTTGTTCAATTCGGTTTCACCGTGTTTGAATTGATAGGGGGAATCGATTTGCACACATGCTTGGCCTCCATCTGCAAACTATTGGGCTGATGATCTAGCAGTTTGGTCAGAATATGCTTCCCACATAAAGATTTGTTGTTGCAAAATTTGGTAGAGACTAGATTATTAGGTTGGTCGTAATTATATTTTAGCCTTTAACATTTGGGTGGCCACGATTACGTTTCCGTCAAGATGGCGGTGATATAAAACATGACACTGAGGTGGCCTTTTCTAGTGCTACCTCTGTACCAAATTTCGTTCCATTCGGTTTCACCGTGTTCGAATTAATAGGGGTAATCGATTTTGACACAAAGATGGCCGCCATCTGCAAACTACTAGGCTAATGACCTATTAGATTTGTCAAAGGATGCTCCCTTCATAAAGGTATGTTGTTGCAAAATTTGGTAGAGATCGGATGATTAGGTTAGTCGTAATTTGATTTAAGCTTTGAACATTAGTGTGGCCGCCATTACGTTTCCGTCAAGATGGCGGCGATGTAAAACATGACACTGGGGTGCCCTTTGCTAGTACTACCTCTGTACCAAATTTCGTTCCATTCGGTTTCACCGTGTTCGAATTAATAGGGGCAATCGATTTTCTCACAAAGATGGCCGCCATCCGCAAACTGTTAGGCTGATGACCTATTAGTTTGGTCAAAGGATGCTGCCCCCATACAGGTATGTTGTTGCAAAATTTGGTAGAGATCGGATGATTAGGTTAGTCGTAATATGATTTAAGCTTTGAACATTTGTGTGGCCGCCATTACGTATCCGTCAAGACGGCAGCGATATAAAACATGACACTGAGGTGTCCTTTGCTAGTGCTACCTCTGAACCAAATTTCATTCCATTCGGTTTCACCGTGTTCGAATTGATAGGGGCAATCGATTTTCACACAAAGATGGCCGCCATCCGCAAACTATTAGGCTGATGACCTATTAGTTTGGTCAAAGGATGCTGCCCCCGTAAAGGTATGTTGTTGCAAAATTTGGTAGAGATCGGATGATTAGGTTAGTCGTAATTTGATTTAAGCTTTGAACATTTGTGTGGCCGCCATTACGTTTCCGTCAAGATGGCGGCGATATAAAACATGACACTGAGGTGTCCTTTGGTAGTGCTACCTTTGTACCAAATTTCATTCCATTCGGTTTCACCGTGTTCGAATTGATAGGGGGGACAGACATTCAGAGTACCACACACTCACACACACACACACACACTCACACAGACTCACACACATACACACACACAGAGACAGACACACTTTTTTTCGCCCTGTAGTGATCTCATAAGTCTACTTTCATTTTTTGCAAAAATCGAAAGTAGGCTAAAAATCAAAGTATTGAATCATTTTTAAAAAATGTTCAACCTACTGTGTTTGGCTTGGTAGGTAATGTTTTATTAGAGCATAAAACAATTAAAATGAATTTTGAATTTTTGGACTGTATGTAAAAACTGGGAGCGAAGGTGAAATTACAGATATCAAATCTTTTAATACAAAAAACATAATTGTTAGCGAATCAACTAATATTAGTGATATATATCATAATATTTCAAGTGCTATCATTGTGAAGAGTGAAGAGTTCCAGGAAAGGGAGTCAGGCATTGGTTGAAGTACTTTATTTAGAATCCAACATGAATAAATATAATCCCCTTCGAGCATCATCATACATTGATTTGCCAGGATGGATCAAACGTAAGAAAGCTGTTGTGAACGTTATGAATAATGATGACGCATGTTTTGCGTGGGCTGTAACCTCAGCTCTCTATCCAGCAGTGAGGGCTGTGGCGAGAACATCATCTTATCCTCACTATTCTTCAGTGTTAGATTTAAAAGAAATGGAATTTCCTATGGCGATAAAAGACATTCAACGTTTTGAAGAGCTGAACAATGTAAGTATTAATGTTTATGAAATTGAAAATAAGAGTATAGTAGGCCATCTATATTATACACAGTAAAAAAAGGATGCTCATGTAGATTTACTATACATAACCGAAGGTGAAAATGCTCACTATTGCTGGATAAAACATTTAAGTAGACTTGTTGGTAGTCAGCTATCAAAATATAAGACTAAAAAGTGGTTCTGTGATGGCTGTTTGCTATATTTCAGAAAAGAGGACCAACTAACTCAACATCAAAAATGGGGGTGTAATCATGTGTGTACGGTATTACCGACTCCTAAAAATAACATTCTAAAATTTAAGGATTATGAGAAACAGCTTCGAGTTATATATGCTGACTTCGAGGCTTTGCTAAAACCATTTAATACATGTTCATCGAATCCAGCCCAACCTTTTACCAACACTACTCACATTCATGAACCTTTTGGCTTTGCATATTATATTAAATGTAGTTACGATGACTCTTTAAATAAGTTTGAGCACCTAAAAATTTTAAGGAAAGGCTTGAGAAAGATGCCATCCGTATATCCTCTATTTTAAATACGATCATTCCAAAGGAGCCACTAACTTCATTAGAGCAAATGAATTTTGAAACTGAAACTAATTATTTTATATGTGGTGAATGTTTATATGCAGACAGGGTTCGCGATCATGACCATTTAACAGGAAAATATCGTGGTGCTGCTCACCAAGAATGTAATTTAAATTATAGAGTAAGTAAATTCATTCCGGTCATTCTACACAACGGTAGCAAATACGATAACCACTTTATCGTTAAAGAATTTGGAGCTTCAGATGTGAAAATCGATGTGATTGCAAATAATAAGGAACAATACATATCGTTCACAAAATACATCAAAACTAGCAATAAAAAAAACCATTAAACTGCGATTTTTAGATTCATTCCGCTTTATGTCGAGTAGTCTTGATAAGCAGGCTAGTAATTTAAAATCAGATCAGTTTCTTGAAATTCAACGTGTCTTTCCTAAAGAAGACGATTTTAATTTGATTCGTCAAAAGGGCATATTCCCTTATAAATATATTAACTGTGCGGAACGTCTTGAGGAGTGTTCTTTACCACCGAAAGATGCATTTTACAGTTCCTTAAACACAAGTCATATCAGTGATCAGGAATATTTACATGCACAACGTGTATGGACACAGTTCCACATTCAAACTTTAGGAGAATTTTCAGACATATATTTGAAGACAGATGTGTTATTATTAGCAGATGTTTTTGAAAATTTTCGGAATGTTTGTATGAAAACTTATGACCTTGATACTTGTCAGTATTTCACAGCTCCTGGGTTAAGTTTCATTTCAATGTTGAAAAAAACGAAAGTAAATTTAGAATTAATGACTGATATAGACATGATCAATTTTATAAAATCATCAATTCGAGGTGGATTAAGCCAATGTAGTGGACGGTACTCTAAAGCGAATAATAAATACATGCCTAGCTACAACCCTTGTGAAGAGTCAAAGTATATTGTCCACCTCGATGCAAATAACCAATATGGTTGGGCTATGAGTCAATATCTATCACTGAAAGATTTTCGCTGGCTGACACAACCTGAAATTGATGTCTTACATGTTGACACTCTTAATGATAACGATGATAAAGGATATATTTTAGAGGTAAATCTTGAGTACCCTAAAGAGTTACATAATGATCATAATGATTTACCTTTTTGTCCTGAGAATATGAAATCTCCATACATCACATCACGAACAAAAATGTTAATTGCTAATGTAAATGATAAATGTAAATATATAATACATTATCAAAACTTGAAACAGTGTCTACAGCATGGATTGAAATTAACTAAAATTCATCGCGTATTGCAATTTTATCAGTCAGCATGGCTCAAACCGTATATTGATCTAAACAAAAATTTAAGAACACAGTCAACAAACGCGTTTGAAAAAGATTTTTATAAACTCATGAATAATAGTGTTTTTGGAAAGACTATGGAGAATGTTGATAAACGAGTTGATGTAAAGCTGATAACAAAGTGGGAGAATGATGGTAAAAGGTATGGTGCGAGCAACTTAATAAGCAAGCCTAACTTTCATAGCTGTTCAATTATTCATGAGGATTTAGTTGTAATACAAATGAATCGTCTTAAAGTAACTTACAACAAACCCATATATGTGGGTTACGCCATTCTGGAATTATCAAAAACACTTATGTATGAATTTCACTATGATTATGTAAAGAAGAACTATCCTGATAATGCTAAATTACTCTACGCAGATACAGATTCTTTTATTTATGAGTTTAAAACTAATGATTTTTACGAGGATATCAAAACTGAGCTAAATAGGTTTGATACAAGTGACTATCCCGAGGATAATATTTACCATTTACCTCTAGTAAACAAAAAGGTTCTTGGGAAATTTAAGGATGAATGTGCTGGTGTTATTATAGACACCTTTGTAGGCACAAAATCTAAATCATACAGCTATATGACAATTGATGATGTAGTAGTAAAAAAATTAAAAGGAGTGAAAAAGAATGTTGTTAGTAAAGAGTTAGATATAAGTGATTATAAAAACTGTATAGTTAGTAACCCACCTGTATTATATAAGAAAATGAGTGTATTTAGAAGTAAAAATCATCAACTTCATACCAATTTGCTGAAAAAAGTTGCTTTAAGTAATGAAGACAACAAACGATTCATTATACCCAACACATTTGATACTTTTGCTTGGGGAAACAGTCGCATTGACGACTATTACTTTACTTAAGTCTAATGATCACTATATTGTAATATTTGTAGTGTGTTTTATATTGTAATATTTTTTTGTAAAAAACTATAAGCAGAATGTATAATGTTAGGCTACTGTAGTTTTGTAAAAATAAGATAAGTAATACATTTTAGTGTAAAATGTTTGCTTTTGTATATTACGAAAAAGATTTTTAAAAAATGTACAGAATGTGTGAACTAAACAAGGGAAATGTAAAAAATGTAAAGTGGAAATTGTAAATATCCATGTGTGAAAAAGTGAAATAGTTATCACCATTTTAAAATTAAAAGACATTGTGATCTTGTAAACCTTGTTTTTTATTTCACAACATATATGGCTTTACAAAATAGAATACAAAGAAATACCATTTCCTCAATCCTTTTCAATGTTCATGTCCACTCATCATTAACTTCCCTTTTATAGCAGTAATCACAATGAGGGTTGCCAACCTCTCCCCCACTGAGCCATTATAGGATGTCAAACGATGCTTTCCAACGATACTTTATCCACCACACGTATTAAAGCATAATGACTATGACGATAAGAAAGGTCGTGTTCTTTACATGTTTAATCCAAAGAAATAATAGGTATTTACTTAACACAGGGTCCTGAGTCCATGAGTTTGGTACATGTTGCAAGATTTCTTTCACGGCATTGACTGTCACAAAATAAATGAAAACTTGGAGAACACCAATAATTCATCTTTGGTAAGACTATCCAGGATCTTGAGTCCATGATTTTGGTATAAGTTGCCAGATTTCCTTCACGGCATTGACTGTCACATAATAAATGAACAACTTGGAGAGCACCAATAATTCTTCTTTGGTAAAACTATCTGCATATCGATGACAGATAACCTTTTAGTTCCACCCTTAAAACAACAACACTACCTCTTGCATAATCTGCGATGTTGATGGCTCTTGAGACGTGAAAGATGGATTAAACATAACTTTTACATCAACAGGAGTTAGACTTTGCTCAGTAAACAATGCACTGTCATGAGCCACAGAATTTTTTCTTGGACTTGCTTTTTTCTTTTCTTTATAAGTGTTTGAAACGATGTATTGAAAAAGAGAATGATAAACATCCAAAGGGTAAATAGAGTAACAAATAAAGAGAAATGAAAATGATACTTCCATATCAATTGTCAAGCATGAACTAATCTCTAGCAAAGTTCACTCAATACTATAAATAATAGTTTAAAGTGGGTGCAAAAGTGGGTGCATAAGTGGGTGCAAATGTGGGTGCATAAGTGGGTGCATAAGTGAATGCTATAGTGGGTGCAAAGGTAGGTACAAAAGTGGGTGAAAAAATGCCCCCCTTTTTGAATCTCGTTAAAGCCCACTTTTTAATCTATTTTTTGAAATTTTGACAAAGGGTCTAAGTGCACATTTGTTAATATCTCGCGAACCAGTCTCTGTTGACGGGTCCTTGTTGACGGGTCCCTGTGGGCAGGTCCCTTTGGCATAATTTGGATAAAATGCATGGGTCAGTCCATAGGGATCAGTCCAGAATGACATTCAGACAAAGATACACAGTTGGGAAGTTACACCTGAAGATCGACCAAAGAGAACGGAGAAGAGATGGACGGAGGAACGTCGAGTTTGTCACAGCGAAACGATGAAGGAGGTTTGGAAAACCAAGAAAGAGAGCATCAGATTTGTTTTATGTGATCATATGGGTCTAAACTGCTTAAACAAATAAATAATAATGTTATTGGTTTTACGTCCCTTTTAAATACTCTGGCTTTTAGAGACGCAGGGGGGCCGGAATTTTGCCCCGAAGGGGATCTTCAACGTGCCATTAAATCTACTGTCATGGCTCCCTCTTATTTGCGCACCTTCAAATGCTAGCTGACTGCGCCAGGATACGAACCTGCAACTTTGGGTCCAGCAAGCGAGAACGTTACCGCTAATACCCGCAGACGGAAACAAACTGTTCGTCCAATACGTTAGTTGTCCAACACATGTACAGTACATTGTGTTTCTCACATTCGTTAAAATACTGTGTGCTTAGCATTAAACAGTCAGAAATACTGATCATGGAACTCATTTAAGGAATTGACTTTCGGGCACGTTTTTTGTTCTCCCTCCCCCCCCCCCCTCCCCCCCCGCCCCCTGTTTTCGTTTTGTTTGAATTTGTTTTCATATTTACAATATGCTGAACAGCCTACGGTTCGATGTTCGAGCGATCACCTCAACACAGCAAAGGCAGTACGGGAGGCAGTGAGATGTGAAAGCGAGCGAGAGGGGATAGACATGTCTTCCCCCGCCATCACTGTGAGGCCTTCCGCGCACGCTGGCGTGCTGTGCTGTATAGTCACCTCTGCCTTAGATTCTACCTAGGTATTGTAACAAAGCAGTCTCAAGTGAAAATGAATGTAATGTAGAAATTCAGATCACCACACCCAATAGCTGCTGAGGAAATCTGAAGCCTTCATATCGCTAAAAACATTGGTAAGGTACTAGAGCTTGACGACTTTCCTTAATGATATTTTCATGGACTGAATGAATCGGATTTTTCCTAGGAGCACTCGGGCTTAATTTACAACTCTATTGTTTTAAAACTTGGTCTCAACGGAGACGTCGCCAGAAGTTTTTTGTTTCCGGGCCAGGTAGCAGCATCGGTATAGCGATAACCTATAGCACACAACGTATTAAGTTCGTTGCGATCTTTTTGTAACTTGGAATAAAGCACTGCACCTCATTTCAATAAGTTGTATGTTATGTGTATACCCCAATACAATATGACAGAATTTTACTGCAGTGGACTGACAACAAATATTATTTAAGAGTAAGGAAGGACGCTGTTCGTGCTGGCGGAGAGCAGTGGTATCGGGAAAGCGTGGGTTCGAAACCCACCTAAGCCGTCCTCATCCCCAGGAACATGCCGGGATAGTTCCTTTCAGCAGGTCCAAGGCCGACTTCCTTCTCTGACCTGTCCTCAATTAGACCCAAGTTAGCCTGTCACCATCCCCAGTTGTATCTGCTGCAAATTGTGTCCAGCTCCAAGACACTGTCGCTGTGGTGGTAGAGGAATGATATAAGCATTTTTTTTAAGGAAGGAACCTTATAATTCACGTAACTGATGTTGTTGCTTATTTTACGGGCTGTGGCATCACGGTTTTATCTCCCCTTGTATTTTGGTGTATGTGGATTTTGCGTGATAATCTGTGCTATTGTGTTAGCTGTACTAGTGTGTGCATTTGTACATTTGGTATATGCTTGGGAAGTAGGCGGCCGTGGCTCTAAGTTATGAACCAACCCAGCATTTGCCTGGAGTCACATGGTGGTCTACGTAACCGTTAATCTCGCGATCATGAGACATGGGACCACCATTTTTACGTGGAATCCCAACCACAGGACGTGATATTTCTCTTCAACAATTTCACTTGCTTTTACCGGGAATAAAACCTTTCGTATTTTAGATCATATAAGTACACTATTTGTAGATATAAATATGTTTTTGCCTCAATTGTTTTGAGTTGGTTATATTTTATACAACTCAAAATAATTATTATGGAAACATTAATCCATTTATCTGTTTGCTACAATGTGGTCGTACATTCCGGAAGCCAGATTTTGTCAAGCTACATGTTGTAGTCTGGCTGCGTGGCTCAGGGGTAACGTTCTCGCTTGCTGAGCCCAAGGTTGCAGGTTCGAAACCTGGCGCAGTCAGCTGGCATTTGAGGGTGCGCAAATGCGAGGGAGCCGTGTCAGTACATTTCCTGGCACGTTAAAGATCCCCTTCGGGGCAAAATTCCGGCACCCCGGCGTCTCTAAAAGCCAGGGTAGTTAAAAGGGACGTAAAACCAATAACATTATTATTATTATTACATGTTGTAGGAAAAAAAATGACCAAAAAGGTGCAAGAGAAGTATACCTAACTTGAGAAATGTTAGAATTGTTTGTTTTGACATTGTTTTTGTCCACCCTGTGCCCTGTACTTAATCAGACTGATATTTCGTATTTATTATCAGCTGGCCATGTTCGCGACAAAGTTTAAAGTATTATATGTAGAAGCGTTTCGTATTGTCGATACACATATGCCTAATTTTGAACTGTTTCCCTGGTTACATTGAGATCAAGTGCAGAACCCAATATTGAACTGTGTACAGTGGTATTTGATCGAGAACGTCAGTCGGTATCCATGGGAACGCTGGCATCATATCGCTGTTTACGATTCCCCATGTTGTAAGTCCAGTGGAGCATGAATCACGTGGCATTCAATATGCCACTGAAGCCGCAAAGCTCATATTCCGAATATATTCCACTCCCAGGATAACAGGATGTCGGTGCATTAAAATTGTATTTCCTCGCGCAGTGCAATTGAGAGGATTGAGACCAGAAAGCTGCAGTGACGGTGGAAGGAACATTATAAGAAGAAATATATATTTGTAGAGGTGTATTTCGTCTCCACTATTATTCAACACATGTTCTAAGATGATTTTCGTAGAGGCAGTGGATCAACTTGAGAGTAGCCTATTGGAATCTGAGTGAATGGAGATGTGCATAAGTAACGTAACACAGACGACACAGTATTTATTGCTGAAGTAACGAAGAACTACTGAATGAGGTACATGGGTCTGGTATTCGATATGGTCTAAAAATAAACTCCAAAAGTCTACTGTACGCTTATGGTAGTCAACATAGATCAATATGAAAAGACTTGAAAATTACCATGTCTGCCCTAAAAATCCTTATTGTCAAAGTTTAATAAACTAGAAAATTAATACCGTAAGTATTATTATTATTATTATTATTATTATTATTATTATTATTATTATTACATTACATTACATTGCATTACATTATATTATGCAAACCGGCCAAAACTAAGGACCACACAAATATCATTACATTTCCTTCTCATACTTCTTTCTTCCTTTCTCTTTCTCCACACTTCCTTCATTCTTTCAGGGTGTTGCGACTTTCTCTCTGCTGTCCATCTTCCTCCCCTGCGTTCTCTCTCTTCTCCCACAATAACGTTTATGTTAGAAAGTATTTCCCTGAATTGTGTTCTGTCTCGACAGTCATCATCTGTAATTCCTAGCTTCCGTAGTGCTTCCTTCATTTGCTTGGTATAACTCCCTTGGCACTTCAGATTGTATATTGTATCATAAATTTGTTTATTTATTCTTGTTGGATCCATTCTAACCATATGCCCTTTCCTAATTGTTGTTTCCAGGTCTCCCGCCCTTTCATATATAATGTATTTATTTATTTATTTACATTGTTTAGACCCAAATGATCACATTAAGCAAATTATGACCTGTTACTGTTCTTCTTGTTCTTCCAGAACTCCTTCATATATTATTATTATTATTATTATTATTATTATTATTATTATTATTATTATAATTATTATTATTATTATCAAGTACACAGTGTACCGGTCTTGGTCACATTGTGACCTTCTTCAGCAAAAGATGGTAGTTAATACAAATGAAGTTGCAAGTCTTACAATAACATTTGTTAAAAAGTCTGATTTCATATCTATTTGTAAAAATAATATCTAAAATGTCAATGGTACACTGAAAGACAAAAATACAACAATAAAAACAGATTTATTACATTTTTTGATTAACGTTGAAATATATATATCTTGAAAAAACAGTGGTAGGCCTATATATCAATGATCTAAGAAGAATAAGATTGAAATGAGAAATAGTTTTGTAGTAAATCAGAAAGAAGAAGGAAAATAGTAGCCCAAACATTAAAACACTTACGTGGACATGATGTATTGGTGTATTGAAATGTTGAGGTTGGAATGACTTATGCTGTGACCATATGTTTACGTGAAAATAGAATAATTCAGGATCAATATAATCAAGTGCGATTACAACTGGCTCGTGAAAATATCAAATGTGTCATTTGTAGCTTTTCAGTCGGTCAACACGATTATGACCAATGAATGGGCGGGGTACAAGATATAAATGTGGAAAAACACTCCTGGAAAAAATGTAATGCATTAGTTAATTATCGCTATTAAATGGAGCAAACAGCAATCAAACTAAAATTTTGTATGTTGATAGAGGCAATTAACATAAGTAGGATATATGAAAATAGGCAATCTAGTTCTTCACGGAACTACTTGTTAAGTTTCTTTAAAAATACGTTTGTAGTAAATCAGAAAGAAGACAGAAACTAGTAGCATAAATATTAACATACTTACGTGGACATGCCGCTTGACCTAACGAATCTAATTTATCTCCAAATTCCTGCTATTCAAATTTTCTTAGCTCAGTATATTAATTTTACTCGACACACAAATTATATTATAATTAGCATGAGGCTTGAGAGAATGTGTAGTCTATGCTTAAGCACAGTACACACAAGCTCTGTGGGGATATGATCTGGATTAATCAATAAGTGTCTCCCTAATAGCGATCGAGTACAAGTAGAAGTAGTTAATTAATTTTGTAGACGGATGGCTTTCTATTTGCTCCCGATCCCCATCGTTCCCTAAGTCCAAGAGAAGCGGGAGCAAGCCATTCCATCAGGATTTACTCACACGCGCGCTTTCATCACACCAAGCTCATCGCTCTTCTCTGCCTTAAATTGAGGCAGATGTGGGCATTTCAAGAGAGCCACTCTGATTGCTGAGGATAATACTTTGCTTCCAGAAAACGTGCGTGAAGTTTAAAATCATTGTAACCAAAGCCTGGAATAAAAACATTCAAAGTAAAGCGCTTTTTAATACGTTATTAAAAACAGAAAATTAGCCCGGAATGCATTCATTTTCCAAATGGCTCCTTCCTGTAGTCTTGGAGTACTGTACGTATTGAGGATTCGGACTCAAAGGCCCGGAGTTTTAGTCTAGACTCTGCCATGTAATATTATTCTGGTCTAAGAGTTGAAATGGAGCCTTGTGAGGCAAAACTGAGAAGAGGTGGGTTCGATTCCAAGCAACTAAATAAAATAAAACATAATAAAATAACCAAAAATAAAAAGCAATTTAATTTTTAATATTAAATAAATAAAATTTAGTAAAATAAATATTAAAAACAATTTAAGTGCCATCCAGGCAACTGATTGTCGTAAACGTGGGGAAAACCATGGAAAGCCACTTCTAGGATGACTGAGATTGAAAACGAACCCATCTCTTCTCGATTTTGCTTCACGACACTTATTGTATCCCATTTCATTCCTCAGACAAGAATTACATTTCAAAAACCAGAATTCCCTGAAGACTACCGTGCACGACGACGTGGGCTGCTTAAGTTTTGCATGATAAATTGCACTGCACTGTTCCACCCATTCGTGCCAAACCTTACATATATACCATCTAGGCACCTTTTACATCGTCGAATATCTCTGAGAAAGAAAGACAGGGACAAAAACCAATCTATTCGACTCTGAGTGGCATAAATCATTCGATGTCCAATAAGCGTTAAATACTGAATTTTATATCCAAGCATTCCATCCATCATACAGTATGTGGAATCTAATGGTATCCGATATTCAGGAATGTTAGCCGACCGTCCTTGCTTTTTCTGTGTATCATTTATATAAATCGATAACACTAACTGCGTGATGGATTATAGTACACAAAAATATAATATTAGTAGGGCTATAATTTCGAAGACCGCACTTTCCTTTGGTGAGCCCAGTTCATTAATGAATTTTGTATAAATGTGTTACACAGTAAGAGGTGCTGAACTAAGCATAAGTGTTAGGGAATTTCGTTGCATTTTTCTCTAATTTTGTAGGATAGATCATTTTTAGCCTATGTTCATTTTATGAAAAAACAAGATGTTCAGTAAATAACATATAGCCTACTTTCCCCTAAATGCATGGGTATTGTTATAACTCTTTGTCTTTTTCAAGGAGTATAATTGAATGTTGGTTGTAGTAGCTTGTTGAAATACAACGTGCTGTACGGATATTAAACATGCCCTTTGCTAGTGCTAACTCTGTAAAAAATTTCATTCAATTCGGTTTCACCGTGTTTGAATTGATATGGGGAATAGATTTGCACACATACATGGCCGCTATTTGCAAACTATTGGTCTGATGACCTTGTAGTCAGTCATAAGATGCTTTCCATGAAAAGGCATGTTATTGCAAAATCTGGTAGAGATCAAATTATTAGGATGGTCGTAATTTGATTTAGGCTTTTAACATTTGGGTGGCCGTCATTCCGTTTCCGTCAAGATGGTGGCGATATAAAACATGACACTTAGGTGCCCTTTGCTAGTGCTAGCCCTGTACCAAATTTCGTTCAATTCGGTTTCACCGTGTTCGAATTGATAGGGGAATCAATTTGCACACATACGTGGCCACCATCTGCAAACTATTGGGCTGATGATCTTGCAGTTTAGTCAGAATATGCTTCCCACATAAAGATATGATGTTGCAAAATTTGGTAGAGACTAGATTATTAGTTTGGTCGTAATTACATTTTAGCTTTTAACATTTGGGGGGCCGCCATTACGTTTCCGTCAAGATGGCGGCGATATAAAACATGACACTGAGGTTCCCTTTGCTAGTGCTACCTCCGTACCAAATTTCGTTCCATTCGGTTTCACCGTGTTTGAATTAATAGGGGGAATCAATTTTGACACAAAGATGGCCGCCATCTGCAAACCATTAGGCTAATGACCTATTAATTTGGTCAGAGGATGCTTCCTCCATAAAGTTATGTTGTTGCAAAATTTGGTAGAGATCGGATGATTAGGTTAGTCGTAATTTGTGTTATGCTTTGAACATTTGTGTGGCCGCCATTACGTTTCCGATAAGATGGCGGCAATATAAAACATGACATTGAGGTGTCCTTTGCTAGTGCTACCTTTGTACCAAATTTCGTTCAATTCGCGTTCACTGTGTTTGAATTGATAGGGGGAGGGGGGGGGGGGGACCGACATTCAGAGTACACACATTCACACACACACACACACACATACACACACACACACACACACAGACACACTTTTTTTTCTCCCTGTGTTGATCTCATAAGTCTACTTTCATTTTTTGAAAAAATCGAAAGTAGGCTAAAAATAGGCTTATGAGATCAACTCTTGTCCGTGTGTGTGTGTGTGTGAGTCCCCTAATAACTTCTAAACGGCTGGAGCGATTACAATGAAACTCGGTAAGATCATAGCACCATTCCGGCCGACCCCGACCGTGCCCTTCAAATTTTACTGTCTAAACCAATCCAACATGGCGGCTGTGCGAAATATTTCACCAGCATTCAGTATCTCCGAAACTATTACTGATATCACCCTGAATTGTGTACAGTGATAAAGGGCACTACTAGAAGTTCACCCATGAGACATTCAAAAACCTGGTAACTAAAAAACGAACGTGGTGGCCAAGCGAAGTTGAGACTTTTAAATAGACTATTCTCGCGATTTAACCATCCAAACGTAATAAAACTTGGTACAGCAAATGTTTATACACATTGTATTGCACTGGAGTCTAATTTAGTTCAATTTTTACATAACCTCAAATTGGCGGCTGTGCGAATTATTTCACTGACATTCTATGTCTCCGAGACTATTACAGACATCACCCTGAAATTTGTACGGAGATAACGGGTACTGATACAAGTTTCTCTATGTAACTTTCATAAACATTTAAAGTACAAAACGAACATGGCGGCCAAGCGAAGTTGAAATATTTTAATAGACTTTTCTCGTGATTTAACTCTCTGAGCGCAGTTAAATGTGGTACAGTAAATGATTATACATATTGTAATGCACTGGCATCTAATTTATTTCTATTGTTTACATAACCTCAAGATGGCGGCTGTGCGAAATTTTAATATTAGGTTTTTATTTCTTGTGTCGTAATCATGCGATCGAAGTGAAAGTTTGAATAATGAACCTAGGCCATAATTTTCCTTGAATGGCACATAACTCTATGGCCTATACATATAGCAATCCAAAATGGCGAGCATCCGAAATATTTCGACGGTTCTCAATATCTACGAATCTTCTACAGCAATCAAATTGAATTTTTTAATGTTCATAGAGGCAATGAACATATGTTCACCTATAGGACTTTCAGTAACCTGGTGAGCACAAATCCAACATGGTGGCGACGCGAAGTATAAATATTTAAATGGACGTTTCTCGCAATTTAACTATCCGAGTGCAGTGAAACGTTGCACGTTAAATGCTTATACAAATATTAATCCACTGGCATCTAATTTATTTCAATTGTTTGCATAAACACAAGATGGCAGCTGTGCGAAATTTGAAAATCTCGTTTTTACTTCTTGTGTTCTAATCATGCGATTGAAGTTTGAATACCACACGTACACAATAATCTTAATGTAATAGTACCGGTAGATAAATAAAAATCCAACCTGGCGACCATTGAAATCTTTAGACGGTTCTCAATATCTACGAATCTACCACAACCTTCAAACTGAAATTTTATATGTTGATAGAGGCAATTAACATGAATAGGATATATGAAAATAGGCTGTATAGTTCTTCACGGAACTACTTGTTATGGGCTTTTGATTGCATTATTATGCATTTTTCAATAATTATCGGGTTTGTTTGCATTGTATAATGTGCACCTGTACTTCTTGGGTGTACTGTACTATTTTTTTAAAGTATTCATGGGCATGTATGTATACCCCGTATTATCTTTGATTCTATGGGATCGAGGATGGTATGCGATTAATTTATATGCGGTGGATGGTTTCTTAAAGCCGGATGCCCTTCCTGATACCAACCATGTGAGAGGAACTGGGCGAGGAGGTGGAAGGACATCGCCGTGGCCTATTTGAAGGTTTGATCCTGACATTTGAGTTGATCTGAAAATGATAAATTGTGGAAAACCATTTTAAGGACGGTGAACAAAAGGGGTTTGAACCTATTTGTCTACTGAGTCCGGAGCAACCTTGGTCCATGGCCTTGTGCCTCAGCGCAAATAGCTACCACGGTCGGTTTCAACTAAGATGGATATTTTCGGTTTTAAATTTCATTTCTTAATAACTTACTTTGGTTCATTTAATAAACTGAATCTTTACTAAACTATTCTTTATTCATTTCTTTATCGTTTAGGCCTACTTAGGACCACGGGGCTCGTATCTACTCTTCGGTAAAGTTGTTGCTTTCTTCTTCTTCCAATAGTCCCTCATTTTCTGACTATGAGTCAGTCTTCTTTCTATTCTATACTATTTCCTTCTACATGATTTTGAATTTATATTCAGAAACCAGATATCAGTGTAAAATGTTTGCAATTTAAAGGCATTTTATACATTTTGAAGGGCATTTTTGTGAGATTTTTAGTTTAAAACTGCATTTTTAAAGTGCATTTTTCATTGTTTTATAGGGCATTAAAATCCTAGCCCTCTAAAGTTATATTAGAGTTCTGTTTGCTTGTTAAAAATGGCAACATTACTGATCTATTTCTATTGTTGTTATTGTCGTTGCTGTTGAAAATTCATTTGAGGGGCTTGTGGATTTCATGGTCATCAGTCCCATGTATTTAGGTGTATGTTAAAACTCTATGATGACTTACGAGCCTGTGGTGATCTTAAGAGTATGTGTTAGGTATCCCTGGACTTAAAACAATGTGCCATTCAGGCATTTTCGTGGACATAATGAAAATGGAAGGGATAACGTGTTTTCTCATGTGCTCCGGAATGCAAAAAAATATTCACAAATTTCGATACGTCAATTTTTGTGCCATATTAAATTGGTGGTCCTTTCACTTTCTAACCAAATATTTATTCTTCTTAGCTCATACGTAAGGTGATATTATTATACGTTCCCGCAACCGAGCGTCCAATTAACTGACCCACTAATCTAAATTTTGTATTTTTCTTCCTATCAGACAATGGACATTTAAGAAGAACATTTTGCTGTTGCACAGTAAGCATCAACCTGCAGTAATATAACATAATGAAGAATTGTAACATTTCTGACATTTAGTACCACCTTTAAATTCTAACCAATACCAATGATTAAAGCGGCTTCGGTGGCGTAGTCGGTAGCATGCTGAGCTTCTAAGCCCAAGATAGTGGGTTCAAACCCGGCCGAAGCCGTCGGATATTTTAAGAGCGTTAAAATCCCTCAGTATGCCTTCCTTCGGAGGGGAAGAAAAGCCGGCGGTCCCATGTCATAGATTTATGTCATGTTAAAAAACCTTCCACTAATTGCACCTGTGTGAAGCTAAATTGGATAGGTTAAGTATGTAAATAACGCTCTTAGGTTTCTACGTTCGTTGCCAAGAGCCGACTGCTATGGCATCTAGTAGCTAAGTTCTGAACTTGGCCTAATAGTTGTTGACGTTGGCGCTTGGCGGCGAAAGTAGGAACTATTTGAAAAATTCTAAGTTTCAGTACTTAAATAAAAAAACAGATAACACATACTAATACAGCCATCACAATTACCACCGGTTATCAGACAGATTCTACACACACCCAAAGTACACGGTGCTACATGACCGCGTTGTCGCAGCCCCTAAACTTAAGAACCAACCAGATTTGGCAACTTGGCGCTTGTTACCGTAGCATCGGGAATAGTCGACTGTTCGGCGACAGTGGCGCTTTATTGCAGAACCCTTCTGTCGTTGGAAAGACTTAAGTTTTGTTAGAAAATGTCTCCTGATTAAGAGTATATCGATTCTGATCTCATGTCATTGCCCGTTAATCCGCGTCATCTCCTCGGCCAGATAAAACTTCATTCAGCGTAATACACCCGGCATGCAGGTCGCCCACGGGCGCCGACTAGAAAGACCTGCACTCGGCCTCTCAGGAGGTCACACAACAAAGAAAAAAGAAAAGCGTAATACAATTGTTTGGAATCACACTGGCTCTTAGTAGTTTTGGCCGGATGCCGTTCCAGGCACTATGAAATTTCTCAAATGACACTTCCACTTTACAGTCAACGGGATTCGAACCTCGGCCATCTGGGTGAAAGGCAAGCAATTGCACCAATTTGCACTTTCCACCCTTTAATACACAAAAATGTTGGAGTAAGAAAGAACGGGAATTAATAACTTATTCGTCCTTCGCTTGCGCTTGGAAGCTCCGTAGGAAGTAAATACCTTACTGCTGTCTAACCTACATCATCGCATAATTGAGGAGCGATAATGGTAACTATTTGGTGCTTCATCAATCTAAGTCATCCGACCCTAGACATATGTTATCGCATTATTTCAATGAGGGAAAGGCTTTCTCTTAACCCCTTCATCCCTTAGGACTATATTAATAATTTGTAGCCTAGATTTATTTAAGGATTGCCTACTAATTAAATGAGAATACCCGTCCTGCTCCGCAGCATTAAATTCAACAAACCTATAGCACTTCTTTCCATACGACATTTGCTTCTCGCATGGCGTTATGCTAATGACCTGAAAAGACATTTAACGTTGCCTTTCATTTGTATTACATCTGTAATTGAAAATATCGTGTTGAGAGTACACACAACCTCTAATAACGAATGCTGAAACAAAATACCAGCCTGCCAGCGTTTGTATGTTGCAGCTATCGTGCTAACTCGTGCCTCGCTGGTATCGGGAGAGCGTGGGTTCAAACTCCTCCTGGACCGTCCTGAAAGTGGGTTTGCGTGGCTCCTGGGCGCATGCGTGTTAAATAACACTTTGACTCTCTCATCCCCTCACTATTGCCGGCACTCAGCTTGGCCAGAAGCTTGGTGAAATGAATATTCCCAATTATTTGAATACATGGACAGATAATGCGTAACGCGCATAGTGTCTCAAGCCAAAACAAAAGCGTTCGTTGTAGCACAATATTACTTAAAGATGGCTTTGAAGCCATTTGGGTTCAAACTACTCCTCGACCGTCCAGAAAGTGGTTTTGCGTGTTTCCCCATTTTCACCCCCAGGCAATTGCCGGGACGGTTTCTTTCAGCAAGTCTACGGTCGACTTACTTCCTTCCTTCTTCCTTCATACATTCCCTCCTTCCTTCCTTCCCTCCTTCCTTCCTTCCCTCCTTCCTTCCTTCCCTCCTTCCCTCCTTCCCTCGTTCCTTCCCTCCCTCCCTCCTTCCTTCCCTCCTTCCTTCCCCCTTCCTTCCTTCCCCCCTTCCTTCCTTCCCTCCTTCCTTCCTTCCTTCCTTCTCTCCTTCTCTCCTTCCTTCCTTCCCTCCTTCCTTCCTTCCTTCCCTCCTTCCTTCCTTCCTTCCCTCCCTCCTTCCTTCCTTCCCTCCTTCCTTCCCTCCCTCCCTCCTTCCTTCCCTCCTTCCATCCCTCCTTCCTTCCCCCCTTCCTTCCTTCCCTCCTTCCTTCCTTCCTTCTCTCCTTCTCTCCTTCCTTCCTTCCCTCCTTCCTTCCCTCCCTCCTTCCTTCCTTCCCTCCTTCCTTCCTTCCTTCCCTCCTTCCTTCCCTCCCTCCTTCCTTCCTTCCTTCCCTCCTTCCTTCCCTCCTTCCATCCTTCCTTCCTTCCTTCCTTCCTTCCTTCGTTCCTTCCTTCCTTCCCTCCTTCCTTCCTTCCTTCCTTCCCTCCTTCCTTCCCTCCCTCCTTACTTCCTTTCTTCCCTCCTTCCTCCCTTCCCTCCTTCCTTCCTTCCCTCCTTCCTTCCCTCCCTCCTTCCTTCCTTCCCTCCTTCATTCCTTCCCTCCTTCCTTCCTTCCCTCCTTCCTTCCCTCCCTCCTTCCTTCCTTCCTTCCTTCCCTCCTTCCTTCCCTCCTTCCTTCCTTCTTTCCCTCCTTCCTTCCTTCCCTCCTTCCTTCCT
Organism: Meconema thalassinum; assembly: GCA_946902985.2. NCBI lineage: Eukaryota > Metazoa > Arthropoda > Insecta > Orthoptera > Tettigoniidae > Meconema > Meconema thalassinum. Next base: position 155,212,380 of record OX336390.1, read on the forward strand.
TCCCTCCTTCCTTCCCTCCTTCCCTCCTTCCTTCCTTCCTTCCTTCCCTCCTTCCTTCCTTCCTGCCTTCTCTTCCCTGACCTTTCCTTCATTAGACCCAAGTTAGGGGTCGCCTGGGCGATCGGCCTGTCATGATCCCCAGTTGTAACTGCTGACAAAGTGTGTCAAGCTCCAGGACACTGTCCTTGAGGCGGAGAGTCAGTGGGTGAAGCCTAGCTGGGAGGATAAGCGATTAATAAAGGAATATATTATCTTTAGATTTCTTTAATACTCATTCAAACGTTGGAGAGGAATATTTCTATGACACAACTGCATGAGACGACACCGACTAAAACACTAGTTCTAAAATTAAGCAGGCAGCTAGCGGTACCGTGCTTTCCCGCAACATATATATTGAAAAGGGGCTCTTAGAATAAAGCTACAAGAGGAGTTGCATACTAATAAACGCACACTTAGAGGGAAAAGCATAGTTAAATCTCTGTTTCCTGAACTAATTCCTCAGATGCGTACAACGTTAACACTAAACTAAACCACCGGCGTATGCAAGCGCACTTAGGCCTGTTCCAAAACTTAACTACTCGTTTAGAGGTCTGGGATTGGAATACCGGTGCTATCTTGTGTGTCGTTTGTGAGCCGTCTGCAATAAGATGAATGGTAGGATTAACAGTTATTTTAATTATAGGTTTGCAATGTTACACAATGAAAATAAAATAACGCGTGTGTTTGAGTGTCACATCTCAATAACTTCCTAGAATTTAGAACACCCTCTGTTCCGAATCTTGGACAGCCAGAGATTGGGGCGAGAGCATTGTGTATTGCTACCATCATCTGATACATGTGACTATTAGTTATAGTGATTCCATTATAGCCTAATACAAAACTCCTGCTCAGTAGGATTCAAATCACAATATGATATTAAACAAGTAGTTCCGTAAATAACTAAATAGCATATTTTCACATATCCTACTGGTCCTACTTAGGACACGAGAAATGAAAACGAGATTTTAAAATGTTTCACAGTCGCCATTTCAAGTTCTCATAAAATTCCATTAAATTAAACGTCAGTATATTAAGGATCCTATGAAGATATACCGTGCCTAGTTTCACAGCACTCGGATGATTAAATCGCGAGTAAATTCCAATTAAAATGTTTTAAGTTCGCTTGGCCGCCATGTTGGTTTTATGATCACCAGGTTATTAAAAGTCCCATAGGAGATGTTACGTTAATATCCTCTATCAGCACACAAAATTTCAATTTGATTGCTGTAATAGATTCGCAGATATTGAGAGCCGTCTAAATATTGTGAATGGTCGCCATGTTGGATTGTTATATATGTAGGCAATAGAGTTACGTACCATTAGATGAAGATTATTGCGTAGGTTCATTATTCAAACTTTCACTTTGATTGCCTGATTAGGACACAAGAAATAAAAACTTAATTTTGATATTTCGCACAGTCGTAATCTTGAGGTTATGTAAACAATTGAACTAAACTAGATGTCAGTGCATTTCAATGTATATGAAAATTTTCTGTACTAATTTTCACTGCACTGGGATGGTTAAACCACGAGGGAAGTCTGTTTAAATATTTCAACTTAGCTTGGCCGCCATGTTCGTTTTGTACTGATTTATAAAAGTTAAATAGGTAAACTGGTACTGGTACCCTTTATCACTGCACAAAATGGCAGGGTGATATATGTTACCGTTGCGGAGATATAGATGTCAGTGAAATATTTCGCACAGCCGCCATGTTGGATTGGTGAGACGTAATAAATTTTGAAGGGCATGGTTGGGATCAAACAAAATACTGTAGTACTACGACCTTAACGAGTTTCATTGAAATCCCTCCAGCAGCTTAGATTGTATTACGGGGCACACACACACACACATTCACACAAACAGACTCATAGGCTAAGTCTGTTTTTCATAAATGAAAATAGGCTAAAAATAAGTCACAGAATCTACAAACAAAATTTAATGGAAAAAAACAATTATCGAAAACATTAATGATGTCTATTAATTAGACGCTTTCGGTGACGTAGTTGGTAGCATGATGAGCTTCTATGCCCAAGGTCGCGGGTTTAAACCCGGCCAAAGTCATCGGATGTTATAAGAGCGTTAAAAATCCCTCAGTATGCCTTCCGTCAGAGGGCAAGTAAAACCGGCGGTGCCATGTCATAGATTTATGGCATGTAAAAAAAATCCACTAACTAAACTTAAGTGAGGCCAAATTTTGTATGTTAGAATTGATAACGCTATATTAGTTACAACATTTGTCATCATATACTGACTGCGATGGCATCTAGTAGCCAGGTCCGCAGCCTGGTGTCGTGGACGGTAGCATTTGGTAGCAAAAGCAGGAACTACTTGAAAATTTAACGTCTACAGTCCTTGCCTGAATCACTGATAACACACAGTAATACAGTCATCACAATTAACACCGGTTATCAGACAGATTCTACACACACCCAAAGTTCACGGGGCTACATGACCGCGTTGTCACAGCCCCTAAACTAAGGAACCAACCAACCATCTTATAATATAATACGCTAAGACTAACGTGTATCAAGTCAACAAAGTCAACCCCTGGCACTATCCAGCCCATGACGGGCTAAGGCCGACCAAGCGACCGCTGCCCAGCCATTTAGCCTGCAGCTATTGGGGTGACGCGTGATCAGCGCGTCGTGTCCCCTAGGCCGTTAATCTTGGTATTCGTGATCGGGGCGCTGTCTCACTGTCAGACAGCTACTCAATTGTCCTCACGAGGCTGAGTGCACCCCGTTCCAACCCTCACGTCAGTTTTAAAATCCCTGACGGAGCCGGGGATCCAACCCGGGGCGTCCGGGCGAGAGGCAGGCACGCTACCCCAACACCACGGGGCCGGCCCAGACTAAGGTGTATGTATCACTAAACTCAAACTCCTAAACCAGAAGGTGTTAGAAGGTGCGGTTTGTACCAAAATCTTCCAAATCGTCTCAATAGTATAGGAAAAATCTTACATTTCTTGAAAAGTCAACGGAAATAATGTATTTGTTTATAAAGTGCTTTTAAACAAATAAGCAAGACGATAGCCCCTGCGAGAACTCTGTCGCCTACAGCCCGCAGAGCACTAAACCGAGCGGGTAGTCTGTACACATGGGGCGCACACAATCCATTATTCGAGAGTTCTCGCCGGATCCGCTAGTGTACGCTCGTATATTAATTAGATACTGTCTTAATCTCATCCTACCTCATTCTATTTGATACAGAGAGGCTATCCCATTCTTGAACTAATTTATATAGTTGAGAGACCGTCTCCTGTACCCTGATTTTTGTACGCATGCATCTATGCTGTGTTCCTCATCTTTCTCTTTCCTATAATGTCCCTCTAATAACATTAAAATGTTTTGCTATATTTACGTGACTTCCTCGATTGCCCATTTTGTAATTTAATTAAAGTGATCTTCAATTTCTCTTTCTAATATCTTTATATCTCCCTTATCTACAAACTTTTCTGTTATTATTTTGGATGCATTGCATTCTCTGCACCTTACTAATGATATTATAATGTTTCTAATGGAAGTGCCTCAGAAATCGTGTACAATCCGTTGAATGACTTAATATTTTACTCCCTATTCACAGCAAATTATGTGTTAAATGTCATGGTGTACTTCCTGAAAGTGACAGCAATTCCGAAGCATGGATAGCTCCGGAAGGCAGCGTGCTGGCTGGTGACAAAGGGGAAAGTGTGCGGGGTTTCTTGGCGTGCATTGTGACGACAGTCTTCAATTATTAGCCGTAGCGGTAAGAGCAGAGCGCGTGTCACCTGCAGGATCCCACCCACCGAGCATCTTAGATCGCTCTCTCGTTATAAAACACCAAGAGAAACCCCATGGAATACAATGGGCCCCTAAAACCACTCACCACAATTGCGATGAGCAACTGTAAGTCGGAGATCAGTAGTTCAAATTCGTGCGTTAACAACGGCCATCCTGATTGTGGCTTTTCTCTGGTTCTTGCCCCGAGGGGCTCACATCTAGTGGGACGTGGGTTGGCGACCACGGGACCCCAGCTGAGTCCCGTATTGCTTCCACATACTTGTGCCAGGCTCCTCTCCGTCTTCTTTCCTTTTGACCTCTCCTGGTCTACTCTTGTTCTCTTCCGACCCCGACGGTATTAGGGTATCCGAGGCCTAAGGAGTCTTTTCCTTTCCCGCCTTAATTGGCCCTTGTCTCATCTTTTCTGATACCCTCCTTCTGTGAGGGGTCAGTCTTCTTTTACTTTACATTTTATCTCCTGCCTTCTGCTCAAGGCCCCCAAGGAGGCAGGGTGTATGTAGCCCCACCACGTCTGGTGCACCCTGGATACTGCTACACCCTCAAGGTCTCACGGCGGGTGAGCTTGGGAGTTGGCGACCCCGAGGGATTCCTGAGCTGGGTCCGATTTGTCCCCCTTTTTCTCTGACTTTGGGGCGGGCCCTCTCCTCGTTCCCTGTCCTATCTGCCTTTCATGGCTCTCCTTCCTTACAAGTCCCTCAATCCTCATTCTTTGAGGTTTGAGGGTATTTCTTTTCTTCCTGTCCTTTATTTGCCTCATCCTTTGTTTGTTTACAATTTCTTCTTCTAGATGTAAGTTTTTAGTTAGTATTAGTTATTGTTTTCATTCACATCTCATCTTTCACTATCACCCAAACCATTAGGGGCCCGACAACCTAAATGTTAGGCCCCTTAAAACAACAAATATCATCATCATCATCATCATCATCTCTGGTTCTTATACAGTATACTCCCTTCTGGCGAATACCTTAATGGTTTCCTTATTTCAATGATGACAGTGATAATTGTTGTTTTAAGGGACCTAACATCTGGGTTATCGGCCCCTAATGATATGAATCAGAATGGAAATAAAAATGAAAACTACATACTACGGCAACTAAGTACTTACTGGCCTTCTTACTTATATCAGCGATCTGAAAAATTGACGTCTACCAATATTTCGAATCTCGAGAGAGGCAAGAATGCCATTTAGCGGCGAACATTAAATCAAATGAAGGCTACACAGTGGAGAATATTCGAATGTGCGAATAATTCGAAGTTGAAGTATTCGTATGCTGTAATTAGATACATACATATTCGAAATTATTCGAACAATTCAAATAATTAATCTTCAAAAATATGTACAACCCTCCTAAGCAATAATAATAATAATAATAATAATAATAATAATAATAATAATAATAATAATAATATCGTATTCGGGTGCCGGGTGCAAGCTTTGTTAATTGACGCCCGGAGGGCAAATTGTATCTCACATTGTATTGCTCCTTGAAGCACTATCAAAGTCAAAGAGGTTAGATATCTAGGCTCCTGGACACTATAGCGCTTTCTAGTGGAAAATTAAGGAACTTTGTGTTGGCGTAAAATCCTGAGATCATTTATGCCATTATAAACACGGCCTACTAAATTCAAATGGGTTCTTTAACATGCCAACAATGTATGCCATGCGTATCGTGATTTTTGTCGCCTTTCAAAAAACACTTACCACGGTCAGGAGCGAACCTGCAAGCTTGGCATGGGCGCCCGCAGGATTCTTTTGCAGAGGGGGGGGGGCAAGTTATAATTATCATTTCATTACCCGCCCCCCACATTTTCGTTTCATTTCTTACTTGCTTCGTGAAATTCATTATTTGAATGGTGTGAAACCGTTGGCTGCTTTATGGTAAGATTGGGAGGAATAAATATATATTAGTTCTCAGTTTTTGTGCATGGAAGTTCGCGTTTCTTCTTTTGTGATTCATTGTCATAATGTTCAGTTCTTAAAAACAGGTAAAAATAGTGGTATCACCATGTATCGACAATAATATAAAATCAGGCAGTTCATTAAAATGCTGGTTTTAATTCAGTTCGCCTGTTATCTTAATACGGCAACTGGAGGACACATTATTTTCAGATATTTTCAAATTACTGAGTTTAGTTAAACTGTAGAAATATCGCTACATATGAATCTGCCTAATAATTCAAATAGCCCCGTTTCCAAATATCTAGTTTGTACTGGCCGTTACAGCGGATCCATCACGTTTTTCCTCTTCTTCGCATTGCTCTTCTTAGCAGGTAATGCATTTTGTGCGAAGTGGTACAATCGTATTGTACGTTAGTCGTACTTGTGACGCCCATGATTTTAGCAAATTTTCGTTTTAGAAAGAAACTATTTCATTTGAATTTTGCTGACCGTCAAGTAAATGTACCTAGGTATATAAAACTCACTAAATCATGTACTTCTTACTTAGTCGCTTTGATAACGACAAACATCGCAGGATCAATTAACTATTATAAATGTGTACTTAACAGGGGCGTATATAGAGTTTTATTTTGTAGGGTGCCCAACCGAGGGTTAGAGGGCAAGGTAATAGGCCCCAAAGAATAGGGGGTCTGGGGTTCTCCCAGGGAAACTTTTATAAAATTTGGTGCAAAAAGATGAGTTTTAAGGCTATCTGGCATCACTTTTTCAACCAATTTGTTGTGATGTTTTATGTTTGGTTAATGTCAAACACAACTACGACCATTTTATGTTACTTCTTATCAATACAATCATCTTGGTCACTTGATGGTGTTTACATGGAAAGAATTAACATTACTGTTTTGATTTACAACTATAATGTTACGTGCCACCCCCTAGTGGCACTTTTGGTAACTGGATTACGGTGGGTAGAAAACACAACACCGATTGTTCCTTTAAAGAAATAATTAATTTTATTGCGGCCAGATAGATACACTACTCATCAGCAAATACAAGCAATTAGAACTTTACTCCTGTTTCCTCAAGTCTCTTGCTTATGGAGAGCTCTAGCCCTCTTTCACTTGTCAACAGTTAATCTTCTCGCTAATGAGTCTGGTGGCCTTGACAGAACTACATGCAACTCTTCCCTATGTACACAAATTACAGTTACTTACGATGACCTGCTACACGCTGCCTCGCTGTTCACGAGCTGGGAAACAATGTCACTGGGTTTCGTAACTCGCACGGCACTTCACTCAAAACACAGGCAGTCCCCTGTAAGCTTCTCACTTCCTCGCTGTCAAGAGAAACAGCTTTACTAGGGGTTTCGCAAGTCACCACACTTCTGTCGCTCAGGATAAACGCTCGCACTAGCTCGTAAAACACAACCACAACTGCTTGACAGGTCGCTCTTATATAACAGGCCGGTGACTCAATAAATGCTTCTAGACCCATCCAGGGTTCACGGCTTCTCTAGGTTTCCTTCGCTGGCTCAGTCACGAATATTCTGGACCATCCCTTTGTCCTAGCAGTCCTGTTGCATAAGGCGCACGCAATACTCTGAGGCAGAGCAGCCCAGCCCTGGGGCAGTTGTGACTCATGCGGCGAGCGATGAAACGAACTCACAGCCGTAACAATAATATAAAGTCAAGGTTTCTTGAAGCATTACCAAATCGGTTTATAACTTTATCGTCAGTACTGTATGCCTCTGTAATAATGCTAGACCGTTGAGTCTGTTTCCAGAAGTAGAATTTCTTAAATATGTTTTCAACCAATTCAAACTCCGTTTGCCAGTACCGGTAGCTACAGAGAGAGGCAAATTTGCCAAAAGTTTGATAAGGGTATAAAGGTTAGGGAAAAAACTTTTCACACGCTTCAAGGGCACTTGTTGCTGTTCTTGGTACGTTCATAAGAATACGAGGTTATGTTGTTAAGCATAAGATCAGTGCAAACAGATTGTCACACTGTTTACATCTCTCTACCGTCGCCTTGCTTTGCAACGTTGCCATATGTCGCTTAGTAACAATAGTACATGATAAGTACGAGTATATTAGTATTTAATGTTTTAATTCATTAACAAATGAGTCGTCCAGTTGCAAAACACTTGTGAATAAGAATCATTTTCATGAGAAACGTTTCTCTGGACTTTGACTCGCGTATCTTTTGTATTTGTTGTTTTCTACTTTTTTCTTTTTGCTTTGTGGTTTTGGTTTTTGGTTTTTGTTTGCTTTGTGCTTTTGCTTTTGAATTTTACTTTTTGTTTTTCTTTCTTGGTTTTGTGTTTGTTTTCTGCGTTTGCTTTTTTTGAATTTTGCTTTGTGTTACTTGCTTTTTTGTTTTCTGCTTTTGCTTTTGCTCTTTGCTTCGTGTTTTTGGCTTTTGGTTTTGTGTTTGTTTTCTGGAAATGAAAATAAAACAAAACAAACAAAACAAAATAAAACAAAATAAAACAAAACAAAAATAAAACAAAATAAAACGAGATAAAATAAAACAAAACTAAATCAAAATAAAACAAAATTAAATTAAATTAAACAAAAAATAAAACTAAATAAAATAAAATAAAATTAAGTAAAATAAAATAATCAAATAACTAATTTTACGAGATGATCCTTATTCACAAGTGGATTAAACGAGTTTTGCAACTGGACAACTCAAGTATTATATGTGACAAAATTTCAGGGGGAGGGGCAGGCACCCGCACCCCACCCTTATATACGCCCCTGGCACTTAACTCAAGGAACATTTATGTGACATTCTTACGAGCCTGCCAAATGTCTGTTCTGTAATTTTCTTCTTTCAGAAGAATCCCCCATTGAACTTTGGCTTTATTACCTAATTGATCTATATTGAATTGTAACTTTCTGTCGGTCAATACGACTATGAATCCAATTAATTTAGGATTAAGATTAGTTTCTCCGCTCATATAAGTAGGCTACATGTTGCGCATCGAAAATTGCCTTGCATGAAGATTCCATTTGAATCATATAGCCTACAACATTACGAAGTCTATCAGTATTGAATTTACCATTTTGTCTCAACTGATCTACCGTCTACATTCGATTGAGAGTGCGAATCTCAGTCGCTTTGATAACGGCATAAAAACACCGCAGAACTATTTAAATATTAAGATGGGATATTGGCTTTCACGGCCAGTGAATTAAAACTCAGCAATGTTTCTAGGTTTGTGCCGGAGACACCAAGAGCCCGCTGATGAGCCAGCTTGGTGTCCTAGGCGAAACCCCACACAAGACACGGCACAAACCTAGAAAAATTGCTGAGTATTTAACTATTAGCCTGTAAATTGCTTCGATCGTTAAGAATCTACAACAATGGTAGATTGCTGTTCATTTGTAGCAATAATTGCTCTGTTCTCAAGAAATAGACCACAGTACTATGGCACACCTTGAATAAAAATATACGGCATTTCTCAGCACAAATAACGATCGCAGTAAGGCAGAACGACGCAAAATTAAACGAGTGTACAACACAGTCAGGCCTCCTGAAGTCCCTGAAAAGAAAAAAAAAAAAAACCTTTGCTAGCCCAGACTTGAAATATGTAGATTTATTAGTTTCCTTACCATACCGACAGTAGTGGCTACTTTGGCTAACACGCCGCATTAGGTCATGGGGACAAGCTCTCTGCTGACTCGGTAGATGCGTGGGTTCTAGCCCCACCGTCGGCCGTCCTTGAAATGGTTTTCCGTGGATTCCCATTTTCAACACCAGGCAAATGCTGGGACGGTACCTACTGACAGGCCACGGCCGCTTCCTTCCACATCCTTGCCCAGTTTCATTCACCATCATTATTCATTTCATCTCTCATTAACTCTTCTCACGAGGTTGGCGTCAGGAAGGGCTCCGGCCGTAAAAACCATCGCCAGAAAGACTTCCATCGCATCTCATCCCCGACCCCGTTGGTAAACGGGAATAATAAGGGGTGGACATACAATACATTAATTTTCCTTACCATATGGGCCTGTCTCTTCACTGAGCGAGTATTTAGCTATGAGTGGCAAACACTATAAATATGTGTTAAGTAAAAACACAAATTGAAAAAAACTTAATACAAAGAATTTATATTTAAATTTAAAAAGATATCATACACAACCAATGGCAAAAAAAAACGGATGAGTTAACCGTGGTCGTAACGGTGTGGCTCCAGGCAGTCGCTCACATCCGGCAACCTTGGAAATGTTCTTCTGTGATTTCCCATCTTCCTTCCAGGCAAATACCGGGGTTGGTCCCTAACTATAGGCCACAGCCACTACCTTCCAACTCCTCGTCCTTACATTCACACTTTCCTCCACAGACAACACACCACACGCGACGGTACTTGTAGCTTACCCCATGGGTGTCCGCATAGAAGCAGCTACAAACTGTGCCGAGCCGAACATGTCCTCGGACACTCCCGAAACTAAAAGTCATAGGTGAAAAGAAAAAGAAAAAAAACAATTATTTAAATAACAAGGGGATTCCTTCCTGCCTTGTTATTTGCAAACAAGATTAGGATTCCGTTAGTCCAATTTCAATTTCAAGTCAGATTCAAAAGCAAGGACACCAAGATGACTAACACAATCGCGTTTTGTGTGTCCTTAAATAATCAACATTGCAAATGTGCGACAATGGATAATTCTCTTGTGTGTGTGTGTTTGTGTGTGTGTGTGTGTGTGTGTGTGGAGGGGATTAAACTTATAACTTGGCGTTTAATGCCCAAGCGGTTTTGTACAGTTTTCCAGATTTTCTTCCGCCCCTAAAACTTGCCGCCCTGGGCAGTTGCCCTGTTTGTTCCCCCGTAATTACGGGCCTGAATATAGTAAATGACCCTATATTGTAAGCGCGACCTTAAGGGACCAGTGTTTTACTAGCCAGCAAAGAAAACCTCGTTTTCGGGACTGAAATCCGCTATCGGTGTTGCAATGTATAAAAATATCTCCAGAACGTGCTTTCATATCGTCACTGCCAAAGTGAGGTGGCAAAAGTAGTAGCCAGCCTAACCACTGTTGATAGTGTTGGGTAAACATACGGGTTTTACACTAGACATAACCATATTGAAACAAGATGTTCAGTAATGAACACAAAGCCTACTTTCTCCTAAATGCATGGGTATTGTTATAACTCTTTGTCTTTTCAAGGAGTATAATTGAATGTTGGTTGTAGTAGCTTGTTGAAATACAACGTGCTATAGGGATATTAAACATGAATATGAGGTGCCCTTTGCTAGTGCTACCTCTGTACCAAATTTCGTTCCATTCGGTTTCACCGTGTTCGAATTGATAGGGGGAATCGATTTACACACAAAGATTAGTTTTGCCAAAGGATGCTCCCTCCATAAAGGTATTTTGTTGCAAAATTTGGTAGAGATCGGATGATTAGGTTAATCGTAATTTGATTTAAGCTTTGAACATTTGTGTGGCCACCATTACGTTTCCGTCAAGATGGCGGCGATATAAAACATGATACTGAGGTGCCCTTTGCTAGTGCTACCTCTGTACCAAATTTCGTTCCATTCGGTTTCACCGTGTTCGAATTAATAGGGGGAATTTATTTTGTCACAAAGACAGCCGCCATCCGCGAACTATTAGGCTAATGACCTATTAGCTTGGTCAAAGGATGCTTCCTCCATAAAGGTATGTATTTGCAAAATTTGGTAGAGATCGGATGATTTGGTTAGTCGTAATTTGATTTAAGCTTTGAACATTTGTGTGGCCGCCATTACGTTTCCGTCAAGATGGCGGCGATATAAAGAATGACACTGAGGTGCCCTTTGCTAGTACTACCTCTGCACCATATTTCGTTCCATTCGGTTTCACCGTGTTTCAATTAATAGGGGGAATCGATTTTCACACAAAGATGGCCGCCATCCGCAAACTGTTACGGTAATGACCTATTAATTTGGTCAAAGGATGCTTCCTCGATAAAGATATGTTGTTGCAAAATTTGGTCGAGATCGGATGATTATGTTAGTCGTAATTTGATTTAAGCTTTGAACATTTGTGTGGCCGCCATTACTTATCCGTCAAGATAGCGGCGATATAAAACATGACACTGAGGTGCCCTTTGCTAGTGCTACCTCTGAACCAAATTTCGTTCCATTCGGTTTCACCGAGTTCGAATTGATAGGGGGGGACAGACATTCAGAGTACACACACTCACACAAACACACACACACACAGACAGCCACACTTTTCTCGCCCTGTGTTGATCTCATAAGTCTACTTTCATTTTTTTTCAAAAATCGAAAGTAGGCTAAAAACAAGATGTTCAGTAAAGAACATATAGCCTACTTTCTCCTAAATGTATGAGTATAGTTATAACTCGTTGTTATTATCAAAGAGTATAATAGAACTATTCTTTGTTGAAGACCTTAGAAACGATTTACCTCTACCAAACGCCATAACCTAGATAAAAACTGCTACCATCATTGAAGAAAGAAGGATAAGAAGTATATCAAGAATGTTATGGATCTGGAGACATAATCGAACGGACTGGCTGCGTGGCTCAGCGGTAACGTTCTCGCTTGCTGGGCCCTAGGTTGCAGGTTCGTGTCCTGGCGCAGTCAGCTGGCATTTGAGGGTGCACAAATGCGAGGGAGCCGTACTGGCACGTTAAAGATCCCCTTCGGGCCAAAATTCCGGCACCCCGGTGTCTCTAAAAGCAGCAGTAGTTAAAAGGGATGTAAAACCAATAACATTATTATTATTATTATTATTATTATTATTACATATACGACCTGCCGTGGGCAACATCCAACTTTGAGTTGAGGCATGTCTTTACACGTCTGGTTGTGCATGGCTTTCACAACCCTAATTGAATAAACAAATCTTTCCATGACCCTACAGAGACGTGTGTATACAAACTATGTGGATATTTTCGATTGCTATTTGCCTGAAATAAAAGTAGTAATTAATAACCTGAACTAACACCAACGGCTTGAATTCAGTTACTATGTGAAATCGTTTTGTTCTTTACTTCAAATAACATTTTCAAGTAACGCAAAATAGGCTGTTACAAACCCTTTAAAATAAAAAGTAAAAATGTATCGTAGTATCATCTTGTCATTCTTCAAATTCGATGCGCATAGAATGCCAATGGTATAGTAATCAATGGAGCCCCACGTAGACTACTCGTGACATCTAGTGGTGAAATATCGAACAATATAATCCTAACAGAGCGAGTGCATTCTAGCGGCCAGAAGAAGAAACTTTTCAATAAAATCTGGAAGTTAATAAGTAGGTCGGCGTGCAGTTACGTTTTTGGCAGCTTGATGTCTCGTGTAAATCTGCTGGCGAATTATGTTTTAATTAAATATATATTTTACACCATAATATGCACAATATAACGCTTAATTTTAAAACATCTGAGTCATTACAAAACAATAAACATATAACATTTCAAGCAAAAAACCTAGCTCTGATCGGGTTTGAACCATAGGCATTTGAGCGATAGGCTAACGCTCTACCACTGAGCTAATTGTGTCAACGAATATCGTTCTATATAAAATGACTTACATAGAACTTGTTAGCAAATAATGATTTATACTAAACGATTTCATCACTGGAGTATATTATTTATATATAAAGCATTTCATACAAAGTTTATTTATTTTGTATCAGTACGCTATATTGCATGCAATACTCAAATTTGTGAAATATAAGTCAGGCACAAGATATCCGCTGCCATCTTGTCTTATTACTGAATCGGCTCAGCTTTTTCAAATCACGTCTGCACTATAGTATTACAAAATAAACTTTTAATTTCGAACGTGCCTCTTCCTTTAGAACAGTTAAAACGATTCTCGGCTCGATAATCGGAACTGGTGGGTCCCATGATATGGATTATAAAGTTTGCATAATTCGCACGGCCGCCATCCTGAAATGGTATGGCGGACGACCTTATAGTTTGGTCACAGGACGCACCCTATACGAAGGTATGTTGTTACCAAATTTGGTAGAGATCGGATGATTTAATTAGTCGTTATTTGATTTTACGTTTTGAACGTTTGAGTGGCCGCCATTCAGTTTTAGTAAAGATGGCGGCGATATAAAACATGACACTGAGGTGTCCTTTGCTAATGCTACCTTTGTACCAAATTTCGTTCAATTCGCATTCACCGTGTTTGAATTGATAGGGGGGGACAGACATTCAGAGTACACACACTCACACACATACAGACACACACACAGACTCACACACACACATACACACACACACACAGACTCACACACACATACACACACACAGACAGACACACTTTTTTCGCCCTGTGTTGATCTCATAAGTCTACTTTCATTTTTTGCAAAAATCGAAAGTAGGCTAATGAAGCTATGTTTCCATTGGAGGTCTAGAGCATTACATCATTAGAACCATATATTTTTAGCCTACCTTCGGTTTTTGCAAAAAATGACAGTAGACTTATGAGATCAACACAGGGCGAAAAAAAGTGTGTCTGTCTGTGTGTGTGTATGTGTTTGTGTGAGTCTGTGTGTGTGTGTGTGTGTGAGTGAGTGTACTCTGAATGTCTGTCCCCCCCTATCAATTCGAACACGGTGAACGCGAATTGAACGAAATTTGGTACAAAGGTAGCACTAGCAAAGGACACCTCAGTGTCATGTTTTATATCGCCGCCATCTTGACGGAAACGTAATGGCGGCCACACAAATGTTCAAAGCTTAAATCAAATTACGACTGACCTAATCATCCGATCTCTACCAAATTTTTTAACAACATACCTTCATGGGGGAAGCATCCTTTGACCAAACCAATAGGTCATCAGCCTAATTGTTTGCGGATGGCGGCCTTCTTTGTGTGAAAATCGATTCCCCCTATTAATTCGAACACGGTGAAACCGAATGGAACGAAATTTGGTACGGAGGTAGTACTAGCAAAGGGCACCTCAGTGTCATGTTTATATCACCGCTATCTTGACGGAAACGTAATGGCGGCTACACAAATTTTCAAAGCTTAATTCAAATTACGACTAACATAATCATCCGATCTCTACCAAATTTTGCAACAACATACCTTTATGGAGTGAGCATCCTTTGATCAAACTAATAGGTCATTAGCCTAATATTTTGCGGATGGCGGCCATCTTTGTGTGAAAATCGATTCCCGCTATCAATTCGAACACGGTGAAACCGAATGGAACGAAATTTGGTACGGAGGTAGTACTAGCAAATGGCACCTCAGTGTCATGTTTATATCGCCGCTATCTTGACGGAAACGTAATGGCGGCTACACAAATTTTCAAAGCTTAATTCAAATTACGACTAACATAATCATCCGATCTCTACCATATTTTGCAACAATATACCTTTATAGAGGAAGCATCGTTTGACCAAATTAATAGGTCTTTAGCCTAATAGTTTGAGGATGACGGCCATCTTTGTGTCAAAATCTATTCACCCTATTAATTCAAACACGGTGAAACAGAAAGGAATGAAATTTGGTACAGAGGTAGCACTAGCAAAGGGCACTTCAGTGTCATGTTTTATATCGCCGCCATCTTGACAGAAACGTAATGGCGGCCACACAAATGTTCAAAGCTTAAATCAAATTACGACTAACATAATCATCCGATCTCTACCAAATTTTGCAACAACATACCTTTATGGAGTGAGCATCCTTTGATCAAACTAATAGGTCATTAGCCTAATATTTTGCGGATGGCGGCCATCTTTGTGTGAAAATCGATTCCCGCTATCAATTCGAACACGGTGAAACCGAATGGAACGAAATTTGGTACAGAGGTAGCACTAGCAAAGGGCACCTCAGTGTCAAGTTTTATATCACCACCATCTTGACGGAAACGTAATCGTGGCCACCCAAATGTTAAAAGCTGAAATGCAATTACGACCAACCTAATAATCTAGTCTCTACCAAATTTTGCAACAACATATCTTTATGTGGGAAGCATATTCTGACCAAACTGCAAGATCATCAGCCCAATAGTATGCAGATGGTGGCCAAGATTGTGTGCAAATTGATTCTCCCTATGAATTCAAACACGGTGAAACCGAATTGAACGAAATTTGGTACGGAGGTAGTACTAGCAAACGGCACCTCAGTGCCATGTTTTATATCGCCGCTAACTTGACGGAAACGTAATGGCGGCTACACAAATTTTCAAAGCTTAATTCAAATTACGACTAACTTGATCATCCGATCTCTACCATATTATGCAACAATATACCTTTGTAGAGGAAGCATCGTTTGACCAAATTAATAGGTCATTAGCCTAATAGTTTGAGGATTACGGCCATCTTTGTGTCAAAATCTATTCCCCCTATTAATTCAAACACGGTGAAACAGAATGGAATGAAATTTGGTACAGAGGTAGCACTAGCAAAGGGCACCTCAGTGTCATGTTTTATATCGCCGCCGTCTTGACAGAAACGTAATGGCGGCCACACAAATGTTCAAAGCTTAAATCAAATTACGACTAACATAATCATCCGATCTCTACCAAATTTTGCAACAACATACCTTTATGGAGTGAGCATCCTTTGACCAAACTAATAGGTCATTAGCCTAATATTTTGCGGATGGCGGCCATCTTTGTGTGAAAATCGATTCCCCCTATCAATTCGAACACGGCGAAACCGAATGGAACGAAATTTGGTACAGAGGTAGCACTAGCAAAGGGCACCTCAGTGTCAAGTTTTATATCACCGCCATCTTGACGGAAACGTAATCGTGTCCACCCAAATGTTAAAAGCTAAAATGCCATTACGACCAACCTAATAATCTAGTCTCTACCAAATTTTACAACAACATATCTTTATGTGGGAAGGATATTCTGACCAAACTGCAAGATCATCAGCCCAATAGTTTGCAGATGATGGCCAAGTTTGTGTGCAAATTGATTCTCCCTATGAATTCAAACACGGTGAAACCGAATTGAACGAAATTTGGTACAGAGGTAGCACTAGCAAAGGGCACCTCAGTGTCATG
Source organism: Meconema thalassinum (assembly GCA_946902985.2). Taxonomy (NCBI): domain Eukaryota; kingdom Metazoa; phylum Arthropoda; class Insecta; order Orthoptera; family Tettigoniidae; genus Meconema; species Meconema thalassinum. Next base: position 155,229,088 of record OX336390.1, read on the forward strand.
TTTTATATCGCCGCCATCTTGACGGAAACGGAATGACGGCCACACAATTGTTAAAAGCCTAAATCAAATTACGACCATCCTAATAATTTGTTCTCGACCAGATTTTGCAATAACATGCCTTTTCGTGGAAAGCATCTTATGACTGAATACAAGGTCATCAGCCCAATAGTTTGAAAATAGCGACCATGTATGTGTGCAAATCCATTCCCCATAACAATTCAAACACGGTGAAACCGAATTGAATGAAATTTTTTACAGAGGTAGCACTAGCAACGGGCACCTCACATTCATGTTTAATATCCCTATAGCACGTTGTATTTCAACAAGCTACTACAACCAACATTCAATTATACTCCTTGTAAAGGACAAAGAGTTATAACAATACCCATGCATTTTGGAGAAAGTAGGCTATATGTTCTTTACTGAACATCTTGTTTGAATATAAATACATATTTGGTCAGCAACATTAAGGAAGTTTTCTATTGTGACATTTGTCAGTTGATTATCAAAAACTTCAATTTATGGAGTAAACTGGTGACAATGACCAATCGAATATCAACATTCTCGGAATTCCAGGGCGGGGGCCACGGCCCCACCTTGCCCCTCCCTGCGGGCGCCCATGTCTCGGGGTTGACAGACCGACACGATAACCACTAACCCACCGTGCCAAGCTACTAAGTAATAAAGCCACATAGATGTTAGGTAGATGATTAAATTGCCATGGTTCATAGAGTAATCTAAGCCATAATCTGTGCCTGACAATGCTCTACCCAATGAGCTAATCTGGTGAGGCTACTACTCTGAAGGCAAGGATATACCAATGGAGCTTGCTTATGCTAGGTCTCATGCTCTATTCACGTGTCATGGCATTTTACTCTCTGCTTTGCGCATGCCTTCTTCTCAATGAACACAACAGCATAATAGAAAAAATAGCACCTTCGTCATCAATGCGGTTGTGGATATCTAATTCCAGAAAATTCCAGTCCAATGAAATGAAAATCCACAGCCTGCTTCCAGTCGACTGACCGGATCAGGGAATGGAATGAATGGAGCCCACGTCTAGCGGTGAGGATATGAACTGTGCCGGCTGCCAAAGCCTGTCGCACTCTCCTGGGGCAATGATGAAATGAATGACAGATAAAATGAAATGATAGTGGAGAGTTTTGCTGGAATGAAATTGTGACAGGGAAAACCAGAGTACCCGGAGAAAAACCTGTCTACCTCCGCTTTGTTCAGCACAAATCTCACATGGAGTTACCGGATTCGAACCGCGGATCAAGCGGTGAGAGGCCGGCGTGCTGCCGCCTAAGCCACGGAGGCTCTTAAATTCCAGGCAATAATGGGCTAAAATACACAGTGGTTACGCTAGCTCCACCCGTAGAGGGCAAAACACTGAGCCATGTTAAGGCAATGGGTTGATGATTGACAGTCAAACACCGAGTACTGAGGACTCTGTTCGCGCACGCGCAAGACTTGGTCTCATAAGGACGCGTGAAATGGAATGGGAAGCGCGCAACTGATGAGGTTGTGATTGCATCAACGAAGATAGAATTAGCGTCTTCAATCTCCTTGACTTCCCTAATTACCAACGGCCGCGTTCTCATTATGTACTGTGCTTTACGGAAACTTAATTCATTACCACCACTTCCTGATACAAATCTGGGTTAACAATATTTTTCAGGAATGCATTAAGGAGGTATTAAGGGAGTAATACGAGGGTAGTTCGGAAATTATTATACAGAAACAAATATTTTTCGTCGAGCAGCATAATTCAGGTTACTATGGAATTGATTTTACACTGATCCTTAATTCAGTTGCGGCTTTCACAGCCAGGTGGATAAAACACTGCTAAAGGAAATCTTTTGCTGTGATAGATTATTTTATGTTTATTTAAGTTAACTATATTAATATGGAACCTGCCTGCCTCTCATCCGGAGGCCCCGGATTCGATTCCCGGCTCCGTCAGGGATTTTAGAAACTGACGTGAGGGCTGGAACGTGTACACACTCAGCCTCGTGAGGGCATTTGAGTAGCTGTCTGACAGTGAGGCAGCGCCCCGGTCATGAAAACCAGGATAACGGTCGAGGGGACCCGATGCGCTGACCACGCGTCACCCCAATATCTGCAGGCCATATGGCTGGGCAGCGGTCGCTTGGTAGGCCTAGGCCCTTCATAGGCTGTAGTGCCAGGGGTTAGTTTTAGTTAGTCATATTGATATGGCGTGGTTTGATCATTTAGATATTTGATTAGTCAACTAATAAATACCTTGTATATTTTTTTAGCACCGTGACCAATAATGGAGGAGCAGGTGAGGATGTTGAAAACAGGATCAAAAAGGCAAAAGGAGCTTCGCTCAGCGAGGACCAATATGGAAGTCCCGGGAATTGTCGCTGAGGACAAATCTAAACATCTTTGACTACAACGTGAAGTATGTCCTCTTCTACGGGTGTGAGACGTGGAAGGTGACAAAAGAGATTGCACAGAAGGTCCAGACTTTTATTTTATTTTTTTATTTAGTCAATTTACCCTCTAGGTTGGTGGTTCCCATGAACTCAGCGAGGGAACTCACCACTACCGCCTCTATGGGCAGTGTCCTGGAGCTTGGAACATCTGGTCGGGATGGATACAACTGGGGAGGTGTGATCAGCACTTCGCCCAGGCGGCCTCACCTGCAAAGCGAACAGGGGCCTCATGAGGGATGGGAAGGGGTGGAAGATTGGGATGGATAGGATAGGAAGAGGGAAGGAGGCGGCCGTGGTCTTACAGTAGGTACCATCCCGGCATTTGCCCGAAGACGAAGTGGGAAACCACGGAAAACCACTTCGGGGATGACTGAGGTGGGAATCGAACCCCCTCTACTCATTTGGACCACCCGAGGCTGAGTAGACCCCGTTCCAGTCCTCATACCACTTTTCAAATTTCGTGGCAGAGCCGGGAATCGAACCCAGGACCTCCGGGGCGGCAGCTAACCATGCTGACCGCTACGCTACGGAGGCGACTAGGTCCAGACTTTCATCAATTAATGTTTGAGAACCATACTGGTAATATGGTGGCCAAAGGTTATCTCCAATGAAGAACTCTGGCAGAAAACCCAACAACGGAAGGCTGAGGTGGTTATAAAGGAGAGGAAATGGAGATGGTTTGGCCATACGCTCAGAAGAGGATCACAGCAGGCACTGGACTGGAACCCGCAAGGAAAAAGGTGAAAGAGGAGACCAAGAACAACCTGGAGAAGAACCATTGAATCTGAGGGGGCAGCAGTGGGGAGGTCCTGGACAAACATCTAGGGAACCGTAGCAGACAGGAACAGATGTAGAACTCGAGTGTGTGCCCCATGCTCCACATCGGAGTAACAGGAATTAAGTCAAGTAAGTCATATATTTAAAGGAAGGTTCATGCATACGTGTCTGTATCTGACACATTTCATTTTTGTTCTAACAAGCAACGAGCTTCTTTTGTTTTCTTTCGTTAACAGGAAGATAGTAACTCATCCAGTATCTCGATAAATCTTGAGAAAGCCGACACCTGAATGCCATCTAGTGGCTAAGTTTAAACCAATATGGCTACTGAGAAGAGGAAATTTCATCATATTGAGCACTCCTTAGAGTATTTTTTTTTTCGTAGTCAGTTTATCCACCAGGTAGGCTTTTCCCACGGACTCAGCGAGGGATCCCACCTTTACCGCTGCCTCTACGGGGAGTGTCCTGGAGCTTGACATCGAGTCGGGGGATACAACACGGGAGACGGTACTAGCGCGTTGCCCCAGGCGTCCTCAACTGCAAAGCAAACAGGGGACCTCATGAGGGATGGGACGGGATGGGAAGAATGGGTGGGATATACAAAGAAGAGGGAAGGAGGTGGCCGTGGCCTGACGGCAGGTACTGTACCCGAAAATCCGGAAAGGAGCCTGTTGGACTATCCATTGCCCCCGCTGGATTGCCTATTTCTAACAGCACCGGCAAATTACTACATTAGAAATCGCTCCCAACATGGCCTTTAGGGATTTATATACAGCAGTTACAAGAATATTGTGGATCAACAACCAACTACACGGGGCACACCTACCTTTACTTACCTTCTCGGGGACTGGGAATTCAGCTTCGCCTACAATACATCCACAATACTCTTCTCCTTATATTTAAAATGAATCACACTCCAACAACAACAAATAACGAACTGAATAAAATGTATTAACAATGGTGTAAACTAACCTAGTATAAACAAAATAACAATAAACTAATTTAACAATCAAATTAAAATAAAAACACGCAATCATTCACACTTCCTTTCAACTCCACATCTTACTACAATGCTGTGTTAAAAAAACAAGATGTTCAGCAAGGAACATATAGCCTACTTTCTCCTAAATGTATGGGTATATTTATAACTCTTTGTCCTTATCCCTAAAACCACCTCTACCACCATGTAGTGTTTGTTTTCTTTTATATTGATAATTAGCCAGTAAGTGTCAAAATCAATATTATATACTTTATGATGATTGAATAACAAAACTACTAACTTATTGTAATGCATTCACGTCCGTTAATCTCTATATTATGCCAGCCTGCAAACTTAAGGATCTATCGTTTTGGGTACCTTCCCCTTAAAAAATCCGCGCCGATCACAGTAGGTTGGTGCTGCGACATAGCAGTGAATTAATATTTATCTTGTACGCCTCTGGGTGTTCAGCGAGCAGGCAGTTTAAAGTAGCCAGGAGGGAGGCGATCCAACTGGCAGTGTTTAAAGGTAATCGGAGCGCGATCGTGGCTAATAGTTGAACTACCAGTATTACCAAATTGCCATACTTCAGGAGGCCAGGTGGCATCTAAGCACGCTAGTAGGATATAAAGACCGGTTCTGGCACAGGGGCTAATGCGCAAGATGGCCGCCGCGCGCAACCACTCAATGTTATTCTTATGGAGGGGACAGTCATAGCTGGGTCAGGGGCTAATGGGCAAGATGGCCGCCATACTCTGAGACCGTGAATAATGTCACAGGGGGAGTTCGACCGTGTAGTCGCTAATTGGAATATTTATTATTATTATTAAAGCCTCCGTGGCTTAGGCGGCAGCACGCCGGCCTCTCACCGCTGGGTCCGTGGTTCAAATCCCGGTCACTCCATGTGAGATCTGTGCTGGACAAAACGGAGGCAGACAGGTTTTTCTCCGGGTACTCCAGTTTTCCCTGTCAAAATTTCATTCCAGCAACACTCTCCACTATCATTTCATTTCATCTGTCATTCATTTAATCATTGCCCCAGAGGAGTGCGTCAGGCCTCGGCAGCCGGCACAGTTCATATCCTCGCCGCTCGATGGGGGCTTCATTCATTCCATTCCCTGACCCGGTCGGAGACTGGAAGCAGGCTGTGGATTTTTCATTATTATTATTATTATTATTAATTTTATTAGGTAATTATTGATCGATAGCTTGCCACGGTGGGTGAGTGGTTATTGTGTCGGAATACCAACCCCAAGCTTGCAGGTTCGCTCTTGGTCGTGGTAAGTGATTTTTGAAAGGTGGCAAAAATTAAGACACGCATGTCATACGATGTTGGCATGTAAAAGAACTCAGGGAGAGGTCGGCTATGTAATTGCTAAATGGAATATTTATTATTATTTATTTTTATTATTATTATTATGTAATTATTGATTGATCTTGTACAATCAAGACTAGTCTTATATTGCCCCACTTTATGGTGTAGTGGCCAGTATTTTTAGCTGTTACTGTGGAGGCTCGGGTTCGAGTCCTGGCTCTGTCAAGAAATTTAATTCTAGGCTGAGGGTTGGAATGGGGTACACTCAACCTTGTGAGGCAAAACTAACAGGAGCTGGCTTTTGATTCATACCGCAACCATTCTGCCTAACCACAACTTTACCTAACCTAACCTAACCTAACCAAATCCCCCACCTTACCTAACCTAACCTAACCTACCTTCAAAGTCAGAATGTACAATACATTTATTGTTTTATACCCTTATAAATTAGATATAGAGAATGTCCACTAGGATTTAGATCCTCGAGAACACTTTCTGACATATCATTAAAACGTGTAGAAAGGAATGTCTGAAAATTTTCACTAATACATAATACACGTTCACTATACACTGTGTCCACTTTTTGAATGTTAATGATACGGAAAAGAGTATGCATTGGTAATTCAGTGAGATCTTTTCTCTCTAATCAACAGTTCTGCCCCCCCCCATAGCATTGTGAATATTTATTGTAGTAGCCTATAAAGAAACAAAAAAATCATATCTATTACAGTTTAGCTATAAGTGACCAGAACCACTATAACATTTTATTCTAATAAGGAAATTTCCATAATGATAAGAAAAAAACTTACCATAATGGTGGATTGTGTAAGTAAACGTCTTTCGCTGCATGATGCCACTACTAAACTGATAGTCATACAACAGACAAGTGAGTTCATGTTTAGCTGACGTAATCGTATGCTCCCACGCACTTCCTGTGTGTGTTGCACGCGCCGTAGTGGCTAAATTTGAAACTAGATGAGATGATATGCTGATGTAATCCTATGTTCCCCGCACGCACACGCAAGCCCCTGTGAACGGGTCCTTGTGGACGAGTCCCTGTGAACGGGTCCTTGTTGACGGGTCCTTGTTGACGGGTCCCTGTGGGCGGGTCCTTTGGACTGATCCCTATGGACTGGCCCATGACTCCTAATGCTATTATGAAATTAAACGTTGTTCCACATGAAACGCATGTGAAGAGCCGATTGCTACTATGAATTGACATTTTTTTGTTTTTTGTTTTTACACATGTGCACTTGGTTTTTTTTTGTAAGAGGGCGGGCTTTTTGAATACAGATTTATAGATGAGTTATTTTTTTAAATTACCAAACGATCCAAAACTAATAGGTCATTAGCTTTTTAATATTTCATGAACCAATAAGGCTAGGGACTTGTATGAGAGGTCGTTGGACTTGAGGTGACATTCTGTTTTTGAATGTACTATTTATTTTTTTGTCAAAAGAGCTTAACTACACTTTTGTTAATATCTCACTAACTAATAATCAGAGAGGGTTAAGTGAGGTGTCATGGGACTCAGGATGGTCAACCCTTTCCCATGGCCAAGGAATTTACCCAAAATACGCAATACATTAAGGTCATTGACCTGAAATTTTATAAACTAATAATTGGATATGAACATGTGAGATGTTTACCATGTGTGATGAAACATAGCTAGGTAGAGAAAGAATTAGTGTAGGCTACATGTATGGTGACTGACAATTCTTTTACCATTGAAAATTGTTTTCAGATCAAACTGCAGTATAGAGAGAGTATAGGTTGCAGGTATGGGTTAATAAATGAGAAACGGTGTACGCAAACTCTGATTTATCAAGAATTAAGAGTAGACTATCTTTAATTGATTGGTTGAAGATGATAGCTAAAACACAAAAATGCTCAGTGGTTACCGAGACAAAATGGTCGCTACACACAACAAGCTTTAAATACTTGAGGCTAATAATCTATACACACACACACTCGCTTGTTGTAAACTAAACTGTGTTGCTGTCAGTGCTCAGACAGTAGGCTGATGACAAAATGCATTGCTAACAGAAATATAATCATTTTTCCGGTTGTCTAATGTTACCAGCTATTCATTTTTTTGTGTTGCAGTGGTAAGCACTTTTAGCTCTTGTACTGGTGGTCTTAACTCGATTTCCAGGTCTGAGGCCTAGAACAAGTTGAACTTAGAAACAAGGGCATAGTAGTGCAGTGGTTAAGCTGTTAGCCTTTCACCAGGGGTTCGATTTCAGGTTAATATGCATGTCATAAACATATTAAACAAAACATAACAGAGATAACGTTTAAAACTGATTACATTTGTGTCTTTTCAAATTATTACTTGGATTACAAATACAAAGGTGAACTGGGTTTGATATACAGTTAATGCTGTCTATCACACACTAGACTGTAAGAAAGCCAAAAGAGCAAAAGGCGTAGGTAGAGCAGTAGTAAAATTGCTATATGTAGAGAACTACCTGGCAAAGCTATATCGCATAAACAGTGCAGGATACAATCCAGCAATCAAATTTGTATCTTGTTGAACAGAGAAATGCACTTACGTGAGAAAAATGTAAGTTCATGTGTAATATGACCTAACACACAAGTGTTCACCTGTGCACATGCATGATAAGAGCTAACAAGTCACATTCTGTTTAGTTCGTACGTAACGTTAGGTTAGGGCTACGAGGCGCATGCCATTTGAGAGCAGGCCAAGGGATCTAACTTAGTGAATGGATGTGTTCTAACGAGTCATTTGTAGTTGAAAGAGAATAATACATGTTCTTAAGATGTAAAAACTGAGCAAATGGCACGTGCAGTAAGACGTCTTGTTATATTTCCTGTGTCATATTACAGCCATGGCAGAGAGCGCGCAGATCTGTTGCTATGACTAACGCTGCAGTAATTTGAAACCCCACGTGTTCATTAAGACAATGGGTGATGATCATGCAAAGTTAGTAGTTATTGGATATTACACAGGTGTTCCTTCCGGTGTCATGTTGCTGACATGCCAGAGAGCGCACACTGCTGTTGCTATGACTGACGCTGCAGTAATTTGAAACCTCAGCTGTTGATCAAGACTATGAGTGATGATCATGCAAAGTCAGCAGTAATTGGATACCACACATCAACATGGACTAAATCATAAACGTGTTGTCATAACCTGCAGAAACCTCATTTAAAGATTTTAGATTTTACATTTTAAATTTAAGATTTTTTGATTTTTAGATTTTACTTGTTTTACATTTTTCTAAAAGAGTAAACTACAAGGTCACATACCTAACCTCATTAAACCTAACTTGACCAAACCAAACTTAAGCTAATCCAAAGGCTAATGCACATACACAATGTATATAAGGTACATGCAACTATCCTTATGCTAGTCTTACAGGTTACTGTACAACATGTTCACTAACCCAAACGGATTTTTTTTTCATTTTGTCGTTTACACATATGTCAATTTTCCAATTTCCCATTATCAGTTTTTTTTAATGTCAGTTTTTAGTTTTTCAATTTCATAATATGGAAAAAATGGATTTTGCATTTTGTTGTTTACACATTTATTAATTTCACAATTTCCCATTTTCAGTTCTTAAAATGTCAGTTTCAAGTTTTTCAATTTCATGATATAGAAACATGGATTTTCCAATTTGTTGTTTTCACATTTATTAATTTACCAAATTCACATTTGCAGTTTTTTAAATTTCAGTTTAATGTTTTTTGTTCTATTTGTTAATATGGAAACATGGATGTTTTACAATTTGTGTTTTACATGTCATGCAATTATTCTTATGTTAGTCTTATAGGTTACTATACAACATGATCACTACCCCTACCGGATATTTTTTTTTCATTTGCTGTTTACACATATGTCAATTTTCCAATTTCACATTTTCAGTTTTTTTTTAATGTCAGTTTTAAGTTTTTCAATTTCATAATATAGAAACATGGATTTCACATTTTGTTGTTTACACATTTATCAATTTCGCAATTTCCCATTTACAGTTCTTAAAATGTCAGTTTAAATTTTTTCCATTTCATGATATAGAAACATGGATATTCCAATTTACTGTTTTCACATTGGTCAATTTACCAAATTCCCATTTACAGTTTTTAAAATTTCAGTTTAATGTTTTTTTTCTTTTTGTCAATATGGAAACATGGATTTTTTCAATTTGTGTTTTTTAGGAGTGAGAAAGGTGGGTAGTAATTAAAAATGTGCAAGCAGTGTCCATTGTTGACAGGTCATTGTTGACGAGTCCTTTTCATACAACAGACAAGTGAGTTCATGTTTCGCATGCATTACCTAAAATGTAATACCATGCAAGGGTTTAACATTTTTACAAATTAGCTTATGTATTAGTTTATGTGGGGGTCTTATGTTGGGCATTTTGTGTTGGCTTATTTGACAAATAATTTTGTCAATGCATTTAGTGGATTTTCTCTTGGTCTTGGAAAGTATATCAGTCCATTTTATCACAACATAATGCTTACTGCCATGTTTGTAAGCAACAACAACAACACACTAAACTTTCAAAAAATCTAAAGTACTCTAAGGTACTCTCAACTCGTACTCTTACCTCTACCCCTTGCCTAGTCAAGAACATTATTTTCTTTCCAAAAAAAGGTGAATGGGGAAAGTAGACTATATGTTTAAACTAAAAAATTCATATAAAGTCATATGTTAACTCTAACACCTACCAATCGCGCCTACTAGTAATTGCGTCTACTACCATTTGCGCCTACTACCAATCGCGCCTACTACTAATCGCGCCTGCTATCAATCACGCCTTTTGTCAATTGAACCTACTATCAATCGCGCCTACTATCAATAGCGCCTACTAGCAATTACACCCACTACCAATCACGCCTACTGTCAATTGCGCCTAATATATCGCGCCTACTATCAATCGCACCTACTATCAATAGCACCTACTTTCAATTACGTCCACTACCAATCGCACCTACTACTAATCGCGCCTACTATCAATCGCGCCTACTGTCAATTGAACCTACTATAAATAACCTACGTCTATCCCACTCTCAGTCAAAAAATATAATATTCTTTAATTTTTTTCCAAAACAATATTTGGAAAGTAGGCCATATTTTGAAAACTAATCATCCTATAAAGTCATATATAGACTCAAACCAATGGCTTTTAAATCCTTAATCGTAAGAACAAAATATGGAATTTTTGACATTTTTTCCAAAAATGTTCATTTTAAAACGGGGGCTATATTTTGGAAACTAGGAATTTTACAAAAAAAGTTTTTTACGTAAATGACAGGTATTTACCCCCACTACCCCACAAACCAAGTCCCAGGTATCTGGGACAAAATCCAAAAAAATTCAATTTGGAAAGTAGGCGATATTTTGAAAACGAATCATCCTAAAAAAGTCATATATAGACTCAAACCAATGGCCTTTATGTCCTTAAGTGGTAGAACAAAACTTAACATTTTTTTCAGTTTTTCCAAAAAAGTCCAATTTTCAAAATTGTCTATATTTTGGGAACTAAGAATTTTACAAAAACGTTTGTTTAACGTAAATGAAAGGTCTTTACCCCTCTACCCAAAAAATAAATTTCAGGTCCCTAGGACAAAAACTGTGTACGTGGTGGCATATGATGGTGGCTTATTTTTGGTGGTTTACGTTAATACCTTATTTGTAATGGCTTATTTGACAAGTTATTTTTTGTCAATGTATTTAGAGGATTTTTCTCTCAGTCTTGGAAAGTATCTCAACCCTTTTTTTATGGTAGCATAATGCTTACCGCCATTGTGGTGTTTGAAGCCATATTTTCAGTGTTGCCTTAGTAAACAAGAGTTTAGTGCTTTTCAGTCGGTCAACACGAATGTCAAATTGACTTGTTTAAATTCATGAGTTTAAGCCTGAGTGATTTGAATTTCTTGGCTTCACGATTTGCCTGACTAGCCGTGAACATTGTGGTGTTTGAAGCCATATTTTCAGTGTTGCCTTAGTAACATTCGTGTTGACCGACTGAAAAGCACTAAACTCTTGCTTACCGCCATGTTTGTAAGCAACAACAACACACTAAAATTTCAAGAATCCAAGATACTCTAAGGTTAATGATTGTCTCTCAACTCCATTCAACGCCTAGTCAAAACATTATATATTTTTCAAATTTTTCAAAAAAAGGTAAATTGGGGAAGTAGGCTATCTGTTTAAACTAAAAATCATATCAAATCATATGCTAACTCCAACACCTACGTCTATCCCACTCTCAATCAAAAAATATAATATTCTTCAAATTTTTCCAAAACAATATTTGGAAAGTAGGCCATATTTTGAAAACTAATCATCCTATAAAGTCATATATAAACTCAAACCAATGGCTTTTATATCCTTAATCGTAAGAACAAAACATGGAATTTTTGACATTTTTTCCAAAAATGTTCATTTTAAAACGGGGGGCTATATTTTGGAAACTATGAAATTTACAAAAAAAATGTGTTTGACATAAATGACAGGTATTTGTCCCCTCTAGCCAAAAACCAAGTACCAGGTCTCTGGGACATAATCCAAAAAGGTTCAATTTTGAAAGTAGTCGATATTTAGAAAACTAATCATTCTAAAAAGTCATATATAGACTCAAACACATTTTCTCAAAGTCCTTGAACGTTAGAACAAAACTTAGCACCTTTTCAATTTTTCCAAAAAAAGGTCAATTTTCAAAATTGTCTATATTTTGGAAACTAAGAATTTTACAAAAATGTTTGTTTAACATAAATGAAAGGTCTTGACCCTCTTTAACCTAAAAATAAATTTCAGGAACCTAGGACAAAAACTGTGCAGTAGTGTGTGTGTAACAGTTCTGGCCCCTCCTCCTCCTCCCCTCCTCCAAAATGGCGGCCGTAGCTTAACTTAACCTAGCCTAACCTAACAAGATGGCGGCCGTAGCTTAACTTAACCTAGCCTAACCTAACAAGATGGCGGCCGTAGCCTAACCTAACCTAACCTAACCTACGAGGTGTGATCAAAAAGTTCCAAAATGGCGGCCGTAGCTTTACTTAACCTAGCCTAACCTAACAAGATGGCGGCCGTAGCCTAACCTAACCTAACCTAACCTACGAGGTGTGATCAAAAAGTTCCAAAATGGCGGCCGTAGCTTTACTTAACCTAACCTACCTTAACCTAAACCTACGAGGTGTGATCAAAAATTTTTCAAAATAGTGGTCATACCTTAACTGAACCTTGCCTAACCTAACCTAACCTAAACCTACGAAGTGTGGTCATAAAGTTCCAAGATGGAGGTCGTAGCTTAACTCAACCTAACCTAACCCTACGAGGTGTGATCAAAAAGTTCCAAAAATGGCTGCCGTAGCTTAACTTAACCTTTGAGTCATTTTTTTAACGGGTCCCGGAGGACGGGTCCTTGTTGACGGGTCCCTGTGGCGGGTCCTTTGGACTGATCCCTATGGACTGGCCCTTGCATTTTATCCAAATTATGTCAAAGGGGACCCGCCAACAAGGACCCGTCCTCCGGGACCCGTTAAAAAAATGACTCAAAGGTTAAGTTAAGCTACGGCAGCCATTTTTGGAACTTTTTGATCACACCTCGTAGGGTTAGGTTAGGTTGAGTTAAGCTTCGACCTCCGTCTTGGAACTTTATGACCACACTTCGTAGGTTTAGGTTAGGTTAGGTTAGGCAAGGTTCAGTTAAGCTATGACCACTATTTTGAAAAATTTTTGATCACACCTCGTAGGTTTAGGTTAAGTTAGGTTAGGTTAAGTAAAGCTACGGCCACCATTTTGGAACTTTTTGATCACACCTCGTAGGTTAGGTTAGGTTAGGTTAGGCTACGGCCGCCATCTTGTTAGGTTAGGCTAGGTTAAGTTAAGCTACGGCCGCCATCTTGTTAGGTTAGGCTAGGTTAAGTTAAGCTACGGCCGCCATTTTGGAGGAGGGGAGGAGGAGGAGGGGCCAGAACTGTTACACACACACTACTGCACAGTTTTTGTCCTAGGGTCCTGAAATTTATTTTTAGGTTAGAGGGGGTCAAGACCTTTCATTTATGTTAAACAAACATTTTTGTAAAATTCTTAGTTTCCAAAATATAGACAATTTTGAAAATTGACCTTTTTTTGGAAAAATTGAAAAGGTGCTAAGTTTTGTTCTAACGTTAAAGGACTTTGAGAAAATGTGTTTGAGTCTATATATGACTTTTTAGAATGATTAGTTTTATAAATATCGACTACTTTCAAAATTGAACCTTTTTGGATTTTGTCCCAGAGACCTGGTACTTGGTTTTTGGCTAGAGGGGGCAAATACCTGTCATTTATGTCAAACATATTTTTTTTTGTAAATTTCATAGTTTCCAAAATATAGCCCCCCGTTTTAAAATGAGCATTTTTGGAAAAAATGTCAAAAATTCCATGTTTTGTTCTTACGATTAAGGATATAAAAGCCATTGGTTTGAGTTTATATGTGACTTTATAGGATGATTAGTTTTCAAAATATGGCCTACTTTCCAAATATTGTTTTGGAAAAATTTGAAGAATATTATATTTTTTGATTGAGAGTGGGATAGACGTAGGTGTTGGAGTTAGCATATGATTTGATATGATTTTTAGTTTAAACAGATAGCCTACTTCCCCAATTTACCTTTTTTTGAAAAATTTGAAAAATATATAATGTTTTGACTAGGCGTTGAATGGAGTTGAGAGACAATCATTAACCTTAGAGTACCTTGGATTCTTGAAATTTTAGTGTGTTGTTGTTGCTTACAAACATGGCGGTAAGCAAGAGTTTAGTGCTTTTCAGTCCGTTAACACGAATGTTACTAAGGCAACACTGAAAATATGGCTTCAAACACCACAATGTTCACGGCTAGTCAGGCAAATCGTGAAGCCAAGAAATTCAAATCACTCAGGCTTAAACTCATGAATTTAAACAAGTCAATTTGACATTCGTGTTGACCGACTGAAAAGCACTAAACTCTTGTTTACTAAGGCAACACTGAAAATATGGCTTCAAACACCACAATGGCGGTAAGCATTATGCTACCATAAAAAAAAAAGGGTTGAGATACTTTCCAAGACTGAGAGAAAAATCCTCTAAATACACACATCAAAAAAAGTTTTGCATCACCTCGGTTCCAAGAGTTCCGGAACCTTTAAATACAAAGGGAATAGAGATCAACACAAACAACATTTCAGCTCGTTTTATTGCTCATGAGACCCACACATTGCATGTTGTACCATCATACAGCTAGACTTTCAGCATTTGTGGTCCAGATTGCAGTACACACCACTACCTCTAATACCCAGTAGCACGTCCTCTTGCATTGATGCATGCCTGTATTCGTCGTGGCATACTATCCACAAGTTCATCAAGACACTGTTGGTCCAAATTGTCCCACTCCTCAACGACAATTCGGCGTAAATCTCTCAGAGTGGTTGGTGGGTCAAGACGTCCATAAACAGCCCTTTTCAACATATCCCAGGCATGTTCGATAGGGTTCATGTCTGGCGAACATGCTGGCCACTGTAGTCGAGCGATGTCGTTATCTTGAAGGAACGCATTCACAAGATGTGCACGATGAGGTCGAGAATTGTCGTCCATGAAGACAAATGCCTCTCCAATATTCTGCCGATATGGTTGCACTATGGGTCGGAGGATGTCATTCAGGTATCGTAAAGCCGTTTCGGAGCCTTCCATGACCACCAGTGGCGTACGTCGGCCCCACATAATGCCACCCCAAAACATCAGGGAACCACCACCTTGCTGCACTCGCTGGACAGTGTGTCTAAGACGTTCAGCCTGACCAGGGTGCCTCCAAACACGTCTCCGACGATTGTCTGGTTGAAGGCATATGCGACACTCATCGGTGAAGAGAACGTGATGCCAATTCCGTGGGGTCCATTCAGCATGTTGTTGGGCCCATCTGTACCGCGCTGCATGGTGTCGGGGTTGCAAAGCTGGACCTCGCCATGGACGTCGGGAGTGAAGTTGCGCATCATGCAGCCTATTGCGCACAGTTTGAGTTGAAACACGACGTCCTGTGGCTGAACGAAACGCATTATTCAACATGGTGGCATTGCTGTCAGGGTTCCTCCGAGCGGCAATCCGTAAGTAGCGGTCATCCACTACAGTAGTAGCCCTTGGGCGGCCTGAGCGAGGCCTGTCATCGACAGTTCCTGTATCTCTGTACCTCCTCCATGTCCGAACAACATCGCTTTGGTTCACTCTGAGACGCCTGGAAACTTCCCTTGTTGAGAGCCCTTCTTGACACAAAGTAACAATGCGGACGCGATCGAACTGCGGTATTGACCTTCTAGGCATGGTAGAACTACAGACAACATGAGCAGCGTACCTCCGTCCTGGTGGAATGACTGGAACTGATCGGCTGTCGTACCCCCTCCGTCTAATAGGCCCTGCTCATGCATGGTTGTTTACATCTTTGAGCAGTTTTAGTGACATCTATGAACAGTCAAAGGGACTGTATCTTGGATACAATATACACAGTCAACGTCTATATGCCGGAGATCTGGGAACCGAGGTGATGCAAAACTTTTTTTGATGTGTGTACATTGACAAAAAATAACTTGTCAAATAAGCCATTACAAATAAGGTATTAACGTAAACCACCAAAAATAAGCCACCATCATATGCCACCACGTACACAGTTTTTGTCCTAGGGACCTGAAATTTATTTTCTGGATAGAGGGGTAAAGACCTTTCATTTACGTTAAACAAACGTTTTTGTAAAATTCTTAGTTCCCAAAATATAGACAATTTTGAAAATTGGACTTTTTTGGAAAAACTGAAAAAAATGTTAAGTTTTGTTCTACCAATTAAGGACATAAAGGCCATTGGTTTGAGTCTATATATGACTTTTTAGGACGATTCGTTTTCAAAATATCTCCTACTTTCCAAATTGAACTTTTTTGGATTTTGTCCCAGATACCTGGGACTTGGTTTGTGGGGTAGTGGGGGTAAATACCTGTCACTTACGTTAAAAAAACTTTTTTTGTAAAATTCCTAGTTTCCAAAATATAGCCCCCGTTTTAAAATGAACATTTTTGGAAAAAATGTCAAAAATTCCATATTTTGTTCTTACGATTAAGGATTTAAAAGCCATTGGTTTGAGTCTATATATGACTTTATAGGATGATTAGTTTTCAAAATATGGCCTACTTTCCAAATATTGTTTTGGAAAAAATTTAAAGAATATTATATTTTTTGACTGAGAGTGGGATAGACGTAGGTTATTGATAGTAGGTTCAATTGAAAGTAGGCGCGATTGATAGTAGGCGCGATTAGTAGTAGGTGCGATTGGTAGTGGACGTA
Source organism: Meconema thalassinum (assembly GCA_946902985.2). NCBI lineage: Eukaryota > Metazoa > Arthropoda > Insecta > Orthoptera > Tettigoniidae > Meconema > Meconema thalassinum. The sequence goes on from OX336390.1 coordinate 155,245,930, forward strand.
ATTGAAAGTAGGCGCTATTGATAGTAGGTGCGATTGATAGTAGGCGCGATATATTAGGCGCAATTGACAGTAGGCGCGATTGGTAGTGGGTGTAATTGCTAGTAGGCGCTATTGATAGTAGGCGCGATTGATAGTAGGTTCAATTGACAGTAGGCGTGATTGATAGCAGGCGCGATTAGTAGTAGGCGCGATTGGTAGTAGGCGCAATTGGTAGTAGACGCAATTACTAGTAGGTGCGATTGGTAGGTGTTAGAGTTAACATATGACTTTATATGATTTTTTTAGTTTGACTAGGCAAGGGGTAGAGGTAAGAGTACGAGTTGAGAGTACCTTAGAGTACTTTAGATTTTTTGAAAGTTTAGTGTGTTGTTGTTGTTGCTTACAAATATGGCAGTAAGCATTATGTTGTGATAAAATGGACTGATATACTTTCCAAGACCAAGAGAAAATCCACTAAATGCATTGACAAAATAACTTGTCAAATAAGCCAACACAAAATGCCCAACATAAGACCCCCACATAAACTAATACATAAGCTAATTTGTAAAAATGTTAAACCCTTGCATGGTATTACATTTTAGGTAATGCATGCGAAACATGAACTCACTTGTCTGTTGTATGAAAAGGACTCGTCAACAATGACCTGTCAACAATGGACACTGCTTGCACATTTTTAATTACTACCCAACTTTCTCACTCCTAAAAAACACAAATTGAAAAAATCCATGTTTCCATATTGACAAAAAGAAAAAAAAAACATTAAACTGAAATTTTAAAAACTGTAAATGGGAATTTGGTAAATTGACCAATGTGAAAACAACAAATTGGAATATCCATGTTTCTATATCACGAAATTGAAAAAAATTAAACTGACATTTTAAGAACTGTGAATGGGAAATTGTGAAATTGATAAATGTGTAAACAACAAAATGTGAAATCCATGTTTCTATATTATGAAATTGAAAAACTTAAAACTGACATTAAAAAAAACTGAAAATGAGAAATTGGAAAATTGACATATGTGTAAACAGCAAATGAAAAAAAAATATCCGGTAGGGGTAGTGATCATGTTGTATAGTAACCTATAAGACTAACATAAGAATAGTTGCATGACATGTAAAACACAAATTGTAAAACATCCATGTTTCCATATTAACAAATAGAACAAAAAACATTAAACTGAAATTTAAAAAACTGCAAATGTGAATTTGGTAAATTAATAAATGTGAAAACAACAAATTGGAAAATTCATGTTTCTATATCATGAAATTGAAAAACTTGAAACTGACATTTTAAGAACTGAAAATGGGAAATTGTGAAATTAATAAATGTGTAAACAACAAAATGCAAAATCCATTTTTTCCATATTATGAAATTGAAAAACTAAAAACTGACATTAAAAAAACTGATAATGGGAAATTGGAAAATTGACATATGTGTAAACGACAAAATGAAAAAAAATCCGTTTGGGGTAGTGATCATGTTGTACAGTAACCTGTAAGACTAGCATAAGGATAGTTGCATGTACCTTATATACATTGTGTATGTGCATTAGCCTTTGGATTAGCTTAAGTTAGGTTTGGTAAAGTTAGGTTTAATGAGGTTAGGTATGTGACCTTGTGGTTTACTCTTTTAGAAAAATGTAAAACAAGTAAAATCTAAAAATCAAAAAATCTTAAATTTAAAATGTAAAATCTAAAATCTTTAAATGAGGTTTCTGCAGGTTATGACAACACGTTTATGATTTAGTCCATGTTGATGTGTGGTATCCAATTACTGCTGACTTTGCATGATCATCACTCATTGTCTTGATCAACAGCTGAGGTTTCAAATTACTGCAGCGTCAGTCATAGCAACAGCAGTGTGCGCTCTCTGGCATGTCAGCAACATGACACCGGAAGGAACACCTGTGTAATATCCAATAACTACTAACTTTGCATGATCATCACCCATTGTCTTAATGAACACGTGGGGTTTCAAATTACTGCAGCGTTAGTCATAGCAACAGATCTGCGCGCTCTCTGCCATGTCTGTAATATGACACAGGAAATATAACAAGACGTCTTACTGCACGTGCCATTTGCACAGTTTTAACATCTTAAGAACATGTATTATTCTCTTTCAACTACTTTGACTCGTTAGAACACATCCATTCACTAAGTTAGATCCCTTGGCCTGCTCTCAAATGGCATGCGCCTCGTAGCCCTAACCTAACGTTACGTACGAACTAAACAGAATGTGACTTGTTAGCTCTTATCATGCATGTGCACAGGTGAACACTTGTGTGTTAGGTCATATTACACATGAACTTACATTTTTCTCACGTAAGTGCATTTCTCTGTTCAACAAGATACAAATTTGATTGCTGGATTGTATCCTGCACTGTTTATGCGATATAGCTTTGCCAGGTAGTTCTCTACATATAGCAATTTTACCACTGCTCTACCTACGCCTTTTGCTCTTTTGGCTTTCTTACAGTCTAGTGTGTGATAGACAGCATTAACTGTATATCAAACCCAGTTCACCTTTGTATTTGTAATCCAAGTAATAATTTGAAAAGACACAAATGTAATCAGTTTTAAACGTTATCTCTGTTATGTTTTGTTTAATATGTTTATGACATGCATATTAACCTGAAATCGAACCCCTGGTGAAAGGCTAACAGCTTAACCACTGCACTACTATGCCCTTGTTTCTAAGTTCAACTTGTTCTAGGCCTCAGACCTGGAAATCGAGTTAAGACCACCAGTACAAGAGCTAAAAGTGCTTACCACTGCAACACAAAAAAATGAATAACTGGTAACATTAGACAACCGGAAAAATGATTATATTTCTGTTAGCAATGCATTTTGTCATCAGCCTACTGTCTGAGCACTGACAGCAACACAGTTTAGTTTACAACAAGCGAGTGTGTGTGTGTGTATATAGATTATTAGCCTCAAGTATTTAAAGCTTGTTGAGTGTAGCGACCATTTTGTCTCGGTAACCACTGAGCATTTTTGTGTTTTAGCTATCATCTTCAACCAATCAATTAAAGATAGTCTACTCTTAATTCTTGATAAATCAGAGTTTGCGTACACCGTTTCTCATTTATTAACCCATACCTGCAACCTATACTCTCTCTATACTGCAGTTTGATCTGAAAACAAGTTTCAATGGTAAAAGACTTGTCAGTCACCATACATGTAGCCTACACTAATTCTTTCTCTACCTAGCTATGTTTCATCACACATGGTAAACATCTCACATGTTCGTATCCAATTATTAGTTTATAAAATTTCAGGTCAATGACCTTAATGTATTGCGTATTTTGGGTAAATTCCTTGGCCATGGAAAAGGGTTGACCATCCTGAGTCCCATGACACCTCACTTAACCCTCTCTGATTATTAGTTAGCGAGATATTAACAAAAGTGTAGTTAAGCTCTTTTGACAAAAAAATAAATAGTACATTCAAAAACAGAATGTCACCTCAAGTCCAACGACCTCTCATACAAGTCCCTAGCCTTATTGGTTCATGAAATATTAAAAAGCTAATGACCTATTAGTTTTGGATCGTTTGGTAATTTAAAAAAAATAACTCATCTATAAATCTGTATTCAAAAAGCCCGCCCTCTTACAAAAAAAAACCAAGTGCACATGTGTAAAAACAAAAAACAAAAAAATGTCAATTCATAGTAGCAATCGGCTCTTTACATGCGTTTCATGTGGAACAACGTTTAATTTCATAATAGCATTAGGGGTCATGGGCCAGTCCATAGGGATCAGTCCAAAGGACCCGCCCACAGGGACCCGTCAACAAGGACCCGTCAACAAGGACCCGTTCACAGGGGCTTGCGTGTGCGTGCGGGGAACATACGATTACATCAGCAAATCTTCTCATCTAGTTTCAAATTTAGCCACTACGGCGCGTGCAACACACACAGGAAGTGCGTGGGAACATACGATTACGTCAGCTAAACATGAACTCACTTGTCTGTTGTATGACTATCAGTTTAGTAGTGGCATCATGCAGCGAAAGACGTTTACTTACACAATCCACCATTATGGTAAGTTTTTTTTCTTATCATTATGGAAATTTCCTTATTAGAATAAAATGTTATAGTGGTTCTGGTCTCTTATAGCTAAACTGTAATAGATATGTTTTTTTTTTGTTTCTTTATAGGCTACTACAATAAATATTCACAATGCTATGGGGGGGGGCAGAACTGTTGATTAGAGAGAAAAGATCTCACTGAATTACCAATGCATACTCTTTTCCGTATCATTAACATTCAAAAAGTGGACACAGTGTATAGTGAACGTGTATTATGTATTAATGAAAATTTCTACACGTTTTAATGATATGTCAGAAAGTGTTCTCGAGGATCTAAATCCTAGTGGACATTCTCTATATCTAATTTATAAGGGTATAAAAACAATAAATGTATTGTACATTCTGACTTTGAAGTTAGGTTAGGTTAGGTTAGGTAAGGTGGGGGATTTGGTTAGGTTAGGTAAAGTTGGGGTTAGGCAGAATGGCTGCGGTATGAATCAAATCCAGCTCCTGTCAGTTTTGCCTCACAAGGTTGAGTGTACCCCATTCCAACCCTCAGCCTAGAATTAAATTTCTTGACAGAGCCAGGACTCGAACCCGAGCCTCCACAGTAACAGCTAAAAATACTGGCCACTACACCATAAAGTGGGGCAATATAAGACTAGTCTTGATTGTACAAGATCAATCAATAATTACCTAATAATAATAATAAAAATAAATAATAATAAATATTCCATTTAGCAATTACATAGCCGACCTCTCCCTGAGTTATTTTACATGCCAACATCGTATGACATGCGTGTCTTAATTTTTGCCACCTTTCAAAAATCACTTACCACGACCAAGAGCGAACCTGCAAGCTTGGGGTTGGTATTCCGACACAATAACCACTCACCCACCGTGGCAAGCTATCGATCAATAATTACCTAATAAAATTAATAATAATAATAATAATAATAATAATAATAATAAATATTCCAATTAGCGACTACACGGTCGAACTCCCCCTGTGACATTATTCACGGTCTCAGAGTATGGCGGCCATCTTGCCCATTAGCCCCTGACCCAGCTATGACTGTCCCCTCCATAAGAATAACATAGAGTGGTTGCGCGCGGCAGCCATCTTGCGCATTAGCCCCTGTGCCAGAACCGGTCTTTATATCCTACTCACGCTAACCACTACACAACGGAGGCGACAGTGTAATGTATTCATGTTACAAATGTCACTGCTGTTCTACTTAGCATGCATCACCCTACCACCTAGTATTGTATCTCCACGTGTGATTGTGGCACGTCTTGAAGAAATGTGCATTACATGTCGACATGTTTGTTGTCTGCCAGTTCCACTGCACCATACTGTGGTAATAATTCACACTTGCACATGGATATTACCACACACGGCCTGCTTCCTATTAGCATATGCAGAGTACTCTTCGAACACGGTCACACAGACGCCTCCTATATGTGGCAGGTGATGCCAAGAATAGCTTAGGACGAGAAGAACCAAAATTATTTAACTGAATCACCGTCTTGAAGAAGGCATTAGCCAATTGTTCTTCAAATAATAGAACCATGGCGGGTCTTAGGCTGATGGTTCTAAGTCTTTTAATTGCAATATTAAACAAGAAGTTCCGTGACGAACTAAAGAGCACACTTTTCATAAAATTTAAGAATCAAGCCAATGATTAATCTATATGGACCTATCTAGAATAATGACGAAATAAAGTTGGTAATATCGAAATTTCCAATTAGTTCGAAATATACCTGGCATAATGTAGCCTGACAGAGCACTAGAGTTGGCAGCCCTGGTCACTGAATATCGTCGGTGTAAATGTAATACCTGCTATGTGCAAAAATAGCTGTTTTCAATTTAAAATGCAGTCCCCTAGATGGCAGCACCGTGGATCGACGTGTAATATCTGTTTTGTGCAGTCAGTTTTCATTTCCGTGTATTTTCTATGCAAAGCATACCTGCTATGTGCCAATGCATGGAAGCTGTAAGTTAATATCTGCTATTTGCAAGAAACGTCACATGACTGGTATTCTACGGACAGGTAGTAGGGAATGGTAAACAATATCACATGGCGCGCGCGCTGTTTTGTTCATTGTCGAGACGTGACAGAGTGAATGTGAGTGCAGGAAGATATTACAGCCTTGACAATAGGTAAGTTTATCTCTATGTATGTATGTATGTATGTCTACCCCTTATTAAGATTATAAATACAATCTGCAGTATCATGTTGACAACCGCAATGTCTTGTTGTTTACAGGTAATATTCTAAAGTGAACGCAGTCTCTTGCTGCAGACAATGGAAAACATATTATCATCCTCGCAAATATTGGAGCAACTTTTGAATACGCAAGATACTGACCCTTTTTTTTTTTTTTTTTTTTTGTCGTGTGGCCTCCTCAGAGGCCGAGTGCAGGTCTTTCTATTCGACGCCCGTGGGCGACCTGCGCGTCGGGATGGAATTATCCGCGTTCGCCGGGTCCATCTTCGTCTATCATTCAGGAAGAATCTGACCTATCTAAGAGCTTAATCAAAGGTTAGCTGCCGAGAAATATTTGAGGTATTCGATTTTAAAGCATGGTAAATGGCAAAATGTACGTGTTATTTAGACCTCCTATTTTAAAGGAAATATATTTGTTGTACAGATTTATGTAATCCTGATTCTTAATACATTGAAAAATTAGACACCATCGGAAGATAGCATTTCCTACAAACGTACTTCATGTTAGTTGCCATGTTTTAGAAACAGATCCCTTATTTATTATTATCGTCTTGGAAGCCTGTTTTCAGTGTTGCCTTAGTAAACGAACTTTTAAATGCTTTAAACCATTACAATTGGGTATAAGCGTGTTGGCAGACTGAAAGGCATTTAATAGTTCGTTCTCATGAATTGTTAACTTGCGTTAGATATAGTTGATGTTTTCTACAAAATGTTAAGCAGCAAGTAGCTATTGTTACAATAAACCCCTTATTATCTTTTATTGCAGAAAATGAAAACATATCTACCATATCCGACCAGGACGTTATGCACTACATTCCACATAATGATGAAACCTACGGTGAATCCATGCCATCAACCAGCACCTGTCCGCCAATTTCTCAGGAAGCCCTTGCTGATAGGGAAGAAGCAGCGAATGAAAACCAGAGGATGCAAGTACTGAAGAGGAAAACCACCAAAGAGAATAGACTTAGGGGCGCAGCTTACACTGGGTATAGTAGGGATAAGAGTGGGCAAATTAATCATGATGTTAACAGGAATGAGCGGGGCATGCTTGAAAGATGTATCCATACTTCATCTAACACTAAATCAAAGCGGTCTTTTTTATGTGGACAAATTACAACTAGAGATCGTGAAAAAGTTTTTAAATACTTCTGGGATCTCCCGTCATGGGAAGCTAAGAAAGCCTACGTCAAAGGATTAGTTACCAACCGCCATGTAATCAAACGGAGAAAATTAAAGACCTCAGAAAAGAAGAAGCAGAAGAAGATGCATTTTCAAGACTGCCATTTACCAACAGCAGATGGGCAGCATGTAAGAGTCTGTAGAACACTGTTCCTAAACACATTGGGCATTAAACGAGATTCTTTCCTTCGATGGACCTCTGATCAGAGAGAAAGCGATGACGGCGCTGGCACTGATGATGAGATGCCTGATGATCCAGACATCCAACCTAACATCTCTGCCGCTTCTAATGATGTAACCTCGAGTAGTGGACAATTCAAATATGCTGCAAACAAAAGGAAGTATTTATTGGAATGGTTGGCAGTAATCCCAAAAGTTCCCAGCCACTATTGCAGATCATCCACCGGAAAGACATACGTTGAAAGTGGATTTCTATCATTTCAAAATATGCACGGCATGTACCGTGAATGGTGTGAAAAAAAAGAGGTGCCTCATGGGTCCAGGCCTTGGTTTGTGGCACAGCTTGACAAAGAAAAAATCGGTATACACATGCCTCGGAAAGATCCATGTGATACATGTCATATGTATAAATCAGGTAACCTAGAGCTTGATAAATACACTGCGCACTTGAAAATGAAGGAGGAAGCGTTCATTGCAAAGGCAGCTGCAAAGGAGAACGCCTCTGAAACTCATCACGTAATAACAATGGACGTTCAGAGTGTTCTTCTTGCTCCGAAACTGGAAGCGAGTGCACTATACTACAAAAGAAAGTTACAAATTCACAATTTCACCACCTACTGTCTCAAGAATGGCGATGTCAACCTTTACATTTGGCATGAAGCCAGTGGAGGCGTTTCAGCAAGTAGTTTTGTTTCATGCATTGTTCACTACATTGAAAACTTGCCCCCTTCAGTAACTCATGTAACCTTAATATCAGATGGTTGTGGTTACCAAAATAGAAACAAAGTGCTAGCATCAGCTCTTAGCACCATGGCAAAGACAAGAAACTTAACAATCGAGCAGCTTTACCTAGAGAAAGGTCATACAGTTATGGAAGTTGACAGTGTGCATTCAACTTTGGAACATTACTTCAAAGCTCCGTTGTATGTCCCAAGTGATTTCATTGCAAGGGCTCGTCTGGCAAGAAGAAAGCAACCGTATGTGATACATCATCTTGATCACACCTTTTTCAAGAACTACGAAGCCGTTTCAACACTCTCTTCCCTTCGCCCAGGAAAGGTTGCTGGCGATCCAAGCGTCACAGACATACGTGCTCTGAAATATTTAACTGATGGCTCTATTCACTTTCGACTTCGACATACATCTGAGTACCAGCTTCTTCCAATAAGAAAACGGCGATCTGCTTCAGGATCCGCGGGAGTACCACCAGTCCTGTATCCAGCACCAACAAAAATCTCTGCAGAAAAGTACAAATATTTGCTTTCTTTAACCAATCTGATTCCCAAAGATTACCACTCATTCTACAACAATCTTCCTCACGAGAAGTAACGAGCAACTTAATGTATTATTGAAGTATACACGACCAACTCCCTTTTTTTATATATATAATTTAGTGTCAGCTTTGGTGTCTATGCCAATAAACGTTTGACATTTAGAATTAGAACATTTTGTGTAAAACCTGCCATGTGAATTCTAATTGCATGAAATATCTGTCATGTGCCTACAAAATATAGTTTTGTAATGTCGTTATGTGATAAATATATTCTTGGTTATTTTTTCAATTCCCTTTAATTCGAGTCCCTTATCCCTCTCAAATAACATTTTTTTTCTAAGTATTTAATGTCCAATCTTCCCACCAGATAGTTTTTTGTCCCTCCTGAAAAGTTTGTGTTTTGCACATAGCAGTAATTGCATTTACACCGACGATATATTCTTAGTTCCATCTCTTAAGGTACAGAATACAAAATTTGGTTGAAGTCCAATGGATAGCATGGACGTTACATACAGTTAGACATTGGACCTATAAGCGTGCGTAAAATCATGTTGGCAACAATGTCATGCATGTGTTGGTCAGAAAGAATCTAAAATATTATGATCTCTTAATGTGTCAATTTTGGATGAAATCCATTTGTTAGTTTAGAAGCTACATGCATTTTAAAATAGGACCTATCAGCAGGCTTAGAGTCATGTTGGCAACACTGACATACATTGGTTGCCCCAAATTAATCTAGAATGTCAGAACGTGCTCAAAGTTTAGAGCTGTTGGCTTGCATACTTTCTGATATATTGATATTACGGCTCGGGGCGTGGTGGCTCAGCGGTCTAGCTGTATGCCTCTCACCAAGGCGGACCGGGTTCGATTCCCGGTCTATGCATGTGAGATTTTCGATGTGAAATGCCATGTCCTGTGGTTCGGATTCCACGTAAAACGGAGGTCCCGTGGCTTATGATCGCGAGAATAACGGTCACGTTAAACTACAAGCTTCCTTTGATATTACGGCAACAAAAATAGAGACAGAATTTATTAACAGTTGGCAGCCCTGATTTCTCTTAAGAATACGCATAGTCATATCTGTTATGGTACACATAGCACATACGAAATTTGGTTGAAATCCGATTGATAGTATAGAAGTTACATGTATTTGAAAATTGGTCCTATCAGCGGGCTTAGAATAATGTTGGTAGCACTGACATACATTAGTTGCTCCAAATTAATCTAGAATGTCAGGCACTATACGTGTGCAGAGTTTAAAGCTGTTGGCTCGCATACTTTCTGATATATTGGTATTTGGATAAAAGAAATTAAGAGCATTTATTGACAATTGGCAGCCCTAGTGGCTCTTAGGAATACACTCAGTCATATCTGTTTATGTACACATAGTACATACGAAATTTGGTTGAAATTCAATTGATAGTGTAGGAGTTATATGCATTTAAAAACTGGACCTATCAGTAGGCTTAGAATCATTTTGGCAACACTGTCATGTTTGGCATTCTGAAAATTAATCTGAAGTATTATTATCTATATGTGTGTTAATTTTGGAATAGTTCCCATGTACACATTCCAAGATATCCAACATGGAGCTCGAATTTCAATTGCGATATTTCAGCAGTTGGTAGCACTGACATCGTTTTCAAGTATGACATTGAGCTGTCCCGGTATAGATCTTTATTCATACCAAATTTGGTTTCGATTGCTTCAGCCGTTTAGGAGTTGATAGGGGGACACACACACAGACAGACAGACAGACAGGAGGTTAGACAGACAGACAGGAGGACAGACACACAGACATTTTCCCGGATCGATCTCATAAGTCTACTTTTTCCTCATTTATGCAAAATGTGAAAAGTAGGCTAAAAATTGGCCCTATCAGCAGGCTTAAAATCATGTTGGTAGAACTGAAGTATGTAATTTACTCCAAAATTAATCTAAAATGTCAGGTACTATATGTGTGCATAGTTTAAAGCTGTCGGCTTGTATACTTCCTGATATATTGGTATTTGGATAAAAGAGTAGAGAGAGCAATTATTAACAGTTGTCAGCCCTGGTGGCTCATAAGAATACGCTCAGTCATATCTGTTTATGTACCGGTACACATATTATATACAAATTTGGTTGAAATCCAATTGATAGTGTAGAAGTTATAGGCATTTAAACATTGGATCTATCAGAAGGCTTAAAATTATTTTCGCAACACTGTCATGTATGGCCTCCCGGAAATTAAACTGAAATAGTGTTATCTACATTTGTGCCAATTTTGGAATAACTCCCATGCATACCTTCCAAGATATCCAACATGGAGCTCAAATTTCTAGTGCGTTTTTTCATCAGTTGGTAGCATTGACATCATTTTCAAATATGGACGTGACATATTTCGGTATACATCTTTACTCATAGTAAATTTGGTTTCGATTTCTGCAGCCGTTTAGGAGTTGATAGGGGGACACACACACACACAGCCAACCAGCCAGACAGACAGACAGACAGAAGGACAGACGGACAGAAGGACAGACAGACAGAGACACATTTTCCCGGATCGATCTCATAAGTCTACTTTTTCCTAATTTTTGCAAAATTGTGAAAAGTAGGCTAAAAATATATATACGAGCCTTACAGTAGTCGCATATGATGTGTAACATGTGACATGTTATCCTACTACTGTATGTATGTCCCGGGAGCGCAAATCCCTTGTTGACAGTGAACTCTGTTGGTCATTGAAATAACTACTTGTATTACTCCAGTAACAAATCCTGACCGTAATGAATCATAATTGTTATTTGCCGTGGCGGAAGCAATCCACTGCATACTTGATGCGAGCTGCGCTCTATACCGGCCAGATAGTGAACTCATGCCAGGGATGTTATTGAAAATAGCCTCGTTTAGCCGATAGAGCGCACGGCCAAGTATAGGGGCGATTAAAAGTTAGGTGTGCGGAAAGTATATTAAATGTGTTTCACCCTGTGATATGTTTTGACCAACGAAGTTTCAATTATTGTTAGTAGTCGGCGTTAATATACTGAATTCCTACGTTATTTGGAGTGTTTGTTGATGCGATATAGGTTCCACATAGCCACATGGCCGACAGTACATCGAGTGCTTACATTAAATAAGAATACAGCAAAAGTATGAAGATTTAATAAATCGTAATTGTTTTCAGCAAATATGATATAATGAATATTTTCACACCAAAGAAACTAGAAGATGATTTATTGTAGGAATATCTTAAATGGGGTCTCCAAACCTTGAACTAAACTGTACGCGATATGCATTCCCCCTTAGCCACACGACCTACAGTACTGTACCCGATACCTAGTTGAGGCTATCGGCTACGCCAGTAGTGATCGAGCCATAGTTGAGATTTGTGGGCAAAGAGAAAAGATAGCGCTCAGTTCGAGTCAGAAGAAAGGTAGGAAATGACGTAGGAGGCCGAGGGAGAAGGAGGCACTATCCCTCAAGCATATGGAATTATGGGAGAAATACTGGATAATTATAAAGATTAATATGGAATAAAACCTTATCTAACCTCAGAAGAGAAGGAAATATCAAGAAATCTTTTTAGTGATAACTTGAAGAAAGACAGACAACTCCTTAAATTATGTTATAACTTAATAGCCGAAATAGTGGTCGAGGTTAGAGCTGTGACGTCAGACAGCGGAAGGAAGGGGAAGTCACGTGCTAGAGCAGGGCGAGGCAGCCGAACGCAGTGACACCAGCAGAAAGAATTATTCCAGCAGTCAAGCTAAGCGGATCACATTGTGCATAAAGTACATAAAGTTACGTGCGGGAGAGAGAGTCGCCAGGCGAGGCCTGCAGCGCAGTAGTAGGAGTTCGTTGTTGGAGCGCACGCTATCCGCAAGGCAGGTTATACAAGCCGTGATGAAACAGCAATGCTTTTCCAAACTTACAATTTACCGAAGCAATACGCAGCATTACGATAGGATTGAGAACATTATTTGAGCTACATTCTCAATGCATTACAGCACAGTGAGGCAGTATAATGAGGCCTGTATTCAACCTCATATTGTACAAGGACAGTGAGGCGGAACGTGTCGTGCTGTGGCCGACATTTTACTATCAGGCGATAGTCAAGCAGCTGAACATTACTTTTACATTTTGTCAAGCTTAAGATGTTTGGACTTGTGTTTCGACAGTCCAATTGTGCAGTCCAATTACACTTCTATTATGGACATTTAGATGGACTTGAACTTATTTCAGCGGTATTACGGCATATCTCATGATGCATTTAGACCGAAATATTTAAGGCGACCATGGGGTCAGTCCAACATTACTGCTTCTGGCAAGTGAAAAGTTATAAGCGTATGCACTTTGTGAATAGTGGCACGTGCAGCATAATAATTACATATCATGAACAGTTATGAAATATCTCAGTTACGAGCACAGATACAGGGTGTTTGACAAATCAGTACACTTTTCAAGATACTTTATTTTCTATCAGTGAAATTCAGCCGCTGTGGAGATTAACATTATTATCGAATGCCAACCGAATAGTTTATGGAACAGTGGCGTGACATATTCGAAGAGTATGGGGTACTCTGTATTTTTGAACTTTGTGGAAGAGTTTGGACAATATCCATGTTGGATAATCTTCAGTTCATCATGTCGGGCTAGGCGGATACAGAGACGTGATGGCATCACAGAGCGATGGATTCGGTTCCTGACGAAGAGGATAAATATGACTGGGATGGAGTCAAGCGTTAGTTCAGTGGGTGATACAGCGTTTTCGTCGATCTAGCGAGAAATCTGTGACAAACACGTGGATTATCGGCGATCTTTGAATTATATTAACATCTGGAATATGAAGGTATTGTAAGAGTTATGGCATTCCTGATATGATTTTTCATGAACACTGGGCATACTTGTATATATTTCTAGTAGGAGTGCTACTATTATTTTTCGACATGGCTTAGATATTTTATTGCTCCATTTGCTGAAATATGGTGTTACCATATGATATGACAGGCACATTTATACGACGTTCTCACCATTGGTTGACTTTATTAGACAGGATTTTGGTCTTTATATTTTTCTGTGAGGATAGTATTTCTTGATAATGGATATTTTTAGCGAGTGTTTCGAACTCGTTATCTGCAATTGGATAATTTAAATTATTTCTTCAGTTCATTGCATACTAACGAGTATGTATAATTCATCAGTAGGGATTTTTTTGTTGGATTGTTTGGTGATATTAAAATTGTATTCACTCAAGTGAATGCATATCGCTTTTATGTGACAAATAGAGTCTTGTTGATTCCAATCATGTACATTCACTCATTAGTCCACAATTGCTTTAGGCAATTGTGTGGTGGCACTCACCTGACCCAACGTTTAGGGCATTATCATGTTAGTCTACGAGGCGGGGCCTGTCGCTCTAAGCGATTGTGTGGTGGCACTCACCTTACCTGCCAGTAGAGGGTCTCATTTTATCATCCAAGTGTACTTATGATCGTAAGAGGATTAAACAATAAACTACCAGTCACATATTAGTCGAATTTGGTTAAATAAATTAAAAATAAATGTCAGCAGGGTTACATTTTGTAATTCTTGTTTTGCCAATCTAATATTTTGTTGCAATACTCTTTTGAGAGTATAGTCATTTAACAGCTGATACTTTTGATACTCTTTGTGAGTGATTTGATACCTTTGAGAAGGATTTCAAGTAATTGAATCTTGTAAGATGAATCATTTACGGTCAGAATTTATTTTGAGGCAGATCAGTATTAGATATTTTTGATGTGAGGTAATATAACACATTGGTGTCTTTCTTTGAAGTAAATCTTGAGAATCTTAAGAGAATTTATGCTCTAATTGAAACCAGATCTTGAATTGGATTACAATTACTAAGGTAATTTTCCTTATTGTTTAAAAAGTTGTCTAGATATGACCAGATTAATTACAGTTCTTATAGATTGTGCGCGTTAATCATTTGAAGCCAGTTATATATTTTTGTGGATCATGCAACGTGATAATGTGAAGTATTTTTGATAGGTATTTTTGGAGGTTGCCAAGTGGAAGTTTTCAATGTTGCCAATGGTAATTTTGAGGCAGACATGAGGTTGTTGAACCCAGTCTAGCATATTTTTGGAGATTCATGCTGTGCGCTGAATAATTATGGTGTTATATGGAATAATTATGGTATTATATGGAATAATTATGGTATTCAAATATGGTATTTGACAAGGTGAGATTAAATGGTGAAGTTTTGGATAGTGAGATCCAACGTGGTTTTGTGAAGGCAACGTATTATTTTGGCATGATAATTAAATGCGAGGTATAACTTGGAACTGATAAAACTGTAAGACAACGTTCTATAACCTATATTAAACATTTTTTTAAGGAAATTAAATAAATAAATAATTTTGATAATCCAAGATTTTCTGATAATAATAATAATTTATGAAATAATAATCTGAAGTTTAAGCATATAGATGATCTGACCCGATGAATTAAAATTTAAATAAATGGATGAATTAAAATTTGAATAAATTGATAAATTAAATAAATTGATGTATTAAAAGTTGAATAAATTAACTGAATTAAATAAATTAATAGGTGATTAAACAGCTGGTGAATAACTGAATTAAAGGGTGATAATTAATTAAAGAAGCTGATGACTAATAAAATTTAAATGAATTTAAATAAATTTAAATAAGAGATATGATTTAAATAAATTGATGAATTGCAACTTTAATTAATGAATTAAACAATTTAAATGGATGAATTGAGATAATTTAATCTGAATGAGATTATGAAATGAGAGTGTGTGGATAATTGAATAATATAATGAATTGATGAATATAATATTCATTTAAATGATTTGATGGTAATAAATTAATTATTCTGACTTGAATATAACGAATATTGGGATGAGAACTATGTGAGAAATATTTAATTTTGATATGATAATGATGATGATAACCAATGAATAGTGAAGTTATCTTTGATTCACAATCAAGCAATAATCAGTGATAGTGTAAATATGGTGTATAAATTAATTGTTACATTTTTAGGAGCATTTGTTGGGATTTCCAACATTGATTAGTGCCATTTAAGCCTTAGAAATGAGTTAATATTTGAAGATATGTGTTTATAGGATATTTTGTTGGACAGATTCATATTTCTTGACATCCACATTACTGATGTTAAATTAAAGAAAGGTTAGGTCTCAGGGATCACGAAATGTCAGTGACGCAACGACATAGTCTACGGTGGCCCTGAGAACTCAAGCGAACTTTATAGTAAATTTTTATATTTTATGTGGATGGAAAATACTTTGAAATAACACAGAGATGGTTCGATTTTGAGGACTATAACAACCTAACGTTTGTATTCGACCATACTCTTAGGCAGGGTTTGTGTTTATTTTTCTGTCTGACTATTTAAGTTTAAATAAATTTGATTTTATCTTAGTTGTGATCTGATGATGGTGTTGTTTCCACAATCCTTTCCTTTGTCTTAATTAAGGCTTAACCAGAAAGGATGTGGTTTGCTAGGGGTTCAGTCGATGGCGCCCATTTCTATTGGTTATTTTGATTAAATTTAAGCCCGTAACGACCCTGGAGATACTTTATCTCGTGTTACGCTCTGCTTTTGTGATATTTCAACTGAATTTCCGACACATTCCTTATTTGACTTCATGTTCATTTAACTCCACTCTGGCCTGGGAAGCCAGGTATGCGATGTAATGGCAGATGGGTCATCGCACACCTCGGATGAACGGGTGCAGTACGTCGTTGTACCGATCTCCGCCACCACGCGCGCTTATTGTCTCCATCCCATGCACTTCCGTCCCATCCATTTCCGTCCCTTTTCCAAAATCACTATCACAAACATGTCCAGCTACCGAGCGCCACAAAAATATCCAGATACCGAGTGGAACGATGTTACACATCAAAAAGTATTTTAATACTGTAGTACATTATGCAACAAGCCTATAATGGCAATAATTAAGATACGAGTTGCTTCGCTCGTTTTATAATTTTCATACGAGTGTGTTAATTACCATTATTGGCGAGTTGCATACGACTGTTTATGTTCGACGATAATTATAACTATTTTATGTTCGAACTTAAATATTCATAAATATCTGTCGAGATTTCGCCGGTTTTATGTACTGAACAGAGCGCATGGGACGCAGAGAATACCTCGTATTCGTCGATGGCCTCCTCGAATACCCCACTATGACACTACCCACGCAGTGAAATTTAAAATAGAAGGCCGTGGAATTCAGCGCAGGTGCGATGCTATCCTTACATAATTGGTCACACAACTGTTTCTTGAGCTCTGATTGGTGGAGAAACTGTATCATAATGATAACTTGTATACAGTTTTCTGAAATATAATATTTACATTTCGCCAGAGTCGAACATAAAATCGCTTATCCACCCAACTCGGCTTCATCCACGGACTCTGCAAGGGAGCATTCCTCTGTCGTCGGAAGGACGGTGTCTGGGAGCTGAATGCACATTTGTCACCATACACTAATATTATCCACATCATCCTGCTGAGTGACGAGGTACTATTGTCTATGCATTTTGTACCTCATTAATGAGGAAAAATAGTTTTGAAGACTTTTCATGAGATATATGCTTTTATGTGTGTCTGTTAGGTAGTCCGCCCGAAGGCTGAATGATCCTTAAAAAGTACCGCCGTTAGGTTATGTGGGTAGATACCCACAAATACCCAAGGCAGCGCTATATTGAGGCGTACTAGGCAAGATGAGGAGTGAGGTAGTTTGCTATTGCTTTCCTCACTGAGTCAGAACAGCAGTACTAACCCTATGAGTAGAACCTTTCACAGCAACCACAGGCACTGACTGTGTCCTGAAAATCATTACTAAGCACCACCCATTCCTCGGTCAATCAATGCCTTATCGAATCAACCATTGTCTTCTGTCTTCAGCTTGTCTTTTCATCTCACAGTAGGAACCACATACTACGTTTTGCATCAATACTTGAAGGAATTGCTTCCTAGGTCGACCTCGTCCCTTCTTTCCTAAGACCTTTCCTTCTAGTAGATTGGTTAGAAAGGTATTATGACGCACGGTGTGTCCAATGAATTTAGCTGTTCTTCTATGTACTGTTACCATCAGCTGTTTATTCCCCTGGATTTCTCGCAGTATACTTTCATTTGTTCTTTTGTCAGTTCAACTGACCATTAGCATTCGCCTCCAGTCCCACATCTCGAACGCTTCAAGCCGTTTCCTATCCTGTTCTCGAATTGTCCAAGATTCACATCCATATAACAGTACGCTCCACACAAATGACTTCACAAAAGTTTTCCTAATCTCAATATCTAGATGTATATTGGCCAGAAGAGTTCTTTTGTTGCTGAATGCTTGTTTGTCAAGCGCTATTCTTCTTCTTATCTCTTTGCTGCAGCGGTTATCATTTGTGATTAAACTTCCGAGGTATAGGAAACTGGTAATTTGTTCCACTACTTTGTTAGCAAGCCTGATGTTGGTGTGATTTCGCTCAGGATATTTACTTACAACTAATATTTTTGTCTTCTTCACGTTAATGGTTAAGTATGAATCTACTAAATATGATGACAGTATATTCAGCATTTTGGATAATTCCTTCTCCGAGTCTGCAATCAAATACCTCAGTAGCTTCCATATAATCACAGCCATTAGTGAGACTGAGACATCGATGAAAAGCCACATTTTACTCTAGCCTGTGCCAACAGACAAAAGCAAAATTACTGCATTCATCAAGAGATGGCAAACAGGCTACTTATATTCAAAGAACTCTGATTATTTATACAATTCACAAAAACATACATGAAAACTGACAGCCTGTAGATATCCACAACTTCAGATAAGTAGTTCTTTGTACACATTAGCAGTAGACAAACAATATTTTATGTTGTAGTTATAGCTTTTAACCATCACAACACAGTACATGTAGTTCATTTCCGCATATTAGTTTACATTTCCACTGTAGTTTAGGCCGTACTGCTTAAGTGAATCACAACAATGATAGCTACATCTTCATAGATTAGCTTCGAAGAGGAAGACTGTTTTGTTTCATAATAATAATAATAATATCGTGTGGCCTCGGGTGCCGGGTGCAAGCTTTGTAATTTGACACCCAGAGGGTTGCTTGCATGTCGAATTTCGTTGTTTCTATGAAAGTCAAGGAGGTTAGATATCTAAGCTCCTTGAACACTATAGCTCTTTCTAGTAGAGAAATGAGGAACTTTGTGTTGGCGGAATCTCCCGAGATTAATTTTTCCATTATGAACACGGCCTACTGAATTCAAATGGGTTCTTTGACATGCCAACATCGTATGACATGCGTATCGTATTTTTGCCACCTTTCAAAAATCACTTACCACGGCCAGGAGCGAACCTGCAAACTTGACGTTAGTAGACCGACACACTATCCACTCACCCACAGTGGCAAGGTTTTGTTTCATGGGATCGGCATTTATAAGTTTTGCAACGTTAAAATAAATATGTAGTTAAGGCCCTCACGGCCCGGATTACTATTCAAATTATTCATGTTTTTTTTTTGGGCTAATGCCGTGTGAAAATAAAATTAAATACCTCCAGACGTTTCGAAAGAACATTAAAAGATTGTTTTTCACACGGCATTAGCCCAAAAAACATGAATAATTTGAATATTAAAATAAATAGTTCTTCTTTTATTTATCAGTAATAATTATCACACTTACTAAGTTTTCTGACTTTTTTGTGTTTTGTGTTTTGCTTTTGTACGGCAGAGACTGGCTGTGGGTGTCACTGTGGGTTTGGTATTGTTTTGTCGAGCTATTTGTCTTGTATATTTGGATGTGATGATGCGCACTTGCTGAACGAAACCTGTCATCCCTCAGTTTTCTTCCTCTTAATCACATGTAATTTATTTCAGGTTATTTTTCCAGTAATTGGAGTGTTTTTGTGTTGACCGACTGGAAGCTAAAATATTAATCATTAATGAGGATTAAATTAATTGTCGATTAAAACTAATTTTCACTTGGCTATTATTATATTAACAACCACGTGCAAGGATTCTGTTTTGTAAGTGGCACTGAGCATGGTAAGACGACAAAAATAGGCGAGTTTAAAATTATATTCATCATAATTATGTACTGTAAGTTACATGCTTCAATGATTTGAATAAATTAAAATTATCTGTGTATATTACACTTCATATTTACTAGTATTTGCGAAAGATATTACGGAATCAAGAGAGCATTTACTGACAACACATCGAATGTCCATCCAGCAAATATTGTGAAGTTTAAAATTGAATTGTTTTGAAACCTGATAAATATCAGAATGAGAAGTGAGTTTGATTTGTGTTTTCGAAACATATTGAAATTCTATGCATGTGCATGCTGTTGTTTAATAGACTTTTTAGCATGATTGCATTTGGGAGCCCAAATAAATAGAATTGATTGAATTCGTTCACAGGAAACGAGTGAATGTAGCACAGTGGAAAACAAATTGACATTACCTATTTCATTATGTGAAAGGCACTAGCAGTAATGTATAATGCAGCTGAACATTGTAAATCTGTTAGGAATACAAAACGAGGTTTAAAAGGGAACCGGAACAGAGGCTGTCAAACAAGATCATCGTTCTTCCTGACATGAGTGTTCCCTCCCATTGCCATCGTTCTCCTTAATGAGTTTCACCGTACAGAAGATGATTTATATTAAATTTATCGGGAACCACCCATACATGAATAACCCTATTCCTCTGTAGTGGCGGTGGGTGAGTGGTTATCGTGTCGGGCTACCTACCCGAAGCTTGCAGATTCGCTCCTGGCGGTGGCAAGTGATTTTTGAAAGGCGTCAAAAATCACGGCATGCATGTCATACGTTGTTGGCATGTTAAGGAACCCATTTGAATTCAGAAGGCCGAGTTCATAATGGCAAAATTTTTCTCGGGATTTTCCACCAACACAAAGTTCTTCCATTCTCTTCTAGAAAGCGCTATGGGGATTGGATATCTAACCTCCTTGACTTTCTTAGCGTTCCAAGGTACGTCAAAATTCGACATGCAAGCTGCCCTCTGAGTGTCAAATAACAATGCTTGCTTCCGACATCCGAGGCCATACGATATTATTATTATTAGCGGAGTGATGTGCATAGGTGTACATGAATATTCCAGCGCTTCAGTAGGGAGAAATACAGCTGAAAGGGACAAAATATAGCAGTATTCAATTCATGACTGTAACTGTCATATATCTTGTAAAACATTTGAAGGGCTCGTTCTAAAAACCAGACAAGTACAAAAAATGACTTTTTGAGTTAAATACATCTTTCTCTTTAAGGCTAGCTTTCCGTATAGGTATTATTGTTGTCTCCAAAAATCAGACAGTTCGGGTTATATACAAGTGTGATATATTGGGGATTCTACAAAACAAAGACAAGTCCACTGCCTTTTCGAGATAATTAATTACCTGGTTTATTTGGCACCCAATAATGATTTGTAAAATGTTAGGATTTACGTCATAAATAATCATATTTGAGGATTACAATATTTTTCATTTTTGTTTTCAACTAAGATTTCGGCCAAAACCAGACTAGTCCAAAGGTATTTTTAGGTTTTCTCAACTATCCTTATAAAAATGCATGACCGTTGTGTGCCATGTAAAGCTGTTAGTGAGACAATAGTAGATCTTTAAGCCATTTTTATTTCATTCGGCACAATGAAGCTATAGTGTTTCTTTTAGTTTCTGAACAATTTAATCTTTGTACTTGTCTGATTCTTGTATTGAACCCTTCAATTACACACATTTCCACGGTATAACAAACATATTTGCTATTAAGAACAAACCTAACATTTTCAGAATTCTAAGATATTTTTCAAATTTTCAAATTTTTCCCTTGCTCTGAGTTCTCCTTTGTCCTTTTCCAGATATTTTCCTTGTAAGAAATAGGAATAGTTCTTCCTCTCAATTTCTTGTCTGAAATAAACTCTGTATATTATTCGAGATTTTGAATGAGACAAGTTATACCGTACTTTCATGTTTAGGAATATCGTGATAACACGTTAAATATTAATTTAAAAGTTCGGATTAACCAGGATTGATTGTAATACATTTTCATTATATTAAAATTTCTATCAATTCAATTATTAATAAAAGGTTAATGTTGTTAAATACGTATGGTATTGATATTATATTATATCTTGTGCTAAGTGAGCAAGCAATCATATCAGCCTTAATCAATAGTGATATTTTTTCTCATCTGCTAATCTCGCAGTAAATGAGTTGAGATGTACTGCTCTATTGAAAGATGGATGTGATAGTAACTCGGGAGTGATAAATTAGACAAGGGAAGTGAGCAATAGAAGAGTGATTTAATAATCCACAAACTACAGTAACAATAGAGCATAGTTATAATTGAGAAATCTTTTGTCGAAGACAAAACAATGAACAAGTAGTTCCATGAAAATTTAAAGAGAATATTTTCATATAATACCACTGTTTTTTTCCATTTAAATTCTCCTGTCTAATACAAGGATTCTCCATGCGATATACTAAATATGCTATTATCGAGGATAAAGTATTGGGAAAGAAATCTAGGGGACGTCCAAGGATGTCGTACATCAAGAACTCGATTGGAGAACTGGCATGTGGTTCTTAAGGCAGCATGAATAGACTAGCAGAAGACCGTCAAATGTGGCTGCACCGACAAGGCTTTGCCTTCAGGAAATGATGATGATGATGATATTAATTAGTTTTTGGTTCACGACCTATGTCTTCAACACCATTACAGGAGCGAGCTACGGCAGCAACGAAAGTCTCATACGACATTCCCAAACTCCAAAGCCTATCCCTGTCAACAGGGATAAAGCTATTTAAAATTAATGTTATGCTGACCGCCACATATGGCATACAATTAATTTGGCCCTACTTGTCGGTAAATAACCTCAGGAAGCTAGAGAGTGTCAAAGCGTGATTTATTAAGAGAGCTCTCTCTATATCAAAATTCTCAAGGAACAGCTACGCCTATAAAATAGCACAGGAATGCTTCTTTATAGAAGACATAAAGCACTCCTTCGATCTACCGGAAACTCAAACTTATAAAACCATCTTCGAGGAGAGACGGAAAAAAGCTGACGAGCTACCCCAAGAAATAATGGAGACTGAAGCAATGAAGACAGATATCTGGAAGGGACCAAATTTCAACCTTCGACATCTGTATACGCGATTCGCTGTCCATGGGTTCCATGGATGGATCTGTCAGAATGAGACATTTAATGAGCCCAAGGAGGACTGCGTCTGCAAGAATTGCAATAAACCATGTCCCAAATACCACTTAGCGGAATGTGTAAGCAGGTATCAATCTCTAATCGCGGAAATGACATAGTGGTGAAAAAACAAGGTGATTGTACACATTGTGTTTAATAAAATCATATAATGAGAAGTAATGTGCTAGAATATATAGCTTTCAATATCGGTGATTAAGACTTCCCCCACGAGATGGCATCGTTCCGTAACCGGGAATTAATTTTTTGAAAAGTCAAATACACGGCTTGTATAATTTACGAAACGTAAGCTACGGAATTTAGTACTATTAGATAAGGATTGTTATCTTGGCCCATCATACGAATAATCTTTCCAAACGCCTCAATAAGATACGAGATTACAAGGTTTTAAAATTTCGAACTGATGCATCTAGAATTTTTAAAGCAATTGAAAATCATTAGATGTCTGTACACTTATATCAGAATAAATAGTAATTGTGCCAAGTTGAATTGCAGTCGAGTGATTAGATCGTCAGGAAAGTGATTTGCAATATTTGAAAATGATGTTTTGTGTTTTTCAGGATTTAGGGTAAGTCACAAATTTTCCTTACTTAACAGTTCTGAAACACCAGAAAAAAATCTCAATTTGAATGCTTAAATAGTTTCGGAGATATTGAGAACCAGTGAATCGCATCGTATGGGAGCCATGTCAGATTGCCTTATATAGAGGTTATGGTATAGAATTATATGACAGCAGACGAATATTATAATCGTGGCTCATTATACCAACCTACAATTCTAGCGCTTGTTTAGGACAAAAGAAATACAAACGTGGTTTTCAAAAGTTAGCACAGCCTCCATTTTTAAGTTCTCGTAGAAATTGAATTAAAATATTTTAAGCCTTGTATTATGATATACCGTGCTAAGTGTCACTGCTCTCGGATAATTGAGTTACAACAAAAAGTCTTTATAAATATTTAAATTTCGCGTGGATGTTGGATTTGTGTTCATGAGGTTATTGAAAGGCCCATAGGTGATCTTATGTGAACAATCTCTATCAGCATACAATATTTCAGTTTGACTGCTGCAATAGATTCGCAGATATTGAGAACCGTCTAAATATTTCGGATGATCACCATGTTGGATTGTTCTAGATGTAGGCCATAGAGTTACATACCATTAGATTAAGATAATTGCCTAAGTTTATAATTCAAACGTTCACTTTGATCGCATGATTAGGACGTGAGAAACGAAAAGTTAATATTAAACTTTTGCACAGTCACCATCTTCCTTTTATGAAACAAATTGATATGAGTTAGTGTTCAGTAGATTAAATCATCAATAGGCGTTTATCGTACCTAGTTTCACTAAAATTGGTTGATTAAATCTCGAGAATATTAAATATTAAATTAAATATTTCGCACAGCCGCCATCGTGGTTTTATGAGAACAATTGGATTTAATTAGATACCAGTAGATCAAATCTTGTCTATACCTAGGTACATATCGTGTGTGATTTTAGGTAGATTTCATTAGAAAGCTAACTATTGCAATGCGTACCATGTTTCGACTTCCGGAAAATTTCGACATATCTTCGCGTTTCACATCCCCCAGACTCCAAAACCACCGTCAGTTCAAAAGTTTATATATAATTTATGTATATACTAGCAGAAGTACCCGTTCTTCGTTGTTAACACCAGACATTATCAATTGAGCTACTGTTGCAATGGTTAGCGGTTTGTCATCTCTTCAAGTTTATCAGAACGAAGTTAGTTTTCTGGGAATATCACACACACGGTTAATTTAAGGCCCTTAAAATGTAGTTTTCGGAGACCGTTTATAGATTCCCGAATTTTGTGTCTCACATTGAGAAGCGCAACATATGCTTCGGTCGTCCTTCTAGGATAATTTTTATATTTCGCCTATTTTAGCATGTATTGAGCAGTTTTTCTCTATATCCACCCTTCTACTGTATGAAAAGTGCGGTAAAGAGTTTTATAAATGACTAGCAGAAGTACCCGTTCTTCGAACGGTGTTCGGTGTTAAACCAGACATTATAATAATAATAATAACAATGTTATTGGTGTTACATCACTTTTAAGTACTGTTGCTTTTACAGACGCACCAGACATTATCAATTGAGCTACTGTTGCAATGGTTAGCGGCTTGTAAATCCTTCATAAGTTTATCAGAACGAAGTTAATTTTCTGGGAATATCACACACACTGTTAATTTAAGGGCCTTATAATGTGGTTTTCGGAGATCCTTTATAGACTCGCGAATTTTTTGTCTCACATTGAGAAGTGCAACATATGCTTTGGTCGTCCTTCTAGGATAATTTTTATATTTCGCCTATTTTAGCATGTATTTTGAGAAGTTTTTCCCTATATCCACCCTTCTACTGTATGAAAAGTACGGTGAAGAGTTTTATAAATGATTGGTGTATTGACTCATGTTTACCATACCTAATTTTACGATGCACCAAGCATCCGAACATGAGTTATAGGCGTACATAAGGATACACAGAAAGACAGACAGACAATTCTATTGTCTACAACATATCACCCAGAAATCCAAATATGGGTATATCTACCACACAGTATCAAAGAAAATCATCCTTACGTTGAACCCGTATGTCGACAAAAAAAAAGAGAAGAAAAAAGATTAGTTGAAATGTGCTCTCAAACTAAATTCACCTAACGTGTACTTCCTGACATGAAATAGAATTGAAAGTCTTGTAGATGAAACGCAATACACGTCACATAAAAACTGACCCTCTACGTTGTGTTGGGTCCCCATACACAGGAAGACCTCTATCATAAATTATAAAAGCTTGTGGTGCATGAAAATTCAGGTTCTTTAGTCTCAAATGGCCCAAATTCCTAAAAGACGCAAAAATGCTGATTCAATTCAGGAATTTTTGAAAATAATGTTGTTGTTTGGAGATATAATAGACCTTCTGTACTATATGTCGCACGTGAAAATTGCATGAAAAAATCCTAGATTACCCCTTGACCCCCTTAATTGCATTGGTGAATTATACAGTCTACGTTGGTTCCGTGATAACCTTATATTTGCAAACTTTCACAGAAATTTAATAAATGTAATAAATTGCTTCTTACTGAAATAGATGGAGAGTTGGATGCCACCCCTTGAGATAATGTTGTCATGGTTACGGATTTGCATTCCTTCATTAGTTTGCTAAATTCAATTTAATCAGTTTTCTGGGAATGTTTCAGAATCTGTTGGTTTAAGAGCCTTATAATGTAGTTTTCGAGGACCCTAGAGTTTTATTTCTGGCACCGAGGGCTTTGTCTCGTCGTTGTACGCCATAATATAATACTACTAATAATAATATAATATAGGGATAGGAATATAATAGACCTGCCGTACCACACCCGCAGGTGTAAATCGCGTGAAAAAATTCTAGACTACCCCTTGACCCCCTTAAGCGCATTTTACATATTGATGAAATTTACAGCTTAATTTGGTTCCATAATAACCATCTAGCCGTTTGCAAACTTTCACACTAATGTAATTAATGGAATTGCATTGCGTCATACAGCAATAGATGGACCTCTGAGAATCTGTTGCCATGGTTATCGGCTTGCATTCGTTCAGTAGTTTGTTAAATTAAATTAGTTTTCTGGGAATATCTCAAAAACGGTTGGACGTAGGACCTTAAAATGTGTTTTTAGGGCCCCCGAATGTTATCTCTCACATTGAGGGGCTGAAAATGGGCTTTGTCTCGTCCTTCTACTCCTATTTCAGCATGTATTTTAAGGGGGTATGCCCCCTTTTATGATAGGTACAGAGAAGAGATACATCAATGATTAGTGTCGTGCCTCTGATGGATATCTGTACCAAATTTTGCGTTGATACACCCAGCCGTTTTCGATTTATAAGGGAACAAATTTGTCCACAATCAAACAAACAGACAGACAGATCAAAACATTATTTTCGCGCGCATCTATCATAAAACAGTCTGAAACGTGTAAATAACTCAAATTTCCGTAGAAATTCAGAAAAAAAACAGACAAATTTTCTATTTATATATGTAGAGATATACTGCACGGCTCGGTGTTGACCGTGTTTTATTGCACAAATTTAGGATTTACTCGCTAACCGTTGGAGATACACGAAAAGTGATAAGGACCTTTTGGATAGAAAATTGAATGTTAAAGCTCATGTATGCCATCAAAAGGTTGCTATTTCTTAGCGTTCTCTTTTTATTTGAAATGGAAATATCAAATTTTGAAACCAAAGGGTGTAGTGACGTCATAAATGTGGGTTTTACTCGCTAACCGTTGGAGATAAACGAAAAGTGAAGCTCGTATGTACCGTCTAAAGTTTGCTATTTCTTAGCGTTCTCTTTTTATTTGATAAGGAAATATCAAGTTTTGATTAAAGTGTGTAGTGACGTCACTAAAATGGTCGCCATTTTTAATAGTGCAAGTTATCGAAATAAAGTGTATTCTATATGTAAACCTGGTAAATCAGCTACATCCATGCAAAATTTCATTTAAATCGGACCAGTGGTTCTTGCGTTATTGAGTAGCACACAGACAGACAGAAAGACAGACACACACCATCTCATTTTTATATATTAGTATAGCAGAAGTACCCGTCCTTCGAACGGTGTTATATATTAACACCAGACATTATCAATTGAGCTACTGTTGCAATGGTTAGCGGTTTTTCATTCCTTCATAAGTTTATCAGAACGAAGTTAGTTTTTAGGGAATACCACACACACTGTTAATTTAAGGGCCTTAAAATGTGGTTTTCGGAGACCCCTTATAGACTCGCGAATTTTGTGTCTCACATTGAGAAGTGCAACATATGCTTTGGTCGTCCTTCTAGGATAATTTTTATATTTCGCCTATTTTAGCATGTATTTTGAGAAGTTTTTCCCTATATCCACCCTTCTACTGTATGAAATGAACGGTGAAGAGTTTTATAAATGATTGGTGTATTGACTCATGTTTACCATACCTAATTTTACAATGCACCACGCCTACGAACACGATTTATAGGCGTACATAAAGATACACAGAAAGACAGACAGACAATTCTATTGTCTACAACATATCACTCAGATATTCAAATATGGGTATATCTGCCATACAGTATCAAACAAAATCATCCTTACGATGAACCCGTATGTCGACAAAAGAAAGATTAGTTAAAATTTGCTCTCAAACTAAATTCACCTAACTTGTACTTCTTGACGTGAAATAGAATTGAAAGACTTGTAGACGAAACGCAGTACACCTCACATAAAAAATGACCCTCTACGTTGTGTTAGGTCCACATACACAGGATGACCTCTCTCATAAATTATAAAGGCTTGTGGTGCATGAAAATTCAGGTTCTTTAGTCTCAAATGGCCCAAATTCCTAAAAGCCGCAAAAAATGCTGATTCAATTCAGGAATTTTTGAAAATAATGTTGCTGTTTGGAGATATAAAGGATGATTGTAGTTTTACGTGACCATTAATCGCGAGATCATAAGCCACGGGACCTCCATTTTACGTGGAATCTGAACCACAGGGCATGGCAATTCACTTTGCAAATGTTTGGAGATATAATAGTCCTTCTGTACTATATGTCGCACGTGAAAATTGCATGAAAAAAATCTAGGTAACCCCTTGACCCCCTTAATTGCATTGATGAATTATACAGTCTACGTTGGTTCCGTGATAACCGTATAGCCATTTGCAAACTTTCACAGAAATGTAATAAATAGAGTGACATTACTTCTTACAGAAATAGATGGAAAGTTGGATGCCACCCTTTGAGATAATGTTGTCATGGTTAGCGATTTCCATTCCTTCATTAGTTTGTTAAATTAAATTAGTTTTCTGGGAATATTTCAGATACTTTTGGTTTTAGGGCCTTATAATGTAGTTTTCGAGGACCCTTTAGGGCCCCCAAGTTTTGTTTCTGGCACCGAGGGGGCTTTGTCTCCTCGTTGTACGCCATAATATAATAATAATAATATAATATAGGGATAGGAATATAATAGACCTGCCGTACCACACCCGGAGGTGTAAATCGCGTGAAAAAATTCTACTGTACCCCTTGACCCCCTTAAGCGCATTATACGTATTGATGAATTCTACAGCTTAATTTGGTTCCGTGATAACCTTCTAGCCGGTTGCACACTTTCACACCAATGTAATTAATGGAATTGCATTGCGTCTTACAGCAATAGATGGACCTCTGAGAATCTGTGGCCATGGTTACCGGCTTGTATTCGTTCATTAGTTTATTAAATGAATTTAGTTTTCTGGGAATATCTCAAAAATGGTTGGTTTTAGGGCCTTAAAATGTGGATTTTGGGGACCCTTCAGGGCCCCCGAGTTTTGTCTCTCACATCGAGGGGCTGAAAATGATTTTTGTCTCGTCCTTCTACTCCTATTTCAGCATGCATTTTAAGGGGGTAGGCCCCCTTTTATGAGAGGTACGCATAAGGGTTACATCAATGATTAGTGTCGTGCCTCTGATGGATATCTGTACCAAATTTTACGTTGATACGACCAGCCGTTCTCGAGTTATAAGGGAACAAATTTGTCCACAGACAATCAAACAAACAGACAGACCAAAACATTATTTTCGCGCGCATCTATCATAAAACAGTCTGAAACGTGTAAATAACTCAAATTTCCGTAGAAATTCAGAAAAAAAACAGACAAATTTTCTATTTATATATAGAGAGATATACTGCACCGCTCGGTGTTGACCGTGTTTTATTGCACAAATTTAGGTTATACTCGCTAACCGTCGGAGATACACGAAAAGTGATAAGAACCTTTTGGATAGAAAATTAAATGCTAAAGCTCGTGTATACCATCAAAAGTTTGCTATTTCTTAGCGTTCTCTTTTTATTTGAAATGGAAATATGAAATTTTGAAACCAAAGGGTGTAGTGACGTCACAAAAGTTGGTTTTACTCGCTAACCGTTGGAGATACACGAAAAGTGATAAGGACCTTTCGGATAGGAAATTAAATTTCAAAGCTCGTATGTGCCATCAAAAGTTTGCTATTTCCTACCGTTCTCTTTTTATTTGATATAGAAATATGAAATTTTGAAACCAAAGGGTGTAGTGACGTCACTAAAATGGTCGCCATTTCTTAATAGTGCAAAATATCGAAATTTAAAGTATCCTATATGTAAACCTGGTATTTCAGCTACATCCATGCAAAATTTCATTTAAATCGGACCAGTGGTTCTTGCGTTATTAGGTAACAGACAGACAGACAGACAGACAGAAAGACAGACACACACCATCTCATTTTTAGCCTATTTTCAATTTTGAAAAAATAGGCTTATGAGATCACCTTTTGTCCGTGTGTGTGTGCGTGTGTGTGTGTGTGTGTGTGTGTGTGATTCGTGTGTGTGTCCCCCCCTAATAAAATCTAAACGGCTGGAGCGATTTCAATGAAACTCGGTATGTTCATAGCACTATTCCCGGCGACCTCGACCGTGCCCTTCAAATTTTGTTACGTCTCACCAATGCAAAATGGCGGCTGTGCGAAATATTTCACTATCATTCAATATCTCCGAAACTATTACCGATATCGCCCTGAAATTGTGTACGGTGATAAAGGGTACTACTAGAAGTTCACCTATGAGACTTTCAAAAACCTGGTGACTACAAAACCAACATGGCGGTCAAGCGAAGTTGAGACTTTTAAATAGACTTTTCTCGCGTTTTAACTATCCACACGTAATGAAACTTTGTACAGCAAATGTTTATACACATTGTAATGCACTGGAGTCTAATTTAGTTCAATTGTTTACAAAACTTCAAAATGGCGGCTGTGCGAAATATTTCACTGACATTCTATATCTCCGAAACTATAAAATATATCACCCTGCAATTTAGTTCGGTGATAAAGGGTACTGATACAAGTTTACCTATGTGTATTTCATAAACTTGTAAAGTAGAAAACGAACATGGCGACCAAGCGAATTTGAAAATTTTAAATAGACTTTTCTCACGATTTAACCATCCAAACGTAATGAAACTAGGTACAGCAAGTGTTTATACACATAGTAATACACTGGAGTCTAATTTTGTTCAATTGTTTACATAACCTCAAAATGGCGGCTGTGCGAAATATTTCACCGACATTCTATATCTCCGAAACTATTTCAGATATCACCCTGCAATTTTGTACGGTGATAAAGGGTACTGATACAAGTTTATCTATGTATATTTCATAAACCTGTAAAATACAAAACGAACATGGAGACCAAGCGAATTTGAAATATTTTAATAGACTTTTCTCGTGATTTTACTCTCTGAGCGCCGTGAAATGTGGAACAGTAAATGATTTTGCATTTTGTAATGCACTGCCATCTAATTTAATTCGATTGTTTACATAACCTCAAGATGGCGGCTGTGCGAAATTTTAAAATTAAGTTTTTATTTCTTGTGTCGTAATCATGCGATCGAAGTGAAAGTTTGAATAATGAACCTAGGCAATAATTGTCCTTGAATGGTACATAACTCTATGCCTATACATATAACAATCCTAAATGGCGAGCTTCCGAAATATTTAGACGGTTCTCAATATCTATGAATCTTTTACAGCAACCAAACTGAATTTTTTATGTTCATAGAGACTATGAACATATGTTCACCTATAGGACTTTCAGTAACCTGGGGAGCACAAATCCAACATGGCGGCGACGCGAAGTATAAATATTTAAATGGACGTTTCTCGCGAATTAACTATCCGAGTGCCGTGAAACGTTGCACGTTAAATGCTTATACAACTGTTGATCCACTGGCATCTAATTTATTTCAATTGTTTGCATAATCACAAGACGGCTGCTGTGCGTAATTTTAAAATCTCGTTTTTACTTCTTGTGTTCTAATCATGCGATTGAAGTTTGTATACCACACGTACACAATAATCTTAATGTAATAGTACAAAAATAAAAATCCAACCTGGCGACCATCTGAAATATTTAGACGGTTCTCAATATCTACGAATCTGTTAAAGCAATTAAACTGAAATTTTGTATGTTGTTAGAAGAAATTAACATGAGCAGGATATATGAAAATAGGCTGTATAGTTCTTTACGGAACTACTTGTTATATATTAGTATGATTGGTGTATTGACTCTCATGGTTACCATACCTAATGTTACGATGCTCCAAGCATCCGAACACGAGTTATAGGCGTAGGCTCCTTAAAGATACAAAGAAAGACAGACAGACAATTCTATTGTCTACAACACATTACCGAGATATCCAAATATTGGTATATCTACCACACAGTATCAAACAAAATCATCCTTACGATGAACCCGTTTGTCGACAAAAAAAAAATGTTAAAATGTGCTCTCAGACTAAATTCACCTAACGTGTACTTCCTGACTTGAAATAGAATTGAAAGCCTTGTAGACGAAACGCAATACACGTCACATAAAAACTGACCCTCTACGTTGTGCTAGGTGCCCATACACAGGAAGACCCCTTTCATCTTATATATAAAAGTGAAAGTCTGTATGTATGAATGTGGGTGGGTTGGTTCCGTATACAAATCCACACCGTTCCACCAATCTCAACCAAATTTTGCATACACATAATTTAGGACCCAGAAGGAACCGCTGGCTACATGAATTTTCGATAGCCTTTCTCATTCTTCTGATTTCGGCCCTTTTGCACTCAAGCACAGGCTAATCAAATCATAAAATATACTCATGAAGGAATGGCAAGATAGATAGTTTCCATGGCAACATAGGTCAAGTCGAGACACGGCCGTCTGGATGCCAGTTGCGCTCTGCACTACCGGTAGAGAAAATGAGCATCTTTACTTGAAATCCCGTTAGTTACTCACCTACTCACACAGCACTGTCAACCGAGTTTAGCATAACAAAGACTTGACACTATCTTCTACTATATATTTGTCAAATACCACTCACTCACTCACTCGTTCATTCATCACGAAACCTCAGAAACTACCGAACGGATTGGAATGAAATTTGGTATGCTGCTTCTACAAGGGCCACAAATGCCCACTAAGAGAGGATTTTTGTATATTCAGGTTCTAAAGGGGTGTTAAGGGGGTAGACCTGCATTTCATTGAATAGCAATATCTCCCGATTGGTTTCATTGGGGGATGTGACACTCGGCACATAAACTCATCATAAGAAGACACGAGTCTGAGGGTTTTTCGATGTGGTGTATATTATGAGGTGAAAGGGGGTGAAAAGTGGGGATTGAAAGATTCCTAACGGAGCGTGTATCTCTTAAACGACATAGGCGAGTAGTTTGAAACTCAGCGGAAAAAATCAACATGAAAGTAAGTAAATATGTGTTTGACCGTTTTTTTCATAAATCCAATTTAAGGGGCCCATGGGGAGGGGTGAAATTCTGGGGCGGGGGGGACAGGAAAGAAAGTGTCCTAACTGATTGACTGCCTGACTCACTCATCAAACTCAGGGGGAAAACTGCTTTAAGGTAAGTAAATAGCTGTTCGACAGGTTTTTATTTTCATAAATCAAATTTAAGGGGTTCATGGGGAGGGGTGAAATTCTGAAAAAAGAAAATTGAAAGAAAATGTCCTGACTAACTCACTCACTCACTCACTCACTCATCATCGCCCAGCCAAAAGTATTGAAGTTAGAAACATGACAGTTTGGGGATATGTTCATTGTATGTCAAAACCGTCTACTAAGGGAGAATTTTCGGATATTCAGGTTCTAAAGGTGTCTTAAGGGGTTAAACCTGCATTTCATTGAATAACAAAATCTCCCGATTGGTTTCATTGGGGGATGTAATACACGGCATATAAACTCATCATTAAAAAGTAAGAAGACACGTTTCTGAGGGTTTTTCGATGTGGTGTATATTTTGAGGTGAAAGGGGTGAAAAGTAGGGATTGAAAGATTTCTAATGGAGCGTGTATCTCTTAAACAACATAGGCGAGGAATTTGAAACTCAGCGGAAAAAAATCAGCATAGAAAATAAGTAAATATATGTTTGACCGTTTTTTCATAAATCCAATTTAAGGGGCCCATGGGGAGGGGGGGGGGGAGAACAGGAAAGAAAGTGTCCTAACTGATTGACTGACTGACTCACTCATGAAACTCAGGGGGGAAAACTGCTTTAAACTAAGTAAATAGCTATTCGACAGTTTTTTTGATTAATCAAATTGAAGGGGTTCATCGGGAGGGGTGAAATTCTGAAGAAAAACAAATGAAAGAAAATGTCCCGACTCATTCACTCAATCATCATCGCCCAGCCAAAAATATTGAAGTTGGAAACATGGCATTTTGGGGATATGTTCGTTGTATGTCAAAACCGTGCACTTAGGGAGGATTTTTGGATATTCAGGCTCTAAATGGGTCTTAAGGGGGTTAAACCTGCATTTCATTGAATAACAATATCTCACGAGTGGTTTTATTTGTGGATGTGATACTCGGCATATAAACTAATCATTAAAAATAAGCAGACATGTGTCTAAGGTTTTTTCGATGTGGTGTATTATTATGAGGTGAAAGGGGTGAATAGTGGGGGTTGAAGGATTCCTAACGGAGCGTGTAGGCCTATCTCTTAAACGACATAGGCGAGAAATTTGAAACTCAGCGAAAATAATCAGCTAAATAAATAAGTAAATCGGTGTTCGACGTTTTTTTTTCATAAATTAATTTAAGGGGCCAATGGTGTGGGGTGAAATTCTGGGGGAAAAAAGGAGAGAAAGTGTCCTAACTGACTGACTAACTCACTCATCAAACTCGGAGGAAAAAGACAGCTTAAAAATAAGGTAATAGGTTTCAAGAGTTTTTTCATCGATCCAATTTAAGGGGCCCATGGGGAGGGGTGAAATTCTGGTAAAAATAATTGAAAGAAAATGTCCTGTCTGACTCACTCACTCATCACGCCCAGCGAAAACTATTAAAGTTGGAAAAGTGAAATTTTGGGAATATGTTCTCTGTATGTCGATAACGTCAACTAAGGAATGATTTTTGTTTATTCGGGTTTTAAAGAGATGTTAAGGGGGTAAACGTGCATTTCATTGAATAACGATATCTCATGAGTTGTTTCTTTGGGGATGTGATATTCGGTATATAAACTAATCATTAAAAATAATCAGAGATATATCTAAGGGTTTATCGATGTGGTGTATATTATGAGGTAAAATGGGTGAAAATTGGAGGTTGAGGGATTCTTAACGGAGCGTGTATCTCTTAAACGACATAGGCGAGAAGTTTGAAATTCGGCGGGAAAAAAACAGCTTAAAATACAAGTAAATAGGTGTTCGACCGTTTTTTTTTTTCATAAATCCAATTTAAGGGGCCCTTAGAGAGGGGTGAAATTCTGGCGAAAAAAAACAGGAAAGGAAGTGTCCTAACTGAATCACTTACTCACTCATCAAACTCAGGGCGAAAACAGCTTTAAATAAGTAAATAGGTGTTCGACCGTTTGTTTCATAAATCCAATTTAAGGGGTTCATTGGGAGGGATGAAATTATCAAAAATAAATGAAAGGAAATGTCCTGACTCACTCACTCACTCATCATTGCCAAGCCAAAGTTATTGAAGTTAGAAACATGAAATTTTGGGGATATGTTCGTTGTATGTCGAAAACGTCCACTAAGGAAAGAGTTTTGAATATTCAGGTTCTAAATAGGTGTTAAGGGGGTGTAAACGTGCATTTCATTGAATAACAATATCTCACGAGTCGTTACTTTTGGGGATGTGATACTTGGCATATATACTAATCATTAAAAATAAGCTGACACATGTCTAATGGTTTTTCGATGTAGTGTATATTATGAGGTGAAAGGGATGAAAAGTGGGGGTTGAAAGATTCTTAACGGAGCGTGTATCTCTTAAACGACATAGGCGAAGAGTTTGAAACTCGGAGGAAATCAATCAGCTTAAAAATAAATAAATAAATAAATAAAATAAATAGGTGTTCGACCGTTTTTTCATAAATCCAATTTAAGGGGCCTATGGGGAGGGATGAAATTCTGGAAGAAAACGTCCACTAAGGAAGGATTTTTGGATGTTCACTCTCATCGACCAACCCAAACTATTACATGTTAGCAGAATTATATTTTGGGGATATGTTTGTTGTGTGTCGAAAACGTCTACTAAGGAGGGATTTTTGGATATTCAGGTTCTAAAGGGGTGTTAACGGGGTTAAACCTGCATTTCATTGAATAACAATATGACACGACTATGACGCGAGCGAAGCGAGGCTAAAAATGAGATGGTGTGTGTCTGTGTATTACTCAATCACGCAAGTACCACTGGTCCGATTTACATGAATTTTATATGGAAGTAGCTGATTTACCTGGTTAGCATATTGGTTACTTTTGATTTCAATACTTTGCATTAGTTAAAGATGGCGACCATTTTAGTGACGTCACTACACCCTTTGGTTTAAAACTTTCATATTTCCATTTCAAATAAAAAGAGAACACTAAGAAATAGCAAACTTTTGATGGCATATACGAGGTTTAAAATTACATTTTCTATCCGAAAGGTATCTCCAACCGTTAGCGAGTAAAACCTAAATTTGTGCTATTAACACGGTCAACGCCGAGCGGTGTAGTTGGACAAAATTTTCCATCCTTAATCTCCCTCTGCGCAGCACCTCTCCTATCCCCTGTTTTAACTGTCACCTTCCCATTTTAATTTATTTATGACGCGTGGCGAAGCACGGGTACTTCAGCTAGTAAATTATAAAGGCTTGTTGCTGCTTGGAGATATAATAGACCTTCTGTACTATATGTCTAACGTGAAAATTGCATGAAAAAATTCTAGGTTACCCCTTGACCCCCTTAATTGCATTGATGAATTGTACAGTCTACGTTAGTTCCGTGATAACCTTATAGCCATTTGCAAACTTTCACAGAAATGTAATAAATGGAGTGACATTGCTTCTTACAGAAATAGAAGGAAAGTTGTAAGCCACCCCTTGATATAATTTTCTCATGGTTACCGATTTGCATTCCTTCATTAGTTTGTTAAATTAAATTAAATTAGTTTTCTGGGAATATTTCAGAAGCTGTTGGGTTTAGAGCCTTATAATGTAGTTTTCGAGGACCCTTTAGGGCCCCCGAGTTTTGTTTCTGGCACCGAGGGGATTTGCCTCGTCGTTGTACGCCATAATATAATAATAATATAATATAGGGAGAAAATATAACACCTATTTTTTAAATTATTATTGCAGCCAATGGCCTTGTACTTTTCTTTTCAGGACGGGTCAGGGAAGGGATATTATCAGAGAAAGAAGCATTCAATCACGCATTAGCAAAATGTAAATGGCCTACCATTTAACTAAAGACATCTATAAGAAAAGGTCAATATCCTTCAACGCAAAACTAAAACATTACTGCAGTGTCATCCGTCCGAATGCCTCACGATGAACAAAAAAGACTTGGTCGAGAAACTGGAGGCCAAAGAAAGAAAAATTTTGAGAAAGATATCGGGTTCCATCAAAGACAATGGGGGAATACAGAAGACGGCATAACCATGAACTATATACTCATGTGGAGAAGATAAGTAACGTCATCCGGAAGAGAAGGATACCATTTTTTGGGCATGTGAAACGAATGAGCCCAGCGAGACTGCCAACCGCAACATAACTTACTTTCAGGAGAGGAAAACAAAATGGGCCTGGTTCATAGAACTGGACAATGATCTGAAAGAAGTGGGGATTACACCAATAGACATTCAGGAGCGCGCCCCACTCAAAAGGAGACTTCAAGCTTGCAAAGGTTTCCAAGAAATACCGAACTGAAAACGGGAAATATTTGGACCCAGGAACGAAAGAAAGTCCACCGAGAACAAATGCGGGCGTACTGGGCAAACATCAAAGCCAGTAGGAGACAGTGGGAATGACTCGGTCCATAGATGGCCTATACGAAATGAATGAATGAATAATATGGGGATAGGAATATAATAGACCTGCCGTACCACACCCGCAGGTGTAAATCGGGTGAAAAAATTCTAGAGTACCCCTTGATCCCCTTAAGCGCGTTAAACGTATTGATGAATTTTACGGCTTAATTTAGATCCGTAATAACCTTCTAGCCGTTTGCAAACTTTCACACTAATGTAATTAATGGAATTGCATTGCGTCTTACAGCAATAGATGGACGTCTGAGAATCTGTTGCCTTGGTTACTGGCTTGCATTTGTTCATTAGTTTATTAAATGAAATTAGTTTTCTGGGAATATCTCAAAAACGGTTGGACTTAGGGCCTTAAAATGTGGTTTTCGGATACCCGAGTTTTGTCTCTCACATTGAGGGGCTGAAAATGAGCTTTGTCTCGTCCTTCTACGCCTATTTCAGCATGTATTTTAAGGGGGTAGGCCCCCTTTTATGAGGGGTACGGAGAAGAGTTATATCAATGATACGTGTCGTGCTTCTGATGGATATCTATACCAAATTTTACGTTGATACACCCAGCCGTTCTCGAGTTATAAGGGAACAAAGTTGTCCACAGACGAACAAACAAACAGACAGTCAGACAGACGAAAAAAATATTTCGCGCGCATCCTTCAAAAACAGTCTTAAACGCGTAAACAACTCAATTTTCCGTAGAAATTCAGAGAAAAACAGACAAACTTTGATTTTTATATATAGAGAGATATACTGCACCGGTCGGTGTTGACCGTGTTTTATTGCACAAATTTAGGTTTCACTCGCTAACCGTTGGAGATATACGAAAAGTGATAAGGACCTTTCGGATATAAAATTAAATGGTAATGCTCATATATGCCATCAAAAGTTTGCTATTTTCTACCGTTCTCTTTTTATTTGACATGGAAATATGAAATTTTGAAACCAAAGGGTGTAGTGACGTCACTAAAATGGTCGCCATTTTTAATAGTGCAAAATTTCGAAATCAAAAGTATCCTATATGTAAACCTGGTATTTCAGCTACATCCATGCAAAATTTCATTTAAATCGGACCAGTGGTTCTTGCGTTATTAGGTAACACACAGACAGACAGACAGACACACCATCTCATTTTTAGCCTACTTTTCACATTTTGCAAAAATGAGGAAGAAGTAGTCTTATGAGATCGATCCGGGAAAATGTGTGTCTGTCTGTCTGTCTGTCCTTCTGTCTGTCTGTCTGTCTGTCTGTCTGGCTGTGTGTGTGTCCCCCCTATCAACTCCTAAACGGCTGGAGCAATCAAAATAAAATTTGGTAGGAGTACAGATCTATACCTGAATATCTCACGGCCATATTTGAAAATGATGTCAGTGCTACCAACTGCTGAAAAATCGCAATTGAAATTTAAGCTCCATGTTGGATATCTTGGAAGGTATGAACGGGAGCTATTTCAAAATCGGCACACGTATAGATAATAATATTTCAGTTTAATTTCCAGAAGGCCATACATGGCAGTGTTGCCATTTGATTATAAGCCTACTGATAGGTCCAATATTTAAATGCATATAACTTCTACACTATCAATTGGAATTCAACCAAATTTCGTATGTTGAAAGTGTACCTAACAAAATATGACTGAACGTATTCTTATGAACCACCAGTGCTGCCAACTGTTAAAAATGCTCTTAAATTCTTTTATGTTCGACCCTCACTATTATGTGTCAGATAACTGTATCATAATGATGGTCATTATAACACTGTTTTCCATTATGATACAGTTTCTCCAGCCAATCAGAGCTCGTTCATTGACCAATTAGGTAACGATAACTTCGCGCATGCGCTCAAAATCCAACATGTCAGACATAAACACAACATCGAACTATAATAAATTACCGACATGGAATACCCACCGTCCATATGTTCGCGTAAATAAACTGGCGAATATGAGACAAGAAATAGCACTGTACCTTAAAATCACCAACACTAATGTCTACACAGCGCATTGTCTTCAAATGACTGCGGTGACAATATTACTGAGGGACGGCTGATGTAAACATATGGCTGCATATGGCATTGCTAGCCCACAGAGCGCATGCGTCGGTCGTTCAAAGCTCTTGAAAGACAAAGATATAACACCCAACGCTCGCTCTGCGATCACAAAATTCCAGTAGCTGACTCTCAACAGATATTTATGAATATTTATGTTAAAACATATAATAAAGTTATAGTTATCGTCGAACATAAACAGTCGTATGCAACTCGCCTATAATGGTAATTAAGACACTCGTATGGAAATTATAAAACTCGCATACGCTCGTTTTATAAAAAATACTCGTGTCTTAATTATAGCCATTATAGGCTCGTTGCATAATGTACTATTATCCAAATACCAATATATATGAGAAAGTATGCAAGCCGACAGCTTTAAACTATGCACACGTATAGTACATGACATTCTATAATAATTTAGAGTAACTTATATACGTCAGTGCTACCAACATTATTCTAAGCCTGCTGAGAGGTCCAACTTTAAATACATGTAACTTCCATACTGTCATTTGGATTTCAACCAAATTTCGTATGTGCTATGTGTACTATAACAGCTAAGACAAAGCGTATTCTTAAGAGCAACCAGCGCTGCCAACTGTTAATAAATGCTGTCTCTATTTTTGTTACCCTAATATCAATATATCAGAAAGAATGCAAGCCAATAGCTCTAAATTTTGCACACGTATAGTACCTGGCATTCTAGATTACTTTGGAGTAACTAATATACGTCAGTGCTGCCAACATGATTCTAAGCCTGCTGATAGGTCCAATATTAAAATGCATGTAACTTCTATACTAACTAATGGATTTCATTCAAAATTGGCACAACAATAGATCATATTATTTCAGATTATTTCTGACCAATACATGCATGACACTGATTCCAACATGATTTTACGCGCGCTGTTAGATCCAATGTTTAACTGCATGTAACGTCCATGCTATTCATTGGACTCCAACCAAATTTTGTATTCTGTACCTTAAGAGATGGAAGTAAGAATATATTCAGTCACCAGGGCTGCCAACTGTAGTGCTCTATTAGGCTACATTATGCCAGGTATAGAGTATTTCAAACTAATTAGAAATTTCGATATTACCAACTTAATTTCGTCATTATTCTAGATAGATACAAATAGATTATTCATTGGCATGAATCTTAAATTTTAAGAAAAGTAGGCTCTTTAGTTCGTCACGGAACTTCTTGTTATATATATATATCAGTTTCTTGTGGACACGATAACTGCCGTAATTTTGTACCAATCACTTTGATTTTTAGCCTACTTTCGATTTTTGCAAAAAATGAAAGTAGACTTATGAGATCAACACAGGGCGAAAAAAGTGTGTCTGTCTGTGTGTGTGTATGTGTGTGTGTGAGTCTGTGTGTGTGTGTGTATGTGTGTGTGAGTCTCTGTGTGTGTGTGTGTGTGTGGGTGTGTCTGTGTGTGTGTGTGAGTGTGTGTACTCTGAATGTCTGTCCCCCCCTATCAATTCGAACACGGTGAATGCGAATTGAACGAAGATTAATACAAAGGTAGCACTAGCAAAGGAGACCTCAGTGTCATGTTTTATATCGCCGCCATCTTGACGGAAACGTAATGGCGGCCACACAAATGTTCAAAGCTTAAATCAAATTACGACTAACCTAATCACCCGATCTCTACCAAATTTTGCAACAACATACCTTTATGGGGGGAGCATCGTTTGACCAAACCAGTAGGTCATCAGCGTGATAGTTTGCGGATGGCGGCCATCTTTGTGTGAAAATCGATTCCCCCTATTAATTCAAACACGGTGCAACCGAATGGAACGAAATTTTGTACAAAGGTAGTACTAACAAAAGGCACCTCAGTGTCATGTTTTATATCGCCGCCATCTTGACGGAAACGTAATGGCGGCAACACAAATGTTCAAAGCTTAAATCAAATTACGACTAACCTAATCATCCGATCTCTACCAAATTTTGCAACAACATACTTTTATGGGGGGAGCATCCTTTGACCAAACTAATAAGTCATCAGCGTAATAGTTTGCGGATGGCGGCCATCTTTATGTCAAAATTGATTCCCCCTATTAATTCGAACACGGTAGAACCGAATGGAACGAAATTTGGTACAGAGGTAGCACTAGCAAAGGGCACCTCAGTGTCATGTATTATATCGCCGCCATATTGACTGAAACGTGATGGCGGCCACACGACTGTTCAAAGCTTAAATTAAATTACGATTAACCTATTCATCCGATCTCTACCAAATTTTGTAACTACATACCTTTATGGAGGGAGCATCCTTTGACCAATCTAATAGGTCATCAGCGTAATAGTTTGCGGATGGCGGCCATCTTTGTGTCAGAATCGATTCCCCCTATTAATTCAAACACGGTGAAACCGAACGGAACGAAATTTGGTACAGAGGTAGCACTAGCAAAGGGCACCTCAGTGTCATGTTTTATATCGCCGCCATCTTGACTGAAACGTAATGGCGAACACACGAATGTTCAAAGCTTAAATCAAATTACGATTAACCTAATCATCCGACCTCAACCAAATTTTGCAACTACATACCTTTATGGAGGGAGCATCCTTTGATTAATCTAATAGGTCATTCGCCTAATAGTTTGCGGATGGCGGCCATCTTTGTGTCAGAATCGATTCCCCCTATTAATTCAAACACGGTGAAACCGAATGGAACGAAATTTGGTACAGAGATAGCACTAGCAAAGGGCATTTCAGTGTCATGATTAATTTCGCCGCCATATTGACAGAAACGTAATGGCGGCCACACAAATGTTTAAAGCTTAAATCAAATTATGACTAACATAACCATCCGATCTCTACCAAACTTTGCAACAGCATACCTTTATAGAGGGAGCATCCTTTGGCCAATTTAATAAGTCATTAGCCTAATAGTTTGCGGATGGCGGCCATCTTTATGTCCAAATTGATTCCCCCTATTAATTCGAACACGGTGGAACCGAATGAACGAAATTTGGTACAGTGGTAGCACTAGCAAAGGGCACCTCAGTGTCATGTTTTATATCACCGCTATCTTGACGGAAACGTAATCGCGGCCACCCAAATGTTAAAAGCTAAAATGTAATTACGACCAACCTAATAATCTAGTCTCTACCAAATTTTGCAACACCATATCTTTATGTGGGAAACATATTCTGACCAAACTGCAAGAA
The DNA here is from genome assembly GCA_946902985.2 of Meconema thalassinum. Taxonomy (NCBI): domain Eukaryota; kingdom Metazoa; phylum Arthropoda; class Insecta; order Orthoptera; family Tettigoniidae; genus Meconema; species Meconema thalassinum. The sequence continues at coordinate 155,289,168 of OX336390.1, forward strand.
CATCAGCCCAATAGTTTGCAGATGGTGGCCAAGTATGTGTGCAAATCGATTCCCCCTATCAATTCAAACACGGTGGAACCGAATTGAACGAAATTTGGTACAGAGGTAGCACTAGCAAAGGGCACCTCATATTCATGTTTAATATCCCTATAGCACGTTGTATTTCAACAAGCTACTACAACCAACATTCAATCATACTCCTTGAAAAGGACAAAGAGTTATAACAATACCCATGCATTTAGGAGAAAGTAGGCTATATGTTCTTTACTGAACATCTTGTTTTACATAATATGTATCTCTATAAAATGTCGGTCGATTTCGTTAATGGGTAAAATCGAACGAAGGGGGTAAAAATGGGGTTTTTTTTTTCGAAAAAGGGAAATATCACTATAACTCTCTTAATATGTGAAATATCGAATCCCTTCTAAGTTCATATTATGTGTCGGATAAGTGCCAAAAATTTATGTTTAAAAAGGTTTTTGATAGCACCAACCATTGGCCAATGGGGTGAAATAAGTGGGTTTTTCGGGAAACATTAATCATATCTCTCTTAATAGGCACAGTTTGAAAACCGTACAAAATGGACGATATTCCCCTAATAATTACCTAAAACTTTTGTCTGAAAGAATTTTTGATAGAACCAACCATTACGCCAAGGGATGAGAAAAATGATTTCGGAATTAGAAGAAAATGCTATGAGCCATCAGAGGTTACCATGACAACGCCTCTAAATTGATGAGGGATGAGCTATCAGAGGTCGCCATGACAACGAGGTCACATTCACTCTTCCATCTGACTATGTGGGAAGCGGCTTCGGTGACGTAGCCTGGCTGGTAGCATGCTAAACTTCTATGCCCAAGGTCGCGGGTTCAAAGCCGGCCGATGTCGTCGGATTTTCAAAGAGCGCTGAAAATCCCTCAGTATGCTTTCCTTCAGAGGGGAAGTCCAACGTACGTTGCAAGTTACTGGTTGCGGTGGCATCTAGTAGCCTCGTTCACAGCTAGGTGTCATTGACGGTATATTTGGTACCAACATTAGGAACTACTACTTGAAATTGACCGTCTGCAGTCCTTACCTGAATTACAGTCTAATACAGCCATCACAATTAACACCGTTTATCAGACAGATTCTACACACACCCAAAGTACACGGGGTTACATGACCGCGTTGTCGCAGCCCTAAACTGAGGAATCAACCAACATCTCTGCGGGAGATAAAATTTGACGTGAAGAAGTAACAGACTGTTAGATAGTTACACATCAGTTCCAAACCTTACATAAGGACGGTGTGACCAAAAGTATAAAAATGGACCCCAAATGACAAGAAGGTTACCGCCCCCCTAAGACAATTTTTTTTTAAATATGCATAGTAAGACGAAAGAAAAGTTAATTGAGCTCCAAGTACATTGTAAAATACTTTCTCGCAATAAATGAGGTCTGATCCTTCTACGAAAACCTGCATATGTTGCCTATTATAGCCTATCCCCTAGTTTGCCCGGTGAAATCTACCTCCGCCTTCCGGCGTGCCGAGAGGATTTTTTTTCACTGCTCTTGGTTAGTTAAATCTCGGGAAAATGCCAGTAAAATATCTTAATTTCGTTTGGCCTCCATGTTGGTATTTTGCTTGACATGTTTTTAGGCATCACATAGCTGAGTGTACGTTGGTATTCGCTATCACCATACAAAATTCCTGGGCGATACCTGTAATAGTTTCGGAGATATAGAATGCCGGTGAAATATTTCGCGTAGCCGCCATGTTGGATTGGTGAAACGTATTTAAATTTTAAGAACACGGTCGGGGTCGGACAAGATAGTAGCCTACTATATCCTTACCGAGTTTCATTAAAATCGATCCAGCCTTTAGATTTTATTAGGGACACACACACATACGCACACACACACACATACGGACAAAAGGTGATCTCATGAATATAATTCCTTTTTTTTTTCATAAAAAATAGGCTAAAAATGCACGTCATGCCAAAAATATTTCCGCCACTGTACAAAAATCCACACAGTGTTTGACAACTGTGACGTCACACGAGTGCCGGTAGTTCAGAGTAGAACAAGAGTGTAACAGCTTAGCTGAGGTTTCCTACTTCCAGCCTGACACGGAAGGATTGGACTCAATCGAGATAAACTGTTTTAGTCGATGTTACAGTGATATCAACACATCAACGTTGGGTGTACAAAACTAGGAAATTATTAAATGAGGAAGAGTTGAAATTTCTGCACAATATAAATTCTTAATATTAAATTTGGGGTTAAAGGCTTCGTACGTGATGCTATTGTTTGCTTTCAAAATATAACTCCAAGAACAAAGTACGTGAGGTTGGTGGCATGAAGAAGAGTTTATAATTGAAATATAAAATGAAATTACACCGTTGAAATTATCATTAAAAATATACATTTTCCTACATAAACATGATCAATTCATAACATTCTAGCATATGATAACATGATGGGCAATAAAGATGCTTAATGACATAGTTGTAAATTGTTTGACACAAATACACGTAGATACATAATACAGTATGCTCAATTTTAGTATCTTTCGGGACGTATGCTCTCGAATGCCTTCCCTCCACATAGTGCTATCCATACTACAGAAAGATAAATTGCGTACTTTTGGTGCGGTTCATGCGAGGTGATGAACTCTATCCGGCTTCCAGACGTCCAGGTCTAACAGATAGCGAGCCGCGGGTGTCCTAAGTGAGCTAAGACGAATGGTACAAGGAACAGTAGTTCTGTGATGAAGCAGTAGTCAAATATCCGATGATAATAACAATATTAATAACAAACAATAAAGATATTGTCATTGACAAATACAAAGAGCTCTAGGAAACAATTGATTGTAGGTTTTTCTCGCCCGGAAAGAGGTATTGATCTTTTATCAATTCCATCATTAATTGTTTTTAAAATAACTGAAATCTCCTTCGACATGTGTGTCAGATGTCTTATTGTTTCTCAACAAGCATTGTTCATGCTAACAATTATTTAGTCTTCGAATATATTTTAAGTGTTCAATCTGAGTTTCCTAATAAATTGAATTACATTTGTGCCATACACTTAGAACCGTAGATATGGCGTAAAAGGTTGCCCCAATTTTTGTGTGATTTTCTTCTATTTTACTGTCATTTTAATTAATTAAATAATTGCAGCCAAGTAGCCATACATAGCAGGAAATAATTTAAAATACATAATTTAGTTCTCAACACTGAATTCAGTCACTGTTTTTGGGCATTTCTTACAATGTAACACGTGATATTTTTCACATTGTAGTTTACAAAATGTTCATAGACACTTATTCGTCACCATGTACTGCCAGTCGCGTTACAACATTCCTCATGCTATTATTCGGTCCTGTCGAGCTCCTGTCCAACATAGCTGCTGTTGCATAGAAATCTTCTTCAATTTCTCCTCTCTTCTTCATATTTTCCGACATCAGCTCCCTTTATGCCACTGTTTCTGGAAGTAGCAATACATAATGATTTCTTCCAACAAAAATGCCTCCCTCGTCAAGATGTATACATATCTTGATGGGGTGTATTTGGATACCCCAATTACTTGCTTGAGAAAGGTAGCCTTCACTTTCTCCCATTCTTTTAGGTCATTCTTTTTTAAGAATTCCCATTCCCATATGTCAAATTGGGACAATTTTCACTCACAAGAGCATCATTGCCGTCTCTAGGGAGTTTGTTGAATGCGATCTATATCTGCCATGGCTGTTATGGCAATTATGACCTCTTCTTTGCCATGTATTCGAAATGATTTCGCGGTTGTTTGCAAGGTCACTCCTAAGTATTTATAGGCGTTCATTATTGTGAGTTCTTCTCCTCGAAGGGTGACCGTTTCTGCAGATTTTCTCTTTCCTCCTTTTCGAAAGGTCATCTGAACTCTCTTCTTCATATTAATTTTAAAATAATTTAAGAAATCCACTCAGGATGATATTTTGAACGATATTAAGAATATTTCGATCCAGTAGAAATCTAGAAGTAAGCGTTAGAGAATGAAAAACCTGACCTCTTTTTACGTTTTCGGTGATTTATTTGAGTAAACAGCCTCACTAACACCTTATATGAAATCCACTCAGTAACGTCTTTCAAACAAATTAAGAATTATTCAAATCGTTTCATTACAACTCTAGAAGTAACCTTGTGTTTTCCACATTTCCGGTGCAATTTGCAAATAAAGTCCTATTTTATGAACCGTTTTGAAATACCACCCCACTACAAAGAGATTTCGAACGACCTAAATATTATATAAATTTGAACGGTGAAACCGTGATTTATTTATTTATTTCCTTGAAGAGAATAAACATCCAATTACTAGAAACTGACCATTATTACACAGCATGATCACATGTTATCAGACAGATTCCACACACACCCAAGTACACGATGATACATAGCTACGATGTCCAAAATCCCCTAAATGAATAGTTGGTGTTGTTGTTAATTCGCCTTAGGGGCTTGGGACTTCTTTGGTCATCATATATGTGTACTGGGGTGTGTGTGAAATTTGTTTTATAACCTGTGTTCGTGTGGTGACTGTAATAGTGTAGCTGTAATTATTAGGGTAAAAGATTGGGTAGGTGTCCAGGGGCATGAAATAAGATACTATCCTGCCATCCACCTGGTAGGAAAATAGAATATCCCGGATAAAATCCACTCAGGATATTCGCTGTCAGCGTCTAGATTCGAACCCTACTGCGGTCATAGTGAGCGATTTAAAACGTCGCTGGATCTAAATGAATCAACAACAACAATCGTCACTCCTGTTTCATACGTTGTCCCTTAGTGGAGCTCTCTCCGAATGCCTATATCTGCAAAACGAAATGAAATGAGTTTTATTAGCCTACTTTTCACATTTTGCAAAAATGAGGAAAAAGTAGACTTATGAGATCGATCCGGGAAAATGTGTGTCTGTCTGTCTGTCTGTCCGTCTGTCCTTCTGTCTGTCTGTCTGTCTGACTGTGTGTGTGTCCCCCCCCCCTATCAACTCCTAAACGCCTGCAGCAATCAAAACCAAATTTAGTATGAGTAAAGATGTGCACCGGAATATCTCACGTCCATATTTGAAAATGATGTCAGTGCTACCAACTGCTGAAAATACGCACTAGAAATTTGAGCTCCATGTTGGATATCTTGCAAGGCATGCATGGGAGCTATTCCAAAATTGGCACACATGTAGATAAGACTATTTCAGTTTAATTCCCAGGAGGCCAACTATGACAGTGTTGCCAAAATAATGTTAAGCCTTCTGATAGGTTCAATGTTTAAATGCATATAACTTCTACACTATCAATTGGATTTCATCCAAATTTTGTATGTAATGTCTGTACATAAACAGATATGACTGAGCGTATTCTTAAGGCCACCAGGGCTGCCAACTGTTAATAATTGCTCTCTCTATTTTTTTCATCCAAATACCTATATATCAGAAAGTATGCAAGCCAACAGCTTTAAACTATGCACACGTATATTCTGACATTTTAGATTAATTTGGAGTAACTTATATACGTCAGTTCTACCAACATGATTATAAACCTGCTGATAGTACCAATTTTTAAATACATGTAACTTCTATACTATCAGTTGGATTTCAACCAAATTTCGTATGTGCTATGTGTACCATAACAGATATTACTATTAGTATTGTTAAGAGCAATCAGGGCTGCCAACTGTTAATAAATGCTGTCTATATTTTTTACCCTAATATCAATATATCAGAAAGTATGCAAGCCAACAGCTCTATACTTTGCACACGTATAGCACCTGACATTCTAGATTAATTTGGAGTAATTAATACAAGACAGTGCTGCCAACATGATTCTATGCCTGCTGATATGTCCAATTTTAAAATACATGTAACTTCTATACTAACAAATGTATTTCATCCAAAATTGGCACAAAAAGATATCATAATATTTCAGATTATTTCTGACCAGCACACGCATGACATTGTTGCCAACATGCTTTTACGCGTGCTGATAGATCCAATGTCTAACTGCATGTAACGTCCATTGGACTTCAACCAAATTTTGTATTCTGTACCTTAAGAGATGGAACTAAGAATATATTCAGTCACCAGGGCTGCCAACTGTAGTGCTCTATTAGGCTACATTATACCAGGTATATTTTGAACTAATTAGATATTTCGATATTACCAACTTAATTTCGTCATTATTCTAGATAGGTTCATATTCTGTAGAATAATCATTGGCATGAAAAGTAGGCTGTATAGTTCTTCACGGAACTTCTTGTTAGCATACTTTTCACATTTTGCAAAAATGAGGAAAAAGTAGACTTATGAGATCGGGCAAATGTGTGTCTGTCTGTCTGTCTGTCTGTCTGTCCTTCTGTCTGTCTGTCTGGCTGTGTGTGTGTCCCCCCCTATCAACTCCTAAACGGCTGCAGCAATCGAAACAAAATTTGGTAGGAGTAAAGATCTATACCTGAATATCTCACGGCCATATTTGAAAATGATGTCAGTGCTACCAACTGCTAAAAAATCGCAATTGAAATTTGAGCTCCATGTTGGATATCTTGGAAAGTATGAATGGCAGCTATTTCAAAATTGGCACACGTACAGATCATAATATTTCAGTTTAATTTCCAGGAGGCCAAACATGACAGTGTTGCCAAAATGATTATAAGCCTCCTGATAGGTCCAATTTTTAAATGCATATAACTTCTACACTATCAATTGGAATTCAACCAAATTTCATATGTTGTATGTGTACATAACCAGATATGACTGAGCGTATTCTTAAGACATACCAGGGCTGCCAACTGTTAATGAATGCTCCTAATTTATTTTATCCAAATACCAATATATCAGAAAGTATGCAAGCCGACAGCTTTAAACTATGCACACGTATAGTACCTGACATTCTATATTAATTTGGAGTAACTTAGATACGTCAGTGCTACCAACATGATTCTAAGCCTGCTGACAGGTCCAACATTAAATACATGTAACTTCCATACTATCATTTGGATTTCAACCAAATTTCGTATGTGCTATGTGTACCATAACAGATATGACTATGCGTATTCTAAGGAACAACCAGGGCTGCCAACTGTTAATATGTGCTGTCCTTATTTTTGTTACCCTAATATCAATATATCAGAAAGTATGCAAGCCAATAGCTCTAAACTTTGCACACGTATAGTACCTGGCATTCTAGACGAATTTGGAGTAACTAACATACGTCAGTGCTGCCAACATGATTCTAAGCCTGCTGATAGGTCCAATTTTAAAATGCATGTAACTTCTATACCAACTAATGGATTTCATTCAAAATTGGCACAACAATAGATCATATTATTTCAGATTATTTCTGACCAATACATGCATGACATTGTTGCCAACATGATTTTACGCGCGCTGTTAGATCCAATGTTTAACTGCATGTAACGTCCATGCTATTCATTGGACTTCAACCAAATTTTGTATTTTGTACCTTAAGAGATGGAACTAAGAATATATTCAGTCATCAGGGCTGCCAACTGTAGTGCTCTATTAGGATACATTATGCCAGGTATACAGTATTTCGAACTAATTGGAAATTTCGATATTAGCAACTTAATTTCGTCATTATTCTAGATAGGTTCATATTCTGTAGAATAATCATTGGCATGAAAAGTAGGCTGTATAGTTCTTCACGGAACTTCTTGTTGTCTTGTAACTATGTAGGTGCAATTCATTTGCAGTGAGTCTACAGCGCACTTTACCTAATAGATCGTCCATGCATGTGGTCATTTAATTGAATGTAGTGCGGAGAAGTCGTGTAAGCAGCTGTGTGAAGTCATCCATTTGTTTAATGAAGAGCAATGTGACTAATTGACTAATGTGCCCCCTCAGGGAACCACAACTAGTGGGGCGTGGATTGGTGGTCACGGGATTCTAACTGAGCATGGCAATGCTTCAACTTACTAGGGCCGGGCTCCTATGTGTCATCTTCCCTGACGACCTCCCTTGGTCAACTCTTGTTTTCTTTCGACCCCGATAGTATTTGGGGGACTTTCATTTTCTTGCCTTAAGGGGGTTTGTACAGCCTTAATACCTTCAAATGTTTACAAATTTAAGGATTTGTGTTCTCCGATTCTACCATATATAAGTAAATGGACCTTAATACATGAAAACTCCCTCATGTGTAGAGCACATGTGCATTTACATAAATTGTTTTCAGCACAGTTAACCTTTAAAATAAATCAGAATGGCGACTGTTATGTTGTCAAGTTTCACCGTTTTCCTAATAAGTAAACCAATTCTATTTTAGCTGTTTGTTGGATGGAAGTTGCTTTGTACGGTGACAGCTACAATACTGATGTCTTTAAGAACTCTATTTTTTAACTTGCGAATTGACCATTTAGGATCAAGCTACAATTTTGCTATTTCTGGCTCCAGTACTCCTTCATACGATCGCTGTGCTGCTGCCGTTTTTCGGCCGTCCAAGCTATTCCAGTCTTTGTAGCTCGTCCCTCGTCATGAAACCCTTCCAAATTGTGTATACTGTTTCAAAACGTATCCCTTTACAACATTGGGGCCTCTGGGATGTTATATCATTCAAGGTCTTTCCAGGTTTCTTAAACCATGATGTAGTTGTTTCTTTATTCCAGCAGTTGTCAAATAACTGCTTGGTTAATCAGGATTTGTCCAATCTGTACCTGTGTCCAAGAAATATTAGCCTCCGTTTCCTCATGGTCGCAGAGATTCTTTCTACATTCTGGTAGACTTGGGCGTTGCTCCGAAGTTTCCATCCGGTTTTCGTCTGGATTGGGCCCATGATTTTCCGCAGGATTCTCCTTTCCATGACCTCAAACTTCTCTAGCCTGCAGTTCATTCAAAGGCATACACAGGTGTACGCTATTATTAATTTTAGTACTTTGTAATCACGCAGAAAATTAACATGTCTGCATACTGTATTTGTTTCGTGGAATTTTAAATATATATATATATATCCTTTACGAACAACCACCCAACCAAGGCCAAGATTTTGGCCAGTTTGTAGACCCTGTCACTAAGAACGCGCCAGAAAAAATCATTGTAATACACCTTATGATTTGGGAATTACAAAGTAAACGGATTTGAGAAATACCGTTTTGATTAAAAAAAACGATGAGATTACCTGGCTCTTTAAATAGCCCTGCGATGCCTAGCTTTTAAAATCATAACTCCTAAACTAATGCAGATATTTATAGAATTCTCTCACCAAAATGAACTAGAAGAGTAGGGTTACATTTTAAAATATAATAATTTGAAAAACGGTATATTTCAAGACGTTAAGCTTAAGTTTAATCGACTCTGATACCGTCTTTATTGGAAGAGTTAGAACTCTTCTTTTTAGCCTATATTCATCGTATGAAGTATAGACATATGAGATCACCTTTTTGTCCTCATGCTCACGTTTGTGTGTGTGGATGTGTCTCCCTAAACACCTCTAAACGGCTAGAGCAATTTCAATGAAACTTGGAAAGAAATTAGTACTACATCGTTCGACCTCAACACAGGTTATTTTTGCTGTAACGTAACGAGTATTTTGCACTAATCTAGGGGATTTCAAGAGTATGATTTGCTTAGATAGTTCACTATTTCATGATCAAACTGCAATAAATGTATAATTCATTCTTTAATTTGTGATGGATATCCGAGTGGTGTTCCAATTATATACATTTTAATTTAGCGACTTCGGTGGCGTAGTTGGTAGCATGCTCCACTTCTATGCCCAAGATCGCGGGTTCAAACCCAGCCGAAGTCGGATTTTCATGAACGTTAAAATCCTTCAGTGTGTCTTCCTTCGGAGGGGAAGTAAATCCGGCGGTCCCATGTCATAGATTTATGGCATGTAAAAGAACCTTCCTCTAATTAAACTTGTGTGCAGCTAAATTGTAGCTTAGATTCCGTTGAAACGCTCTATTAAAGTTCCAACTTTCCCCACTAGTCGTCAGTGACATCTTGTATCGAAAGTTGGAACTACTTGAAATTGAACGGAACCTGTAGTTCATCCCATGGGTGTCCACATAGAAGCAGCTACAGCCTCTAGCGAGCCGAACATATCCTCGGACACTCCCGGCACTAAAAGTCATACGCTAAACAAATAATTAATAAAGAACATTTTCATTTGAGACTGTTTTGCCTTTGAGCGTCTACTCTATTGTTAGCGCGCCAGGAGAACTCAGACATGCTGCGATGGGGAGCTGGTGGTTTGGCTGTACGCGTGCGTGGTCTGTCTATCCCTGACCTAAATATACCGACAGTCAGTTACTGCTACCTCCCACATTGTGCTTGTTGTTCATCCAGCTCTAAGTAAGTAGTCTGTCACTGAGGGACCCTTTCCACGTTTCCCATTCGCAGAGCACAGAGTACATAGAAAAGAAAGATAGCATGAACGTGTGAAGCTGGCAGTGACCGACTTTATATTTTTGGAACGCGTGGTATGCAGCACGTCGTAAGACATATGCAGTTCAAACCCACTTGACTTCTCCTGACGCACAGACAATAGTCTGTGAGACTCTGGTTGGTTGGTTGGTTGGTTCCTCAGTTTAGGGGCTGCGACAACGTGGTCATGTAGCCTCGTGTACTTAGGGTGTGTGTAGAATCGGTCTGATAACCGGTGTTAATTGTGATGGCTGCCTTAGTGTAGTTCAAATGCTAACGTCAAAGACAACTAGTTGTGAACTTGGTTACTAGATGCCACCGCAGTCAGCTCCTGGCGACGAATGTTGGAACTTAAGAGCGTTAGTCAAATCTCACCTATAATTTACCTTCAAACAAGTGTAATTAGTGGAAGGTTCCTTAACATGTCATAAATCTATGACATGGGACCGCCGGCTTAACTTTCCCTCCGAAAGAAGGCATAATGAGGGTTTTTTTTAATCCGACAACTTCAGCCGGGTTTGAACCCGCGACCTTGGGCATAGAAGCTTAGCATGCTAGCAACTACGCCACCGAAGCCACCGCAAGACTCTGTTTGTGAACAAATTGCCTGAATGATCCCCTGTTATTAGGGAGAGTTTCGTCGCTATACCGACTTATTCCATACCGAATACTGTCAACTGTAACTGAGAACTCACTGCATTGGCTTTTCTGCACCTCCACTTTCATTACCTCTAATACCATATGGATTACTGGAACACCCGGGACAATTGAACCTAAATTGATTTACAGAACAAAGTTTCGTCATTTTACTTAAGGTAACCGTGTAGTGTGAAACTGGCAGATAATATATAACGTTACAAATATCTCAATATTTCAGAACACTTTCAAGTTAGTATTTTGAAATATGTGTAAAAGCCTCCGTGGTTTAGGCGGCAGCACGCCAGCCTCTCACCGCTGGGTCCGTGGTTCAAATCCCGGTCACTCCATGTGAGATCTGTGCTGGACAAAACGGAGGCAGACAGGTTTTTCTCCGGGTACTCCGGTTTTCCCTGTCAAAATGTAATTCCAGCAACACTCTCCACTATCATTTCATTTCATCTGTCATTCATTTAATCATTGCCCCACAGGAGTGCGTCAAGCCTTGGCAGCCGGCGCAGTTCATATCCTCGCTGTTAGATGGGGGCTTCATTCATTCCATTCCTGACCCGGTCGGAGACTGGAGGCAGGCTGTGGATTTTCATTTTGAAATATGTGTCATTTGCTTAACATAGACATATGAGTATACACAGTAATTTACACTGATCACAGTCGAACAGTGTTGTCATAAGGGCACGAATAATGCTATGAAAAATATTAAAAATTTGCAACATATGCCTATATTGATGTAGCCTACCTTTTTCTCAGAAACTAATAGTTATATGTGGATATAATATTACACAGATAAACGAATTACCCTGTTCTATTATGATTACTAGAATCTTAACTCCATGTTAAATAAGTTCCTAAGTATTAATTTTTGAAATTTGCAAAAGATAATGTTTAATTTTTCATGAAATTATTTATTACAGTTTCTCAGAAACTACTGGATCAATTTGAATAATCCTAGCCATCCGTACTCACGGGCATGGTTATACTGTGTATACAAAATATCAGCTTGATAGTCCTACCCAGTTTGGAGAAAAAGGTACATATATTTCAAAAAATATAGTTTTTGAGAAAATCTCTGTATTACATAGTCAGCAAACACATAGCTATGGCATGTGATAACCTTTCCTGAGTTCTCGACGGGAAAAGTTAGGAAAAGGAGCACTGGTGCATGCGCTGAGTGCCAAAGCAGAGTGGGAAGCAGCAGATCGGCGTGTCCGAATTAATTTGAGTGCAAACAAGTAGTCTATGTCATAAAGTCGTGTGCTGGAAACGTAGTCAAGAACGGAAGTGCGTTATTTCGGGTGCTATGAATGGGAGCGTGAGATTAGTGTTTCACATATTCATCGCTACCTTCAGAGCGTCTGTGGAGACGAAGTCATGTCCCGACAACGACTGTCTATGTTCATGACTGCATCAAATGTCGACACAGTACAGGAAATGGTGCTTTTTATGAATCTTACCAGGAGGATTGTATGTATGTCTACCCCTTATTATTCCCGTTTTCCAACGGGGTCGGGGATGAGATGCGATGGAAGTCTTTGTGGTGATGGTTTTTACGGCTGGATGCCCTTCCTGACGCCAACCTCGTGAGAGGAGTTAATGAGAGATGAAATGAATGATGGCGAATGAAACTGGGCAAGGATGTGGAAGGAAGCGGCCGTGGCCGGTCAAAAGGTACCGTCCCAGCATTTGCCTGGTGTTGAAAATGGGAAACCACGGAAAACCATTTCAAGGACGGCCGACGGTGGGGCTCGAACCCACGCGTCTACCGAGTCAGCAGAGAGCTTGGCCCCATGAACTAATGCTGCGCGTTAGCCAGCATAGCCACTACTGTCGGTACCAGGAGGATTACTTTACGTTAATGTAAAGGTGCCTAAAATAGAGAGAAGTTTTTTAAAATTTGTTGTTGCAGCTGTATCATAATAGTGAATTTGTGGTTGTTCTTTCTTCTTCTTTCTTCGATTCGGCCAACTAGGGACCATGTCAGATCAGCTGTCTCTTCTTCCGAGCTCTAACTACCGCCCAGTGTTCCCTCATTCGTCTCCGGTGTTGTTCTTTTCTCTCTTGGGACCACGCCTTCCCTGTCTTCAGCTTCGGCTTTTCCTGGAAACCTTTGTGCGTACGTAGGTTTTCCTGAAGTGGAACACGCTCCTGGATATCTTTAGGGGAAATTTCCATTTCACGTAGATCTTTCTCAACTTCCGTAAACCATGCCCCTTTGGTTTTCTTATCTTGAAAGTACGTCAATATCCGTTTTGATATCCAGCCTGGGCTCATTCGTGTCACGTGGCTATAAAAGGCAATCCTTCTTTTTCGAATCGTGTCACTGATCTTCTCCACGTGCTTGTACAATTCGTGGTTGTGACGCCTTCTGTACTCGCTGTTTTCTTTGATGGGACCCAGGATTTTCCACAGAATCTTCCTTTCTTTAGCCTCTAGTTTTTCCATTAGACCTTTCTTGTTCATTATTAGAGTCTCAGCCGCATACAGAGCTTCTGGTCGAATAACAGTGCAGTAATGTCTAATTTTGGCGTTTAAGGATATCGATCTCTTATTGTAGATGTCTTTAGTCAGGTTGTATGCCATTTCCATTTTATTAATGCGTGACATGAAGGCTTCCTTCTCTGATAGGTTAGGCTCTATCCATTCACCAAGGTATTTAAACTTTTCTGCTTCAGAACTATTCCTAGTCCGACCTCCAGTTCCCTGGGCGCTGATTTTATGTTTGTCATGAATTGTGTCTTCTCAAAGGAGATTTGAAGCCCAGCCTTCAGTGCTTGATTTTTCAGCTGGTTAAGTTGTTCTTCTGCCATATCAATGGAATCTGAAAAGATCACCAGATCATCTGCAAAGGCTAGACAGTCGATTGTAAGATTCATATACTTGTACCCTAGCCTTACGCCATTTTCTACTCTTGAATTTTTCATTTCCTTCCGCCATTCTCGGATGACCTTTTCCAAAACACAATTGAAGAGAAGCGGTGATAGCCCGTCTCCTTGCCTCACTCCTGACCTGATTTCAAAGGCATCAGACATCTCTCCTCTGAACTTCACATTGGAAGTGGTGTTGGTCAGGGTATGCTGGATAATTGATTGTGTCTTGTTATCTAAGCCAAACTCTTCAAGGATTTGCAATAGGGTGGTACGATCAATTGATTCGTACGTTTTCCTAAAATCAACAAAGGTCATCACGAATTCTCTATTCCTGAGTTTCAGATATGAAAGGATGGACTTCAGATTCATAATCTGCTCAGCACATGATCGTCCCTTTCTGAAACCCCCTTGGTATTCCCCCAGTTGTGGATAGATTTGTTGTTCCGCCCTATTCTGTAGAGCTTTTGATAGGATCTTGTAAGTTATTTCTTTATTATAAATCATTTAATTCATGATGTTCTCAGTAATTTGTGTCATCGACATAATCTTCATTATGATTCTTAAATTAAGACATCATTCACGCTGTAAAAGGGCCTCTGTTTTCATGGAATTTGTGAATTGCAATCCATTATTAACAGAAAGAAGTTGACGAATGGACATATACGGTACCAAGTTTCTGTGATATACAGAAGATTATATATTTTTTTATTGAAAACTTTGATTTATTAACCATTCAGCGCAATATATGCATTTGTGTGTAAAACACTATTTGACACTCAACTGTGTAAGATACAACTGTCTCTGTTCACAGCACATTGAGTGGTACCTCTCACATTTCCTTCCGCACCGTGAGCACACGCATTCTGTGGCCGGTTGGTGGTATTTCCTGTTCATGAATACTTTGTTGTGGAGCCCATGAGTCGCGAATCTGGTCACGACGTACCGTAGTTCACGTAAGCCTAGCATCCGTGCTGTACAAGTCGCTCCAAATATCGATCTGGTTCGTCTTTAAGTCTTGTATTAATCTTTCTTAAATGTGAGTTGATGACAGGAGCAGTTTGAATCTCAAGACTTCAATAAGTGACAGTTCTCTTGCCAGTGCGTACGTCAGCGGGTATATTAATAAGATCATAATATGAAATGGGAAATATTTAGGATAGCAGAGAGTAGAGAAATCTGGCACACATACGATGACAACAACACAAATATGTAGGTGATTGTAAGAATCTGCCTAGCTACTATATGTACTTTCTGAAATGAAGAATGACCAAAAGCTCAAAGTTAGGTGTGAAAGGAGCTCAGTGTTAGCAGTTACTAATTGGCTGATATTAAGCAAATTCTTACAACATATTGGTCCCAATCGAGTGACGTATGACTGAAATTATCAGAAAAATTCAACACACACAAGTACTCGGGACTGTTATATGTATATTAATAACAACATCTGGTTGCTTCGTGGGAGAACTGCTATGTAAGTGAGGATAAAGTTACTCGGTGACACCAGGTCCATTCGGCGCAAATTGTGTCCTCGGAGTTGAGTTATGAGGGGGGAGGAGTGGAGATATCCAGCACGCTGCTCAAGGGCCAGGGTGATATACAAGCTGTGTGGCGGCCAAGTTTTCAAACTCAAAATTAGTTTGTGTGTTGAAATTGAAGGACATGTTAGCAGCTGTGTTCAGGGCAGGGGTCAATATTCAATAATGGAACACCAGGGACAATAGACATAAATTGGTTTACAAAACACTTCGAATGTCATTGAGCCAGTCTCTAGACAGATTGCCTTGGGCCTAAATATTCCATTGATGAGTTGATTATATAATGTTTAGGCCTAGTGTACATGAAAATCTTCGTAAATCTTACATATTCAATTCGCGATAGGAAGCAGTTGATTGATCGAAGATCGGTGATTAGAGCCACATCGCTGACAGTGGCCTGTGCTTTTTATCCACACTTTCTTCCAGAGAAATACCGATATGGTACCTTTTTCCTCCCCAATCCTTGACTCTAAAATTTATTAATACAGTTACTACAAAAAAGACACTAATTATCAGACAAATCCAACACATTCTCAAGTTTGCAGGACTGATGACCAAAATGTTATAAGCCCGGAAAATGTATTAAGGGAACCTGGCAGTGTAGATTAGGCAATTATGCAACTGCATGACAACTAGGAACGTCCAAGTTTTACAGAGTTCAACAATAACATTCCTGGGTGAGCTTTACTGGAGTATTATATAAAGTTATAACATATTTCAATCATTATGGACATTTGAAGAAAGTAAAAATATTCTGAAAAATTTTAAAAGCTCCCCTAGTTAGGCTCCTTTTCCTTCCTAGAACGGTAGCGTTCGTCTCCACTACGAAAACCGGATACACTACTGCCTCCCCCACTTCTCCATTTTGTCCAATCCCTACAACTGTTTAGAAGTCCTAAAATGCAAAGCAAATTAGTCAAAATCCCAAAACCACCAAAAAGAAAATTAGTCAAAATACAAAAAATCCCCAAAACAACCAAAATCAGTCACAATTAGTCAAAAGAAGCTCAAAAAGTAACAAGTAGTTCCGTGAAGAACTATACAGCCTATTTTCATATATCCTACTAATGTTAATTGCCACTATCAACATACACAATTTCCGTTTGATTGCTGTAATAGATTCGTAGATATTGAGAACCGACTAAATATTTCGGATGGCCACCATGTTGGATTGTTAAATGTATAGGCCATAGTCATGTACCATTAAAGGAAAATTATTGCGTAGGTTCATTATTCAAACTTTCACTTCGATCGCTTGACTACATCACAAGAAATAAAAACTTAATTTTAAAATTCGCACTGCCGCCATCTTGAGGTTATGTAAACAATTGAACTAAATTAGATACCAGTGGATTACAATGTGTATAAATATTTCCTGTACCAGGTTTCAGTGCGCTTGGAACATTAAATCGCGAGAAAGGTCTATTTAAAATTTTCAAATTCGCTTGGCCGCCATGTTCGTTTTGTAGTTAACCGGTTTTTGAAAGTCTTATAGATGGACTTCCAGTAGTGCCATTTATCTCCGTACAAAATTTTAGGGAGATGCCGCTAATAGTTTCAGAGATATAGAATGCCGGTGAAATATTTCGCACACCCGCCATCTTGTGATTATGTAAACAATTGAACGGTTAGATGTCGGTGCATTAAAATGTATATAAACATATACTGTACCAAGTTTCATTGCGTTTGGTTGGTCAAATCGCGAGAAACGTCTATTTAAAAGTCGCAAATTCGCTTGACAGCCATGTTGGTTTTGTAGTTACCAGGTTTTCAAAAGTCACATAAGTGAACTTATAGTAGTTCCCTCTATCACCATAGAAAATATCAGGGTAATATCGGTAATAGTTTCGGAGATATTGAATGCTGGTGAAATATTTCGCACAGCCGCCATGTTGGATTGGTGAGTCATAACAAAATTTGAAGGGCACGGTCGAGGTCGCCGGGAATAGCGCTATGAACTTTCCGAGTTTCATTGAAATCGCTCCTGCCGTTTAGATTTTATTAGGGGGACACACACACACACACGCACACACACACGGACAAAAGGTGATCTCATAAGCCTATTTTTGCAAAATGTGAAAAGTAGCCTAAAAATAAACAAAAATCTGCCAGTACATAAAATCTAAAAAGCACCAAAAATTGAAATTAGTCAAAATCCACAAAAACAAAACAGACAAAATTAGTCAAAAAACCTCATAAAACAAAACAAAAAAATAAAATTAGTCAAAATACAAAACGAAAACAATCTAAATTAGTCACAATTTCCACAAAAAAACGTAAAAATTAGTCAAAATAAAGAAAAAAGAAGTTATTCAAAAACAGTCCTCCAATCTGGTAGCCTAGTGAAATAAAAGTTGACGCAAGTGGTATTTATTATCAGTTTCTAGAATTGTAGTCGTCGCCGATGCGAAGTGCTACCGATAACAACGTGGCAATTAGCGCTACCGTTCTAGGGTTAATGTAGATAATTGTACAAAAGCTATAATTTTTAATGTAATGATATTGGTAAAGCAAACTTATTGTTGATATGCATTTTGTTTAGGTTTTATGAACATTATTTCAGATACATTTTGTTGAAACATTCAATTATGTTATGCTAGCAGAAGTACCCGCTCTTCGAACGGTCTTCGGTATTAATAACCAGACGTTATCATTTGAGCTACGGTTGAAATGGTTAGGGGCGTGTCATTCCTTCATAAGTTTATCAGAACGAAGTTAGTTTTCTGGGTATATCGCAGACACTGTTTATTTAAGGGCCATAAAATGTGATTTTCGGAGACCCTTTATAGACTCCCTAGTTTTGTGTCACACATTGAGAAGCGCAACATATGCTTTGGTCATGCTTCTAGGATATTTTTTTTATTTTTCGCCTATTTTAGCATGTACTAGCAGAAGTACCCGTTCTTCGAACGGTGTTCGTTGTTAACACCAGACATTATCAATTGAGCTACTGTTGCAATGGTTAGCGGCTTGTCATTCCTTCAAGTTTATCAGAACGAAGTTAGTTTACTGGGAATATCATACACACTGTTAATTTAAGGCCCTTAAAATGTAGTTTTCGGAGACCCTTTATAGATTCCCGAATTTTGTGTCTCACATTGAGAAGCGCAACATATGCTTTGGTCGTCCTTCTAGGATAATTTTTATATTTCGCCTATTTTAGCATGTATTGAGAAGTTTTTCTCTATATCCACCCTTTACTGTATGAAAAGTACGGTGAAGAGTTTTATAAATGATTGGTGTATTGACTCTCATGGTTACCATACCTAATTTTACGATGCACCAAGCATCCGAACACGAGGTATAGGCGTACATAAAGATACACAGAAAGACAGACAGGCAATTCTATTGTCTACAACATATCACCCAGATATCCAAATATGGGTATATCTACCACACAGTATCAAATAAAATCATCCTTACGATGAACCCGTATGTCGACAAAAAAAAAAGTTAAAATATGCTCTCAGACTAAATTCACCTAACTTGTACTTCCTGACGTGAAATACAATTGAAAGCCTTGTAGACGAAACGCAATACACGTTACACAAAAACTGATCCTCTACGTTGTGCTAGGTGCACATACTCAGGAAGACCCCTTTCATAAATTATAAAGGCTTGTGGAGCATGAAAATTCAGGTTCTTTAGCCTCAAATTGCCCAAATTCCTAAAAGCTGCAAAAATGCTGGTTCAATTCAGGAATGTTTGAAAATAATGTTTCTGTTTGGAGATATAATAGACCTTCTGTACTATATGTCGAACGTGAAAATTGCATGAAAAAATTCTAGGTTACCCCTTCACCCCCTTAATTGCTTTGATGAATTATACGGTCTACGTTAGTTCCGTGATAACCTTATAGCCATTTGCAAACTTTCACAGAAATGTAATAAATGGAGTGACATTGCTTCTTACAGAAATAGATGGAAAGTTGTATGCCACCCCTTGAGATAATGTTCTCATGGTTACCGATTTGCATTCCTTCATTAGTTTGTTAAATTAAATTAAATTAGTTTTCTGGGAATATTTCAGAAACTGTTGGATTTAGAGCCTTATAATGTAGTTTTCGAGGATCCTTTAGGGCCCCCGAGTTTTGTTGCTGGCACCGAGGGGATTTGTCTCGTCGTTGTACGCCATAATATAATACTAATAATAATATAATATAGGGAGAAATTATAACACCTATTAGCCTACTTTCGATTTTTGCAAAAAATGAAAGTAGACTTATGAGATCAACACATGGCGAAAAAAGTGTGTCTGTCTGCGTGTGTGTATGTGTGTGTGTGAGTCTGTGTGTGTGTGTATGTGTGTGTGTGAGTCTGTGTGTGTGTGTGTCTGTGTGTGTGTGAGTGTGTGTACTCTGAATGTCTGTCCCCCCCTATCAATTCGAACACGGTGAATGCGAATTGAACGAAATTTGGTACAAAGGTAGCACTAGCAAAGGACACCTCAGTGTCATGTTTTATATCGCCGCCATCTTTACTAAAACTGAATGGCGGCCACTCAAACGTTCAAAACGTAAAATCAAATAACGACTAACCAAATCATCCGATCTCTACCAAATTTGGTAACAACATACCTTCGTATAGGATGCGTCTTGTGACCAAACTACAAGGTCGTCCGCCATACCATTTCAGGATGGCGGCCGTGCGAATTATGCAAACTTTATAATCCATATCATGGGATCCACCAGTTCCGATTATCGAGCCGAGAATCGTTTTAACTGTTCTAAAGGAAGAGGCACGTTCGAAATTAAAAGTTTATTTTGTAATACTATAGTGCAGACGTGATTTTAAAAAGCTGAGCTGATTCAGTAATAAGACAAGATGGCAGCGGATATCTTGTGCCTGACTTATATTTCACTAATTTGAGTATTGCATGAAATATAGCGTACTGATACAAAATAAATAAACTTTGTATGAAATGCTTTATATATAAATAATATACTCCAGTGATGAAATCGTTCATTATAAATCATTATTTGCTAACAAGTTCTATGTAAGTCATTTTATATAGAACGATATTCGTTGACACAATTAGCTCAGTGGTAAGTTGATCACTAGTCGTGGCCGAGTGAGGTACGTGTGTGCGCGCTGTGTGACCACATTGGAAGAGGTTACGTTTCCTAATACCGGTGCTTCCGATAGTTCCACGTGTGTACTGACCTTCCGTGTGTCATTCGGACAATACTTTTTCAAGTAGTGTTCCAGATTGGACAACAAAACCAGAAACCCAGAAAACCCCGCTGAAAATCATGTCCGGATACCAGAGAAAAAACACCGTACGCTGCCAATGGGACAGGCAGAGTTCTCGCCCCGCACCAGGAGAAATTCACCGCTGGATTAGCGATACTCTCCGGTTGACTGTCAACCAAGTAGAAGCCATCCAGTTAAATGCGCATGAAAAAACCATGTACATCAAGGTAATCAGCATATCTACTTATCAGAAATTGTTAAATACTTTTGCAGATCCTATTAAATTTCAGTATGACTCAGGCGAAATGACAAATGTTAAGCTCTCCACAGCGGATTCCAATTTTACCACAGTGCGTATATTTAATGTCCCACTCGAAGTCCCCCCTGATATTTTCAAATCCGTCCTGTCAAAATATGGCACTGTGAGTGACGTCAGGAAAGAACAATGGTCTTCTGCTTATCAGTTCCCGGTGTATAATGGGATACGTGCAGTCACTATGGAAATCAAACAAGATATCCCCTCCACTGAGACCTTTGGTGGCCATTCTGGCTATATAACGTATAATGGACAGAAACAGACCTGTTTAATTTGCAATGCTAACACACATCTACGTATCAACTGCCCAAAGAAAATGATTCCCCTCGGTATAACTCCTACACAACAACGACGTGTCCAATACTCGGAAATAGTGACACAGCAAACGTCACATGAAAACATGCTTATTGATCAGTCAGCTGGGACAACACCAGAAGTGGCCTCGGATTCACATGACGCAGAACTGGTACCTTGCCCTGACCAGAGCCGCGAGCCACAGAGTGCCCCTGTGCTATCGGCAACCTGTATCGCAGCCTTAGAACCCACTATGCCGTCACTACAGGCTGCCACAGAAATTGTGTCTTCACTGCCACCACCTTCTCTGGTATCTACCGACTCACTTAAGCAGGTTGATCGGGGATCCGAGAATGTATCTAAGAAGATTAAAACAAATGCCTCGATTGCCGTACCAGCCCCGAAGAATCAAACTGGCTCCACAAACGTTTCCACAGCTGTGAAAAAGAAACAAAATCTTCATTCTACGTCATCTAGGGACCCACGAACGCTCTCAAACGCTGACAGCCGGCCTATGAATGGCAGTCATAAGGAACTATCTCAACCTAATTTGACATAGTGCACCAGTATATTTCTCACCTGTGTCTTTTTTCTTTTTTCTCGAGTCCGCCTTCCAGTATGTCTAGCACAGCTTTTATACTTTTCTTAATGGCGCAATTTCTCACTGTGGCCACTGTGAATATCAATGTAATAGAATGTCCTCTGAAATTTCAACTGTTGGAGAGATTCCTTCGAGATGCAGACATTAACATTGCCTTCATTCAAGAAGTTGCTATACCCTGTTTGCCAATATCTGCCTTCTACAAACAATACATCAATACCGGTAATACGAATAGAGGGACCGGATTCCTCATACGACATGATATCCCACTCGAAGGTGTGCTATGCCATCCATCAGGACGCATAATATCTGGACACATAAACAATACCACCCTGATAAATGTATATGCCCCATCCGGGTCCAATAAACGTGTGGAACGGAAAATGTTCTTTCAACAGAGTATACTGCCTCATCTGCACGACGTTAAGGAAAAACTTATTCTTGCAGGGGATTTCAATTGTATTCAACGCCCAGAGGATTCCACTAGTTCATACCAAGGTATCAACCCGGCTCTCAGGACCCTTCTTAACTCCCTACACCTCATTGATGCTGTGGATAGTTTAAGGGTGCCCCTGCCCCATTACACCTGTATAAGTCACAACTCCTCGTCACGAATTGACTGCATCTACTTTTCACAGGAACTTATCCAGCCTAGACGATATGAAGTGATACCTGCCAGTTTCACTAACCATCATGCCGTCGTATGTACAATCTCTTACCCCCATCCCATATTTCACATAGGAAGAGGTTATTGGAAGCTGAATTGCTCGCTGTTACTGGAGGAGGAATGAAAAGATATTTTCAGACAACACTGGACTCGATGGGTCCAACAAAAATGCAAATTTCGCGACTGCGCAGACTGGTGGGATAGTTTAGTTAAACCAGGGATCCGCCGCGTCTTTAAGAACATATCCTACCAACGAGGTCGGGAAAGACGGGATACAGTTGAATTTTACTATCGAGTTCTTCGCCAGCTCCAGCAAAGATCTGATGCTGGGGAGCGTACATATGACCAGATTCGGGAAGTTAAAACCAAGCTCCTGTCCCTACAGCAACGAACGCTCGCTCATATAAACGTGGCTTTAAAAGATCGTACAGTGCTCCCGGACGAAAGTGCAATTGTATACCATATAGCCAAAGGACAACGGGAGCGGCAACGTAAATATATCCACCGCCTCCGCACCAGTACTGGAAGTGTCGTCATCTCCCCTGACGCTATACGTAGTGAAATATCATTATTTTATCAACGGTTCTACGCTAAGGCTGAAATTGATCCACAGCAGGTGACCCTATTGCTTTCATCTTGCAGTACCCAACTATTTCCGGACAACAAAACTCTGCTCAGCGCGGATATTACGGATGAAGAGATTCACTCTGTGGTTAAGCAACTCCCAAACAACCGCTCACCTGGCATTGATGGACTGCCATATGAAATGTATAAACACTTCTGGCCTCTCATTGGCAAAGAATTTTGTCATGTCCTGCGTACCATTCTCCAACGTCGTGCTCTTTGTCAATCACATCACGAAGGTACCATAGTCCTCACACCAAAAACATCCTCTCCCATGGCAGTTGGTGACTTCCGACCAGTTACTCTGCTCTGCAGTGATTATAAAGTCCTTACCAAAGTACTTGCATGCCGATTGAAGACTGTTCTACATGATATCATTGGTAATGAACAATGTTGCAGTATTCCTGGAAGAACCCTGTTAACAAACTTAGCGATACTACGGGACCTACACATAAAAGCCGAAATGCTCCCCACTGAGCCAATGAGTTTTCTCACCTTAGATCTTGATAAAGCTTTCGACCGCATCAGTCATGAATACTTGTACATGGTCTTGCAACACTTTGAATTTCCTGAAATCCTTTTTGACTACATTCGTATGATAAATCGTAATGCTACGTCTCGAGTGCTCGTCAACGGTTTTCTTTCCCCTCTGATTCCAATACAACGATCAGTTAGGCAAGGATGTCCCATTTCCATGCTACTTTTTGTCATTGGCCTTGAACCTTTCATTCGGACTACCCAGGTGAAGCTACAGGGTTACAAACTGTCCACACATGTTTTTGGAATGTGCGCCTATGCTGATGACGTATCAATATTGATCCGCAATAATGAAGACATCTCCCACATCGATAGCGCCCTTCAGCTCTACCATATCGCCTCTGGAGCACAATCGAACCCCCAGAAAACTGCTTTGCTTCCGCTCAATACTAACTCAGTGATTACCCAACAGCCCTGGTTCCGGATAGTAAATGAGGTGAAAATTCTTGGCATTGCCTGGAAGCAATCGCTTCTGGACACAGTGCAAGCAAACTGGACTAAGGTCATTGCCAAAGTTAGGGGAGTGCTGATCCAATTTGGTCAAAGAAACCTCAATATAGTGCAACGGGTCATGATCCTCAACGTGTTTGCGCTATCTAAAATATGGTATGTCGCACAACTTTTCCCACTTCCCAAAATGTTTGAGAGCCAATTGGCAAAATATACAGGTTGGTTTATATGGCAAGGATTTTTGTTCCGAGTACAACGGGAACAGTTGTATCTCCCATCCCGGCAAGGCGGGCTAGGGCTAACAGCTCATGGCATGAAATGCCGTGCACTCCTCTGCAAGAACGATATCACCATTCTTTCCCAACATGACACTTTTACGAAAGCGCTATACAAAGATATTCGAAATACAGCCCGTGGTTGTGATAGAGCTTTGCCGAAGATATTTAGGGACCATCAACAGCACCTTCTGGAAACTGTTCGCCAAATGCCTTCAGGGACTGTTCCAACGACGAAAAGTATTTATAACATGTTGCGGCAAGTGGTACACTCCAAACCGCGAATCGAGGCCACCACCCTCTACGTCCATTGGCCCACTGTTTGGAAAAATTTTGGGGCTATGACCATTTCTTCTGCTGTACACTCCCAGGTTTTTATCTTCCTCAACGATCTCATCCCAACCGCTCTACGGCGATATACCATCCGTCTTGAAGCTTACCCATGGTGTACTATATGTGGTAAAACTGATACGGCGATACACCGCTTCACATCATGCACGCGAGTTGCTTCCACGTGGCTGTGGTGTAAGGGAAAAGTATGTCAACTATTAAATGTGCCCACGGATGACCTTGATGACAGGAAGTTGATTCGTTTGTCGATGACCGCCTTCCCCCAAATTAAACAGACTGCCATTGTGTGGATAATGGGCCAATATGTACACTTCGTGATGGACAATGATCAACATTTCTCGTTCCTGGATCTCCGGTATCACCTGCAGAAAGAGCGTTGGAAGCTAAGTGAAAGTGGACAATTGTACGATAAATATGGACACTATCAGGATTTCTTGTGATGTAATAGTATGGTATTTATCATCTCTGAAAATTCTGTAATTCTGTAAAGAGCTAATTAAAAAAAGTGGTAGAGCGTTAGCCTATCGCTCAAATGCCAATGGTTCAAACCCGATCAGAGCTAGGTTTTTTGCTTGAAATATTATATGTTTATTGTTTTGTAATGACTCAGATGTTTTAAAATTAAGCGTTGTATTGTGCATATTATGGTGTAAAATATATATTTAATTAAAACATAATTCGCCAGCAGATTTACTCGAGACATCTAGCTGCCAAAAAGGTAACTGCACGCCGACCTACTTATTAACTTCCAGATTTTATTGAAAAGTTTCTTCTTCTGGCCGCTAGAATGCACTCGCTCTGTTAGGATTATATTGTTCGATATTTCACACTAGATGTCACGACTAGTCTACGTGGGGCTTCATTGATTACTATACCATTGGCATTCTATGCGCATCGAATTTGAAGAATGACAAGATGATACTACGATACATTTTTACTTTTTATTTTAAAGGGTTTGTAACAGCCTATTTTGCGTTACTTGAAAATGTTATTTGAAGTAAGGAACAAAACGATTTCACATAGTAACTGAATTCAAGCCGTTGGTGTTAGTTCAGGTTATTAATTACTACTTTTATTTCAGGCAAATAGCAATCGAAAATATCCACATATGTAGTTTGTATACACACGTCTCTGTAGGGTCATGGAAAGATTTGTTAATTCAATTAGGGTTGTGAAAGCCATGCACAACCAGACGTGTAAAGACATGCCTCAACTCAAAGTAGGATGTTGCCCACGGCAGGTCGTATATGTAATAATAATAATCATAATAATAATAATAACTCCGCCACTGCCGGTCCCAAGCCCGGGGCCTCATCTCGTAAGTGATGAGGAAGGAGGAGGGGGAGGAGTAACACCTCGTTAAAAAACCTGGGTCCATCTGGCTCCGGATGGTAGCACCCTGTAAGGGCCCCTGCCTAGGGTTACTAGGTGAAAATTGGTCAACGGTCCTGATGGCGGAAGAGGAATCTAAGATTCCCAACGATGGATGGAGCGGAAGAGCCTGGTGGTTTCCCCACCAATAAAGAACTCTAAATCCAAAAGCGTTTGTTCCCAGATTGGGCGGCTTATGGTCAGCGTCTGTTCACCAAGTGGTGCGGCTGTAAACATGCTCCAGGAACTAACAATCCCTGGTTCTAAGAAACCTAGTGGATAACCACTAGACCCCATTTCTTACAAGTAACCATGGCGCGTGCAAATAATAACAGTATTACCCCAGGTGGTAACCAATCCACCCGTCAACTGACGGCACCCGGGCGTTCGGACTCTGGGGGACCCGGGCAACCACGGCCACAGAGAAAATCGGAGTTCTCTGGCAAACTTCCACATAAGACACCAACATACGTAGGCACTCTAAACATCAACACTCTCATACAGCCTGGAAAGTTGCACAATCTAGTGACAGAACTCGGTAGGCAGAAGCTTCTAATCCTCGCGCTGCAGGAGACACGTATCACAGATGAAGACACCATGGACTACGGCAATTACCGCTTGTTCAAGAGCAAGACTGACAGGCGCGTTGCCAAAGGCGCTCCACTTCTGGGGATGGCCTTCATGGTCCACAAGACCATAGTAGAATCCTTAGAAGAAATTACTCCAGTAAACAACAGATTGATGAGCATGCGCTTCCGGTGCGCCAACAAAAAATACACATTGATCAACGCACACGCCCCCACTAACCAAAGTAACAAGAGCGATCCACAGTCGCAAGAAAAATTCTGGTCGACCCTTGACACAGTGATGTCCAAAGTCCCCAGGGATGACGTCAAACTCCTCATGGGCGACTTCAATGCACAGATCGGTAGAGAAAAGATGTACAGGAAAACAGTCGGAAACTATCCTGCACATAAATTCACAAATAAAAATGGCACACGACTCATAGAACTCTGCCAGCAGAATAACCTCAAGCTCATGTCTACATCTCTTAGAAAACATCCTAGAAAACAGAAAACCTGGCGTTCTCCAGTCCAGCAGTTAGGTGAGTTCCAAATCGACCATGTGGCAATCTCATATCCAGTACAGAAGGAGATTCATGATGTACAGGTACGCAGAGGAGCCAACATTGACTCTGACCATTACCTAACCCGCGTCAAGGTCAGGTTCACCCAAAAGAGAACTTTCTGTAAGAAAACCCCCCTACCAAAATTTGACACAAAACAGATCGCAGATTCTGGAGTGAAGGAAGCCTGGGAAAAAGAACATGCCAATGACTGGCAAAATTTCCACCGAAAAATCATAGAAACAGCACAAGCTCTCATTCCTTTGAAGAAGAATTCCAAACATCCTTGGTGGGATGTTGATTGTGAGAATGCACTCATTACCAGGAAATTGGCATATCAGAAATACAACAGTAAAAAATCCCCAGAAAATTTACAGACTTTCCATGAAACACGAAAAGCAACCGCAAAAATTATCAGACAATCCAAGAGGAGATACCTGAAGGAACAGTTGGACTCCATTGAGGACAACTTCCGTAACTACAACGTAAGGGACTTCTACAGAACGTTTGCAGGACACATCAGAGGGTACACACCACCAAACCTTTGCTTCAGAAAATGTGATGGAAAATTAGCACTAACGAATAAGGAGAATTGCAAGGTGATGGCACAATACTTCTCTGATCTTCTCAACTGTCCAGAACCAATAGAGAGATTCTCAGAGGAAGAACCTACAGTCAAGAACGCAGACTCATTACCTCCGACACAAGAGGAAGTTCAGAGGCACATAATCAAACTTAAGAACAACAGGACATCTGGTGAAGACGGCATAGTGGCCGAACTACTGAAAAACCTAGGGCCACACTCACTTAGAGAACTCACACAGATTATCACTGACATCTGGACATCAGAAAAGCTACCAGATGAGTGGAAATGTGCATTGATCCACCCATTACACAAAAAGGCGACCGCTCTGACGTAAACAATTACAGGGGCATTTCACTATTACAAGTTAAGTACAAGATCCTCTCAGCATGCCTACTCCAAAGGGCTCGGGACCAGCTGGAACACAAGATTGGCGAGTACCAGGCGGGATTTCGTCCTGGTCGCTCCTGCGCGGAACAAATCTTCAACCTAAAAAGTATATTGCAAATCAAAGCCCTCAGGAATACTCCAGTTATATGTACCTTCGTTGACTTCAAGAAGGCATATGACTCCATTGACCGTCAGTCATTGTTCAACATCTTACACGAGCAAGGTTTGGATAGCAAGACCTTGCGATTGATCAAACAGACACTGACAGACACGACATCAAAAGTGAAATTCATGGGGGAAATCTCAGAACCATTTCAGATCAATACAGGTGTTCGCCAAGGTGACGGTCTCTCTCCATTCCTCTTCAACCTAGTGCTGAACAAAGTTATCAAGGAATGGGAGAAAGAGCTGAGACTTCAAGGTTACTGGAGGCCAGTGCGACTAGGACGAACTGGAGGTTGGATGTCTAGCCTTCGCGGATGATCTGGCTCTACTCTCAGATAACGAAACCACATCAATCAGACAGATAGAAGTACTCCAAGAGTGCGCCGAAAAAGTAGGACTACAGATCTCGTTCCAAAAGACAGAGTTTTTCTGTACGAAATTCGACATACAGAATTTAAACACGAAATATGGCAAGATCAATAGAGTCGCCCACTTTAAATACCTAGGTGAAGTGCTTGAACCGACGGGAAAAGAGAAAATCGCGCAGAACACTAGGTTAATGAAAATGAAGAGAGCCTTATACAAGACACAGAGTGTCTACAATAAAAAATGTCTGTCCACATTCACTAAACTTCGTCATTACAACACGGTTATTAAACCTGAGGTGCTTTATGCTAGTGAGACGTTGACGTTACACACTAAGGGCGACTTGGAAAAAATCCTCACAGAGGAAAGAAAAATAATAAGGAAAATAATTGGACCAAAGCACACAGATGAAGGATACAGGCTTCACTCCAGAGACACCACAGAGAAATTGTCCAACCTCGCAGCAGACATCAGAAAGAGGCGCCTAAAATTTTACGGCCACATCAGCAGACTCCCACAAACCAGACTAACCAACAAAATTCTTAGATACATACAGCGGCTCAAGATTACTACACCCTGGATGATGCAAGTCAAAATTGATCTAGTAAGAGCACAGGTCGACCCAGAAGACGTCATAGACAAAAGCGTATTTAGACACAAAGTATACAAGTGGGAAGTGTTGTCAGAGAGAGCTGCACTTACATCCCAAAGACCAAAGTGGACCGAAGAAAGGAAGAGGGCCTTTAGTGCACGAATGAAAGAGTACTGGAAAGACAGGAAGAACAAAAAGTCATGATTGCTTCGCGTGGTCTAATAGGCCTGTAACGTGTAATATATATAATAATAATAATAATAATAATAATGTTATTGGTTTTACATCCCTTTTAACTACTGCTCCTTTTAGAGACACCGGGGTGCCGGAATTTTGGCCCGAAGGGGATCTTTAAACGTGCCAGTAAATGTACTGACACGGCTCCCTCGCATTTGTGCACCCTCAAATGCCAGCTGACTGCGCCAGGATACGAACCTGCAACCTAGGGCCCAGCAAGCGAGAACGTTACCGCTGAGCCACGCAGCCAGTCCGGTCGATTATGTCTCCAGATCCATAACATTCTTGATATACTTCTTATCTTTCTTTTATCTAGGTTGTGGCGTTTGGTAGAGGTAAATCGTTTCTAAGGTCTTCAACAAAGAATAGTTCTATTATACTCTTTGATAATAACAACGAGTTATAACTATACTCATACATTTAGGAGAAAGTAGGCTCTATGTTCTTTACTGAACATCTTGTTTTTATTTTATTTTTAATTCAGCCAATGGCCATGTACTTTTCTTTTCAGGACGGGTCAGGGAAGGGATATTATCAGAGAAAGAAGCATTCACATCACACATGAACAAAATGGAAATGGCCTACCATTTAACTAAGGGCATCTATAAGAAAAGGTCAATATCCTTCAACGCAAAACTAAAACATTACTGCAGTGTCATCCGTCCGGAGGTCTTGCATGCTTCTGAATGCCTCGCGATGAACAAAAAGGCTTGGTCGAGAAACTGGAGGCCAATGAAAGGAAAATTTTGAGAAAGATATTGGGTTCCATCAAAGACAATGGGGAATACAGAAGACGGCATAACCATGACCTATATACACATGTGGAGGAGATAAGCAACGTCATCCGGAAGAGAAGGTTACCATTTTTTGGGCATGTGAAACGAATGAGCCCAGCGAGACTGACCAACCGCAACATAACTTCTTTTCAGGAGAGGAAAACAAAATGGGCCTGGTGCATTGAACTGGATAAAGATCTGAAAGAAGTGGGATTACACCAACAGATATTCAGGAGCGCGCCCCACTCAAAGGAAAACTTCAAGCTTGTAAAGGTTTCCAAGAAAAACCGAAGCTGAAAACGGGAAAGATTTGGACCCAGGAACGGAAGGAAGTCCACCGAGAACGAATGCGGGCGTACAGGGCAAATATCAAAGCCAGTAGGAGACGGTTGGAATGACGCGGTCCATAGATGGCCTATACGAAATGAAT
Source organism: Meconema thalassinum (assembly GCA_946902985.2). NCBI lineage: Eukaryota > Metazoa > Arthropoda > Insecta > Orthoptera > Tettigoniidae > Meconema > Meconema thalassinum. The sequence goes on from OX336390.1 coordinate 155,319,952, forward strand.
GAATGAATGAATAATATGGGTATAGGAATATAATAGACCTGCCGTACCCCACCCGCAGGTGTAAATTGCGTGAAAATATTCTAGAGTACTCCTTGATCCCCTTAAGCGCATTATACGTATTGCTGAATTTTACGGCTTAATTTGGTTCCGTGATAACCTTCTAGCCGTTTGCAAACTTTCACACTAATGTAATTAATGGAATTGCATTGCGTCTTACAGCAATAGATGGACCTCTGAGAATCCGTTGGCATGGCTACTGGCTTGCATTCATTCAGTAGTTTATTAAATTAAATTAGTTTTCTGGGAATATCTCAGAAACGGTTGGTCTTCGGTCCTTAAAATGTGGTTTTCGGGGACCCGGGTTTTGTCTCTCACATTGAGGGGCTGAAAATGAGTTTTGTCTCGTCCTTCTACGCCTATTTCAGCATATATTTTAAGGGGGTAGGCCCCCTTTTATGAGAGGTATGGAGAAGAGTTACATCAATAATTAGTGCCGTGCCTCTGATGGATATCTGTACCAAATTTTACGTTGATACACCCAGCCGTTCTCGAGTTATAAGGGAACAAATTTGTCCACAGACAAACAAACAGACAGACTGACAAAAAATTATTTTCGCGCGCATCCATCATAAAACAGTCTGAAACGTGTAAAAAAACTCAAATTTTACGCAGAAATTCAGAGAAGAACACACAAATTTTCATTTTTATATATAGAGACATATACTGCACCGCTCGGTGTTGACCGTGTTAGGTAGATTTCATTAGAAAGCTAACTATTGCAATGGGTCCCATGTTTCGACTTCCGGAAAATTTCGACATATCTTCGCGTTTCACATCACCCAGACCCCAAAACCACCGTCAGTTCAAAAGTTTATATATAATTTATGTATATATGTATATATATATCAGTGTATTGTGGACACGATAACTGCCCAAAAATTTATGTTTGAAGAGTTTCTTTATAGCACCAACCATTGACCAAAGGGGTGGGAAAAAGTGGGTTTTTCGGGAAACATTAATCATATCTCTCTTAATAGGCACAATATCAAAACCGTACAAAATGGACAATATTCCCCTAATAATTACCTAAAACTTTTGTCTGAAAGAATTTTTGATATAACCCACCATTATGCCAAGGGATGAGAAAAATGATTTCGGAATTATAAGAAAAAGCCAAGAGCTATCAGTGGTTGACATGGCAACACTACTAAATTGATGAGGGATGAGCCATCAGACGTTGCCAAGATAACGCACTTGCACGAGATCAGATTCAGATTTCCATCTAAGTGTGAAGCGGCTTCGGTGACGTAACTGGTAGCATGCTGAATGTCTTTGCCCAAGGTCGCGAGTTCAAAGCCGGCCGAAGTCGTCGGATTTTCTAAGAGCGCTAAAAATCCCTCAGTATGCTTTCCTTTGGAGGGGAAGTTCCAACGTTCGTTGCGAGTTGCTGGTTGCGGTGGCATCTAGTAGCCAAGTTCACAGCTAGGTGTCGTTGACGGTACTACCTGGTAGCAACATTAGGAACTACTGCTTGAAATTGACCGTCTGCAGTCCTTACCTGAATTACAGACTAATACAGCCATCCCAAAGTACACGGGGTTACATGACCGCGTTGTCTCAGCCCCTAAACTGAGGAACCAACCAAAATCTCTGCGGGAGATATAATTTTGCGTGAAGAAGTAACAGACCGTTACATAGTTACACATCAGTCTCGAAACCTTGCATAAGGATAGTGTGACCACAAGTATAACAAGATGTTCAGTAAAGAACATATAGCCTACTTTCTCCTAAATGCATGGGTATTGTTATAACTCTTTGTCCTTTTCAAGGAGTATGATTGAATGTTGGTTGTAGTAGCTTGTTGAAATACAACGTGCTATAGGGATATTAAACATGAATATGAGGTGCCCTTTGCTAGTGCTACCTCTGTACCAAATTTCGTTCAATTCGGTTTCACCGTGTTTGAATTGATAGGGGGAATCGATTTTGACATAAAGATGGCCGCCACCCGCAAACTATTAGGCTAATAACCTATTAGATTGGTCAAAGGATGCTCCCTCCATAAAGGTATGTAGTTGCAAAATTTGGTAGAGATCGGATGATTAGGTTAATCGTAATTTGATTTAAGCTTTGAACATTCGTGTGGCCGCCATTACGTTTCTGTCAAGATGGCGGCGATATAAAACATGACACTGAGGTGCCCTTTGCTAGTGCTACCTCTGTACCAAATTTCGTTCCATTTGGTTTCACCGTGTTTGAATTAATAGGGGGAATTGATTTTCACACAAAGATGGCCGCCATCCGCAAACTATTACGCTAATGACCTAGTTATTTGGTCAAAGGATGCTTCCTCTATAAAGGTATGTTGTTGCAAAATTTGGTAGAGATCGGATGATTAGGTTAATCGTAATTTGATTTAAGCTTTGAACATTTGTGTGGCCGCCATTACGTTTCCGTCAAGATGGCGGCGATATAAAACATGACGCTGAGGTGCCTTTCGTTAGTACTACTTCCGTACCAAATTTCGTTCCATTCGGTTGCACCGTGTTCGAATTAATAGGGGGAATCGATTTTCACTCAAATATGGCCGCCATCCGTAAACTATTACGCTGATGACCTATTGGTTTGGTCAAAGGATGCTCCCCCCATACAGGTATGTTGTTGCAAAATTTGGTAGAGATCGGATGATTAGGTTAGTCGTAATTTGAATTAAGCTTTGAACATTTGTGAGGCCGCCATTACGTTTCCGTCAAGATGGCGGCGATATAAAACATGACACTGAGGTGTCCTTTGCTAGTGCTACCTTTGTACCAAATTTCGTTCAATTCGCATTCACCGTGTTCGAATTGATAGGGGGGGACAGACATTCAGAGTACACACACTCACACACACACACACACACAGACACACACACACACAGACTCACACACACACATACACACACACAGACAGACACACTTTTTTCGCCCTGTGTTGATCTCATAAGTCTACTTTCATTTTTTGCAAAAATCGAAAGTAGGCTAAAAATGGACCCCAAATGACAAGAAGGTTACCGTTCCCATAAGACAATAAAATGTTTAAAATAAGCATAAAATGACGAAAAACAAAGTTAATTAAGCTCCAATTATAAAATACCTTCTCGCAATAAATGAGGTCTGATCCTTCTACGAAAATCTGCATATTCTGCCTATTTTTGCCTATCCCCAAGTTTGTCAGGTGAAATCTACCTCCGCCTTCCGGCGTGCCGAGAGGACTTTTATATATAAGATATGTGTAGACTATATATATATATATGCATATCAGTTTCTTGTGGACACGATAACTGCCGTAATTTTGCACCAATCACTTTGAATATTTTACCGAATATGTATACCTATAAAATCTCGGTCGAGTTCGTTACTGGGCTAAATCGGTCGAAGGGGGGTGAAAATGGGGGGCTTTTTTCGAAAAAGTGAAATATTGCTATAACTCTCTTAATATGTGAAATATCGAATCCGTTCAACGTTCATACTATGTGTCGGATAAAGCCCAAAAATTTATGTTTGAAGAGTTTTTTTATAGCACCAACCATTGACCAAGGGGGTGGGAAAAAGTGGGTTTTTCGGGAAACATTAATCATATATCTCTTAATAGGCACAATATCAAAACCGTACAAAATGGACAATATTCCCCTAATAATTACCTAAAATTTTGTCTGAAAGAATTTTTGATATGACCCACCATTATGGGATGAGAAAAATGATTTCGGAATTATAAGAAAATGCCAAGAGCTATCAGTGGTTGCCATGGCAACACTACTAAATTGATGAGGGATGAGCCATCAGACGTTGCCAAGATAACGCACTTGCACGAGATCATATTCAGAATTCAATCTGACTAAGTGTGAAATGGCTTCGGAGACGTAACTGGTAGCAAGCATGCTGAATGTCTATGCCCAAGGTCGCGAGTTCAAAGCCGGCCGAAGTCGTCGGATTTTCTAAGAGCGCTAAAAATCCCTCAGTATGCTTTCCTTTGGAGGGGAAGTTCCAACGTTCGTTGCGAGTTGCTGGCTGCGGTGGCATCTAGTAGCCAAGTTCACAGGTAGGTGTCGTTGACATTAGTACCTGGTAGCAACATTAGGAACTATTGCTTGAAATTGACCGTCTGCAGTTCTTACCTGAATTACAGACTAATACAGCCATCCCTAAGTACACGGGGTTACATGACCGCGTTGTCGCAGCCCCTAAACTGAGGAACCAACCAAAATCTCTGCGGGAGATATAATTTTGCGTGAAGAAGTAACAGACCGTTACATAGTTACACATCAGTGTCGAAACCTTGCATAAGGACAGTGTGACCACAAGTATAACAAGTAGTTCCGTGAAGAACTATACAGCCTATTTTCATAAATACTGCTAATGTTAATTGCCTCTATCAACATACAAAATTTCAGTTTAATTGCTGTAACAGATTCGTAGATATTGAGAGCCGTCTAAATATTTCAGATGGTCGCCAGGTTGGATTTTTATTTTTGTACTATTTCATTAAGATTATTGTGTACGTGTGGTATTCAAACTTCAATCGCATGATTAGAACACAAGAAGTAAAAACGAGATTTTAAAATTACGCACAGCAGCCATCTTGTGATTATGCAAACAATTGAAATAAATTAGATGCCAGTGGATCAACATTTGTATAAGCATTTAACGTGCAACGTTTCACGGCACTCGGATAGTTAATTCGCGAGAAACGTCCATTTAAATATTTATACTTCGCGTCGCCGCCATGTTGGATTTGTGCTCACCAGGTTACTGAAAGTCTTTTAGGTGAACATATGTTCATAGTCTCTATGAACATAAAAAATTCAGTTTGGTTGCTGTAAAAGATTCATAGATATTGAGAACTGTCTAAATATTTCGGAAGCTCTACATTTAGGATTGTTATATGTATAGGCCATAGTGTTATGTACCATTCAAGGACAATTGTTGCCTAGGTTCATTATTCAAACTTTCAGCTCGATCGGATGATTACGACACAAGAAATAAAAACTTAATTTTAAAATTTCGCACAGCCGCCATCTTGAGGTTATGTAAACAATTGAATTAAATTAGATGGCAGTGCATTACAATCTGCAAACTCATTTACTGTACCTCATTTCACTGTGCTCAGAGAGTTAAATCACGAGAAAAGTCTATTAAAACATTTCAAATTCGCTTGGTCGCCATGTTCGTTTTGTACTTTACAGGTTTATGAAATATACATAGGTAAACTTGTATCAGTACCCTTTATCACCGAACAAAATTGCAGGGTGATATCTGTAATAGTTTCGGAGATATAGAATGTCAGTGAAATATTTCGCAAAGCCGCCATTTTGAGGTTATGTAAACAATTGAACAAAATTAGACTCCAGTGCATTACAATGTGTTTAAACATTTGCTGTACCAAGTTTCATTACGTTTCGATAGTTAAATTGCGAGAAAAATCTATTTAAAAGTCTCAACTACGCTTGACCGCCATGTTGGTTTTGTAGTCACCAAGATTTTGAAAGTCTCATAGGTGAACTTCTAGTAATGTCCTTTATCACCGTACACAATTTCAGGGCGATATCGGTAATAGCTTCGGAGATATTGAGTGCTAGTGAAATATTTCGCACAGCCGCCATGTTGGATTGGTGAGACGTAACAAAATTTAAAGGGCACGGTCGAGGTCGCCGGGAATAGTGCTATGAACTTACCGAGTTTCATTCAAATCGCTCCAGCCGTTTAGATTTTATTAGGGGGGGGACACACACACACCTCACACACACACACACACACACACACACGCACACACGCACACACACACGGACAAAAGGTGATCTCATAAGCCTATTTTTTCAAAATTGAAAAAAAGCTAGAAATGGACCCCAAATGACAAGAAGGTTACTGTTCCCATAAGACAATAAAATGTTTAAAATAAGCTTAAAATGACGAAAAACAAAGTTAATTAAGCTCCAATTATAAAATACCTTCTCGCAATAAATGAGGTCTGATCCTTCTACGAAAACCTGCATATTCTGCCTATTTTCGCCTATCCCCAAGTTTGTCCGGTGAAATCTACCTCCGCCTTCCGGCGTGCCGAGAGGACTTTTTTTATTGCACAGATTGTGGTTTTACTCGCTAACCGTTGGAGATATACGAAAAGTGATAAGGACCTTTCGGATAGAAAATTAAATGTTAAAGCCCATGTATACCATCAAAAGTTCGCTATTTCTTAGCGTTCTCTTTTTATTTGAAAAGGAAATATGTAATTTTGAAGCCAAAGGGTGTGGTGACGTCACAAATGTCGGTTTTACTCGCTAACTGTTGGAGATACACGAAAAGTGATAAGGACCTTTCGGATTGGAAATTAAATTTCAAAGCTCGCATGTCCCATCAAAAGTTTGCTATTTCCTACCGTTCTCTTTTTATTTGATATGGAAGTATGAAATTTTGAAACAAAAGGGTCTAATGACGTCACTAAAATGGTCGCCATTTTTTAATAGTGCAAAATTTCGAAATCAAAAGTATCCTATATGTAAACCTGGTAAATCAGCTACATCCATGCAAAATTTCATTTAAATCGGGCCAGTGGTTCTTGAGTTATTGAGTATCAGACAGACAGACACACACCATCTCATTTTTAGCCTATTTTCAATTTTGAAAAAATAGGCTTATGAGATCACCTTTTGTCCGTGTGTGTGTGTCCGTGCGTGTGTGTGTGTGAGGTGTGTGTGTGTGTGTCCCTAATAAAATCTAAACGGCTCGAGCGATTTCAATGAAACTCGGTAAGCTTATAGCACTATTCGCGGCGACCTCGACCGTGCCCTTCAAACTTTGTTACGTCGCACCAATCCAACATGGCGGCTGTGCGAAATATTTCACTAGCATTCAATATCTCTGAAGCTATTACCGATATCGCCCTGAAATTGTGTACGGTGATAAAGGGCACTACTAGAAGTTCACCTATGAGACTTTCAAAAACCTGGTGACTACAAAACCAACATGGCGGTCAAGCGAAGTTGAGACTTTTAAATAGACTTTTCTCGCGATTTAACTAACCGAACGTAATGCAACTTGGTACAGCAAATGTTTATACACATTGTAATGCACTGGAGTCTAATTTTGTTCAATTGTTTACATAACCTCAAAATGGCAGCTGTGCGAAATATTTCACTGACATTCTATATCTCCGAAACTATTACAGATATCACCCTGCATTTTTGTACGGTGATAAAGGGTACTGATACAAGTTTACCAATGTATATTTCATAAACCTGTAAAGTACAAAACGAAAATAGCGACCAAGCGAATTTTAAATGTTTTAATAGACTTTTCTCGTGATTTAACTCCCTGAGCGCAGTGAAATGAGGTACAGTAAATGATTTTACAGATTGTAATGCACTGCCATCTAATTTAATTCAATTGTTTACATAACCTCAAGATGGCGGCTGTGCGAAATTTTAAAATTAAATTTTTATTTCTTGCGTCATAATAATGCGATCGAGGTGAAAGTTTGAATAATGAACCTAGGCAATAATTGTCCTTGAATGGTACATAACTCTATGGCCTATACATATAACAATCTTAAATGGCGAACTTCCGAAATATTTAGACGGTTCTCAATATCTATGAATATTTTACAGCAACCAAACAGAATTTGTTTATGTTCATAGAGACTATGAACATATATTCACCTATAGGACTTTCAGTAACCTGGTGAGCACAAATCCAGCATGGCGGCGACGTGAAATATAAATATTTAAATGGACGTTTCTCGCGAATTAACAATCCGAGTGCCGTGAAACGTTGCACGTTAAATGCTTATACAAATGTTGATCCACTGGCATCTAATTTATTTCAATTGTTTGCATAATCACAAGATGGCTGCTGTGCGTAATTTTAAAATCTCGTTTTTACTTCTTGTGTTCTAATCATGCGATTGAAGTTTGAATACCACACGTACACAATAATCTTAATGTAATAGTACAAAAAAAAATCCAACCTGGCGACCATCTGAAATATTTAGACGGTTCTCAATATCTGTTACAGCAATTAAACTGAAATTTTGTATGTTGATAGAGGCAATTAACATGAGCAGGATATATGAAAATAGGCTGTATAGTTCTTCACGTAACTACTTGTTATATATTAGTATGATTTTGAAAAGTTTTTCCTTATACCCACCCTTCTATGAGAAGTACGTTCAAGAATATTCTAAATGATTGGTATATTGACTCATGGTTACAATACCTAATTTTACGATGCTCCAAGCACTCGAACATGAATTATAGGCGTACATAAACATAAATATATATCAACCACACAGTATCAAACAAAATTATCTTTACAATGAACCCGTTTGTCGACAAAAATATGATTACTTAAAATGTGCTCTCAAACTAAATTCACCTAACGTGTACTTCCTGACGTGACAATAATATTGAAAACCTCGTAGACGAAACGCAATATATGTCAAATTAAAACTGACTCTCACCGTTATGGAAAGTCCCCATCCCCAGGAAGACCCCCTTAATAAATTATAAAGGCTTGTGGTGAATGAAAATTCGGGATTTTTAGCCTCCAATGGCCCAAATTTCCAAAATCTGCAAAAACACTATTCTAATCCAGGAATTTTTGAAAATAATGTTGCTGTTCGGAGATTTAATAGACCGTCTGTACAATATATCGCACGTGTAAGTCACGTGTAAAATTCTAGGGTATCCCTTGACTCCCTAAATCGCATTGTTGAATTTTACAGTCTATGTTTGATTCCACGATAACCTTATAGCCATTTGCAAACTTTCACAGAAATGTAATAAATTGAGTGGCATTGCTTCTTACAGAAATAAATGGAAAGTTGGATGTCACCTCTTGTGATACTGTTGTCATGTTTACCGGCTTGCATTACTTCATTAGTTTCTTCGTGTTCTTCTTCCTCTTCTTTCGGATGGGCCAACTAAGGACCACGACGTTTAACTTTTCGGTTTGGCGAGGGACTTGATGTTTGCCCAATATTCGCGCATTACCTGGCTATGTATCTCCTTTCTCTCTTTTGTCCAGATGATGCCGGTTTTCTTGCAGGGTGGTCTGTCCTGAAAACTCTTCTGTTTTAGTATCTTTCTGAGATGTGATCGGTTTCGAATATCGCTTTTCATTATCTTCAGTTCTTGGATATCCTTGTTAACTACTGTTAGCCACGGGGTCAAGCTCTTTCTATTCCTCCAGTAGTTGAGAAGCCGGTTGGTTAGTCTTGTTGGGTTCATCCATGAAACATGTCCGTAGAAAGCCAGACGTCTCTTCCGGGCCACATCTGTGATTTTCTCAGTATATTTATATAGCTCCTGATTTGGTGTTCTTCTGTACTCGTCATCTACTTATTAGTTTATTAAATGAAATTAGTTTTCTGGGAATATCTCAGAAACGTAGTTTTAGAGCCTTAAAACGTAGTAGCCTCCGAGCCACCGAGGGGCTGAAAATGAGTTTTGTCTCGTCCTTGTACGTCATAATATAATAATAATCATAACAATAATTTATTAATATAGTGATAGCGATATAATAGACCTTTAGTACCACACCCGCCCGTGTAAATCACGTGAAAAAATTCAAGAGTACCCCCCTTGACCCCCTTAAGCACATTATATACGTATTGATGAATTGTACAGCTTAAGTTGGTCCCGTGATTACCTTATAGCCGTTTGCGAACCTTCAAAGTAATGTAATAAATGGAATGGCATTGCGTCTTACAGAAATAGATGGACTTCAGAGAATGTGTTGCCATGGTTACCGGCTTTCATTCTTTCAATAGCTTAATAAATGAAATTAGTTTTCTGGGTATATCTCAAAAACTGTTGGTTTTAGGACCTTAAAATGTGGTTTTCGGGGCCCGTAGGGCTCCCGAGTTTTGTTTCTCACATTGAGACGCTGAAATTGAGCTTTGTCTCGTCTCTCTACGCCCATTTCAGCATGCGTTTTAAGAGGGTAGGCCCTCTTTTATGAGAGGTGTGGAGAAGAGTTACAACAATGATTTCTTTCGTGCCTCTGATGGACATCAGTACCAAATTTTACGTTGATCCACACAGCCGTTCTCGAGTGATACGCGTGCAAAATTGTACACAGATAGACAAAAATTTTGTATTTGCGCGCAACCGTCATAAACCAGTCTGAAACGCGTTATTAACTCAAACTTCCGTGGAAATTCAGAAAAAAACAGACAACGACGTACTGTAGGCCATGTGAAGGAAAACCTTATGATACAATCCAGCTGTGGCATAAGAAACTAGGTCATATAGGATTAGATAATCTAAAGAAATTGTCAAATATGCATATAGAAATACCTAACCTAAACTTTGGCTTGTGTGACGATAATGTCTGCACAATATGTATTCATGCTAAACAAACAAGAAAACCTTTTAATACACAAAGAACTAGGGCTAATAGAAAACTACAACTGACACACACTGATCTAAGTGGTAGAATTGACCCCAAAACGCAGTATTTTTGCTTAAAACAAAGGACAAAGCATGCCAGGTACTTAAAGACTGTATCAATGAAAATTAAAACCAATTTGGGTCAAAAGTGAACAAAATAAGATGCGATAGAGGTGGTGAATATTATAACAATGACTTAAAGGTCTGGTGCAAAGAGAAAGGAATCATACTTGACTACACCATTGACCATACACCACAGCATAATGGGAAGGCTAAACGAATGAACAGGACTATCATGAATAAAGCTAGAGCGATATTGTTCGAATCGGGACTAGAAGAAGATATGTGGGGTGAAGTAGTTTTAACATCAGTGTATTTAATAAACAGGAGCCCAAGCTTAACTGTTGACAAGACCCCCGCAGAACTTTGGTTCAACAAGAAACCTGATCTGACGAATCTACAAATTTTTGGAAGTCAAGCTTGTGCCAAAATTTTAATCTACCTCAAGAAACTAGACAGCAGAAGCGTTGATAGCGTGTTTGTGGGCTAAGGTCCCACAGGATACAGGATGTGGAACCCAAGAACCAGGAATATCTTTGAATCAAGAGACACAATCATAGTAAGCAAACCCAAAGAACTTAAGCAGATAAAGAAGAGAATCCCTATAAATATGGATGTTGATGATACTGAAGACCAAAGCACTGAAGAACGAGAGACTGAAATGAGTAATGATGAAAATAAGGAAAGCTCAGAAAACCAAGGAACAGATGAATCTGACCATGAGATAATAGAACCACAAGATGAGACAGTCCTACACCAAAGACCAAGAAGACATTCACATCTCTCAAAGAAACTATGCTCAACAAGTACTGAAGAGATATAAAATGGAAGATAGCAAGCCAGTGAGCACTCCAATTGTCAAAGGGGGACCAGTGTCTGAATATAATAAAGAACTAAAGTTTCCGTACAGAGAAGCCATAGGAAGACTTCAATACCTAACAACAAAAACCAGGCCAGATATGACCACTGATATTTCAAGATTATGAAATGGCATATGATGAAGCATTCCTGACCTACAGCGAAGCAATGCAAACGGATGATAAACAAGAGTGGAAACAAGCTATACAGGAAGAACTTAACTCACTAAACAAGAATGAAGTGTTGGAACTGGTAGATATGGACACAGCTCAAGGAAAACAAATATTAAACTGCAAGTGGGTACTAAAAATTAAAGACAACGGAAGATACAAGGCAAGATTGGTTGCAAGAGGCTGTGAACAAAAAGGAATCCTAGATTATCAAGAAATATACAGCCCAGTGGTAGATAGTACTTCAGTAAGACTTCTGCTTGCAATTGCAGGACAAAATAATTACCACGTCAAAACCTTTGACGTAAGCACAGCATTCTTATACGGAGAGCTACCAGAAGAAATATATATGGAACTTCCAGAAGGAATAAAGCAAGGAGGAAAGATCTGCAAACTGAAGAAATCCCTTTATGGACTTAAACAAGCGCCAAAGCTATGGAATAAAAGATTAACAACATTCCTTAAAGAAGAAGGGCTGAAACAGAATAGAGCTGACAACTGTCTCTTCATGAGTGAAGAAACGCTGCTCGGAATACACGTAGATGACGGCATTATAATTTCAAAGAACCTGAATAAACTGAATACCATTTTGGAGAAACTATCCAAATATTTTGAAATGATAGTATACAACAAACCAAACACATACCTGGGAATGGACATAACACAAGATGAGGACGGCATTCACATCTCTCAAAGAAACTATGCTCAACAAGTACTGAAGAGATATAAAATGGAATATAGCAAGCCAGTGAGCACTCCAATTGTCAAAGTGTCTGAATATAATAAAGAACTAAAGTTTCCGTACAGAGAAGCCATAGGAAGCCTTCAATACCCAACAACAAAAACCAGGCCAGATATTACATTCAGTGTCAATTATGCAGGAAGATTCATGTCAAACCCAACCAACTCAGACATACAAAATATAAAACGCACACTCAGATACTTGAATGGAAAAAAGACTACCAATTGCATTTCAAGAAATCAGATAATGCCGGACTGAGGGCCTACTCAGACTCCGACTTTGCTGGTAATGACAGAGATAGAAAAAGTACCTCAGGCTGTATCATTTTTATAATGGTTCACCTATTGTTAGGTGGTCACGGTAGCAAAGCAATGTAGCATTATCTAGTACCGAAGCTGAGTATGTCGCTGCAGCCCAATGTTGTAGAGAGCTTAAAAACTTAGAGAGTACAATTAAAGAACTTACTGGTAAGGATGTACCAGATAAACTTTACGTTGACAATCAAAGTACAATTAAGATTATTAAATCAGGGCAAGTAAGCCAAAGAATTGAGCATATTTATGTGAAATTTAAATGTATTCATGATGAATTAATGAATGGCTTATTTACCTTGGAGTATTGTTCGACAGAAAATAACTTGGCGGACATTCTAACAATGCCATTGGATAATGTCAAATTCCAACAATTACACCGTACTGTCACTTGTTATTCAAACTAGACTGACACCCTTAGAGGGGTATCATAATTATTGATTGTTTGACACATTTTGCCCTTAGAGGGGTATGTTAGAAGTATAGCAATAGTTTATCATAAGTCCAAAATGTTCCACTGTGAGATATTTTTATTTTACCAAGTTTACTTTCTTTCTTCTGTACTGTTTTGGTGTAAGATGAAACAAATGAAGGTATTAAATTGTTATGTGTGCTTGTGTTTAAAATAGAGAAACCATGTGTGCTTTATTGAAGTCAAATATCTTAAGTCATAGTAAAATCTGAACAGTACCAAGTGCCATATAACTACATGCCACAAAATAACAAAGTCACTTAGTGAATACTGAAATAGATAATGCCCATTTGGACGATCCTTCTTCCTTTATTGGGTGCAATCCTGTTAGGATGTTTAGTTTAGTTGTTTCAATCAAGGAAATCTTTCATAACTTTCTTAGGTACTTTAGTAACAGCCATGAATGTTATTGTTACTCTGAAGTTTCTAAGCACCATGGTTTCCTAAGGGAGAATCTTTTATTAGGCAGTTGCATTGTTGGCTTATATGAACTACCAGGTTTCCTTAACAACAACTACTAATTCAGCCTGTTATGAAGAAAATGTTCCAGAAATGTTGATCATGTTTACTCTGAGTAGCAGCTGACTTACAGTGCAATCCCAACAGTGTGAAATCAAGTCACGTTGAGAATTCATCAGCTGGCGATTCGTGCCACAAAGTAGGCCTAATCTACCTGTGCTGTAGCAATGTCCGATTGATATGCAGAGAATTCTCTATTAGGTGACAACACCTGCTCTCCCCTTGACATCAGTCACGCGGACCTCCACTCAACGTACCTATTCATCATCATCATCATCATCATTATCATCCCATAACCTGCTGGGTAACAGCGTGGTAAATGTTGTTGTTAACGAGGCAATAAAGACCTGTCATTTACCGACAGTGCTCGAGTTTCAACGCAAGATTACAGCAACGTTCGCTGTTCCACCCCTTGAAATAATAACCATCATCATTATCATCATCAGAGCACCATTACATTATTATATGAATAATCATTTAGTTGTTGAAGCTTAACTTACTTCTGGAAATTTTTGTCATGTATTTATTAATTGGATAACAAGTCTTTCACCCTCTACTTTGTAAGGCATTTTCAAGGCAGACTTCACAAGCTTGAATATGCATAAATTGATGTGACTTTTTACATATATTTTTCAAACTTATACAATTCACATCAGTTTTCTGTACATCCGTCCAAGGAATGTAACGTCATGATCATAAATATACCTTGAGCATGCCATCCACAGCAGAGGGATAAACGGCAGAAAACCAAGTAATATAAATGCCAACAACAAGTTTTGTAAATTAACTTCCATCACTATAATGGTCGTAGAAGTATTAAAAGAATATCAGGTTATTTTTTTCCTTTTTCAAATTGGAGTCTTTGCTATTACATCTATCATATTGGACAACACTGATTTTAAACCCAATTACGTTAGTGATTTTAGTTTGTTAGTTATTGAGGTTTGAAGGGGAGGAACTACGAGGTCATCTGCCCCTAGTGATTTTAGAGTAAATGCAGTATGTGGTGCCGGTTTCGAATATGGCATCGATTTCTGGTCATTGGTTCCTTTTGTTTAGAGGCTTAGTAGTAGGAGTAAGAATAGAAATGGAGTACTCGGTGGGTTGTGTTGTCTCCAAAGCGTACAAATCACTTTATTTTGTAATGCGGGTATTAAAAGGCAGTAGCTCTACCGCAAAAAATGAGGATATTTGACCCTGGTGAGGCCAATCTTGTAATACGACTCAGCGGTTTTGGGACCCATATCAAGTACGGTTCATCAATGAGCTAGAGATGGTACAAAGGAAGGCTGCTAGGTTAGTGCTCAATGTTTTTAATCCTAGAAGTAGTGTAACTCGAATGATAGAAAAACTAGGGTGGGAATCTCTGGAAGATAGTAGGACGAAATCTGGACTATACGCTATGTTTACCACTTACACTAATCGGCCAGCATAGGGAGAACTAAGCAAACTTCTGGAAATCCCACCTACCTGATCAGGGCAGATCATCCACAGTAAGTCAAGGTTCGACCACAGCGTACAAATTATATGTACTCGTATGTATGTATGTATGTACTCTTTATTGTCAGACAGACAGATTCCACTAGTGACAGTATAATAATTAAAAATAAAATTCACAAGTATAAACAAAACAAAAACAGCAAACACAAACAAAAACAAACAAGTAGTTCCGTGAAGAACTATACAGCCTATTTTCATATATCCTACTTATGTTAATTGCCACTATCTACATACACAATTTCTGTTTGATTGCTGTAATAGATTCGTAGACATTAAGAACCGACTAAATATTTCGGATGGTCGCCATGTTGGATTTTATATATGTAGATCCTAGAGTTATGTACTGTTACATGCAGATTATTGTGAACGTGTAGTATTCAAACTTCAATCGCATAATTAGGTCACAAGAAAAAACAAGGAGATTTTACAATTTTTCACAGCTGCCATCTTGAGGTTATGGAAACAATTGAAGTAAATTAGATGCCAATGGATTAACATTCGTATAAGAATTTACTGTACCAAGTTTCACTGCACTCCGATGGTTAAATTGCGAGAAATGTCCATGTGAATATTTATAATTCGCGTCACCGCCATGTTGGATTTGTGATCACCAGGTTATTTAAAGTCTTATAGGTGAACTTAAGTTCATAGCCCCTATGAACATTAAAAAATGCAGTTTGATTGCTAAAATAGATTCGTAGATATTCAGTATCGTCTAAATATTTCGGATGGTCGCCATGTTGGATTGTTAAATGTATAGGCCATAGAGTCAAGTACCATTAAAGGAAAATTATTGCGTAGGTTCATTATTCAAACTTTCACTTCGATCGCATGACTACATCACAAGAAATAAAAACTTAATTTTAAAATTCGCACTGCCGCCATCTTGAGGTTATGTAAACAATTGAACTAAATTAGATACCAGTGGATTACAATGTGTATAAATATTTCCTGTACCAGATTTCAGTGCGCTTGGAACATTAAATCGCGAGAAAGGTCTATTTAAAATTTTCAAATTCGCTTGGCCGCCATGTTCGTTTTGTAGTTAACCGGTTTTTGAAAGTCTTATAGATGGACTTCCAGTAGTGCCCTTTATCTCCGTAAAAAATTTTAGGGAGATACCGCTAATAGTTTCAGAGATATAGAATGCCGGTGAAATATTTCGCACATCCGCCATCTTGTGATTATGTAACAATTGAACGAAGTTAGATGTCGGTGCATTACAATGTATATAAGCATATACTGTACCAAGTTTCATTGCGTTTGGTTGGTCAAATCACGAGAAACGTCTATTTAAAAGTCGCAAATTCGCTTGGCCTCCATGTTGGTTTTGTAGTTACCAGGTTTTCAAAAGTCACATAAGTGAACTTATAGTAGTTCCCTCTATCACCATAGAAAATCTCAGGGTAATATCGGTAATAGTTTCGGAGATATTGAATGCTGGTGAAATATTTCGCACAGCCGCCATGTTGGATTGGTGAGTCGTAACAAAATTTGAAGGGCACGGTCGAGGTCGCCGGGAATAGTGCTATGAACTTTCCGAGTTTCATTGAAATCGCTCCTGCCGTTTAGATTTTATTAGGGGGGGACACACACACGAATCACACACACACACACACGCACACATACACGGACAAAAGGTGATCTCATAAGCCTATTTTTTTCAAAATTGAAAATAGGCTAAAAATAGAAATACACTAGCCTATTAGAATCAACAACCACAACCATACTGATACGCACTCAAACATCCTATCTCAAGCATTCATTCATACAATCCCTTTGTACAAGAAACATTAAAAAAAATATTACAGAAAAATCAAAACTATCTACAGTAAACGTATAAAGGCAAAAACATAAAATAAAAGATAATAAGAGTAAAAGTGCTACTGATATTCACTTCGACTCTCTATCGACTGTTATGAAAAACATCTCAAGTGGGCTGTAAAATAGTGTTTGCATATTGTGCTATTTTCGATTTGCGTTGATTGATTGATTGATTGATTGAACATGTGGTTGAATGAAAGGTTGATTGATTTTTTGATTGAATCTGGGAAAAAAAAAGTAATACAAGGGTGACATTCGAGGATCTAGATAACAGCAAACGAAAAATACATTACTTCAGTCGCTCATACATTCAATCAAAAAATCAATCAACCTTTCATTCAACCACATGTTCAATCAATCAATCAATCAATCAATCAACGCAAATCGAAAATAGCACAATATGCAAACACTATTTTACAGCCCACTTGAGATGTTTTTCATAACAGTCGATAGAGAGTCGAAGTGAATATCAGTAGCACTTTAACTCTCTATCAAGCTGTATGTTGACTGCAACCGGATCAGACATGCATTTTTGTGCACATTAATTTTCGATCGTATACCATCGAACGTGTGCTTCGGTATGGTGGTTCTCTGAGGGACGTGGAAACCCAAGTCAGCTAGCAACTGATTAGAGTCAATTCCGCCATTACCAGCTTCCAAAGGAATCTCACGTCACCCACTGTGCGCTGACTGGGAAATATTCTTTCATTAACCGTGGTATTGATAATTGGAACTCATAGCCTGCCTCAGTGTTAGAGCCTTTCCCCAAACATATTGATGTGTTTAAAGAAGATTGAAATTTTGTGTAAATACTACGATGTAATTACTATAGTTGCTAAATTGCGAATTGTGTATATTGTGTCAGATGTTATTGTTGGTAATTTTCTGTATTTGTACAATTTGCTACCAGGGAATTACCCTCATTTCCAAATATTATATATAATAATAATTTATTTATTTATTCGTGTCAGAAGTATATATTTTACATGGTACTTAACAATGCACATATCAAATCGTTTCTGTCCAAAATTTTGCCAAGTCATGGGCATTAGGTGTCGCAGCCATCAAGTCCTCCAATGTGCAACTTAAAGGACACTTAATGCAGTTCAAGAAATGGGCTGTGGTTTGGACTTCACCACAATCACATAGCCTGGATGTGCCAGGAAAACCCCACTTTAACATATTGGTTCTTGATCTACCAACACCAGTGCGAAGCCTGTTCAATTACTTCCACGTAGACCAGTGTTCCTCATGTCCTGGAGGGAGATGTTCAATCGGTAGCATCCAGCCATCAAGTTGAGTATTTCTAGATCTCCATAATCTTAACCTTGTGGACTTAGCAGAATCATGTAGATCTTCTGTTGTACTCAGG
The DNA here is from genome assembly GCA_946902985.2 of Meconema thalassinum. NCBI lineage: Eukaryota > Metazoa > Arthropoda > Insecta > Orthoptera > Tettigoniidae > Meconema > Meconema thalassinum. The sequence goes on from OX336390.1 coordinate 155,338,206, forward strand.
AAACTCCTCCTAGACCTCAGTCGTCGATGGGCAGGTTCATATCCGTACAATGGGTGTGCGCATGAGGTAATTGCTTTGGTTTTCTCAATCCTGGCTGCAACTTCACTTCTAATATCTGGTGGGGCGATTCCAGTCAAACAGTAGATTCTATCTCGTGATGTTGGTCTCAAACAGTCAGTGATAAGTCGGCATGTTTCATTTAGAGAAGTGTCAACTTGCTTAGCATGACTGGAACTGAACCAAACAGGACAAGCGTACTATGCAGCGGAGTAAAACAGAGCCAGTGCTGTAGTTCGCATCGTCTTTGGCTGTGTACTCCAGTTGGTTCCAGACAGTTTTCGAAGGATGTCGTTTCTGGCTGACACTTTCTGCTTGATGTTTATGCAATGCTGTTTATAGGTGAGAGCACGATCCAATGTTACACAAATATTTAGGTGTTGGGCAGTGATCTAGTTGAGTGTCTTCCCATGCTACCTGTAACTTCCTTGACGCCTGCCTGTTCTTTAGATGGAAGGCACATACCTGAGTTTTAGATGGATTAGGCTTCAATTGGTTTCCTCTGTAGTAGTAGGATAGTTCAGAAAAAGCCTCTGATAGTTTACCTTCTATAGCCTCAAAGCTGTTTGCTTGAGCAGCAATAGCTCGATCATCCGCGTATATGAAGCTTTTGGTATCAACTGGAAGAGGTTGGTCATTTGTATACATATTGAAGAGCATTGGGGCAAGAACACTGCCTTGTGGCAAGCCATTCTTTTGTTTCCTCCATCGACTATTCTGATCTTGAAATTCGACAAAGAACCTACGATTTTGAAGAAGATTGATAATGACTTGAGTCATATTGTAGTCCTTCGCCATATTATATAATTTGCGCAAGAGTATACGATGATTAACTGTATCATATGCAGCAGATAAATCGATAAAAGCCACCCCTGTGATTTTATGAAATTCAAACCCATCTTCAATATATTGTGTCAGATGGAGGACCTGTGAGGTACAAAATTTCCCTTTACGAAATTTGGCTTGCTCTGGAATGAGGAGAGGTCCTATGATCGCTGTAAGTCTTTCAAGGATCATCCGTTCTAGGATCTTGTATAGATGACGCAACAGTGAGATAGATCTGTAATTTTTTGGATCGTTTGGATCTTTTCCTGGTTTGAGAATTGCAATTACTCTAGCTTTCCTCCACACACGTGGTAACTTGCAGGTGCTTATGCAGTTATTGTACAATTCTAATAACCATTGTTTAGCAACAGGTCCAAATTGCTTTACTTGCTCAACACATATTTCATCTAAGCCGGCAGCCTTACCATTCATACACTGATCTATTGCTCCACTCAACTCAGATAAAGTGAATGGTACAGTGAGTGTATCAGTCTCCTGCTCATAATCCCTCTCAATTCCTTTATTCTGAAGTCGACATGGATTAGATGATCATCCATTTAGTAGAAGTTGATATGCAATTTGGTTTGCTGTAACAGCGGAATGTATAGATGCTTTATTAGGATTACTACTGAGTCGTCTAAGTAATCACCAAGCTTTTTGACTACTTCTGCTCAAGTCAATATCTTCCTTCATCCTTAACCACTGTGCCCGTTTTGCTTCAGAAATTGAAGAAATCACCTGTTGTCCCATTGTGATGGTGTCATTGCTGAAAGGGTTTTCTTCGAATAGGTTATGATACTCTGACCGGAGAACAGAGGTCTCCTGAGTTAGGCCTTGTATGTAGTTTGTTCTGCAACCTCTAGATACTGCAGCTCTCGAACACTCACGGATAATATTATTGAACTGTTGATATTCTTCTGGAATGGGAATTAAAGATATGATCTTCTCGTCTAGTAAGTTGGTGAATCTTTCCCTGTTGGCTTTCTTAAAAATGTATCTCCGTTTAAAGTAGATCTCTTGGGGTCTAATGGCAGCTACCAGTTGACACATTATTGGACGATGCTGTATATTCGGGATAAGGGCACATACAGACTTAACGCACGGATGTGCTATTTTCTCGCTCACACAAATTAGGTCTGGATTATAACCCCGCTTCCATCTACCACTATTAAAAGAGGAAGGGAGCTTGCTATCATGGATAAGAGATAAATGGTGCTCCTTGGCCCATTCTAAGACACACTCTCTACTCTCGTCGCCTTGTGTATATCCCCAAATACTGCTATGACTATTGAAATCGCCAATGAAGAAAGAAACTTTCTTATCATTGAGATTGTTACGGGGCATGAATGAGAATGTTACATTAGGAGGTTTATAGATTGAAACTATAACCAAATTGCTCAATTCCACTGAGATTAATTCTATATTATTTTCTTTAGTAATTGATGTTGAAAATATCTGGTGATCTGGCTTGACGAAGATAGCTCTACCATATTGTCCATGCGGTCTCTCTACTGCCAATTTCCTACCAGGTATTCTAGGACGTGGTTGGTTTACGTCCCTGTGAGTTTCCTGTACACATATTGCATCACAATTTGTTGTTTGACAAAGTTATTGTAAGAACTGTTGTTTACAAGATGACATACTGTGCCCAACTCTAGGAATGGGTATTCCAAGATTCAGACACCTAGAGATCAAGGGAAAGGCTACAGCCGCTTTTGAAAGTGGAGATATTTGAATATCGCGCTACATTGCTTCCAGAAGGAAATGGAAAGAATTTACAGCCAAGAGCATGTCAAGTGACGTAGCGAGTAATAGCAGAGGTCGAGACTATTTATTGATTAAATAGTTAGCCATGGAGTAGAGACTTGAGACTTGTATCAGATTACTGGCACAGACAAATGAAAGAGAATGCACTTAGTATCAAGTAAATCGGACCAGGGATACCAGAGATATGAGGATTTCTAGATTTCAGCGTGATGCGGCGTGACCCTGACCGTTTTGAATAAAAGCCGGCCGGCACAGGCATCATTAGCTCACTTCGAATCAAGCTCTTGCCTAGCAAGGTGCTACTACGCTGAGCCAAGGCACATGGTTGCCGGATCTACGCAGAAGTTATTTTCAAAGTTGTGATAGTCACAAAAGTGCTGCGCTACAAGTGGAACTTAGTAAGTTTCCGGCAGGGAGAATCACTAAGGTGATAGTTATTTTTCGACGGACACTGGTGAAATACTTTATTTCTACATGGACATATGCTAGACTTTGTCCAGAAAAATACTTTGTCACAGTCCAGTAATATTCATTCAGTACTTGGATATTTTAGTCCAATTTAGTCAGTTTCATAATTGTAACTTAATAACCACTCCGATCTATCAGTATACTGAAGACCAGTCTATCACGGTGTTGTTCATTAGCCAACGCAGGGAAACTACATGTTGCTTCGCGCATGGTAGATGGTGTGAAGCCATGCCCAGGGAACGATCTTCAGAACAGCCGTTGATTGGTTTAGACTGTCAGTGTTTTCTTGTACTGAAAAGATTACCGTGAGTTATGTTACAACTGACATATTTGAGAATAGATCACTTAGATCTGACCCCATTTAAGCGGAATGCTATGGCTTTAATAGAAGTCAACATTAAAATGGATCAGCAGTTACTTCAAACTTCAAGCAATATCGCCACTATGTCGTGATAGACAGATTGTGGGTATATAATGGCGGCCGATACAAGGATTATACGTGCTTGTCCGCTAGGGCATGTATCTGGATAAATCTGGTACAGACCAGGTTCACTACGCTTCAAGACCATCAAGAAATGTAAGCCACTTTTGACTTTATATTATGCCTAGCTAATTGGAACAAACTATTTTTTCTGCAGATGACCAACACATTTATTTTTCTTCGTATTTAAATCTTGCAATGATTTACGCAAGACATATTAGAGTTATGCTGAGTATTTTCAGCACTCAGAACAGTTTAGGATCGATGACCGAGCAGAACGAGCATTTATTTGAATATTTCATATTTTTGGGAAATCACGGAAAACAACCGATGTAACTGTAAAGTTAATATTTATTTTTGTTGAGAGATGGATATTCTATCCATATTCGAAGAATCGAACATGTGGGTTCTCACATAATGAAATAATAATTAAACACATTTAAAATAATATAAATAATAATAATAATCCACTAATAATAATAATAATGATTTTCATAATTTTTCTAAATAATTCTTGGATCTTATATTTTCTAATAATCACATTTATTGAGAGAGAGCCTATGAAGTAGTTTAATCATTTCTAGTTTGGAACAGGAGATTTTCCGAAGGAGAGTGGTTAGCGCAAGCCCGCATTCAACCAACATTACAGTTCTGGTTGAACAGTTAATATTTGCAATGAGCAAAGTATATTTTTCAGATAACACGGAGAGGCATGAAACGGGAAGAAAATGATATTTGTATCAATTAGGATATTTTTGTATTTATATAAAATCATGACGTAAATACATTCGAAAGTGAAATAAAGATTTTCATAAGTATGGTAAATTCACGGGTTGAACTGAATGGTAAAATAAAATAAACTTGTGAGTTTATTAATCTTCCAGTGTTGATAACAAGCAGAGGCTTGATTTATTGCATAAATTTTGGGAAGAAAATTTATGTGTGTGGAGTAGTTGAAATGCCATTCCCAGGTGCGCATGTTTAAGTCGCAGGAATGAGGAGGTTTTTATTAGAGCATCAATCAAATAGCAGGTTCGATGACTCAGTGTTAAAGGAGTATTGGAACTACACATTGCGTCGTATGAATGACCCGAATGTTATTTCTTAAAAACCATCAGTTCTTATTTCAACCTTGTTTACGGATTCCATTAAGACTTTGATTTTGCTAGAACCCGGATTTGTCATGATAGTAGTTTATTCTTCTTCAGAGGGAGACCTTTGCCGTTGTTGTTGGAATGTTGTGTTCTTACACAAATAATAGAATGGGCCACTGCCAATTAAAAATAATTCTATAACCACGAATAATTTGAAGGATATTTTCAATCCTAGTGCCATGAACTAAATGAATTTATTATGAAGCTACAATTCTTATTTCCGCATTCTGTTGAAGAATTGCAAGTTGTGAAAGTTACTAAAAGGGCCACAAATATAAATATTGTTCTTAATGATGATTCCAAGTGGAGAATCGAATAGTTGAATGGTCCAACAATTTATTGATCAAGTTGATGATTCAGAAATCATATATTTTGTTAGGAACTTGAAGTTCATAATCGAGTCACTTCTCGAAATGTTTAATGTCAGAAGAACTATTAATTTTGTTGTGCTTCGCACAGTTCTTCGATGCTATGCTCAAGGTCAAATACTTTTCAGATGTTATTAATATGTGTAAATAATTTGTGTTAATTCAAAGATAATAATATTTTTTGACAATATTTTTTTGAAACTGGAAAAATAAGTGAAAGTTAAAAATTCTACGAACAATTATTCTACGAGTGTTAATATTATGTAAAAATTCAATCAGTGAACTACGATATTTCCAGTAAAGACAATTAAATTTGAACTGTATTTAATCATAAATAATAGGAAAAGATTTTGGAACACAGTCTACAGGACTGATAATCAGACTTGTGTTTCCAAAGAAAATTGTCCAATGTGTTGGAAAATTTCTGTACATTGTGTAAATAGTAATGTGGGTCTCCACACGTGAGTGATGCTACTTTGAGCATTCTTATTTTGCAGTCAATTTTAACTTCAGAATAAAATGAGATAATTTTACATGATGTGTTATGCCCAGTTGAATCTCCTTCTATCCTTATTGTTGCATTGAGCCAAAAATCAGTAAAGCATTTTTTTCATTTGATGTCGTTTTTGCGATTAGCTTTAACCCATCTGGCGCTCCGGGATATTTTGACTCTCGTGCTGACTGATTCTTGGTAAAATGCATATGTGGTCGTGCGGACTCCGGTCTAAACGGGCACATAAAATAAGATGGAGAGAGAAATGGCTTCGAACGTGGGGCTCGTGTTAGACACGGTCAATCGCATGCCGATTTAAATTGTGATAATTTTTTCTATAAATATTTTGGGAGTTGAGAGATGTCTGGTTTGGATGAATAAATTAGTAGGAAACCCAATTAGTGGGGAAAATTAAAAATTTAACTGGATTAATAATTAGAATGGGTTTGATTATTTTTGATAATGGCTTAACCATTAGGGCGTCAAGTAAATTCAGTAGTAAACGTTCGATGACTGGACATACGCATTATTAGAATCCAGGTGGAGGATATTTGAGAACTTGCATATTTTTTCTTGTGATATTGTGGTAAATGTAATTCGTAAAAGTAGAGAATTTTGTTTTTCCATCACGTCGACATTAGGACAAATCTCATTTTATTAGAGTGTTCCAATTAGCTATCCATATTTCTTGTTCTAGTTATAAGCTTGTGTTTGCCAATATTGTATACCCCTAAGTTTTGAATAATAATTGAAAATTATGGAAGAGATGATGAGGATGATGAGGAGTTTGGAAGAGAGTTCCAAAGAAGCTGGACTGCGTGTAGCAGCCATTATGAAAGAAAATACAGAGGCTTTGGAAAAGAAACTTAAAGAAAATTCTGATAAACTTAAAGAAAGTTTAAATGATAAACTTAAAGAAAACTCTGATTCTTTAGAAAATAAACTTAAAGAAAATTCTGATTCTTTAGAAAATAAACTTAAAGAAAATTCTGATTCATTAGAAAATAAACTTAATGAAAGTTTAAATGATAAACTTAAAGAAAGTTCTGATTCTTTAGAAAATAAACTTAAAGAAAATTCTGATTCTTTAAAAGGTAACTTGAAAAAAAATTAAATAGTAAATTTAATTCAATGGAAAATAAATTTAAAGAGAATTCCGAAATTTTGAAAATGTCACTTGAGAGTAAAATGTCTAAATTATGCGAAAAAACACATGAGCTCGAAACTTCATTAGCCACTAACGCAAGTTTAATGGACGATAAATTTCGCGATGCCGATCTAAGATCTCAAAGCTTAGCTGATAGGATAGAACATGGTCTTAGGAAAGTTGGTGAAGACATGATCAACCTAGAAGTCAGAGTGAAGAAAGAGAGCAATGAGATGGCAATCCTAGTTGTTCAACGTTTGACAGAACAATTCAAAGAACTTGTAATGGGAGAAATAAGAGAAGATGTGATTAATGAATTGCAAACTGAAATTAAAACCACAGTTATCAATGAAATTAAGGACACACTCAAGCTGGAGAACCAAGAGGGAGTCAAGGAAATTAGGGAATCTTTGTCATCCCATATTCAAGTAATTTCCAAAGATATCCAAGCAACTCAGAAGGACATATCAGATATGACACGGTCGTTGAAAAGTCACGAGGCTGTTATGAACCAGATATCCACTGATGTCAAGGAGAATTGTAAGGAAACCGAAGCAATTAAAAAAATGGCAGAAGAAAACCATAAGGAAATTGAGGCTATGAAAACCCAAATCAAGGACGAGAAACAGTCTGACCATTTGTTGAAAATGTCAAGTAGAAGGGGAGAAGAAAAGATACAGATAAACCTAGGAGCAACTAGAGAAACTGATAGTCAAAGACAGGATGAGGTCAGGACAGTATTTCAATCCAACCCCATAACTGTATTCAAGAATGTAGAGGATAAGCCTTCTAAATTTTCAGGGCGAGATTCTGTGACACCCGTAGAATTTTTGAGAGAAGCAGGTGATTACCTGAAAGATTCCAAAATCCCTAAGGTAAGACAGATCCGAGTGATAGGGAAATTTCTGGAAGGTCCTGCACTTCTTTGGTTTAGAGCTTTTAGGTCCACTCTCACCAATTTTGAGGAGTTTTCCCGTGGGTTATTAAAGAAGTTTTGGTCCCCGGAAACCCAACAGCAAGTCAGAGCAGAATTATACTCAAAGAGATTCTCGACGTCACAGCCTACTCGATACTCTACGTACTTTTCTGGACAGCTTTCTAAACTTCAACATTTAGATCCGCCGATGCCAGATAATGAATTAATTACAGCATTAATACGTCAGTTTCCAGCAGACGTCCAAAGGAATTTGATCGCTGCTGACATCTATAATATGGAGCAATTTGACGAGGTATTGCAGAAACTTGATCATACGAATGCTCAATTCTTCCATCAGTAGGGAGGAAAGAATAACAACGCTGTGTACGCTGTTATGGCCGACAGTTATTCCCAAACACCTCGAGAGATTCGAGAGGTGCGAGAAGAGAAAACGCCGAGGGAAGAGCCCGATAAAAGAGGATGGAATCAGTACAATAACCGATACAGTTACAAGCCTTATGCAAGACCGGATGGTGGAAATCGATATAATACTCGATGGAGAAGGCCAAGGGATAATCAAGGAAGGTACCAGGAAAGAAGGTACTACGGTAGAAACAACTACAATAACAGAGGGAATGTGAATACTCGTCAGTCCAATGAAGAGTTCAATAAGGAGACGAGAAAGAACTTGGAAGAAAGACACCAAGAAAACTTGCAGTTCTTGGAACAGAGGCCCAATGAATCAGGTCCATCGGGAACACAACAATCCCGGGGGAATGGAAACGAAAAAAAAAACTTCGAATTCACAGTAGAAGATAGAATTTTAAACACTTTCACTTCCAGAATTATTAAATGGCAAGCAGAGGATGATGATTTAATTCAACATAATGACGAACGGAAAGAAATGGGTACAAGAATTAGAATGCCAATCATATCATGCGAAGTATTCGGTATGCCTGTCGATACTTTAATTGATACTGGGGCTATGCTTTGTCTTGTGAGCGAGAAGCTTTATGTTCTGTGGAAGCTCAAAGAGAATTTAGAGGAGATTCCAGTATCAGGAATTAAAATCCAAGGAATAATACCCAACAAAATATCTCTGTGTAAAACCCAATTATACTTATGTATTACTATTGGAGGACATGATTTCCGACATGTGTTTGTAGTAATGAAGGACATGGCTTTTGACATGATATTGGGAGCGTATTTCATTCAGAAACATCAAGCAGTGATAGACATGAAGACAGAGACGATCAGATTCAAGAATACCGAAGAGATTAACTTCGAGGGAAAAGAAGAGGAAGACATCGAGGGAGATGCTCAATGGTCTCTGATTTTTCATGAAGCTGAAGGAAGAGAAGTCTACACTGAGAAGGAGTCCCCAGAGCTAGGGAAAATTTTGGAAGAGTATCACGATATTTTTGATATTAAACCTGGTGAAATTAAAGATTTTGAATATCGTATTCGTGTAAATGATGATGCACCTTTCCATGCTAAATTGTATCCGGTGGCGGAAAAGCATCGAGAAAGGGTAAAAGTGCTTATCAAGGAGATGGAAAGCAACAATGTGATTGAAAAGTACACTACATCTTATGTCAATCCATTAGCAGTAGTGTCTAAGCAAGATGGAAGTCTGAGACTATGTTTAGACGCGCGAAATTTGAATTCAAGATTGCTGCCAGAGTATGACAGACCACCAATTATTAGGGAACTGTTAAGGAAATTCCAAGGCAAGGTCTGGTTCTTGAACAATGATCTCACTTCGTCCTACCATCACATTAGGCTTAGTGAAGATTCCAAAAAGTTTACAGGATTTATGTTTGACCAGCAGACATATGTATTCCGCCGTCTACCATTTGGAGTCAAAACATCTGGATCTGTTTTGATCAGAGCACTGGAACAAAACTTGAGTCCTGAAGTAAAAGAGATAGCAATTCGTTACATAGATGATATCCTGATTGCATCTGAGACTAAGGAGGAACATTTATTACATCTTCAGATGTTATTTGCAGATTTGAGAAAAGCGAACTTCAAAGTACACCTTCGAAAATGTCAGTTCTTTCGGAAGGAAATAATTTTTTTGGGTCACATTTTGGATGGAGAAGGATACCGTCCTAATGAGACGAAGATACAGGCGATTGCAAATTTCCCTAGACCTACTAGAGTGAAGAATGTCCGCAGTTTTCCCGGATCATGCCAATTCTTTGCAGGGCATTGTCCAAGCTTCACCAAGACGGTCGCTCCATTGCAGGAATTATTAAAGAAAGGAAACAAATGGAAATGGAATGAAGATTGTGAACAATCATTTCAAGATGCCAAGAGGTTATTGGTAAACAGTGTGAAATTGGAGTATCCTGACTTTACCAAGAATTTCATCATATAATCCGATGCATCCACCGTAGGGATTGGAGCTATTCTTCTTCAAGAAGATGACGATCACAAGAGACGTTACCTGGCGTTCATAAGCAGGAAATTTCGTCCATCAGAAAGGAATTATTACACCACAGAGTTAGAAGCACTTGCTGTAATCTTCGCGTTGGAGTCGTGGAAGAAAATGTTAATTGGACATTCAGTAATAGTGAGGACTGATCACCACGCATTGGAGTTCATCTTGAGAACAAACTTTGCCAGTGATAGGATAACTAGATGGTCACTTTTTATTCAACAATTCAACCTAGTTATTGAACACACTCCTGGAAAGTTCAACGTTGGAGCTGATTTATTGAGTAGAGCAGTGTAGTCTACATCTAAGGTTTTTCAAGTTAACCTGACGCAGGAGGATGAGGATACCTTGAGAAGGTTAAGATCGTTGCATTTATCCCAGAGGAGAGACCGACGTCTTAGAAACATCTTTCGTTTTCTACAGGGAGACATGGATCCAAATGATGATGATTTTGTGGAAACTGAAAGAATTTCAAGAGATTTTATGATGTTAGATGGTTTAATCTACAAGTTTGCAGATCCCGACCATACGAAGCTGAGAGTAGTGATACCTCCACGAATGCAAAAACCCATTATCTGGATGGCACATCGAATCGCAGGTCATGCTGGAGTAGATAAGACGGTCAACTTGATACAAGAGAAATTTTCGTGGGAGCGAATGCGACAAACTGTCAGGGACACTATTCGAGAATGCGACTTATGCCAAAGGAGTAAACATAACTCTAGATTATTGAGAGAATTACCAAGGCCTATTATTCCTTCTAAGCCTTGTGAAATCTTCGCGACTGATCTTTATGGTCCTCTCCCAAAGTCTAAAAGAGGTAACCGATATATTCTGGTGACCATGGATGTTTTCAGCAAATACACTATGTTACACCCAATTCAGAAGGCAAACGCAAAATATTGTGCGAAGAGAATTAGAGACAATGTAATTCCGGAAGCAGGCAAACCGGAATTCCTTTTATCAGATCGTGGACCCCAATTTACATCTTTAGAATTTAGAACCATCATGAATAATCTTGGGATTAGACAATTGTTTTGTTCTATCAGACATCCTGAAAGCAATCCAGCAGAACGCGTGATGGCTGAAATAGCGAAATTTTGCCGCCTCTATTGTCCAAATGAGCATTGGAAATGGATGGATGTTCTCTCATTAGCATCCGAATCCATCAACTCTACAATTCATGAGAATAGTGGACAGATTCCCATGTTGCTTCATCATAGAATTAAACCAACAAGATTATGGGATCGAATCATCACTATTCCACCTGAGATTGAACCAAGTCGTCAGATGAGGGGAACTCTAGCTTTAGACAAGTTAAGGATCCAAGCTGAGAAAAGAGAGCGCAGAGTGAGAGGAAAGCGTTTTCGCAGACCCTTGCGCGTAGGAACTCTTGTTTTAGTGAAAAGACCTACACCCTCTGACGTGCAAAATCGAGTGTACTCGAAGTTTGCAAGCCTCTACGCTGGACCATATCGTATTGTGGAAGTAAACAACAATGGAAGCTATGAGATCGCCAATACACGAACTGGTAACATCGTGGGAACTTATAATGCATCGAATTTGAAGATTTACTATTCAAGAACCAGATGATTTAATGTGTAGATAGGAAAAATAAAAAATTTTAGATTTTTATTTTTTGTTAGGTGTGGGGTGGATGTGCCCAACTCTAGGAATGGGTATTCCAAGATTCAGACACCTAGCGATCAAGGGAAAGGCTACAGCCACTTTTGAAAGTTGAGATATTTGAATATCGCGCTACATTGCTTCCAGAAGGAAATGGAAAGAATTTACAGCCAAGAGCATGTCAAGTGACGTAGCGAGTAATAGCAGAGGTCGAGACTATTTATTGATTAAATAGTTAGCCATGGAGTAGAGACTTGAGACTTGGATCAGATTACTGGCACGGCCAAATGAAAGAGAATGCACTTAGTATCAAGTAAATCGGACCAGGGATACCAGAGATATGAGGATTTCTAGATTTCAGCGTGATGCGGCGTGACCCTGACCGTTTTGAATAAAAGCCGGCCGGCACAGGCATCATTAGCTCACTTCGAATCAAGCTCTTGCCTAGCAAGGTGCTACTACGCTGAGCCAAGGCACATGGTTGCCGGATCTACGCAGAAGTTATTTTCAAAGTTGTGATAGTCACAAAAGTGCTGCGCTACAAGTGGAACTTAGTAAGTTTCCGGCAGGGAGAATCACTAAAGTGATAGTTATTTTCGACGGACACTGGTGAAATACTTTATTTCTACATGGACATATGCTAGACTTTGTCCAGAAAAATACTTTGTCACAGTCCAGTAATATTCATTCAGTACTTGGATATTTTAGTCCAATTTAGTCAGTTTCATAATTGTAACTTAATAACCACTCCGATCTATCAGTATACTGAAGACCAGTCTATCACGGTGTTGTTCATTAGCCAACGCAGGGAAACTACATGTTGCTTCGCGCATGGTAGATGGTGTGAAGCCATGCCCAGGGAACGATCTTCAGAACAGCCGTTGATTGGTTTAGACTGTCAGTGTTTTCTTGTACTGAAAAGATTACCGTGAGTTATGTTACAACTGACATATTTGAGAATAGATCACTTAGATCTGACCCCATTTAAGCGGAATGCTATGGCTTTAATAGAAGTCAACATTAAAATGGATCAGCAGTTACTTCAAACTTCAAGCAATATCTCCACTATGTCGTGTTAGACAGATTGTGGGTATATAATGGCGGCCGATACAAGGATTATACGTGCTTGTCCGCTAGGGCATGTATCTGGATAAATCTGGTACAGACCAGGTTCTCTACGCTTCAAGACCATCACGAAATGTAAGCCGCTTTTGACTTTATATTATGCCTAGCTAATTGGAACAAACTATTTTTTCTGCAGATGACCAACACATTTATTTGTCTTCGTATTTAAATCTTACAATGATTTACGCAAGACATATTAGAGTTATTCTGAGTATTTTCAGCACTCAGAACAGTTTAGGATCGATGACCGAGCAGAACGGGCATTTATTTGAATATTTCATATGTTTGGGAAATCACGGAAAACAACCGATGTAACTGTAAAGTTAATATTTATTTTTGTTGAGAGATGGATATTCTATCCATATTCGAAGAATCGAACATGTGGGTTCTCACATAATGAAATAACAATTAAACACATTTAAAATAATATAAATAATAATAATAATCCACTAATAATAATAATAATGATTTTCATAATTTTTCTAAATAATTCTTGGATCTTATATTTTCTAATAATCACATTTATTGAGAGAGAGCCTATGAAGTAGTTTAATCATTTCTAGTTTGGAACAGGAGATTTTCCGAAGGAGAGTGGTTAGCGCAAGCCCGCATTCAACCAACATTACAGTTCTGGTTGAACAGTTAATATTTGCAATGAGCAAAGTATATTTTTCAGATAACACGGAAAGGCATGAAACGGGAAGAAAATGATATTTGTATCAATTAGGATATTTTTGTATTTATATAAAATCATGACGTAAATATATTCGAAAGTGAAATAAAGATTTTCATAAGTATGGTAAATTCACGGGTTGAACTGAATGGTAAAATAAAATAAACTTGTGAGTTTATTATTCTTCCAGTGTTGATAACAAGCAGAGGCTTGATTTATTGTATAAATTTTGGGAAGAAAATGTATGTGTGTGGAGTAGTTGAAATGCCATTCCCAGGTGCGCATGTTTAAGTCGCAGGAATGAGGAGGTTTTTATTAGAGCATCAATCAAATAGCAGGTTCGATGACTCAGTGTTAAAGGAGTATTGGAACTACACATTGCGTCGTATGAATGACCCGAAGGTTATTTCTTAAAAACCATCAGTTCTTATTTCAACCTTGTTTACGGATTCCATTAAGACTTTGATTTTGCTAGAACCCGGATTTGTCATGATAGTAGTTTATTCTTCTTCAGAGGAAGACCTTTGCCGTTGTTGTTGGAATGTTGTGTTCTTACACAAATAATAGAATGGGCCACTGCCAATTAAAAATAATTCTATAACCACGAATAATTTGAAGGATATTTTCAATCCTAGTGCCATGAACTAAATGAATTTATTATGAAGCTACAATTCTTATTTCTGCATTCTGTTGAAGAATTGCAAGTTGTGAAAGTTACTAAAAGGGCCACAAATATAAATATTGTTCTTAATGATGATTCCAAGTGGAGAATCGAATAGTTGAATGGTCCAACAATTTATTGATCAAGTTGATGATTCAGAAATCATATATTTTGTAAGGAACTTGAAGTTCATAATCGAGTCACTTCTCGAAATGTTTAATGTCAGAAGAACAATTAATTTTGTTGTGCTTCGCACAGTTCTTCGATGCTATGCTCAAGGTCAAATACTTTTCAGATGTTATTAATATGTGTAAATAATTTGTGTTGATTCAAAGATAATAATATTTTTTGACAATATTTTTTTGAAACTGGAAAAATAAGTGAAAGTTAAAAATTCTACGAACAATTATTCTACGAGTGTTAATATTATGTAAAAATTCAATCAGTGAACTACGATATTTCCAGTAAAGACAATTAAATTTGAACTGTATTTAATCATAAATAATAGGAAAAGATTTTGGAACACAGTCTACAGGACTGATAATCAGACTTGTGTTTCCAAAGAAAATTGTCCAATGTGTTGGAAAATTTCTGTACATTGTGTAAATAGTAATGTGGGTCTCCACACGTGAGTGATGCTACTTTGGGCATTCTTATTTTGCAGTCAATTTTAACTTCAGAATAAAATGAGATAATTTTACATGATGTGTTATGCCCAGTTGAATCTCCTTCTATCCTTATTGTTGCATTGAGCCAAAAATCAGTAAAGCATTTTTTTCATTTGATGTCGTTTTTGCGATTAGCTTTAACCCATCTGGCGCTCCGGGATATTTTGACTCTCGTGCTGACTGATTCTTGGTAAAATGCATATGTGGTCGTGCGGACTCCGGTCTAAACGGGCACAATACTCTCTATGTTTATAGATATGATTGCCATTTTTGGTTCTGAAAAGAACCTTTCCCGACTTTTAAATATCATTATTATCATTTTAAATGATCTTGTCGACTTCGTCGTTACGCTGGGGTCTTGCGTTACGTTACGGTGACGGGACGAAATGTACCCAGATGCACTGAGGTATGTGACGTCATAGTGCCGCTTGGTGCATGTGTTCCCCGACAATCTCTACTTCGATAGTACAGTATATGACAAAAATCCCCGATTCTTGGATGTCACGGGTAATCTCGAGAACCACAGGATGGTTTTTGATGCGGTTTTCACCATTCTGTAAAGGATATCTCGAGGAAAGATTCTGTAGAAAATAATTTATGTATGATCAAAGGAAGCCAAGCCGTAACGATTTCAGTGAAAAAGACGAAAACAAACTTGGCATCCGTGCACTTCTTAAGCTTACGCTGGGCAAACCGTTAAAAATATCAATATACTATGAGCGTAAGAATTAGTCAGCATGAAAAGTTCTACAAAAAAGTCCCCGAGAGCATATCTCTATCTTCAATACATCGCCCACTATAAGTGTTTTTAGACTTGATGGAAGTGGCACGTCCTCGCGCGCTCTGGTGAGCGTGTGGCATCCCGCGCGCTTGATCTTGCTTTGCCCTTGGTTTGCACTTTCCGTTCGCGAGTAATTTGAAACAAGATAAGCAAGATAAGTATTATGCAGATACTTTCCTAACATGTCAAGAGTCTTTGACTTCGAGCGAAGCGAGAAGGCTCCAGCCATTCAAGCATTTTTCAGCATTTGGAGCATTTGAAATGATACAAAGTCTAGTCTTTCAGACTGTCTGTCACTTTTATTATTATTAATAATAATAATATATGTTACTTCTGGATTGGAAAAATCAGCCGGTGTATCACCGTTGCCCAGGTAACGCCCGAATGTAAATAATAATAATAATAATAATAATAATAATAATAATAATAATAATAATAATATAATAATAATAATAATAATAATAATAAGTTAGTGATAGTAGCGATAGTACTCCTACTGATATAGTAGTAATAACGTTATATGTAGCAGTAGTAGTAGTTGTGTACAAGCATAAAATCATTCAGAATGTCGATACAGTAGACTTTTCCGTAATTCAGTGAGTTCATTGCATCCTATAATAGTTTCTCGTTTTATAGGGTCAAGTCATTTTGAGAACCCGTGTCTGGAGCGTGGCACTCAGGTTGGTTGGTTCCTCAGTTTAGGGGCTGCGACAACACGGTCATGTAGCCCTGTGTACTTTGGGTGTGTGTATAATCTGTCTGATAACCGGCGTGGCACTCTATGGAAGTGAAACGTGGACTGTTGGAACAGCATAAAAGAGGAGAATTGAAGCGTTTAAAATGTTCTGTTACAGGAGAATGATGATGATCAGATGAAGAGGTATTAAGACGATTGGGAGAGGAGAGATGTTTGTGGCGACTGCAAATGAAGAGAAGAGATAGGTTGGTAGGACACTTACTAAGGCATCCAGGAATAGCAAAGTTAGTAAAGGAAGGAAGGGTCGAGAATAAGAACTTCAAGGGTACACGAAGGTTAGAATATGTTAAACAGATTGCCTCGTATGTAGGGTGTGGTAGCTCAGGACTGGGAAGAATGGAGAGCTGCATCAAACCAGTCAAAAGACTGAAGATTCAAACAACAACATGGGTCAAGTATGAGGGGAGATGATTATATCTGTGGAAAGTGGCGTTTATGCATGAATGAATGCCCTTTCTCTTGACAATCTTGTCTTAGGATATAGAGTAATGATTGAAGTAATGAATGAAGAATTGTACAATTGGGCTAGGATTAAGAAGTAGGTGCCCATGGCCAATTAAAAGGTACCTTCTCGGGAATTTGACTGAAGTTAAAATATTAATCCATGGAGAAATAGATCAAGGACGGCTAACAATTATGTTCAAAACACGCTCGCCTCCCGAGTACGTGCTAGTCTAGTTAGTTATTGTTATTTTAAGCGCCGGAACGATGAGTTAATCTGTACCTTACGTGCTAGGGCGTATGAAAGCACTGAACTAAGTAACCGAATGATTTCCTTTTTTATTTGAACTCCTTTAGACAGAATTATTTTCTAATGACATCACGAAAGTAAAATACATTATTGTACGCCTCTGTAATACTTGTCGCAATCTGTTTCTTCCTATTTTGTGAAATTGGCATATTCACATTATAATATTGGAAGGTGCCTTAAAGTGTGAATGTTTTTCAGCATAAATAATTCCAAATAGTTTAGTATATTTCTTTAAATGTGGCGTAGTGATTACATGGTGGGCATTTTGCATGTATTTTGATTCTCAGTTGCATTTTGTGGGTATCTTGAATCTAAATTTCATTTTGTAAGTAATTTCAATCTAAATTGCATTTTGTAAGTATAGTCCATCCAAATGAGTAGTTTGAATCTACCGTACATTTTGGAAACATTTTCAATCTCAATTGCATATTGTAAGCATTTTGAATTTCAATTGCACTTTGCGAGTATTTTGGATCTGAAAAGGGAGTTTTTTCAATCTGAATTGCATTGTGTATTTTCAATTTCAATTGCATTTTGTAAGTATTTTGAGCCTCAATTGCATTTTGTACGTATTTCCAATCTCATTTGCATTTTGGAAGCATTTTGAATATCAATTGCATTTTGTAAGTATTTCGACTCTACATTGCATTTTGTACGTATTTTGAACCTAGCCTACATTTTGTAGGTATATTTTCAATCTATTCCTTTTGTGAGTATTTCGTTCTAAATTCCCTTTCGTAAGTGTTACCGCTCTCCATTTTGTATTTTTAAATCTGTGTTAAGAGGGGCAGATGACCTCGTAGTTCCGCCCCTTAAAACAACAATATCTAACTACCACATAATGTGGGTACAAGAAAGAAAGAAAGAAAGAAAGAAAGAAAGAAAGATAGACACGAGAGATGTATTCACCCCTACAGCTACGAGTTTTGCCGGTAAATTTCATCAAGTAATACTTGTCGCAATCCACTTCGCTTTATTTTGTACCGATGCATGTTTTATCAGGCGCACTCCATCCTAGTATGTTGTGAGTGAAATCGTTTTAGTGCCTCATTAATTAACTTGCGCTGTGTATTCTATTGTATTCATTGAATGTATTCTTGTAGCTACTCAAAACCACAGTTATAGCTATAGAATGTGCTGGCACATTTGCTAATGAACGTTAAGACTGGATGCAAAATCCAATTAAACGTACAAATGTTGATAAAAGTAGAATAATCTATACATTTTTATTAATTTTAAAATTTTACAAGTTCTATTTTCAGCAGAATTAAAGCTTGACATGTAATTTTGAAAGCAATCAAAGCCTTGACTGTAACACATGGATATGAAAGGTATATTATTAAATTCCAAAGCAGGAATATTACACAAACTTCAATCTCTAATTTTCAGTACGTTTAATGTGAATGTACACAGTAAATATTCCTAAAATGCCACATGTGATGACAAAACAGTGCATTGCAACACAGTGGTGTTTCTTTTTCCGATATCAGAGTAGATATATTTTAAAAAGAGAGAATGTAATTGATAACCGTCCCAGCCGGAGGTTCCCAACGAATTGACCGCCTAATTAATTCAGAGAATAATTTGCAAGTAAAAGGAAATTATATTGTTTTCTAAATACCGTACAGTATGTAACCTGATTTGTGTGCGGCTATCAACGGAATGTTTATTTATACTTGTAACGGACATTATTATGTTCTAGTACCTAATTGTTATACTGCAATTATATAATTGAACCATCATCATCTTCCTAGCATTAATCCCGCTTTATTGCAGGGTCTGCTTTTCTGCACTTTTTCTTCCATACTGCTCGATCTTGAGCGTCTCTAGTTGTGGCATTCACTAGTTGCATGTCCTCCCGCATAGTATCCAGCCAGCGCTTTCTCGGTCGCCCTCGTGGTCGTCGGCCTTCTGGACTGATGTCAAGTGCAGTTCTCGCGACTGAAGAGAGATTGCTACGCAGTACATGGCCATACCAACGCAGACGGCTCTCCCGCATTTTTTCGTGGATTGTAGCCACACCAAATGTAGCTCGAACATTGTCATTCCTGATGCGGTCCAGTCTAGTAAGTCCCTGTGTCCAGCGAATCATCTTCATCTCCATGACATGTAGTTGTTGTTCATGTCTCTTCGTTACTGGCCAGCATTTTGTACCATACAGTGCTACTGGTCGAACGATGGTTCTGTAAATTTTCGACTTCAGATATAGTGGCACATTCCGGTCAAAAAGGACTCCAGTAACTTGGCGCCATTTCAGCCATGCAGCGTTGACTCTGTTTCGGACATCTGGGAGTGTTCGGCCATCTGAACAGATTAGCGTACCCAAGTATTTGAATACAGATGATTTTCGGAGTTCAGTGCCATCAATGTGAATAGATCCTTCACTTGGTACTCCACACTCCATATACTCTGTCTTCCCAATATTAAGTCGCAGGCCATGGGTGTCTAGTGCAGTTTTCCAACATTGAACATGTTGTTCCAATTATTGGCGAGACTTGCAGGCTACAATGATATCGTCAGCATAGAGCAAGGTCCAGGGATGTGGTTGCAGTAGTTCGGCTGCGATGGTGTCAAGACAGATGATGAACAGGAGCGGGGACAAAGCTGACCCCGGATGAACACCAACTCTGATGGGAAAAGTTGCGGAGTTTCCTGAAGCACATCGGACATAGCTGGTGACATTCCGATAAAGAAGCTGAACCCATTGAACATATGCTTCTGGTACCCCATGCTGTCGTAGTGCATACCATATCAGCATAAAAATAAGTAAATATGTGTTTGACCGCTTTTCCATAAATCCAATTTAAGGGGCCCATGGCGAGGGGTAAAATTCTGGGAGGAGGGGGGGGGGGGGGGCAGAAAAGAGAGTGTCCTAACTGATTGACTGACTGACTCACTCATCAAACTCAGGGAGAAAAAACTGCTTTAAAGTAAGTAAATAGCTTTTCGACAGTTTGTTTTTCAATCAAATTGAAGGGGTTCATCGGGAGGGGTGAAATTCTGAAGAAAAAAAAATTGAAAGGAAATGTCCTGACTCATTCACTCACTCATCATCGCCCAGCCAAAAATATTGAAGTTGGAAACTTGACATTTCGGGGATATGTTCGTTGTATGTCAAAACCGTACACTAAGGGAGGTTTTTTGGATATTCGGGTTCTAAAGGGGTCTTAAGGGGGTTAAACCTGCATTTCATTGAATATCAATATCTCACGAGTGGTTTCATTTGTGGATGTGATACTCGGCATATAAACTAATCATTAAAAATACGCAGACATGTGTCTAAGCGTTTTTCGATGTGGTGTATTATTATGAGGTGAAAGGGCTGAAATGTGGGGGTTTAAGGATTCCTAATGGAGCGTGTAGGCCTATCTCTTAAACGACATAGGCGAGAAATTTGAAACTCAGCGAAAAAAAATCAGCTTAAAAAGTAAGTAAATCGGATTTCGACTGTTTTTTTATAAATTAATTTAAGGGGCCAATGGGGTGGGGTGAAATTCTGGGGATAAAGAGGAGAGAAAGTGTCCTAACCGACTGACTCAGGGGAAAAATACAGCTTAAGAAATAAGTTAATAGGTGTTCAAGCGATTTTTAATCAATCCAATTTAAGGGGCCCATGGGGAGGGGTGAAATTCTGGTAAAATAAATGAAAGAAAATGTCCTGTCTGACTCACTCACTCATCACGCCCAGCGAAAACTATTAAAGTTGGAAACATGAAATTTTGGGAATATGTTCGCTGTATGTCGAAAACGTTAACTAAGGAATTATTTTTGTTTATTCGGGTTTTAGAGACGTGTCAAGGGGTTAAACGTGCATTTCATTGAATAACGATATCTCATGAGTTGTTTGTTTGGGGATGTGATATTCGGTATATAAACTAATCGTTAAAAATAATCAGACATATGTCTAAGGGTTTATCGATGTGGTGTATATTATGAGGTGAAAGGGGTGAAAATTGGGGGTTGAGGGATTCTTGACGGAGCGTGTATCTCTGGAACGACTTAGTAGTGAAGTTTGAAATTCGGTGGGAAAAAACAGCTTAAAATACAAGTAAATAGGTGTTCGAACGTTTTTTCATAAATCCAATTTAAGGGGCCCTTGGAGAGGGTTGAAATTATGGGAAAAAAAACAGGAAAGAAAGTGTCCTAACTGATTGACTCACTTACTCACTCATCAAACTCAGGGGGAAAACAGATTTAAATAAGTAAATAGGTGCTTGACCGTTTGTTTCATAAATCCAATTTAAGGGGTTCATGGGGACGGGTGAAATTATCAAAAATAAATGAAAGAAAATGTCCTGACTGACTCACTCACTCATCATCGCCCAGCCAAAATTATTGAAGTTAGAAACATGAAATTTTGGGGATATGTTTGTTGTATGTCGAAAACGTCCACTAAGGAAAGAGTTTTGGATATCCAGGTTCTAAAGAGGTGTTAAGGGGGTAAACGTGCTTTCCATTGAATAACAATATCTCACGAGTGGTTTCATTTGGGGATGTGATACTTGGCACATATACTAATCATTAAAAATAAGCTGACACATGTCTAATGGTTTTTCGATGTAGTGTATATTATGAGGTGAAAGGGATGAAAAGTGGGGGTTGAAAGATTCCTAACTGAGCGTGTATCTCTTAAACGACATAGGGAGGAGTCTGAAATTCGGAGGAAATCTATCAGCTTAAAAATAAATAAATAAATAAATAAATAAATAAATAAATGAATAAATAAATAAAATAAATAGGTGTTCGACCGTGTTTTCATAAATGCAATTTAAGGGGCATATGGGGAGGGGTGAACTTCTGGAAGACAAACGTCCACTAAGGAAGGATTTTTGGATGTTTGCTCTCATCGACCAACCAAAACTATTAATGTTAGAAGAATGATATTTTGGGGATATGTTTGTCGTGTGTCGAAAACGTCTACTAAGGAGGGATTTTTGGGTATTCAGGTTCTAAAGGGGTGTTAACGGGGTTAAACCTGCATTTCATTGAAAAACAATATAATACGACTATGACGCGAGCGATGCGAGGCTAAAATTGAGATGGGGTGTGTCTGTGTATTACTCAATCTCGCAAGTACCACTGGTCCGATTTACGTGAATTTTACATGGAAGTAGCTGATTTACCTGGTTAACATATAGGTTACTTTTGATTTCAATACTTTGCACTATTTAAAATGGCGACCATTTTAGTGACGTCACTACACCCTTTGGTTTCAAACTTTCATATTTCCATTTCAAATAAAAAGAGAACGCTAAGAAATAGCAAACTTTTGATGGCATATGCGAGGTTTAAAATTACATTTTATATCCGAAAGGTATCTGCAACTGTTAGCGAGTAAAACCTAAATTTGTGCTATAAAACACGGTCAACGCCGAGCGGTGTAGTTGGACAAAATGTTCCATCCCTAATGTCCCTCTGCGCAGCACCTCGCCTATCCCCTGTTTTAACTGTCACCTTCACATTTTAATTTATTTATGACGCGTAGCGAAGAACGGGTACTTCAGCTAGTCTTATATATAAAAGTGAAAGTCTGTATGTATGTATGTGGGTGGGTTGGTTCCGTATACAAATCTACACCGTTCCACCAATCTCAACCAAATTTTGCATACACATAGTTTAGGACCCAGAAGGAACCGCTGCCTACATGAATTTTCGATAGTCTTTCTCATTCTTCTGATTTCGGCCCATTTGCACTCGAGCAAAGGCTAATAAATTCATAAAATATACTCATGAAGGAATGGCAAGGCAGATAGTTTCCATGGCAACATAGCTCAAGTCGAGACACGGCCGACTGGATGCCAGTTCCGCTCTGCACTACCGGTTTAGAAAATGAGGAGCTTTACTTGAAATCCCGTTAGTTACTCAACTGCTCACACAGCACTGTCAACTGGGTTTAGCATAACAAAGACTATCTACTAGATATTTGACAAATACCACACACTCACTTACTCACACATTCATCACGAAATCTCAGAAACCACCGAACGGATTGGAATGAAATTTGGTATGCAGCTTCCTCAAGGGCCGCAAACGCCCACTAAGAAAGGATTTTTGGATATTCAGGTTATAAAAGGGTGTTAAGGGGGTAGACCTGCATTTCATTGAATAGCAATATCTCCCGATTGGTTTCATTGGGGGATGTGATACTCGGCATATAAACTAATCAATAAAAATAAGCAGACATGTCTCTGAGGGTTTTTCGATGTGGTGTATATTATGAGGTGAAAGGGGTGAAAAGTGGGGGTTGAAATATTCCTAACGGAGCCTGTATCTCTTAAACGACATAGGCGAGGAGTTTGAAACTCAGCGGAAAAAAATCATCATTAAAAATAAGTAAATAGGTGTTTGACAGTTTTTTTTTCATAAATCCAATTTAAGAGGCCATGTGGAGGGGAGAAATTCTGGGGAAAAAAACAGAAAGAAAGTGTCCTAATCGATTGACTCACTCGCTCTTCAAACTCAGGGGGAAAACCTGCTTAAAAATAAGTAAATATGTGTTCGACAGTTTTTTTTGATAAATCAAATTTAAGAGGTTCATCAGGAGGGGTAAAATTCTGAAG
Source organism: Meconema thalassinum (assembly GCA_946902985.2). Lineage (NCBI taxonomy): Eukaryota > Metazoa > Arthropoda > Insecta > Orthoptera > Tettigoniidae > Meconema > Meconema thalassinum. The sequence goes on from OX336390.1 coordinate 155,361,927, forward strand.
AAAAAAATATTAAAAGAAAATGTCCTCACTCACTCATCATCGCCCAGCCAAAAATATTGAAGTTGGAAACATGGCATGGCATGGGATATGTTCGTTGTATGTCAAAACCATACACTAAGGGAGGATTTTGGAATATAGAGGTTCTAATTGGATCTTAAGGGGGTTAAACCTGCATTTCATTGAATATCAATATCTCACGAGTGGTTTCATTTGTGGATGTGATACTCGGCATATAAACTAATCATTAAAAATAAGCAGACATATGTCTAAGGGTTTTTCGATGTGGTGTATTATTATGAGGTGAAAGGGGTGAAAAGTGGGGGTTGAAGGATTCCTAACGAAGCGTGTAGGCCTATCTCTTAAACGACATAGGCGAGAAATTTGAAACTCAGAGAAAAAATCAGCATAAAAAATAAGTAAATCAGTGTTCCACCGTTTTTTTTCATAAATTAATTTAAGGGGCCAATGGGGTGGGGTGAAATTCTGGGGGGAAAAGGGAGAGAAAGTGTCCTAACTGACTAATTCACTCATCAAACTCAGGGGAAAAAGACAGCTTAAAAAATAAGTTAATAGGTGTTCAAGCGTTTTTTCATCAATCCAATTTAAGGGGCCCATGGGGAGGGGTGAAATTCTGGTAAAAATAATTGAAAGAAAATGTCCTGTCTGACTCACTCACTCATCACGCCCAGCGAAAACTATTAAAGTTAGAAACATGAAATTTTGGCAATATGTTCGCTGTATGTCGAAAACGTCAACTAAGGAATGATTTTTGTTTCTTCGGGGATTAAAGAGGTGTTAAGGGGGTAAACGTGCATTTCATTGAATAACGATATCTCATGAGTTGTTTCTTTGGGGATGTGATATTCGGTATATAAACTAATCATTAAAATAATCAGACATATGTCTAAGGGTTTATCGATGTGTAGTTTATATTATGAGGTTAAAGGGGTGAAAATTGGGGATTGAGGGATTCTTAACGGAGCGTGTATCTCTTAAACGACATAGGCAAGAAGTTTGAAATTTGGGGTGAAAAAACAGTTTAAAATATATGTAAATAGGTGTTCGACCGTTTTTTCATCAATCCAATTTAAGGGGCCCTTGGAGAGGGGTGAAATTCTGGGGGGAAAAACAGGAAAAAAAAGTGTCCCAACTCACTCACTCATCAAACCCAGGGGGGAGGAACAGCTCTAAAATAAGTAAATAGGTGTTCGACCGTTTTTTTTTCATAAATCCAATTTAAGGGGTTCATGAGAGTGTTGAAATTCTGAAAAATAATTAAAAGAAAATGTCCTGACTTACTCACTCATCATCGCCAGCCAAAATTATTGAAGTTAGAAACATGACACTTTTGGGTTATGTTCATTGTATGTCGAAAGCGTCCACTAAGGAAGGATTTTTGGATATTCATGTTCTGAAGGGGTGTTAAGGGGGTTAAACTTGCATTTCATTGAATAACAATATCTCACGATTTGTTTCATTTGGGGATCTGATATTCGGCATATAAACTAATCATTCCAAATAAGCAGACATATGTCTAAGGGTTTATCGATATGGTGTATATTATGAGGTGAAAGGGGAGAAAATTAGGGGTTGAAGGATTCTTAATGGAGCATGTACTGTTATCTCTTATTCAACATAGGCGATAAGTTTGAAATTCAGCGGAAAAAGCATCTTAAAAAATAAGTAAATAGGTGTTCGACCATTTCTTCATAAATCCAATTAAGGGGGCCCATGGGGAGGGGTGAAAAATTCGGGGGAAAGAAGTGTCCTAACTGATTGACTCACTTACTCACTCATCAAACTCGGGGGGGGGGGGCAGCTTTAAATAAGTAAATAGGTGTTCGACAGTTTTTTTCATCAATCCAATTGAAGGGGTTCATGGGGAGGGGTGAAATTCGCAAAAATAAATGAAAGAAAATGTCCTGACTCACTCACTCACTCATCATCGCCCAGCCAAAATTATTGAATTAAGAAAAATGAAATTTTGGGGATATGTTCGTTGTATGTCGAAAACGTCCACTAAGGAAATAGTTTTGGATATTCAGGTTCTAATGAGGTGTAAGGGGGTAAACGTGCATTTCATTGAATAACAATATCTCACGAGTGGTTTCATTTGGGGATGTGATACTTAGCTTATTTTTAATGATTAGTATATATGCCGACACATGTCTAATGGTTTTTCGATGTGGTGTATATTATGAGGTGAAAGGGATGAAAAGTGGGGGTTGAAAGATTCCAAACGGAGCGTGTATCTCTTAAAGGACATAGGCGAGGAGTTTGATTTTCTCCGAGTTTCAATCAGCTGAAAAAAATACTAAATAATTAAAATAAGTAGGTGTTCGACCGTTTTTTTCATAAATCCAATTTAAGGGGCCTATGGGGAGGGGTGAAATTCTGGAAGAAAAACTTCCACTAAGGAAGGATATTTTGATGTTCACTCTCATCGACCAACCAAAACTATTAAAGTTAGAAGAAGGGGATATGTTTGTTGTGTGTCGAAAAGGTCTACTAAGGAGGGATTTTTGGATATTCAGGTTCTAAAGGGGTGTTAACGGGGTTAAACCTGAATTTCATTGAATAACAATATGACACGTCTATGACGCGAGCGATGCGAGGCCAAAAATGAGATGGTGTGTGTCTGTATTACTCAATCACGCAAGAAGCACTGGTCCGATTTGCATGAACTTTACATGGAAGTAGCTGATTTACCTGGTTAACATATTGGCTACTTTGGATTTCAATACTTTGCACTATTTAAAGATGGCGACCATTTTGTCACGACACTACACCCTTTGGTTTCAAACTTTCATATTTTCATTTCAAATAAAAAGTGAACGCTAAGAAATAGCAAACTTTTGATGGCATATGCGAGGTTTAAAATTACATTTTCTATCCGAAAGGTATCTCCAACAAAATGTTTCATCCCTAATGTCCCTCTGCGCAGCACCTCGCCTATCCCCTGTTTTAACTGTCACCACATTTTAATTTATTTATGACGCGTAGCGAAGCACGGGTATTTCAGCTAGTAATATTATATAATTGAATATTATTGTAATATTAACCATATCAATCCATGTGATATGACTTACTGTAGTCATTTAATTTTGTGAAGATATTTTTTCTTGCTCTTGATTAAATATTATTCTCCTGAATGACAAATAAAAAATAAATCACGAAACAATATATAGGCCTACCTCAGATAGAAATATCTTGTAAGTATTTTAATTACATCAGTATTCCATATGCTCTTGATGGAAAGTCTCAAGGAGTAGTGGTAAATGGATCTATCATTAATAACATCCGATATGCTGATGACACTGTCATCCTTGCAACAAGTATGGATGATCTACAAACACTACTGGATTCTACTTTTAAGAGAGTGATGCCGTGGGATTACATATAAATGTAAAAAAGTGGATGGTTGTTAGTAGAAACATAGATGAAATTCAGGGCATTCATGGTAATGAAATAATTGAAAGGGTTACATCATATAAATATTTTGGATGTCAAATCAATGATAACTGGGACTTAAGTCAAGAAATTCGATGTAGAATTGAGCAGGCCAGAAGTTCTTTCATGAAAATGAGAAAAGTTTTGACCAGCCGCGATTTAAGTCTGTCATTACGCACCCGACTGCTTCGATGCTACGTTTTTAGTGTCCTGCTCTATGGAGTTGAAACATAGACACTTACCGAGGTTTTAAATAAGAAACTGATAGCATTTGAAATGTGGACGTATCGCAGGATTTTAAGGATATCATGGACAGCTAAAGTCACAAATGTGGAAGTACTGCGGCGTTTGAACAAATACTCGGAAATTCTCAGTATCACCAAAAGAAGAAAACTAGAATACTTTGGTTATTTCACGCGCAACAACAAATACCACCTCTTGCAATTAATTATCCAAGGGAAGATTGATGGCATTAGAGGTCCAGGAAGCAGACGGATATCCTGGCTAAAGAACATAAGCCAGTGGTTTGGACTTAAAACAGTGTCACTGTTTAGAACAGCTATGGACAAACAGCAGATCATGCTATTGATCGCCAATGTTCTTGGAGGACGAGGCACTTGAAGAAGAAGAAGAAGAAGAAGAAGAATAAGACGAATAATAAGAATAATAATAATAAGAAGAAAAGTATTCCATGAAGACTAAAACATTTATATGAGGTTTCCTTGTATTATATTTACCTCTTTAACGAGAGTAAGTTCCATTACAACACTTTGTACATTCCTAATATTCTTAATCTCATTAGAACTGTTTTATTTATTACGTCTTCCTATTTTCCTTTTTCTTGTAGAGCACTGGTTGGCCATTATTTGAGGATTTTCCAACAACTAAAGCACTCAATACGACAGCATAAATATCTAACACAGACTTTAAGAAATGTAAAACATCCGTATTGGCAGTTCATACTAACCTAATCTTCTTCTTTTATATTAAAATACGATTTCGTTAGCAACTTCTTCCTTTAGAATATTCCTTAGAGGTCATGTTGTATTATACATTTCAAAGTATAGTTAATAATAATCATCCTTTGTAAGGATATCTATTTCATTTCTACGGTTTTATTCCATGTTTCCGATGATTTAGTCAAGATTGGTAAAATATAATCTCAAATATTTGTAGTATAAGATATAATCGATGCTGAAGAAGACATCATTTAATGTCGAAACATATCAATGCCAACTTGATTAGTTAATAAACATGTTGTAGATGTTAGTATTGACGGGCGTTTTCTTTTACTGTATACATATACATATTTTATTTAGAGCGATGAGACAGTTCTTTGATTTACTTGTGTAGGCTTTCACGTTCGATTGAGTATTCTTAAGAACAGCTTTACTGGTTATTAGGCGGTGTAGGATGTTTCTTGATGTCTTCTGACGTTTCACCAACAAGTGAGGTTGGCATTTTCAAAGATTTGTTCTGAATAGCTTGAAGCGGCGCGGTTAGAGGTTTATATTGGAATGTTCTAGAGCAAGCGTTATCAACCTTTCTGAGACTGGGAGAACTACTTGTATGCCATACCAAGTACCTGAGCACCAGTGAATTGAATATAATAATAAGAATAATAATGATAATAATAATAGTAATGTAATAGTAATACCTATACGATAATAGACGAAATTAGAAAACGCAGAGCCAAATTTTACACTTACATACACAGGATGGCCACCTCCAGATTGCCAAAAAACTACTTGGTATCATAACACAGAGTAAATGCGGCAGAGAATGGCGAGGTTCAGAGAGACTTACAAGTAATCAATATAGAAAATTTCGAAGACCGAACTGAGTGCCAGAGTAAAATCGCGAATGTTAAGTTTGAACCAAGATTATTACGACAACCTGGGAAAAAGTGGACGGATGAGAGGAATTTTCCTCTGAAGTGCTGAAATAGCTAGGGATTCACCCCTCAACAGGCATGCTGCAACTGACTGCATGACTCATGCAGATAAGAATATTTACGTGTGGACAGTCGAGACGAATCAGCATCTTTCCTGTTACTCATAAAACAGGGATGTCCAATTAGTTTTACTGTAGATTAAAAAATACTACGTCAGAAGATATCAATAGACGCTTTATACGACCAAATAACCCGAAAAGCCGTTCAGAAGACCTTTGATATTTATTCTACGGCTCACTAATAACTCTACTGACACCATTGATATGTTGGAAGCAAGTGACCCAAGTCATTGATCTTTTTGTACTCAGCCCATGCAGAGACGCAAATGCAAAACCACATTATCCGTGAAAATAAAAGGACATGAGATACAATGATTTGATCTCGAGGCTATATAATTGGTAATATATTGCATTATTTTACATAGCCAGAATAAGGAACTCTTTGTGGTTTACTGGTACAAAGTTCCAAACACGCTGAAAGGGCTGACGCTATCCCAATATCTGGTCGAACGAGTGTCAGTTTGGGAGACGATGAGGGGGCCCCATAAAGCTGATAATGACACTGCCCTACTTGTCTAACCCCTTAGATTATTGACCCCACAATCGTTGTTATTATATTTTCAGGCAAATTTGCGCAGTTATTCTGACCGTAACATATTTTCCTTATCAAATTTTATTACCATATTTTTTATACCCTTCAAGTTAGTTCTGACTATTTAAAGGAGATGAATTTCTGTAGGGAAAACTTTTTCCGATAAATTTGTTTTAGAGTTATATTTAATTAGTTTAATACGTTTCTTCAAACATAGGTCATTTTTTTAAAATTTGGGTTCTCAGATATTACTTTTATCATTAAGCCCCCATGTTAAGTTTTAGAATAATACGCTCGTATTTTGATTTAGGTTAGCTCTTTTGAACATAAGTTGAAGAAGATCTTAATAAGGCCGAAGCATATACTGAATTTGTTATCTTGTATTGACAACAGTAGAAAATTTTATGTTTGTTCTTTTCTCCTGAATTTAAGGTTTTAAATTAACATACAGAGGGCTATCGAAAGGTGACTGCAAAGGTTTTACCACCTGCTGTGGTTGTCAGTACCGGTATTGAACCCTTTATCCACAGGCTGTATAGAGGATTCTAATAATTATTCATCATCTTTTGATACATTTCTACAGACAGCAGATATGAGAGCCAGACGGTGTTGGGAAATATTGAGAAATCAGTGGCCGAGAGGACACAATGGTTTAAGCTCCTGTGGTATTTTTAGGAAGAAGCATAAATATTCTTGACACATAGGACAGGTGCAACTTTTAGCGCGGAGACGGCTTGCGCACGCACATTATGGCCTGTTGCTATGAAGGTTGGCGCCAAGAAGAAAATCGAATACTACGAGGCAATTGGTCAATCTTCATGTTAACCACTCCTTACTGCAGAAACACATGTAATAGCGCGCAAAGACATAAAAGAGTCTGGGCCAATAATATCAAGACGCCTTGTTTTAGCGGCAACTCGGCTTGATAACGCACCCTGGTAAATTAACGCGGGAGTTATCTACAGATTAATTCCACGATCGATTCGAGCCGGATACAGCATAATCGTAACCTCCACATCGCTACGAACTCAATGATACCGATCGCATGCTAGTCTGATAATTATTATGGAATATTTTCTCATAAATCCCCTTCCACACCTACCCTAGTCAGTTTCATTTATAAGGATCCAAAATGCTTCGAGAGAGCACTTATTTTTGTGCGTCTGAGGACGTAACGTTGATTTTTATTTGAACATGGAATAATTTCGTCAAGTTATAAGTGTAACTTCAGTGATTTATTTGTAGTCCCAGCACTACCATTAGGACTAGTTCATCGAAATAATTCACCAAATAGATTGTCAAGGAATTTAGTACTTGATAGGTGAATGTAGTAGGAATTATATCGTGTGTGTATCTGACAAAACTTTATTTAATTCAGCACGAGATGACGTCTAAGAACGAGACCGGATCTTGGAATCAGCAGGACATTGGCCAGAAGATGTCGATGACGAGATAAACATCTTAAAGGAGATGGCTGCAGACGTTTTCCTGATGCTGTTTTTAAAGAATGAGTACAAATGAATTTATTAATTTATTAAATCAGCTATGGTATTATGGGACATATTTTGTAGATATTTGTTTGCCTGTTTGGTAATGTAGATTATTAGTTTTTGTTTTACTGACATTAAATATGGGACAAGCCGAGCGTTGTGTAATTTGTAAATATTGTGATTTGTGTTTTGTTCAACTTTACGGGGCGACGCGCAGCTCGGGCTCGCGTTCGCTTGCGTAAAACGCGGTCAAGCATTATTATTCGGAGGTATGCCTTATAACAAAAAATGGAACTGAATTAATTTTGAGATTAAAAATAGAATTTGGAGGGGTAAAGATTATTTGTGAGTAGAATTTTATGAAGGATCAGGATTATTTTGATAGTTGCTTTTTCAGCAGATCTGAACGGGATGGCACTTTGCACCCGAGTTTTTGTTGTGTATTTTTGTTAATGTGTCAATGGACGCAATATTGTTGATCTGTTTTGAGCCGACGCAGTGATATGTGTATGAGAGTCAGTCCAAGCTTTTGGAGCGTAGTGTGATTTTTATGATGTGCTAGCGAGAATATATCATGGTGATTATTCTGACTTGCTCCACATTAGCCCAGTTCATGACCTTGCGAGGCTGGACTTGTGGTATATATTTGTGTTTTCTTGCCATCCAGGGGGATGAGTGAGATATGTTAGCGTTTCCAGACGGAAACTGCACCTGGCTTGAGCGACTGAGAGAGATAATTGAGGCAGTGTTGACTCATACAAGAGGGGCGCGCTCAAATCAGATAACGTGACTTGTCATTAGTAACAGGCTTGGATCCTGTACGTCAAATTTAGACGTTGTTTAAATTCACAAAACCTGATCGTTTATAATGAGTATTGATTGATTAAATGTGTGCTGTCCATAGTTGTAAGGAAACTTCCGAGACTCCTGTTTGTCTGGCGTTTTATAAAAATGTAAACATAGTTTTTAGCCGTTAGGCTTGTATTTTGTTGTTGTTGGTTCAATTTTTGTGTGTTTATTTTACGCGTTCAATGACCCGTGTCAAATTGGGGTGCGCGAGGCTATGTTCCCAAGTTGTAATGAGAGCGTTTTGGCCTATTTCTGGCATGCTTTTTTTTTGTTCATTTATGTGCTCTGGCACCAGCTGGAATCTCAGGGAGATTCGTCATATTTTTGTATTATTAGATCTTGCATGTGTCAGTAGTAATTATAGTGTATTAATTAAGGGTGGGTCCCATAGCCATAGTGTGATTTAAAAGATGCAACTCCGTGAGTAACATGACTGTTTCAGTTGTAAACAGACTCGCGTCAGTACTCAGTTTCTTATTAACGAGCAGTACACCACACATTATATAAAATTCTTGACCAGGATAAATGTACTTGTATCCATATGTTGTGACGAGTGAGTTCTTACCGCTCAAAGTTTATGTTATGATTAATTATTTGTGTGAAGCTGCATTCACATTGTTTTGTTGTGACGAGCGAGTCTTACCTCTCAGTGTTATATTTATTCATTTAGAGGGTGAAAGTCAGGGAGGATTTCTTTTATTTATTATTATTATTATACACATATTTTCAGTCATTAAATATATTTTATTCTACTTGTTATTCATTTTATTTCTAGTATAGCCTCTGTCATGGACCTTTCTATTCATTAGAGCATGTTGTTTTAAGCGAACTTTGCTGTGTAACGCAGTCAGGACTGAACACGACCCCGTAGATGAATCTTGAGAAAACCATGCTTTATTGAAGGGTGCAGTATGTAGCCTATGAGGAAAGTTCTTGTTAGCAAGTACTTTCATCGTATAATATTTGGTCAAGATTGATGGGCTCTAAAAAACAACTCATTAATTTGAAGAGACCGTCAAGTCTTACTGATGGCAGATTGGAATTAGGAAAACTTGAAAGTAACAGGATTATAATACTTTTTCCGTACGGTGATTGATTAAAACTGGTCCAGTGCTTTATGAGATGTTCAATTTTAACCATTAGGTTTACATTGCAATTTATTTTTGAAAGGATATCGAAGTTATCTACCATTGGTTTTAATGCTGTCAACCAATAATATGTAACAAATGACTAAATTTGGGACGGTTACTTACGATTAGCACCAATGTCACAATCGAAAAGAGAGGAATGCAAGCGTAGTTTAATGCAAAATTGGAAATGTTACTCACGAATTACCGTATTCAAGATTCATCACAACATTGGCACTGCCTATTTCTTACATTTGGCAGCAAAGTCTCTATAAAAGATGTAGTTAGTGTGTGCTCATGAAAAATGTGGTTGATATTGTGAATGTTCTTTAGGATTAATAAGCATTATGTTTGCCAGTAAGAGGGTAAAGGGTCAATAGGGGCCAATCTGATTTCTCCATAATCTTGATTATTATTCATGGAAGTATTATAATTTCGCTGTACATAAATTATTTGGAAGCTGGGTCCACAGAAAACTTATATTATTGTTATTCTACATTAATGCATGCCATAAGGATTTTTTATTTTTTGACATTTTTGAGTAGTGGGAACCACGAATAATTTGCCAGTTATATTTTCAACATAGGGCCTTCAGTATTCACGAAATTTAGCTAGTGTTTATAAGCTATATGTACACAAGTACGCTTTAATATAGAGTATACAGTACTTTTCCGTGTCTGGACAAACTATAATTTTCCCAAAAAATTAAATCTGAAATGTCTGTTGTCCGTTGCCAGTAACATGAAGTGTGAAGAGCTGAAATATTGACTTGGTGTAATTGGTTGTGTACACTCTTGAGAAGTTCAGAAAAAGATGCTTCGCAGTGATTTAAATAATTGTTCGAGCATTTTGGCAGCTCACAAAAGGAGGATTACTACACTTCTATGGCCACTTACATCTTTGAGAGACGATATCGTTAATGAATGTTGAGAAGCGTCCTAATTAAATTAATTAGTAAAGAGCTCTGCGGCAGAGAGATTTAGAGGTTGAAAGGTAGAGTTACTTTGTGTCATGATGAGCGATGAAAGAGAGAAAAGAATAATCGTGAGACAGACAAAATTGATGTTACTCGCTGTGTTGTCATTAATGACTAATAGAGGGGTAGATTTTAAGTATCAGGTAAATCACACGACGTCATTTTTTGATTAGCGAATCATCATCTGTTATCAAGCAACGCAGCTGAGGTTGCTCCTGCCTTTCATACATAGCCACTGGAGGGTGGTGAACGGTTGTACAACAGGCCCCACCTCACGTCAAGAACAGTTCACAACTAGAACTTACCAGTAGAAATCATCATCTTAAACTGTATATTATATCAGTAATATAGATCCATTTCGGGTTTCTTACAAATAACCGATCACAGCAAATGAGCATTCAAAAGGGTGGCTTCGGTGGCGTAGTTGGTTGCATGCCGTGCTTCTATGCCCAAGATCACGGGTTCAAACCCGGCCGAAGTCGTTGGAATTTTTAAGAACGTTAAAAATCCCTCAGTATGCCTTCCTTCGGAGGGGAAGTAAAGCCGGCGGTCCCATGTCATAGATTTATGGCATCCTAAAGATCCTTCCACTAATTACTGTGAAGCTAAATTGTAGGTTAAATTTGACCAACGCTCTTAAGTTCCAACGTTCGTCGCCAGGAGCCGACTGCGGTGGCATCTAGTAACCAAGTTCTGAACTAGTAGTCATTGACGGAGGCGTTTGGCGGCAAAAGTAGGAACTACTTGAAAACTCAATGACTACAGTCCTTAGTTGAATTTGAAACAGATAACACCCACTAATGCAGTCATCACAATTAACACTGGTTATCAGACAGATACTACACACACACAAGGTACACGGGGATACATGATGGCGCTGTCGCAGCCCCTAAAGTGGGGAACCACCCAACCAAGCATTGAAAAGAAAGAGCATTATCCGGAGCAGTGACGAGTAGCACAGTGATTTCATAAATATTAGCAAATTGTTTATAAACGAACAGATAAGATGATAGTCTCTACCAGAGCTGTGTCGCGTCGAGCCTTACTGTTGTACGAGGCTAATAATAATAATAACTTTATTGCAGCCAAATTGCCATATATAAGATACTTTGAGATGTGGTAAACATCACACTGTTAAAAATAGATTACCTTTTACAGTAGTCCATAAGGGATTGTCCTCGTTTGGTGCATTTGTTGAAATGATATCACTCGCAATGACCTTCACACAGCTTACAAACGTACTGCTCAGACGGTTCATGATAGCCCTGTCGAGTACATAGCTTGTGGTGAAAACAATGTATTTCCAACCTAGTTAGAGCGCTCCACATGTCATTATTTGGTCCTGACTAGCTACTATTGAGCATGGCATCAGTCGAGTAATACTCCAGGTCAATGTCCTCTCTTTTCTTCTGTCTACTTTGTAGAAGCTCTTGTTCTTGTTTGGTAGATGGAAGCTGCATTGTGGTTCGTCGATCTTCCATTAGGAAGGTCTCAGAAGCTAGTCTGTACGTCAATCTTTAGGGTGAGATCTTGGAAATCCCCAATGTTCTTTTTAAAAATCTAGCTTCTACGTATTCAATGGCTCGTAGGTCGGATAGTGTTAGGTGTTCCCAAGTAACTTCTAGCCCGTAAGTTAGAACTGGTAGTACTTTAGTGCAACAATAATGATGTTCGAATTCCAGAATTAACACACGATTCCCGTAGTAATACTGTTTAATTTTACTCTTTATTTTGAAGGGTTGGCATGGTCATTGTTTATATTTATTTAGCGTATGGATTTTAGTGCCGGGGGTGTCCGAAGACATGATCGGCTCGCCAGAGTTTGTAACTGCTTCTATGCGGACACCCATGAGGCGAGCTACAAGTACCGTCGCGTGTTGATGAAATGAAATGAATGAAGATGAATGAAACTGGACAAGTTCAATTTCAAGTAGTTCAAACGTTGGCTACCAGATGCCTCTGACACCTAGCATCGAACTTTGGAACTTGATAGAGTGTTTATATGACGTTATATTATTCACTGGTTCACAAATAAAATAAGGAAACGCTGCAGTAGGAATCACGCCAACAGTAATTTTATAATTTATGGTTGCCGTCTCTGAGCATTAAATCAGAAGGATGGCCGGGTAATATTCTTCTGTTCGTTCGTTTTCTAATTGGATGTCATATTTCGGACATGACTTCTGACGAGGTATGGTAGGGGAGAATACCACTTCCTCTCCTCTCACTTCCTATTGCCTTTATGTTTATATTTATCCACTCCAAGCCATCTCAGTGCTAGGCTCCACGTAGTCCCGACAACTTACTTAGCCTTCTTTCTGTCCCTTGTATCTATGAGACATTACATCCCAGTGCAGTCACGTGCAAATCATTGCGTCTCACATAATACCTATGTATTAACGGGAATAATTAAACATAATGATTTTCCTTGTTTAAATATGTATTGCAATTGGGAAGATTAAAATTTTGATTTCATTTTGAAAGTGTTTTTATATTTTTAACTTAGTAACTACTCTTGTTCAAAAGTTTAACAGTTTAACAGTTCATTTATGTTTGGAGGTCAATTATTACTTCTTTCAAAATCGCTTATTATCCCAGCTCTGCATCACCCACGGACCCTACTATAGATCATTCCTCTACCGTGGGGTTTGGGAGCTAAACACACTTTAACAGCAGATATAACTGTGGATGGTGACAGGCCGATCTCCCAGGAGACCGCGAACTTGGATCTAATTAAGAATGGGCCAAGGAAGGGACTATGGAAGGAAGTCGGTTGTCAACCTGTTGAAAGGAACCGTCCCGGTATCTGATTGGTGGTGAGAATGGAAACCACGAAATCCATTTTCAGGGTGGACGAGGTTATTTTTGAACCAACGCTCTCCCGATGCCAGCGAGGTACGAGCTAGCGTTATAGTGATCACGGCCACCGTGGTTGATAGGTCAATAACTATTAGTATAAATTTAATGATGCTTCTGGACCAGTATACTTTCTAATCCCTTTACCTTGGCAGAACTAAATGACGCTATAAATATCAGCAAAAATGGAAAGGCTCCTGGTGTAGATGAAATCTGTATTCAACAAATCAAGAACTTTGGACCTGTTACTAGAGAATGGGTACTCAATCTATTTAACAATTGCATTCGAACCTGCAGAATACCCAAAATCTGGAGGAAATCTAGAGTTATAGCATTCCTCAAACCAGGAAAAGATCCCCATGATCCTAAAAATTACAGACCAATATCCTTGCTCTGTCATTTATTCAAGATCTTAGAACGAATGGTTCTGGTAAGGCTTGCAAAAATAGTTGAACCACTTTTGATCCCCGAGCAAGCTGGTTTTAGAAGAGGGAAGAATTGTACATCACAAATACTCCATTTGACCCAATATATTGAAGATGGTTTTGAAAATCGAAAAATAACTGGGGCAGTCTTCATCGACCTAACTGCGGCCCATGACACAGTTAACCACCAAATTCTGTTGAGTAAACTTCATAAGATGACCAAGGACAACAAGCTGACTGAATTTCTTTGTCTTCTTGAAAATCGAAGATTCTTTGTAGATTTCCAAGAGCGACATAGTCGTTGGAAGAATCTCCGGAATGGCCTACCTCAAGGTAGTGTTTTGTCTCCAATATTATTTAATATTTACACGAATGATCAACCCTTGCCAGAAGGAACTAAAAGCTTCATCTATGCAGATGATCGAGCTATTATCACCCAGGGTGATCATTTTGAGAGTGTTGAACGGAGATTAATGGCAGCCTTAGATGAACTGAGTCCATACTACAGAGAAAAACATCTAAAGCCTAACACCTCAAAGACGCAAGTTTGCGCTTTTCACTTAAAGAATATGCAGGCAAGAAGAAAACTGAAGATTTTCTGGGAGGGTGCTCTTTTGGATCATTCCTCTACACCTAAATATCTAGGGGTAACTCTGGATCGTGCACTCACGTATGAACAACATTGTGGTAACACGAAGGACAAAGTATCTACGCGAAATTCCATTCTTCGCAAGTTATGTGGTACCAACTGGGGAATGCAAGCTCAAACAATGAGAACTACTGCTTTAGCACTGAGATACTCTGCAGCAGAATATGCATGCCCTGTTTGGTATAGATCATGTCATGCCAAACAGGTAGATATTGCTTTAAATGAAACTTGTCGGCTTATAACTGGTTGCCTAGGATCTACACCTTGTGACAAGTTATATTGCTTGGCTGGCATTGCTCCCCCAGATATTAGACGTGAAGTAGCTGCCAAACATGAAAAATCTAAAGTAGAAGTTTCCCAGACACATCCTCTACATAATTATCAACCTGCTCAACAACGATTGAAATCTAGGCGAAGTTTCCTACACTCTACTGAGTGCCTGTCGGATTCACCTCAATCATCAAGGCTAACTTCCTGTAGATCCAGAAACAATAATCTCAACGGATGGATGGTTCCATCTGAAACTCTTCCTGCCGGTTATGAAGAGTCGTGGCCTACATGGAAGAGTCTTAACAGGCTGCGGTCTGGGGTCGGTCGATCTAAGACCAATATGAAGAAGTGGGGCCTTTCCGATGAGTCAACCTTTTTGCGCCTGCGGAGAAGAACAAACCATGGCGCACCTTCTCCATTGCAACTCCTGCCCTCTCATTTGCACTATGCAGGATGTAGTTCAGGCCACACCAAATGGACGAGATCTTGCCAAATTTTGGTGCGATGTAATTTAATTGTTATTTTGAAAGTACCTTTAGTGTGTTTTTAATTTTAAAAAAGTTATCTATGCTAATTTTACATGATGTATTGCTTCTGATACGAATAAATAAATAAAGTATAAATTTATGTTTTTCATGATAATTTTACAGTGGAAAATATTTATGGACACTTCAAAAATTACTGCCGACGTTTAAGAGAATTATGGCATAATTTTCTTTCTTAGTTCTTTCTTCCTTTCTTTCCTTCTTTCTTTTTTTCGTCGGAAATTGGGGGGTGAGGGGAGGGGGGGGGGGTTACACCTTTCATGGTCAAAATAATTTTTTAGAAATTATTTGAATGACTAATCTTTTGCAGAAAACAAATTGAAAATATCTTCAATAATTCCAGAGATATGCCCCCAAATGTCAGTTGCTATCGCTTAATTTGTATCTTTAAATTCTACCCTTAGGTACTGTATGTTTGACGCTTGTTTCCCGAAAACTTTATTTGCACACAGCGTTTACATGATAACTCAAAAAATATTCAAGATATCTCAATGAAATTTTGCATATTTGTGTATAGTACTGCGCCCGAATTCCTCTAGAGCACTGTCCCAAATCCCCGCAGATGGTAAAAGGATCGTGAGAATGTCAACACCCGGCCATGAGTTAAACAACTATCACGGGACTGATGACTAGGGAACCCTAAGAACACATATATACATCTCTAACTATACTACTAACTAGTTGCATACAGTACAGAAAATATAAACAAATATAAGTAGAGCATTAACGAGCAACTCGGCTCTCGGGCGTTAAGATAAGTCGTCGATCATCTGCGTGCATCTAGCTAGCGGTATCGTTCTAGTGTAATTAAGCATTGAAACAAAGATACAGTTCTAAAAAACTCAGCAAGAATAAAATGTTCTTGCCATTTATTAATAATTAAATGTATCACATGACAAAAATCTTCCCTTCACCAAAATATGAAATAAAATAATTATATGTGCCTCACTTAGGTCCGATGCGATTAATAAGAGTCTTCTTGCATCTTTATCCTATTGCAACAAATATCTCTTGAATAATAACATTTAATTAAACACAGAGTTTAATTACTGACAGTAATGTCTGTCCTACTTGTTTACTAAATATTTATGCTTTAACGCTCATCGCAACAAATATTCTCCCTACATAATACATTCGTTAAAGTCTTCAATTTTAAATCTCATATTCCTAAATATACTAAAATAATAATTAATACTAAAATAATCACGTATTTACACTTTATACATGATCGCGTCCCGCACGATATAAAAATAATTTTCTCTAATACATTAGAGTTCATCTTATCACTTTCCTCCTGTCTGATCATCTTCCTTTTACGTGTATTTCCAACTTTCTGCGTATCTCACACAATAAACTAGTCAAAATAGGTGTTTGTGTGTCAATTCAATGTGAATCATAAATACGAACAGTAAAGTTAATATTTCATCACTTTGTGTACAACTCTGGTATTTCAATAATAAATAATAAAACAAACTAACAATGCAAGACTGTTCAGATAAGCTATTCAACAAAAAATCGAGTGTGTGAGGCATGAATCCTCACTCCCACACTCTTATTACCTCCAAATACAACATATGACTTCTCTTCCTCATCACAAAATATAACAAAACCTTTCTTCAATAACTCACGTAGCATATTATCGCGTCTTTAGTTACGCCTTTCATTAATACAAATACATTTCATCAACTTCCCTTTCTTTTAGCACGTTCGCAAACTTCTACCGTTTCATATCAATTACTTTCATCAAAGTATGATATTTAGTATTCCTACTAGAGATTACGACTGTAACAACTTTCATGAATACGTCTCTCTCCTTCCTACAAACTCCTCTATCGATTATACATCTCGTGCTATGTCCAAATACTTTCCACTTAATTCCTTCTTCACTTCACATATTACTTTGTTACAATTTATCGCTTAATTCTGAATTCCAAGTCTGCCTGTGTCTGTTACAAAAATAACAATAATCTTCCCTCACGTTCAAGTTCATAATAAATATTTATATATCTCCTTCCATCTGACAGTATCGTTTCATGATAAATATACATCCATAACATTTGATAATAACATTTCTCGTTCAGTTATGCCTTTCAACTATCGCATACTGTTCCTTTCCGTACATCAAAATTCTGGGTTTTACAATGTAATTCCATTACTAGCATACAAAAGTTACCTCTATGCCAATATGGAGTACTTCTGTTAACTTTATCGTTCTATACATCTTATTTCGTTTCTGAAATGAATAAACTCTCCACTTATGAGATTCTCTGACTTCCCTTTTCTCACTTCAAGTAATAAACTATTCACTTTCATCAAACAACTGACTGTATTCTTTCTCTGATACATTACTGATTTATTTCTCACAAAATTGTGCTTCATTACTCTTGTTCCAATACAAATATATTATCGTTCTTCAACATTTCCACAAATATACAATATTCTCTAACACATCATCAAATCTACTAAGTTCTCCAATATTACAATAAATCTGCGTAGTTTTCCAATGTTACAATAAATCTGCGGAGTTTCCAATGTTACAATAAATCTACGTAGTTTTCCAATGTTACAACAAGTCTACGGAATATACGTTCGCAATCGCAACGAAATCGTTCGTAAGAAATATTTTAACGCTCTAAAAATGCCAATGAAAAATACTAACCATGTCTAAAATCATCGATCGAGGCTTTAAAATACGTCCAAATGACGTATGGCAATAACTATCGCATTTTATAAAAATTTACTAAAACTTTCAAGACAATAATAACATAGGTTATAAATGCAAATATGTTGGTCAAAATTCTGGAATCACGTGTACAAAGTCTAACTACAGATATGGAATATATGCACTTTTCTACCAGGTTTCTGAGATCGCTGGTGACAAACCTGATGACCCTGGTGTCCTCGTAACGTCACCATATGGTTTCCGGAATGCTGTGGGCTGCTCCAGTCTGGCTGGGTAATACATCACCACGGCCTTGCTTGGACTGCAGTACAGTTGAACGACCTGGTGGGCTGTCTTCAGAACAGGTTATCAGCTGGCTGCCCGCTCGTGACCCACTTCTCTCCTGCAAGATGACGGCACGTCCTCGCCTCTGCTCTGCTGCTGGCCTCGCGTCCATCAGTCCTGGGTTCCTTGTGGTCTCCCTCACGCATCCGCTCGTCTTCTTCTTCTCAGATCTAGATGTTCTTTGAAGTCGGTAGTTTGCATAGTTCTTTCCATCATGAAATATCACCTCCATGTCGTGAAATTCCATTGTAGTAGCTTGCAACGTTATGTTAGCGAAACTGCGGTGGTTTTGCAGTTCGCTCTGCATACTGCTATGACATCCTGGTCATTTCTGAATCTCGCCGGTCCAGTACAGTGCTATCTTCCCAACATGGTGAATTTAAAACATAATTCTCATCGCGCAATTGTTTGTAGTCGTAGTTCTTCCCCTTCGACCTAAATTCTTAATCATTCTTGTACAGATTGTTGAAGTCTCCCTTCTTCAGACTTTCGTTCTGCGTAGTTACGTGTTCGATGTTCAGTTTGTAACTTGCAACGTTTTCTACCGTCGTAGATTTCTTCTTTCTGAATATGATGAATAACTTTTCTCAATACTGTTGACTTGTAATATATTACTTGTTCGTTTTTATTACTGCTAGTTTCATCTTGAAGTCTTCAGTTCACATAACCTTTGTCTAATACTTCTGAAGAGTAAATACAATATACGTCTTGTCTTCTCGACGGTCTGTGTAGAAAGAGCCTCGCTTCCTCGCGTCTCTAGCCTCCTCGGTTAGATTTCCCTCGTAAATCTGACTAACTAGCCTCCAACCGCTATGAATATTAACAAATTCATATATAACTTCTCTCTCAGTCTTTCAATTTAAAATCTGTTTTGCCAATTAAATTTCTTTTTCTCTGCTGGTGAATTCAATGTGCAACACTCTTATAAAAAATTAAAATAAAGATTTTAATATTCATTCCTTCCTTAGTATTCAAACTTTTTTCTCATTGGTTCTTGCTTAAAAAGTGGCGCGCCCCTGCCACGCGCTAGCTTCTCCCACTCTTGATACTGGCGTGTGTCGTGACCTCAAGTCCTCCTTCGCTCCCCTCTGCATCAAAAACAGGTTTCTCGCCGCGACCCTCGTAAAAAGTGTCGCTTTCCAGAACAGTATCTCAATCATTTATACATGGGTGAACATTTACCAAATCTTAAAATCTCTATAATTTATGAAATAAAAATATTTCTTCAGACGAAATTTTTCCCAAACGCTTGTATTAACGTTCTCTTCCATCTGGACTGCCAATTTAGTCTAAAATTCCAAATTTAAAATATGCAGTTTTTCTGATGTGGTCCTTCGTTCAAACCTCATCCTGTCTTCTCCTCTCTCCTAGACATGATTTCGAGTGCAGTACTAATATAAACAACACACATCAAAATAGTTTGTGTATCAAGCATACTCCCCCTTTCAGAATATTTGTTACCAAACAAAAGTATAAATTATACATTTTAAGTAAGAATATGAAAAAGAAATCATGAATATGTGTATGAATTATTTTGTTGTAGCCGTGAATGTTACCAACGGCTCAAAATAATATCCATGTAAATGTTTTAAATTGTGGTTTACTTATCATGTAAACGCTGACCAACTGTACAATAAACAGCTAAACGTTTGGTGGTATAACTGCAAGCATATTATAAAATGTGTTTTGTGCATAATAATAAATGAACTGGATTTAATAATCCAACATTTTTTTATTTCTTTGATGAGATGTATTTTAACTGGGTATAAATTGTCATGCGAACGGTCTACCTCCCCCTCAAACAGTGCCGGATTAAGGTAAAATGAGGCCCAAGTCCTTCAGATTTTTGGGGCCCCTTTATTTTTTTCAAATAATTTTTATTTTTTGCACCTGTACTTTTATTAATGTATATAACTTACAAGAGGTTTTCTCAAGATGAATAATACACTTTTCATTAAATCATATATACATATATACATGCATTTCAATTGAAACGATCATCGTTATTTGAAACATTTCAGGTGATTTGATGAACAATTTAACAAATCATACTATTTTTTACTTCTGTAAAATGTAATCATTTTTTTTTCAGTTTTTGTCGGTCAATGAAATCTTCTACAATGTCATCAAAATCAATTCCCGCAGAACATCTGACTCGATATACGTTAAACTTAGCATGTCTAATCGTTCTTGTGACATGATACTTCTTTGCGCACTTTTGATCCGTTTCAGTTTTGAAAACGAGTGCTCCGCAGAACAATTCGTTATCATGAGGGTCAGGAAAACGCGTAAAGCAATTTCAACGTTCGGAAAAACAGACTCAAGCTTGTCTCGAATAAGAATTTCGTAAAGTTCGGAATGAGTGAACTCAGTTTTTAAAGGACATAGTAATTTAATGTAATGCTGAAACTGTCTCAGTTCTGGATAAAATCTTTCTAAATCTTTGGAATAATATTCGGGGGGCGCCAGATAATTGGGGGCCCTAGGCCTGGGCCTAGTCGGACCTAATGGGTAATCCAGCACTGCCCTTAAAGGCGATATGCCACTATAACATCTAAACGTAACAAAAATTTGTATTAATCAACTATCCAATTCAATAGATAATCTGTGCCGGGCCTTCAGGTGAGACAGTCTTTCCAACCTTTGCTCTTTGCCTGACTTTGCTTTTCAGTCACGCCGCCGCGCCGTAACTGTCTCGTTCAGGGCAGTTATTCAGCTCACTTTAAGGTTAGCTGAGCCGAGTTGGTCGGGGACAAGTTGTGCTGGGGATCTATGGTCCATATGATGCGTCATGCTACAACTTGACTTTTACCAGTGTATGAGGTAGATGTTGAGGTATAGCTCCTTTCAATAAGTGCAGGTCTAATATTTGAATCTTTGTATGTTCCTGTCCCTGGCATTTATAAACCAATCAGTGTAGAAATTACATCGATCAAACATCCGTGTATAAAAAAGGGTGAAGCAACTTGTTTGTTAGTCATCAGATTACTTGCTCCACGAAAGCACACAATATATTTTGTGTATGTGGTCCCCTGGTTTACCCTATGACATATTTCCTCTACTATTATTGAACCTCATAATAGACAAAGTTTGTAAGGATACTTCGACTCTCATTTCAAGTCACATAGGCAACAATTATTCTCTTGTCGCGTACCAGAGGCAATCGGTCCTCCCACCATTCGATTGTCACAAAGAGCACACTGCCTTTATTTCACAAGGTAAAGGATGTTGGAGTGAGGGAAATTCAGTCTTCCGCGTGAATAGCGAAGAGCTGCACGCTTGTAAGAAGAGGATTTGAGTAAGAAATAGCGTGACTACAGCAGATTTACTAAGTGCGCTACTTTACCCATAACATTGCAAGTCACCACCCAATGTTACTAGAACCGTATAATAGTGACCTTACTTACCATAGTCTACAGTAAAGTATTATCCATTTATTTGCCTATTCTCATGCAACTAGAACCAAATACAAAACTATTAATACTCATTGAGCTATATAACTACTTGATCAATTTACAAAAGTAGGTCACTATTAAAATATGAAGGGCACTAGAAAAGAAGAGGCTAAGTCACAATTTTATCATGTTCAGTAAGTTGCTAGAGTTTAACTCTGTTTATCAAATTTATTTTTAAACATATTTGTATTCTTTTGTACCAGCAATATAATTTTAAAACCGCAAGAACTTATACCCGGAGTCAAGAAAGGAGATTATATGGCTAGGAAGAAAAACGTATGACCCTTTATTTTCCAATGAACTGCTTCTTGTTCTCCCCGTATACTTGGATCTAACTTATTGTTTATAAAACCACCTTAGGCATTGTTTTTGGCCTGTAAGGAACCTCATATTTACATAAAAATATACATATTTTGAAAAAGGATTTAGTTTATTTCCTTCCCTATACCCTTTATATGTTTTACGTAGTGATATTTTCGAAGGAATACACATATGTCTGACCTAACTAACTAACGCCATGACTCTTCAATCGCTACTGAGCCATATGGCACTTAGAAAGCGCGATGATGCTTGGTTAGCACAACGTACCCCTTGTACCGTTATGCTTATCTGTTTTGGACAAGATTACATCAAACACATAATTAACCTCATGAGCTCTATGCATCAGCTGTACCCTGTATAGTCGCATATACAAAGAATGAGTTCACTCTTTGTAACTGTTTTGGTCACGTTACAACGCCACGTTTACGGGAAAACAATTTCAGTGGTGTCATGGATTACAAGTTTATAATACGAGGGTTGGGAACACGGAAAGAGTCTCCCCGAAGAGTGTGTGATTTGCATTCGGGCGTTTCCTGGGTAATGGTGATACACCGGCTGATGTATCCAACCCAGAAGTAACATAATTATTATTATTATTAATAATGACATTCAAAAGTCGGGTAAGGTTCTTTTCAGAACCAACAAGAAGTTCCGTGAAGAACTAAGTAGCCGATTTTCACATATCCTTCTAATATTGCCTCTATCAACATACAAATTGTCACTTTGATTGCTGTAATAGATTCGTAGATACTGAGAACCGTCTAAATATTTTGGATGGTCACCATGTTGGATTTTTATATTATAGGCCTTAGATTTATGTACTATTACATGAAGATTATTGTGTAGGTGTTTTATTCAAACTTCAATCGCATGATTAGGACACAAGAAATAAAAGTGGGATTTTAAAATTTCGCTCAGCCGCCATCTTGTGGTTATGAAAATAATATAAATGAATTAGATGCCAGTCGATTAAAATTTGTATAAGCATATACCCTATCATGTTTCACTGCACTCGGATGGTTAAAACGCAAGAAACGTCCATTTGAATATTTAAATTTCGCGTTGCCACCATATTGGATTTGTGCTCGCCGGGTTATTGAACGTCCCATAGGTGAATTTATGCTTATAGCCTATATATACTTACAAAATTTCAGTTTGATTGCTGTAGTAGATAAATAGATATTGAGAACCGCCTAAATATTTCGGATGGTCGCCATGTTGGATTTTAATATATGTAGGCCATAGAGTTATGTACTATTAGATGATGATTATTGTGTACGTTCATTATGCAAACATAGATTTTGATCGCATGATTAGAACACAAGAAATAAAAACTTAATTTTCGGAATTCGCACAGACACCATCTTGAGGTTATGTAAACAATTGAACTAAATTAGATACCAGTGCATTACAATGTGTATAAACATTTGGTGTACGAAGTTTCATTGCGTTTGGATGATTAAATCGCGAGAAAAGTATGTAAAACTTTCAAATTCGCTGGGCCACTATGTTCGTTTTGTAGTTAACTGGTTTTTGTAAGGCTCATAGATGAACTTCTAGTAGTGCACATTATCTCCGTACAAAATTTCATGGTGATATCGGTAATAGTTTCAGAGATATAGAATGCCCGTGAAATATTTCGCACAGCCGCCATCTTGAGGTTATGTGAACAATTGAACGAAGTTAAAAAGGAAGGAAGATTGTAGTTTTACGTGACTGTGAATATTGTGATTATGAGCCACGGGACCTGCTTTTTACGTGGAATCCGAACCACAGGACATGGCATTTCACTTCGAAAAGCTCACATGCATTGACCGGGAATCGAACCTGGATCGCCTTGGTGAGAGGCATACAGCTATGAACGAAGTTAGATGTCGGTGCATTACATTGTATATAAACATATACTGAACCAAGTTTAATTGCGTTTGGTTGGTTAAATCGCTAGAAACGTCTATTCAAAAGTCGCAACTTCGCTTGGCCGCCATGTTGGTTTTGTAGTTACCAGGTTTTCTCTATCTCTCTCTCTCTCTCACACACACACACGCACACGCACACACAGACAGACACACGGACAAAAGGTGATCTCATAAGCCTATTTTTTTCATAATTGAAAATAGGCTAAAATGACCATCATATCTATAAACATAGATGGTATGTCACTTTGTAAACAACAACTCTTACAAGAACGTTGTCAAACAACAACTTATGATGCAATATGTGTACAGGAAACTCACAGCGATGTACACCAACCACGCCCTAGAATACCTGGTATGAAATTGGCCGTAGAGAGACCGCATGGTCAATATGGTAGTGCTATCTTCGTCAAGCCAGATCTCCAGATACATGCAACATCAATTACTAAATAACATGATATAGAATTAATCATAGTGGAATTGAGCAATTCGGTTATAGTATCCATCTATAAACTTCCTAATGTAACATTCTCATTCATGCCACATAGCAATCTCAATTATCAGAAAGTATCTTCCTTCATTGCCGATTTCAATAGTCATAGCAGTATTAGGGTATATGCACAAGACGACGAGAGTGGAGAGTGAGTCTTGGAATGGGCTGAGGAGCACCATTCATCTCTTATCCATGATAGCAAGCTCCCTTCCTCTTTTAATAGTGGTAGATGGAAGCGGGGCTATAATCCACACCTAATTTTTGTGAGCGAGAAGATAGCTCGTCAGTGCGTAAGTGTGTATGTGCCCCTATCCCGAATACACAGCATCGTCCAATAATGTGCCAACTGGTAGTTGCCATTAGACCCCAAGAGTCTACTTTAAACAGAGATACAATTTTAAGAAAACCAACTGGGAAGGATTCGCCAACTAATTCCAATTCCAGAAGAATATCAACAGTTCTGTAATATTATCCATGAGTGTTCAAGATCAGCTGCCCTAGAGGTTGCAGAACAAACTACATACAAGGCCTAACTCAGGAAACCTCTGCTCTCCTGTCAGAGTATCATAACTTATTCGAAGAAAACCCTTTCAACAATGACACCATCGCAATGAGACAACAGGTGATTTGTTCTATTTGCGAAGCAAAACGGGCACAGTGGTTAAGGATGAGAGGGATTACGAGCAGGAGACTGATACAATGATACATTCACTTTATCTGAGCTGAATAGGGCAATAGATCAGTGTAAGAATGGCAAGGCTGCCGGCGTAGATGATGTGTGTATCCAAGAAATTAATAATAATAATAAGAAGAATCGTGTAGTCTCAGCTACCTTGTGAGATAATAGTGGCTATCCGAGAAATTGCGGAAGAGGTGGGCATCAGCACTTTTTTTGCACCTTCCATTGTGATCGAAGATTTTGCTATGCAGACAGTGGCGCGAAATTTCATGCCGAAGCTACTGACGACGGAGCACTTGATTCAGACTTTTTTGGCGAAAAAACCAGACTCCTGCGGTTCAACAGGCTCCTTACTCTCATGATATGGCCCCCTGCATATTCTGGCTGTACTCCCAATTCAAGGGGCCATTGAAAGTAACGAGATTTCAGACAAGAGAGGACATTGTGGCTGCAACGAGGGCCAAGCTAAACTACATTCCGAAAGAGGCTTTCTCGGAATGCCTCCATCAATGCTGTTACCACTAGGAGAAGTGTATAGAGTCCCAAGTATACTACTATGAGGGTGATTCCCGTTATGTTTTCAACACTCCAGGTATGCCAGTTTATTTTCCCCGGCCTAAGGTTGGATACTTTTCTAACAAACCTCGTATTTTGGCATGGAGCCATCAATTGAATCTCTCTCTAATTTCAACGTTCTTTTACACTTCCATCTAGCAGGAAAATGTCATACTACAGGTATTTTATGGGATTCGAACCCACGGACACTCCGCCTGTGTATTGTAAACGTGTGGAATCAGAGGAGGCAGGTCTTGTGAGTTAACACCTCCTGCACATCTTGATGAGTATAAAATGATTTGATGAATACTTCACAAATACCCATTAATAGAGCCAAGGGGTTTAATTTTTGCGGGTAAAAATCTCCAAGACCCGGCCGGGAATCGAACTCGAGATACCCTTGTCAAAGCCTAAAATGTTAACCACTTAGCCACCGGCCAAGAACTCTACCAATCAGCCACCAAGGAGGCTATGAAAACGTGATTAAAATAAACTAGAAAGCCTCGTCAGACGTGGTGTTCTGTATATAGTCGAGAACAGATGTTGCTCTTGAAGTCCCATTTATTTCCTTGTGTGTCTCTCAGGGTAAGACAAACCAGAAATCGTCGCAGTGGGGGCAGCATGCCTATTATTATTGCAGCAGTGTGCCGAGGACGACATTATGAAGATATATCGTGGTGGCCGATGATGGAGATTTATTACGTGGTCCGCCTTGCAGATGTCTCCAGCCACAATCTATCTCTGTGTCCGTTCCATTGTATTGTAGCACTTCTCACCGTTTAAATCAACACAAGGTGACCCGCCAGTTGGGCAAGTCTAACGCGGCATATGAACAAAACTAAATAATCCACAACTTCCTACTTTTACAGAGTCATTTTGATGGATTGATTGATTGATTAATGATTGATCAATTGTTGTTGTTTCAAGGAAAAACAGAGAGATCATCTGCCCGATTTAACACAAATAAATTCATACAAGTTTTGATAAAATTAATTTGGAGGTGTAGGGGCAGATGACCTCGTAGTTCCACCCCTTAAAACAACAATAACTAAGTAATTAATTTTGAGGTGAACGCCTAAAGTCAAAAAATAATAATACAAAAATTAAATACAACTAAATCTATATATATATAAAAGAAAGTCGTGTTAGTTACACTATTTATAACTCAAGAACGGCTGAACCGATTTGACTGAGAATTGGTGTGGAGGTAGCTTAGAACCAGGAGAAGGACATAGGATACTTTTTTTTTATCCCGTGACGTGACATAAAACGTCAAAGAGAATACAAGTCACTATAAAACGGATCGCAAATGACAGCTAAGGTAAGTCGTTTCCAGGCAACAGTACCTCTGGACGAGACACGGCCGACTAGATGCGAGTTGCACTCTCCACTACCGGTATAGAAAATGAGGCTCTTAACATGAAATCCCGCTAGTTATTCAACGTAATTTCTATAGGGGTAGTAAATCCAATTTACAATAGGTGGCGCGAGTTGTTGTTGTTTGAGTCTTCAGTCTTTTGACTGGTTTGATGCAGCACTCCATGCCTCCCTGTCCTGGTGTTTAACGGAAAAAGAAACAAGTAGTTCCGTGAAGAATTATACAGCCTATTTTCATATATCCTTCTCATGTTAATTGCCTCTATCAACATACAAAATTTCAGTTTAATTGCTGTAACAGATTCGTAGATATTGAGAACCATCTAAATATTTCAGATGGTCGCCAGGTTGGATTTTTATTTTTGTACTATTACATTAAGATTATTGTGTACGTGTGGTATTCAAACTTCAAACGCATGATTAGAACACAAGAAGTAAAAACGAGATTTTAAAATTACGCACAGCAGCCATCTTGTGATTATGCAAACAATTGAAATAAATTAGATGCCAGTGGATCAACATTTGTATAAGCATTTAACGTGCAACGTTTCACGGCACTCGGATAGTTAATTCGCGAGAAACGTCCATTTAAATATTTATACTTCGCGTCGCCGCCATGTTGGATTTGTGCTCACCAGGATACTCAAAGTCCTATAGGTGAACATATGTTCATAGTCTCTATGAACATTAAAAAAAATCTGTTTGGATGCTGTAAGAGATTCATAGATATTGAGAACCGTCTAAATATTTTGGAAGCTCGCCATTTAGGATTGTTATATGTATAGGCCATAGAGTAATGTACCATTCAAGGACAATTATTGCCTAGGTTCATTATTCAAACTTTCACTTCGATCACATGATTACGACACAAGAAATAAAAACATAATTTTAAAATTCCGCACAGCCGCCATCTTGAGGTTATGTAAACAATTGAATTAAATTAGATGGCAGTGCATTACAATCTGCAAAATCATTTACTGTACCACATTTCACTGCGCTCAGAGAGTTAAATCAGGAGAAAAGTCTATTAAAATATTTCAAATTCGCTTGGTCGCCATGTTCGTTTTGTACTTTACAGGTTTATGAAATATACATAGGTAAACTTGTATCAGTGCCCTTTATCACCGTACAAAATTGCAGGGTGATATCTGTAATAGTTTCGGAGATATAGAATGTCAGTGAAATATTTCGCACAGCCACCATTTTGAGGTTATGTAAACAATTGAACTAAATTAGACTCCAGTGCTTTACAATGTGTATAAACAATTGCTCTACCCAGTTTCATTACGTTTGGGTGGTTAAATCGCGAGAAAACTCTATTTAAAAGTCTCAACTTCGCTTGGCCGCCATGTTGGTTTTGTAGTCACCAGGTTTTTGAAAGTCTCATAGGTGAACTTCTAGTAGTGCCCTTTATCACCGTACACAATTTCAGGACGATATCGGTAATAGTTTTGGAGATATTGAATGCTAGTGAAATATTTCGCACAGCCGCCATGTTGGATTGGTGAGTCGTATCAAAATTTGAAGGGCACGGTCGAGGTCACCGGGAATAGCGCCATGAACTTACCGAGTTTCATTGAAATCGCTCCAGCCGTTTAGATTTTATTAGGGGGGGACACACACATACCTCACACACACACACACACACACACGCACACACACACGGACAAAAGGTGATCTCATAAGCCTATTTTTTCAAAATTGAAAATAGGCTAAAAATATTGGGAATCCAAAAGCACTTCAACAAACAAAGTTACAACGCCAACACTTTCTTTGATTGGCATTGCAACGCATGCCGGGTACAGCTAGTAATCCTATACAAAAAAGACACGGATAGTCAGTCTGAAAGACTGGACTTTATATCATTTTAAATGCTAGCAGCCGAGTACCAAGAAGGCAGTGCGAGAACAGAGTTTCAAGATTTTATTTTGTTTCCTCACTGCCTACTTGATTGTTCTCGCACTGCCTTCTTGAAACTCTGTTCTCGCACTACCGTATTGGTACTCGGCTGCTACATCGTACTATGACGTCACACACCTCAGTGCATTCTCGGTACATTTCGTCCCGTCACCGTAACGTAACGCCAGACCTCAGCGTGACGACGAAGTCGACAAGATCACTTAAAATGATAAAAATTACGGAATAAATAATATCAAAAATTCAATAAAGAACAAGTTATTTGAGTAAATACAGACTTGAGAATTTAGATTGCTGGCCCTAACCCACTCTCACTTATAAAGCTGATAACGAGATCAGCAGCTGCGAGGAGTTCCTTAAGAGAAGGGCGAGCCCGTCACATGTGGATTTGGATATAATCAGTGTGCACGGTTCGTGCTCGTGAATTGCATAAGGGCGAGGCCTCCATTCAGTGCTCCGGACAAGTTAATGCTGCGAGCAGTTTCAAATGCACACTGTATTGCAATACTATGGCGACTAATGAAATATGATACATAAAGTGTAAATATTTATTGTTACTGATGTTACTCGTTGTAAATGAATGGAACAAACAAGATGTTCAGTAAAGAACATATAGCCTACTTTCTCCTAAATGCATGGGTATTGTTATAACTCTTTGTCCTTTTCAAGGAGTATGATTGAATGTTGGTTGTAGGAGCTTGTTGAAATACAACGTGCTATAGGGATATTAAACATGAATATGAGGTGCCCTTTGCTAGTGCTACCTCTGTACCAAATTTCGTTCATTCGGTTCCACCGTGTTCGAAATAATAGGGGGAATCAATTTTGACATAAAGATGGCCGCCATCCGCAAACTATTTGGCTAATGACCTATTAGATTGGTCAAAGGATGCTCCCTCCATAAAGGTATGTTGTTGCAAAGTTTGGTAGAGTTCGGATGGTTATGTTAGTCGTAATTTGATTTAAGCTTTAAACATTCGTGTGGCCGCCATTACGTTTCTGTCAATATGGTGGCGATATTAATCATGACACTGAGATGCTCTTTGCTAGTGCTATCTCTGTACCTAATTTCGTTCCATTCGGTTTCAGCGTGTTTGAATTAATAGAGGGAATCAATTCTGACACAAAGATGGCCGCCATCCGCAAACTATTAGGCGAATGACCTATTAGATTGGTCAAAGGATGCTCCCTCCATAAAGGTATGTAGTTGCAAAATTTGGTAGAGATCGGATGATTAGGTTAATCGTAATTTGATTTAAGCTTTGAACATTCGTGTGGCCGCCATTACGTTTCAGTCAAGATGGCGGCGATATAAAACATGACACTGAGGTGCCCTTTGCTAGTACTACCTCAGTACCAAATTTCGTTCCATTCGGTTCCACCGTGTTCGAATTAATAGGGGGAATCAATTTTGACATAAAGATGGCCTCCATCCGCAAACTATTAGGTGAATGACCTATTAGATTGGTCAAAGGATGCTTCCTCCATAAAGGTATGTAGTTGCAAAATTTGGTAGAGATCGGATGATTAGGTTAATCGTAATTTGATTTAAGCTTTGAACATTCGTGTGGCCGCCATTACGTTTCAGTCAAGATGGCGGCGATATAAAACATGACACTGAGGTGCCCTTTGCTAGTGCTACCTCAGTACCAAATTTCGTTCCATTCGGTTCCACCGTGTTCGAATTAATAGGGGGAATCAATTTTGACATAAAGATGGCCGCCATCCGCAAACTATCAGGTGAATGACCTATTAGATTGGTCAAAGGATGCTCCCTCCATAAAGGTATGTAGTTGCAAAATTTGGTAGAGATCGGATGATTAGGTTAATCGTAATTTTATTTAAGCTTTGAACATTTTTGTGGCTGCCATTACGTTTCCGTCAAGATGGCGGCGATATAAAACATGACACTGAGGTGCCTTTTGTTAGTACTACCTCTGTACCAAATTTCGTTCCATTCGGTTGCACCGTGTTCGAATTAATAGGGGGAATCGATTTTCACACAAAGATGGCCGCCATCCGCAAACTATTACGCTGATGACCTATTGGTTTGGTCAAAGGATGCTCCCCCCATAAAGGTATGTTGTTGCAAAATTTGGTAGAGATCGGATGATTAGGTTGGTCGTAATTTGATTTAAGCTTTGAACATTTGTGTGGCCGCCATTACGTTTCCGTCAAGATGGCGGCGATATAAAACATGACACTGAGGTGTCCTTTGCTAGTGCTACCTTTGTACCAAATTTCGTTCAATTCGCATTCACCGTGTTCGAATTGATAGGGGGGGGACAGACATTCAGAGTACACACACTCACACACACACACACACACACACACACACACACAGACACACACACACAGACTCACACACACACATACACACACACAGACAGACACACTTTTTTTCGCCCTGTGTTGATCTCATAAGTCTACTTTCATTTTTTGCAAAAATCGAAAGTAGGCTAAAAATAGGTTCATTTATGGAGATGGGGCACTACTTACAGCCTGTCCCGATTCAACACGGAACTGTAAAATGGGTTGCCTACCCGCCCGCAACCCGCCTGAAAACTGATCGCAGCGCGCTAGCAATGGGGCTGAGTTCGATTTCACTGATTGTCGCCTTCTTATGCAGAATTGCAAAGTATTTTGCTCTTTCAAAATATATTTACACAGGCTTCACAATAAGTTTCAACGATTTCTGTTTCAGACCTTGTTATTTGACGCTTCTGTTAATGGCTATTGCAGAGTATTTCTATGTAATAGAATTTTACTTTACAACATAGTTTATTAAAACACAATGTATTTTTGTGTTGTATTTTGTATTTAAACCGGTATTAACACCCAGAAGGAAATGAAAAACAAACCTATGTTGAATCTGTCGATTCATATCACTTTCATATCTTACGTTCTCTGGCCGGTCAAACAGGCAAAGTGATCTAAAATGAACCGTTTTCTTGTTGTTTAAAGGGCCACTTTTCAGTTAATGCGTGGGCAGCAGTCTTCGGAGATCGAGTGATTGGTCCCGTCTTCCTAAGATAAAGAGTCACAGCAGCGTCCTACTCTCGTTTTCTGAAAAATGAACTCCAGGACATCTTGAAAAATTTTACATTGGTGGAGTTGAACAACATGCTTCTTCAACAAGATGGTCATCCAGCGCATTCCTCCAGACTGGCGAGAGAAGTTTTAAACCGTTTGTTTCCTGGCCAGTGGTTAGGAATAGGTGGCTTTATAGAATTCCCACCACGTTCACCTGACCGTCCTGTATTTCTTCATTTGGGGCTACGTCAGGTCGAGAGTATTTTTAAGATCACCACAAACACTCGAAGAAATGGAGCTCGTCATTACTGAAGCCTTTGCAAAAATTACTCCTCAGATGTTGTCGAACGCAAGAGAGAATTTCATGCGACGAGTGGCCCTCTGCTTGGAAAATGATGGACGCCACTTCGAACACCTTATGTAAATGTTCATTTGCAGTAGATGTAACGTCTGTGATAAATTAACTTTTTTTTTATCGCATCGAAGAGTGATTACAATTTTGCAGCAAATCATTTCCAAATTGTATCTCGTTTTGTGGTATTGGGTTAAAAAGGAATAAATTGTGTTGTAAATAAAATACAACACAAAAATACATTGTGTTATAATGAACTATGTCGTAAAATAAAATTTTATTTCATAGAAATGCTCTGCAAAAGCCATTAACAGAAGCGTAAAACAACAAGTTCTGGAACAGAAATCGTTCAAACATATTGAGACGCCTGTGTAAATATATTTTGAAAGAGAAAACACTTTGCAATGCTGCATAAGAAGGCGGCAATCAGTGAAATCAAACTCAGCCCCATCGCTAGCGCGCTGCGAGCAGATTTCAAGCCGATTGCGAGTGAGTAGGCAACCCATTTTACAGTTCCGTGTTGAATCGGAACAGGCTGTACAGTGAAACATGGTATTGTAACATAATAGACATTCCAATACACTAAACGTAACAATAACGGATGGGATAACGCAACGTCTATACAATCATACTACATTCATTCACCGCGGCGATCACATCGCGACTGGAGCTGTGACGGGCCGTAGCGCGTTCGCCGTTCTCTGCTGGAGAATTTCAATGAATATGTCACCTCGCCCACCGCCTTATCGCTGCAGGCATCAATATAATGTTCACTTTCCGGACGATAAGGGCGTGCTCGCCAGCATGGGGCACCTTTGCATTATAGATTATTAAGCCAGCTACCTCATGCGAAAATAAAAAAGAACAAGTAGTTCCGTGATGAACTATACAGCCTATTTTCATATCTCCTACTCATGTTAATTGCCTCTATGAACATACAACATTTCAGTGAAGGTTGTGATAGATTCGTAGATATTGAGAACCGTCTGAATATTTCAGATGGTCACCAGGTAAGATTTTTATGTATGTACTATTAAATTAAGATTATTATGTACGTGTGGTATTGAAACTTCAATCGCATGATTAGAACACAAGAAGTGAAAACGGGATTTTAAAATTTTGCACAGCTGTCATCTTGTGATTATGAAAACAATTGAAATACATTCGATGCCAGTGGACTAACATGTGTATAAGCATTTAACGTGGTAAGTTTCACTGCACTCGGATGGTTAAATCGCGAGAAACGTCCATTTAAATATTTATATTTCGCGTCGCCGCCATGTTTGATTTGTGCTCACCAGGTTACTGAAAGTCCTATAGGTGAACATATGTTCAAAGCCTCTATGAACATAAAAAATCAGTTTGATTGCTGTAAAAGATTCGTAGATATTGAGAACCTTCTAAATATTTCGGATGCTCGCCATTTTGGATTGTTATATTATAGGCCATAGAGTTATGTATTATTAAAGGAAAATTATTGCCTAGGTTCATTATTTAATCTTTCACTTCGATCGCATGATTACGACACAAGAAATAAAAAAATATTTCTTAAAATTTCGCACAGCCGCCATCTTGAGGTCATGTAAACAATTGAACTAAATTGGATGCCAGTGCATTACAATATATATAATCATTTACTCTACCACATTTCACTGCGCTCAAAGAGTTAATTCACGAGAAAAGTCTATTAAAATGTTTCAACTTCGCTTGGCCGCCATGTTCGTTTTGTACTTCACAGGTTTATGAAAGTTGCATAGATAAACTTGTAGCAGAGCCCGTTATGACCGTACACAACTTCAGGGTGATATAAATAGTTTCGGAGGTATTGAATGCCAGTGAAATATTTCGCACAGCCTCCATTTTGAGGTTATGTAAACAATTGAACTAAATTAGACTTCAGTGCCATACAATGTGTATAAACATTTGCTGTACCAAGTTATATTACGTTTGGATGGTTAAATCGCGAGAAACGTCTATTTAAAAGTCTCAACTTCGCTTGAACGCAATGTTGGTTTTGTAGTTACCAGGTGTTTGAATGTGTCATAGGTGAACTTCTAGTAGATCCCTTTACTACCGTACACAATTTCAGGGCGATATCTGAAACAGTTTCGGAGAAACTGAATGCTGGTGAAATATTTCGCACAGCCGCCATGTTGGATTGATGAGACACAATAAAATATGAAGGGCACGGTCGGGGTCGGCCAGAATGGTGCTACGATCTTACCGAGTTTCATTGTAATCGCTCCAGCCGTTCAAAAGTTATTAGGGGGGGGGACACACACGCGAATCACACACGCACACACAGACAGACACACTGACAAAAGGTGATCTCATAAGCCTATTTTTAGCCTATTTTCAATTTTCAAAAAATAGGCTTATGAGATTACCTTTTGTCCGTGTGTGTGTGTGTGTGTGTGTGTGTGCGTTTGTGTGTGTGTGTGTGTCCTAATAAATTCTAAACCGCCGGAGCGATTTCAATAAAACTCGGTAAGATCATAGCAACATTCTGGCCGACCCCGACCGTGCCCTTCAAATTTTATTGTGTCTCACCAATCCAGCATGGCGGCTGTGCGAAATATTTCACCAGCATTCAGTATCCCCGAAACTATTACCGATATCACCCTGAAATTTTGTACGTTGATAAACGAAACTACTAAAAGTTCACCATGAGACTTCCGAAAACTTGGTAACTACGAAACCAACATGGCGGCCAAGCGAATTTGAGACTTTTAAATAGACTTTTCTCACGATTTAACCATCCAAACATAATAAAACATGGTACAGCAAATGTTTATACACATTGTAATGCACTGGCGTCAAATTTAGTTCAATTGTTTACAAAACCTCAAAATGGTGGCTGTGCGAAATATTTCACTGGCATTCTATATCTCGAAACTATTACAGATATCACCGTGAAATTTTGTACGGCGATAAAGGGCACTGCTAAAAGTGTAATAGTGTAATTTTCAAAAACCTGTCAAGTAAAAAACGAGCATGGCGGCCAAGCGAAGTTGAAACATTTTAATAGACCTTTCTCGTGATTTAATTATCTGAGCGCAGTGAAGTGTGGTACAGTAAATGACTATACATATTGTAATGCACTGGCATCTAATTTAGTTCAATTGTTTACATAACCTCAAGATGGCGGCTGTGCGCAATTTTAAAACTAAGTTTTTATTTCTTGTGTCGTAATCATGCGATCGAAGTGAAAGTTTTCATAATGAAGCTACGCAATAATTTTCCTTCAATGGCATATATCTCTAACGCCTATACATATAACAATCCAAAATGGCGAGCATCCAAAAATATTTGGACGGTTCTCAATATCTACGAATCTTTACAGCAATCAAACTGAATTTTTTATGTTCATAGGGGCTATGAACATAAGTTCACCTATATTACTTTCAGTAACCTGGTGAGCACAAATCCAACATGGCGGTGACGCGAAATATAAATATTTAAATGGACGTTTCTCGCGATTTAACGATCTGAGTGCAGTGAAACGTTGCACGTTAAATGCTTATACAAATGTTAATCCACTGGCATCTAATTAATTTAAATTGTTTTCATAACCACAAGATGGCAGCTGTGCGAAATTTTAAAATCTCGTTTTTACTTCTTGTGTCCTAATCATGCGATTGAAGTCGGAATACCACACGTACATGTAATAGTACATAAATAAAAATCCAACCTGGCGACCATCTGAAATATTTAGACGGTTCTCAATATCTACGAATCTATCACAACCTTCAAACTGAAATTTTGTATGTTGATAGAGGCAATTAACATGTGTAGGCTATATGAAAATAGGCTGTATAGTTCTTCACGGAACTACTTGTTTCATAAATGAAAATAGGCTAAGAACTGACTCACGGCGGGCTCGCCCTTATCTTACGGAACGCTTCGTATAAGATCGACAAGAGTATTCTGCAAATAAACCGAGTCATTTTGAAATTTTGTTTTGTTGTTAATTCATTGGAGAATCTTGGACATGGTGGTCATTCAGTGTGTGTAATTTTATCTCATAAAGTATGTTATTGTGATGGCTGTACTAGTGTTTGTACAGTATTTGTAATTCAGGTAAATTGGTAAGAGGGCAGCCGTGGCCTTAGGTTAAGAATCACATTCATCCCGGCTTTGCTGGAGTAGAAGTGTAGAATTATAGCAGACGTTTGACATTGAAACGTCTCTGTAATGGGTAATAATTTTTCGAATGCACGTTTTTCCATTGTGCTGACATTTGGTAATATGTCGCTGCCGAATCCTATGCTTTGCTCTTGAAGGTATCACACCACGTTTGCGAAGTTTTAAATGTGAACCTTTCGGATTACAATGGAGTCACTTCCACCATCGCCCACTGCCGCAACATTCATGCAGTAGTCGTCAATGGACAACCTACATAATTGGAACAAAAACGCTATAATCGGGATTTATATATATTTCGTATGACATAGGCCTACAGAGGATACAGTACTGCTACAGTATATACAATATATACAAGTAATAAATATCTAGTAACATCGAAAACGAAACCAAAAGTCACAGTTTGATGTCCAGAGCGGCAATCCACTCCACTGCATCATCAGTTGCGTTCTGCAGGTCGTCATATCCTCCCTCGAAGGACCGTGAAGGGCATTCCGACACAATATGATGGATTGTCTGCACTGAATCGCCACAATCGCACTGAGGACTAGAAATTTTCCCCCATTTGTGGAGCCAAAAGTTACATCTTCCGTGACCGGTCCGCACTCTGTTCAGTGATGTCCATATCCTACTTGGAAGATGGAAACCAGGAGGTTTCCTGCAGGGGTCGGTGATCAATCCTAGCTCATCAGGGTTTGATGTAGCCCATTCTTCTCGCCAAGTTTCGTCCATATTGAACTTAGATTCAACAAGCATCTTGCCTAGCTGCCATGACGGATGTCGAGATTTTAATCTCCCTTGCTTCTGTGGATTACAGATCTGATGTACGGGTAAGAGATCATTTGCAGCGCATTTTGACCATTCCCTTTTTATAGCTGTTAGTCTTCGCAGGGAAGGAGGGTGAATGTTGGATAATACTGGTAGCCAATTGAGTGGTGTGGATTTGAGAGTGCCCGGGATTTGAACATTGGGCACAAAAATGTGAAGCCGTAGCACTAGCCACTGCGCCACCGTGTCAGTTGAATATGTCACGAGCTAATCGGACACTTCGACCGTCATTTGCTCGGAAACAGTCGATTGTCTAAGGAAAAGCCGAAACATGTGTTCGCTTATTTTGACCCCTCCTTCACTGAGCGAAGTTTCTATATTCCCAAATGACAAGGAAGTACCTTTAATTTCTTATGGTTCCTCGACTTACAAGGCTGCTATTATACAAAGCTTAACTTTCATAATAAGGTGAAAAAATAAATTAGAGAAGTTTAACAAACTACGAGTATTGAACTATGAAATGCATCTCATACATATAAATTAGAATCAAAGACCTGAAGAGTGGGCAAACCGCAACTAAAAAAAATAACTGAAATAGCTATTCAGCCTTAAAATACACATAATTTAGGAATATAAGTGGTTTCTCAAAATGAATCCTCCGTGGTTTAGGCGGCAGCACGCCAACCTGTCACCACTGGGTCCGTGGTTGAAATCCCTGTCACTCCATGTGAGATCTGCGCTGGACAAAACAGAGGCAGACAGGTTTTTCTCCGGGTACTCCGGTTTTCCCTGCCACACATTCATTCCAGCAACACTCTCCACTATCATTTCATTTCATCTGTCATTCATTTAATCTTTGCCCCAGAGGAGTGCGTCAGACTTCGGCAGCCGGAACAGTTTATATCCTCGCCGCTAGATGGAGGATTCATTCATTCCATTCCTGACCCGGTCGGAGACTGGAAGCAGTCTGTGGATTTTCATTTTTCAAGTGGTTTCTCAAAATACTAATAGATCCTTTAAGGGCTGTTAATGCTATGGTGTTAATGGTGGCATTTGAGATCTGAAATTGTCTACACGTAGCAGCAAAAAGAGAAGGTATTATTCCCCGTACCCCTAATAATAACCTAAATATCTATTTAATGGTAGAATAAGAAGGGTTTTCAGCCCGAAGGCAGGTTAGCCGGAGTTTTCTTGCCATAGGGTGGTTAGGTCCTATCCGCTCCTCCTTTCCTACTCCACCACAAGCATCTGTTCCTGTGCCTTGCGGCTTCGGTGACGTAGTTGGTAGCATGCTGAGCTTTTATGCCCAAGATATCGGGTTCAAACCCGGCCGAAGTCGTCGGATTTTTTAAGAGCCAGAATGCCTTCCTTCGGAGGGGAAGCAAAACCGGCGGTCCCATGTCATAGATTTAGGGCATGTAGAAGAACCTTAAACTAATTACACTTGTGTGAAGCTAAATTATAGGTTAGATTTGACTAACACTCTTAGGTTCCAACGTTCGTTGCCAGGAGCCGACTGCGGTGGCATCTAGTAACCAAGTTCAGAACTAGTAGACGTTGATAGTGGCGTTTGGTAACAAAAGTAGAAACTACTTGAAAATTGAATACCTGCAGTCCTTACTTGAATTAAAAATAGATAACAGACACTAATACAATCATTACAATTAACACCGGTTATCATATAGACTCTACAGACATCCAAAGTTCACGGGGCTACATGACCGCGTTGTCGCAGCCCCTAAACTGAGCAACCAACCAACCAACGTAGGGTTGCCTATAAACAGCCATTAATATCAATACTAATAATAATAATAATTGCAGCCTATTGGTTTTGCGTCCCTGTGGTTTTTAGAGATGCCGGGGTGCCGGAGTTTTGCCCAGAAGTGGGTATTTAACGTGCGCGTAAATCTACTGACACGGCTCCCTCACATTTTTTCAACTCATTCAATCTCTGACCACACCCAATGTTATATAACTGCGGAGATCAACCGAGATCCCGTGTTACAACATGGTCAGGCCAAACGAAGTCGATAATAATTACTTAGTTAATGTCACTCTTTCCTCGGCCACTGACTGTCCCTTCATACTCACGTCTGTTCATTAGGATCCACCGGGTGACCGCAGACTTCTCCCTCCGGTGTGTTGCTAACTTGTCAGTATTGTTCGTGAAAGTGTTCCCAGCTGGAAAAATTAACTTTTGTATATCCGTGAGTTGAACATTTTAACACTATTTCATTTCAATTACATGATAAAATTCACAGCATGTATAGAAGTACAGTAAAAATAGAACGTGTGCAGCAACACATATGTTCGGTACGTGGGATAACTTCCTGATACAGACTGGGGGTTACTGTCGACCAAAATATTATGTGCACTCTAGTTTGAAGGTTGTTTGTGAAGTAACCAATAGACCTACATAAAATCCAATAACATCATCATTTTCTTCGTTCTATTTTACGTTAGTTCATGCAGGTTTGGAATTTTTAATTTATATTTTAATATTTATTATCGCAGTTGGAACACAAAAAGTGCCCGTTTTTAAACGTGTTTTAACCATGCGTCACATTTAAGAATTATTATCTCACAAACCCGTCATCATATTGAATCCAAATTTTAACACAATACACACTGGAATGTTGTATAACTGATTTATTAATTTCATAATTTTGTGTGTCCAAGAAACAATGTTGTTATCATTTTTGTAAGGTAACTTTTTCTCGGCTCGGGGTCAGTGGAAAATGTAGTTCTTGGTAGCGTTGTAATCCTTATACATCAAAAAGGTATGCTGTATGATTGTGAAATACGTGAATTAATTCACTTATTTTATATCGGTTAGTATTTGTACGGGGAATTAAGACATGGTTCACCAGCTAGCCGCTCCAGGGAAAGCTGTGCAGCGTTACCAAGATGGAGCCCATCACGCGTCATGGCGCATCTCACTCGGAAGTGATGAGCTCCGTATCAGCAACGCTGTACAGCTTTTCCCGGAGCGGCTAGCTGGTGAACCATGTCTTAATTCCCCGTACAAATACAAACCGATATAAAATAAGTGAATTAATTTTCGTATTTCAATCTCATACAGCATACCTTTTTAATGCATAAGGATTACAACGAAGAACTACATTTTCCAACGACCCCGAGCCGAGAAATGGTACTCCGCCAGAATTTATTGAAGGTAATTACTCAAGAACTGATCTGGAGATAAACCAAGACCCCAGAAAATAAATGAGTGGATGAAAATTTTTATTTATTAAAAATTCGAGAAATATGGGAAAAAACTGTATGGAAATGAATGAAATACTATAGATCTTATGCATTTATAAAAGGCAAGGAAGTAGGAGGGATTTAAAGATGAACATATATTCCATTATATGAATGTGGGAGGTCCATATTACGAGAAACATCACGCCACTTGAAGCGAGAGTTACGTCATGAGAGAGGGGAAGTTACGAAGGTCGAACTGCGGACTGAAGTGAGGAGAGGTGGTAGGAGTTACGTCACACCACGAGAGGAGAAGAAGAGAGACTGGAACTTGAGGAGTGCAGAGAACAGGACGGGAGAGTTCTTTCCAATTTGAGATTTGAACGAGACAAGACCTCGAGCAGAAACGAGTTTCCTTATAATAGTGCTACGGTTCATAAAAGTTGGAAGCAAGGAAGAGTGCAATTCCAGAACTTACAGTAACTTAGGAGCAAGCTACAATATATAAAGCAGAACGGAACAGTACAACCATATATTGCAGTGCTTATGCAAAGTTGTTCCACATAGCTTGAAATATTTCTACGTGTAAAAGCATATTCGAACATTGTATTGAAAATGCAAGTTAAAAGTCAGCAACGGGGAGGTCTTAATTATATTGTCAGAAATATGAATATTACCATGTGCTAAGCATAAAGCATAGGGAAGTAAAGACTACTAGGATGTCAGTTGAATTCCAGATTCACTAACATGAAGGCGCAACAAAATATCTACGCAAAGCGCAACATCACCGAGCAAAACTCATACATTTCTACGAGAGTTTTAACACACCTTGAGATACGAAAACGCTTGCATAAACGACAATATTACACCGTGATGTCTATTCTGAAGAAACCCGATGTCTATTCTGAAGAAACCCGATGTCTATTCTGAAGAAACCCAGATGTCTATTCTGAAGAGATGGAGATTCGAAGCCGGCCTACTTGCAGTGAACGGAGGACGGAGAGCTGACGGAGCTGTTCACGGCGAGGTCATTCACCACGAGTCCAGCTGGTTCAGTCACAAACCGGTCTTCATAGCTGTGGGCGATGCTATGGAACACGACAAATTTGGTTTGGAAGAAGAGATGCAGGTATTTTCAACAGTCCAGAAGCCAACACACAAGGTAGTGAAAAAATTGTCTTTTATCATGAAGAATTGTAGTTATGTTCTGTGATTATCCAATTGACCAACCGCATATTTTTCAACAGTATTTTTAACAGTATTTTTAACAGTAATTTTTTAACTGCATTATTTAAAACGTATAATTTTGTCAAAGTAATTAAATTTGTGTAGATCTTGTTATAGTGATTTTTCGCATTTTTCTACGAAGTTATTTGCCTTGTTCTTGAAAATTTCAGTCACTAGGACGAAATTTTGGCATGATGATGCTATTAATACTAAGGTTATATTAAAGTAAAATCGTGTAATATTTTTCATATTTGCGTTAGATTTGATTTAATTAAATCTGTTTTATCGCAGCGATGGAATATAAATGAATTGTTCAGAGGAACTTAGAACCAATTGTTTAAAAGAATATAAATGAATTGTTTAGAGGAATATGAAGCAAATTATTTAAAAGGATGTAGAGTGAACTACACACATCAAAAAAAGTTTTGCATCACCTCGGTTCCCAGATCTCCGGCATATAGACGTTGACTGTGTATATTGTATCAAAGATACAGTCCCTTTGACTGTTCATAGATGTCACTAAAACTGCTCAAAGATGTAAACAACCATGCATGAGCAGGGCCTATTAGACGGAGGGGGTACGACAGCCGATCCGTTCCAGTCATTCCACCAGGACGAAGGTACGCTGCTCATGTTGTCTGTAGTTCTACCATGCCTAGAAAGTCAATACCGCAGTTCGATCGCGTACGCATTGTTACTTTGTGTCAAGAAGGGCTCTCAACAAGGGAAGTTTCCAGGCGTCTCAGAGTGAACCAAAGCGATGTTGTTCGGACATGGAGGAGGTACAGAGATACAGGAACTGTCGATGACAGGCCTCGCTCAGGCCGCCCAAGGGCTACTACTGTAGTGGATGAACGCTACTTACGGATTGCCGCTCGGAGGAACCCTGACAGCAATGCCACCATGTTGAATAATGCGTTTCGTTCAGCCACAGGACGTCGTGTTTCAACTCAAACTGTGCGCAATAGGCTGCATGATGCGCAACTTCACTCCCGACGTCCATGGCGAGGTCCAGCTTTGCAACCCCGACACCATGCAGCGCGGTACAGATGGGCCCAACAACATGCTGAATGGACCCCACAGAATTGGCATCACGTTCTCTTCACCGATGAGTGTCGCATATGCCTTCAACCAGACAATCGTCGGAGACGTGTTTGGAGGCACCCTGGTCAGGCTGAACGTCTTAGACACACTGTCCAGCGAGTGCAGCAAGGTGGTGGTTCCCTGATGTTTTGGGGTGGCATTATGTGGGGCCGACGTACGCCACTGGTGGTCATGGAAGGCTCCGAAACGGCTTTACGATACCTGAATGACATCCTCCGACCCATAGTGCACCCATATCGGCAGAATATTGGAGAGGCATTTGTCTTCATGGACGACAATTCTCGACCTCATCGTGCACATCTTGTGAATGCGTTCCTTCAAGATAACGACATCGCTCGACTACAGTGGCCAGCATGTTCGCCAGACATGAACCCTATCGAACATGCCTGGGATATGTTGAAAAGGGCTGTTTATGG
Source organism: Meconema thalassinum (assembly GCA_946902985.2). Lineage (NCBI taxonomy): Eukaryota > Metazoa > Arthropoda > Insecta > Orthoptera > Tettigoniidae > Meconema > Meconema thalassinum. The sequence goes on from OX336390.1 coordinate 155,405,070, forward strand.
ACGTCTTGACCCACCAACCACTCTGAGAGATTTACGCCGAATTGTCGTTGAGGAGTGGGACAATGTGGACCAACAGTGTCTTGATGAACTTGTGGATAGTATGCCACGACGAATACAGGCATGCATCAATGCAAGAGGACGTGCTACTGGGTATTAGAGGTAGTGGTGTGTACTGCAATCTGGACCACAAATGCTGAAAGTCTAGCTGTATGATGGTACAACATGCAATGTGTGGGTCTCATGAGCAATAAAACGAGCTGAAATGTTGTTTGTGTTGATCTCTATTCCCTTTGTATTTAAAGGTTCCGGAACTCTTGGAACCGAGGTGATGCAAAACTTTTTTTGATGTGTGTATTTAAAAGGAATAGAACGTTGAACGAAGTAAAGAAGGAGTAAGATTGTAATTGAAGTAAAAGGAAGTTTAATGGAGCAAATCTAAGTACAGTATATTTAAGAAGTAATGTCACGAAGTGTAAAGAATATTTCGACAACTCATGATGTTGATTCGAGTGTCAGTAATTTATTATGAACGAAAGTATTACGAAAAGCTTATACACATATGTCTAATGAGATTTAGAGCGTTAAAAAATATAAATGAATTTGTTAAACAAATATATTAATGGAAAGAAGTCAAACTTATATCTTTTGTTAAGAATATGAATATTTACTGATATTTCTTGAAAAGTTGTAATAAAATGTAAAGCTGACTTTAAACACGTGAAAAAGGAAAGTTAACAAAGTTAAATCACAGGGTGATCAGAAAGTTAATGTACAGAGATTTATTGCAGAAATGAAATTATAAGCACGAGGCGAAGTTATATCAGTATATTAGATATGTTAAAGTCAAGGAAGTATACGTATTGAAGTGGAAGTTTATAGTTGAATTACCGTGCAAATTGAGGAGATATGAACGTAAAGGAGTTACGTAATTTTACGAAGGGAGGCTGAGGAGTCTCTAAGTTTTTCTAGTATTGATTGCAATAATTGTGTAGTTATGTGAGTGTATTGAAGGAAGATTCTGTACAGGGTGTTTAAGAGAGAAAGTAATTGTTGTATAATTATGAAGGAGGAGTGTGGAAACGAAGGTTAATGCCGTGCACGTCCAGTATTCACGTTTATCAGAAGATTGTTAACTCAGTAAAGAATTTCAGAACTTATTTCAGTATTTCATGATATATAGATAAAGGTAAAAAGGAACAGTGCTTAGCTTAAATGTTTGTCACTTATGTTCAATTGATTATGACGAGTATTTATTACTTTCAACACGATAGTTGCGGTGTATGTTTGGATATTTGATGTTTAAGAAAATTGAGTAGATGAAAGACTTATTGGAGGAAGAAAATTTAATCTTCGACATTATAAAGTGTAAAATTTGAGAGATTCTTAAAGAATGTATATATGCACATAGTTCATGAATAAATTTTGATTAGATATGGAACTGCGGTTCATAGTTGAAGCGGACCTGTATAAAATAGGGCAAATACTTAGTAACACGCCGTTTCACATTTTCTAACTATATTAATGCCACGTGCTACTTTATTTTTTCAGTTATTTTTGTTGAAGTGTCAGGGAGACAAAATATTAAGGAAGGAAGCCAGTTTTTATACTTTTTTTTTTGCTTAATAAACGGCTGGCGCTTTTTAGCGACTTAGTCAATTTTTATCTAAACTGATACCGTTTTCATTGTCGTCATCGTCGAAAATAGTACTACGAAGTATAGATACAGGCGCTCACTATAGATTAAACCTTATCACCCCTCGAGATTGGAGTTTCTCAATTTGCTCTAAATGTAAATGATAGTAGAAATTTGTACCTTGTCTAGTAGTACTATTTTCTTTACGAATAATATTTATCCTGTATGTTCCTGAAATTCCCAATTTTACTTAGTAGGCATGGTAAGTTTGTGAGCTGGTTAACTTACATGTTTGCAATCCTTTTCGAGCTGTGGATATAAGTACTGATGGGTTTCTTCGGGCGCAGTACCTTACAAAAATGATAACAACTTTGTTTCTTGGACACACAAAATTTTGAAATAAAAAACAGTTATACAACATTCCATTGTATATTGTGTTAAAATTTGGATTCGATCTGATGACGGATTTTTGAGATAATAATTCTTAGATGTGACGCATGGTTGAAACACACTTAAATCCGGGCCCTTTTTGTGTTCCAACTGCGATAAAAAATATTAAAATATAAATTATAAATTCAAATCCTACATAAACTAACGTAAAATAGAACGACGAAAATGATGATGTTATTGGATTTTATGTAGGTCTATTGGTTACTTTAAAAACAATCTTCAAACTCGAGTGCACATAGTATTTTGGTCGACAGTAGTTACTGAGTGTGCAATAAGTCCCAAGTGAGAGAGGTGTGCTTTTCCTTACAACTAATCACGTTCATCAGTCATATATGGCTATAAACAGTCAATACTAATAATTGTATTGCGTCTTTTTTAACAACTGTGGATTTTAGAGGCGCCGGGGTGCCGGAATTTTGCCCCGAAGAAGGTATTTAAAAAAACTGGCTCTACAGCCCATGAAGGGCCTAGGCTACCAAGCGACCGCTGCCCAGCCATTTGGCCTGCAGATATTGGGGTGATGCGTGGTCAGCGCGTTGGTTTCCCTCAGCAGTTGATCTTGTTTTTCGTGACCGGGGCGCTGCCACACTGTCAGACAGCTAATCAATTGTCCTCACGAGGCGGAATGCACCCCGTTCCAGCCCTCACGTCAGTTTCTAAAATACCTGACGGAGCCGGAAATCTAACCCGGGGCCTCCGGGTGAGAGGCAGGCGCGCTACCCTAACGCCACGGGGATGGTTAGGAGGTAGGCTATTTGACGTGCGCGTAAATCTACTGACACAGCTCCCTCGGATTTTTGCACCCTCAAATATGCAAACTGACTGCACCAGGAATCGATCCTGTAATCTTGGGAACAGCAGGTGAGAACATTACCGCTGAGTTAAGCAGCCAGTCTATTAACTGCCAAACAGAGGAGCTTCAGACAATAATGATATTTGATAGTGAAATCGAATTTCGATTGGGCAAACTTGGAGGTAAATATTTTTTAAGGGGAGAATGACTGTGTGGACGTGATGCAGTTCGGCTTTAGTTAGTGTACCCGTTCGTCCTGGGGATGCGATGACCCATCTGCTATAGCATCGCATTCCTGGAGTTCCAGGACAGAGCGGAGTTAAATGAACCTCTAGTCATATAAGGAATGTGTCGGAAATTCAGCTGAGTTATCGAAAAAGCAGTGGGTATCACGAGACAAAGTATCTCTAGGGTCGTTACGGGCTTAAGTTTAATAAAAATAATGCAAATATAAATGGGCGCCATCAACTGAATTCCTAGCAAAACCACTTCCTTTCCGGATAAGCCTTACTCAAGACAAGGAAAGAAAAAGGAACATCACACCATCATCAGATCACTACTAAGATAAAAACAAATTTATTTTACTTTGAAAGTCAGACAGACATTTAGGTAGATTTCATTAGAAAGCTAACTATTGCAATGGGTCCCATGTTTCGACTTCCGGAAAATTTCGACATATCTTCGCGTTTCACATCCCCCAGACCCCAAAACCACCGTCAGTTCAAAAGTTTATATATAATTTATGTATATATATATATGTATATATATATGTATATCAGTTTCTTGTGGACACGATAACTGCCGTAATTTTTCAAAAATTACTTCGAATTTTTTACCGAAGATGTATACCTATAAAATCTCGGTCGAGTTCGTTACTGGGCTAAATCGGTCGAAGGGGGTGAAAATGGGGGGCTTTTTTCGAAAAAGTGAAATTTCGCTATAACTCTCTTAATACGTGCAATATCGAATCCATTCAAAGTTCATAATATGTGTCGGATAAGTGCCAAAAATTTATGTCAAATAAGTTTTTTGATAGCACCAACCATTGACCAAAGGGGTGGAAAAAGTGGGTTTTTCGGGAAACATTAATCATATCTCTCTTAATAGGCACAATATCAAAACCGTACAAAATGGACAATATTCCCCTAATAATTACCTAAAACTTTTGTCTGAAAGAATTTTTGATATGACCCACCATTACGCCAAGGGACGAGAAAAATGATTTCGGAATTATAAGAAAATGCCAAGAGCTATCAGTGGTTGCCATGGCAACACTACTAATTTGATGAGGCATGGGCCATCAGACGTTGCCATGACAATGCACTTGCACGAGATCAGATTCAGTATTTCCATCTGATTAAGTGGTTGGTTGGTTGGTTGGTTCTTAAGTTTAGGGGCTGCGACAACGCGGTCATGTAGCCCCGTGTACTTTGGGTGTGTGTAGAATCTGTCTGATAACCGGTGTTAATTGTGATGACTGTATTAGTGTGTGTTATCTGTTTGTTAATTTAAGTACTGCAACTAACAATTTTTCAGATAGTTCCTACTTTTGCCGCCAAGCGCCACTGTCAACGACTACGAGGCCAAGTTGAGAACTGAGCTACTAGACGCCGCCGCAGTCGGCTCTTGGCAACGAACATAGAAACCTAAGAGCGTTGTATACATTCTTAACCTATCCAATTTAGCTTCACACAGGTGCAATTAGTGGAAGGATCTTTAACATGCCATAAATCTATGACATGGGACCGCCGGCTTTACTTCCCCTCCGAAGGAAGGCATACTGAGGGATATTTAACGCTCTTAAAAAATCCGACGGCTTCGGCTGGGTTTGAACCCGGTATCTTGGGCATAGAAGCTCAGCATGCTACCGACTACGCCACCGAAGCCGCCTGACAAAGTGGGAAGCGGCTTCGGTGACGTAACTGGTAGCATGCTGAATGTCTATGCCCAATGTCGCGGTTTCAAAGCCGGCCGAAGTTGTCGGATTTTCTAAGAGCACTAGAATCCCTCAGTATGCTTTCCTTTGGAGGGGAAGTTCCAACGTTCGTTGCGAGTTGATGGTTGGGGTGGCATCTAGTAGCCGAGTTCACAGCTAGGTGTCGTTGACGGTAGTACCTGGTAGCAACATTAGGAACTACTGCTTGAAATTGACCGTCTGCAGTACTTACATGAATTAAGACTAATACAGCCATTACAATTCACACCGTGTATCAGACAGATTCTACACTCACCCAAAGTACACGGGGTTAGATGACCGCGTGTCGCAGCCCCTAAACTGAGGAACCAACCAGAGGTAGATTTCATTAGAAAGCTAACTATTGCAATGGGTACCATGTTTCGACTTCCGGAAAATTCGACATATCTTCGCGTTTCACATCCCCCAGACCCCAAAACCACCGTCAGTTCAAAAGTTATATATAATTTATGTATGTATATGTATATCAGTTTATTGTGGACACGATAACTGCCGTAATTTTGTACCAATCACTTTGAATTTTTTACCGAATGCGTATACCTATAAAATCTCGGTCGAGTTCGTTACTGGGCTAAATTGGTCGAAGGGGGTGAAAATGGGGGGCTTCTTTTCGAAAAAGTGAAATATTGCTATAACTCTCTTAATATGTGAAATATCGAATCCGTTCAACATTCATACTATGTATCGGATAAAGCCCAAAAATGTATGTTTGAAGAGTTTTTTTTATAGCACCAACCATTGACCAAAGGGGTGGGAAAAAGTGTTTTTTTTCGGGAAACATTAATCATATCTCTCTTAATAGGCACAATATCAAAACCGTACAAAATGGACAATATTCCCATAATAATTACCTAAAACTTTTGTCTGAAAGAATTTTTATATAACCCACCATTATGCCAAGGGATGAGAAAAATAATTTCGGAATTATAAGAAAATGCCAAGACCTATCAGTGATTGCCATGGCAACACTACTAAATTGATGAGGGATGAGCCATCAGACGTTGCCAAGATAACGCACTTGCACGAGATCAGATTCAGATTTCCATCTAAGTGTGAAGCGGCTTCGGTGACGTAACTGGTAGCATGCTGAATGTCTATGCCCAAGGTCGCGAGTTCAAAGCCGGCCGAAGTCGTCGGATTTTCTATGAGCGCTAAAAATGCCTCAGTTTGCTTTCCTTTGGAGGGGAAGTTCCAACGTTCGTTGCGAGTTGCTGGTTGCGGTGGCATCTAATAGCCAAGTTCACAGCTAGGTGTCGTTGACGGTAGTACCTGGTAGCAACATTAGTAACTACTGCTTAAAATTGACCGTCTGCAGTCCTTACCTGAATTACAGACTAATACAGCCATCCCAAAGTACACGGGGTTACATGACCGCGTTGTCGCAGCCCCTAAAGTGAGGAACCAACCAAAATCTCTGCGGTAGATATAATTTTGCGTGAAGAAGTAACAGACCGTTACATAGTTGCACATCAGTGTCGAAACCTTGCATAAGGATAGTGTGACCACTAGTATAAAAATGGACCCCAAATGACAAGAAGGTTACCGTTCCCATAAGACAATAACATGTTTAAAATAAGCATAAAATGACGAAAAACAAAGTTAATTAAGCTCCAATTATAAAATACCTTCTCGCATTAAATGAGGTCTGATCCTTCTACGAAAATCTGCATATTCTGCGTATTTTCGCCTATCCCCAAGTTTGTCCGGTGAAATCTACCTCCGCCTTCCGGCGTGCCGAGAGGACTTTTTAATCTTGTTTAAATATAATTCCTACCTAAGAGTATGGTCGAATGCAAAGTTAAATTGCCATTGTCCAAAATCGAACCATCTCTTTTCTAATGCAAAGTTATTTTTATCCACATAACAAGAAAAATTTATAAAGTTCTCTTGGGTTCTCAGGATCACTGTAGCACTATGTCTTTCGTCACTGACATTTGTGAAACCTGAGACCTAATTCTCTTTAATTTAACATCAATGTGGATTTAATTAAGTAATTAATCTGCCTAAACATACACATATAATAATCACTCATATTAAATATCACATAAATTATGGTTTGCATGGTATAATTTGAACATAGAACATGTTAATCAAATGTTCCTAAACATTGAATAATTAATTTACACTATTTACATCGTCATTCAATCACTTATCTGTGAATTACTGAAAATTCAAATTCTCGTTTGGTTATCATTATCGTCATCATCAAAATTAAACATTTCTCACATTAATTCTCACTTCAAAATTCTACATGTTCCTGTCAGAATCGTTAATTCATCACCATTACATCATTTAAATTCACATTTCAAGTTGCAATTCCTTCACATTATCTCTCAATTAAATTTATTTAATTCCATGTAAATTCATTAATCATCAGCTTCTTTAATTATTTATCACCTTCTAATTTAGTTATTCATCATCATTACAATCGTCTATTAATTCATTTCAATCAGTTTATTTATTCAATCTTTAATTCATCCATTTATTTAATTCATTGATTTATTCCAAAATTTAATTTATCAACTTATTTAAATTTCAATCATCTGGTTATTTAAGTTTTTTATTATTTCATCTAGTCATTCTGATTTTTATTTCATTAGGTCAGATCGTTAATATGCTTAAATCTCAGATTATTATTTCATTAATTATTATTTTCAGAAAATCTTGTATTATCAACTTCATTTATTTGTTTAATTTCCTAAAAAATTGTTTAATATGGTTTATAGAACGTTGTCTTACAGTTTTATCACTTCCAAGTTATATCTCGTATTTAATTATCATGCCAAAAAATATTATTGTCTCCACGACATCACGTTGGATCTAACTATCCACAACGACATTACATTTCTTCAATACTTCAAATATCACATTTGAATATAAGAATTACTCCAAAAACTCCATAAATATTCAGCACATACAGCATGAATCTCAACAAATACGCTAGACTGGGTACGACGACCTCATGTCTGCTTCAAAATACTTTATTAACAATGCAACTATCACATGGCAAATTCCACAAAATGCCTATCATAAACTCCACTTAACCATGTTGCATGATCTACAAAAAATATATAAATGGCTTCAAATTATCAACGCACATAATCTCCAATAACTGTAATTAATCTGATCACATCTAGACAACTTCTTAAACAATTGGAAAAATATTACTTCAGTAATTTAAGATCTGCTTTCAAATAGCATAAATTCTCTTACAATTTTTATAATTCACATCACAGAAAAACACCAATGTGCTATAATCTCTCACATCAAAATCTGCAATACTGATCTGCCTTAAAATAATTCTGACCATTAATGATTAATCTTACAAGATTCAATTACTTTAAATCCTTCTCAAAAGGTATCAAACACAATTATAAAAATCATCAAAAGCATCAGCTGTAACAGCTGTTAAACTGAAATTACTCTCAAAAGAGTATAGCAACAAAATATTGGATTGGCAAACAGGAATTACTAAATGCAATCCTGTTGACATTTATCATTACTTTATTTAACAAAATTTCGACTGATATGTGACTAGTAGTTCCTTGTTTAATTCACTTACATCTCGTGTACATTCGGATGATAAAAATGAGTCCCTCAATGGCAAGTAAGATGTGTAACCACCATACAGTCGTATAAATACGAAAGACCTCGCCCCGTCGGCTTGGATGATAGTTCCCTAAACGATGGGTAAGATGAGTAGCCACCATACAATCGTATAAATACGAAAGACCCCATCTCGTAGACTATATGAGTGAATGTACCAGATAGGAATCAACAAGTTTCTAGTTGTCATATAAAAGCGATGTTCATTCACTAAAGTGAATAGCTTCTTAATATCTCCAAACAATCCAATGGAAAAAAATCCCTACTGATGAATAATACACACTCGCTAGTATGCAATGAACTGACGAAGTAATTTCTGATAATCAATTGCAGATCACGAGTTCGAAATACTCGTTACACAAAAAAAACTATTCATGAAAAATATCCTAGCTGGAAAAATGTCTAAAAGAACAAACATTTGCTTAATAAAGCCAAACAACGGTGAGAATTTCGTATAATGATGCCTGCCATATCATATGGTCACTCCATATTCTAGCAAATTCGAAGAATATAAATTCAAACCATGTCTTAATAATCAAATCACTCCTATTAGAAAAAAAATATACATGTGTGCCCAGTATTCATGAAAATTGCAATATAATTTCCAAGATCGTCGATTTTCCCTACATAAGAATTTCTCGTAAGATCGGCGTGAATATCATTTCATCCATGAAATGATGATTTCCTTCGAAATCCCAAGCGAATCAGCTGTTGGACTCCTCTCGTCAGGAATCGAATCCATCGCTCTGTGGTGCCATCTTGTCTCTATTCACGTTTACTCGGTCATGTTGAACCTCGGATTACCCATAGCGGATATTGTCCAACTCCTTCTCGAAAAGTTCATGGAAACAGCGGACCCCCTTACTCCTCTTTTAATATACGCCACTGTTCCTTTAAATGTTGAGTTTGAGAATTGTAAGTCCAATCTCAACTTACTGCAAAGTCCCACTTGAGTAAAATAAAATTTTACTTGATAGAGTTCAAGATTACGATACACCATGTATCTGTTCGTAATAGGTGACTCATGAAAATTGTATAAGATATAAATCTTATAAATGCACGCTATAATGTTCATCAGAGCCTATGCTAAACATTCAGTTTACTTGGAATAGTAAAAGTCGCTTTGAATGTGTTATATAACAGCATGGTTATAAGGTTATTCGTAAAAGCCTGTGTTTGAACAGCGTCGAAATGAAGCTTGGAATAAAGTCTTCAAATACGAGCAGTGTGGTTTTGAAATACCCCGGCTGTCTACAATTGTCTCCTCGGCCAGCCCGCCTGGATCAACGACCCCCTCGGCCTTCGCTGCTCGGCGATGCAGGCACTGTCACCTACACTTTTGCCGTGACAGTTTCTGTATGCTGCGTGACCTTCAATGTCCGTCTCACTGTGCTATAGAGCTGCTCTGAACTGCCCGTCTTCCTGGGCTCAACTGACTTGCTAGCGCTGTGTTCTGGCTTATGTGCTCCGCGCGGCACGTGGCTTGTTCTCCCACCACTGCGCTCTTACGTCATGAACATAGTCTCGAACCCGAATCCTCTCGGCTGTTCTGTTATAAAATAACTTATTTCCATAAAATCATTTCCACATATAATGCATGTTATATATCCTCTTCTAAGTTGTTATAATTGTTATAATTCCATATATGTTTCAATAAAGCTTCACATCTCCATTCATAATTCTATCTTCTCACAGATATCAATGCCTCCTCGATTCTAGACCTCCTACGTCATCTTGGCATTCTTCTTGACGCGATCGGTGCGCTATCTTTTCTTATTGCTTTCCAAAACCTCAACTACAGCTTAATGTCTGCTGGCGTAGCCGATAGCCTAAACTAGGTATCGGGTACATTAGTTAGTTATTGTTGTTTTAAGGGGCGGAACTACGAGGTCATCAGCCCCTAAAGTTTGGCTGTAGTGGAAAGTGATTTCTTGTTGTAAATATTTCAAGTGATTGTGTATGGTTTGCGTAAATTATCTGCACGTTTACGGATGTCCAAGAGCTATCGCGTATGCTATGTGCCTCTTGGCATCGGGAGAGCGTGGGTTCGAATCCCACCTCAGCCGTCCTGAAAATGGTTTTCGTGGTTTTCCATTTTCACCACCAGGCACCGCCTTTCAACAGGTCCACGGCGGACTTTGTTCCAAAATGCCTTTCCTGAGGCCTGTCACCATCCCCAGTTGTATCTACTGGTAAAGTGTGTTCAGCTCCCAGACAATGTCCTTGCTACGTTAGAAAAATGGGTGAAGCCGAACTGCAGGATAAGGGATTTTAAAATATATATTATTGTCATTACTATTATTATTAGTCACATAGCCCCGTGTATTTTGGGTGTGTGTGGTATTTGTGTGATAACCTGAGTCATTGTGATGTCTGTACTAATGTGTGTATTTGTTAATTGTGGGTAGGATTGGGAAGGCAGCGGCCGTGGTTTCAAGATAGGTACCATTCCAGCATTTGCCTGCAGTTGTCTACCCCTTATTATTCCCGTTTTTCCAACGGGGTCAGGGATGAGATGCGATGGAAGTCTTTGTGGCGATGGATTTTACGTTCAGATGCCCTTCCTGACGCCAACCTCATGAGAGTAGTTAATAAGATATGAAATGAATGATGGTGAATGAAACTGGGCAAGTATGTGGAAGGAAAAGGCCTTGGTCTGTCAGAAGGTACCGTCCCAGCATTTGCCTGGTGTTGAAAATGGGGAAACCACGGAAAACCATTTCAAGGACGGACGACGGTGGGGCTCGAACCCACGCGTCTACCGAGTCAGCAGAGAGCTTGGCCCCATGACCTAATGCTGCCTTTAGCCAGCGTAGCCACTACTGTCGGTAGCATTTGCCTGCAGTAGAAGAGAGAAATAACGGAAACCACTCTCTAGTTGGCTAAGGTGGGAATCTAACTCACCTCTCCTCACAAGGCTCAGTGTACCCCATTCCAGCCCTTAGTGCAGAATTTTCTGGACCTCTGGAGTGACAGCATAGAACTCTAGAACTCTAGCCGCTACACCACGAGGTGGTCGCAATGAGGTACAGAGAGAGAGGATGGATGAGTGGATGAATATCTTCCTCAGGTCTTGGCCAGACTATTGGTCAGGTGGCTGTTTGAAATGGCTCAATCAAACCCAGTAGCGTAGCCAAGATCGTGCAATGGGGAAGACTAAGAGGGGGTTGTAGTTTCAAAATAATGCGTGGTGCGCATCATTATATGGACACTAATACAAGTAAATGACGTTGATATTCATGTAGGTCTAATGTGTAGTGAGCTGAGTACCATCCCTATAGCCTTGGATGCGCCACGCGACTGACGGGCCACTGGGTTTAGCCACTTGTCGAGCAAGGCACTGGCGCTAGCAGCAGCGCAGCGCCCAACTAGTTCAACACATTTACTGTTTTTAACGTACAGTATTTAATAATCATATTTACTTCCTTGAAATTCACAGTAGTTGCTGGAAATTCTGTCTTTCAAGTTCTAATCTCTCTCTATATATAAAAATGAAAGTGTATCTGTTTTTTCTGAATTTCCACGAACGTTTGAGTTATTAACGCGTCTCAGACTGGTTTATGACGGTTGCGCGCAAAAACAAAAACTTTGTCTGTTTGTCTCTTTGTCTGTCTGTGTACAATATTGCTCGCGCATCACTCGAGAACGGCAGAGTGGATCAACGTAAAATTTGGTACAGATGTCCATCAGAGGCACGAAAGTAATCATTGATGGAACTCTTCTCCATACCTCTCATAAAAGAGGGTCCATCCCTTAAGATGCATGCTGAAATGGACGCAGAAAGACGAGACAAAGCTCATTTTCAGCGTCTCAATGTGAAAAACAAAAGTCGGGAGCCCTACGGGCTCCGAAAACCACATTTTAAGGTCCTAAAACCAACAGTTTTTGAGATATACCCAGAAAATTAATTTCATTTACTAAGCTATTGAATCTATTATTTAAACTAGTTTCCATAATGGTTCCGTATTGACGTACTAAATAGTTTTAACAAACAAATTGTATATCCGCCTTAGTCAATACATAAACGAAAATAAATTATAATTACACTTGCTCATGGTACATGATTCAGGGATTAATTGCTTTTATCCCCTTTATCAGCCAAGACAAATATCCGAAGAAAGATATAAGATAGCGTAGCACTAAAAAAAACAAATGGCTATTTAACTTAATATGGTGCACCATATAAGTAGGTCACTGAGCAAAACTAAAAAATATATGTAACAGCGATGATATTCAGCCATCAAAACACAGAGAATCAGTGGACAGTTAATTCGTAAATCCGCTCCAAAACACTGGTCGAAGCTTGAATTGGCAAAAATCACAATACTTCACCATATGTACACAACCAATGAAGAAGCCTTATGCTCAACAGGTCCATAAATCAAATGCCTGCATACGAATTAGACGAGCGTGGAAGGAACAACTTCAAATAGCAATGAGGTTAGCTCAAAGCATAACCTGAAAGAAGCAAAGGAAAAACAAAAAAACATAATAAAAAGGACCAAGGGGAAAATTTACAGACTGAAATAATTATGAAAAAAACTATAAAAATTAATTTATAATGATATAGAACGAACGCAAACTTAATAATATTTGAAAAACTTACTTCAGGCTAAATCAAGGTATCAATTATAAAGAGATTGTCTTATGCTTGAAAATTATTGTAAATAATTTATGGGTGTAGCCAATTACAGCACTCATATATATGGTAGCAATAGATGATAAATATTGCCATAGCTAGTTCTGTAATAGGACGTATTTATGAGTGGAGCGCTACTATGAAAAATACATTATTTGGGGGGAAAATGTTCAAAGTGGAAATTAAGTAATGTAATATAATAAAAATCAAGTTGTAGGGTATTGTAATGGCAGAGGGTTGTAACAGTATATTAATAAGTATGTAATTATGTATAAATATGTGATGTAGAAAAGTTATACTAAAGAGCATCTAAGGTGGTTTATTATTGGACTTACTAGTTAAGTTATTTTTGAGAGTGTCAAATAAGATATTAGAATCGAAAATGACTTCATTAAGATTCACTGGGTCTGGAATACTGTGTGCTGTGTTGATTTCAATGGATTCGAGAACATTCATCATAGTACCCTTGCTAGTGTAATGTAAGATTTCTAAATCATTCTCTATACTAGTGAATTTGTGACCTATATAGGTCAAACAGGAAGAAATTTCACCACACGATATAATGATCACTTAAATGCCACTAAATATAGAAAGTATTCAGCCATGGCCGCACATATGGAGGATTCAGGCCACAAATTCACTAGTATGGAGAATGATTTAAAAATCTTACATTACACTAGCAACGGTATTATGATGAATGTTCTCGAATCCATTGAAATCAACACAGCACACAGTATTCCAGACCCAGTGAATCTTAATTAAGTAATTTTCGATTCTAATGTCTTATTTCGTAGGGCCCGGATTTGTATGCACTAAAAAACCTGAAAATATGCATGCAAATATGCACTAAAAAGTTAGAATATATGCACGAAAAATAATGAAATATGCAATTAAAACATGAAATTTTATTCACTTACCTATTTACAGGTATCATTTGTTGCAAAAAGAAGCATCACAATAGGTAACTAGTAGTCTTTCAATGTTTTCTGGAGACAAACTATGTCTATTGTCCGTCAAAATGAGTTTATAGGCTGAGAATGATCGTTCTACATCAACTGACGTGATTGGACAGTACTTATACACGGGCACCAAAGTTTCGGAGCATACATCTGGCAAGGATACCCTAGTTCCACTCAAGTATTGACTAATTAACTTAATCTTCTTCAGTCCTGGGTTCGAATTCAACACCTTTTCTAACTTGCATTTAATCTTCTCCCCAATTTCGCCTGGAGCGGAATTCAATGAAGATGCAGCTTTCTCAACGAGATCAAGTGATTCATGGAGGGGAGTACCAGAAGATTCCAAGCTCTCAATGGATTTTGGAAGTTTAGAAAAATTTGCATGAATGAAATTCACATCTTGATAAACAGTAGCGGTTTCAAACACAACCTTTGCATCACGGACACACGCAATATGCTCATCTTCAAGTTTTGTAACCACTTCTTTCACTTCATTAAAATTCTCCTGATAAAATGATACTGCAGATAACCATGTCCCCCACCTAGTCAGGACAGGTTCAGGTGGCAAAGGAACTTAAGGTAGACAATCTTTGTAGAACTGGACACGAGCTGGTGCTTTCAGAAACAGCTTCTTCCCAAATCCAATTAAATTGTTAACAGCTGGAAACTGTGTGCGTATTTCTTCTGCAATGCGGTGTAATCCGTGCGCTAAACAGGTTACGTGTATGAGTTTCGGATAAAATACTTGGATGGCCTTTGCTGCTTTCAACATATACGATGCATCTGTGAGCAGTACAAGCACTTTACAACAATTATCCACAATTTCAGATGACCACAATAGTCGCAGAGAATAATTTATAAATCTTGCTATTGTGCTATGGTTGGTTTTCCCTAGTACTTTACAAGCAAGAAGATGCGGCTTACCGGGTTCGTCTGGATGTAATTTACCAACCACGAAATTTGCTATGTAACGGCCACATGAATCCGTTGTCTCATCCACCGATATCCAGACATAGTTCCTTCCGATATCAGAACGGATCAATTCCAGGGTAGATTCATATAGCGGAGGTAGGTAATTTTTACTAAGAGTCGATTCATCTGGTATTTTTTGATTTACACAATATTTCTCAAGAAATGATCGCAGAACTGGATTGTTTAATTTATTCCATGGAATGTTGCTGCATACGAAAGCCCTACAAAGATCATTTGAAAATTTATTAAGAATACCGGACTTAGGCTTTACCTGCGTAAGAAGTAGTTGTTGTGGTGTGCTGTTCTTCTCCTCCTTTGCTTTAATATGTGCAGTTGTTTTTGAATGCTGTTCAAGCTGAAATTTCTTTTCACATTTTACTTCCTTTGAGCAAACTTGACAGTACACGATGACACCATCTGTTGAATAGTCCCTATTACCCGACACCCACTGATTTAGTCAATCTCTTCTCCTGCTCTTTTCCTTAGGCAGTTTTAGAAACTAACACTTGAGATGCAGGGCATTAAACTGGAACGCAACTAGTGAACTGAAGATACTTCTGTCCTGACCAATTGCCCAACCCCCTGAGATTATTATCTACTGTGGTAGAGAAAGGAATTCCGGGAAGTCCAGCCAGCCTGCCTACCCATACCTAAGCTATCTGTTGCCATTGCCAGTTGTGAAAGTAAAGTGCCGTTACACAGAGAGTCGAAAACACCAATTAGTGGGGGATGCACATAATATAGGCAACTAGCTAGGGATGCACAAAACAGATTTATTTTAGTAGTTCTTGTAATTGTCCTTAAATTCAGACATATATACCGGAATATGCTCTTACGTCTGGAATATGCACTAAACCTCAAAATATGTCAAAATATGCATATTCATATGCGCATATGCATTTTTTAAAAATCCGGGCCCTACTTATTTGACACTCTCAAAAATAACTTAACTAGTAAGTCCAATAATAAACCACCTTAGATGCTCTTTAGTATAACTTTTCTACATCACATATTTATACATAATTACATACTTATTAATATACTGTTACAACCCTCTGCCATTACAATACCCTACAACTTGAGTTTTATTATATTACTGTTACGTGCATTGCCCGTTCCAACGTTTTTAAAATCCATCTTCCCTGTATACTGGTGTTCCTTGACATTTTGAAACGACCGCCTGGTGACTTGATTCCGATTTTGAATACGAGATGGCAGCTGCTGTCGGACTTCGGCGCTGCTAGCCGTGGTTCCTTCTTCACCACTAGAGTGTGTTGGTTGTGCCTTATAATCTCGTCCTAATCGTGTCATATTTGAAGGCTATTATTATTATTCTACGTCATGAAACAAAGGACTGTGTATACATGATACCGCCAAATTAATTACTTAATAATCACATTGTTGCTTGATGTGTCAAGCCTTGATTGGACAATAATAATTTACATAAATGCAGTTCGGTATCTGACGTGTGATTCTCCGCCATCTTGTGAATTGATTGTCTGTCGTCTAGGAAGCAACTAGCCAGCTGGTGTGACAGAGTATCTCTTCGTCGGCTGGGGGCATTGGCCCCTAGATTTTACAAAATATGAATACCAATTCGACTAAGAAAATGCCTGTGCTCGTAAGGTTTTAATTTTCATCGTTTCGCCGTGAAGAGGAAGTTTGAAATGCAAATCGCATCTAGATACAAACAGGAATGCTTGTGATACCAAAACGGCGCATGGCTGGGTAGGCCATTTTCAGGCAATTTAGTGCCGTATAATATTTTATTTAAATTGAGTGTTGATTAATTTATTTTTATTGTGTCTCCACTGAGAAGTTTTTTTAAGGTACGTAATGTTATTCTAAAACGTATATATATTATTATGGGAGCTCCAATATTGGCCTTGCATGTATGTTGTGATGCTGTGTTTTGTTTCGCCTGGTAGGCCTAATTTATTTCTGTTTTAATAATGTTACCAGATATATATTAATTTTGTTATTTTTTTCTTCGTACCTTCTGGAGGCACATTTCTAAGTTTATTTTACGGTTTAAATTATTATTTATTTTCTTTTGGCAATCTTGGTATTGGCATATTATTAATCTGATGTAAGATCCGATGCACCACCCTCATGTTAATAGTGTTAAAGTGTAATTGATTTCCTCATTTTATTTCTCTCCGGTGATTTTAAAATTAATTTAATGCTAATTATTTGCCGTAATTTCGATTTTACATGTGGTCGTCTGCTCCGGTGGCCATGTTTGTTTTGCTTTTGTTTGGCCCGAGTGCATTCTGGTCTTGGAGTGCAGTCTCTTGGCGTCGAGCGGTAAACTTAAACGTGTTGTGGTGTTAGCTTAATATGCTTTTGTTAATCTTGTTGGTTTAACCTTATGATTTTGGTGAATGTTCTTGTGTTTTTCTTAGTCACGAATATCGGGAATTTCTTAATTAATCATATTTTATTTCATTTATTTAATTTTAAATTTTTCGTTTTATGACGTGGCCTGGATCTCTGCATGTCGGATCGGTATTGCATTCCCTTGTAAATTATCAAGCCCTTTCTCATTTAATTATGCCTGTAATTTTATTTTAATCTTTGGGCTTTAACATTTTAATTTTAATTTAATTTTTTCTTTTTTTTTTTTTGCTTTGCAAGCATGCATGTTCTGTTTTCTGGTGGAGGTGTCCTTTAAATTTTAACAATTAAAATTTTCTTTTAAATTTTTAAGCAACTGTTGTGGCATTATTTCGTCGGCGACAATTCCATTAGTTATTTGGGGGTGTCTGTAGAATAGCCTGTGCGTTGTCCCCTTCTCCACCTTCCTTCCACCCCCTTTGGTGTTCTTCTGTTGGTACATGTCATCTGGAGGTGATTTTGCTGTGGAAGCGATGCGGACCTCTGAAGACAGGTAAGTAGGCCCATCCACCCTGGCCATCCACGTGTCAATTACATTACTTAATTTCCACTTTGAACATTTTTCCCCCAAATAATCTATTTTTCATAGTTGCGCTCCACTCATACATACGTCCTATTACAGAACTAGCTATGGCAATATTTATCATATATTGCTACCATATATATGAGTGTTGGAATTGGCTACGCCCATAAATTATTTACAATATTTTTCAAGCATAAGACAATCTCTTCATAATTGATACCTTGATTTAGCCTGAAGTAAGTTTTTCAAATATTATTAAGTTTGCGTTCGTTCTATATCATTATAAATTAATTTTTATAGTTTTTTCATAATTATTTCAGTCTATAAATTTTCCTCTTGGTCCCTTTTATTATTTTTTTTGTTTTTCCTTTGCTTCTTTCAGGTTATGCTTTGAGCTAACCTCATTGCTATTTGAAGTTGTTCCTTCCACGCTCGTCTAGTTTGTATGCAGGCATTTGATTTATGGACCTGTTGAGCATAAGGCTTCTTCATTGGTTGTGTTCATATGGTGAAGTATTGTGATTTTTGCCAATTCAAGTTTAGACCAGTGTTTTGGAGCGGATTCACGAATTAACTGTCCACTGATTCTCTGTGTTTTGATGGATGAATATCATCGCTGTTACATATATTTTTTAGTTTTGCTCAGTGACCTACTTATATGGTGCACCATATTAAGTTAAATAGCCATTTGTTTTTTGAGTGCTACGCTATCTTATATCTTTCTTCGGATATTTGTCTTGGCTGATGAAGGGGATAAAAGCAATTAATCCCTGAAACATGTACCAGGAGCAAGTGTAATTATAATTTATTTTCGTTTATGTATTGACTAACGCGGATATACAATTTGTTTGTTAAAACTAAGCTATTGAAAAAACGCATGCCGGTAACCATGGCAACACAATCTCTGAAGTCCATCTATTTCTTTAAGACGCAATGCCATTCCATTTATTACATTACTGTGAACGTTCGCACACGGCTATAAGGTTATCACGGAAACAACTTAAGCTGTAAAATTCATCAATACGTATATAATGCGCTTAAGGGGGTCAAGGGGTACTCTTGAATTTGTTCACGTGATTTACATGGGTGGGTGTGGTACTAAAGGTCTATTATATCGCTATCCCTATATTATTCAATTATTATTATTATTATTTTACACGTTACAGGCCTATTAGACCACGCGAAGCAATCATGACTTTTTGTTCTTCCAGTCTTTCCAGTACTCTTTCATTCGTGCACTAAAGGCCCTCTTCTTTTCTTCGGTCCACTTTGGTCTTTGGGCTGTAGGTGCTGCTTTCTCTGACAACACGTCCCACTTGTATACCTTGTGTCTAAATACGTTTTTGTCTATGACGTTTTCTGGGTCGACCTGTGCTTTTACTAGATCAATTTTGACTTGCATCATCCAGGGTGTAGTAATCTTGAGCCGCTGTATGTATCTAAGAATTTTGTTGGTGAGACTGGTTTGTGGGGGTCTGCTGATGTGGCCGTAAAATTTTAGTCGCCTCTTTCTGATGTCTGCTGCGAGGTTGGACAATTTCTCTGTGGTGTCTCTGGAGTGAAGCCTGTATCCTTCATCTGTGTGCTTTGGTCCAATTATTTTCCTTATTATTTTTCTTTCCTGTGTGAGGACATTTTCCAAGTCGCCCTTAGTGTGTAACGTCAACGTCTCACTAGCATAAAGCACCTCAGGTTTAATAACCGTGTTGTAATGACGAAGTTTAGTGAATGTGGACAGACATTTTTTGTTGTAGACACTCTGTCTTTTGTATAAGGCTCTCTTCATTTTCATTAACCTAATGTTCTGCGCGATTTTCTCTTTTCCCGTCGGTTCAAGCACTTCACCTAGGTATTTAAAGTGGGCGACTCTATTGATCTTGCCATATTTCGTGTTTAAATTCTGTATGTCGAATTTCGTACAGAAAAACTCTGTCTTTTGGAACGAGATCTGTAGTCCTACTTTTTCGGCGCACTCTTGGAGTACTTCTATCTGTCTGATTGATGTGGTTTCGTTATCTGAGAGTAGAGACAGATCATCCGCGAAGGCTAGAAATCCAACCTCCAGTTCGTCCTTTGGTCGTCCTAGTCGCACTGGCCTCCAGTAACCTTGAAGTCTCAGCTTTTTCTCCCATTCCTTGATAACTTTGTTCAGCACTAGGTTGAAGAGGAGTGGAGAGAGCCCGTCACCTTGGCGAACACCTGTATTGATCTGAAATGGTTCTGAGATTTCCCCCATGAATTGCACTTTTGATGTCGTGTCTGTCAGTGTCTGTTTGATCAATCGCGAGGTCGTGCTATCCAAACCTTGCTCGTGTAAGATGTTGAACAATTACTGACGGTCAATGGAGTCATATGCCTTCTTGAAGTCAACGAAGGTACATATAACTGGAGTATTCCCGAAGGCTTTGATTTTCAATATACTTTTTAGGTTGAAGATTTGTTCCGCGCAGGAGCGACCAGGACGAAATCCCGCCTGATACTCGTCCTAGTCGCACTGGCCTCCAGTAACCTTGAAGTCTCAGCTTTTTCTCCCATTCCTTGATAACTTTGTTCAGCACTAGGTTGAAGAGGAGTGGAGAGAG
This sequence comes from Meconema thalassinum, assembly GCA_946902985.2. Lineage (NCBI taxonomy): Eukaryota > Metazoa > Arthropoda > Insecta > Orthoptera > Tettigoniidae > Meconema > Meconema thalassinum. Next base: position 155,425,599 of record OX336390.1, read on the forward strand.
CCCGTCACCTTGGCGAACACCTGTATTGATCTGAAATGGTTCTGAGATTTCCCCCATGAATTGCACTTTTGATGTCGTGTCTGTCAGTGTCTGTTTGATCAATCGCGAGGTCGTGCTATCCAAACCTTGCTCGTGTAAGATGTTGAACAATTACTGACGGTCAATGGAGTCATATGCCTTCTTGAAGTCAACGAAGGTACATATAACTGGAGTATTCCCGAAGGCTTTGATTTTCAATATACTTTTTAGGTTGAAGATTTGTTCCGCGCAGGAGCGACCAGGACGAAATCCCGCCTGATACTCGCCAATCTTGTGTTCCAGCTGGTCCCGAGCCCTTTGGAGTAGGCACGCTGAGAGGATCTTGTACGTAACTTGTAATAATGAAATGCCCCTGTAATTGTTTACGTCAGAGCGGTCGCCTTTTTTGTGTAATGGGTGGATCAATGCACATTTCCATTCATCTGGTAGCTTTTCTGATGTCCAGATGTCAGTGATAATCTGTGTGAGTTCCCTAAGTGAGTGTGGCCCTAGGGTTTTCAGTAGTTCGGCCACTATGCCGTCTTCACCAGATGTCCTGTTGTTCTTAAGTTTGATGATGTGCCTCTGAACTTCCTCTTGTGTCGGAGGTAATGATTATTATGATTATTATTATGTTATAACGTACAAGGACGAGACAAAACTCATTTTCAGCCCCTCGGTGGCTCGGAGGCTACTACGTTTTAAGTATCTAAAACCACGTTTCTGAGATATTCCCAGAAAACTAATTCCATTTTATAAACTAATAAATAGATGACGAGTACAGAAGAACACCAAATCAGGAGCAATACAGATATACTGAGAAAATCACAGATGTGGTCAGGAAGAGACGTCTGGCTTTCTACGGACATGTCTCATGGATGAACCCAACAAGTCTAACCAACCGGCTTCTCAACTACTGGGAGAATAGAAAGAACTTGACACCGTCGCTAACAGTAGTTAACAAGGATATCCAAGAACTGAAAATAATAAAAAGTGATATTAAAAGCTGATCACATCTCAGAAAGATACTTAAACAGAAGTGTTTTCAGGACAGACCGCCCTGTAAGACAACCGGCATCATCTGGACAAAAGAGAGGAAGGAGAAACATAGCCAGAGAATGCGCGAATATTGGGCAAACATCAAGTCCCTCGCCAAGCTGAAAAGATGAACGTCGTGGTCCTTAGCTGGCCCATCCGAAAGAAGAAGAACAACAAGAAGAAACTAATGATGTAATGCAAGCCGGTAACCATGACAACAGTGTCACAAGAGGTGACTTCTAACTTTCCATCTATTTCTGTAAGAAGCAATGCCACTCAATTTAATAAATTTATGTTAACGTTTGCAAATGGCTATAAGGTTATCGTGGAATCAAACATAGACTGTAAAATTCAACAATGCGATTAAGGGGGTCAAGAGGTACCCTAGAATTTTTACACGTGACTTACACGTACGATATGCGATATGTTGTACAGAAGTTCTATTATATCGCCAAACAGCAACATTATTTTCAAAAATTCCTGGACTGGAATAGTGTTGGAATAGTGCTTTTGGGAATTTGGGCCATTGGAGGCTAAAAATCCCGAATTTTCATGCACCACAAGCCTTTATAATTTATTAAGGGGGTCTTTCTGGGGATGGGGACTTTCCATAACGGTGAGGGTCAGTTTTAATTTGACATATATTGTGATTCGTCTACGAGGTTTTCAATATTATTTTCACGACAGGAAGTACACGTTAGGTGAATTTAGTTTGAGAGCACATTTTAAGTAATCATATTTTTGTCGACAAACGGGTTCATCGTAAAGATGATTTTGTTTGATACTGTGTGGTAAATACATATTTATGTTTATGTACGCCTATAATTCATGTTCGGGTGCTTGGAACATCGTAAAATTAGGTATTGTAACCATGAGTTAATACACCAATCATTTAGAATAATCTTCAACGTACGTCTCATAGAAGGGTGGGTATAAAGAACAACTTTTCAAAATACATGCTAAAATAGGCGAAAAATAAAATTTATCCTAGAAGGACGATCAAAGCATATGTTGCGCTTCTCAATGTGAGGCACAAAACTAGGGAGTCTATAAAGGGTCTCGGAAAACCACATTGTATGGCCCTTAAATTAACAGTGTCTACGATATACCCAGAAAACTAACTTCGTTCTGATAAGCTTATGAAGGAATGACAAGCCCCTAACCATTGCAACAGTAGCTCAAATGGTAACGTCCGGTTATTAATACCGAATACCGTTCGAAGAGAAACAAACCTTTTATTTGAGATACCCCACAAGAAAAAAAAAACGCACGGTGCTGAAACTTACGATCAAATTTACTGCAAACTTCTTCTTGAGAAGATATGTTTCCGCTAGGAAAATGCGTTGTTTCCTTCTATACCTAACTATGTTCACGTGATACGCAACGGCCTAGAGTACTTCACCACAAGTCTCAACTCACTCAACTAATAAATGCAATGCTAGCATTCGGGACTTCCCGTCCTGCTCTTGAGTTATCGCTATGTACTTCTCAAGTGGCGGTGACTAATCACTCTCCACCCGTCCCGCTGGCAAGAAAATCTCCGTTCTTTACGGAAGGCCCTCACTGTGCTAATTGCGTTATTATGAAGACGTGTTTAGCCTCAATTTGGGAGCCGGGTCGAAAGGCGACAAGAGGGCAGTGATTTGGTTACGCAGATACTAATCACAACTATACCAATTGCTCACACAACATGAGTTATAAACTCATCAGCAAGTGTCATTATTTAATTTAAGAAATGTTTATTTAGCCTATTGTTTATTATCAGTTTTATTTTTATTTTATTTTTAATGTCAAGAGAGGAGGCTTTTAACCCCAAATAACACACCCTGACTACGCCACTGATCAAACCATAGATACCTATCTATGCATGAATTAACTCCAATATGAAATCATAAAACATGTGCTAAAAGAGTATACGGTATGTACGAGGGGTGTTCAGAAATTAAGGACCATTCATAATACACAGCATAATTAATTTGATCTTAAGTCAGTAATGACTAGGGCCCGGATGTTGATGCCGTAAACAAGTTTAAACAAGATGTTCAGTAAAGAACATATAGCCTACTTTCTCCTAAATGTATGAGTATAGTTATAACTCGTTGTTATTATCAAAGAGTATAATAGAATCATTTCTTGGTTGAAGACCTTAGAAACTATTTACCTCTACCAAACGCCACAACCTAGAAAAAAACTACTACCATCATTGAAGAAAGATAGATAAGAAGTATCTCAAGAATGTTATGGATCTGGAGACATAATCTACCGAACTGGCTGCGTGGCTCAGCGGTAACGTTCTCGCTTGCTGGTCCCTAGGTTGCAGGTTCGTATCCTGGCGCAGTCAGCTGGCATTTGAGGGTGCACAAATGCGAGGGAGCCGTGTCAGTAGATTTACTGGTACGTTAAAGATCCCCTTCAGGCCAAAATTCCGGCACCCCGGCGTATCTAAAAGCAGCAGTAGTTAAAAGGGACGTAAAACAAATAACATTATTATTATTATTGTTATTATTACATAATCGACCTGCCGTGGACAACATCCAGTTGAGGCATGTCTTTACACGTCTGGTTGTGCATGGCTTTCACAACCCTAATTGAATTAACAAATCTTTCCATGACCCTACAGAGACGTGTGTATACAAACTGTGTGGATATTTTCGATTGCTATTAGCCTGAAATAAAAGTATTAATAACCTGAACTAGCACCAACGGCTAGAATTCAGTTACTATGTGAAATCGTTTTGTTCTTTACTTCAAATAACATTTTCAAATAACGCACAATAGGCTGTTACAAACCCTTTAAAATAAGAAGTTAAATGTATCATAGTATCATCTTGTCATTCTTCAAATTCGATGCGCATGGAATGCCAATGGTATACTATCAATGGTGTCCCATGTAGACCAGTCGTGAAATCTAGTGGAGAAGTATCGAACAATATAATCCTAACAGGGCGAGTGCATTCTAGTGGCCATAAGAAGAAACTTTTCAATAAAATCTGGAAGTTAATAAATAGGCCGGCGTGCAGTTACCTTTTTGGCTGCTAGATGTCTCGAGCTAATCTGCTGGCGAATTATGTTTTAATTAAATATATGTTTCCCACCGTAATATGCACAATATAACGCTTAATTTTAAAACGTCTGAGTCATTACAAAGCAATAAATATGTAAAATTTCAAGCAAAAAATCTAACACTGATGGGGTTTGAACCATAGGCATATGAATGATAGACCAACGCTCTACCACGGAGCCATTTGTGCCAACGAACATTGTTCTATATAAAATGACTTACATAGAACTTGTTAGCAAATAATGATTTAGACCTAACGATTTCATCAGTGGAGTATATTATTTATATATAAAGCATTTCATACTAAGTTTATTTATTTTGTATCAGTACGCTATATTGCATGCAATACTCAAATTAGTGAAATATAATTCAGGCACAAGATATCCGCTGCCATCTTGTCTTCTTACCGAGACGGCTCAGCTTTTTAAAATCACTTCTGCACTATAGTATTACAAAATAAACTTTTAATTTCGAACGTGCCTCTTCCTTTAGAACAGTTAAATCGATTCTTGGCTCGATAATCGGAACTGGTGGGTCCCATGATATGGATTATAAAGTTTGCATAATTCGCACGGCCGCCATCCTGAAATGGTCCGGCGAATGACCTTGTAGTTTGGTCACAAGACCCATCCTATATGAAGGTATGTTATTACCAAATTTGGTAGAGATCGGATAATTTGGTTAGTCGCTATTTGATTTTACGTTTTGAACGTTTGAGTGGCCGCCATTCAGTTTTGGTAAAGATGGCGGCGATATGAAACATGACACTGAGGTGCCCTTTGCTTGTTCTACCTCTGTACCAAATTTCGTTCAATTCGATTTCACCGTGTTCGAATTGATGGGGGGGGGGGGACAGACATTCAGAGTACTCACACTCACACACACACACACACACACACAGACTCACACACACACATACACACACACAGACAGACATACAATTTTTGGCCCTGTAGTGATCTCATAAGTCCGCTTTCAATTTTTGCAAAAATCGAAAGTAGGCAAAAAAGGAGAAACTGATCTTATAATAATAGACTGAACTCACCAATATTTCGAAAATTCGAAAAATGCACTATAAAATATAATAATAAACTCACCAATATTTCAAAAATGACATCTGAAGTTCAAACTGAAAAGTCAATCAAAATAGATTTCTAGCACTTAACAAAAAGTTTTGTTCCCAGCTTCTTCTTAACTCTGAGAGACCTGACTCCCTCATATAAAGCTGTAACATGATTACATTGAAAAAAAAAAGACCTTAAAGGCTGATTTCTCTAAAATTTGACCCAAAAAATCTACCAAACTTAAAAAAAATGCTCTTAATATGGAAAAATAACAAAAAATGCAAAAAGATGCAAAATAAAAAAGACATATTTGAAGACGGGGTGGCCCGTCCGGAGTTTCTATGTACTTCAGCATTGTCTTAGACAGCTCAGTAAAAAGATGGCATGTCATCAACATCCGGGCACTAGTAATGACTAATCTTCATCATCGTCATTATTAGTCTATATAGTATCCGTATTTCTAATTTTAAACTTAGTTCTAAGTATCTTATTCACCCTAGCAATAAATTAGTATTACAACAACAATTTACTGCCTACAATAAGCTAATCTGTTTTTATTTGTACGGTAATTAGAACCTATCAACATTCCATTACTGTTAGATTTAAGTACAGTAGTATAGACCTGGTCACAATTGTATTGTTCATTGTGTATTAATTGTTGCTTAGGCGTCAGCACACCGGCCTCTCACCGCAGGGTCCGTGGTACAAATCGCGGTCACTCCATGTGAGATTTGTGCTGGACAAAGCGGAGGCAGGCAGTTTTTTCTCCGGGTACTCCGGTTTTCCCTGTCACAGATTGCATTCCAGCAACCCTCTCCACTATCATTTCATTTCATCTGTCATTCATTTAATCATTGCACCAGGGGAGTGCGACAGGCTTCGGCAGCCGGCACAGTTCATAATTATCCTCGCCAATAGACGGGGGCTTCATTCATCCCATTCCTTGACCGGGTAGGTCGACTGGAAGCAGGCTGTGAATTTTCATTGTGTATTAATTGTTTAATCTGTTTGAATGGAAGACAGGGCGAAATGAACCTAATCTTGCCAGACAAAATAAATCTATCTTTGTTACAAGGCCGATATTCCTGAAGTTTCGTCTGTTATGGAGACATTATTAGTGTGGGGTAATTCAAACACATACAGTTGGTAACAGTGCAGAGTTTCAGCCACCTGCCACTTACAGCGCTAGTTGTAGGTAAACAACAAATGGCAACTCGTTTGGAAAACTGGTCACGTGAAGAGATCCGCTGAGTTATTCGATTTCTGTGGTCAAAACATGTAACCGTGGCCAGGACTTCTCACTGAGAGCGTCATCTTCCTTCAGGACAACACGTGACCTCATACAGCACAGAAGACCGCCACCCTATTGAAGCGGTTTCGCTGGGACATCATCGACCACCCTCCCCACAACACGGACCTTCCTCCAAGCGACTTTAATCTGTTTCCTCCGAAGTCATCGGATTTTTAAGAGCATTGAAAATCCCTCAATATACCTTCCTTCGGAGGGGAAGTAGAGCCGGTGGTCCCATATCATAGATTTATGGCATGAAAGAGAACCTTCCAGTAACTACACTTGTGTGAAGTCAAAATTTGTAGGTTAGAATTGATAACGCTCTATTAGTTCCAAAGTTCACATGCCATGTAGTAGACAAGTCCGCAAGCTAGTTGTCGTGAACGGTAACATTTGGTAGCAAAAGTAGGAACTCCTTGAAAAGTATTGTCTGCGGTCCTTTCTTGAATTAAAAAACAGATAGCACACACTAATACAGCCATCACAATTAACACCAGTTATCAGACAAATTCTACACACACCCAAAGTACACGGGGCTACATGAACATGTTGTCGCAGCCCCTAAACTAAAGAACCAATCAACCATCTGTTTCCTCACTTGAAGGAGCACCTAGGAGGTCAACAGTTCGCTTCAGACGAGGACGAGAAACACTTCGCGACAACATAGCTGAACATGCAATGACAGGATTTTTATCATGAGCGAATATTCAATCTCATCCCACGAAGCAACAAGTGCCTAAACCGATATGGTGGTTATGTCAAAAAGTAACCTATCCTACTATCAGTTGGCTGTTTTGGTTGTATGTAATAAAATGTACACGTTTTACTGCAGCCTTTGTAACCTCTTATTTTGAATTAGAAAATCGAGAAACGAACATTTTTTGTAGTCGTTCAGTGGTGTAACAACCTCTAAAACACATAGTATGTATTTGCTTGGAAATCCTACCTCCAATGACTACACACAATATTTTGCAATCAGTTTGCTCCCATCATTCAACACTCCAGGATAATAAAACAAGCGTGTTCGTTATATAAATTTGCGAACATCAAACGTTCAGCTTGTAATGAAAAGCGAGTCGATTTGTTTAATTTCATGGACATTGTTTGTCACCATCTGCGTCTATTGTGGGTCAGTCCACAGTTTCAATACCTCGTTACCAACATGCTGGTACAATATTGCTTGCATATTAATAATATGTAGCGGAGACAAATGATTCTTTTGACTTGTACAGTTAACAATTGCATGGTGTTTAATTTAGAAGGCCTAACTGTATTGTATTTGCACATGACATGAAACCATCAGTCAATTTCATTACCGTACACAGTGGGAGGTCGACTTCGTCAAATTAATTTGATGAGTTTAAAAGTTGAAATGAATTGTGCGTCAAACTCTCATTTCCAAACATTTATTCATACCAAGGTGTAATGTTTGAATGATTTCAAAAGAGGCAACTACTGTTGATCGCCCCATGTTCCCCGCAGTGCATACTGATTGTCTGAGAACCTTTGATCGTTGTGTCTTTGCAATTATTACGGACCGGACATTTATGAACTAAAAAATATTAAAATATGCATACAATTATGCACCAAACATGTAGAAAATATGCATTATAACCTGAAAAGTATGCACTTAACAATAAGCCGAACTTATTCACTCTTCTTTCCCTCCTCTGCCGTAATATGTGCAGTTGTTTTCGCATGTTGTTCAAGTTCAAATTTATTTTCACATTTCACTTCCTTCGAGCATACTTGACGACAACGCTTCAGTTGAATAATAATTACTAATACCTGATATCCACCGAATTAATAAATACTTTATGTTCGACGATGTCGAAATGTAAATATTAAATCTCAGAAAAATGTATCATAATGAGGGTCATTATAACACTAATTTTTGTTATGAAACAGTTTCTCCCACCAATCAAAGCTCAAGAAACAGTTGTTTGACCAATTAGATAACGATAGCATCGCACCTGCGCTGAGTTCCACGGCCTTCTAATTTAAATTTCACTGCCTGGCCTAGTGTCATAGTGGGGCAATCGAGGAGGCCATGGTGAAATAGAAGGTATTCTGTGCGTCCCATGCACTCTGTTCAGTATATAAAACTGGCGAAATCTCGACAGATATTTATGAATATTTATGTTCGAACATAATGGTAATTATGGAAATAACATACTCGTGTCTTAATTATTGCCATTAAGGGCTCGTTGCATAATGTACTATTATGTTCGACCCTGACTATTATATGTCAGAAAACTGTACTATAATGAGGCTCATTATAACACTATTTTTAATTATGAAACTGTTTCTCCCACCAATCAGAGCTCAAGAAACAGTTGTTTGACCAATTAGATAACGATAGCATCGCACCTGCGCTGAGTTCCATGGCCATCTAATTTAAATTTCACTGCGTGGCCTAGTGTCATAGTAGGGTAATCGAGGAGGCCATGGTCAAATACAAGGCATTCTCTGCGTCTCATGCGCTCTGTTCAGAACATAAAACTGGCGAAATCTCGACAGATATCTATGAATATTTATGTTCGAACATAAAATAGTTATAATAACTAGTTGAAACCCGTCAAAACATGACGGTCATTGGGAAAATATTTACGGAAGGATTTTCTTATATGCATTATTTGTATGATTACAGAGAAAGACGACTTTGCAACATATAACTGCCCATGACTGAAAACTTGATGAGGCAAATAGTGACCTACACGTTCCATAGCTTCCCCTTGAGCTTTATTGATTGTGATAAATTATGCCAAGCGATTGGAAATTGGTGGCTCTTAAAAGAAAATGGGAGTATTTTTATGGCATATTTATATTGGATTTTTAAAGTGGCTTCGTATTTTGTCCGATTTCTCACTTTATTGCGTCAATTTGCATGTTCCTTTTCGTCGAACGAGGTTTTATAGTAGTATTTCTCCCAAAATTAACGTCTTATTCGATAACACTATAGTGCCCTGCATCAATGGAGCCGCTAAATATTAAATGCCAAATAATACTCCCCTTGCAAAAACAACAGTGTGGTTAGACTCATTGTTATGTACTCTAAACAAATAAAATCAATGAACAATTGGCTTATACAATGAAGTTCAACATGATCAGTGTATTCACCGTTCAGAGACTTTCATACTAAGTTGGTTGCTGAGGAGAACGCGATGAGGCTGATCGCCAATTATAAAATCCTTAAAATTATCCTTGTCAGCAACAATGTTTGCAATAGTTTGTAAATGAAGCTCAGGGCGATGTTCTTCATTTTGATATAAACAGCACGAAACTTCTCGAAATAAGCAATTTCTATCGCCTGTTATAGGTTCAATCCTTTGGGTTTCTTTAACAGCAAACTATGCAGGGGAGCATAGAATCACTTCACCAATTACAGGATGAGCACTGACTCTTTGCCAGCCACCGTAAAGGAGGCAGTTTTAGAATTATATGTCCAGTGCATGTCGAAAAACGCATTAACATAGGGAAGCCCACTATTAAGTATATTCTTGGCCATCGCCCCAGAGATCCGGATTCATTTCCCTGCTCTGCCAAGAAATTTAATTCTGGCCTGAGGGCTGGAACGGGACGCACTCAGCCTCGTGAGGTAAAACTGAGGAGAGGTAGGATCGATTCCAACCTTAACTATCTTGGATGTGTTTCTCTTCGGTTTCCCACTTCCACTCCAGGCAAATACCGGGATGGTTCCTTAAGTAAGGCCTCGGCGTTCTCCTTCCTAATTCTCACGTTAATTACAGATACACGCATTAATACAACCATCACAATAACACAGGTCGGTAACATATTTTTTTCTCTTAAAGACACTCTGCAAATCTACAGGCCAAGAACTTTTGTCAGAGTGCTTTACGAAGTCGAAACATGATGGTCAATGGTAAAATAATTACCGAAGGATTTCCTTATATATGACATTCTTTGTACGACTACTTTTTGGCACCATTGAAACTTTAAGGGCGTCGAAAGATCGCACTCTTGACATTGCAACATATTTTTTTTGTTTTTTTTTTTTTTAGCGTATAGCTTTTAGTGCCGGGAGTGTCCGAGGACATGTTCGGCTCGCCAGTTTTGTAGCTGCTTCGAGACGGACACCCAATGGGTGAGCTACAAGTACCGTTGGGGAGGGAAGGAGGGAAGTGGGATTGTAAGGACGAGGAGTTGGAAGGTAGCGGCTGTGGCCTATAGTTGGGGACCAACCCCGGCATTTGCCTGGAAGGAAGATGGGAAACCACAGAAGACCATCTTCAAGGTTGCCGGCGGGGGGATTCGAACCTCCTCGCATCCCGGATGTGAGGGACTGCCATCAGCCATGCCGTAACCACCACGGCTAACTCACCCGGTATTGCAACATATAACTGGCCATGACTGAAAACTTGCTGAGGTAAATAGAGACCTACCCGTTCGAGAGTTTCCCCTTGAGCTTTATTAATTGTGGTACAGAATGCCAAGCGAATTGGAAATTGACGTCTCTTAAAAGAAAATGGAAGGGTTTTGTCGGATGGTGTTAAATCAACTCGAGGGATTAGAGCTCTCTGCCCAATTTTATCTCCGCTGATTATTTCCAAATCCAAGCAATTTTCATACATATTCTTTACAAATAATCTGGTTCCGTTCAGGAGCCCTTGGGAAACGTTCAGATTTCTGAGGAGCATAACTATGGCTCCAACTTTTAGAGTAAGAATATGTGGAGGCAAACCACTTAATTCCAAGGAATTCAAGAATTCTGTAGGAAATTGAAGTAGCTGGCTTACATCTTCAGTAATTAATCTGTTAACGCTGGTGTATGTTTTTGAACTACCGGGTATATGTTCGATGACTTTCAAATTAATTTCATTACAATGTTCATTTTTTTGTGTTAGAATGCATACTTTCGAGAAATTGATTATATCTTTCGTAGAAATGAATGTTTCGCCGTAAATGTCAGTCACGATGTCATCATGCGCTAAAATTCTGGGTGGTAGTTCAATAACATTTGATTCCTCACCATCTACAGCGGGGTAGTCACCGTTACCAATTTGTAACAAAAAATCAGAAAATTCAATTTCTTCTAGTTTCAACCGCATGTTTTTATATAAGCAGCGTATTTTGAAGAAGGGCCAGAGAGGAGAGTATTTAATACAGTTTTGAATAATTGTTTGGCGAGAAGCGTGCGGAACAACAGGCAAAACCTGCCTAAAGTCTCCTCCAAGAACAGTAATTTTCCCAACAAATGGAATGTCATTGCCCATAATATCTTTTAGAAGACGATTCACACACATTAATGAATGAATATTTGCCATTGGGGCTTCATCCCATATTATGAGCCGTGCTAATCGAATATCGTCAGCTGCTTTGGAATTTAATTTTAATCCAGACACTGAACTCTCATTTAAATTTAGAGGAATTTTTAATGTACTGTGTACTGTTCGACCGTTGGGTAGCAAAACAGCGGCTATTCCGGTCCATGCTACTGATATAACATGAAGCCCTAAACTCCAGAACTTTTGTATTAAGCATCGGTAAATAAATGTTTTTCCTGTGCCCCCAGCACCGTCAATATAGAATTCGTTCGTGACAGTTGTGTTGTTATTTTGAAGAACGCTAGTGATTTCATTAATAATTGAAAGTTGTTCCTGGTTTGCTAAGGACATCAGGTCAGCCAAATCAAAAGGGAACACTGGCTCATTAGTAGTTTGATCGTTTGAGTGTGTGTCAGTATCAACAGGCAAGTTAAATGTTGGCAGAGAGAAACCATGCAATTGCAGAGTTTTATTAATATCTCTGAGAGATAGTTGATAAGCTGTATTTTCATCTTCAGACTTTAAATAATCTTCACAGAGAGAGTTTTTGTGCATGTCCCATAAGTGACTGGCATTGCAAGGTTGATGAAATATGCATATGTAGGCGAATAACTGTCTCAGTTGAAAGGGCATTTGGAAAACCGATGCTTCCATCAAACAGCGTTGCCATTCTGAATCATCGATAAGCAAACCAAGTTTAATTGCCATATCCTTATATGTTGGGCAGGTAACACCTTGGTATGTTCGGAGATCCTCTAAGCTTGTGGCACCTACTATGTGAAGTAAAAGTAAGCGCAGATGGTATCTTTCTGATTCAGGTGGAGAAACATTGTACATCCGACCTATTACCTTTTTGAATCTAAGTCGTTTTTTCCAAATGCATTTGCATTTATCCCATACATAATGAACGGGTGTTTCAGGATAAATATATGCACTCCTAATTGTTGGATTTTGGTTCAGCTGAAACCATGCAGTGAGTTGTGCACTTTTTAACTGAGCCCGTATTAATGCTTTGGGAGCATCATCGGCATGAAAAAATACATCTTGTTGGTCTGGTAAATGGACAGGTAACCGGGCAACAATGTGGGACTGTTCGTGCATGTTGTAACCAAAAATCCTGTATGCAGCCTCACTTGACCCAACATATCTAGCATTCAAATACATAGAAACTTCGTCATGATGTAGCATTCCATCGTTTGCCGTGATTTTCAAGTTAGCGCAATCATGCCCCTTATAAACATATTTATGTATGTATTTGATGCTGTGTACACTTGCACAGATTTCGACGTTAATATGGGCCTGAAAGTACATCATTAGATATCGATTGTATGGAACAATGAAGCGATTGTCGATTTCAACATTGGTGCCTTGTACTCGTTTAGTATATGATCTTCCATTCTGTCGCCTACGGTAAAGTGGATAGCCGTTCACATTCTCTTTAGTTTCTGGCACAAAGTCATTTGGAAAACCCTTCTTACATCTTCCATCCTTCATGCAAATTGAATTGGGATTCAAAAGGCCGCAAGGTCCATGTACCATGTGTGTCTTTACTAAGTTGTACAATGTTGTATTGGAAGGATCTGGTATTTCTGCAGAAACTGTCATATCAATATCATAGATTTCTCGTAATTTACAACTATCTCGAAGACAAACCAGTAAGTGTATATGAGGTAAACCTCGCTTCTGGAACTCAACCGTGTATAAGAAAGTTTGTACCTCGCCAAAAATTTGCTTTTGATTTATTAAACGCAAGAGTTCCTTCACTTTCGCATGAAAAACGCGAACAACGACATCAGGTCTATTGTTTGAATTTTCATAAGGTTGGAGGCTAGTAGTAATTTCAGGCCATGATGGGTTGCAAGTGAAAGTTATGAAGAGGTCTGGCTTGCCAAATTTTCTCACAATTGCCATTGCATCCTGATAATTTTGCAGCATATTTCGGGGACTACCAATAAAAGTAGAAGGCAAAATAACTATGCGACCAGCTCTTAAACTTTCATTTTCAGCTCTAAAGTGTAAAGCATCAGCAAGACCAACGTAGGTATCGACACGCAATTTCGTTTGTTGATTGCGAATATATTTTAGTCTATCTCCTTCTATTCGACAATAATAGTCAACTATTGATTGTTGGGTAAGTTTACCTGCATTAAGTAAAGGGTTGAAACCTCCTGCGGGAGGACAACCTCGAATCGACAGCCTATACAAAATATATTCACGCATTGTCATATTTTGCCTAACGTTCGTCTTACGGTTCCCTCCTGTTGGCAGTGAAATATGCCACCCTGTTTCTCCGCAAGGCCAGATTAAAACGTAAGTTAATGGATCACAATGCATGCTGTCAACATCAATTTCCTTTAAAACTCCCTGATTAGAAAATACGGCTATGTGGCGGTGTGAAGCCGGAGCGCCGTCAGTTGTTTCAAAAATAGCTGCAATCTCTGAGGAAGCTGGGTTATTGTAACGTCTAGGATCTTCTTGAGGTTCATGGTAAAAGCGCATGACCAAATCTAACGGTTGACGTTTTTCTCTTAAAGCCAGTTCATTTTCTTCGCATATTTTTGAATGCATTGTCTTATACAGTTGAATGTAAGGGTTATGCTCTTGCAAAATATTATTTAGAATATGAAGTGTACCCTCCCTGATGCAAGAATTCGCTCGATTTGCAAATCTGATTTGATTAGCTTCTGAGCAGTCTAATACATACAATTGGCCGTAACAACTGTCGCTTATATTTTTGGAATATATGGATGAAATGCGATGATGTACAATTCCTGAAATTTTAAAACAATATGGACCGTGTTCAGGTGGTACGGTAACATTGGCACCAAAGGAAACGAAGGACATAGAATTGTTGTACTGCCGAATATTCTCTCTGAAGTTCCTTGAGGTATCATCATTTCCAGTGAAAAATGGTTTAAGCCTGTCAAGTATTTTATATTCCGGCAGATTAATTTTACCATTGCAACAGCAAAGGCCGAAGTAACCAAGCGTAGTTTTTTCGCAAGAGAAGAACAATGCAGAACAATGTTTACATTCGTTCGTCAAGGACCCAACGCTGTACGGCATAATATCTGGAATTGTTTCTGAAATGGCAGATTTATATTTTATATTAAAAGTGGTTTCGCCTTTTCTCCGATTTCTCATTGTTTTGCGTCTATTTGTAGTTTCCACACGACCGGTTAATGTTCTTTTTCGTCGAATGCGTCTATTTACAGTAGGATTTATCCCCAAATTAATGTCGTATTCGATCACACTATAGTGTCCTACATCAACGGAGCCGCTAAACAATAAATGACAAATAACACTTCCATTGCCATAATCTACAACGTGGTTAGTCTCATCGTTATGCACTCTAAACAAATAATCATTAAACAATTGGCTTATACCATGGAGTCCAACATGACCAGCATATTCACCGTTCAGAGACATAAGATTTTCATACTCAAGTTGGTTGTTGAAGGGAAGGCGATAAGGCTCATCACCAATAATAACATCCTTATAAATATTCTAGTCAGCAACAATTTTTGTAACAGTTTGCAAACGCAACTCGCTATGACGTTCTTAGTTTCGATACAAACAGTACGAAACTGCTCTAAATAAGCAATTTCCGTCACCTGTTATTGGTACAATTCTTCGGATATCCATGACAGTAAATTATGAAGAGGAGCATAGAACCACTTCGCCAGTCACCTTAATAATGGAGCCAGTTTTACAATTATATTTCCTGTACGTGTCAAGAGTCGTATTTACACAGGGAAGCCCACTCTTAAAGCTGGCAATGAATTATCGAGACAAACCGGCCCAGTAATTCTGCGTAGTCACTTTCTAGTATGCCGTAGTTATGGTATATACAATGAAAGGTTTAACAATTCGTAGAAGCTGCGATATGTATTCTCGACAGAAAACGACTCACCACCAAAGACTATAACAGACCACCAAAGACTATATAACAGAAAGATCGGAAACACAATACAAATGGCGGTTCCAACATTCGACTGCAGCGGCATCTGCTACTGAAATATAGAAGTTAATTTGGATAACAATCTAATCAAAAGTAGGCCTACATTTTGTAATACCGGTATCAGAATTTCAACGTAGGCCTACTGTATTATTGCCGTATAACTGGTAAAGGTACAATTCATTAGTGGAATTTCATGTAACAACATTTTGGACATGCCTTGTATGTTTATAAGGCAAAGAAAGAACTGAGGAAAACAAATGAGTTACGTAGCACATGGCTCGATTTGAAGACACTCGGGTGGATTCACTGCATATATTCTTCGTAATGTGTTGGAATTCGTACAATCCTTGATTCACAGTTATCCCATGTGCAAAAATATGCCAAAACTTCTGTAGCAATAAAGATAAATTGCCTACCGTTATTGCAAATGTAATCTGTCGAATGTTGGAACTTATAAAGCTTTTCAATGAAATTACCATAGCGTTTTAAGTTAAATTGAGATGGGAACGTAGAATTCCTTAGTTACGGGAATGCCAAGAGTTAAATATGTTTTGGCAATATAATAGCAATTGCAAGAAAGGAAAATACGGAAATAAAAAACATGCCGGAGAGGGGACTCGACCCCTTACATTGGGTGATGCACAAATTAAGAGAATACGGGGTAACCACCTGAGCTACCGAACCACTGGTAACAACGCGCAATATTAAGGGAGTTAAACATCAAGCACACTCAAAATTTGATGTCAGTTTACGTTTTTCAGCATTTTCTGTCTGGTAATTCCAGTGTATGTCATGAAAACGTAATAAGCAATGTTCCCTTCCTTTATAATTCTTATACATAAACATGAAATTAAAACGCGATGGACTTGTAACCGCCATGACTGTCATAAGGCAAGGCGATTGTGCGCATGCGTGATAGGCAAGATTTCTGAATTTTTGTTTATTAATTTAAAAATATTCTGTAACATATTTGTTTATTTTAAAGACACTCTGCAAATCTACATGCCAAGAGCTCTCGTTAGAATTCATTACGAAGTCAATCGGTTGAGACGTTATCTCATTCTCGATGTAACAAAAATCGCCTTAGTGTTTTAAATATATAGATTATCGTTGAACATAAACAGTCGTATGCAACTCGCCTATAATGGTAATTAAGACACTCGTAAGGAAATTACAAAACTCGCATACGCTCGTTTTATAAACATACTCGTGCCTTAATTATTGCCATTATAGGCTCGTTGCATAATGTACTGTTCTGCTGCTATTCTCTTGAGGCATTTTGAGGCAACATACAGTAATTGAATAATAGACACATTATGCAACGAGTCTATAATGGCTATACGAGTGTCCATACGAGTGTCTTACTTACCATTATAGGCGAGTTGCATACGACTGTTTATGTTCGACGATAATTATAACTTTATTATATGTTTTAACATAAATATTCATAAATATCTGTTCAGTCACTACATTAGAATGTTGTGATCGGGTGCTGCGGTGGGTAGTATATCTCTCTTGTCCAAGCTCTCTGGACAACCGATGCATGCGCTCTGTGTTCTTCAATACCATATGTTCTGATTGCGCACCAGTATTCAGTAAAACTGTCACTGAAGTCGTGTCAAAACCACGCGCTGTGTAGAAATTGGTTTTGGGGATATTAAGGTACCGGTACAGTGCTATTTCTTGTCTCATATTCGCCAGTTTATTTTCGCGAACATATGTCGGTAATTTATTATAGTTCGATGTTGTGTTTATGTCCGACATGTTGGATTTTGAGTGCATGCGCGAAGGTATCGTTACCTAATTGGTCAATGAACGAGCTCTGATTGGCTGGAGAAACTGTATCATAATGAAAAGCGGTGTTATAATGACCATCATTATGATACAGTTTTCTAACACATAATAGTGAGGGTCGAACATAAAATACTGTTATCTCGTTATCTGTGCCTCAGAAAGTTACTTACAAGGGATACTAGCCAGATGGTGAAAGGAATGTCTCACACCATCTATATCTTGAAATATCAGACGTAAAATACTGTTATCTCATCATCTGTTGCTCAGAAAGGGATGTCCAACACGCAGGCGAAACCAGTTTTGTTCACCGTGTTGTAAATTATACTTAATTTCAAATGTATATGCTAAATTACGTTGTTATGTTCAGAATATGCAATAAACCCAATAAACCCATATGCGCACATGTATTTTCAAAAAATCCGGTCCCTAGTAATTATACACATCAAAAAATGTTTTACATAACACTTGTTTGCCATGGTGTCATGGTGTGGGATTGTGGGCGAGGTTATTACAAAAGAGACGACATTCTGACAAATCCAACTGACTTTATTCAAGTGTAAAAGAAAATTTCAAACAGGAAGACATTTGGCCTGTTAAACAGGGACTGATGTGTGTTGTAACCTTGGCATCCTGTGACGTTTCAACAAGGAACATGGCCAGCACGGGTGTACAGCAGGGTTCTTACTCGCCGTGACATACCACAGATCAAGTTGTCCAGGTCCTCTTGCGGTAGGTGATCCCACTATTTGACGGCGGCCTCCACGATCTCTTGGTGGGTTATGGGAGGGCGTGGACGCTGAGCAATAGCACGCTTCAGCATATCCCAGACATGTTCGATGCAGTTCATGTCCGGCGACATCGCAGGCCATTCCATTCGTGCAATGGCGGACTCCTAGAGGATGTTTTGTACCACCGCCGCTCAATGTGGTAAGTATATGTATATGTAAGTACAATAGCACGGGGAGTCCATCCGTATCCCAGGTAGATATAGCTAAATGTTATTCTAATCTTAGGGCTGGAACGAGGTACACTCAACTTCGTGAGGCAAAACTGAAAGGAGCCGAACTCGATTACTACATCAAACATTCTTAAAGTGGCTTTCCGTGGTTTCCAAACTTCTACTTCAGGTAAAGTCAGGATGGCACTAAACGTAAGACCGCGACTGCCTGCTTCCAACTCCCAACCCTAATTTCAAGTATGTAGGCTACAGTAGTAAATACACTATTAGAAGGCGGCTTTGGTGGCATAGTTAATAGCATGATGAGATTCCATGCCCAAGGTCGCGGGTCCAAACCCTGCCGAAGTCGTCGGATTTTTAAGAGCGTTAAAAATCCCTCAGTATGTCTTCCTTCGGAGGGGAAGTAAAGCCAGCGGTCCCATATCATAGATGTATGGCATGATAAAGAACCTTCCATTAATTACACTTGTGTGAAGCTAAATTATAGGTTAAATTTGACTAAAGTTCTTAGGTTCCCACGTTCGTTGCCAGGAGCCGACTGCGGTGGCATCTAGTAACCATGTTCAGAACTAGTTGGTCATTGACGGTGGCGTTTGGTAGCAAAAGTTGGAGCTACTTGAAAATCGAATGTCTGCAGTCCTTACTTGATTTAAAAATAGATAACACACACTAATACAGCAATGACAATTAACACCGGTTATCAGACAGATTCTACACACGCCCAAAGTACACAGGGCTACATTACCACGTTGTCGCAATCCCTAAACTGAGGAACCAACGAACCAAAGGAACTACAAAGTACAGGTTATCAGACGAATTACGGACAAAACCTCCTCTTACTAAAGCCATAGATTAAAGAATGCCATGGACAAATATTTATATTTAGTATAGGCCTAATATCATTTGGGAAAAAGACGGAACAATATGTAGTGTGATGTGAAGTTTGGAGTAAGATGTTTTTACCTTGAGAGAAGTTTTTAGAGAAAGTCTAAGTTTGGACACAAGCAGCGCTCAAGCATCTGACGCGAAGCCTCCTGCCATGTGTTACACATGCCACCCCTAGGAACTTCCCCTAGCGTTTCCCTGCACAGAACGTTGATCGATGAGAGCAACGTCTTGGATTAACCTTCTTGGATTTACCACAATATAAGCTTGTCATCTCAAAGAACAAGGCAAATTAATAGAATTCTTTATAAGCTTTAGCAACTTATGGCACCGAGTGGGGGAGCAACGGTATAAATACATAACGACTTAGAACTCCAACAACGAGTGGATTCTAACCCCACCATCAGCTGTCCTTGAAATAGATTCCGTGGTTTCTAACGGACCACGGCTGCTTCCTTCCAACACAATGCCCAGTAGTATTCATCATTAATTTCGTCTCATTATTTCCTCCTATGTAGCCTATTAGTTTCGTTGACTCACACTAGCACTCGTAGTAGTAGAGAAGGTAAACTGATAAACTAATCGATCGGATATGGTTGAGTTTCCGGTGAACCATCTACAACGTGTCATCTTGCCGGTACCTCGTAAGAAACGTTTAGTGTGAAGAAAACAACGAAAGTTATTACAAATGCACCAACAATCAGATTCAGTGATGCATCGGGTTCGAGTCGGCAATCGGACGAAAATGAAACAGTGATCGACAGACAACGAGAAGATAGTGTCATGAACTATTACAATAATAGTACATTATGCAACGAGCCTATAATGGCAATACATTATAAAACTCGCATACGCTCGTTTTATAAACATACTCGTGTCTTAATAACCATTATAGGCGAGTTGCATACGACTGTTTATGTTCGACGATAATTATTATAACTATTTTATGTTCAAACATAAATATTCACAAATATCAGTCGAGATTTCGCCAGTTTTATGTACTGAACAGAGTGCATGAGACGCAGAGAATGCCTTGTATTTGACCATGGCCTCCTCGATTACCCTTCTATGACACTAGGCGAGGCAATGAAATGTAAATTAGAAGGCCGTGGAACTCGTTATCTAGTTGGTCAAACAACTGTTTCTTGAGCTCTGATTGGTGGGAGAAACTGTTTCATAACGAAAAATAGTGTTATAATGACCATCATTATGATACAGTTTTCTGACATATAATAGTCAGGGTCGAACATAAAGGGTGTTTTCAACATTGAGTTGCTTGCCTTAGCACTAGAACTGTGGATTTATTTACAAGTTGCTAATATGGTTGAAGGGTATTTTCTATGTTCCTGATTAGTAAAAAATTATAATAATATCGTATGGCCTCGGGTGCCAGGTGCAATGTTAATTGACACACAGAGGGCAACTTGCATGTCGAATTTTATCGTTCCTTGAAGCGCTAGGAAACTCAAGGAGGTTTTATATCTTAGCTCCTTGGCACTTTAGCTCTGGTAGAGAAATGAGGAACTTTGTGTTGGCGGAAAATCTCGAGATTAATTTTTCCATTATGAACACGGCCTACTGAATTCAAATGCGAACGTCGTATGACGTGCGTATCGGGATTTTTGTCGCCTTTCAAAAATCACTTACCACTGCCAGGAGCGAACCTGCAAACTTGGGGTTGGCAGCCCCACACGACAACCACTCACCCACCGTGGAGAGCTATTTCAGAAATAATTCCTTGCCATTCTTCTTCCAAAATAAAGCACGCACGGCACGAATGTTGTCTGCAGGGATGCTTGTCCATGGTCATCTTAGGAGTGGTTCGTTTACCCGAACTCCCCGTTTTACCTCGTTTTGTAACGTTATTCATACACTCGGGTCATTGAAAGGGTAGACTATCTACCCCCGATCTTTACATAGAGCCTTCTGAAAATTAACGAAAGTTTGGTGGCTTTTGTTTTGCGAGAAACGTGTTTATAATGCGCTGAGCAAACCATGAGTGTTTTTATTGCCTGCTTATGGCGTACGGAAGTGAACGATGGCTACGGGCTGTATTCGGGCGTCATCCGATTCCTCCAGACATTTACATCAATATTCCATCAAATCCCCATCCATCTCCGTTCATTATCATAGCCCACACGCCTGAGGATTTGAATGAGTTTTTGAATGGTATGGACTCCGTCTTGAGGAAAGAATTCATGTTGAAAATTAATAAATGTAAAACAAAAATATTGGAATGCAGCCGATATAAATCAGAATTGTCCATGGACATTTAATTGGCAGGTGAAAAACTAAAGAAAGTAGGAGACTTCTATTACTTAGGAAGCAAAATAACCATTGATGGACGAAGCAAAGATGTTATAAAAAGCAGGTTAACTCAGGCAAGGAAAGCATTTCTACAGAAAAGGAATCTGTTGACATCGAATATAGATTTAGGTGTTAGGAAGTCATTTTTGAAGGTCTTTGTCTGGAGCGTGGCACTCTATAGAAGTGAAACTTGGACTATTGATGCAGCAGAAAAGAGCAGAATTGAAGCGTTTGAAATGTGGTGTTACAGGAGAATGATGAAGATCAGATGGGTAGATAGGGTAACAAACGAAGAGGTATTAAGACTAGTGGGAGAGCAGAGATGCTTCTGGCGACTGCTAATGAAGAGAAGAGGTAGGTTGGTAGGACACTTACTAAGACACCCAGGAATAGCAAGCTTAGCTATGGAAGGAAGGGTCGAGGACAATAGCTGTAGGGGTAGACCAAGGTTAGAATATGTTAAACAGATTGCCTCGGATGTAGGGTGTGGTAGCTATGTAGGGATGAAACGATTAACTCAGGACAGGGAGCCATGGAGACTGCATCAAACCAGTCAAAAGACTGAAGACACAAACAACAACAGATTTAAACCCGGTTTATATTTCATTTGCCTCGTACGATATATTACCAAGGTTCTAGGTTGAAACTTTCATGCTGTAATATTGGAAGGCACATTTTTAGTGCTCCCTAAGTAAGATATTAGTATATGTTTTTCAGTCGGTCAACACGAGTATGTTCAATACTGAGCGGGGAGTTACTATTGATTTCCTATTACCAGAAATTAACATATTATCATAAATATTATTACAGTAGTATAGATCCCTCCTGCGGCGCTCACAAGCGACCGATCATGACAAATGGGCATTCAAATGAAAGAGAATAGACATTAACAGTGACGAATTGCTTTCTAATTTCATAAATATCTATAATTTCTTTAAAAAATTACTTTAAAAATAAACGAAATGTGCGATTTGCAGATATTGTTGCTGTAGGAAAATACGCTCCATAATTGCCGCCTACTTCATATTTTGGCTGCTGCGACGCCTGTTTTATGTCATTTTAACATTCTGACGTCTTTCCTTTATAATTTTGCATGGATTTCAGAAACAGTAATTCAAAGGAATGGGTACTCAAACCGTATAATTTAATAAATATCGAATAATCGGTGAGTGTTATGATGATTCAATTTTCTGTGATTGCCTTCTTGAGTTAGGAAACGTACTGTAGAACTTGGAATTTGAACTGAAAAGTAAATGGTGTTCTATAATCATTTGGTTGAAATAAAATCATAACAACCTTTCTCCTCAAGTCTCTCATTATAAACCTATTGGGGAAAGTGTGGTTTATGAACATGCAAAATTTCTCGACCGGGCCCACTAGTTATTTTAGTTTATCTATCTATTTATTTATTGTATTTATTTTTATTTACTTATTTTTAAGTATTGTTTAATAAATTTTAAAAAAACATATTTATTTATTTGTTTGTTTATTTATTTATTTATTCTTTTAGTGTATAAATAATTCCTATGCTTATATAAGGCACTAGGAAATTAATTGCAACCATCTAATGCGGAACACTCATGATTGAGGAATAAAAAGCTTCTACTAATGGAAATTTTGATGTGCAGTTTTCTAGATGGTTAACAAGCTTCAATGCAAAATCAGCTCACTCCCATAGCATACGGTTGCATACTTCCCAGGAAGGATGTTTACTCTCCATTCAGGATCATACTCTGGCGCAGTCAGTTAGCATTTGAGGGTGCGTAAATAAAAGCGAGCCATTTTAGTTTATTTACTGGCACGTTAAATATCCCCTACGGGGCAAAATTCTGGCACCCCGTCGTCTCTAAAAGCCGCAGTTGTTATAAGGGACGTAAAAGAATAACAAGGCGGCTTCGGTGACGTAGTCGGTAGCATGCTGAGCTTCTACGCCCAAGATAGCGAGTTCAAACCCGGCCGAAGCCGTCGGATTTTTTAAGAGCGTTAAAAATCCCTCAGTATGCCTTCCTTCGGAGGGGAAGTAAAGCCGGCGGTCCCATGTCATCGATTTATGGCATGTTAAAGAACCTTCCACTAATTGCACCTGTGTGAAGCTAAATTGGATAGGTTAAGAATGTAAACAACGCTCTTAGGTAGCTACGTTCGTTGCCAAGAGCCGACTGCGGTGGCGTCTAGTAGCTAAGTTCTGAACTTGGCCTAGTAGTCATTGACGGATGCGCTTGGCGGCAAAATTAGGAACTATTTGAAAAATTCTAAGTTGCAGTACTTAAATTAAAAAACAGATAACACACACTAATACAGTCATCACAATTAACACCGGTTATCAGACAGATTCTACACACACCCAAAGTACACGGGGCTACATGACCGCGTTGTCGCAGCCCCTAAACTTAAGAACCTACCAACTAACCAAAAACAATAACGCAATAACTCAACTACATATTCACCAGCTGGGCTATTTTCATGTGTTTGCAATTATAGCTCAACTACTAATCAGGAATTACTATGGATAAAAGCTACTCAGTAGTTGGCAGGCTTGCCAGGATTGTAACTCGTACGAGTATACAACGCACTGCGGGTCGCATGTCTGTGATGTGGTTTGCAGGTTACCCAACGCATCACCCCTTTGCTGCCTTGGGATTACTCAGGTCTGTGGTCGAATTGTGTACCTGACAGTTCAAACAAATTAAACTGTAATTGAGGCAGAGAAAATTCAACAGCTCTGTGCAATTAAATTCAAAATCTCTCTCTCGTCTAAAGTAAATCCATCCCCGTTCACACATCGAATCAAAATAAACCCGGCAGTTTCGTTTGGTGATTGATTTAGGGGCTTTGCGACATTGTGGTCATGTAGTCCCGTGTACTCAAGTGAGTAACAAAGCTGCATGTGAAACAAATATAAGGATGCAGGAGACGGTATCCTAAATTATAAACTAGGATAGCCTCTCTGTATCAATTAGAGTGAGACAGAATACGATTAATGTAATACATCATTAATAGCCATTATTAGTGATTTCGATGGCGGCTTAGGTGGCGTATTCGGTAGCATGCTGAACTGCTATGCCCAAGATAGCGGGTTCAAACCCGGCCGAAGCCGTCGGATATTTTTAAGAGCGTTAAAATCCTTCAGTATGCCTTCCTTCGGAGGGGAAGTAAAGCCGGCGGTCCCATGTCATAGATTTATGGCATGTAAAAGATCCTTCCACAGACTAAACTTGTGTGCAGCTAAATTGTTAGGTTAGATTTCGTCAGAACGCTCTATCAAAGTTCCAAAGTTCACAACTAGGTGCCATTGATATCTGGTAGCGAAAGTTGGAACTACTTGAAATTGAGCGGAACTTGTAGCTCACTCTAAGGGTGTCCGCTGGAAGCAGCTACAGACTCAGGCGAGCCGAACATGTCCTCGGACACTCACGGCTCTAAGAGCCATACGATAAATAAATAAGTGGTTTCGATAATTGTGTATTAATACTGTACCCGTTCGTCATGGGGATGCGATGACCCATCTGCTATAACATCGCATTCCTGGAGTTCCGGGACAGAGCGGAGTTAAATGAACCTCTAGTCAAATAAGGAATGTGTCGGAAATTCAGCTGAGTTATCGAAAAAGCAGTGGGTAACACGAGACAAAGTATCTCTAGGGTCGTTACGGGCTTAAGTTTAATAAAAATAATGCAAATATAAATGGGCGCCATCAACTGAATTCCTAGCAAACCACCTCCTTTCCGGTTAAGCCTTACTCAAGATAAGGAAAGAAAAAGGAACATCACACCATCATCAGATCACAACTAAGATAAAAACAAATTTATTTCACTTTGATAGTCAGACAGACATTTTAAATATAACTCCTACCTGAGAGTATGGTCGAATGCCAACGTTAAATTGTCATTGTCCAAAAATCGAACAATCTCTTTTCTAATCAAAAATATTTCATCCACATAAAACAAGAAAAATCTCTAAAGATCTCTTGGGTTCTCTGGATCACTGTAGCACTATGTCTTTCGTCACTGACATTTGTGATACCTGAGACCTAATTTCTCTTTAATTTAACATCATGAATGTGGATTTGAGAAAGTTATTAATCTGTCTAAACATACACATATTATAATCACATATTTTAAATATCACGTATTTATGGCTTGCATGGCATAATTTAAATGTTGAACATATTAGTCAAATGCTCCTAAACATCGAATAATTAATTTACACTATTTACATTGTCATTCATAATTACTAGTTTGTGAATTATAGAAAATTCACTTCTCATTGGTCATCATTATCATCATCATCAAAATTAAATATTTCTCACATTAATTCTCATTTCAAAATTCAACATATTCCTGTCAGAATCATCAACTCATCACCATTAAATCATTTAAATGAAAATTATTATCATCACTTCATTATGCTTTCTAATTATTCACACACTCTTATTTTATCATCTTCCTCAGATTAAATCGTCTTAAATCATCAATACAAATTGTTTAATTCCTCAACTCAAGTTGCAATTCCTCAAATTATATCTCAATTAAATTTATTTTAATTCCATATAAATTCATTAATCATCAGCTTCTTTAGTTAATTATCACCTTCTAATTCAGTTATTCATTATCTATCCAATCATCTATTAATTTACTTAAATCAGTTTATTTATTCAATCTTTAATTCATCCATTTATTTAATTCCTTGATTTATTCCAAAATTTAATTTATCCATTTATTTAAATTTTATTCTTCTGGTTATTTAGATTTTTATTATTTCATCTAGTCATTCTGATTTTTATTTCATTAGGTCAGATCATTAATATGCCTAACTTTCAGATTATTATTTCATTAATTATTATTCGCAGAAAATCTTGTATTATCAACTTTATTTATTTGTTTAATTTCCTAACAAATTGTTTAATATGGGTTATAGAACGTTGTCTTACAGTTTTATCACTTCCAAGTTATATCTCGTATTTAATTTATCATGCCAAAAAATATTATTGCCTTCACGACATCACGTTGGATCTGACTATCCACAACGACATTATATATCCTCAATTCTTCAAATATCACATTTGAATACCACAATTATTCCACAAAAACTCCATAAATATTCAGCACATACAGCATGAATCTCAACAATTACGCTAGACTGGGTTCAAAAACCTCATGTCTGCTTCAAAATGCATTAGCAACATTGCAACTATCACTTGGCAACTTCCCCAAAATGCCTATCACAAACTTCACTTAACCATGTTGCATGATCTACAAAAAATATATAACTGGCTTCAAATTATTAACGCACACAATCTCCAATAACTGTAATTAATCTGATCACATCTAGACAACTTCTTAAACAATTGGAAAAATATTACCTTAGTAATTCAAGATTTGCTTTCAAATAGCATAAATTCTCTTACAATTCTCATAATTCACATCACAGAAAAACACCAATGTGCTATAATCTCTCATATCAAAATCTGCAATACTGATCTGCCTTAAAATAAATCTGACCATTAATGATTCATCTTACAAGATTCAATTACTTTAAGTCCTTCTCAAAGGTATCCAACACAATTATAACAAGTAGTTCCGTGAAGAACTATACAGCCTATTTTCATATATCCTACTTATGTTAATTGCCACTATCAACATACACAATTTCTGTTTGATTGCTGTAATAGATTCGTAGATATTGAGAACCGACTAAATATTTCGGATGGTCGCCATGTTGGATTTTATATATGTAGGTCCTAGAGTTATGTACTGTTACATGCAGATTATTGTGAACGTGTAGTATTCAAACTTCAATCGCATAATTAAGGCACAAGAAAAAAACAAGGAAATTTTAAAATTTTGCACAGCTGCCATCTTGAGGTTATGGAAACAATTGAAATAAATTAGATGCCAGTGGATTAACATTCGTATAAGAATTTACTGTACCGAGTTTCACTGCACGCGGATGGTTAAATTGCGAGAAACATCCATGTGAATATTAATAATTCGCGTCACCGCCATGTTGGATTTATGATCACCAGGTTATTTAAAGTCCTATAGGTGAACTTAAGTTCATAGCCCCTATGAACATTAAAAAATGCAGTTTGATTGCTAAAATAGATTCGTAGATATTCAGTATCGTCTAAATATTTCGGATGGTCGCCATGTTGGATTGTTAATTGTATAGGCCATAGAGTCATGTACCATTAAATGAAAATTATTGCGTAGGTTCATTATTCAAACATTCACTTCGATCGCATGACTAGATCACAAGAAATAAAAACTTAATTTTAAAATTCGCACTGCCGCCATCTTGAGGTTATGTAAACAATTGAACTAAATTAGATACCAGTGGATTACAATGTGTATAAATATTTCCTGTACCAGGTTTCAGTGCGCTTGGAACATTAAATCGCGAGAAAGGTCTATTTAAAATTTTCAAATTCGCTTGGCCGCCATGTTCGTTTTGTAGTTAACCGGTTTTTGAAAGTTTTATAGATGAACTTCCAGTAGTGCCCTTTATCTCCGTACAAAATTTTAGGGAGATACCGCTAATAGTTTCAGAGATATAGAATGCCGGTGAAATATTTCGCACATCCGCCATCTTGTGATTATGTGAACAATTGAACGAAGTTAGATGTCGGTGCATTACAATGTATATAAGCATATACTGTACCAAGTTTCATTGCGTTTGGTTGGTCAAATCGCGAGAAACGTCAGTTTAAAAGTCGCAAATTCGCTTGGCCTCCATGTTGGTTTTGTAGTTACCAGGTTTTCAAAAGTCACATAAGTGAACTTATAGTAGTTCCCTCTATCACATTAGAAAATGTCAGGGTAATATCGGTAATAGTTTCGGAGATATTGAATGCTGGTAAAATATTTCGCACAGCCGCCATGTTGGATTGGTGAGTCGTAACAAAATTTGAAGGGCACAGTCGAGGTTGCCGGGAACAGTGCTATGAACTTTCCGAGTTTCATTGAAATCGCTCCTGCCGTTTAGATTTTATTAGGGGGGGACACACACATGAATCACACACACACACACACACACACACACGCACACACACACGGACAAAAGGTGATCTCATAAGCCTATTTTTTCAAAATTGAAAATAGGCTAAAAATCATCAAAAGCATCAGCTGTAACAGCTGTTAAACTGAAATTACTCTCAAAAGACTATAGCAACAAAATCTTGGATTGGCAAACGAGAATTACTAAACGCAATCCTGCTGACATTAATCGTTACTTTATTTAACAAAAATTCGACTGATATGTGACTAGTAGTTCCTTGTTTGATTCACTTACAATCTCATGTACACTCGGATGATAAAAATGAGTCCCTCTATGGCGAGTAAGATGCGTAACCACCGTACAGTCGTATAAATACGAAAGACCTCGCCTCGTCGACTGATCATGATAATGCCCTAAACGATGGGTAAGATGAGTAACCACCATACAATCGTATAAATACGAAAGACCCCATCTCGTAGACTATATGAGTGAATGTACCAGATAGGAATCAACAAGTTTCTAGTTGTCATATAAAAGCGACATTCATTCACTAAAGTGAATAACTTCTCAATATCTCCAAACAATCCAATGGAAAAAATCCCTACTGATGAATAATACACACTCGCTAGTATGCAATGAACTGACGAAGTGATTTAGATAATCAATTGCAGATCACGAGTTCGAAATACTCGTCACACAAAAAAAAACTATTCATGAAAAATATCCTTGCTGAAAAATGTCTAAAAGACCAAACATCTGCTTAATAAAGCCAACCAATGATGAGAATATCGTATAATGATGCCTGCCATATTATATGGTCATGCCATATTCTAGCAAAAATTCGAAGCATATAAAGTCAAAGCCATGTCTTAAACAATCGTATCACTCCTCTTAGAAAAAGATACATGTGTGCCCAGTATTCATGAAAATAATCGTATCAGGTAGTTATAACTCTAACAGTACCTTTTCATAATCAGCTGTTATTAAATTTCCAAGATCGTCGATTTTCCCTATATAATGAATTTCTCGAAAGATCGGCGTGAATATCATTCCATCCATGCAATGACGATTGCCTTCGAATCCCAAGTGAATCAGCTGGTAGACCTCCTCCTCGTCAGGAATCGAATCCATCGCTCTGCGGTGCCATCGCGTCTCTATCTGCGTTTACTCTGATATGATGAACTTCTGGTTATCCATAGCGGATATTGTCCAAATCCTCTCGAAAAAGTTCATGGAAACAGCGGACCCCCTATTCCTCTTCTACGTTACGCCACTGTTCCATTAAATGTTCAGTTTGAGTGTCGAAAGTTCAATCTCCCATAACTGATAAGTCTCACTTTCGTAAAATAAAATTTTACATGAGAGTGTCTAAGTTTATGAAACACCCTGTAGTTGTGTTCATATTCGGTAATTTATAAAACTGTATAAGAAATAAATGCATTAATGCACGAGCTAATGTTCATCAGTGCATATGCTTACAACATTCCGTTTGCTTGAAATTGTTAATGTTACTTGGAATGCGTTATGAAAAGCATAGTCGTAATGTTATTCAGAAAAACTGTGTTCAGACTGCGTTGAAATGCAGCTTAGAATAAAGTTCTCCAACTACTCGCAATGCTGTTCTAACATCCCGGCCGTCTATGCTTGCTTGCTCGGCAAGTCCGCCTGGATCAATGACCTGCTTGTCGTTCGCTGCTCGGTGATGTTGAAACTGTCGCCTTCACTTCGCCGTGACAGTTTCGGTTCGCTACGCGACCTTCACCATGCGTTTGGCTTGCGTTACTGAGCTCGACCCTGCTTGCTCGGCTGACAGAGCTCCACTGAATGTGTCCGCACTGTTTTTACTCTTATCTGCCTGGCGCAGACACGTGGCGTTCACCCCACCACTATGCTCTCGCGTCACAATTATAATCTCGAACCCTCATCATCTCGGCTATTACGTTATAAAACAAGTAGTTCCGTGAAGAACTCTACAGCCTATTTTCATATATCCTACTTATGTTAATTGCCACTACCGTATTTAACATACACAATTTCAGTTTGATTGCTGTAATAGATTCGTAGATATTGAGAACCGACTAAATATTTCGGATGGTCGCCATGTTGGATTTTATATATGTAGGTCCTAGAGTTATGTACTGTTACACGCAGATTATTGTGAACGTGTAGTATTCAAACTTCAATCGCATAATTAGGACACAAGAAAAAACAAGGAGATTTAAAAAAAATCACAGCTGCCATCTTGAGGTTACGGAAACAATTGAAATAAATTAGATGCCAGTGGATTAACATTCGGATAAAGATTTACTGTACCAAGTTTCACTGCACGCGGATGGTTAAATTGCGAGAAACGTCCATGTGAATATTTATAATTCGCGTCACCGCCATGTTGGATTTGTGATCACCAGGTTATTTAAAGTCCTATAGGTGAACTTAAGTTCATAGCCCCTATGAACATTAAAAAATGCAGTGTTATTGCTAAAATAGATTCGTAGATATTCAGTATCGTCTAAATATTTCGGATGGTCGCCATGCTGGATTGTTAAATGTATAGGCCATAGAGTCATGTACCATTAAAGGAAAATTATTGCGTAGGTTCGTTATTCAAACTTTCACTTCGATCGCATGACTACATCACAAGAAATAAAAACTTAATTTTAAAATTCGCACTGCCGCCATCTTGAGGTTATGTAAACAATTGAACTAAATTAGATACCAGTGGATTACAATATGTATAAATATTTCCTGTACCAGGTTTCAGTGCGCTTGGAACATTAAATCGCGAGAAAGGTCTATTTAAAATGTTCAAATTCGCTTGGCCGCCATGTTCGTTTTGTAGTTAACCGGTTTTTGAAAATCTTATAGATGGACTTCCAGTAGTGCCTTTTATCTCAGTACAAAATTTTTGGGAGATACCGCTAATCGTTTCAGAGATATAGAATGCCGGTGAAATATTTCGCACATCCGCCATCTTGTGATTTTGTAAACAATTGAACGAAGTTAGATTTCGGTGCATTACAATGTATATAAACATATACTGTACCAAGTTTCATTGCGTTTGGTTGGTCAAATCGCGAGAAACGTCTATTTAAAAGTCGGAAATTCGCTTGGCCGCCATGTTCGTTTTGTAGTTACCTGGTTTTCAAAAGTCACATAAGTGAACTTATAGTAGTTCCCTCTATTACCATAGAAAATGTCAGGGTAATATCGGTAATAGTTTCGGAGATATTGAATGCTGGTGAAATATTTCGCACAGCCGCCATGTTGGATTGGTGAGTCGTAAAAAAATTTGAAGGGCACGGTCGAGGTTCCGGGAATAGTGCTATGAACTTTCCGAGTTTCATTGAAATCGCTCCTGCCGTTTAGATTTTATTAGGGCGGGACACACACACGAATCACACACACACACACACACACGCGCGCACACACACACGGACAAAAGGTGATCTCATAACCCTATTTTTTCAAAATTGAAAATAGGCTAATAACTTAAGGGTTATCTAACTTCCTTAAAATTATTACCACATATAATGCATGTTATATCTTCTCTTCTAAGATGTTTAAATACCATATTCCATATAGATCTTAATAAAGCTTCATAATTCTATCCATAATTCCATCTTCTTACAGATGCCAGTGCCTTCTTGATCCTAGACCTACTACGTCATCCAGACATTCCTCTTGACTCGATCTGGGCGCTATCTTTTCCTAACTCTTCCCAAAACCTCAACTACGGCTTAATGTCTGCTGGCGTAGCCGATAGCCTAAACTAGGTATCGGGTACAATACCATAACATGTATTAACCATTTTGAATTCGTAACAATTTTATCCGTATTGACAAAAGGTAATATGTAATTTCTAAAAATATTTTATGTTCGACCCTGACTATTATATGTCAGAAAACTGTACTATAATGAGGCTCATTATAACACTGTTTTTCATTAAGAGACAGTTTCGCCCACCAATCAGAGCTCAAGAAAAAGTTGTTTGACCAATTAGATAATTAGATGCGCTGACTTCCACGGCCTTCTAATTTAAATTTCACCGCCTGGCCTAGTGTCACAGTAGGGTAATCGAGGAGGTCATGGTCAAATACAAGGCAGTCTTTTGCGTCCCTAGCGCTGTGTTCAGTACATAAAACTGGGGAAATCTCGAAAGATATTTATGTTCGAACATAAAATAGTTGATTATCGTCGAACATAAACAGTCGTATCCAACTCGCCTATATTGATAACTAGCTGAAGTACCCGTGCTTCGCTACGCGTCATAAATAAATTAAAATGTGAAGGTGACAGTTAAAACAGGGGATAGGCGAGGTGCTGCGCAGAGGGAGATTAAGGATGGAACATTTTGTCCAACTACACCACTCGGCGTTGACCGTGTTTTATAGCACAAATTTAGGTTTTACTCGCTAACCGTTGGAGATACCTTTCGGATAGAAAATGTAATTTTAAACCTCGTATATGCCATTAAAAGTTTGCTATTTCTTAGCGTTCTCTTTTTATTTGAAATGGAAATATGAAAGTTTGAAACCAAAGGGTGTAGTGACGTCACTAAAATGGTCGCCAACTTTAAATAGTGCAAAGTATTGAAATCAAAAGTAACCTATAAGTTAACCAGGTAAATTAGCTACTTCCATGTAAAATTCATGTAAATCGGACCAGTGGTACTGCACCCTTCAATAAAACATGGATTTTCTCAAGATTCATCTACGGGGTCGTGTTCAGTCCAGACTGCGTTACACAGCAAAGTTCGCTTAAAAACACATGCTCTAATGAATAGAAAGGTCCATGACAGAGGCTATACTAGAAATAAAAGGAATAACAAGTAGAATAAAAGAAATTTAATGACTGAAAATTATGTGCATAATAATAATAATAATAAATAGAAATCCTCCCTGACTTTTACCCCCTAATAAATAATAATATTACTGAGCGGTATGAACTCGCTCGTCACAACAAAACAATGTGAATACAGCTTCACTCAAAATGATAAATCATAACATAAACTTTGAGCTGTAAGAACTCGCTCGTCAACATATGGATACAAGTCCATTTTTCCTGGTCAAGAATTTAAACAATGTGTGGTGTACTGCTCATTAATAAGAAACTGAGTACTGATACGAGTTCGTTTACAACTGAAACAGTCATGTTACTCACGGAGTTGCATCTTTTAAATCACACTATGGCTATGGGACCCACCCTTAATTATTACACAATAATTACTACTGACACATGCAAGATCTAATAATATAAAAAGATGAAGAATCTCCCCGAGATTCTAGCTGGTGCCAGAGAACATACATGAACAAAAAGAGCATGCCATAAATAGGCCAAAACGCTCTCATCATAACTTGGGAACATAGCCTCGCGCACCCTAAATTGACACGGGTCATTGAACGCGTAAAATAAACACACAAAAATTGAACCAACAACAACAACAAAGTACAAGCCTAACGGCTGAAAAACTATGTTTACATTTTTATAAAACGCCAGACAAACAGGATTTTCGGTAGCTACCTTACAACTATAGACAGCACCCATTTAATCAATCAATACTCTTTATAACCGATCAGGTTTTGTGAATTTAAACAACGTCTTAAATTGAAGTACAGGAGCCAAGCCTGTTACTAATGACAAGTCGCGTTATCTGATTTGAGCGCGTCCCACTTGTATGAGTCATCGCTGCCTCAATTATCTCTCTCAGTCGCTCAAGCCAGGTGCAGTTTCCCTCTGGAAACGCCAACTATCTCACTCATCCCTAGGATGGAAAGCAAACACAAATATATACCACAAGTCCAGCCTCGCGAGGTCATGAACTGGGCTGACGTGGAGCAAGACAGAATAATCACCATGATATATTCTCGCTAGCACATCATAAAAATAATCACACTGCGCACCAAAAGCTTGGACTGACTCTCATTAATATCTCACTGGATCGGCTCAAAACAGATCAACAATATTGCGTCCATTGACACATTAACAAAAATACAAAACAAAATCTCGGGTGCAAAGTGCCATCCCGTTCAGCTCTGCTGAAAAGCAACTATCAAAATAATCCTGATCCTTAAAGAAGCCCGTCACGCCAAGGAAAGCTCTGATATGTTTCACTCTCGTTGGAGTAGGGAAATTCTTTATCGCCTCTATCTTCGCAGGGTTTGGTCTCACTCACTCCTGGTCAATGATGTGCCCCAAGTATAAAATCTACTTCTTGAAAAATGGGATTTCTTCAAGTTGACTTTAAAATTTGCAGTTCTAAGGTTGTCCAATAGCTTATCCAAATTTTCCATATGTGTCTCGATGAAATCTAAAGCCAAGAGTATATCGTCAATATATCGTACCATCATTTCCTTCACTTCTTCAGTCAGGTTCCGATCCAAGGCTCGAATTAATGCGCATCCAGCTGTTTTAACGCCGAAGGGCATACGGACGAAGCAATATGTCTGATAATCGAACAAGAAGCCAGTAAGAAGCTGGTGACTTCTCATCTAGTTCAATATGGTGAAACGAACTCGTCAGATCTACAGATGAATAGATACTCTTGTTTTTAAATCCTTTTAAGACGTCTCTGTTGATTGGCGCTCTGTCATACTCGGGAAAAATAAGGCGCATGTTTAGATTTCTGGCGTCTAGACAAAGTCTAATAGATCCATTTGGTTTTGTTACTGCCAAAATCGCATTTAAATAAGGTGTAGGAGTCTTCTTAATCACTCCCGCTTGCAACATATCATCTATAATCCTTTTGACCTGCTCCCGAAGTTTTTCTGGTATAGGGTACAATTTGCTTCGAAATGGGGACCAATCCTCAACCTGCATAGAATACTGAAAGTTTATTATCTTCCCTGGAACTGTGTCAAACACTGCCTTGTGCCTTCTTAAGATCTCCACAAGTTTCTTCCTATGTTCAACCCCTAGTTGGATGTCACTGAGCCGCTCCTGTAATAGTTCTTCAAACTGAGTATCGCTGTCCTCTCCTTCTGCTAATAAAGCCCATATCTCCTGAGAGTCACTTTCTTCTTTTAATTCCACAACAGCCACATCTATATGGTCATCTTCCGCCTTTCGTATCTCCTCTTCTTTCTCCTCTGCTATTGCCTCCAATGCCCATGAACTCACGCCTTTCCCTGTAGTGATTTCATCCATGTGTAAGCCCACGTCCTTCAGTTTATCAAACTTCTTAAAACTGACCGTATTATTGTGCAAATCTATGACTGCCTGGTAGTCACAAATGAAATTTGCACCCAGAATAATTTTAAAATTCATTTTAGCCATTATGATGAAAGTATGTCCAAATATATGGTCTAATATATCCAATTCTATAAATGCCTGACGTTTGCAAATGACGGTGCGTTCGGGAATAACGCCCCTCACCTTGAGTTGCGGTACTGGAATCACAGGAATATTCTGACTCCGTCCCAACTCTCGAACCAAAGCCTCCGATAAAAGACTAATTTGTGACCCCGTGTCAACTAAGCATCTCACGTTAATTCCACCAATCTTGGCATAAATAATAGGTAGTTGTTTGATATCTTCGTTCCGTGGTTTTACAATCTCCTCCAGGCAATCTTCCGGCAAAGCTATCCACTCTTGTATGTGTGCCACGACCCATCCTTCTTTACGATGCAGCTGTTGCTCTCTCAGGGTGAGTCCTTTTTCAATTATTGGGATTTTTTTACAACCCCCGCGACTACCATCATTCTTCTGTCGCGTATTTCCCTGGCGTTCTTCCTGTTTCAATAAACTCTCGGCCCCCTCAATGTGAGTGTCTGGATTTGACCTCCTATTAATTGCATGTTCCCAGTGTTTTTGTTCGTCCCCTCCATTAGCGTGTAATTCTTCCAGGTAACGCTGCGATTCGGCGTGCCTGTCATTCCATTCATTCCTATAATTTTGATAGTTCCCCTGGTTCCGATATCTTCTTTCACGCCACTGCCGATTCTCATTATTGTTATTTTCGTAACGTCTGTAGGGTCCCTCATTTCTCCTATTATTTCTCCATTGTTGGTATCCTCGCTGCTGATACCTATTGTTGCCCTGGTTCTGCCTATCATTATTATTTTCATGACGCTGGTGTGACCTATTTTCGTCACCCTCCTGACCTCGTCTCGGTGTTGTTGACACATATGTATTTGTGGCCTGCGACCTGGTGTGTACTTGAGCGGGTTTAACCACCTCCGTTGTGTTTACAATTTCCAGCTGTCGTCCCCCTCTTTGCTGCAAGTGAGATGTTGTCTCGTCAATCTGACGTAAAATTTGTTCGGCTCGAACCGCTGTGTCCACGGTTGCTGCTACTAACACCTGCTGAACATTTACTGGCAACTGCCGTGCAATCGTCATAACCAGGTCCGATTCTTCTAAAGGGTGATCAAGATCCCGAAATTTCAACAATTCTAGCGAAAAGAAATCTGAGTATTTCGTCTGCTGAGTCGACTGATATTTTCTCGAATAAAGTTCCATTCTAAGGCTTTGTTGTAGAGAAGCCGACCAATACTTTTTAAGGAACGCATTCTTGAATTCGTCCATCCCTCCGAAAGTATACTTGAAGCTCAAGAACGACGTAAGTACATTTCCCGAAAGAAATCGTTCCATCAGTCTTAGACGACTCGCGGGCGGTATATTATTATCGTTAAAATAGTGATCCATCTCTTTAAGATACGCCTTCGGTGTGACACCAGAATTTTCTGTGAATTTATTAGGTTTAAATTCATTTGATCGAATTACTTGTACGACTTGAGGGTGCTGATAGCCATGTTGAGGAGTAGAGGTTCCACCAACGTTGTTGTGAAATCCTTCTGTGTTAGTCGTTAATGGGCTGCCTGTCAGTCCGTGGCCACTCTCCGCGCTAATTGCCCCCTGGCTTGTTGAGTCAACTTCCTTATCTTTAGTGTGCTCTGTCTGAAATAACGTGTTCTGTCCTAGTGAACGCAACTCTGCTTTTATGATTCTGTCCGACTGTTCTTTCATTTTACACTTGATTTCTTCCTCAAGTGCTTTAATGCGTGTATGGTTATCACCTACGGTCTTTATGATTGTTAACCGTTCTTCTTTAGAGTCGCTGCTCATCTTACGCCAATCCTTTCTGATGCTATCTTTAATCGCTCCCAGTTTTTCTTCCATCTGCTGTTTCGTGTCCTCCTGATTCGATTCTATCTTCTCAAGCCTGTCTTATAGACGTAGATTATTCTCATCTATCGTGCTCTTTAAATTATCCTGGTCCGATTCTATGTTTCGCCATCGCTCTGCTGATTGTATTTCTAATTTATCCATGTCCTTTATCAGGCCCGTAATACTTTCATTTACTGCTGACAATTGTCCCTGGATATACTGGGCTGACGTGGAGCAAGACAGAATAATCACCATGATATATTCTCGCTAGCACATCATAAAAATAATCAAACTGCGCACCTAAAGCTTGGACTGACTCTCATAATTATCTCACTGGATCGGCTCAAAACAGATCAACAATATTGCGTCCATTGACACATTAACAAAAATACACAACAAAAACTCGGGTGCAAAGTGCCATCCCGTTCAGCTCTGCTGAAAAGCAACTATCAAAATAATCCTGATCCGTCATAAAATTCTAATCACAAATAATTTTTACCCTCCAAATTCTATTTTTAATCTCAAAATTAATTCAGTTCCTTTCTGTTATAAGGCATACCTCCGAATAATAATGCTTGCCCGCGATTTACGCGAGCGAACGCGAGCACGGGCTGCGCGTCGCCCCGTAAAGTTGAACAAAACACAAATCACAATATTTACAAATTACACAACGCTCGGCTTGTCCCATATTTAATGTGTCAGTAAACAAGAACTAATAATCTACATTACCAAACAAGCAAACAAATATCTACAAAATATGTACCATAATACCATAGCTGATTTAATAAATAAATAAATTCTTTTGTACTCAATCCTTTAAAAACAGCGTCAAGGAAACGTCTGCAGCCATCTCCTTTAAGATGTTTATCTCGTCATCGACATCTTCTGGCAAATGTCCTGCTGGTTCCAAGATCCGATCTCCTTCCTAGACGTCATCTCGTGCTGAATTAAATAAAGTTTTGTCAGATACACACACGATATATTTCCTACTACATTCACCTATCAAGTACTAAATTCCTTGACAGTCTATTTGGTGAATTATTTCGATGAACTGGTCCTACTGATAGTGCTGGGCCTACAAATAAATCACTGAAGTTACACTTATAATTTGACGAAACTGTTCCATGTTCAAATAAAAAAATCAACGTCACGTCCTTAGACGCACCAATTAAAGAGTCGACGTTACGTCCTCAGACGCACAAAAATAAGTGTTCTCTCGAAGCATCCTGGATCCTTATAAATGAAACTGACTAGGGTAGGTGTGGAAGGGGATTTATGAATAAAATATTCCATAATAATTATAAGACTAGCATGCGATCGGTATCATTGAGTTCGTAGCAGTGTGCAGGTTACGATTAGGCTGTAACCGGCTCTAATCGATCGTGGAATTAATCTGTAGATACCTCCCGCGTTAATTTACCAGGATGCGTTATCAAGCCGAGTTGCCGCTAAAACAAGGCGTCTTGATATTATTGGCCCAGACTCTTGTATGTCTTTGCGCGCTTTTACATGTATTTCTGCAGTAGGGAGTGGTTAACATGATGATTGACCAATTGCCTCGTAGCATTCGATTTTCTTCTTGGCGCCAACCTTCATAGCAACAGGCCATAATGTGCGTGCCCAAGCCGTCTTCCGCGCTAAAAGTTGCACCTGTCCTATGTCTCAAGAATATTTATGCTTCTTCCTAAAATACCACAGGAGCTTAAACCATTGTGTCCTCTCGGCCACTGATTTCTCAATATTTCCCAACGCCGTCTGGCTCTCATATCTGCTGTCTGTAGAAATGTATCAACAGATGATGAATAATTATTCGAATCCTTTATACAGCCTGTGGATAAAGGGTTCAGTACTTGCGTGATTGAGTAATACACAGACACACACCATCTCATTTTTAGCCTCGCTTCGCTCGCGTCATAGTCGTGTCATATAGTTACTCAATGAAATGCAGGTTTAACCCCGTTAACACCCCCTTTAAAACCTGAATATCCAAAAATCCCTCCTTAGTAGACGTTTTCGACTCACAACAAACATATCCCCAAAATATCATTCTTCTAACATTAATAATTTTGGTTGGTCGATGAGAGTAAACATCCAAAAATCCTTCCTTACTGGACGTTTTTCTTCCAGAATTTCACAATGCCCATATGCCCCTTAAATTGCATTTATGAAAAAACGGTCGAACACCAATTTATTTTATTTATTTATTTATTTATTTATTTTTAAGCTGATTGATTTCCTCCGAGTTTCAAACTCCTCACCTATGTCGTTTAAGAGATACACGCTCCGTTAGGAATCTTTCAACTCCCTCTTTTCATCCCTTTCACCTCATAATATACACTACATCGAAAAACCATTTGACATGTTTCGGCTTATTTTTAATGATTAGTATATATGCCAAGTATCACATCCCCAAATGAAACCACTCGTGAGATATTGTTATTCAATGAAATGAACGTTTACCCCCTTAACACCTCTTTAGAACCAGAATATCCAAAACTCTTTCCTTAGTGGTCGTTTTCGACATACAATGAACATATCCCCAAAATTTCATGTTTCTAACTTCAATAATTTTGTCTGGGCGATGATGAGTGAGTCAGTCAGTCAGGACATTTTCTTTCATTTCCTTTTGATAATTTCACCCCTTCCCACGAACCCCTTAAATTGGATTTATGAAACAAACGGTCGAACACCTATTTACTTATTCAAAGCTGCTTTCCCCCTGAGTTTGATGAGTGAGTGTGTCAATCATTTAGGACACCTTCTTTCCTGTTTTTTTTTTCTTCAGAATTTCACCCCTCTCCGAGGGTCCCTTAAATTGGGTTTATGAAACAACAGTCGAATACCAATTTACTTGTATTTTAAACTGTTTTTTCCCGCCGAATTTCAAACTTCTCGCCTATGTTTTTTTCAGAGATTCACGCTCCGTTATGAATCCCTCAACCCCCAATTTTCACCCCTTTCACTTCATAATATACACCACATCGATAAACCCATAGACATATGCCTGATTATTTTTAATGATTAGTTTATATACCGGATATCGCATCCCCAAAGAAACAACTCATGAGATATCGTTATTCAATGAAATGCACGTTTATCCCCTTAACATCTCTTTAAATCCCGAATATACAAAAATCATTCCTTAGTTGACGATTTCGACATACAGCGAACATATTCCCAAAATTTCATGTTTCCAACTTTAATAGTTTTCGCTGGGCGTGATGAGTGAATGAGTCAGACAGGACATTTTCTTTCAATTATTTTTACCAAATTTTCATCCCTCCCCATGGGCCCCTTAAATTGGATTGATGAAAAAACGCTTAAACACCTATTAAATTATTTTAATCTGCCTTTTTCCCCTGACTTTGATGAGTGAGTTAGTCAGTCAGTTAGGACACTTTCTCTCCTTTTCCCCCCCAGAATTTCACCCCACCCCATTGGCTCCCTAAATTAATTTATGAAAAAAAAAGTAACAGTAGAACGGTAGATTTTTTTTCGCTGAGTTTCAAATTTCTCGCTTATGTCATTTAGGAGATAGGCCTACACGCTTCGTTTGGAATCCTTCAATCCCCAATTTTCACCCCTTTCACCTCATAATAATACACCACATCGAAAAACCCTTAGACATATGTCTGCTTATTTTTAATGATTAGTATATATGCCGAGTATCACATCCACAAATGAAACCACTCGTTAGCTATTGTTATTCAATGAAATGCAGGTTTAACCCCCTTAAGACCCCTTTTGAACCTGAATATTCAAAAATCTTCCCTTAGTGCATGGTTTTGACATACAACGAACATATCCCGAAAATGACATGTTTCCAACTTTAATCAGGACATTTCCTTTCAATTTTTTTTCTTCAGAATTTCACCCCTCCCGATGAACCCCTTAAATTTGATTTATCAAAAAAACTGTCGAATACATATATACTTATTTTTAAGCAGTTTTTCCCCCTGAGTTTGAAGAGCGAGTGAGTCAATCGGTTAGGACACTTTCTTTCCTATTTTTTACCCAGAAATTCAACCCTTCCCATGGGCCCCTTAAATTGGATTTATGAAAAAAAACGGTCAAACACCTATTTACTTATTTTGTATGATGATTTTTTCCGCTGAGTTTCAAACTCCTCGCCTATGTCGTTTAAGAGATACAGGCTCCGTTATTAATTTTCAACCCCCACTTTTCACCCCTTTCATCTCATAATATACACCACATCGAAAATCCCTCAGACACATGTCTTCTTATTTTTAATTATGAGTTTATATGCCGAGTATCACATCCCCCAATGAAACCAATCGGGAGATATTGCTATTCAATGTTATGCAGGTCTACCCCCTTAACACCCATTTAGAACTTGAATATCCAAAAATCCTTCCTTAGTGGGCGTTTGCGGCCCTTGAGGAAGCTGCATACCAAATTTCATTCCAATCCGTTGGGTGGTTTCTGAGATTTCGTGATGGATGTGTGAGTGAGTGAGTGAGTGAGTGGTATTTGACAAATATCTAGTAGATAGTGTCAAGTCTTTGTTATGCTATACTCGGTTGACAGTGCTGTGTGAGCAGTTGAGTAACTAACGGGATTTCAAGTAAAGATCCTCATTTTCTATACCGGTAGTGCAGAGCGCAACTCAAATCCAGTCGGCCGTGTCTCGACTTGAGCTATGTTGCCATGGAAACTATCTGCCTTGCCATTCCTTCATGAGTATATTTCATGATTTGATTAGCCTGTGCTTGAGTGCAAAAGGGTCGAAATCAGAAGAATGAGAAAGACTATCGAAAATTCATGTAGCCAGCGGTTCCTTCTGGGTCCTAAACTATGTGTATGCAAAATTTGGTTGAGATTGGTGAAACGGTGTAGATTTGTATACGGAAACAAACCCACCCACATACATACATACAGACTTTCACTTTTATATATAAGATTAAGACACTCGTATGGAAATTATAAAACTCGCTACGCTCGTTTTATAAGCATAATCGTGTCTTAATTATTGCCATTATAGGCTCTTTGCATAATGTACTATTATTTATTCATTTCATCAGTAATATTCGTAACTTCATTTTTAGTAACAATGTCTTTCTAGTGTGTAAAATGTAATTTGAATGTGAAGTTTTCATTTTATTTTAAATCAAAATTTTGTAAGCATGTCCATTTCACGTTATCATGTTAAACTATTAAACTATCAACGCCGATGAAGTTATCGATACAAGTACCTCTCAAATCCCACATGACGACTGTGCGAACTATTTCACAAGCATTCAATATCTCTGGAACTATTACCGATATCACCCTGGAATTTTGTACGGTGAAAAAGGGAACTACTAGAAGTTCACCTACGTGACTTTTGAAAACCTGGTAATTACAAATCCAACATGGTGGCCAAGCGAAGTTGCGACTTTTAAATAGACATTTCTCGCGTTTTAACCAACCAAATGCAATGAAACCTGGTACAGTATATGTCTATACACATTGTAATGCACCGACATCTAACTTCGTTCAATTGTTTACATAACCTCGAGATAGCGGCTGTGCGAAATATTTCACCGGCATTCTATATCTCTGAAAGTATTACAGTTATCACCCTGAAATATTGTACGGAGATAAAGGGCACTACTGGAAGTTCATCTATGAGACTGTCAAAAACCGGTTAACTACACAACGAACATGGCGGCCAAGCAAATTTGAAAGTTTTTAATTGACGTTTCCCGCGATGTAATGATACAAACGCAATGCAACTTGGTACAGCAAATGTTTATAAACATTGTAATCCGCTGGTATATAATTTAGTGCAATTGTTTACATAGCCTCAAAATGGCGGCTGTGCGAATTTTAAAATTATTTTTTTAATTTCTTGTGTCGTAATCATGCGATCGAAATTAAAGTTTGAATAATGAACCTACGCAATAATTTTCCTTTAATGGTACATGACTCTATGTCCTATACATACAACAATCCAACATGGCGACCATCCGAAATATTTAGACGGTTCTCAATATCTACGAATCTATTACAGCAATCAAACTTATTTTTTTATGTTCATAGGGGCTATGAACATAACTTCGCCTATAGGACTTTCAATAACCTGGTGATCACAAACCCAACATGGCGGTGACGCGAAGTGCAGTTTAACTTGGTACAGTAAATCCTTATACAAATGTTAATCCACTGAAATCTAATTTATTTCAATTGTTTCCATAACCACAAGATGGCAGCTGTGTGAAATTTTAAAATCTCGTCTTTACTGCTTGTGTCCTAATCATGCGATTGATGTTTGAATACTAAACGTACACAATATTCTCCATTTAACAGTACTTAACTATAAGACCTACATATATGAAAATCCAACATGGTGACCATCCGAAATATTTCGTCGGTTCTCAATGTCTATGAATCTATTACAGCAATCAAAATGAAATTTTGTATATTGATAGCGGCAATATGAAAATAGGCTTTAGTTCTTCACGGAACAACTTTTTAAATTCATTTTGTGATTTCTTAATTTAACTGGGCAAGATTTTAGGCTTTGATTCACTGTAACTGATAATCACATGTATCAGGTGATGGTTGTATTGGATGATACTGTCGCTTTAATCTCTAGCTATCCGATATTCGGAACAGGTTGTATTCTAATGACAATTTTAGTCGAGTGATGGTGTGTGATTTGTCAGATAACCTAGTTGTTGTAATGGTTGCACTAATGTGATAATTTGTGACCGTGGCCGTAATGTAATGTAGTTACCATCCCTGCCTTAAGTAGAAGTGAGGAATCCAAACCACCTCTTCTACGGCTGAGCGAACGCCATTTCATCCCTCAGACGAAAATTACAGATCTTGAATGAGTTGGGAATCGAACCCGGACTTCCATGGTGAATGCCAACAATACTATAGACTACACCACAAGTTGAACCAGCAGTTTCGCAATG
The DNA here is from genome assembly GCA_946902985.2 of Meconema thalassinum. Lineage (NCBI taxonomy): Eukaryota > Metazoa > Arthropoda > Insecta > Orthoptera > Tettigoniidae > Meconema > Meconema thalassinum. Next base: position 155,470,285 of record OX336390.1, read on the forward strand.
CAAAATGCGGTTAAATATGCGCCGTTAGTCTCATTCAATGCAGTGAATATCATTCCTGTTAATATAAAAATCTTTCCCCTGTTTGGTCCCGAGGTGACGTGGTTTGCATGCTGGGTTCTGGTATGAAAGATTCCAAATTTGATTACCGATTGGGCTTCAGGCTCGAAGCCTTTCTGGTTGTGGTGGTGATTGATTGATGTTTTGAAGTGTGTAACATCTGTCTCTTTTAGCTACAATTACGCTATTGAAGAAAGGAAACAGGAAGAGTAGCCTAACAACATTTGAACGATGAGGGCATCAGAAAGAGAAAGGCCTAAAAAGTCCTAAGCCTCCATATGTAATACCATCAAGGATAGAGATAACAAGAATTGACCTACGTGGGTAGACAGGAAAGATGAAAGAGAGGAACTGTGTATAAGTGAAAGCAATGTCGCAATCAATGGGGCCCCGTAGTTTTCAAGCCACGACCAAACTTTTGTGATCTTCTGGGGAGAGAAGATTTTGACCTTGTATGTTTAATTCATCTACTCCAAAGAATGGGTGTTCGAGTCATATTTATCGCCTTTTTCATATTTATCACGACACGAGTGTCAAGACTTGCATCAGGCATCTCAGAATCCCCACAGCCACGACCACACACCACTGTAAACCCTCTCTTTCACCCACACAACAAAATGTATTTTCCGTTCATACAGTTCATTCATACAAGGTGTTTATAAATTAGTAACAAATACGGTATTGTTAAAAACAAGTAGTTCCGTGAAGAACTATACAGCCTATTTTCATATATCCTACTTATGTTAACTGCCACTATCAACATAAAAAATTGAAGTTTGATTGCTGTAATAGATTCGTAGATATTGAGAACCGACTAAATATTTCGGATGGTCCCCACGTTGGTTTTTATATATGTAGGTCCTAGAGTTATGTACTGTTGCATGAAGTTTATTGTGTACATGTAGCATTCAAACTTCAATCGCATGATTAGGACACAAGAAGTAACAAGGAGATTTTAAAATTTCGCACAGCTGCCATCTTGTGGTTATGAAAACAATTGAAATAAATTAGATGCCAGTGGTTTAACATTCGTATAAGGATTTACTGTACCAAGTTTCACTGCACTCGGATGGTTAAATTGAGAGAAACGTCCATGTGAATATTTATACTTCGCGTCGCCGCCATGTTGGATTTGTGATCACCAGATTATTTAATGTCCTATAGATGAACTTAAGTTCATAGCCCCTATGAACATAAAAAAAGTCAGTTTGATTGCTATAATAGATTCGTAGATACTCAGAGCCGTCAAAATATTTCGGATGGTCGCCATGCTGGATTGTTAAATGTATAGGCCATAAAGTCATGTACCATTAAATGAAAATTATTGCGTAGGTTCATTATTCAAACTTTCACTTCGATCGCATGAATACGACACAAGAAATAAAAATAATAATTTTAAAATTCGCACAGCCGCCATCTTGAGATTATGCAAACAATTCAACTAAATTAGATACCAGTGCATTACAAAGTGTATAAACATTTCCTGTGCCAGATTCCATTGCGTTTGGAACATAATATCGCGAGAAAGGTCTATTTAAAATTTTCAAATTCACTTCGCCGCCATGTTCGTTTTGTAGTTAACTGGTTATTGAAAAATTTATAGGTGAACTTCCAGTAGTGCCCTTTATCTCCGTACAAAATTTCAGGGTGATACCGCTAATAGTTTCAGAGATATAGATTGCTGGTGAAATATTTCGCACATCCGTCATCTTGTGGTTATGTAAACAATTGAACGAAGTTAGATGTCGGTGCATTACAATGTGTATAAACATATACTGTAACAAGTTTTATTGCGTTTGGTTGGTTAAATCGCGAGAAACGTCTATTTAAAAGTCGCAAATTCGCGTGGCCGCCATGTTGGTTTTGTAGTTACCAGTTTTTCAAAAGTCACATAGGTGAACTTCTAGTAGTTCCCTTTATCACCGTTAAAAATTCCAGGGTGATATCAGGAATAGTTTTGGAGATATTGAATGCCGGTGAAATATTTCGCACTGCCGCCATGTTGGATTGGTGTGACTTAACAAAATTTGAAGGGCACGGTCGAGGTCGTCCGGAATAGTGCTATGAACTTACCGAGTTTCATTGAAATCGCACCAGCCGTTTAAAATTTATTAGGGGGGGGGGGGACACACACGCCTCACACACACACACGCACACACACACGGACAAAAGGTGATCTCATAAGCCTATTTTTTTTTTCAAAATTGAAAATATGGTTATGAAGTAAATTTAAATGAATTAGATGCCAGTCGATTATAATTTGTATAAGCATATACACTATCAAGTTTCACTGCGCTCGGGTGGTTAAAACGCAAGAAACGTCCATTTCAATTTTCAAATTTCGCGTAGCCGCCATGTTGGATTTGTGCTCGCCATGTTATTGAACGTCCCATAGGTGAACATATGCTTATAGCCTCTATACACTTACAAAATTTCAGTTTGATTGCTGTATTAGATTAATAGATATTGAGAACCATCTAAATATTTCGGATAGTCGCCATGTTGGATTTTAATATATGTAGGCCATAGAGATATGTACTATTAGATGATGATTATTGTGTACGTTCATTATGCAAATGTTGACTTCGATCCCATGATTATAACACAAGAAAAAAAACTTAATTTTCGAAACTCGCACAGCCGCCATCTTGAGGTTACGTAAACAATTGAACTAAATTACATACCAGTGCATTAATTACTATGTGTATAAACATTTCCTGTACGAAGTTCCATTGCGTTTGAATAATTAAATCGCGAGAAAAGTCTATTTAAAACTTTCAACTTCGCTTGGCCGCCATGTTCGTATTGTAGATAACCGGTTTTTGAAAGCCTCATAGATTAACTTCCAGTAGGGCCCTTTATCTCCGTACAAAATTTCATGGTGATACCCGTAATAGTTTCAGAGATATAGAATGCCAGTGATATATTTCGGACAGCCGCCATCTTGAGGTTATGTAAACAATTTAACGAAGTTAGACGTCAGTGCATTACAATTTGTATAAACATATACTGTACCAAGTTTCATTGCGATTGGTTGGTTAAATCACGAGAAACGTCTATTTAAATGTCGCAAATTCGCTTCGCCGCCATGTTGGCTTTGTAGTTACCAGTTTTTCAAAAGTCACATAGGTGAAATTCTAGTTGTTCCCTTTATCATCGTACAAAATTCCAGGGTGATATCGGTAATAGTTTCGGAGATATTGAATGCTGGTGAAATATTTCGCACAGCCATCATGTTGCATTGGTGAGAGGTAACAAAATTTGAAGGGAACGGTCGGTGTTGCCCGGAATAGTGCTATGAACTTACCGAGTTGCATTGAAATTGCTCCAGCTGTTTAGAAGTTATTAGGGGGGACACACACCATCACACACACACACGCACGCACACAAAGACAGACACACGGACAAAAGGTGATCTCATAAACCTATTTTTTCATAAATGAAAATAGGCTTCAAATACTGAAGGTAAACTATTTTTCTTAGTCAATATCATGAGTTCTTTTGATATTATCGATATGTAGAGAACTTCAGAGACCCGAGTTTCATTACTAGAGACTATTTCAAGAATATGTTCAATAAACATTTAAGTCAATCCTATGATTTATTGTGGGCATACTTTTTAACCAATAAAGTATGTTAATATTATTCAGAAACTTACGTTTCATACTACTGTTCATTGTCAAGAAAATGAATGACGAAATGCGTTGCCAACGTAAACGAATTATTTTAGTTAGTTATCTATTAATTTAGTCGCCTCCGTAGCGTAGCGGGCAGCATGGTTAGCTGCCGCCCCGGAGGTCCTGGGTTCGATTCCTGGCTCTGCCACGAAATTTGGAAAGTGGTACGAGGACTGGAACGGGGTCTACTCAGCCTCGGGTGGCCCAAATGAGTGGAAGGGGTTCGATTCCCCCTCAGCCATCCTCGAAGTGGTTTTCCGTGGTTTCCCACTTCGTCTTCGGGCAAATGCCGGGATGGTACCCTCCTCAAGGTCACGGCCGCTTCCTTCCCTCTTCCTTGTCTCTCCATCCTAACCATCCCTTACCTTCCCTCATGAGGCCCCTGTTCGCTTAGCAGGTGAGGCCGCCTGGGTGAGGTGCCAATCCCACCTCACCAGTTGTATCCCTTCCGATTCGATGTTCTCCGCTCTAGGACACTGCCGGTAGAGGAGGTAGTCTTGAGTTCCCTCGCTGAGTCCGTGGGTTCCACAACCTGGAGGGTAAACGACTAAAAAAATAAAAGATATCTATTAATTTATATTATTTATTTATGTATTTATTTAGCGGTATTTTTAATTAATTCATTAATGTATTTATTTATTTATTTCTTCTTCTAATTCTTCTTCTTGACGTTTCCGCCAGCTATGGACCACGTTAATTCAATAGCTCTCTTCCTGGAGCTTTAACATTCGCCCAGTGACGCCTCTTGTATTCTCGATGCTGCTGTTTCTTGGCTTCAGTCCACGTCTTGCCTGTTGTTAGTTAAGGCTTTTCCTGGAAAATCAGGTACGTAATTCCTACTTTCTTTTTAATCATTTTCTACAACTGTGAACCACGATCGCTTGGTTTCCTTACCCAGAATGTAAGTAAGGATTTTCTTTGACAATCGCATTGAGCTCAGTCTTGTTAAATGCCCATAGAACACAATCCTACTCTTTCTCATCACGTCAGTGATTTTGGTAACATGTGTGTAGTGTTCAAGGTTGTGCCTCCGTCTGTAATCACTGTATTCCTTGACTGGGCCCAAGATTTTCCGTAAGATGTTCCTATTTTGTTTCAAGTCTCTCCATAAGACCTTTTCTGTGTATCGTAAGGCACTCTGCAGCATATAAGGCTACCGGTCGGATGACTGCAGTAATGTAGAAGCTTGGCATGAATTTATTTATTTTTCTTTTATTTCTTCATTCATTTATTCATTCAATTATTTATTTATTTAATTATTTATTTACTTTTTATTTAAGAAAATAGGCCCAAAATCATTAGCCAAAGATAAAGGACATATTTTTCCACGTAAAGCACGTTTATTCCTCCCAAATGTTATACCATTGGTTAACTTGTGTTCTTAATAATAAAATGCCCGCTGTGTCCAAATCCCCTCTGTATTTTCCAAAATGACACACAGCTTGTCAAGTGCTCATAAAATAATATCTACCTCCAAATGTCCATGCTGATCAGAATATATATTTATACCCTCCACCCCGGACTAACGAAAAAATTAACAAATAGACAGACAAAAACCGTTAACATGTTTGCTGGTGAAAGTATCAACAATTGCACGTAATATGTCAACAGTGCTGGCCTGTTTGCCATCCCTTGATGAATGCAGTACATTTGTATTTGTCTGTTGGCACAGGCTAGAGTAAAATGTGGCTTTTCACCGATGTCTCAGTCTCACTCATGGCTGTGATTATATGGAAGCTACTGAGGTATGGGTGGTGCTTAGTAATGACATTCAGGGCACAGTCAGTGCCTGTGGATGCTGTGAAAGGTTCGACTCATAGAGTTAGTACTGCTGTTCTGGCTCAGTGAGGAAAGCAATGGCAAACTACCTCACTCCTCCTCTTGCCTAGTATGCCTCAATATAGCGCTGTCTTGGGATTTTGTGGGTGTCTACCCACATAACCTAACAGTGGTGCTTTTTGAGGATCCAACCAGCCTTCGGGTTGACTACCTAACAGGCAGACAGTGCAAACTGGTTTTTAAATTACGTATACTTCTTGGAACTGACATAATAGATAAAATATACCTCCCCTAAGTAAACATGTATATGAGCAAAATAAAGATATCGTTAGACGGCTCACACCTCATCATTCCGCACATCAATTTACTGTTCTCTTTACCATTCATACACCACATTGTTTACTTCTGTACTCTGATAAGAATGGAGTTCTGTCGCCGTGACAACTGAAATAAATGAAGAAAGAAAAAGAAAGTAGAATAGGAACACAAGTTAAAGAGTCTGTCTCTGTATTCAAGTTTGGAACAAGTTCGTCCAACAAAACTCCCAGGACACTACGTATTCTGAAGGGGAAGGAAACTTTTAGAGGTGCGAGAAGAGGCCATTAAAATAGCATCCGAGGTGGATTCCTAACCAGAGAATAACTCCTCTTCTTTCTCTCTTACTTTTGTGACCTATAAAATATTGAACATTCAGCAGGAAGAACTTTTGTGTTAATAAAGGAAATTTAATATGCATCCACATCCATAGCTGTGTAGAGTCAAGTGACAATCCATGAAAAGACTTAGAAACCAAAGTCGTGTGGTTCGATCCCTGACCCCGACAATTTTTGATGACTCCACAGTGGTGTTAGCAATGACTTTGGAAGAAAAGTAGTAAGAGTAACCCTAAATCAAAGTGCTTTAGTTGTGAATGTGACCAGGACTCAGCCCTACAGTTTCTCTACGGCTGGTTAGTTAACCATTACACCACTACTGCCAAACCTCGGGGAGGTTACATCCACAACACTTATACAAATTGTTTGCTCGTAACTTTAAACTTCAAAATAGGATCCCCGAATGGGATCTCTAACGTGCCTTTAAATCTACTGACACGGCTCCCTCACATTTAAGCACACTCAAATGCCTACTGGCTGTGCCAAGGTTCCATCAACCTTGGGCATAGCAGGCAAGATACCTCCGTGCCACGCAACCAATCTGTGAATCATTTCAAATGTACCAAATTGGATCATCAGTATACTTTTGGTTCACCCTGCCAAGACCATGCTGGGATAGTTACCTTTGACTCACGTACCATACATGAAACACATACATTAAACAAAAAGGCACCCTCAGCTTATGTTGTTCCATGTGTCTTATCTTATATATAAATGTGAAAGTCTGTATGTATGTGGGTATGTGGGTATATTTGTTCCGTATACAAATCCACACCGTTCCACCAATCTCAACCAAATTTGGCATACGCAGAGTTTAGGACCCAGAAGGAATGGCTGGCTACATGATTTTCGATAGTCTTTCTCATTCTTCTGATTTCGGTCTTTTTGCACTCGAGCAAAGGCTAATTAAGTCAGAAAATAAATTGATGAAGTAATGCCAAGGCCGGCCATCTCCATGGCAACACTAGCTCGAGTCGAGATACGGCCACTGGATGCGAGTTGCGCTCTCCACTACCGGTAAAGAAAATTAGGCTCTTTACATGAAATCCCGTTAGTTACACAACTGGTCACACAGCACTGTGAACCCAGTATAGCATAACAAAGACTTGACACTATTTGTCAATATAATTTCCGCAATACCAAAATGCAAATTATATCACAAAATACAATAGTGTGATATTAAATGACAGAAACTAAACATAACTTTGCACCTTATTAAAATATAAGAGTTATTTGGAAGCAACCGGTATTTCGGTTTCTGCAATAATATTCGTAATCGGTGATACCAATTTCTCTGTAATGACGCTCGCAAGACCGCTGCTGCGGTCAGGTTAATGAGTGGAGAGTATTAGGGTTCTGAGAAATGCAATCCAAACATTTCATACAATACATTCTTTCCACTGTGAATACAACTTAAACCAGACTTTCAGTTTTAATCGTAGAAAAAGTTATTGCTGAAATTGTAATTTGATGATGATAGTTGATGTTAAAGGGCGTAACATGGAGGCTATAGGCCTCTTAATTCTTCTGGATGAAAATGAAGAATGATGATAAAATGAACACTAGAACTAAAAATAACGACAATTTACAACCAACTTACGGTTTGGGAGCAGAAAATGACAAAAACGAAGGAATAAGGGAAATGAAATACAGGTAAAAGAAATGCTCTCTACCCTCAAAATATGAGAATTGACGGATTTGGTAAGGTGTGCCATGAAAGGCAGATAGGAAGGGAAATAGGAGATAGACCGCCCCAGTATCACTGGAAAAAGGGAAGAAACAGATCCAGCTCAGGTATCCTCCCAACCTCAACAGCCGTGACCCCTTGAGGGTGTAGCACCTCCAGTGGTGGGGATACACACACCCTGCCTCCTTTATGACCTCGTGTAGAAGGCAGGAGTTATGGTGAAAAGAAAAACAGGAGATCTGACCCTTTGAAGAATGAGGGTATCAGGAAAGATGAAACAAGGTTCAGTTAAGGCGGGAATTTGAAAGACTCCTTAGACCTCGGATATCCCAATACCGTCAGGGTCGGGAGAGAACAAGAGTCGACCAAGGGAGGCCGACAGTAAATATGTCAGAGAGGACCCCGGCACAATTAAGTGGAAGCAATCGCGAACTCAGCTGGGGTCCCCTGATCGCTAACCAGCGTCCCACAAGTTGTAAGCCCCTGAAGGAGGGGGAGTGTCGTAATATCGTAAGTGAACGAGAGGTGACCAGGGGTGGTCGACAGGAAAGATGACAGAAGGGAGCCCGGCACAAGCAAGTGAAAGCAATACCGCACTCAGCTGGGGTCCCGTGGTCACCAAACCCACATCACATTGGTCGTGAGACCCTGGGGAATGTACTGAAGAATGATTCAACAGAATCGCAAGAAAACATTATGATACCCATTTTCAAAAGATAACGGTTAATTCCGTAGTTAATTGGATATCATCGTAGGTATCAGAGGCAAAGAAGTCCCCATCATGTGCGTTACTAGCAGTGGTCAAGTACTATCCCGGCATTTGCCTGCACATAGTGTAGAAAAACCACACTCAGGATATTTTCGAAATTTGGATGTCTGGACTTGCTACAGCTGCCCTCGCAGCCGTGGTGCACGATTAAACGATCACAACTACGGCGCGGGACTCTCAAAATGACGACTACACACAACAGACGTAGGAATGTTTGTGTCCGGAACAAAGTTATCGCCGGAAATCACGTAAGACAATCATCATACCTAACTCTGTCTCACGTAAACTCGGGAAATGAAAGCACACCTCCTGTGGGGGACCAAGAGTAGTTGAATGCGACATCTACCATCGGTACTTGCAACTGGCATACGCAATGCCATAGTAGATATGTTTTGTTCTCTTTGATAATAGATTGTTATTAAGGAAATTGTCGACGTAGTGTTTCTATACGTAATTATACAACGACATATTGGAGCCAAAAACTCAATTACGATCACGTACCACTACGACACGCTACGAAAGGTTTTTAGAATTAATCCTAATTACGATCACGTACCACTACGACACGCTACGAAAGGTTTTCAGAATTAATCCTAATTACGATCACGTACCACTACGACACGCTACGAAAGGTTTTCAGAATTAATCCTAATTACGATCACGTACCACTACGACACGCTACGAAAGGTTTTCAGAATTAATCCTAATTACGATCACGTACCACTACGACACGCTACGAAAGGTTTTCAGAATTAATCCTGACATACGATATACGAGCTGAAAGGAGTAGTGACGTGCAATATCCTGCATGACATAGGCCTACGGCACCACAACTACGCACGGGGACAAATGGCGTAATTAACCATTCAATACAGGTTCTATTTTCATAACGCAGCTTATTACGAGGATACATATGGCATTATTTTTCTTGACTATAAAATTGTGGTAGAATTTTGATTGATAACCTCATTGTTCGCGAGTAGCAATTTCCATTGCCAATAGCACGGTCATCTACGTTTAAGCACGTGATATGTGCTACTATCTGTCGGCAACTACTGAAAACGTCTGCACTCGATCAGTAATACAGGTCTTCTTTGACTATTTCCCGTTTTCACAGCCACAAAGAAATCGCTTTCAGCTATTCACGTATTTAACTTACACAATGAGTGACCACGGACAACAACGCAAAACTCTTAAACGGAAACGTGCCGCTCAGCGCACCAATTCTACACGTTTAGCAACATTTTTAATAGACAGTAATACTACTACAGACACTGCTGAGATTAAGCATATCCGCGATCGTCTTCAGGTTACTATAACATTGTTGCTCACCTTAGATGATTCTATCCTTGAAATGCTACAAGATGTAGAATACGAACTAGACGCACAGACTTGTGAAGAATACTTAGACATCTCAATGCGCGCCATTCAAAAGGACCATAGCCTCCTTACAAAGAAGAAAGACGAACATATTATGCTTTCTAATCCTACTTCCAGTTCTGACGATCAGCATACGATTATGCAAGGAATCAAATTACCAACGATCCGAACCATTCTCGGGTGATATAGAGACTTGGTGCATATTCTGGGAATAGTTCCAGTCTTCAGTCGACAAGAACCCGACAATATCAGACATTAATAAGCATGTGTTCCTCAGAGGTTACCTCGAAGGCGGACCAAAGCGGCTCATTGATGGCGTAGTGGTAAGCGCAAACACATATGAGCAGACGAAGGTGATACTTATAGCACGATACGGAGATAAGGACAGAATAATCCAGGCCCACCTGGACTTACTAGAGAATTTAAGGCCTGTTTTGTCGGAAAGTCCTCTTGAATTGAACTCGACGTACGTGGAGTATCATCGCAGAGTGCAGGCCCTCAAGGCCTTAGGAGAAGATGTGAATATGTACGGACGTATATTAGCTCCAAAAAAAATGCGAGACTTTCCAGCTGAGATATGTAGACGTTGGTTCATACACGCAAAGAGAACAGGATGGTGGGAAAGGATGATAGGTTCCACCAAACGCTGTATCAGAAAGGTACTCGGTCGATCGTAGGTCGATGAAGAAGGACTCTTCACTGTACTGATCAGTATTAAAGCCACCCTGAATTCACGTACCTTTGTGCAGGACTCGAGCAACCTTGAAGCTCTTACACCTTCTCACTTTCTGAACGGAGATAAACTCACGACCCTTCCAAATGAAGCTGAGCCTGATGGAAGAAGAGATCTGATCAAAGAATTTCGATTAAATATGAACATAGTTGAAGAATTCTGGCGAAGGCGGAAGAGGGAATACCTCTTACAACTGCGGAGTTACCACGAGGTTAAGTGTCCAGCTGGTAAATACCCGAAACTACGAGTTGGAGACCTTGCCCTCTTACAAGAAGACGTCCTGCCTAGGCATATGTGGGAGAGAGCCTGAGTTGACGAAATACTGAAAGGGAGAGATGGCCGAGTGAGGACAGCCATTCTGCGTCTCCCCGATGGTTCTAGAGTCAACCAACCGGTGCAACTGGTGATTCCTCTCGAAGTCGACCAGGATGGGGAGGAAGTGGGGGACCAAGAGCAGTTGAATGCGACATCTACCATCGGTACTTGCAACTGGCATATGTAATGCCATTGTAGATATGTTCAGTTCTCTTTGATATTAGATTGTTATTAAGAAAAATGTCGATGTAGTTTTCCTATACGTAATTATACTACGCCACCTCCTATATTCTTCCTATTTAAGGTGCAAAATGACAAACAGCAGTTTGACATACTGGATTAGAGCAGCGACGTTCAAACCATAGTTTATAATTTACCTCATTATTTTACATGTTCATCAGCAAACATTCCAAACAACGTAGGAATTCAGTATATTAATATTGACTACTAACAATAATTGAAACTGAAACAAAACTTCGTTGTTCTAAACGTAACACTGTTAGAAACACAATTAATATACCTATTGAACAGCTGTTTACTAATCGCGCCTATACTTGGATGGGAGTGCGTTCTATCGGCAACTAGAGGAAATTTTTGCATGAGATCTAACTGGGAGAGAATGGCAAGGCCGGTATAGAGCGCAGCTCGCATCCAGTTGGCCGTGGACGAGAGAATCAAGTTTCCATCTATCTCTGTAAGAGGCCATTCCACTCCATTTTCTCCACGGAAAGAGTAGTTCAAGCTATGACCACCAGGTTTCCATCTATCTCTGTAATACACCTTGGCACTTCATTTCTTACCTTATGACGACAGTGTAACGCGTAATATATTGTATGTAATGTCTACTAGAATCGAAGTTTTATACCCTACGTTAAGGTGTGTTCTACTACTGATATGTTGAGGTTTATGTTTTATTAATCATAATGTCCTTAAACCCGCATTTCTTATTGTTGACAGTGTCTACGTCTACAGTACCAGCTGTCTTTTGTATTACAAATCAGAAATAGAGTAACTTTTGCGTGATAATGCATATTGTTCTATGAATAATATTTCCTTCTGTTATTCGGGTTATATTGTAATTGGTAATTAACCTGCTCTATGATTATGCTAATTTGTAATGGAACCGGATATTAAATTATGAATTTAGTTGATAGCATGTCAATAACATACGGTAATTAAACTACGAATAAACTGGGTGTCATTTATGTACTTGAGTACCCTTAAGGGGCGTGTAGGGGATGGGTGTAGGATCAATTTGAGATAGGGAACCTGGGGTCGTAACGGCCTCCTAACCCCAGAAAACAGGTTTATTACAGGCCCTCCGCCCCTGTAAAGTAAGCGATCGCGCCAAGTGTTACTCTGAGGTCAGGCATTCTTTCGCTGTCAACGGTCTTGGTGCGACCACCGCTCAACCCTGCGTTAGCCGAGAGGATAGTGGCGAGGCGCGGTGCCACGGTTGTCCCGGGTTCGTTTCTCCTTTGTCCACCACCAGCACATTCTGGGTCAGAATGCAGTCCCCTATGGAGCGTTGTGCTCTGAACTGAAACTGCCGTCTCGGCTGTGCGGTGTCATGTCAGTGCCATGTGACCTAATCATGTGACTAAGCCCCCTCCTTCCCCTCTAAACAATTTAAAAAAAGAAAATGAAAAAATTGAAGGCATGGGACCCCAGGAGAAACGAACCCGGGACCACCACGCCTCGCCGCTATTCTCTTGGCTAACGCTGCGTTGAGTGGTAGTCGCGCCAAGACCGTTGACAGCGAAAGAGTGCCTGACGTCAGAGTAACACATGGCACGCTTGCCTATTTAGGAGTTAGGGTTAGGAGGCCGTTACGACCCCAGCTTCCCTATCTCAAATTGATCCATTACCCATCCCCTACACGCCCCTTAAGGATACTCAAGTACATAAATGACACCTGTATATTATTATGCGATAATTTTCTACAAGAACCGAACAGTAAGTATTGATACTTTGCCATAAGAATAGCGGACCCCATTAAATCAAAAATAAACACTATCAAGAAAGTAATTGTGAGTCTGAGTTCTCGAGGAATTGTGTATATACATCCATTTTTAGCCTATTTTCAATTTTGAAAAAATAGGCTTATTAGATCACCTTTTGTCCGTGTGTGAGTGTGCGTGTGCGTGTGTGTGTGTGTGTGTGTGTGAGGTGTGTGTGTGTGTCCCCCTAATAAAATCTAAACGGCTGGAGCGATTTCAATGAAACTCGGCAAATTCATAGCACTATTCCGGATGACCCCGACCGTGCCCTTTAAAGTTTGTTACGTCTTACCAATCCAACATGGCGGCTGTGCGAAATATTTCACCAGCATTCAATATCTCCGAAACTATTCCCGATATCACCCTGGAATTTTGTACGGTGACAAAGGAAACTACTAGAAGTTCATCTATGTGACATTTTAAAAACTGGTAACTACAAAACCAACATGGTGGCCAGCGAATTCGCGACTTTTAAACAGACGTGGCTCGCCATTTAACTAACCAACCGCAATAAAACTTGGTACAGTATATGTTTATACACATTGTAATGCTCCGACATCTATCTTGGTTCAATTGTTTACATAACCACAAGATGGCGAATGTGCGAAGTATTTCACCGGCATTCTATATCTCTGTAACTATTAGCGGTATCACCCTGAAATTTTGTACGGAGATAAAGGGCACTACTGGAAGTTCATACATAAGACTTTCAAAAACCGGTTAACTACAAAACGAACATGGCGGCAAAACGAATTTGAAAATTTTAAATAGATCTTTCTCGTGATTTAATGTTCCAAACGCAATGAAATCTGGTACAGGAAATGTTTATACACATTGTAGTGCACTGATATATAATTTAGTTCAATTGTTCACATAACCTCAAGATGGCGGCTTTGCGAATTTTAAAATTAAGTTTCTATTTCTTGTGTCGTAATCATGCGATCGATGTGAAAGTTTGAATAATGAACCTACGCAATAATTTTCCTTTAATGGTACATGACTCTCTGGCCTATACACTTAACAATCCAACATGGCGCCCATCCGAAATATTTAGACGGCTCTGGATAGCCTATCTACGAATCTATTATAGCAATCAAACTGATTTTTTTAAGTTCATAGTGGCTATGAACTTAAGTTCACCTATAGGACTTTAAATAACCTGGTGATCAAAAATCCAACATGGCGGCGTCGCGAATTATAAATATTCACATGGACGTTTCTCTAAAATTTAACCATCCGAGTGCAGTGAAACGTGGTACAGTAAATCTTTACACGAATGTTAATCCACTGGCATCTAATTTATTTCAATTGTTTCCATAACCACAAGATGGCAGCTGTGCGAAATTTTAAAATATCCTTGTTACTTCTTGTGTCCTAATCATGGGATTGAAGTTTGAATGCTACACGTACACAATAATCTTCATGTAACAGTACATAACTCTAGGACCTACATATATAAAATCCAAAATGGCGACCATCCGAAATATTTAGCCGGTTCTCAATATCTACGAATATATTACAGCAGTTAAACTGAAATTTTGTTTTTAGATAGAGGCAATTAACATAATTAGGATATATGAAAATAGGCTGTATAGTTCTTCACGGAACTACTTGTTACTATTGTTGCATTCTCCGCTACGTTATTGTACTCCATAGTACTGTCCCTTTCGACTATTTAAAGTGTGTTAATATTGAACTTGAGTAACATCTAATCGAGGAGAACCAAGTTCTAAACTCACTTAAGGGCAAAATGAATACACACTGCGAAATATATGGGCATGTATATATCTGCAATATATAAATACACCTCCCGGGCAACGCCGGGTACAATAGCTAGTTACCAAATAAATGGAAGTTGGTTCCTTGATGGTGAATTGGTCTGTATTACAAACGGTTAACACATTTGCCTAGCTTTTATGATTCATAGTAAATCCACCCTAAGAAAGGCTGCATTTTGAAGTCATTCCTATTCAATTATGAGCAATGTTGTAAAACTATTGATGGCATTTCTTAGGACATGGCAATGCTCATAAATCCATGAAACTGGAAATGGCTTGACGTTTACACTAATTGCGGGAGATTCCGACTTTAATTTCGTAATAAAATCTTGAATTAATCTGAATTTTGTGTGACATTAAATACACGAGTTTAAATTGCACCATAACAATAAGTTTGTCATGGCTATTTGGTTCCAAGAATACATTACTGAACCTATAACCATAATTTATTATGTTGTTACTGTCATTCGTAGTAACTTATAGAGCAATAAACACAATACAGCATGGTAGAACGCACCTAATTCCATCATTACATACTTACCGATTCTGGCTTGACATTTCATACATTAAAAGAAGCTGTTTGCATACATACATGTGGCAATTTGATTGACTAAATAAATAAACAATAGATTGAGGCTATTCAGTGGGTCATCACGATTATACCCAAATGATATGGGTTATTCGCTAATCGTGATAAAAATTACCTGAGATTAATAAGTAATGTTTATCAGAATTAGGGAATAACCCATCTCATTTGGGTATAATCGTGTAGACCTACTGAAAAGCATCAAACGTTTGTTTACTAAGGCAACACTGAAAATGACTTCAAACACCATAATAATAAATAAATAAATAAATAGTACAGAACTCTATCAAAAGACCAATACGATAACAGACGAAATTGAAAACGCAGAGCCAAATTTTACACTCACATACACAGGATGGCCACCTCCAGATTGCCAAAGAAACTACTTGGTATCATAACACGGAGCAAATGCGGCACAGAATGGCTTAAAGAGGTACAGAGAGACTTGATGATGATGATAATTGTTGTTTTAAGGGGCCTAACATCTAGGTTATCGGCCCCTGATGGTTTGGGTGATCGTGAAGATGAAAATGAAAAGCGAACTTAAAACTAAAACTAACGACTAACCTACATACTAGAAGAAGAAATGGAAAACTAAAGGAGAATAAGGCAAATAAAGGACAGGAGGAAAAGAAATGCCCTCATCCCTCGAAGAAGGCGGATTGAGGGACTTGGAAGGAAGGAGGGAGAGCCATGAAAGGCAGATAGGAAAGAGAAAGAGGAGAAGGTCCGCCCCAAAGGTAAGGGACAAAAGTGGAAAACGGACCCAGCTCAGGAATCCCTCGGGGTCGCCAACTCCCGAACTCACCAGCCGTGAGCCCCTGAGGGTGTAGCATTATCTAGGGTGCACCAAAAGAGGTGGGGCTACATACACCCGGCCTCCTTGAGGGCCTTAAGCAAAAGGCAGGAGATAACATGAAAAGAAAAAGAAGGCTGACCCCTCGCAGAAGGAGGGAATCAGAAAAGATGAGACAAGGGCCAATTAAGGCGGGAAAGGAAGAGACTCCCTAGGCCTCGGATACCCTAATACCGTCGGGGTCGGAAGAGAACAAGAGTTGACCAAGTGAGGTCGACAGGAAAGAAGACAGAGAGTAGCCCGGCACAAGTAAGTGGAAGCAATGCCGGACTCAGCTGGGGCCCCGTGGTCGCCAACCCACATCCCACTAGATGTGAGCCCCTGGGGGATACAGAGAGACTTACTGTACAAGTAATCAATATAGAAAATTTCGAAGACCGAACTGAGTGCGAGACGAAAATCCCAAATTTTAAGTTTCGACCAAGATTATTACGACAACGTGGGAAAAAGTGGACGGATAAGAGGAAGAGGGAGCATTCCGAGCGAATGAAGAGATTTCGAGCAGAGCGGAGGAGACACAGCTTCAAATGACATCATGTTATCAAGTTTAATCGCTCTCCTGCAGGGGCATTTTCGCTTAAGTAAATAATAATAAATTCTTAATTGGCTTTCTGTTTAAGCTGAAGATGACCTCATTGAAGGTCGAAACTTGTCCAAATATATAAAATATATAGTTGTTTATGTATTGATTGTGGCGTATAATTTTAAACGTTTAATAAATGAACAAATAAATAAATAAATACAAATTTGTCAGATTTCATACCTCTATCAGCAAAGGGGCACCTACATGATTGATCTTTTACAGAAATATTATGGTGTACCCAAGATGAAGGCAGATATATGAGTGGCTGGTGAAAATCCTAAGCATCACGTATGTCGCAAATGGACTGACAGCTGGTGTGAATTGAACAAGGGCAAAGAAACAGGACAACACTATAGCCATAAGAAACAGAAGCTGTTTTACTGGCAATTAGGCCACTATATAGGGACCTAAAGTTGCCTAAAAACGTGATACATAGGAATACAAAAACCAAAATGAAGATTTTGACAACTGTATTTGAAATAAACTTCCAAAAACGACGATAGAGTTTTTTTTTTTTCACAGAACGGCGAGATATATGCTAGGAGAGAGAGAGAAAGACGTTAATTGTTAATTGTTGCAGTTGAAAATCCACAGCCTGCTTCCAGTCTCCAACCGGGTCAGGAATGGAATGAATGAAGCCCCCGTCTAGCGGCGAGGATATGAACTGTGCCGGCTGCCGAGACCTGACGCACTCCTCTGGGGCAATGATTAAATGAATGACAGATGAAATGAAATTACAGTGGAGAGTGTTGCTGGAATGAAATTGTGACAGGGAAAACCGGAGTACCTGGAGAAAAACCTGTCTGCCTCCGTTTTGTCCAGCACAGATCTCACATGGAGTGACCGGGATTTGAACCACGGACCCAGCGGTGAGAGGCCGGCGTGCTGCCGCCTAAGCCACGGAGGCTTCTTAATTGTTGCAGTTATCTGGTTTAATTAAGGGGCTGTAAGCAGGGTGCAAGTAGGCCCTTTCAAAATCTTGGCATACTGATAGAAAGGGGATGGATATGGTCCAGGATTGTTCTGAGAACAAGTAAGGTTCATGGTATACAGTAAACAAATTTTATAAAATTGCAAATTTTTTAAGGTGCATTTTTATCACACCCTATAGTATTGAAGACACAACTTACAGCTGCAGCTTTTTACATGTTATTTGTGTGAAGGTTTATCTGTAAAGTGTACAAAAATGCATTTGTTCGTTAGTGACACGTACGGCCTAAACATTTGAATGAAAATATGTATTTAGTTTTCAGAAACTGAGCTAAAAATGACTGTAAAATATTAAGAGAAATTAAATTAAATACGTGTATTGTATAAAACCGAACCTCTTAAAGACAGATCTAACATTCTAACTCCTAAACATTTGTTTCTGAGAAAAGTCTATCTGAAAGTCAGGATGTGTACTAAAAAAATGTAGATTTTTAAATGACTCTATTTTTAGAAAAGTAATACTTAAAATAAAAAGGTTAATATTAAGGGGAATTGTTGGTTTCCAAATCTGAGAGTTTTGAAGTTTTATTACAAAAGTTGAAAGAGATATTTGAGTTCAAAAATTGTTTATCAGATTCTTCTCCTGCATGGTCGTCCACATCCCCTTATTATCGCATGCTGTTGGCAGATGACGTTACTGACTTAACCGGTACGTTAAGCATTGTCAGATATATTTAAGCAGGATTTGAACATATCAATGTTAGTTAACCCTTTATGGGATAGTGGTCTCTATATTAACCACCTGTCATAAGGACAGTATATGCTTTCAAAGATGCTGATAGTTGAATCTCTAAGCCAAGTTTTTGAGAATTTTCATGCCGATGTGCTAGTATTTCTAAAAATCAAATATACCTAAATATCTACTTGACTTAATGTGCTGGACAAAAGTTTAATAAATTTAAAACTAATAGCATTAACAATAAGTGTAAAAATAAAATATAAATATAGAAATAAAAATCGTAAAAATAAGATTACAATAATAAAAGAAACATAAAATTCAAAATAATGAACATAACTATAACAAAATTAAGAAAATAATTGTAAAAATCAATTCGAAATTAAATATTAATTAATTCAATGAAAAAATATCAAAATTAATTCTATAAGAACATAAATTGAAAATAAAAAATAAATATATAAACATAAAAATTAGAGAAACAAAACATAACATTATTAACAATAATTATTATAATAATTAAAATAAATTAAAATGTGAAAGCAAGTAAAAATAAATTTAAGTTTTGCCTTATAAAGGGTTAAATTCCATACAGCTATTTTCAAATCACAAAACATGCAATTACACTAACTCATACACACACACTGCCTGATTTCAAAATTGGGTAAATATGGTAATTAATTGAGTATGTCGTTCACGCATAGAATATGGTAAAATGACGGCCAATAATTTCTAGCGAAAGTCTGAAAAATTATATATTCGTTGCTCTCGATCACACAGCTCAAGTATCAATTGATGTTGTTTGGAGTTTATCCGATATTTGATACAAATTACAAGTGTAAAATAATACCCTGGTTTTCCTACACGTTGGAACGTTATAATACAGAATGTTTGGCAAGCGCAGAATACTCAACGACAACATCAAAGTTTTCCGTAAGTGGTAGTCATACTTCTTCCATCATAGCGATGTTAAAAGTTCCTAAACATTAGTTGAAGAGCCGCTAGTCGGAAGCGGCACTTTTTGTTGCCAGCACACATGGCAGGGACAGACCAGTCATTAGTGGCTAAGGACATAGTCGGTGTGGACAAAAAGGAGAACCCATGGACGTCGTATGCCACACTTAATTATTCTCCATGAGACCGAGTGCCTCGTTCTGTCTTAATATACTGTGCCCTCCAGCAGCCAGGACCATTAGCCCCATAATACAGTGACTAATGGCTCAGGGATATTTTATAATTCTGTTAACCCAGAACTAGGCAAGTCTGATAGCGGTAACATTTATAACTAACTGTACTCTCTCAAATAAACTGCATTTCTTTGATGATTATGATGATGATGATGATGATGATGATGATAATTAACAGGTTAACACAAAAAAGTGACAGTCAGTCTGAAAGATTAGATTTTGTATCATTTTAAATGCTACAAATGCTGAAAAATGCTAGATAGGCTGGAGGCTTCTCGCTTCGCCCGAAGCCAAAGACTCTTCACATGTTAGAAAATTATCTGCATAATACTTATCTTGCTTATCTTGTTTCAAATTTTTCGCGAACTGCAAGTGCAAACCAAGGGCAAAGCAAGGTCCAGCGCGCGAGATGCGGCACGCTAGTCGATGATGATGATAATTGTTGTTTTAAGGGGCCTAACATCTAGGTTATCGGCCCAGCACGCTAATCAGAGCGCGCGGGGACTTGCCCCTTCCATCAAGTATAAAAACACTTATAGTGGGCGATGTATTGAAGAAACAGATATGCTCTCGCGGACTTTTTTTGTAGAACTTTTCATGCTGACCAATTTTTACGCTCATAGTATATTGATATTTTTAACGGTTGCCCAGCGTAAGCTTAAGAAGCGCACGGACGCCAAGTTTGTTTTCGACTTTTTCACTGAAATCCTTAATGTTGGCTTCCTTTGATCATACATAAATTATTTTCTACAGAATCTTTCCTCGAGATATCTTTTACAGAATGGTGAAAACCGCATCAAAATCCATCCAGTGGTTCTCGAGATTACCCGTGACATCCAAGAATCGGGGATTTTTGTCCTAATACTGACGAAGTAGAGATTGTCGGGGTACACATGCACCAAGCGGTACTATGACGTTACACACCTCAGTGCAACTGGGTACATTTAGTCCCGTCACCGTAACGTAACGCCAGACCCCAGCGTAACGACCAAGTCGACAAGATCATTTAAAATGATAAAAATCAATGATATTCTCAGGATCCCCAAGATCCCCTTGAGCCACTGACCTACACAGGTGTATATTAAATACCATGTTAATGTGGCCAAATTAAGCCTATATTGACACGACCTAGCGAAGTGTAAAAACAAGAAATAAGATTTGTAACACTACATGCTCCAGCAGATAGATAAATGAGCCGTACCGGAACATGCTTGGGATGCGGATCACGTTCTTCATATTGAATACACAGAAATACTCTCTGGAACATCAAACTACCTCGCTAGACTGTAAGAGAAGCGATTGAAATTCATAAACATCTACAAAATTTCAGTAGAGAAATGGAGATACTATTATGAACGATATCTGGTAGCCCGCTCTCCTGGGACGTGAATGACGTCATGCTCCATTCTGCTCCACAGCCAAGTACAAGGGCTGAGCATCCCAGAGCAGCCAACGTTGAAACAAAAACAACAGAACTATCAACCAGAAACCGCACAAATTTCACTTTTCTTTCAATAACATTCCAATAGCCTAGATAAAAGCGGCTTCGGTGGCGTAGTTGGTAGCATGCTGAACGGCTGTGCCCAAGATAGCGGGTTCAAACCCGGCCGAAGTCGTCAGATTTTTTTAAAGAGCGTTAAATTCCTTCAGTATGCCTTCCTTCGGAGGGGAAGTGAAGCCAGCGGTCCCATGTCATAGATTTATGGCATGTAAAAGATCCTTCCACAGACTAAACTTGTGTGAAGCTAACGATCTAGGGTAGATTTCGTTGGAACGCTCTATCAAAGTTCCAACGTTCACTACTAGGTAGCAGTGGCATCTAGTAGCGAAAGTTGGAACTACTTGAAATTGAATGGAACTTGTAGCTCACCCTATGGGTGTCCGCTTGAAGCAGCTACAGCCTATGGCGAGCCGTACATGCCCTCGGACACTCCCGGCACTAAAAGCCGTACGATAAATAAATAAATATATAAATAAATAAATAATAACCTAGATACATCTCAAACAGCGTCATGTCAAGCTATGCGTCATGTGGTATAACCCAAGTCCTCAAATTTCCATCCAGGAATTTGTCTTGTTATAAGTTACATCCTCCCAGGCTCAATATACTGTACACTTGAAGTCCCAATCAACTTATTTTGGAGTTGTATTTTCTTATCTCATTGAATACAAGATTTAATTTGAATTAACGTGCTGAAACCCCTGTGGCATTATTTTATTTTTTCATGAGATATAAGTGGGAAAAGACCACAGCACTTGAGCGAGTGACGTCACGCCTCCTGTGTGCCATTAGTAGACGTAGCAGCATCAAACAGTGCAGCTGTTCGGTAGACTTAGCTACTGTAAACGATACCTATATGAAAAATGGTTTACTGCGTTGTGCATGGTTGCAACCACTCAAGCAATTTGAATGTATTGAAGGAAGAAAGTGTAGGGTTGTACCGTTTCTCCAACGTAGAGAAATCTCCAGAGATATATAGGATTCGGTAGCAAAAATTAGTCGCGCTGATCTCTCACCAACCCGACATAGTTTAGTAGGCTCTACGCATTTCACAGAGGGAGACTATGAAAATAATCGAGTGACGATAAAGTCGAACCGGAGCTAACACATAGCATTGCCTCTGATCCCTGGCCCCTGGATGGAACGTTCTGCCATTTCTCCGGCTTTCATCAAATTTGAAAGTTGTATAGCACTGTCACTTGTAGAAAATAACTGCGCGTAAAATATTATAATTAACAGTAATGTTTGTATTTTACCTCAATTTACTTTAGTTTACTTGTGATCGAGAGCTACAGACTTTGTTTAATTACATCTTAGAAAGGCCTACGATAAAAATATTCTAAAAATTTTAAAATTATTTAATCAGGTTCTTGGCTCTCACCAACCTGGAATCTCACATATGTGCCTCCTTGTTCGATATATTTTTCTTGGATTGCTTTCACTACAGTTAACAGAAGAATTCGCGTACAAGACAGTGCTATGTCCACTATTTCCTCACGCAGCCCTTTACCCCATATATTGTACTTAGAAGGTCCTGTAGAGCGGCCCTCGCTATTACAATACACCGTACGAGACTGCTAGGAACTTAATCTGGGGATGAGTTATGTACAGTATATTGAATACTTTTTAGAAATTCCAGAAGGGAAAAATACTTATTTTAGTAGAATATCTGTAATTTAAAGTAATTTTTAAAGAAATTAATTATTCAAAGGTTGTGTAATACGGTCTAACGGCCCTGCATGCGTGGGGCCCTTTCGTCCGTTATTGACACATCATCCCTGGTAAATGTTTTTGCTTTTAACAGAGTGGGCCAGCCAGGCTTAGCCTATAAGTATTGTTACGTGCCACCCCCCCCCCCCCCAGTGGCACTTTTCTTAACTGGATTACGGTGGGTTGAAGCACAACACAGATTGTTCCTTTAAATGAAATAATTAACTTTATTGCGGCCAGAAAGATACGCCACTCAACAGCAAATACAAGCAATTAGAGCCTTACTCCAGTTTCCTCAAGTCTCTTCCTTATGGAGAGCTCTTGCCCCCTTTCACTTGTCAACAAACCACAGAAGTTAATCCGTCCTAATGAGTCAGGTGGCCTTGACAGAAACTACCTACACCTCTTCCTCATGTACACAAACTACAGTTACTTACGATAACTTGCTACACGCTGCTTCGCTGTTCACAAGCTGGGAAACAATGTCACTGGATTTCGTAACTCGCACGGCTCTTCGCCACAATACGTCTGTCGCTCAGTGAAATTACACTCGCTCAAAACACAGGCAGTCCCCTGTATGCTTCTCACTCCCTCGCTGTCAAGAGAATCAGCTTCACTAGGGGTTTCGCAAGTCACCACACTTCTGTCGCTCAAGATAAACGCTCGCACTAGCTCGAAAAACACAACAACAACTGCTTGACAGGTCGCTCTTATATAGCAGGCCAGTGACTCAAAAAATGCTTCTAGACCCATCCAGGGTTCACGGCTTCTCGAGGTTTCCTTCACTGGCTGAGTCACGAATATTCTGGACCATCCCTTTGTCCTAGTAGTCCTGTTGCATAAGGCGCACGCAATACACTGAGGCAGAGCAGCCCAGCCCTGGGGCAGTTGTGACTCATGCGGCGAGCGATGAAACAAACGCACAGCCGTAACAGTATCTAAATAATTTAAGGCACTTGAATGTTTCAAGAATGGCAGGCGTATCATTTGTAAGAGATATATATAAGTCAATACGGAAAAGTATCTTGCATTACCTTTTATTCATAATGATACGAAATGTAATCATATTTAGAAAGTTTCCTTACTGACGTTATAATCGTAAATAAAATACCATACGTATTTATTAAATGTAAAACACAGTAGTCAATAAATAATAAAGATGGAATATATTATATCAAACCCAAAACCACAATGCCCTGGTTTATGAATACCAAAGGCAACCTCAAAGTGCTGCATCTAAAACCCGACGACGCCTTCAATAGAGATCTCTTCCGCAAAAGGATACTGACTAATGGGTTAACCCGAGATGAGACACCGAACCCGAAAAGAAGACACCACCTGGACAGTGGAGCGCAAGATGGCCCACTCACAGAGAATGAGGGAATTCTGGGCTCAGAGGAAAGCGAAGCAAATTGCCAAGTGTAGCAAGACTTGACGTGGTCCTAGATGGCCTCAACGAATTATATATATATAATAAGTCCAATCCCTCGTCCACGTCGTGGGAGACGGGGAACGGCACAAAGTAGGGGATCGCCTGTAGGGGCGAAGTACAGTGGGGACTTCGTGTGCCCCGGGACCGTTACGGAAGCTGTGAAGGTCCTACAGGAACCCTGAAAAGTGACGGCTAACGGGGCTCTGGTGAAGCTACGATAGGCCCAGCAAGCCAGTAGTGGATGATACCAAATGCTTTCAAAAATGGAACGAGCCTCGGACAGGATGGATTTAATAGACGACGACACGGCTTTACACACGGACTAAGATTTGGAACTTTAAACCTAAGAACGCTGACGGGGAAGGTGGAGGAGATAGTGGATATGATGGAAAGAAGGAAGTTGGATTTATTGGGATTGGCAGAAACAAAGTGGAAAGGGGAAGGAAGGAGAGAACTGAGAAAAGGCTACAGACTGTACTGGAGTGGGAATGAAGAGGGAAAGAGGAATGGAGTGGGAGTATTAGTACGAGATGGTTTAAAAGAAGAAGTGAGAAGAATAAGTGATAGAATGATGAAAGTGAAAGTAGCACTGAGGGGAGAGACCCTAGAAATAGTGCAAGTGTATGCTCCACAAGTAGGCTGCGCCTCTGAAGAGAAGGAGGAGTTTGAAGAGGAATTGCAGAAGCAGCTGGTCGGAAGAAATATGATTGTTATGGGGGATCTCAATGCCCATGTAGGAAGTGAAAGACAAGGTTATGAGAGTGTTCTAGGACCAGAGGGTTGGGGCGGAAGAAATGAGGAAGGAAAGAGACTGTTGGACTTCTGCCAGAGGAACAGCCTGCTAGTTGGGAACTCCTGGTTTAAGAAAAGAGAGAGCCACACAATCACATGGTACAGTGATGACTTGACCAGGAAGTCGGTGGTCGACTATATACTGTATGAGAAAGAACTAAATAAGAACATCACGGACATCAAGGTTATACCATCGGAGAATCTGGATAGTGACCATCGATTGCTGGTAATGAACCTGAGAGGGAGTAAGGAGAAGAAAGGGACTGAGAACCAGGAAAGACGTATAAGGATATGGAAACTGAAAGAAGGGGATAGAAGGGTCGAGTACCTCAAAATGGTAAAGGAAGGGATTCCAACAGATGAAGAAAGAGTGGTGGAAGAGGAATGGGCTAGATTTAAGAAGACACTAGTAGGTGCAGCAGAAGCAGTATGTGGGAGGACAAGTAGTAAGAAGAGGTGGAAGGAAACACCATGGTGGAATGAGAAGACAAAAGATATAGTAGGGGAAAAGAATAGAGCCTTTAGGAGGTGGTACCAAAATAGGACGGTAGAGACAAGGGAAGAGTACCAGGAAAGAAAGAAGGAGGCGAAGAGAGTAGTGGCTGAGGAGAGAAGAAAGTGGATGGAAGAGTGGACAAAGATGATGAAGGAGGATAGTGAAGGTACAAAAAAGGTCCTGTATGGGATGGTAAAAACTAAGAGGCGGAAGGATCCTACGGATTATGATAGAATGGTGAACAAAAGGGGACTAGAGATAGAAAATAGGGAAGAACTGAAGAAAATGTGGAAAGAATATTTTGAAGAACTTCTGAACCCAAATGGAAAAGATGGTGAGGAGGAAGAAATCGGGGAAGAGGAAGATGAACTGCAAACAGAAAAGGACTTAACATGGAAAGAAGTGGAAGATGCAGTGAACAAGATGAAAGGAGGGAAGGCACCGGGTGTGGATGAGTTGAGTCTGGAGATGGTGAGAGCAGCAGGAGAGGTGGGGATACAGTGGTTGTACCGAGTGATGAGGACAGCATGGAAGGAAAGGAAGACCCCAGAGGACTGGAAAAAAGGAATAATTATCCCGATCTTCAAGAAAGGTAGTAGAACAGATTGCAGAAACTATCGGGGAATAACACTGATGAGTCATTGTGCAAAGATCTTCGAGAAAGTTTTGGAAAAGAGAATTAGGACAAGGATAGAAGGAGGGATGAGGGAAGAACAATATGGCTTCAGAGCAGGAAGGTCCACAGTGGATTTGATTTTTGCTGTAAGGCAGTTACAAGAACAGCACTATGAGTATGGAACAGATCTACTGATGGCCTTCCTGGATATTGAGAAAGCATATGACAGTGTATGCAGAAACAAAGTGTGGAAGTCCCTGGAGGATAGAGGAGCAGAGAAATTGACTATAAAGAGGATAAAGGAGATGTACAAGGGAAGCGTGAGCTGTGTGAAAGTGGGAGGAGAGAGATCAGACTGGTTGGAACAGAGAAACGGCCTGAAACAAGGAAGTGCCTTGTCACCGTTACTTTTCATTGTGGTGATGGATGACATAATGACCCGAGTGGCACAAGTAATTGGGGAAGGAAAGATGAAAGCAATGGTGTTTGCAGATGATTTGATGATTTGGGGAAACAAGGAGGAGGAGGTACAGGAACAGTTGAACGTGTGGGAAGGAATAATACAAGGATATGGGATGAAATTTAGCATAAATAAGAGTGAGATGGTGATCACAACAAGGAAGAAGGAAAGAACCACAACGGGAATAACAATTGGTGGGGAACAGCTGAAGAAAGTGGAGAGTTTCAAGTATCTGGGAAGCCTGATACAAGAGAATGGAAGAAACGATAGAGAAATAAATGAGCGGGGGAGGCAGGCAGAAGCATTTCGGAGGAGTGTGAGAAGCATGTTATGGAGCAAGGATGTCCCTCAGAACAGCAAAAAGATCATATATCGGACGTACTATGTCCCTATCCTGACGTATGCCTCGGAGACCTGGGTTATGAAAGGAAGGGAGAAGAGCAAAATACAGGCCAGTGAGATGAGGTTCTTGAGAAGCAGTATTGGAGCAACAATGATGGACAGAATAAGAAATGAGAGGACCAGAGAATTAATGAAGGAGGAACCATTACAGGATGGTATAGAGAAGTCTAGACTTAGATGGTATGGACATGTAAAACGAATGGAGGAGAAGAGGATACCCAGGAGGATACACGAGACGAAGTGGGAAGGAAAGAGACCGAGAGGAAGACCGAGAGACAGGTGGCTGAAGGGGGTGGAAGAAAGCGTGAAGAAGAGAGGAGAAGACTGGACAAGGATGGAGGCTGAGAGATGGTGGGAAGACAGAAGACGTTGGAGAGGCTTGTGTTCCAAACAGACCCGGCCAGTGGCTGGAAACTGTGCAAGATGATGATGACTGTGGCCTTCTTCAGTATAGCTTTCAGAAGTACAGTAAATCAAAACTATTACGAGCAAAGTTATTGAATCAATATTAATTTAGCTTGGGTTTACCTTTACTTTGATGAAAATGTTTTCATAAAGAGTATTCAAAAACAGATCGGTAACAATGTGGTCCTTAAATTGATGATACACAAGCCTTTGTCAGGAGCGTAGCGCTCTATGGAAGTGAAACTTGGACTATTGTTGCAGCAGAAAAGAGGAGAATTGAAGCGTTTGAAATGTGGTGTTACAGGAGAATGATGAAGATCAGGTGGGTAGATAGGATTACAAATGAAGAGTTATTAAGACGAGTGGAAGTGGAGAGATATTTCTGGCGACTGCTAATGAAGAGAAGAGATAGGTTGGTAGAACACTTACTAAGACACTCAGGAATAGCACCCACACAAATACTAACATGATCAAAAGAAGCATCTAGAACAAAAGGAAGGGTCAAGGACAAGAACTGTAGGGGTAGACTAAGGTTAGAATATGTTAAATAGATTGCCTCGGATGTAGGGTGTGGTAACTATGTAGAGATGAAACGATTAGCTCAGGACAGGGAAGCATAGAGAGCTGCATCAAACCAGTCAAAAGTCTGAAGACTCAAACAACAACTCAAGCCCGCATTGTTACAGATCTGCTTTTTGAATACTTTTTGTGAAAAATAAAATTATCAAAGAAAAGGAAAACCAAAGTTTAATATTTATTCAATAACTTTGCTGATAATTCAAATATTTTTATTTTATTTTATAAAACAATTCCTGAAGAGGGTAACAATGTAGCCGAAACTGGTATAATTCTCATTATTTATTGACTAAGATGTATTAAATGTAATGAGTACTTATGGTATTTTATTTCCGATTGCCTATTACAAGCGTATTATTTTGAAGAGGTATCTGGAATGGAAGGCAACATAATGTCAAGTACAGGAACACCTATTCCAATACAAGTGCCAAAATTTAGCTGCTTACACTCCCACGGACATTAAAAGGAAAGGAAGGAAACTTTTAGTTTTACTTGACCATTAATCGTGCGATCATGAGCCACGGGACCTCCTTTTTACGAGGTATCTGAACCACAGGACATGGCATTTCACTTCGAAAATCTCACATGCAATGACCGGGAATCGAACCCGGTAAACCCACCGACATTACAATAAGACATGTTGTCAGATATTTTTCACCCACACAAATACTAACATGATCAAAAGAAGCATCTAGAACAAAATTACACACAAGTTCAACACAGAATCTGTGTTTCCTTTGCATATAAAATTACTGCGGTTCAAAAATCGATGTCAAAGCCACTAATTTTTACAATTAGCATGCTCCAGTTTCTAAATTGCAACATCAAATAACACGATACATTAAGTGCCTATTAGGAATTGAAAACCGATATGTTGGGTTATGCAGGTTATGCAGCTTATGCCCTGGATCCAATAAGCCATAACAAAGTATCATTCGGTTATTGAAAGTCATTACACCACTTTACATAACATTCATGTCTGTTGGAGTGTTAATTTGTACATAGAGAGTCATTTCAAAGTTTCATCGGTTTAAATAGACTAGGGAAATGATATAAACTTTGCCCATTCACTACAAAAACACATTTCATTTTTGTTTTACACATA
This sequence comes from Meconema thalassinum, assembly GCA_946902985.2. Lineage (NCBI taxonomy): Eukaryota > Metazoa > Arthropoda > Insecta > Orthoptera > Tettigoniidae > Meconema > Meconema thalassinum. The sequence continues at coordinate 155,499,486 of OX336390.1, forward strand.
ATTATAGTCAACAACTCATTTGAGCCACTAAACTTTTAACAATAATACTGTTATTCATTTTTACGTCCCTTCAACAACTGCGGCTTTTAGAGACACCGGGATGTCGGAATATTGCCCTGAAGGGGATCTATAACGTGCTAGTAAATCTACTGGCACGGCTCCGTCACATTTGTGCACCCTCAAATGCCAACTGACTGCGCCAGAAATCGATCCTACAACCTTCGAAACAGCAAGCAAGAACGTACCACTGTGCCACGCAGCCAGCCACTAAACTTTTAAAGTACTAAATTTACAAAAATATGATTTTGTGTTCGACTGTCTGCAGTGCTATATTCAGGCGGTAAGCAAAATAAAGCTCACCAATAAAAATCCGGCCCTTTGGCTAATTGCTTAGTATGCTTGGTCCCGGGTATGATTCCCGATTATGTTTTAACTGACCTAGTAGCTTTCCCCAGACGTATTTGTTCAATGAAAATTAGTTATATAAATAAATTGAGATTTACGGCAATATACATAATTTTCAGTAAAAACCTGTTAAAATGTGTCCCTGGATAAACGTGACCGTATCCAGCTGTAAGCATTTCTCAACAATATTGCAACGCCACTGCGTTTCAGTGGGTGCTCGGTATTACTACAGTACTTCTTCTTCTTATTATTATTCTTCCTCCTCTACTTGAAATGTCTCGTTCTCGAGGAATGTTCGCGATCGGTAGCATACTCTCCTGTTTGCCCATAGCTTTTCTAAATAGCGACACTGTAGTCAGTCCAAACTACTGGCTTAAGTTCTTTAGCCAGGATATTCTTCTACGTCCAGAACCCTAGATTTCTCCTGATAATAACATTGAGAATTTCTCAACCTTTGATCATACGTCGCAGTACTTCCACTTTTGTGATTTTAGCTGTCCATTGTATCCTTATTATTCTGCGATACGCCTACATTTCAAACGCCATCAATTTCTTACTTAATGCCTCGGTAAAAGTCCATGATTCAATTCAATAGAACAGGATACTAAAAACGTAGCATCGAAGCAGTCGGGTATGTAATGTGAGACCTAAATCACGGCTAGTCGAAACTTTCCTCATTTTCATTTAAGAATTCCTGGCTTGCTTAATTCTACAGCACAATTATTGACTTAAGTACCAGTTATCATCTATTTAACAACCTAAATATTTGTATATGGTGAATTCCTCTTAATCCTTCAATTACCGAGTGCAAGAATGACCTGAATTTCATCCTCTACTTACAGCTATCTACTTTGTATTTGGTGAAACTAAATATAAATTCAATCTTTATTCTCGCGTTACCTTGCAATATTTCCTTTATACACGGCAAGGCATTGTAAGATATATTGACACGAGATTGGTTCAGCACGGCGTAGCTATCATTTTCTGAACGATATAGAATCCCTGATCGTATATAGAGTCGAATTTATACAATATGTTTCCTTTTAGAGAAAGCCATATGTTGTGAGATTGTCAAGTATTGGCTATAGAGTTTGAACCTCAGGCGGCAAAATCCGTGACAACGTCATCATGACGTACGTGAGACGTTACCGCTTGGGTCATAAATAACTCATGAGGATCGATTGTACCAGTCTGCAGGGAGATGCTTTTCAAGACAGTGCCCGACACGTCCCATCTCCTTAGCAACAGTTGAAGAGAGATAGTCTCCATTCTTTGCGATGAAGAATACACCGTGACGTGAAAAGTAGAATATTTTAATGAAAATTCACAGCCTGCTTCCAGTCTCCGAGCGGGTCAGGAATGGAATGAATGAAGCCCCCATCTAGCGGCGAGGATATGAACTGTGCCGGCTGCCGAGGCCTGACGCACTCCTCTGGGTCAACGACTAAATGAATGACAGGTGAAATCGAGAGTGTTGCTGGAATGAAATGTTTGACAGGGAAAACCGGAGTGCCCGGAGAAAACCTGTCTGCCTCCGTTTTGTCTAGCACAGATCTCACATGGAGTGACTGGGATTTGAACCAAGGACCCAGCGGTGAGAGGCCTAAGCCACGGAGGCTAAGAATATTTTAATATGAATTGTAATTATATTTTACTTAGAGGTGCTTTGGGTCAACAGACAAGGGGTTAGCATCACAGCTGAAACAAACCAAGGTTCAGTCGTCGGTACTGACTGTTATTATTATGCTGTTATTTTAAAATAAAATATTAATAACAAAGCTTTGCACGTAATTAGTTTTTATGATTGTTAACAACATCGCTGAAGAAGGCCATAATATGGTCGAAACTGTTCCGTTTCATTAATTAATCTATCTATATATTTAAAACACTAAGCTGTTTTTTGTACACACGAGATTGTGAAAACGACTTAACCGATTGGCTTCGTAAATCATTCTAACGAAAGCTCTTGGCATGCAGATTTGCAGGGTGTCTTTCAAATAAACAAATATGTTATCATATATTTTTAAATTTATAAACAAAACTGCAAAATTATTGGCTCAAGCGCATGCGCAGAATCACCTTGGTTAATGACAGACATGGCGGATGTCCACCGCGTTTTAATGTAATAGTTATTTATAAGAATTATAATAAAGGAGGGGAATATTGAATATGAAGTTTCCACGATATAAACAGGAATAGAATATTATAAAGGACGGGAAATGTAGAAGAACTTATACTGACTGTTGAGTGTGAATGTTGCTTAAGTACCTTAATATTGCGCTACATCTACTCTGATTCGGTAGCTCATATGGCAGCGCTGAAGTCTTCGTTTGTGCACCGCCCAATGGTAGCAGTTCGTATCCCACCTCCGCCACTTATTTTTACTTCCCAATTATTCTTTCTGGCTATTGGTAATACATTGTCTTAACATATTTTACTTTTATTATTCCCGTAAAGTAAGGAATTCCCCACGATTTACGTTCCCATACACTTTTAAATTATTAAATAAAATATGGCCACAATCGCTTTCGCCATGAAAGACAATTGACGAACATAATTCATTTGATGGACTCAGACATCGTGGTCACTCATCCCCGTCTACTTTAGTGTGTGTGTGTGAGTGTGTGTGTGTGTGTGTGTGTGTCAAATTTTCTCTGATAACCTGTGTTATTGTGATGGCTGTACTGATGTGTGCATTTGTAATTAAAGTGGGGAATGGGAAATTGACGACCGAGGCTTTAAGTTAGGAACTATCCCGGTATTTACCTGCAGTGGAAGTGGCAAACCACGGAAAAGCACATCCTAGATTGTTGAGATGGGAATCGAACCTTGCCCTTCTTAGTTTTGCCTCAAGAGTGCGGCCCGTTCCAGCCCTCAGACCAGAATTACATTTCTAGAGAAATGGCGGATAAAGGATCCTCCGTATCGTAGTGTGATCTTTGTTTTTGAGAATTAAAAAGAGGGGATTGAAGAACTTCAACAGGCGTTTGAGTTCGTTTGTTGTTTAAGTAACTTAATATTGCTTTGGAAGTCTGTTGACTGGGTGGCTCAGGGGTAACATTGCGGACCCAGGAATGAATTTAGCGTAGTCGAAGGAGTTCACATCTCACCTCAGACATGTATTTCTATTTCCTAATTATTCTTTCTGGCTATTGGTAATTCATTGTCTTAACATATTTTACTTTTATTATTCCCGTACAGTAAGGAATTCTCCTCGATTTGCATTGCCATCTATCTATATATTTAAAACACTAAGCTGTTTTTTGTACACACGAGATTGTGAAAACGACTTAACCGATTGGCTTCGTAAATCATTCTAACGAAAGCTCTTGGCATGCAGATTTGCAGGGTGTCTTTCAAATAAACAAATATGTTATCATATATTTTTAAATTTATAAACAAAACTGCAAAATTATTGGCTCAAGCGCATGCGCAGAATCACCGAGGTTAATGACAGACATGGCGGATGTCCACCGCGTTTTAATGTAATAGTTATTTATAAGAATTATAATAAAGGAGGGGAATATTGAATATGAAGTTTCCACGATATAAACAGGAATAGAATATTATAAAGGACGGGAAATGTAGAAGAACTTATACTGACTGTTGAGTGTGAATGTTGCTTAAGTACCTTAATATTGCGCAACATCTCCACTGATTCGGTAGCTCAGATGGCAGCGCTGAAGTCTTCGTTTGTGCACCGCCCAATGGTAGCAGTTCGAATCCCACCTCCCCCACTTATTTTTATTTCCCAATTATTCTTTCTGGCTATTGGTAATACATTGTCTTAACATATTTTACTTTTATTATTCCCGTAAAGTAAGGAATTCCCCACGATTTACGTTCCCATACACTTTTAAATGATTAAATAAAATATGGCCACAATCGCTTTCGCCATGAAAGACAATTGACGAACATAATTCATTTGATGGACTCAGACATCGTGGTCACTCATCCCCGTCTACTTTAGTGTGTGTGTGTGAGTGTGTGTGTGTGTGTGTGTGTCAAATTTTCTCTGATAACCTGTGTTATTGTGATGGCTGTACTGATGTGTGCATTTGTAATTAAAGTGGGGAATGGGAAATTGACGACCGAGGCTTTAAGTTAGGAACTATCCCGGTATTTACCTGCAGTGGAAGTGGCAAACCACGGAAAAGCACATCCTAGATTGTTGAGATGGGAATCGAACCTTGCCCTTCTTAGTTTTGCCTCAAGAGTGCGGCCCGTTCCAGCCCTCAGACCAGAATTACATTTCTAGAGAAATTGCGGATAAAGGATCCTCCGTATCGTAGTGTGATCTTTGTTTTTGAGAATTAAAAAGAGGGGATTGAAGAACTTCAACAGGCGTTTGAGTTCGTTTGTTGTTTAAGTAACTTAATATTGCTCTGTTGACTGGGTGGCTCAGGGGTAACATTGCGGACCCAGGAATGAATTTAGCATAGTCGAAGGAGTTCACATCTCACCTCAGACATGTATTTCTATTTCCTAATTATTCTTTCTGGCTATTGGTAATTCATTGTCTTAACATATTTTACTTTTATTATTCCCGTACAGTAAGGAATTCTCCTCGATTTGCATTGCCATATACTTTTAAATTATTAAATAAAAGATGGCCACAATCGCTTTTGCCATGACAGACAATTGACGAATATAATTCATTTGATGGACTCAGACACCGTGGTCACTCAGGCCCGTCTACTTTGGTGTGTGTGTAAATTTTTCTATGATAACCTGAGTTATTGTGATGCCTTTACTGATGTGTGCATTTGTAATTCATGTGGGGAATGGAGAATTGACGACCGAGGCTTTAAGTTAGGAACTATCCCGGTATTTACCTTCAGTGGACGTGGCAAACCACGGAAAACCACATCCCAGATTGTTGAAATAGGAATCTAACCTTGCTCTCCTTAGTTTTGCCTCAAGAGTGCACCCCGTACCAGTCCTCAGACCAGAATTAAATTTCTTGGCAAACCAGGGTTCGAACCCGGAATCCGGGGCGATAGCTCAGAATTTAGCCTTAAGAATTGGCTTCCCTGTGTTTATATGATTTTTGACAAGCACTGAACATATAGTCTAACCCTTAAACTCTCCATTACGGTGGCTGTCGAAGTGAGTCTATGCTCATTCCAGTAGTTGGCGAAGTATGCTCCCTTGCTTAATTTACTGTCATGGAAATGCAAAGGATTGTACCTACAACAGGTGAGGGAAATTGCTTATTTAAAGCAGTTTCGTACTGTTTATTCCAAAATGCAGAACGTCATCCTGAGCTGCGTCTGCAAGCAAATTGCAAAAATTGTTGTTGGCATGAATAATTATAAGGATTTTATTATTGGCGATCAGTATCATCGCATTCTCATCAGCAACAAACTTGAGAATGAAAGTATCTGAACTTCACTGTATAAATGAATATTATTGTTTAATGATTATTTGTTTAGAGTACATAACAATGACTCTAACCACGCTGTTGATTTTGGCAATGGAAGTATTATGTGCCATTTAATATTTGGCGGCTGCGTTGATGCAGGCCACTATAGTGTTATTGAATATGACGCTAATTTGGAGTAAAATGCTACAATAAATATATCCATTTGACGAAAAAGAACATTAGCCACAAAAAAGTGGGAAATCGAAGAAAAATACGAAGCCACTTTTAAAATCTAATATAAATATGCCATTTCAAAAACAATTCCAGATATTATGCCGTACAGTGTAGGATCCTTCACGAGCAAATGTAAACATTGTTCTGCACTGTATTTCTGTAACGAGAAATCTACGCTTGGTAACTTTGACCTTTGGTGTTGTAATGGCAAAATTGATCTTACTAAATATAAAATATTTGACAGACTGCAACAATTTTTCACTGGAAATGATACCTCAAGGAATTTAGGAGAGAATAATCGGCAGTACAACAAATGCTATGTCCTTGGTTTCATTTGGTGCCAATGTCACTGTGCCACATGCATACGGTCCATATTGTTTTAAAATGTATGGAATTGCACATCATCGCATTTCTTCGTTAATGTATATTCCAAAATTATAAGCAACGGTTCTTGCGGCCAGTTGTATATATTAGACTCCTCAGAATTCTTGAATTCCTTGGAATTAAGTGATTTGCTTCCACATACTCCAAACGATTGACCCATAGTTATGCTCCTTAGAAAACTGAAGTTTCCTAAGGGCTCATAAATACTACCATATTAATTATAAGAAATGTGTACGAAAATTGCTTGAATTTGGAAATAATAAGTGCAGTTAAAATCAGGCGGATGATCTAACCCTTCGATTTGATTCCATATTAATTATAAGAAATATGCATGAAAATGCTTGGATTTGGAAATACGTGCAGTTAAAATTAGGCAGAGAGGTCTAATCCTTCGACTTGATTTAACACAATAGGATAAACCAATCAATTTCTTTTAAGAGGCAACATTTTCCGATTCGCTTGGCATACTTTATCACAATCAATAAAGCTCAATGGGGAACTCTGGAATCTTTTGACGCTCTTAAAGTATCAATAGCGCCAAAAAATAATTGTACAAAGAACGTACACTGAAGAAAATGGAAATTGCAGCTTCCAGAAGGAGTGGTGCTACATTGCTGCAATTGAACATGCAGGACGAGTGTTCGGTTGTGATTCCATGATTACACTTTCAGGGCAATCTGACCGCAAGTTTAGACAACAATCAATACTGGATGTACCCACCACGAGCTGCAATACATTGATGAATTCGGCGAGGCATGGAGTCAATAAGGCCCTGGATCGCTTCCTGAGGAATTGTGGCCCATGCTTGCTGCACTGCACGGGTCAGTTATTCCAGAGTTGTGGGTGGCTGAGGACGGTTGGCCAGTTGTCGACCCATCATGTCCCACACATGCTCAATAGGGCTGAGGTCCGGGGATCTGGAGGGTCATTCTAAGGTTGTGATGTCTGGAGATGCGTGCAGTGTGAACCCGGGCATTGCCCTGCTGAAACATCCCATTACCAATGTTCGCCATCATAGGGACAACCACTGGATTGAGTACCCTATCAACATACTGTCGATCAGTCATAGTGCCCTCAACAGGCACTAATTGTGATTTCACATTAACGCCAAGAGCTCCCCAGACCATAATGCTTGGTGTAGGCCCTGTGTGCCTCTCGACAATAAGGTCAGGGCGGCTCCTCTTCCCGGTATGTCGGTGCACACGATTCTGGCGATCACTGCGGGCAAGACAGAAGCGCGATTCATCACTAAAGACGACCCTATGCCATTCGTCGACCCACGTCGATCGTTCTCGACACCAGGCCAGCCTTACACGTCGCTGTTGTGGGGTCAATGGAACACCTTCTGCAGGGACACGGGATCGTAAGCCAGCTGCACGCAGGCGATTACCAACTGTTAGTTGTGTAACGTGGGGTGCCACAGCTGCTCGAATTTGCGCTGTTGTTGCATGGGGTTCCATCCGGGCCATCCGAATGATGCGGCGATCCTCTCTCACAGTTGTCTGTCGCTGTGGGCCTGTGCCAGGTCTACGAGTGTGGGTACCTTTATTTGACCACTGCTGCCATACACGTTGTACCGTAGATGCCTGTCGGCCAACACGTGCAGCGCCAGTGCTTAGCGATAATCCAGCCTCACACAGCCCAATTATCCGACCCTTCTCAAACGGCGACAGTTGTTGATAGCGTGCTCTTCTCTGTCGTCGAGGCATGTTTGACGGGGAACACTTCACTGCACAGACTGCAAGTCAACTACGCTACACCGGTGTCCGTATACTGGAGTTGAATCCTCCGCGACCAATCACGTGGGGAGACCTGTAGCAACAATCCAATGGGTCTGAAACTTTGTTCGTTTACATACCTACAAGGCATCGTTCCATATCTTGAAAATCAACACAAACGACCAATGCCTTCATGGTGTTGCAATTTCCATTTTCTTCAGTGTATATAAGAAAATTCTTCAGTAAATATTTTCTTATTGACCGTCATGTATTGACGGGTTTCAACTAGTGTATATTAATTTATTATTATTATTGACTAAGACGTAATAAATTTAATAAATACGCATTGGTTTGCATTTAGATTAGATAATTGAAGATAAGAATTGTATAGGTAGACCTCACATAGACCTCAGAAAATGCATGATAAATCCTAAAACAGTCACTTGATGTATAATTGAAATGATTGGCTGAGGATCGAGCATCAAGGTGAGATACAATACAATCATCAGAAAAATATTACACACAATTTTAATTACATTCCAACAGTATTTATTGTTATCCCTCAGTAGCACCACCACATTGTCAGGCTCACTCGCGAATTAATCCTCAGATATGAGACGGAGGAATTCTCTCGACTACGCAGCTGTGTTGTGCCATCATGACGCGAAATCAACGGAGCGGCATATTATAACGATGTCTCGTCTACACCAACCACTATTAAACTTACTGCAAACTTCATAGAAGCTATGAATCTCCTCCTTTGCATAATTAATGATATACTGCAGAAGGTTTTCTCAACCACTAGGCCCGAGAATGAATTCCACCGATCATGGGATTATATAAAAATTAATTTAAATTAATATGGAAAATATTTTGTTAAATATATTTTACATTTAATTATGTCCTCTAATGGCAAGTCTGAAGTTTACAAAGCTAAATTCAAGCTCGAATACTTGAGCTAGGTGTATCGCAGTGGGATTAAAATATCACTTTCTCGTGAATTTCTGCTCAAATGGCGGCTAAGCTACAAACGAGACAAGAGTGTACAGTTTTAACAGTAATCGAGTATTGGGCTATCCACTGAATTATTATTCTAAAATGATGGTTAAATATTGAAACGGAATATATTAAATGATAAAAAAAAGCAATTTAATTATGTTCCTGAGAGATGGAGTTTTTTAAATTATTGTATTTTAAGGGCAGAACATACACAGGTAGGATATAATAATAATAATAATAATAATAATAATAATAATAATAATAATAATAACAATAATACCACTAATAATGACAATCCACAGCCTGCTCCCAGTCCACCGACTGGGACAGGGAATGTAATGAATGAAGAACCCATCTAGCGACGAGAATATGAACTGTGCTGGCTGACGATACCTGCCGCACTCCCCTGGGGCAATGATTAAATGAATGACAGATGAAATGAAATGATAGCTGAGAGTGTTGCTGGAAGGAAAGTTGTGACAGGGAAAACCGGAGGACCGGGAGAAAAACCTGTCTGCCTCCGCTTTGTCCAGCACAATTCTCACATGGAGTGACCGGGATATGAACCACGGACCCAGCAGTGTGAGGCCGGCATGCTGCCGCCTAAGACACAGAGGCTTAACACTAATAATAAATAAATAATATCATTAGTTTTCTAGATAGGGAAATTAATTCTGAAGCATTCTGGTAACGATTCATGTTCATACCAGTATATCTTCAATTATGTGCATTCGTTGATTTTAGGTACATTTACACCATAAACGTTGGAAATAAACCATAACATTTAAATTAGGAAATTAGTTAGTTATTGTTGTTTTAAGGGGTGGAACAACCTGGTGGAAGTGATGTGGTCCTATTACATAATCGCTCACAAAATGTTATTAATTACATTTATGTATTTACAAGCTGGACCCGGCATGCGTTGCAATGCCAATCAAAGAAAGTGTTGGCGTTGAAATTCTGTTTCTTGAAGTGCTTTTGGATACACAACATGTTAACTGCCTCTAAGCTATCATAAAATGGTTTTTCTAATTTAGAACCATTCGAGGGAGCGTGCACAACAACTTTCAAAAAGTTTCATCGCTGTCACTCATTTGTTGAATCTAATCGTACGCTACCTATTGTGAAATGGATTTACTAAGTCGAAACCCTTCCCTGGCGTGTACACAATGACTCATCAATGATTCATCGCAATCGGATGAATGGTATATGCACGTACAGGGGTTTTTGTTTAAACGATTCGTGCGCTGTCACTCATTTGTTGAATCTACTCGTGCGCTACCTATTGAGAAATGTATTACTAAGTCGAAGCCCTTCCCTGGCGTGTACACAATAACTCATCAAGGTTTCATCGCAATCGAAGAATGTTATATGAACGCAATAGAGAATTTTGTTGAAACGCTTCGCGCGTCGTCACCCATTTGTTGCATCTACTCTTGCGCTACTTATTGTGAAATGGATTTACTAAGTCCCCTTCCCTGGCGGGTACAACATAACTGATCAATGTTTCATCGCAATCGGATGAATAGTATATGAACGCATACCCGATTTTGTTTAAACGATTCGCACTCCGTCACTCATTTGTTGAATCTACTCGTGCGCTACCTACTGTAAAATGTATTTACTAAGTTAGAAACCGTCACGTAAGTGTCCACAACATCTCACCCAAGTTTCATCGCTATCGTCGTTCATTTGTCGAATCTACTCGTGTGCTACCTACTGTGAAATGTATTTACTAAGCCAGAAACCTTCCTTGGAGTGTCAACCATATTTCACCCAAGTTTCACCGCTAACGGCAGAATGGTATATGACCTTATACGGGACTTTGTTGAAACGCTTCGCGCGTCGTCCCTCATTTGTTGAATCAACTTGTGCGCTGCATATTGTATAGGGGATTTACTAAGCCAGAAATTTTCCATGACGTGTACACAACATCTCACCCAAGTTTCATAGGTACGGACGAATGGTACATGTATGCATACGGGACTTGGTTGAAACGCTTCGCGTGTCGTCGCTCATTTGTTGATTCTACTCTTGCGCTACATATTGTAATATGGATGTACTCAGCCAGAAACCTTCCCTGGAGTGTACACAACATCTCACCCAAGTTTCATCGCAATCGGATGAATGGTATGTAAACGTATACGGGACGTTGTCGAAACGCTTCGCGCGTAGTCACTCATTTGTTGAACATAAACGTGCGCTTCGTATTGTAAAATGGATTTACTTAGCCAGAAACCTTTCCTGGAGTGTACACAACAATTCACCAAACATTTATCACTATCAGACGAATGGTATAAGACTTTATACGGGACTTTGTTGAAACGCTTCGCGTGTCATCGCTCATTTGTTGAATCTACTGGTGCGCTACCTATTGTAAAATGTATGTACTAAGCCAGAAACCTTCCCTGGAGTGTACACAGCATCTCACCCAAGTTTCATCGCTATCGGATGAATGGTATATGAAATTAAATGGGACTTTGTTGAAACGCTTCGCGCGCCGTTGCTCATTTGTTGATTCTACTCGTGCTCTACCTATTTTTAAAGGGATTTACTAAGCTAGAAACCTTCCCTGGAGTGCACACAAAATCTCAGCCTAGTTTCATCGCTATCGGACGAATGGTATATGAACGCAAACGTGACTTTGTTGAAATGCTTCGCGCGTCGTAGCTCATTTGTTGAATCTAATCGTGCGCTGCCTATTGTAAAGTGGATGTACTAAGCCAGAAAATTTCCCTGCAGTGTACACAACATTTTACGCAAGTTTCATAGCTATCGGACGAATGGTATATGAATGCATTCGGGACTTTTTTGAAATGCTTCGCTCATCGTCGCTCATTTGTTGAATCTACGCGTGCACTACCTATTGTAAAATGGATTTACTAAGTCAGAAACCTTCCTTGGAGTGTACTCAACATCTCACCCAAGTTTCATCGCTATCGGACGAATGGTATATGAATGCATACGGGACCTTGTTGAAATGCTTCGCGCATCGTCGCTCATTTGTTGAATCTACGCGTGCGCTACCTATTGTAAAATGGATTTACTAAGTCAGAAACCTTCCTTGGAGTGTACTCAACATCTCACCCAAGTTTCATCGCTATCGGACGAATGGTATATGAACACATACGGGACTTTGTTGAAATGCTTCGCGCATCGTCGCTCATTTGTTGAATCTACGCGTGCGCTACCTATTGTAAAATGGATTTACTAAGTCAGAAACCTTCCTTGGAGTGTACTCAACATCTCACCCAAGTTTCATCGCTATCGGACGAATGGTATATGAACACATACGGGACTTTGTTGAAATGCTTCGCGCATCGTCGCTCATTTGTTGAATCTACGCGTGCGCTACCTATTGTAATATGGATTTACTAAGTCAGAAACCATCCTTGGAGTGTACTCAACATCTCACCCAAGTTTCATCGCAATCGGACGAATGGTATATGAACACATACGGGACTTTGTTGAAATGCTTCGCGCATCGTCGCTCATTTGTTGAATCTACGCGTGCGTTACCTATTGTAAAATGGATTTACTAAGTCAGAAACCTTCCTTGGAGTGTACTCAACATCTCACCCAAGTTTCATCGCAATCGGACGAATGGTATATGAACGCATAGGAGACATACACACCCACAGACAAACTATCACGTTACATTGATTTTTATATATATAGATTTATCGTATGGCGTTTAGTGCCGGGAGTGGCCGAGGACATGTTCGGCTCGCCAGAGGCTGTAGCTCCGTCTAGCGGACACATAGGGTGAGCTACAAGCTCCGTTCAATTTCAGGTCGTTCCAACTTTCGCTACCAGATGTCAATAATTCCTAGTGGTGAACGTTGGAACTTTGATAGAGCGTTCCAACGAAATCTAACCTAGAAATTTAGCTTCACACAAGTTTAGACTATGGAAGGATCTTTTACATGCCATAAATCTATGACATGGGACCGCCGGCTTTACTTCCCCTCTGAAGGAAAGGATACTGAAGGATTTTAACGCTCTTAAAAAATCCGACGACTTCGGCCTGGTTTGAACCTGCTATCTTGGGCACAGCAGTTCAGCATGCTACCAACTACGCCTCCGAAGCATTAATTACAAATAATGTATTATACCAAGTGAGTCAGCTGATCCTAATACTATTGCTTTATGCAGCCCAACTAGCGTTATCACGAGTGTAGATATTATTAATCTCGCTGGCATTCCGTGTGGTATTAATGCACTGCAAGCATATCCTGAAAACGATACTGAACACTATTATGTATCCCTCGATATGACTACAGAGTAGTACGAAGTCCCCCAGGGGCTCACAAATTGTGGGACGTGGGTTGGCGACCGCGGGACCCCAGCTGAGTCCGGCAATACTTCCACTTACTTGTGCTGGGCTCCTCTCCGTCTTCTTTCATGTTGACCTCTCTTGGGCAACTCTTGTTCTCTTCTGACAACGACGGTATTAGGGTATCCGAGGCCTAGGGAGTCTTTTCCTTTCGTGCCTTAATTGGCCCTTGTCTCATCTTTTCTGATACCCTCCTTCTGTGAGGGGTCAGCCTTCTTTTGCTTTCATGTTATCTCCTGCCTTCTGCACAAGACCCTCAAGGAGGCAGGGTGTATGTAGCCCTACCACTTCTGGTGAACCCTGAATAGTGCTACACCCTCAAGGGCTCACGGCTGGTGAGTTTGGGAGTTAGTGACCCGGAGGGATTCCTGAGCTGGGTCCGTTTTGTCCCCTTTTTCTTCTGACTTTGGGGTGGGCCCTCTCCTCTTTTCCCTTTCCTATCTGCTTTTCTTGGCTCTCCTTCCTTCCAAGTCCCTCAATCATTATTCCTCGAGGGTTGAGGGCATTTCTTTTCTTCCTGTCCTTTATTTGGCTTAACCTTTACTTGTTTACCATTTCTTCTTCTAGTATGTAAGTCTGTAGTTAATATTAGCCTAGTTATAGTTTTCATTCTCATCTCATCTTTCACCATCACACAAACCATTAGGGGCCGATAACCTTGATGTTAGGCCCCTTAAAACAAGAATTATCTTCATCATCATCAACTAATACGAAGAGTAAACAATAGTGTTCAGTATCGTTTGCGGGATAAGTTTGCAGTGCAATGCAGGCAGGTGGGATGCAGGCAGAGGAATATCAGCCTTCCTGACAACACTCGTTAGTTGGGCTGCATAATACAGTATTATTAGGGGCAGGTGATTCACCTGGTATACCGTCAGTGTTGCATATTATTGCTTGTGTATCAAAAGGTCTTATTATTTGGAGGATAGACGAAAAAGTGTCATGAATGTTTACAAAACAATGAGATAGAACCTGCTTTGGTTTAATATAATTGCATAAAATGTTAAATTGCTCAAAATATACGCAAATCACACGCTCATCAATGACTAAACTCAGAATTACAAATAGTTATTGAACCGGGAGATTTTGTTAATTGTAATAATTTTGCTACATCTGAAGGTCATCTGTTTTTGTCTTCCAGAGAAAAAATTCAACGATTGATTGTTATATTTGAGTGCGCACACACACATTCAAGTCATCATAAAATATGCAATATAAAATAACATCTGGCCATGTATTATACTGTAACTTGTAATTGCCTTGTAATAACTCTGAGAATACTTCATTTTAAAGACATATTTTTTACACTGAGCCTATGTAAATTCTTATAAAGAACTACAATATATATGATGTAAGATTTGAATAGTTTCATTTGATGGGCTTGGACATTGTGATCATTTATTCCAATGCATGTGGGTTTATGTAGAATTTGTCTGATAACCTGTGTTATTGTGGTGACTGCAATAGTGAGTGTGCATTTGTAATTCAGGCAAGGATTGGGAATGAAGCTGCCATGGCCTTCAGTTGGGAACCATCTGGCATTTGCCTAGTCTAATTATTATTTTGAGTATTATTATTAATATACACCGTAATTACACAGATCTACAAAATAAAATTTTTGGAGACCTATTTTGGATTCAATAACTGATTTTATATAATAAAAGGGTATGAATTACGGAAATGTATTCTATGTTCCTGTATCACATCATGTCTTAAAAAAAGTACATATTAAAGAAATCATGACAAGATACGTGAATATGAGAATCTACATTGTATTGGTTCTTTATAGAAGGCAGAGTTTAGTACATAAAAATAATAAACATATTAACTTAAGACATATTGTAACAAATACCTATCAAAGAAAGGACCAGTTTGTGTTCACTTGTATAATTGATTCAACGGGACCGTTGCCGCTTGGATGCAATGCTTCTCATATTGCTTTATCTCTTGTTCAATCTAGTAGGACCATCACGTTCTATCAGCCAACAGTAGATATATAGTGAAATTTTGCAATATCATGTTAATCAAAATTATTGCAATTATAAACAAGAAGTTCCGTGACGAACTAAACAGCCTACTTTTCATGCCAATGATTAATCTACAGTATATTAACCTATCTAGAATAATGACGAAATTAAGTTGGTAATATCGAAATGTCTAATTAGTTCGAAATATTCCTGGTATAATGTAGTCTAATTGAGCACTACAGTTGGCAGGCCTCGTGACTGAATATATTCTTAGTTCCATCTCTTAAGGTACAGAATACAAAATTTGGTTGAAGTCCAATGGACGTTACATGCAGTTAGACATTTTATCTATCAGCACGCGTAAAACCATGTTGGCAACAATGTCATGCGTGTGCTGGTTAGAAATAATCGGATATATTATGATATCTTGTTGTGCCAATTTTGGATGAAATCCATTTGTTAGTATAGAAGTGACATGTATTTTAAAATTGGACCTATCAGCAAGCATAGAATCATGTTGGCAGCACTGACTTATATTAATTACTCCAAATTAATCCAGAGTGTCAGTAGATATACGTGTGCATCTGATATATTGATATTAGGGTAAAATATATAGACAGCATTTATTAACAGTTGGCAGCTCTGATTGCTCTTAAGAATACTTATAGTCATATCTGTAATGTTACACATAGCACATACGAAATTTGGTTGAAATCCAACTGATAGTATAGAAGTTACATGTATTTAAAAATTGGTACTATCAGCAGGCTTATAATCATGTTGGTAGAACTGACGTATATAAGTTACTCCAAATTAATCTAAAATGTTAGAATATACGTGTGCATAGTTTAAAGCTGTTGGCTTGCATACTTTCTGATATATTGGTATTTGGATAAAAAAATAGAGAGAGCAATTATTAACACTTGGCAGCCCTGGTGGCTCTTAAGAAAACACTCAGTCATATCTGTTTATGTGTAGATATTACATACAAAATTTGGTTGAAATCCAATTGATAGTGTAGAAGTTATATGCATTTAAACATTGGACCTATCAGAAGGCTTAACATTATTTCGGCAACACTGTCATGTATGGCCTCCTGGAAATAAAACTAAAATAGTATTATCTACATGAGTGCCAATTTTGGAATAGCTCCCATTTATACCTTCCATGATATCCAACATAGAGCTCAAATTCCTAGTGCGTTTTTTCATCAGTTGGTAGCACTGACATAATTTTCAAATATGGGCATGAGATATTCCCGTATACATCTTTACTCATACTAAATTTGGTTTCGATTGCTGCAGCCGTTTAGGAGTTGATAGGGGGGGGGGGACACACACACAGCCAGCCAGACAGACAGAAGGACAGATATACAGACAGACAGACACACATTTTCCCGGATCGATCTGATAAGTCTACTTTTTCCTCATTTTTGCAAAATGTGAAAAGTAGGATAACAATAAGTTCCGTGACGAACTAAAGGGCCTACTATTCATGCCAATGATTATTCTACAGTCTATGAACGTATCTAGAATAATGACGAAATTAAGTTGGTAATTTCGAAATGTCTAATTAGTTCGAAATATTCCTGGTATAATGTAGTCTAATTGAGCACTACAGTTGACAGGCCTCGTGACTGAATATATTCTTAGTTCCATCTCTTAAGGTACAGAATACAAAATTTGGTTGAAGTCCAGTGGACGTTACATGCAGTTCAACATTGGATCTATCTGCACGCGTAAAAGCATGTTGGCAACAATGTCATGCCTGTGCTGGTTAGAAATAATCGGAAATATTATGATATCTTGTTGTGCCAATTTTTGATGAAATCCATTTGTTAGTATTGAAGTTACAAGTATTTTAAGATTGGACCTATCAGCAAGCATAGAATCATGTTGGCAGCACTGACTTATATTAATCACTCCAAATTAATCTAGAGTGTCAGGTGCTATACGTGTGCAAAGTATAGAGCTGTTGGCTTGCATACTTTCTGATATATTGATATTAGGGTAAAACATATAGACAGCATTTATTAACAGTTGGCAGCCCTGACTGCTCTTAAGAATACTTATAGCCATATCTGTTATGTTACACATAGCACATACGAAATTTGGTGAAATCCAACTGATAGTATAGAAGTTACGTGTATTTATAAATTGGTCCTATCAGCAGGCTTAGAATCATGTTGGTAGAACTGAAGTATATAAGTTACTCCAAATTAATGTAAAATGTCAAGTACTACACGTGTGGCTTTTCACCGATGTCTCAGTCTCACTCATGGCTGTGATTATATGGAAGCTACTGAGGTATGGGTGGTGCTTAGTAATGGCATTCGGGGCACAGTCAGTGCTTGTGAATGCTGTGAAAGGTTCTACTCATAGGGTTAGGACTACTGTTCTGACCCAGTGAGGAAAGCAATGGCAAACTAACTCACTCCTCTTCTTGCCTAGAACGCTTCAATATAGCACTGCCTTGGGTTTTTGTGGGTATCTACTCACATAACGTAACGGCGGTGCTTTTGAGGATCCAACCAGCCTTCGGGCTGACTACCTAACAGAGATACGTGTGCATAGTTTAAAGCTGTCGGTTTGCATATTTTCAGATATATTGGTATTTGGATGAAGAAAATAGAGAGAGCAATTATTAACATTTGGCAGCCTTAGTGGCTCTTAATAATACACTCAGTCATATCTGTTTATGTACACATATTACATACAAAATTTGGTTGAAATCCAATTAATAGTGTAGAAGTTATTTGCATTAAAAAATTGGACCTATCAGAAGGCTTAAAAGTATTTTGGCAACACTGTCATGTATGGCCTCCTGGAAATTAAACTGAAATAGGTTATCTACATGTGTGCCAATTTTAGAATGGTTCCCACGAATACCTTCTATGATGTGCAACATGGAGCTCAAATTTCTAGTGTGTTTTTTCAGCAGTTGGTAGCACTGACATCATTTTCAAATATGGGCTTGAGAAATTCCTGTATACATCTTTACTCATACTAAATTTGGTTTCGATTGCTGCAGCCGTTTAGGAGTTGATAGGGGGGGACACACACACAGCCAGCCAGACAGAAGGACAGACAGACAGGCAGACAGAAGGACAGACAGACAGACAGACAGACATACATTTTCCCGGATCGATCTCATAAGACTACTTTTTCCTCATTTTTAGCCTATTTTCAATTTTGAAAAAATAGGCTTATGAGATCACCTTTTGTCCGTGTGTGTGTGTGTGTGTGTGTGTGAGAGAGAGGTGTGTGTGTGTGTCCCCCCCCTAATAAAATCTAAACGGCTCGAGCGATTTCAATGAAACTCGGTAAGATCATAGCACTATTCCCAGCGACCTCGACCGTGCCCTTCAAATTTTGTTACTTCTCACCAATCCAACATTTCACTAGCATTCAATATCTCCGAAACTATTACCGATATCGCCCTGCAATTTTGTGCGGTGATAAAGGGCACTACTAGAAGTTCACCTATGAGACTTCCAAAAACCTGGTGACTACAAAACCAACATGGCGGTCAAGCGAATTTGAGACATTTAAATAGACTTTTCTCGCGATTTAACTATCCAAACGTAATGAAACTTGGTACAGCAAATGTTTATAAACACTGCAATGCACTAGAGTCTAATTTAGTTCAATTGTTTACATAACCTCAAAATGGCGACTGTGCGAAATATTTCACTGACATTCTATATCTCCGAAACAATTACAGATATCACCCCGCAATTTTGTACGGTGATAAAAGGTACTGATACAAGTTTACCTATGTATATTTCATAAACCTGTAAAGTACAAAACGAACATGGCGGCCAGGGGATTTTGAAACATTTTAATAGACTTTTCTCGTGATTTAACTCTCTGAGCGCCGTGAAGTGTGGTACAGTAAATCATTTTACATATTGTAATGCACTGGCATCTAATGTTGTTCAATTGTTTACATAACCTCAAGATGGCGGCTGTGCGAAATTTTAAAATTAAGTTTTTATTTGTTGTGTCGTAATCATGCGATCGAAGTGAAAGTTTGAATAATGAACCTAGGCAATAATTGTCCTTGAATGGTACATAACTCTATGGCCTATACATATAACAATCCAAAATGGCAAGCATCCGAAATATTTAGACGGTTCTCAATATTTATGAATCTTTTACAGCAATCAAACTGAAATTTTTTATGTTCGTAAAAGCTATGGACATATGTTCACCTATAGGACTGTCAGTAACCGGGTGAGCACAAATACAACATGGCGGCGACGCGAAGTATAAATATTTAAATGGACGTTTCTCGCGAATTAACTATCCGAGTGCCGTGAAACGTTGCACGTTAAATGCTTATACAAATGTTGATCCACTGGCATCTAATTTATTTCAATTGTTTGCATAGTCACAAGATGGCTGCTGTGCGTAATTTTAAAATCTTGTTTTTACTTCTTGTGTTCTAATCATGCGATTGAAGTATGAATACCACACGTACACAATAATCTTAATGTAATAGTACAAAAATAAAAATCCAACCTGGCGACCATCTGAAATATTTAGACGGTTCTTAATATCTACGAATCTGTTACAGCAATTAAACTGAAATTTTGTATGTTGATAGAGGCAATTAACATGAGCAGGATATATGAAAATAGGCTGTATAGTTCTTCACGGAACTACTTGTTGCAAAATGTGAAAAGTAGGCTAAAAATTGGTATAGGACAAAAGTAATGGCACTTCTGAATTCAGAAGGACAATGTGCATGTAAAATAAGACCTGTGTTATTATTCCAACTAAACGTTAAGTTATATCAAGACCTTATCCCAGTTTCTGAACTAGTTGAATCAAAGAGCAAGTTAATGTGTGGCTTCGGTGGCGTAGTTGGTAGCATGCTGAACTGCTGTTCCCGGCCGAGGTCGTCGGATTTTTTAAGAGAGTTAAAATCCTTCAGTATGCCTCCCTTCAGAGGGGAAGTAAAGCCGGCGGTCCCGTGTCATAGATTAATGGCAAGTAAAAGATCCTTCCTCAGACTAAACTTGTGCGAAGCTATATTTCTATGTTAGATTTCGTTGGAACGCCCTATCAAAGTTCCAACGTTCACCACTAGGTATCAGTGACATCTGGTAGTGAAAGTTGGAACTTGTAGGTCACCCTGTGGGTGTCCGCTAGAAGCAGCTACAGCCTTTGGCGAGCCGTACATGTTCTCGGACACTCCCGGCACTAAAACCCATACGATAAATAAATAAATAAATAAATAAATAAATAATGTGCAATGACGGATGGAAGTAGGTTCTACCAAATAAAACGAGCGTGAGAATACGAGCGTTGTAGGTCAATGGAATATGGTGACTGCCGTGAGAGCAGAGCTTGTGGCGTCTACGGTACTTAATTATCATCATAGTGACTTCTGCTCCAGGCTAAATGTAATAATCAAGTAGCATCGTTTATTTTCTCGCGCCCCCTGGCCCTTCAAAATTCATTTCATCCTAACGGAATGAAGCGACTAAATTGCGTAAATAGCTTCAAGCCGTTAATCGAATCAAGTGGTCGATACTATACAATCAACACATACTTCAATGTATCTGTTATGGCACAACCTCTCATTACAGAACATTATTTATAACATTGCTATAACACTCAGCAATCCTTCTAGGTTTGAGCCGTGTCATGTGTGGGGTTTCGTCTAGGGCACCAAGCTGGCTCATCAGCGGTCTATTGGTGTCCACGTCCGGAACCCACAGGAGTAGAGAACTGCGCGCTACCTCCCTTTATATGAAGTGCACCTGCGCCTCTTCACTGCGAGAACTAAAAGCTCAAGCAGCCTTAACCTCCCTATGAAGCCTTCCGAAAATATGGTATATTGGCTTTCACGGCCTTCATAGGGAGTAGAGGACTGCTTGAAATGTTTTAAGCTCTCGCAGTGAAGAGGCGCAGGTGCGCTTCATAAGAAAGGAGGTAGCGCGCAGTTCGCTACTCCCGCTGATGAGCCAGTTTGGTGTCCTAGGCGAAACTCCACACATGACTCAGCACAAACCGAGAAAGATTGCTGAGTTTTAATTCACTGGGCGTGAATGCCAATATACCATCTTGTTGCTATAACCGATTGGCACTTGGCGACGTAGACATCGCATTTACAGTCTGTTTTGTTGAACAAAAGAAGCATCACAAGAAGTCTAGTGTCTACCGATACATCACCAAAACTGAATTTTAGGAGTGAAATGTAAGAAGTCCTACTACAGTATATAAACAGATTGTCTGCACATTCGATTTTTAGTCGTGCTTTTTAATTGGCCGCTACAAGCACGACGTGGAGACGTTGACCAGAAAATTTAGAAATATCGCTGTTTGTTAGCCTAGAGACAAATACGCTATACACACAAAAAACCGTGAATATTTATATTGAATCTATTATTTACCTCAATCCTTCCAACAGATCCTAAGAGATAATATTTTAACGTCAATTTGAAGAATCTTACGACGTTTTTGCGTTTTCTTTGCAAAAAAAATACCTCGATCATGATGGTTAGCAGTTTTACTCAACAATTTCTTTGCTAACTTTACTAGTTTACATGTTAACCATCTCTTGATGAATGCACTACATTTGCATTTATCTCATGCCACAGGTTAGAGTAAAATGTGACTTTCCACCGATGTCTCAGTCTCATTCATGCCTGTGATTGTATCGAAGCTACTGAGGAATGGCTGGTGATGAGTAATGGCCTTTAGAGCACAACCAGTGCCTGTGGATGTTGTGAAAGGGCTAGTAGCCTACTGCTGTAATGGCTCAGGGAGCAAATAAATGGCAAACTACCTCACTCAACACCTTGCCAAGTGCGCTTCATTTTAGTGCTCGATTGGGTTTTCGTGAGTCTCTACCCACATAATCTATGGTGGTACTTTTTGAGGATCCTAACAGCCTCCGAGCTGACTACCTAACAGGCTTTTTTTAGCTTGCTGTATATATTATTATTTCCATGGATATACACGTGCACAAACTGTACTTACGAGTTAGGCCTATATTAGAATATACGACTAAAACCATTCTCCTTTCTGCAGTTGGAAGTGCTTATCAGCCCACCTGATCTGTGTCAAATCTCACGTACCGTAAGCTATGTATTTAAAATCTCATTCTGTAGATAAGGCTCAAGTGAATTTGAGAATTAAATATCATCTCATATGTTCTTTTTATCTGATCTTCAAGTACGCAACGTTTTAAGAAGATTGGGAAATTAACTTTTGCGATGTTTCGCTGTCAGCAGAGCTGATCCAGAGCACGTCTGGTCTCTGGATTTACAGCATTCAATGAAAGTTTGGGTCTCACTTATGATGTTCGGTTTTTGTTGAGTATGCAAATACCAATGTCTGCGTCTGTCATAAAATGCTAACGATATCCTTATCTGTGAAACAGCTTGCCGTGAGGTTAAAGCATTTTAGATTGAATATCTGACATAGTATAGCTTAGCGTGAGCAACACGCCGACTTGTTCAGCTCGTGTTCTGGAGAACGCCAGGCTTCTTTATGTGGTAACAACAATCGGACACCATGTCGATGCTCCCCAGTGCATTGGAGAAATCCTAGATCATACAGCAAGCGTCAGGTTACAGGCACGTCTTGAAATTGCTGAAATGCATCTACAGAGCTGGGACTATTACTAAACTCCAAACCTATTTTCTAACATCCTATTGTGGAAATTTCGGAAACAAAACTGCTCTACAATACAATACATTTATTTCATGTGATAGTTTTATCAACGGTTGGAATATACTGTATATTAAAAATCGCCTTACAAAGGATCATTCTTCTACCATCGCAAGGACGGTGTCTGTGTGCTAAACAAACTTTCTCAGCAGATACAACTGGGGAATTTGGCAGGTCCACCGCTAACTTGGGGTCTAATTAAGGCAGTGTCAGGGAAGGGAATTTGAAAGGAACCATCCCGGCATTTTCTTGGTGGTGAGTATGGGAAACCATGACAACAATTTTCAGGATGGCCTAGGTAGGATTCAAACCCACTCCCTTCTGCAGCCAGCGAAGTACGAGCTAGCACTTTAACACTGTCAGCTCCGTGGCCGGTTGGTATATTAAAATATCAATATGAAATATTTTCATTCTTTCTTTCTTTCTTTCTCCAGCTTTCTCATCAGTCGTCTGCTTAATACAGTATATTAACGGATCACTTCGTGGTGTAGTGGCTAGCATTCTGGGCTCTCACCACGGAGGCCCGTCTTTCCCAAGAAATGTATTTCTGGTCTGAGGGCAGGAACGGGGTACACTCAGCCTCGTGAGGCAAAACTGAGAAGAAGCGAGTTCCATTCCTACCTTAGCCATCCTGGAAATGGATTTCCGTGGTTTCTCACTTCTACTCCAGGTGAATGCCGAATTGGTATCTAACTTAAGCCCACGCCACTTCCTTCCCAAATCCGACCTCAATTACAAGTACACACATTAGTACAGTCACCTTATTGACACAGGTTGTCAGACAAATTCTACACACACGATGCATAAATACGATGATCACGATGTCACAAAGTCCCAAAAAGAATGGGCAACTCACTTACTGACTTAATTCCTATGTACCCTCTCAGAGCAAAGGGCCGCAACAAAATTCCTCCACTGATTTCTTCTCCCAGCGAGCCTCTGCACGTCTGTCCAGGATTTGCCAGTCGCCTTCCTCTCCTCCTCAACACTTATTCTTCCTATCTTTCATTTCTGCGCAGACCTGCTTTAGCCTGCCTGTTTGGCGCAAAGTCCTTATATTCCAGCATCCAATTTTCGTAATCATTTTCATGCCAAAAATCGTCAAATGTTTATCAATCCGATTATTTTCTGTTGCAGTTTCAGTAATCGAATAAGTTCAGATGTGTGAGCGATTGGCCCACAGCACCCTATCATGGTGGAGGGGCTGCCTCCTCACTGTGCCCATGCTCACAGATGTGGAGTTAGATGTTCAACTCTTCTCTAGTTTGGTTTTCCAGAGTGGGACGAGATATCCACTCCAACCCTCCTCCTTTTTCATCCGGGCTTGGGACCGTCCTTGGCGTAGTTAAAAAAATCAACAAAATGTACATTATTAACTTTCTTCCGTATTGGATTAAGCAGATATGAGAATTGCTAAATTTTCCATACGGCGAAGATTCTGCATTGAATACTAGTATGTTGGTAAGTACGTAAGTTTGAATGAGTAATTTCATAAATTAGCCCAGGGGCTTCATCCACATTTACAAACGTTACAATACAGTTGACTTGATGCATTACAAAGAATATGGCTGTTTAGTATGCGGTGAGTGAACTCCTACAGAGAACCGTGAATCAAATTACAAGAAATAAGCCCTGTGTTTCTTGCGCAAGTAAATTAGTTGGAAGTACTTAAACTCCCACGGAAAGGAATGTGATTCTATGTAAGTTGGGCTTCAAGAAATGACTTGTTGTTCTTTACCTGGTTTAACACCCGACAGGAACTTCGTATATTCATTCTTATATATCTTATTTCACATCGAACAGTCAAAATTCAAGGTAACAATTGTTCATTTTGGACTTGTACACTATATTCAACTTCCCCACACTGCTTTCTAGGGATGGTTCTTGCACTCTGAAGCAGAGCACATTTCAGCGACTGAATAAGAAACTTGACTTAAATAAAGATGAAAGAAAATCCCCTGGGTACATAGAGTCAAGAGTTGAAACCTGAAGAAAAAGTCCAACTCGAGACGTAGTGGCTAGAAATCTTGGCTGCCACCGAGGAAATCTGTGTTTAATTCCCTGCTTTGCCAATTTAATTCTGGTCTGTATGTTTGATAGAGGTACATTTAACTTCGTGGGGAAAAACTGAAAAGGGGTGGGTTTGATACCGAACTCAGCCATCCTAGCAGTGATTTGTCATGGTATCCCCACTTCTACTCCAGGCCAATGCTGAGATCATACCTGAAATAAGACCACAGCTGCCTATTCCCGAATCCCAGTCCCATAAATGCACACAATAATACAGCCATCACAATGATATAGGTTATCAGGCATATTCCAAATATTATTATTATTATTATTATTATTATTATTATTATTATTATTATTATTATTATTATTCTATTATTATTAGCCGTTGATAAACACCTAAAAGGGCAAAGGCCTTCTGCTAGGCTGTTGAACAATTACCCTCATAGTAACTTAAAACCAGTAGTACTGAGCTATTTACACTCCTATGCACCTTCCTCACAAATGGTCGTATTGTATTATATGCACTTAAAACCAGTAGTACTGAGCTATTTACACTCCTATGCACCTTCCTCACAAATGGTCGGATTGTATTATATGCCCTTAAAACCAGTAGTACTGAGCTATTTACACTCCTATGCATCTTCCTCACAAATGGTCGGATTGTATTATATGCCCTTAAAACCAGTAGTACTGAGCTATTTACACTCCTATGCATCTTCCTCACAAATGGTCGGATTGTATTATATGCCCTTAAAACCAGTAGTACTGAGCTATTTACACTCCTATGCATCTTCCTCACAAATGGTCGGATTGTATTATATGCCCTTAAAACCAGTAGTACTGAGCTATTTACACTCCTATGCATCTTCCTCACAAATGGTCGGATTGTATTATATGCCCTTAAAACCAGTAGTACTGAGCTATTTACACTCCTATGCATCTTCCTCACAAATGGTCGGATTGTATTAAATGCCCTTAAAACCAGTAGTACTGAGCTATTTACACTCCTATGCATCTTCCTCACAAATGGTCGGATTGTATTATATGCCCTTAAAACCAGTAGTACTGAGCTATTTACACTCCTATGCATCTTCCTCACAAATGGTCGGATTGTATTATATGCCCTTAAAACCAGTAGTACTGAGCTATTTACACTCCTATGCATCTTCCTCACAAATGGTCGGATTGTATTATATGCCCTTAAAACCAGTAGTACTGAGCTATTTACACTCCTATGCACCTTCCTCACAAATGGTCGGATTGTATTATATGCCCTTAAAACCAGTAGTACTGAGCTATTTACACTCCTATGCATCTTCCTCACAAATGGTCGGATTGTATTAAATGCACTGGTAGAACTGGGACCTACCGTAGTTCATATTATTTTGAAGATTTAACTAAGCTGACTATGAGAGCCACTCTCGTCCACCGCCTCCACTGCCCAAGTGCGCAGTGTAACATGATCACGAAGTCGCAAAGTCCCTAAAATTAACAACAACAATAAAAGAAAACAACCATACGTGGCCCATATAGTGAGTTGGAGATTTACAAGATGTACAACACCCCCCCCCCCCCCCTGCCTCCCCCGCCCCCGAGATTAAGAAGGATTAATTTGCATCGGTGCCCGATCAAAACGGAGATTTCGATATTTCGCGGCTGTTCCGATAATAAAGATCTCTACAGGTTCCCAGTTACCAGCAATTGCAGCTGTGTCATTTGAAACTAGTTGATATTATGTGGCCAAAAAAATTGCTTTCAAGATACTCCTAATTGGTTCCTTGTTTATCTATCACCGCCTAATTATAAAGAAAGTATATTCACACGCATTTTACTGGCAGTCCCCCTTGACACGGGGGATGGCCAGGGTGGATGGGCCTACTTACCTTTTCTGAGAGGTCCGCATCTCTTCCACAGCAAAATCACCTCCAGATGACATGCCCCAAAGGAAGAACACCTAACGGAGGAAGGAAGGTGGAGAAGGGGACAACGCACAGGCTCGACTACAGACACATCCGATAACTAATGGAACTGCTGCCGACGAAATGATGCCACAACAGTTGCTTAGTATTTAAAATAAAATTTAATGTCAAAATTTAAAAGAACGCCTCCACCAGAAAACAGAGCATGCATCAGCCAGCATTAAATTACAAAAATAGGCAAGAGACGGCTTAACATGCTTGCTTGCAAAGCAAAAAAAAAGAAAAGAATTAAATTAAAATTAAAATGATAAAGCCCAAAAGATTAAAAAAAGATACAGGCATAATTAAATGAGAAAGGGCTTGATAATTTACAAAGGAATGCAATACCGATCCGACATGCAGAGATCCAGGCCACGACACAAAACGAAAAATTTAAAATTAAATTAATAAAATAAAATATGATCAACTAAGAAATCCACAAGAATAGTGACGGAGAAAAACTTAAGAACATTCACCAAAACACAAAGTTAAACCAACAAGGTTAATAAAAAACAAATTAAGCTAACACTACAACACGTTTGAGTTTCCCGGTCGACGCCAAGAGACTACACTCTCAAGACCAGAATGCACTCGGGCCAAACAAAAAACAAACATGGCCACCAAATAGATGACCGCATGTCCGATCGAATTACGGCTAACAATTAGCATAATTTAATTTTAAAATCACCAGAGAGAAATAAAAAGGAGGAAGGAATTACGCCTTAACGCTATTGACATGAGACGTATTAGCCTGCACGGATCGTAAAATAAATTAATAATAGGGCAATTCCAAGGACTGCCAAAAACTAAATAAATAAATATTTACAACGTAAAATAAACTAGAAGCGTGTCTCCAGAAGGTATAGAAAAACAATTTTTTTATATCAGGTTGTTGTTGTTCGAGTCTTCAGTCTTTTGACTGGTTTGATGCAGATCTCCATGCGTCCCTGTCCTGAGCTAATCGTTTCATCTCTACATAGCTACCACACCCTACATCCGAGGCAATCTGTTTAAGATATTCTAACCTTGGTCTACCCCTACAGTTCTTGTCCTCAGGTAACGTTGACAAACAGAAAAATTAGGCCTATAAAACAAAATAAAGTACAGAATTAAAACATTACTATAAGACGATATCGGAGCCCCATAACAATAATAAACATAAATGTATAATGCAACGTACCTTACATCCTTCCTAAGTGGAGACACAATAATAATAAAATAATTAACACACAATTTTTAAAATATTATACGGCACTAAATGTGCCTCAAAAATGGCTAAACCGGCACATGCGTCGTTTAGATGTCAAGCACTCGTTCGCATCCAGTTGCGATTGTACATCACTTTCATCTTCCAGGCAAAAGGAAGAAATTAAATTCTTATGTAGCACAGGCGTTTCCTTTTCTTGAATATGTATTCATATTTCGTAAAAGCTAGGGGGCAAAGCCCCCAGCACACGGAGAGATACCCTTTGACACCAGCTGGCTTGTTGTTTTTTTGACGACAGACAATGAAGATCACAAGATGGCGGAGAGTCCCAAAATCAAATACCGCACTGCATTCATGTTAATTGTTTTTGTCCAATCAAGGCTTGACACATCATGTAACAATGTGCACATAATGTAATTATTTTGGCGGTATTATGTATATACAGTCTTTTGTTCAATGACGTAGAATACAATATCCTTCAAACATGACTCGAATAGGATGAAACCAGAAGACACCACTAACACACTCTATCGGTGGAAGATACAAGCTCGGCTAGAAGCGCCGAAGTCCGACAGATACTGACATCTCGTGTTCATAATCGGAACGAAGCCATCAGGCGGGCGCTTAAAATGGCAAGGAACACAAGTATACAGGGAAGATGGATTTTAAAAACGTTGGGACGAGCATTTGCAAGTAACAGTCTCCCTCCCTTAAGCGTGAACACCGTTCACGAATATGCCTAGGCATAGGCAGTACTCCATAACTAATCGATTCACTAAGCATGTTTCCAGAAGATAATGTTCACCAGTTAACTCCAATTGATGGACGAAACCGCATCGGTTTGGTTAGGAAGGGTGCAGGGTCAGATTATCAGTGAAGGGATAATTGATCACCTCGCAAACCACTTAGTTAACAGCTTCACTGTGTCCATAAGTCTTCAGAAACGCAGAACACCAGCACCAGCAGTGCTTTCATAGTCCGAGACACGTTAGATAAATTTTCAATAAGTCCAATGTTGTTAGCTTCAGACGAAGTAGGTGGAAGCAATGTGCCAGATATCATGCGACGCGTGGGCAGCCATTTATAAAACAGAAGTTAATCTTATTTCAAAAATAAAAGTTTACAGAAATTACTAATTCTTACAACATTTTATAAAAGAGAAACAAGGTTGAATTTAAATGAAGAATATCCTGACCATGACCTAGATCAGTGCTTACAAAATTTCATTAACAAGTTTACCTTTTTACAGACTATTAGTACCATTCTATAATATGCGAGTTGAATGACTATACATTTAGCAGGAGCTACGGTAGAGGAATGACCACTCAAATTCCCAAGGAAACATGTATACAAGATCACCATGAGTTAGGTCTCCCACCGAGTCCAACTTAATTGCTAGCATCTTTTATGAAAACATCAAAATTAGTTTCAATTTTACAATTTACCATTAAATGGGAATTACCCAACAGTTACAGTTTGTATCCCAGCAGAGTTTTTAAACCCCATTCAAATTTTCAGAAGGAACAGATGCCTGAAGGCTTCAATGAAGGTTAGGGATACTCTACATTATACAAAAATCAGTTTACAAAATTTATGGTAGCATTTCCTCATTACAAACGTCTCCACCACGTTTAATGTGCGGCAGATGCACTCTGGAAATTTAGTTGGCCTTAGGGTTTCGGAAAAGAAAATTTAATTTAGCTGACATGTATGCCTCGACATTGTTGGTTCGTGACCGCACGCATTGCATGGCACGGGGACAATGAGGAATACAAACGCAGTTACAGAAACGACAAAAAACGAAGAGGAAAAGGCAGCGCAGAAAACAAAACACCAATACACTCACACAAGGAACGAAAATGAGGTTCGACACCAGATGACTATACAGCCGAAATCCGCCTGGGTGAGAAAAATCCAACATAAAAAGAACTAAGTTCAACAGTACACGAAGTACAAATGAGGTTTCCTCGTTCAGGTTTAAGACACGAACACGTACAACCAAAGGATGCCTAACATGGCCCGAAAATACGGTTAGATGAGAAACAAGCCGCTCTTGTCGAAAGACGAGGCTAACAGAGAGCACTAACGCACCATTCCTAACGATTTAAGCAGAAAAAAAATTAGAATTACCAGTCCAAAGCAGAAAATTTTACTCAAATTACAGTGGCTGATGACCGTGATTGCCATAGCATGAACTAAAACAGTAGGCCTATGTCATTTACAGTTAGCATAAGGCAACAGATGACCCTGATTTCCAGCAACAACAGATTACTGGCTTAAAACGCGAAACAAGCTGAGTTACAGAAGCTGATGACCACAATTTCCAACAGAAATTTAACCCTAGTAAATTTTGACGACCTTATATTAAATAACTAACCTGAAAGCACATTACATTATGGCTGTTCACGAACTGATATCTCATATTCACAACAACATATTCATCGCACAACATACTCCAATAACAGCGATACATAATTTTTACCACCCACAAAAATAATTCCCATTAATATTCAAATATGCAAGTTATGTAGTCGTAGAGATATCATAACACAAACAAATACAATTAAAAACACAATACCCTTACAATTACGTTACATGACACATATGCTTGCATGTCATCGAACAGATCAGTCCCATACCTGAGGCTCTTCGGATCGTGCAAGTCCTATTTACAACCTGCCCAGGGATCAAACCACGAAAGAATCCCATACTTCTAATCCTAGCTAACCCCAGACAGTAGATATTTCCACGTAAAACAGACCTACATATTATGTTTCGTTCAAAATTACAAGGAAATCAACTAATAAAAATACGATCCTAGACTTACTTTTGCAAACACAACAACGCCCGAATTACCCCACCCTACAAATCTAAATCAAAATCTAACGTTAACACATACATCCAGACACGATTTGCACAACATACACACTTATCCCAGAACGATTGCAGTATAATGTAAGTGTAAGAACAAAAAATTACAAATCGCACACTGCGATAAAAACATCTCAAAACAAACACTTACCTTTAATTAGTTTAGGAAGAATTTCTAGCCAAATAATAGTGACATGCACGTTAAATGTGCCTTAGGCACCACACTAGGGTCATAGGGAGGGCAGATTTCCATAGTTTAGCCCTTTTAATCGGGCTACACTTTGCCACAACACCAGTAGGCGTGATAGTTGCATAATAAATATATCACGAGGACAGCATTTCACAACAGAATTCCATGCAAAGAAACATACAGGAACACAACAGTCTTCTTAAACACCGACACTGCCTCGACATCCGAAATTTTCGACAAAAAACATCATGCACAATGCTGCCCAGAACTGCAGACGTCACCGCCTGCTTGGCTTGAGAACAGGAAGCTAAATTACAAAAATTGCCGCAAACCACAGGGCGAACAGCTTCAGACAGGGCTCCACGATGCCTTCACTCGTAGCATGTAGGCTATCAGAATACTAACAAATCCACATTTCCCATGCCAAGAACACATGCCAGTCACTTACCAAGCTTCAATTTTTCACTGGGAACGCTGCATTACAAACAGGATAAAAACCAGCACAGACACCTCGCTTTGAACTGGTCACTTACATATCACCACATGGATATTCAGAGGCAAACACGAAACCGAACAAATGACAAGGATTAGCATTAAATAACATCAAGTGCACTGACTTGACAGATCCCATCAGCAGCCGCCCCATCAGCATCAGAAGGGTCCATAAAACGAGCCTGCGGGTATGGTGGGAGGGGATAGTTGCAGAAGCGAACACGAGCTCGATCTGCTACCAAAATGACACGGGGGATGGCCAGGGTGGATGGGCCTACGTACCTTTTCTGAGAGGTCCGCATCGCTTCCACAGCAAAATCACCTCCGGATGACATGCCCCAAAGGAAGAACACCTAACGGAGGAAGGAAGGTGGAGAAGGGGACAACGCACAGGCTCGACTACAGACACATCCGATAACTAATGGAACTGCTGCCGACGAAATGATGCCACAACAGTTGCTTAGTATTTAAAATAAAATTTAATGTCAAAATTTAAAAGAACGCCTCCACCAGAAAACAGAACATGCATCAGCCAGCATTAAATTACAAAAATAGGCAAGAGACGGCTTAACATGCTTGCTTGCAAAGCAAAAAAAAAGAAAAGAATTAAATTATAATTAAATGTTAAAGCCCAAAAGATTAAAAAAAGATACAGGCATAATTAAATGAGAAAGGGCTTGATAATTTACAAAGGAATGCAATACCGATCCGACATGCAGATATCCAGGCCACGACGCAAAACGAAAAATTTAAAATTAAATTAATAAAATAAAATATGATCAACTAAGAAATCCACAAGAAAAACTTAAGAACATTCACCAAAACACAAAGTTAATTCAACAAGGTTAATAAAAAACAAATTAAGCTAACACAACAACACGTTTGAGTTTCCCGGTCGACGCCAAGAGACTACACTCTCAAGACCAGAATGCACTCGGGCCAAACAAAAAACAAACATGGCCACCAAATAGATGACCGCATGTCCGATCGAATTACGGCTAACAATTAGCATAATTTAATTTTAAAATCACCAGAGAGAAATAAAAAGGAGGAAGGAATTGCGCCTTAACGCTATTGACATGAGACATATTAGCCTGCACGGATCGTAAAATAAATTAATAATAGGGCAATTCCAAGGACTGCCAAAAACTAAATAAATAAATATTTACAACGTAAAATAAACTAGAAGCGTGTCTCCAGAAGGTATAGAAAAACAATTTTTTTATATCAGGTAACGTTGACAAACAGAAAAATTAGGCCTATAAAACAAAATAAGGTACAGAATTAAAACATTACTATAAGACGATATCGGAGCCCCATAACAATAATAAACATAAATGTATAATGCAACGTACCTTGCATCCTTCCTAAGTGGAGACACAATAATAATAAAATAATTAACACACAATTTTTAAAATATTATACGGCACTAAATTAAAAAAAAATCCACAACCTGCTTCCAGTCTCCGACCGGGTCAGGAATGGAATGAATGAAGCCCCTATCTAGCGGCGAGGATATGAACTGTGCCGGCTGCCGAGGCCTGACGCACTCCTCTGGGGCAATGATTAAATGAATGACAGATGAAATGAAATGGTAGTGGAGAGTGTTGCTGGAATGAAATTTTGACAGGGAAAACCGGAGTACCCGGAGAAAAACCTGTCTGCCTCCGTTCTGTCCAGCACAGATCTCACATGGAGTGACCGGGATTTGAACCACGGACTCAGCGGTGAGAGGCCGGCGTGCTGCCGCCTGAGCCACGGAGGCTCCACGGCACTAAATGTGCCTCAAAAATGGCTAAACCGGCACATGCGTCGTTTAGATGACAAGCACCCGTTCGCATCCAGTTGCGATTCTACATCACTTTCATCTTCCAGGCGAAAGGAAGAAATTAAATTCTTATGTAGCACAGGCGTTTCCATTTCTTGAATATGTATTCATATTTCGTAAAAGCTAGGGGGCAAAGCCCCCAGCACACGGAGAGATACCCTTTGACACCAGCTGGCTTGTTGTTTTTTTGACGACAGACAATGAAGATCACAAGATGGCGGAGAGTCCCAAAATCAAATACCGCACTGCATTCATGTTAATTGTTTTTGTCCAATCAAGGCTTGACACATCATGTAACAATGTGCACATAATGTAATTATTTTGGCGGTATTATGTATATACAGTCTTTTGTTCAATGACGTAGAATACAATATCCTTCAAACATGACTCGAATAGGATGAAACCAGAAGACACCACTAACACACTCTATCGGTGGAAGATACAAGCTCGGCTAGAAGCGCCGAAGTCCGACAGATACTGACATCTCGTGTTCATAATCGGAACGAAGCCATCAGGCGGGCGCTTAAAATGGCAAGGAACACAAGTATACAGGGAAGATGGATTTTAAAAACGTTGGGACGAGCATTTGCAAGTAACAGTCTCCCTCCCTTAAGCGTGAACACCGTTCACGAATATGCCTAGGCATAGGCAGTACTCCATAACTAATCGATTCACAAAGCATGTTTCCAGAAGATAATGTTCACCAGTTAACTCCAATTGATGGACGAAACCGCATCGGTTTGGTTAGGAAGAGTGCAGGGTCAGATTATCAGTGAAGGGATAATTGATCACCTCGCAAACCACTTAGTTAACAGCTTCACTGTGTCCATAAGTCTTCAGAAACGCAGAACACCAGCACCAGCAGTGCTTTCATAGTCCGAGACACGTTAGATAAATTTTCAATAAGTCCAATGTTGTTAGCTTCAGACGAAGTAGGTGGAAGCAATGTGCCAGATATCATGCGACGCGTGGGCAGCCATTTATAAAACAGAAGTTAATCTTATTTCAAAAATAAAAGTTTACAGAAATTACTAATTCTTACAACATTTTATAAAAGAGAAACAAGGTTGAATTTAAATGAAGAATATCCTGACCATGACCTAGATCAGTGCTTACAAAATTTCATTAACAAGTTTACCTTTTTACAGACTATTAGTACCATTCTATAATATGCGAGTTGAATGACTATACATTTAGCAGGAGCTACGGTAGAGGAATGACCACTCAAATTCCCAAGGAAACATGTATACAAGATCACCATGAGTTAGGTCTCCCACCGAGTCCAACTTAATTGCTAGCATCTTTTATGAAAACATCAAAATTAGTTTCAATTTTACAATTTACCATTAAATGGGAATTACCCAACAGTTACAGTTTGTATCCCAGCAGAGTTTTTAAACCCCATTCAAATTTTCAGAAGGAACAGATGCCTGAAGGCTTCAATGAAGGTTAGGGATACTCTACATTATACAAAAATCAGTTTACAAAATTTATGGTAGCATTTCCTCATTACAAACGTCTCCACCACGTTTAATGTGCGACAGATGCACTCTGGAAATTTAGTTGGCCTTAGGGTTTCGGAAAAGAAAATTTAATTTAGCTGACATGTATGCCTCTACATTGTTGGTTCGTGACCGCACGCATTGCATGGCACGGGGACAATGAGGAATACAAACGCAGTTACAGAAACGACAAAAAACGAAGAGGAAAAGGCAGCGCAGAAAACAAAACACCAATACACTCACACAAGGAACGAAAATGAGGTTCGACACCAGATGACTATACAGCCGAAATCCACCTGGGTGAGAAAAATCCAACATAAAAAGAACTAAGTTCAACAGTACACGAAGTACAAATGAGGTTTCCTCGTTCAGGTTTAAGACACGAACACGTACAACCAAAGGATGCCTAACATGGCCCGAAAATACGGTTAGATGAGAAACAAGCCGCTCTTGTCGAAAGACGAGGCTAACAGAGAGCACTAACGCACCATTCCTAACGATTTAAGCAGAAAAAAAATTAGAATTACCAGTCCAAAGCAGAAAATTTTACTCAAATTACAGTGGCTGATGACCGTGATTGCCATAGCATGAACTAAAACAGTAGGCCTATGTCATTTACAGTTAGCATAAGGCAACAGATGACCCTGATTTCCAGCAACAACAGATTACTGGCTTAAAACGCGAAACAAGCTGAGTTACAGAAGCTGATGACCACAATTTCCAACAGAAATTTAACCCTAGTAAATTTTGACGACCTTATATTAAATAACTAACCTGAAAGCACATTACATTATGGCTGTTCACGAACTGATATCTCATATTCACAACAACATATTCATCGCACAACATACTCCAATAACAGCGATACATAATTTTTACCACCCACAAAAATAATTCCCATTAATATTCAAATATGCAAGTTATGTAGTCGTAGAGATATCATAACACAAACAAATACAATTAAAAACACAATACCCTTACAATTACGTTACATGACACATATGCTTGCATGTCATCGAACAGATCAGTCCCATACCTGAGGCTCTTCGGATCGTGCAAGTCCTATTTACAACCTGCCCAGGGATCAAACCACGAAAGAATCCCATACTTCTAATCCTAGCTAACCCCAGACAGTAGATATTTCCACGTAAAACAGACCTACATATTATGTTTCGTTCAAAATTACAAGGAAATCAACTAATAAAAATACGATCCTAGACTTACTTTTGCAAACACAACAACGCCCGAATTACCCCACCCTACAAATCTAAATCAAAATCTAACGTTAACACATACATCCAGACACGATTTGCACAACATACACACTTATCCCAGAACGATTGCAGTATAATGTAAGTGTAAGAACAAAAAATTACAAATCGCACACTGCGATAAAAACATCTCAAAACAAACACTTACCTTTAATTAGTTTAGGAAGAATTTCTAGCCAAATAATAGTGACATGCACGTTAAATGTGCCTTAGGCACCACACTAGGGTCATAGGGAGGGCAGATTTCCATAGTTTAGCCCTTTTAATCGGGCTACACTTTGCCACAACACCAGTAGGCGTGATAGTTGCATAATAAATATATCACGAGGACAGCATTTCACAACAGAATTCCATGCAAAGAAACATACAGGAACACAACAGTCTTCTTAAACACCGACACTGCCTCGACACCCGAAATTTTCGACAAAAAACATCATGCACAATGCTGCCCAGAACTGCAGACGTCACCGCCTGCTTGGCTTGAGAACAGGAAGCTAAATTACAAAAATTGCCACAAACCACAGGGCGAACAGCTTCAGGCTCCACGATGCCTTCACTCGTAGCATGTAGGCTATCAGAATACTAACAAATCCACATTTCCCATGCCAAGAACACATGCCAGTCACTTACCAAGCTTCAATTTTTCACTGGGAACGCTGCATTACAAACAGGATAAAAACCAGCACAGACACCTCGCTTTGAACTGGTCACTTACATATCACCACATGGATATTCAGAGGCAAACACGAAACCGAACAAATGACAAGGATTAGCATTAAATAACATCAAGTGCACTGACTTGACAGATCCCATCAGCAGCCGCCCCATCAGCATCAGAAGGGTCCATAAAACGAGCCTGCGGGTATGGTGGGAGGGGATAGTTGCAGAAGCGAACACGAGCTCGATCTGCTACCAAAATGACACGGGGGATGGCCAGGGTGGATGGGCCTACGTACCTTTTCTGAGAGGTCCGCATCGCTTCCACAGCAAAATCACCTCCGGATGACATGCCCCAAAGGAAGAACACCTAACGGAGGAAGGAAGGTGGAGAAGGGGACAACGCACAGGCTCGACTACAGACACATCCGATAACTAATGGAACTGCTGCCGACGAAATGATGCCACAACAGTTGCTTAGTATTTAAAATAAAATTTAATGTCAAAATTTAAAAGAACGCCTCCACCAGAAAACAGAACATGCATCAGCCAGCATTAAATTACAAAAATAGGCAAGAGACGGCTTAACATGCTTGCTTGCAAAGCAAAAAAAAAGAAAAGAATTAAATTAAAATTAAATGTTAAAGCCCAAAAGATTAAAAAAAGATACAGGCATAATTAAATGAGAAAGGGCTTGATAATTTACAAAGGAATGCAATACCGATCCGACATGCAGATATCCAGGCCACGACGCAAAACGAAAAATTTAAAATTAAATTAATAAAATAAAATATGATCAACTAAGAAATCCACAAGAAAAACTTAAGAACATTCACCAAAACACAAAGTTAATTCAACAAGGTTAATAAAAAACAAATTAAGCTAACACAATAACACGTTTGAGTTTCCCGGTCGACGCCAAGAGACTACACTCTCAAGACCAGAATGCACTCGGGCCAAACAAAAAACAAACATGGCCACCAAATAGATGACCGCATGTCCGATCGAATTACGGCTAACAATTAGCATAATTTAATTTTAAAATCACCAGAGAGGAATAAAAAGGAGGAAGGAATTACGCCTTAACGCTATTGACATGAGACATATTAGCCTGCACGGATCGTAAAATAAATTAATAATAGGGCAATTCCAAGGACTGCCAAAAACTAAATAAATAAATATTTACAACGTAAAATAAACTAGAAGCGTGTCTCCAGAAGGTATAGAAAAACAATTTTTTTATATCAGGTAACGTTGACAAACAGAAAAATTAGGCCTATAAAACAAAATAAGGTACAGAATTAAAACATTACTATAAGACGATATCGGAGCCCCATAACAATAATAAACATAAATGTATAATGCAACGTACCTTGCATCCTTCCTAAGTGGAGACACAATAATAATAAAATAATTAACACACAATTTTTAAAATATTATACGGCACTAAATGTGCCTCAAAAATGGCTAAACCGGCACATGCGTCGTTTAGATGACAAGCACCCGTTCGCATCCAGTTGCGATTCTACATCACTTTCATCTTCCAGGCGAAAGGAAGAAATTAAATTCTTATGTAGCACAGGCGTTTCCATTTCTTGAATATGTATTCATATTTCGTAAAAGCTAGGGGGCAAAGCCCCCAGCACACGGAGAGATACCCTTTGACACCAGCTGGCTTGTTGTTTTTTTGACGACAGACAATGAAGATCACAAGATGGCGGAGAGTCCCAAAATCAAATACCGCACTGCATTCATGTTAATTGTTTTTGTCCAATCAAGGCTTGACACATCATGTAACAATGTGCACATAATGTAATTATTTTGGCGGTATTATGTATATACAGTCTTTCGTTCAATGACGTAGAATACAATATCCTTCAAACATGACTCGAATAGGATGAAACCAGAAGACACCACTAACACACTCTATCGGTGGAAGATACAAGCTCGGCTAGAAGCGCCGAAGTCCGACAGATACTGACATCTCGTGTTCATAATCGGAACCAAGCCATCAGGCGGGCGCTTAAAATGGCAAGGAACACAAGTATATAGGGAAGATGGATTTTAAAAACGTTGGGACGGGCATTTGCACGTAACACACCTAATCAGTCACATAAGTGATATTCATCCCATTGGGGCATGATGGTGTAGTGGTCAAATTGCTTGCTTCTCACCAAGGTGGACTGGGTTTGATTCCTGGTTATTGTACGTCGGTATGTCGAAGGAATTCTAGTCCAGTAACTGGTTTCCGCGTAAAATGTAGGTCCGTGATTTATGATAGCAAGGTTTCGCCACGTAAAACTACTAGCTACCTGGCTTCCTATTTACCCTTTCAAAATACTTTATTCGTACGTTAAGTGACAAGAAACTCTATTTTTATGGCGGAGCTCTTTCCGGTCACGGAGGGAGACCGTCATTTTGTTTAGACTAAGGATAGGTTATGCAAGATCCACCCACTCATTCCTAATGAGAAGGGAAGACCCCCACTTTGTACTGTACCTGGGAAGCCATATTCACCGTTACTCACATTTTAACGGAGTGTAAGGATCTTGCTGATCTCCCTATGAAGAAACCTTGGTTTTCAGAATACACTCGATCTTATATTAGCCGAAGACGTGGTGGCTAATGATCGTGTCACCAGCTTTATAAGTGGGAGCGGATTAGGGCAAACAATCTGATTTCTCAACATGGCGCCTGTGCGAAATATTTCAACGGCATTCTATACCTACAAAACTATTACCGATATCACCCTGAAATTTTGTTCGGTGATAAAGGTCACTACTAGAATTTCACCTATGTAACTTTCAAGACCCTGTCTACAAAACGAACATGGCGGCCAAGCTAAGTTGAAATATTTAAATAGACTTTTCTCGCGATTTAACCATCCGAAAGCAGTGAAACTTGATACAGCAAATGACTATATAAATTGCAATGCACTGACATCTAATTTAGTTCAATTGTTTACATAACCTCAATATGGCGGCTGTGCCAAATTCTTAATTAAGTTTTCATTTATTGTGCCCTAATCATGCGATCGAAGACAACGATTGAATAAAATACTTACGCAATAATCCTCATATTTTAGTACAAAACTGTATGACCAACTTATATAAAAATCCAACATGGCGACCATCCGAAATAATTAGAGGGTTCTCAATATCTATTAAGCTGTGGCAGCAATCAAACTGAATTTTATATGTTGATAGAGGCTGTAAACATACGTTCAGCTGTGGGACTTACAATAACCTGGTGGTCATAAATCCAACATGGTGGTGATGCGAAATTTAAATATTTAAAAGGACGTTTCTCGCGATTTAACCATCCGAGCGCAGTGAAATGTGGTACTGTAAATGCTTATACAAATTTTAATCCACTGGCATAAAATTTATTTCAATTGTTTTCATAACTACTGTGCGAAATTTTAAAATCTCGTTTTTATTTCTTGTGTCCTAATCATGCGATTGAAGTTTGAATAATACACTTACACAATAATCTTCATATAATAGTACATAACTCTAAGGCCTACATGTATAAAAATCCAACCTGGCGACCATACGAAATATATAGACGGTTCTCAATATCTACGGATCTATTACAACATTCAACTGAAATTGCAATTAACATAAGTAGGATATATGAAAATAGGCTATTTAGTTCTTCACGGAACTACTTGTTGTTTATTATTATAATTCTTAGTTTTATTTATTTTTTTGTTCTATTATGTTAAGGCCTCTTTCATATTTAAGCATCCACCTCTAAAGTTTGTCTTCTAAATTTTCATAAATTAATCTGTGTTAAGAAGGGCAGATGTCCTCGCTATTCCGCCCCTTAAAACAATAACTAAATAAACTGTATTCTTGTATGTAGTTGTTAGAAGCCCATGAGTGTACCAGACAGATGTCGCTACGGCCACGATAGATCCTTCCCACCCTCTTACACCATAAATGGTCAATTGTCCGGGTCGGGGACTGGTCGGCAATTACGTGTGCGTTGCGGGAGTGCATTAGCTCCTGCCGCAGTGGTGTACCATTAGAGAGAACTGTTGTCACAGCAAGGGAGCCACATGCTAAAACTACTCGGTAACTCGTAGTGACAGCTAAAACGTATCAGAGAAATTTCTTATTCAGAGTTTCTCATTGGGAACACAGAATGAATTGCTTAGCAATGTATAACCACCAGAGAGGCTTGGTGCTGGTCTTTAGAGTCAACTACCAGCGCTTGTAGATGAACATGGAATGATGATACGTCACAGAGACCAGGTCCAGTCTTGTATGTGGATATCCTTATATTATATTCAGACATAATCAAGTGTAAATCTAAATGAAATACCAGTGAGTATTTAATAATTGTATTACACCTTATGTGGAGCCTCCGGGGCTTTGGCGGTAGCACGCCGACCTCTCGCCGCTTGGTCCGTGGTTCAAATCCCGGTCACTCCATGTGATATTTGTGCTGGACAAAGCGGAGGCAGACAGGCTTTTTCCGGATACTCCGGTTTTCCCTGTCCAAAATTCATTCCAGAAACACTCTCCGCTCTCATTCCATTTCATCTGTCACCATTTAATCATTTCCCCAGGGGACTGCGACAGGCTTCGGCAGCCGGCACAGTTCATATCCTCGCCACTAGATGGGGGCTTCATTCATTCCATTCCCTGACCCGGTCAGTCGACTGGAAACAGGCTGTAGATTTTCTTTTCATTACACCTTGTGTCAATAAATTGAATTAATATTCATTAAATAATTATTATCGGCAATTTAAAGCCTGTATTTGTTACAGATCTGTTTTAACTATGTTGATATTATTATATATATATATATATATATATATTATTTTTATTTTCTTCACTGAAAATATATAGGCCTAATATATATTCAAACTTTGCTCGCAATTGAAATAGTTTCTTTAAAATTAATTACTGAAGAAGGCCATAATATTACCGAAACGGGTATAATTTATCAATGTATATTAATTCAATTTATTGACTTAGGATACAATAAAATTATTTAAAGACCATTGATATTTAATTTAGATTAAAAGTCAATAAGGAAGCTCATTAATTAAGTTCATATCACTACATGATAAAGTTCTGCATACTTAAAATCACATGATTAAAAATTCTAAATTTAATAGCAGAGTTTTTTTTTAATTTTATTTCTTTAGCGTATGGCTTTTAGTGCCGGGAGTGTCCGAGGACATGTTCGTCTCGCCAGTTTTGTAGCTGCTTCGAGGCGGACACCCAATGGGTGAGCTACACGTACCGTCGCGTGTGGAGTGTTGTCTGGGGAGGAAAGTTTGAATGTAAGGACGAGGAGTTGGAATGTAGCGCCTGTGGCCTATAGTTAGGGACCAACCCCGGCATTTGCCTGGAAGGAAGATGGGAAATCACAGAAGACCTTCTTCAAGGTTGCCGGCGGGGGGATTCGAACCTCCGCGCCTCCCGGATGTGAGAGACTGCCAGCATTCATGCCGTAACGACCACGGCTAACTCACCAGGTAACCGAGTTATGAAAGAGGTAAGTATTATAGCTTATGCCTTACAAGGCAATCTCTCCAACAAACAGAGCAAAATAGTTTAATAAATGTTTCACTTATCAGAAAAACTGTGACATTCGACAGCTTAACATTCGCCTTCTTTTTCTCTCTGTTCGGAAGACAGTTTTATAATTAGTCATGTACTCTACACATGAGGTAGTTTACATGTAAAATGTTTCATTGGTTTATAAAACTTCTTCAAAATTGTTAAGCTGTACCGAACCCATTATTAAAAGGAGGAAATGGAGATGGTTACACCACACCTTGAAAAAGCTAGTAGGATCTAAAACAAACAGCATTGGAATGGAAGCCACAAGTTGCACGGAGGAGAGGTCATCCTAGGAAAACATGGAGGAGGATTGTACAGGAGAAATCATTTGAAGTGGGGAAGACTTCGAAGGAAGTTAAAGCATTGATTAGTCCCGAGGTCCTCAAAATGGGAGGCTCGGAGAATGATATAGGCGGGTGGGGAAGGGGAAGGGGTCTGATTGAAATATTCATATTTCATATTTTCAACAAATATTGATATCCTCATATCCACTGACCTATCATAGGTCGGAAGTTCCCACGATAATTCAAGACAAAATAAACTCGTACATTTGCTGTCTTATTTCACAATAATAGATTATTCTATTTCTGCCATTGTTGACTTGAATTAAGCAAGGCC
Source organism: Meconema thalassinum (assembly GCA_946902985.2). Classification (NCBI taxonomy): domain Eukaryota; kingdom Metazoa; phylum Arthropoda; class Insecta; order Orthoptera; family Tettigoniidae; genus Meconema; species Meconema thalassinum. The sequence continues at coordinate 155,542,768 of OX336390.1, forward strand.
TTTGTAGTCAGTTCGAAGATAGTAAGCGAACAGATGAATTCTAGTGCGTGTACAGAGGAAGTGGTTGGTGCGATTTATAATAAGTACTCTAAAAATAGTAATCGTGTGTTATTTTTATTATTATTATTATTATTGTGACTGGTAGTTGCAGTAATTAGGCAGTAGCAAATACTGTAGATCTTGTGATCCGTTTTCTTTTGTGCGAAGTAGCCTCTGAGAAGTGCTGAGAAAGGAAAGAAGAATAAGACGGGGGTGGGGGCGCTAGATATTCTATATATTTCATGTTTCAAAAGGGGGAAGCAACAGAAAAAGTTTAAGAACCTCTGGGCTAGTCGACGATCACAATGGAGGTGTTTCACAGATGCCCTATGTTGTAGTAGGAACGAAAGAAATTAAGGGACTCCAGAATGTCGTATATTGCCCAAGCTTAATGTTTCCAACTTTTATTCATCTTTTTCTCAGAAACTGTTCACAGCAAGTCATCATTTTTTTCCGGGATGTTCTTCAAGACTCTTTCCTTACTTTTTGAAATGAAATGTATTTTTGAATTTTCATGAATACAATTTTAAAATTGCATAATTTTAACAGCACTTTCACATAATTTCCACCAGGCCTAATAAACTATAACGATTTTTAAAAAACGGACGTGTTAAAATAAAACACATATAAGGAGGATTTATATCTAAAAATGTCAGCTTTTTAAGTTGAAAAGTTAGGAATGAAAGGGAAATTTTATATCTAAAGAAATAGTTTTGCAAGAAATTAGAATAAAGGATTTTTCCGTTTTTTTAGAACATGCCATTACCATAAGAATCCTCTTCTTCCATTTGAAGCACTAGCAACCATTTTGCTGTTTTTCTATGTCCCTTTGCCTTTGCTTCTAACGTAGCTTCTTTCTTAAAAGAGTTTATGTACCTGTCGTCTAATAAAGACTTGGTAAATGTACTTTGGTGGGTTTACTATTTTTATTTTTTAATAACGTATGGCCTCGGTGCCGGGTGAACGCTGTTTTATTTGCGCCCAGAGGGCAGCTTGCATGTGAAATTTTGTCGTTCCTTGGAACGCTATGAAAGCCAAGGAGGTTAGATATTTAAGCCCCTTGACACTATAGCGCTTTCTAGTTGTGAAAGGTGGAACTTAGGTTGGTGGAAAATCCGGAGATTAATTTTGCCATTATGAACACGGTCTACTGAATTCATATGGGTTCCTTTACATGCCAACAACGTATGATACGCGTGCCGTGGTTTTTATCGCCTTTCAAAAATCACTTACCACGGCCAGGAGCGAACCTTCGAGCTTGGGGTTGGTAGTCCGACACGATAACCACTCATCTACCGTGGCAAGTCGGGTTACAAATAGGACGCACGATTGTGGGGAAAGTATAAGGAAAGTAGCCTTGGGAACAGTGGCGGATCCAGAGGTTCACCTCGGAGGGGGCACTCTAGGATTTCAGAGTACCGGTAGCTACAGAAAATATGTAATAAAATTACTAAGTTTGTATTTAATCTACACACACTACACTACATCCAACCACCATATTTTATAATTCTACAAGAAATTCATTATATTAAAATGGTTTATTGGTTTCAATTTCAAGTCATTGTCATTATGTAAAAAAAACTTTTAATTGTACAAAATATGTAGCCTACATTTCCACATTGTAATGCACATTACACAGTCCAATATGTAGGCTATTAAAAACATTTGCAACCATAGTGACTATCTGAAGACAATATAGGCCTACAAGTCTACTACACAAATGTTACAAAATATGTACATAGTACCAACATTGTCAGTCACTGAGTCACTACTAGTCACATAAATATAAATTTAAAAAAAAACAATTGTATTGAATACTGATTGGGATTCTATTCGGTGACTATCCTAGGCAAAATACATGCCTATTACAAAATAAAATCCAGGGCGATCATTCGTTTACCCCCTTTAGAGAAACGTTCTAGAACCTTTTCAACGTCAACATTTATATCACAGTGAACAAATAACAGACAAGCCATTCAACCTTTCCTCTGTCATTCGCGTTCGTAGCCATGATTTAACAAGTTGCAGGCTGCTAAAGATCTCTCTGCACTTGCACCACTGTCGATGTAGCGATTATATTAACAGTTTTTCCATTACATACTATATGATAACAAACATTGACCACATTCATGAATGCAGGCAATAGAGCAAAGATTTTACTTGCAGAGCAGTTTGGAGAAACAATCATTTTTATCGGCAATATCAATGTAGCACACAACTGGTTTTTCGGGGAGGGCACTTGCCCCTGGTGCCCCCCTCTGGATCCGCCACTGCTTGGGAATGACATGTCAAAAGAATACACCGTTAGAAAGCTAAAGGTTCGTAGATTTAACCTTCTCCTTTATGACTTTCTAGAATTTGTTCACATTTCTATCTTAATCTTCTTTCTAGATCACTGTTTTCTTCTTCAAGCTGGTTTTATATCGAGATTTATTTCTTTCGAATTAACATAATTTTGTAAGAGACTGTTCTTTTTAATGTTAGTGAATGTGTACTTTTAAGCTTTTAGACGATTAATTTATTAGAAATAGTTTTGAGAACAACCTTCTCTTATGGTAAAATTTTTCATGTACTGTAAGTTTTGATTTTCTATTCATATTATTATTTGCGCTGAGGAAGGCAAAACCGGTACAATAAAAAGTACAAATTAATATTGACTTAAGGTTTTCAATCTTCAGGACTTATTATACTTGTCAATAAGGAACAGGGCTAACATGGGCAATTTCATGTCACATTACAAAACCAACATTTTTTGAAAATGTTTAAGATTTTGAACATTCCGTGGCGGCAGTCAAGAGTATGAAACAATCTCCACCGACACTGACATTAGAAAACATACACGATCAAATTAATCTCCATTAAGACCCGTCACTGTTTATACGCGGCTTCGGTGGCGTAGTTGGTAGCATGCTGAACTGCTGTGCCCAAGAGAGCGGGTTCAAACCCGGCCGAAGTCGTCAGATTTATTAAGAGCGTTAAAAATCCTTCAGTATGCCTTCCTTCGGAGGGGAAGTAAAGCCGGCGGTCCCATGTCATAGATTTATGGCATGTAAAAGATCCTTCCACAGACTAAACTTGTCTTAAGCTAAATTTCTAGGTTATATTTCGTTGGAACGCTCTATCAAAGTTCCTACGTTCACCATTAGGAATTATTGACATCTGGTAGCGAAAGTTGGAACTATTTGAAATTGAACAGAAGGTGTAGCTCATCCTAAGGGTGTCCGCTGGAAACAGCTACAGACTCAGGTGAGCCGAACATGTCCTCGGACACGCCCGGCTCTAAAAGCCATACGATAAATAAATAAAATACTGTTTATACAACACCTGTGTGTAACTCGTTCACGAAGGCGAACAGTCAGCCAGTCACGATGTTGGTGATCAGAGCAGAAATATTAAGCGATCAGTTCACTACACCATTCCTTTCATTCGCTTGACTGATATGGAATATTGATTTAATTTAAATTTAAATCCGATTCTTTTCACGCTCGACTGGCAGTTTAAGCTGTACAAGAGGTAGATTTTCAACGGCCGTCTACTATTTTGTTTAAGCTGGATGTGTGTATGTTTTAGCGAGTGTGGCAATGGTTGGCGTATTGTGGAGTATAATCACACATATATTTCTAACACTCTCACGTATTTCCTTTGTTATAATGCACTGCTCTCTATATTATTCCAGTCCAATCAATCGATGTGCTGCAATTATTCACGTTTCCCCTGGCTGTATACTAGCTACTGATATGGCCCGAATATATGATGAGGAATAGAGGGTGACTGTAAAAATAAAAATGCCTGCAACCTAAAAAAGTTGCCGGTAGAGGTGCATAATGAATTACTTCTAATTATATTTAAATACCGAAGCCACCGTGGCATTGGCGGTAGCACGCCGGTCTCTCACCGCTGAGTCCGTGCTTCAAATCCGGGCCACTCCAGGTGAGATTTGTGCTGGACAACGTGGAGGCAGACAGGTTTTTCTCCGGTTTTCCCTATCACAATTTCATACCAGCAACACACTCGTCTATCATTTCATTTAATCTGCCATTCTTTTAATCATTACTCCAGGAGAGTGCGACAGGCTTTGGCAGCCGGCTAGATGGTCGGTCGACTGGAAGCAGGCTGTGGATTTTCATGTATTTAAATACTACTTATGATATTCTATAATTTAGGGGAAGTGGTGAGATGAGTTTTCTGTTTTTGTTCCTCTTGAGGGGCTTGGGCATCGAGGTCATTTAGCCCTGTTTACTTGGGTGAGTGTGGAATTGTCTGCTAACTTGGGTGATATAAAACTTGTCTGATATCCTGAGTCATTGTACTGTAGAAGTAGGTTAGTTATTGTTGTTTTAAGGGGCGGAAATACGAGGTCATCTGCCCCTATATTGTACTATCTGCAATAGTGTGTTTATGTATTGTATAAATAGGGCCTTGGATTGGGAAGAAGGTGGACGTGGCTTTATATTAGAAATCGTCCCAGTAATTGCATGGAGTTGAAATGGGATACCGCGGAAAATCAATTCTTGATGGCCGATGAAAAAAGAAGTAAATGAACTGTAAATAAAGGAACAGAAATTTCGTATGTCTTGTGTTTTCCACAAAATAAAACACTCTACACGAAAATAAAATGTACGTAATGTAACTGAGCGTGAATCTACAAAAGCTCTCCAGTACGTAATTCATAGTTTTTATTTAAAAATAGTTAGCTTCCTAATGAAATCTACCTAAAACAACAAGTGATGTGTTATCTTGCTGTATTTCTGTAACAGAGCAGTGTTAGACTGCGCACGATTACAATTCCGTTTTATGACACAAAACGCGCATTTTCCTTGTTTAATTTTGCTCTTGTCTCTTCAAATTTTACAATGAAATAAGATGACGGAAAAAAGTCGCAATTGCTGAACATTGCGTACATCTGCTTAACAGCACGGTGGCAAAAGTGACGATACGTGATTTAATTAGGCAAAATAAGGACAACACTGGTTTTCCTTTATCTGCCCACAGCCGTTTGTGGGTTGTAATGTTTAACAACAAGAAAGTTCGGTGATACATGCGCAAAATTAAAAGCGTTGCATCCACTTGAAAGGCGAATAGAGAGAAGGTTATTGACTAGGTGTTTTATTCAAACTTCAATCGCATGAAATAAAAGCGGAATTTTAAAATTCTCTCAACCGCCATCCTGTGGTTATGAAAATAATTTAAATGAATTACTGTAGATGCCAGTCGATTAAAATTTGTATAAGCATATACCGTATCATGTTTCACTGCGCTTGGATGGTTATAACGCAAGAAAAGTCCATTTGAATATTTAAATTTCGCGTTGCCACCATGTTGGATTTGTGCTCGCCAGGTTATTGAACGTCCTATAGGCGAACTTACGATTATAGCCTCTACACACTTACAAAATTTCAGTTTGATTGCTGTAGTAGATTAATAGATATTGAAAACCGTCTAAATATTTCGGATGGTCGCCATGTTCGATTTTAATATATAAAGGCCATAGAGTTATGTAATATTAGATGATGATTATTGTGTACGTTCATTATGCAAATGTTGATTAGGATCGCATGATTAGAACACAAGAAATAAAAATAATAATTTTCGAAATTCGCACAGCCACCATCTTGAGCTTACGTAAACAATTGAACTAAATTAGATACCTGTGCATTACAATGGGTATAAACATTTGCTGTACGAAGTTTCATTGTGTTTGGATCATTAAATCGCGAGAGACGTCTATTTAAAACTATCAAATTCGCTTGACCGCCATGTTCGTTTTGTAGTTAACCGGTTTTCGAAAATCTCATAGATGAACTTCCAGTAGTGCCCTTTATCTCCGTACAAAATTTCAGGGTGATACCGGTAATAGTTTCAGAGATATAGAATGCCGGTAAAATATTTCGCACTGTCGCCATCTTGAGGTTATGTGAACAATTGAACGAAGTTAGATGTCGGTGCACTACAATGTGTATAAACATATACTGTAAGTTACCAAGTTTCATTGCATTTGGTTGGTTAAATTGCAAGAAACGTTTATTCAAATGTCGCAATTTCGCTTGGCCGCCATGTTGGTTTTGTAGTTACCAGGTTTTCAAAAGTCACATAGGTGAACTTCTAGTAGTTCCCTTTATTACCATACAAAATATGAGGGTGATATCGGTAACAGTTTCGGATATATTAAATGCTGGTGAAATATTTCGCACAGCCGCCATGTTGGATTGATGAGACGTAACAAAATTTGAAGGGCACGGTCGGGTTCGCCGAGAATAGTTCTATGAACTTACCGAGTTTCATTGAAATCGCTCTAGCCGTTTAGAAGTTATTACGGAGAGACACACAAAAATCCATCACACACACACCATCACATACGCACACACCGACAGACACACGGACAAAAGGTGATCTCATAAGCCTATTTTCTCATAAATGAAAATAGGCTAAAAAAAGAGCTAATGGATAGGGCCTGAAATTGAACCTCGAAACCCACGCGCCCGAGTCGCACTCGCAGACACGGAGCCTGGGTGATATGACTTTCAACGTTTGCTTTGGATGCTTATTTGGTGTGCGTAAGAGTGCACGGACCAGACCGCTCGAGCTGAGCCGTCACCTGATGACGTCATATGTTTAAGAGTTGTGGTTCACTTTTAAGGTATTTCTGGACACTTGCGACCCTAAGTGTCCTATATCAAATTACTTGTCTCAATGCCATCTACGTCGTTACAGAGAGTTTTAAACGTTAATAAGAATCACCCTATATATATTATAATTGTGAAAATCTGTGTGTCCGTGTGTGTGTTAGTTTGTTACCTCTTGACAATAAAACGGCTGGACGTATTTGGATGAAATTTGAAATGGAGACAGCTTATTCCCTAGGATAACATATAGGCTGCCTTTCATCCGGAAATAAATCATTGTTCCCGTCGAACGGGCAACATAACTGAAAAGTCACCAAAAATACTCAGCCGGGACAAAATATCGAAGTTGTCGCATATGGACCGGACAAAGCTCATTTTACGCCCCTCGATGCGAGAAACAATACTCGGTAGGTCCCTATGGGACACCGAAAACCACATTTTAAGGCCCTAAAACCAACAGTTTCAAAGATATTCGCAGAAAACTATCTTCACCCTGGTAAACTGATGAACTAATGGCAAGTCCGTTTCCATGGCAACTGAACCTCAAGGTATGACAGACGATTTTCTATATATCCCTGTAGGAGGCAGTGCCAATCCATTTATTATCTTTTTCAAGAGATATATAAACACAAGAACAGGGTAGCGTGCCTGCCTCCCATCCGGAGGCCCCGGGTTCGATTCCCGGCCCCGTCAGAGATTTTAGACACTGGCGTGAGGGCTGCAACGGAGTGCACTCAGCTTCGTGAGGACAATTGAGTAGCTGTCTGATAGAGAGGCAGCGCCCCTGTCACGAAGAACAAGATAAACGGCCAAGCGAACACGATGCACTGACCACGCGTCACCACAATATCTGCAGGCCAAATGGCTGGGAAGCGGTCGCATGATAGGCCTAGGCTCTTCGTGGTCTGTAGCGCCAGGGGTAAAAAAATTAGGGATAGCGCCTTCTAATACCACTTTTAAATTTTAAACACTACACTAGCGGCTATTCAATAAAGTTAGCGATATACCTGCGTTCAATTTCATAAACATTGGGCTTACAAATCCCGTATAGTTAAGTACAAATATCAGTCTGGTCGATATTTCAGTAGCAACGAAGCTCTGTGGCGGCTTTGCCGTTTCCGTAACACTTAAGGCATCTCGCCGTCACATACCTCAATGTGCACTTACAAAATTGTCTATTTACTGAAAAGAATTTCTACGTGCGAATATCCACTCTGGCAAAAACCACACTCACCACCTTTTCCAAAATGTACACAAGACATGATATTTAAAGCCCTCTTCTGTATGTTGAGGTACAGAGATAAACCACATGGAAAGATACAATAAAATGTTGGCAAATCTGAATTCAAGGAACTGCTGTCCAGAATAGGCTTTCGGTGCAGGTTATGCGGCCCATGTTCGTAACAAGGAATGTTATCCTTTGAAAATGCATCTACACCATGTGCGAGGACAACGCATTTCAAAGATCTCTAATACCACAATAATCACCGACAGTAGTGGCTACGCGTTCTAAAAGCGCTTCGTTAGATCAAGGGGCCAAGCTCTCTGCTGACTCGGTAGACGCGTGGGTTCGAGCCCCACCGTCAGCTGTCCTTGAAATGGTTTTCCGTGGTTTCCCATTTTCAACACCAGGCAAATGCTGGGACAGTACCTTCTGACAGTCCACGGCCGCTTCCTTCCACATCCTTGCCCAGTTTCATTCATCTTCATCCATTCCATCTCTCATCCCGACGCGCAGGTCGCCCACGGGCGTCGACTAGAAAGACCTGCACTCGGCCTCTCAGGAGGCTACACGACAAAATATAAAAAACAACAACACAATAATCAGGAAATTGGAGAAAAATTTAAAGTGGGAGCGAAGATTCAAGGAAAAATAATTTCATCCTTGAGATTTGCTGATGACATCGTCGTCTTGGCCGATACGCCAGAGGATTTGAACGAGTTTTTGAATGGTATGGACTCTGTCTTGAGGAATGAATTCATGATGAAAATCAATAAATGTAAAACAAAATTATTGGAATGCAGCCGAAATAAATCAGAAACCTCTATGGACCTCAAATTGGCTGGTGAAACGCTACAGGAAGTAGGATACTTCTGTTACTTAGGAAGCAAAATATCCAGTGATGGACGAAGCAAAGAGGATATAAAAAGCAGGTTGGCTCAGGCAAGGAAAGCATTTCTACAGAAAAGGAATCTGTTGACATCGAATATACATTTAGGTATTAGGAAGACATTTTTGAAAGCTTTTGTCTGGAACGAGACATTATAAGGAAGTCAAACTTGGACTAATGGTGCAGCAGAAAAGAGGAGAATTGAAGCGTTTGAAATGTGGTGTTACAGGAGAATGATGAAGATCAGATGGGTAGATAGGGTAACAAATGAAGAGGTATTAAGACGAGTGGGAGAGGAGAGTTGTTTCTGGCGACTGCTAATGAAGGGAAGATATAGGTTGGTAGGACACATAAATAAGACACCCAGGAATAGCAAGCTTAGTTATGGAAGGGAGGGTCGAGGAAAAGAACTGTAGGCGTAGACCAGGGTTAAACAGATTGCCTCGGATGTAGGGTGTGGTTGCTGTGTAGAGATGAAACGATTAGCTCAGGAGAGGGGGCTTGGTGGGTTGCATCAAACCAGTAAAAAAACTGAAGAATCAAGCAACAACAACAACAATGAGGAATTTTAATTATTTAGAGAGGTATGTGAGGCAAAAGGGTTTTTGGAGAATTTCAATCCCTGGGACGTAACACTGGAAGAGACTGCATAATGTACGAGTACATCAGCGGCCAAGGTGAGATATATTTTACTATAGGTCTATTAATAGCGACATGTTGACGTTCAAATCATCAAAAGTGTGGCAAAATTACACCCAGAATAGCTTAAGGAAAAATACTTTTAATTCCCCATATTCCGATAGATTTGCCATTCCAGTGTGCAAGAGTTCAGTTCCCTCTTCAAACTATATTCGCAATTTCTATTAACAAAGCGCAATGACACACACTTAACAGCAGCAGGTGTACATTTAGACAAAACCTTTTTTTCCCATGGGCAACTGTCTGTGGCGTGCTCGCGAGTATCCGGACAACAAAATCGTTATGTCTCAGCAGAAGATGGCAAAACCAAAAACGTAATTTTAAAATGTGTTCATATAATGTAACATTGTACCCTGCAGATTTTGACAACTCTAAAAAAATCCCACTTTTCGGCTCATATCAATATACTGTACTGTATGTATCAGAACTTTCAGAATTAGAATTGACCCATCTGTAGCCGCGATTGCTGTAATAGAATAGACCAATTAATGCATCGTCCCCATTGTCTTGATCGCGAGCGAAGCCGCGGGTACCTGCTAGTATATATATATATTCCAGCAACACTCTCCACTATCATTTCATTTCATCTGTCATTCATTTAATCATCTCTGTCCAAAATCTTCTTATTGATGCAATTACGATCTGAGTTGTTCATTTTAACGTTCTGGTAGTTCGTTCAGTCACCATCTTGAATGTATGGAGTAGCTGTTATTTTGCTATAATCTCAAGATGGCGGCTGTGCGAAATATTTCACTTGCATTCTATATCTCCAAAACTATTACCGATATCAACCTGACATTTTGTACGGTGATAAAAGACACCACTAAAAGTTTATCTAAGTTTTTATTAGTAATTTTTATCCTCTATGGTGAAGCCTCCGTGGCTTAGGCGGCAGCACGCCGGCCTCTCACCGCTGAGTCCGTGGTTCAAATCCCGGTCACTCCATGTGAGATCTGTGCTGGACAAAACGGAGGCAGACAGGTTTTTCTCCGGGTACTCCGGTTTTCCCTGTCAAAATTTCATTCCAGCAACACTCTCCACTAACATTTCATTTCATCTGTCATTCATTTAATCATTGCCCCAGAGGAGTGCGTCAGGCCTCGGCAGCCGGCACAGTTCATATCCTCGCCGCTAGATGGGGGCTTCATTCATTCCATTCCTGACCCGGTCGGAGACTGGAAACAGGCTGTGGATTTTCATTTTCATCCTCTATGGTGGTGTTTCCCACGGACTCAGCGAGGGAACTCACCACTACCGCCTTACCAGACAGTCTCGTAGAGCTGGGAACACTTGGATGGATTGCATACAACTGGGGAGGTGTGATCAGTACTTCGCCCAGGCGGCCTCACCTGCAAAGCGAACGGGTGCCTCATGAGGGATGGGAACGGAGGGGAAGATTGGGATGGATAGGCAAGGAAGAGTGAAGGAGGCGGCCGTGGCCTAACCATCCCGGCATTTGCCCCAAGACGAAGTGGGAAACCACGGAAAAACACTTCAAAGATGGCTGAAGTGGGAATCGAACCCCTTCTACTCATTTGGACCACCCGAGGCTGAGTAGACCCCGTTCCAGTCCTCATACCACTTTACAAATTTCCTGGCAGAGTCGGGAATCGAACCCAGGACCTCCGTGGCGACAGCTAACCATGCTGACCGCTACGCTACGGAAGCGACAGTTTATCTATATAACTTTCAAACACCTGTAAAATTCAAAACGAACATGGTGGTCAAGCGCAGTGGAAACATTTTAATAGACTTTTCTCGCGATGTAACTATCTGAGCGCAGTGAAATGTGGTTACTGTAATGCACTGGCATCTACAGTAATTTAGTTCAATTGTTTACATAACCTCAAGATGGCGGCTGTGCGAAATTTTAAAATTAAGTTTTTATTTCTTGTGTTGTAATCATGCGATCGAAGTGAAATTTTGAATAATGAAGCTAAGCAATATTTTTCCTTTAATGGTACATAACTCTATGGCCTATACATATAACAATCCAAAATGGCGACCATCCGAAATACTTAGACGGCTCTCAGTATCTACGAATCTTTTACAGCAATCAAACTGATTTTTTATGTTAATAGAGGCTATGAACATACGTTCACCTATAGGACTTTCAATAGCATGGGGAGTTAAATCCAACATGGGGACGACGCGAAGTATAATTATTTTAATGGACGTTTCTCGCGATGTAACCATCCAAGTGCAGTGAAACTTTGTACGGTAAATGCTTATATAAATGTCAATCAACTGGCATCTAATTTATTTCAATTGTTTTCATAACCACAAGATGGCAGCTGTGCGAAATGTTAAAATCTCGTTTTTAGCCTACTTTCGATTTTTGCAAAAAATGAAAGTAGACTTATGAGATCAACACAGGGCGAAAAAAGTGTGTCTGTCTGTGTGTGTGTATGTGTGAGTCTGTGTGTGTGTCTGTGTGTCTGTGTGTGTGTGTGTGTGAGTGTGTGTACTCTGAATATCTGTCACCCCCCCCCCCCTATCAATTCGAACACGGTGAATGCGAATTGAACGAAATTTGGTACAAAGGTAGCACTAGCAAAGGACACCTCAGTGTCATGTTTTATATCGCCGCCATCTTGACGGAAACGTAATGGCGGCCACACAAATGTTCAAAGCTTAAATCAAATTACGACTAACCTAATCATCCGATCTCTACCAAATTTTGCAACGACATACCTTTATGGGGGGAGCATCCTTTGACCAAACCAATAGGTCATCAGCATAATAATTTGCGGATGGCGGCCATCTTGGTGTGAAAATCGATCCCCCCTATTAATTCGAACACGGTGCAACCGAATGGAACGAAATTTGGTACAGAGGTAGTACTAACAAAAGGCACCTCAGTGTCATGTTTTATATCGCCGCCATCTTGACGGAAACGTAATGGCGGCCACACAAATGTTCAAAGCTTAAATCAAATAACGATTAACCTAATCATCCGATCTCTACCAAATTTTGCAACAACATACCTTTATAGAGGAAGCATCCTTTGACCAAATAACTAGGTCATTAGCCTAATAGTTTGCGGATGGCGGCCATCTTTGTGTGAAAATCAATTCCCCCTATTAATTCGAACACGGTGAAACCAAATGGAACGAAATTTGGTACAGAGGTAGTACTAACAAAAGGCACCTCAGTGTCATGTTTTATATCGCCGCCATCTTGACGGAAACGTAATGGCGGCCACACAAATGTTCAAAGCTTAAATCAAATTACGATTAACCTAATCATCCGATCTCTACCAAATTTTGCAACTACATACCTTTATGGAGGGAGCATCCTTTGACCAATCTAATAGGTCATTCGCCTGATAGTTTGCGGATGGCGGCCATCTTTATGTCAAAATTGATTCCCCCTATTAATTCAAACACGGTGGAACCGAATGGAACGAAATTTGGTACAGAGGTAGCACTAGCAAAGGGCACCTCAGTGTCATGTTTTATATCGCCGCCATCTTGACTGAAACGTAATGGCGGCCACACGAATGTTCAAAGCTTAAATCAAATTACGATTAACCTAATCAACCGATCTCTACCAAATTTTGCAACTACATACCTTTATGGAGGGAGCATCCTTTGACCAATCTAATAGGTCATTCACCTAATAGTTTGCGGATGGAGGCCATCTTTATGTTAAAATTGATTCCCCCTATTAATTCGAACACGGTGGAACCGATTGGAACGAAATTTGGTACAGAGGTAGTACTAGAAAAGGGCACCTCAGTGTCATGTTTTATATCGCCGCCATCTTGACTGAAACGTAATGGCGGCCACACGAATGTTCAAAGCTTAAATCAAATTACGATTAACCTAATCATCCGATCTCTACCAAATTTTGCAACTACATACCTTTATGGAGGGAGCATCCTTTGACCAATCTAATAGGTCATTCGCCTAATAGTTTGCGGATGGCGGCCATCTTTGTGTCAGAATCGATTCCCCCTATTAATTCAAACACGCTGAAACCAAATGGAACGAAATTTGGTATAGAGGTAGCACTAGCAAAGGGCACCTCAGTGTCATGTTTTATATCACCGCTATCTTGATGTAAACGTAATCGCGGCCACCCAAATGTTAAAAGCTAAAATGTAATTACGACCAACCTAATAATCTAGTCTCTACCTAATTTTGCAACACCATATCTTTATGTGGGAAACATATTCTGACCAAACTGCAAGAACATCAGCCCAATAGTTTGCAGATGGTGGCCAAGTATGTGTGCAGATCGATTCCCCCTATCAATTCAAACACGGTGAAACCGAATTGAACGAAATTTGGTACAGAGGTAGCACTAGCAAAGGGCACCTCATATTCATGTTTAATATCCCTATAGCACGTTGTATTTCAACAAGCTCCTACAACCAACATTCAATCATACTCCTTGAAAAGGACAAAGAGTTATAACAATACCCATGCATTTAGGAGAAAGTAGGCTATATGTTCTTTACTGAACATCTTGTTTCTTCTTGTGTCCTAATCATGCGATTGAAGTTTGAATACCACACGTACACAATAATCTGCATGTAGTCTATATATATAAAAGAAAGTCGTGTTAGTTACACTATTTATAACTCAAGAACGGCTGAACCGATTTGGCTGAAAATTGGTGTGGAGGTAGCTTAGAATCCGGAAACGGATATAGGATACTTTTTATTCCATGACGTGACATAAAACGTCAAAGAGAAAGTCACTATAAAACCTAACGCAAATGACAGCTAAAATAAACTCATGAAGGAATGGCAAGGCAAGTCGTTTCCAGGCAACAGTAGCTCTTGACGAGACACGGCCGACTGGAATGCGAGTAGCACTCTCCACTACCGGAATAGAAAATGAGGCTCTTAACATGAAATCCCGTTAGTTACCCAACGTAATTTGTATTATCTTTGAATCATCATTAACGATGCCGCGACAAAGACGATCGAATCTTTCCCGACAAACCCATAATACAAGGAGGATACGACTTCTTGCTTCTCAATCACAAGAGCAAAGTGAGGTAGCCCGTGAAACGGCTTGGTTGGCAATGCGAAATCGTCGAGCGATCAACAGAGATCAAGAAGTAGATATTTTCGACGCAGGTTTAATCCGACATTCAAGGTATTTATTTATTTTTGTACTTACACACAATATAGTAGAAGAATAACTTACTATAGGCCTACTTATTTGCTAATTCTAAAAATGGTGTTTATAAATCAGTAATACTGTCTTTGCTTTTTATTTTGTTTCTGCCGGCGACGTACATAGGTAGTCCACGTCATATGCATGAATATGCGCAAGATGCAATGACATATGTTCGTCATTACGGTCGGCCAGATCTCTTTATTACTTTTACCTGTAATCCAAAATGGATAGAAATTATTGTTCAATTGCTGCTTCCTCGACAAACATCAAGTGATCGACACGACATCACAGCACGTGTATTCAGGCAAAAAATGCGGTCCCTGATGAACTACATTGTTAAACAACGCGTCTTTGGAGATACTCGATGCTGGGTGTATTCAATAGAATGGCAAAAACGAGGCCTGCAGCTCGCACACATTCTTATTTGGTTAGTGGAAAGAATTCAACCAGACCAAATAGATGATATCATATGTGCCGAGATTCCCGATTACGAAGCCGATCCAGACCTGCATGATATTGTAATGACAAATACGATTCATGGACCGTGTGGCGCCATCAATCCCCAATCACCTTGCATGGTCGAGGGAAAGTGTTCCAAATGATATCCACGGAATTTAATGGCGGAGACCGTCACTGGCAACGATGGTTATCCACTGTATCAGCGTCGATCACCCGATGATGACGGTCGAACTATCACAACAAAAGTGAAAAGAATGGATTTCGTTGTCGACAACAGTTGGATTGTTCCATATTCGCCGCTTATTTCCAAAACGTTCAAGTCACATTGCAACGTTGAGTATTGCAATTCAGTCAAGTACATAAAATACATTTGCAAATATGTCACGAAAGGCAGCGATATGGCGGGTTTTGGCAACCAATCCTCCAATACCAACGATGAAATTGCACGCTATCAAGTTGGTCGTTATGTGAACTGTAATGAAGCGATTAGGCGTATATTCGCATTCCCTATTCACGAACGTCATCCTACTGTTGTGCATTTGGCGGTGCATCTGGAGAATGGTCAACGAGTATATTTCACGGCTTCGAATGTTGTTCAACGTGCTGAAACACCTCCAGTGACAACATTGACCAGTTTCTTTGCCATCTGCCAAAGCGATCCGTTTGCACGAACTTTGCTTTACCCGGAGATGCCACGTTATTACACTTGGAATACTTCATCGAAAAATTTTCAACGACGGAAGCAAGGCGATGCGGTTCCTGGTTATCCGGATGTGCGTTCTACTGATGCTCTTGGTCGTATGTATACAGTTCATCCAAAGCATGATGGATGCTTCTATTTGCGGTTGTTGCTGGTAAATGTGCGTGGGCCAACGTCATTAGAGACACTACGGACTGTTAATGGTATAATATTCCCAACATATCGTGCTGCAAGTGAAGAACTCAATTTATAGAAAACGATACCCATTGGGATACGACAATCATTGAAGCCATTATCTCTGCATCTCCGAGTCAGATACGCACATTATTTGCTATCATCATTTCGACATGCTTTCCATCGAACCCATCTAACCTGTGGCACAAATACAAGGATAATATGTCAGAAGATATGTTACATCAAATTCGTGTCAGTTCCAGAAATCACGATCTTCAGATGAATGAGGAGATACATAATCGGGCTTTACTTTTGATCGAAGACATGTGTTACCTCATGTGCGGTAGTTTATTAGTCACGTTAGGAATGCCAGCGCCAAATCGTGAAATGAATGACGCATTTAGTCAAGAATTGCAACGGGAACGTGAATATGATCACCAGGAATTAGATTTAGTAGTTCAAACGAATGTACCCCTGTTGATTCCCCAACAAAAGGAAGTTTATGATACATTAATAAAGGCAATTAATGATGGAAATGGTGGTTTATATTTCCTGGATGCCCCTGGTGGAACTGGTAAAACATTCCTCATATCAGTAGTTTTAGCCACTGTTCGTGCGAAAATCCAACATTGCGGTTGCAGTTGCTTCTTCTGGAATAGCAGCCACATTGTTAGAAGGATGTCGTACGGCTCATTCAGCATTAAAATTGCCATCAAATCTTCAAACTATTGAAGAACCAACATGTAATATTGCAAAAAAAAAACAGCAATGGCCAAAGTTTTATCAGCATCGAAAATCATCATCTGGGACGAATGCACAATGTGCGCATAAACGTGCATTAGAAGCACTTAACCGAACATTGAAAGATCTACGCAATGACTCCAGATGTTTTGGAGGAGCAATGATTTTACTGTCTGGCGATTTCCGCCAAACACTGCCAGCAATTCCAAGATCAACGGCTGCCGACGAAATAAACGATTGCCTCAAATCATCGAATCTATGGCGCTATGTGAAGAAACTTCAGCTGACAACTAATATGAGAGTTGCATTGCATAATGATACATCTGCTGAAGATTTCTCTGAGCAATTGCTGACTATCGGTAATGGTCGAGTACCTGTCGACGAATCGAGTGGATTGATTTCATTTCCTCATAATTTCTGTAACTTTGTCTCATCGAAAGACGAACTTATCAACAAAGTATTCCCAAACATCATTACTAATTACAAAAATAATGAAATGTTGAGCGAGCGAGCAATTTTAGCGGCTAAGAATAAAGTTGCAGATGACCTATACTACATAATTCAGAATGAGATCATTAGAATAATGCATTCATTCAAATCTATTGACTGTGTAACAAATGAAGATGAAGCCACCAACTATCGAATTGAATTTTTAAACTCCTTGGATGTGCCTGGCTTACCACCGCACAATTTACGCCTAAAGGTTGGCTCCGTAGTAATCATGCTTCGAAACATAAACCAACCAAAACTGTGCAACGGTACGCGTTTGGTGGTAAGTAAATTGATGAACAATGTCATTTACGCGATGATACTCAAAGGAAAAATCGAAGGTGAGGAAGTTCTCATTCCGAGGATCCCGATGATCCCAACCGATATGGCGTTTGAGTTTAAAAGACTTCAATTTCCGATCCGTCTTGCATTCGCCATGACCATTAACAAATCACAAGGCTAATCCTTGAAAGTTTGTGGTTTGAATCTGGAATATTCATGTTTTTCCCATGGCCAATTATATGTGGCATGTTCATGGGTCGGAAGACCATCTGCGTTGTTTCTTCTTGCGCCTGATAATAAAACAAAAAATGTCGTGTATCACAAGGCACTTAACTGAAGAGTGCAACCAATGCACCAAAATACATGAACAATAAAGAATCATTAAAATACTTAATTTTCAATTTGTATTTCCTAATAAAAAATAGAACTTAATAAAATCGAAAATCTGCTTATTTATTGCCTCTAAGGCGGAACAGAGTTCGCCGGGTCACCTTGTAGAACATAAATAAAAATCCAACATGGTGACCATCTCAAATATCAAGACGGTTCTCAATATCTACGAATCTGGGCCAGATGACATCGTAATTCCGCCCCATAAAACAACAATAACCAATGAACTATCTACGAATCTATTACAACAATCAAACTGAAATTTTGTATGTTGATAGAGGCAATTAACATGAGTAGGATATATGAAAATAGGCTGTGTAATTCTTCATGGAAATACTTGTTTAATTTACATTTTGGATTTGTTTTTGTTTGAAGTCTTTATTTTCGGTTTTTATAAATTTGTGTTCACCCCAACAACACAGCCTTCAGCAGCGTCGAATCTCAAATTTGATGGCAACAATATCGTATTGTTTCCATGGAAACTACCATGCTGTGTTGACTTCAACTTCAGTCATAATCAATACCTCGATATAAAGTGTTTGGTTTATCTCAACTTCCACGTACAGCTCTTATATTATTATTATTATTATTATTATTATTATTATTAATAATATTATTTATTACTAAAATAGAATTTTAAGCATATACCACAAAAAGTGAGACTCTTCAGATACCGTAACACTGTTAGGTGGCACCACGTTTTGTATACGGTAAGCACTTCATGCATATAACCAGCATTGACACTCTTTAGTCTTTAGTGTCAATAATGAGTGTCAAAGAGTGATCTAGTTATTAGAATTTTACGGGGTGGATCAAAGTGTCAAATAATGTGCATGGAAGTGTTGACGGTGATGAAGAATCAGTGGTGGTAGCCATTCTAGAACGTCCCTAAGATCCCTCCCACGTCCTCCCTTGAAGCCCTCCCAATCCAACTCACAGTCCTCTCTTGTCCCCAAGTCTGCAATATATAGTGTTCCCCTGTACGGGATCAATGTGTCTCAATGTGTCTCATAGAGGTCGTTGCTGGCAACGGTAACTCCTGGTAACTCCTGGCATCAACCACACATCGACCATGGAGCCTCTCAGGGATCCCCGCAACGCCGATGGTGCGAGCGGTAGTTGATCCCCACTTGTTGAATGGCTACTCGCGCGATAGACATATCTCTGAAGGGTGCGTTTCTTTCGATGGTGAGGTGGCAGTTCCTTGAACATCCCCCCCCCCCCCCCCCCCCCAATCTCCTCCCAATCCAGTCTTATTGCTCCTATGCGTGCTGCTGCATCGTCAGCTGAAACCTTGAACAAATTCCCGGCTGTGATTATGTCTCAATGTGTTCGAGGAGCCTCTCTCTTACTTGTGAGTAGGCAGTGGTATGCCACCTTCCCGAGAACAGAGCGGGTGATATGGTTCGCCAAGAGGATTTACCAACAAATTATCGAAACTGGTTTTATGACCAGAAAGAAGATTTCTGAAGAGCCATTGATAGAGTCTACGGGCCACAGGTATGACAGCACATACGTAATGAATTGTAGAGATAATTATGGAAATAATTAATTATTTAGAGTCACTTAATTTCATTGCGTAGTGGCTAGCACTTTCGGCTATCACCACGGAGGCCTGGGTTTGAGTCCCGGCTCTGCCAAGAAATCTAATTCTAATATGAAGGCTGGAATGGGGCTCACGTGGCCTCATGAGGCAAAACTGAGGAGAAACAGGTTCGATTACCAACTCAGCTATCCTGGAAGTGGTTTTCAGGGGTTTTCCACTTTTACCCCAGACAATTGCCGTGATAGTTCCTAACTTAAATCCACTGGCATCTCCATCCCAAGCTTTGTTTCAATTACAAAATACAGACACTAATACAGCCACCCTAATAACACAGGTTTCCAGACACATTACACACACACACACACCAGAGTTAATGGGGCTAATTGAACACGATGTCGCAAAGCCCCTAAAATGGATCAACAATATAACATCTTTCCAAGGAGACAGCAAATATGACCTGACTGTATCAAGTATGGTATATGATTTAGCATACAGTATTATTGGTTGAGTTGGACTGGAAAGAGGTGTAACATGGGAAGTATGGTTTTCATTTATATCCGACAGTTGTGGGACACAATACACTCGAAGTGCAGGAGTAAAGTTGTGGGGAAGAGATACGAGTGTAGCATGATATAGTCGGATAGAAATCAACTTTCGATATCCGGTGTGATGAGTGTATTGGCTTCTCCACGCAAGTGGAAGCACACAAAAGTGTATACAATCGGAAATATTCCATTTGATAGGAATCCTTGGTAAGGATTATTTCAATCATTTCCACATCAAAAGTGGAATGTACAAGGGCTTCCTGCTGAACAAATGAGATTTATAATAAGATTAAATGGACCGACATCCAATATCTGCGTTGGACTCTCGCAACTTGACTGTGAACACAGACGATCAACTAATGACGGTCTGAAGACGATAATGGGTTTAATATTCAATACGAGTCAATTTTTGGAGTGCTACATTAAACTGAATTCCATTAAGTATTGTTTTCTAACTTGGATCAGAGGTCAATTTTAAGAGCAATGTAAGATCAGAAGTACAGAGGTGGACACTTTCTGCTAATAAGTGCTATCGTGGTCTCAGAAAACATCTGAAGGCCATGTTATTTTCCAAGAAAACTAAGATGACGTACAAAGTCTTAGTGAGGCCAGTAATAACATAATGGTGCAGAGATCTGGACACTGTCTAACTCAGATGAAAGACAACTGGGCATATTTGAGAGCAAGATCTTGAGGTACATTCTTGGGCCAGTGGTCTATAGAAGATATAATTGTGAATTATACAACTTATACAACGAACCAGACATTGTCATATTTGTTAATATCAGAAGGCTGGAGTGTGTGGGACATGTATTGCGTGCTGACGACAGAATGATCAAGTGAAAAAATAATGCATTCAACAAGACATGACTACAGGCCTACCAACAACACGTCATGACTCATATGGGGGTGTCACACACCCCAAAAGTTTTTACTTTTTAATGCTCTTGATGGGACGTGGATAGTTTTTGTTTTGCCAATCGCTGTACTATAAGTTGAGTTAGCTAGAAGTAATCCAGACCGTAACTGCCAGTCAGTCACATGCTGGCTATGTCCCGTCAAACTGTGTGTGGGGTGTGCCCAGCCGAGTTATCCCGTAACTATAGGAAGTAAGTCATATATATAGTAAAAACAAGTAGTTCCGTGAAGAACTATACAGCCTATTTTCATATATCCTACTTATACTACTTGCCACTATCAACATACAAATTTCAGTTTGATTGCTCTAATACAGTGGTTCCCAACAGGGGGTCCGCAAGCCATGCCGAAGGGGTCCGCAGATATTAGAGTAAAATATATTTGGTTCAGTAACAGATTTTCAGTATTGCAGCTTTTTGAGTACCTTCAAAAATACTAACTTTTGCGTAAAAAGTGCCGGAATTGCTGGAGCTGCTCCAACAATTGAGCAGTTCCGGCTTGATGTCTTGGAGCATCTCATCAAACAGAAGTGGTTCAGAACAGTGCCAAGAGTCGGAGTCACTGGCGCTGCCACCAGGTGCCTAGTGCTGGGCCGGTAGCCCGTGGGGTTGACAGTTGAATGAGTGAAGAGCGGTGGAGGTTCGCGATCCAGCCACGCGCAGCGCTACTGAACTACGTAGTTTACAGCTCGTGCCGAGGGGGCGCGCCATTGTTTGCAGCCGACAAGTGAGTCACTTACACAGCCAACTCACATTTCAGACGACAGTCGGCCATTGTTAGTTTATTGCTAGTGCTGTCACAGAACATGTTGTTTACAAGAGTGTTTTCGTAAAATAGTTAGTGTTTGTAAAGCTATGTTTTTGCGGAAAGTTAGAGTAAGCGTACAGTGATTAAAAATGGATCGTTGGTTGAAAAGTGGATCGTTAAAACGAGATAGGCCTACGGATGAAGACGAAATTGATGTTGAAGTTAATAAGTCAGTGATGATGATGATAATTGTTGTTTTAAGGGGCCTAACATCTAGGTTATCGGCCCAGTAAGTCAGTGACTCTCGAACCGAACTTTTTAGTGTCTCTTGAACCCAACTCTCCACCGTCTCTTGAACCTAACTCATCTAAGGTCAGTGTTACGTCTACTGCAAAAATTAGAAAGTACAACTCTGATTACTTGGAAATTGGCTTCACTTTCACTGGACCTGTGCATCAGCCTAAACCTCAATGTGTTATTTGCTACGAAAGCCTTTCGAATGAGTGTATGAAGCCAGCAAAACTCCGTCGACATCTTGAAACGAAACATCAAGAGCACAAGAATAAGTCATTAGATTTTTTCAAAAAGAAATTAGGAGAATTTAAAAGATCTCGTGAAAACATTACTAAACACTCTGGTGTAAATGTAAATGAAAATGCAACCCTTGCATCTTATGAGGTATCTCAACTTGTCGCAAAATGTGGAAATAACCATACAATTGCTGAAGAACTTATACTGCCATCAGCAATAATTTTATGCAAGAGAATGTTAGGTGATGCAGCTGCTAAGCTAAGAGGAACTGTTCCGCTCTCTAACAATACTGTCCAACGACGAATTACTGATATGGCCAATAATATTGAAGAAACGTTGCTGATCAGACTTTGCATGAGTGATATGTATGCTCCACAATTGGATGAAAGCACAGACATATAAAAAAAATCAATAATGTTGGTTTTCACACGATTTTTGTGGAAGGACCAAATATTCGAAGATTTTCTTTTTTCGTGCGAACTACTTCACACAACATCAGAATATATTTTTACTGCACTGAATGATTTTTTCAGTAAACATGACATCTCCTGGACAAAGTGTGTGGGCTTGTCTACGGATGGAGCAAAATCAATGGCTGGCAACAAAAACGGGACTTCAAGCTCGTATCAAAGCAGTAGCTCCTGAGGTGAAATGGACACACTGTTGCATTCATCGTGAAGCCTTAGTAGCCAAAAGATTTCCAGAACTTTTGCAGAAGATACTTAACGAAGTGGTTCAAATCATTAACTACATTAAAACTCGTCCTCTGCAATCCAGATTATTTTCTTTGTTATGCAAAGAAATTGGCACTGAGCATGAACAGCTTCTTATTCATACGGAAGTAAGATGGCTCTCTCGAGGTAGGATCTTGACAAGAATCTTTGAACTTAGAGATGAGGTTCGTATCTTCCTTCTTGACACCAAGTACGCAGATTTTCTCACTGACTTTTCTTGGCTTTGCTCAACTGCCTATTTAGCTTATGTCTTTGAACACTTGAATGTGTTAATCTTAAGTTTGCAAGGGAACAATGTAGATATGTTCAAAGTAGAAGATAAAATTAGTGCTATGGTAAAAAAGTGTCAGATCTGGGCGGCACGGATTGAAAAAGAGTCATTTACTAACTTCCCTACTTTGAAACAATTCTTGGAGTCTTCAGAGGAGAGTTTGCCTGACCATATAAAGAGGAACATAGCCGAGCATCTACGCAGCATAGCCACTACGTTTAGGGAATATTTCCCTGAACATGACCCTGACGATAGTTGGATTCGAAATCCCTTCATCTGTCAAGTAATAGAAAAAATCCAAGGCCTCACAGAGGTAGAACAAGATCAACTTGTGGATATGTCGAGCTGTGGTACAATGAAAAACAGTTTTAATGTTGATAGAATTGCAGACTTCTGGGCAACAGTACGCAAAGACTACAAAGAACTTGGAGATAAGGCAATGAAAAAGATCCTTCCATTTGCAACTACCTATCGTTGTGAAAAAGCATTTTCCTCAATGTGTTACATGAAAAACAAAAACAGGAATCGGCTCGACATGCAGTCGGATTTCAGAGAGAAAATATCAAATTTCGAACCAAACATTTCAGAAATAATGGACTCAAAGATTAGATTCAACTCATCTCATTAAGAACTGAAAATTAAAACTGTGTACCGATGGACATAATATGTATTTCCACAAATAAATCATAATTTTGTATAAAATTAGCTTTTACTTATTTTCTCCATATTTTTTCTAAATTCATGCAATTTTAATTGCAATATTCTTAAAAGAGCAATACACTCCGAGGTTTTATTTTTTTCTTAAATTTTCAATTCAAACTCCAAATTGTTTTAAGGATTTTGTCAGCAAAAACCTACATTTGAAAAAAAAACTTGAGCAAAATCGAGAATTAGACAATAACAATAAAGCCAAGACTGAACAAAAAATGTTAAGCTTAATCTTTTTTCTCAACAATTAAAATAATAAAACTCTTAAATAGGCTCTTTTTAAGTGATATGAAATAGCAAGGTCCAAATAGAGACCATTTGTATTACATTGAATTAGCTCATTAGCATTAAAGACTATATAGTATAGGTTTAGGAATTAGTGGGGTCCTTCTCATTATAGCTACTGGAAGAGGGGGTCCTTGGAAAATTTTTGTTGGGAACCACTGCTCTAATAGATTCGTAGATATTGAGAACCGACTAAATATTTCGGATGGTCGCCATATTGGATTTTATATATGTAGGTCCTAGAGTTATGAACTGTTACATGAAGATTATTGTATACCTGTAGCATTTTAACTTCAATCGCATGATTAGGACACAAGAAATAACAAGGAGATTTTAAAATTTCGCACAGCTGCCATCTTGTGGTTATGGAAATAAATGAAACAAATTAGATGCCAGTGGATTAACATTCGTTTAAGGATTTACTGTACCAAGTTTCACTGCACTCGGATGGTTAAATTGCGAGAAAAGTCCATGTGAATATTTATACTTCGTGTCGCCGCCATGTTGGATTTGTGATCACCAGGTTATTTAAAGTCCTATAGGTGAACTTAAGTTCATAGCCCCTAAGAAGATTAAACATTTAAGTTTGATTGCTATAATAGATTCGTAGATATTGAGAGCCGTCTTAATATTCCGGATGGTCGCCACATTGGATTGTTAAATGTATAGGCCATAGAGTCATTTACCATTAAAGGAAAATCATTGCGTAGGTTCATTATTCAAACTTTCACGTCGATCGCATGATTACGACACAAGAAATAAAAACTTAATTTTATAATTCGCACAACCGACATCTTGAGGTTATGTAAACAATTGAACTAAATTAGATACCAGTGCATTACAATGTGTATAAACATTTCCTGTACCACATTTCACTGCGCTCAGTGAGTTAAATCACGAGAAAAGTATACTAAAATATTTCAAATTCGCTTGGCCGCCATGTTCGTTTTGTACTTTACAGGTTTATGAAAGTTACATAGATAAACTTGTATTAGTATCCTTAATCACCGTACAAAATTTCAGGGTGATATCTGTAATAGTTTCGGAGATATAGAATGTCAGTGAAATACTTCGCACAGCCGCCATTTTGAGGTTATGTAAACAATTGAACTAACTTAGACTCCAGTACATTGCAATGTGTATAAACATTTGCTGTACCAAGTTTCATTACGTTTGGATGTTTAAATCGCGAGAAAAGTCTATTTAAAAGTCTCAAATTCGCTTGGCCGCCATGTTGGTTTTGTAGTAACCAGGTTTTTGAAAGTTACATAGGTGAACTTCGAGCAGTGCCCTTTATCACCGTACACGATTTTAGGACGATATCGGTAATAGTTTCGGAGATATTGAATGCTGGTGAAATATTTCGCACAGCCGCCATGTTGGATTGCTGAGACGTAACAAAATTTGAAGGGCACGGTCGGGGTCGCCCGGAATAGTGCTATGAACTTACCGAGTTTATTTGAAATCGCTCCAGCCGTTTAGAAGTTATTAGGGACACACACACACACCTCACACGCACACACACACACACGCACACACACACGGACGAAAGGTGATCTCATAAGCCTATTTTTTCAAAATTGAAAATAGGCTAAAAATATCGTTTGTAAGTTTCCAGAGTTTTATATCATCTCACTACTTAAAATCATGTTAGTTATTTTCATGGATTACCTCTTATTAGCCTATTTTCGATTTTTGCAAAAAATGAAAGTAGACTTATGAGATCAACACAGGGCGAAAAAAGTGTGTCTGTCTGTGTGTGTGTATGTGTGTGTGTGAGTCTGTGTGTGTGTGTGTATGTGTGTGTGTGAGTCTGTGTGTGTGTGTCTGTGTGTGTGAGTGTGTGCACTCTGAAGGTCTGTCCCCCCCCCCTATCAATTCGAACATGGTGAATGCGAATTGAACGAAATTTGGCACAAAGGTAGCACTAGCAAAGGACACCTCAGTGGCATGTTTTATATCGCCGCCATCTTTACTAAAACTGAATGGCGGCCACTCAAACGTTCAAAACGTAAAATCAAATAACGACTAACCAAATCATCCAATCTCTACCAAATTTGGTAACAACATACCTTTGTATAGGATGCGTCTTGTGACCAAACTACAAGGTCGTCCGCCATACCATTTCAGGATGGCGGCCGTGCAAATTATGCAAACTTTATAATCCATATCATGGGACCCACCAGTTCCGATTATCGAGCCGAGAATCGTTTTAACTGTTCTAAAGGAAGAGGCACGTTCGAAATTAAAAGTTTATTTTGTAATACTATAGTGCAGACGTGATTTTAATAAGCTGAGCCGATTCAGTAATAAGACAAGATGGCAGCGGATATCTTGTGCCTGACTTATATTTCACTAATTTGAGTATTGCATGCAATATAGCGTACTGATACAAAATAAATAAACTTTGTATGAAATGCTTTATATATAAATAATATACTCCAGTGATGAAATCGTTTAGTATAAATCATTATTTGCTAACAAGTTCTATGTAAGTCATTTTATATAGAACGGTATTCGTTGACACAATTAGCTCAGTGGTAGAGCGTTAGCCTATCGCTCAATTGCCTATGGTTCAAACCCGATCAGAGCTAGTTTTTTTGCTTGAAATGTTATATGTTTATTGTTTTGTAATGACTCAGATGTTTTAAAATTAAGCGTTAGCCTATATTGTGCATATTATGGTGTAAAATATATATATATATATAATTAAAACATAATTCGCCAGCAGATTTACTCGAGACATCTAGCTGCCAAAAAGGTAACTGCACGTCGACCTACTTATTAACTTCCAGATTTTATTGAAAAGTTTCTTCTTCTGGCCGCTAGAATGCACTCGCTCTGTTAGGATTATATTGTTCGATATTTCACCACTAGATGTCACGACTAGTCTACGTGGGGATCCAATGATTACTATACCATTGGCATTCTATGCGCATCGAATTTGAAGAATGACAAGATGATACTACGATACATTTTTACTTTTTATTTTAAAGGGTTTGTAACAACCTATTTTGCGTTACTTGAAAATGTTATTTGAAGTAAAGAACAAAACGATTTGACATAGTAACTGAATTCAAGCCGTTGGTGTTAGTTCATTACTTTTATTTCAGGCAAATAGCAATCGAAAACATCCACATAGTTTGTATACACACGTCTCTGTAGGGTCATGGAAAGATTTGTTAATTCAATTAGGGTTGTGAAAGCCATGCACAACCAGACGTGTAAAGACATGCCTCAACTCAAAGTTGGATGTTGCCCACGGCAGGTCGTATATGTAATAATAATAATAATAATAATAATAATGTTATTGGTTTTACATCCCTTTTAACTACTGCTGCTTTTAGAGACACCGGGGTGCCGGAATTTTGGCTCGAAGGGGATCTTTAACGTGCCAGTAAATGTACTGACACGGCTCCCTCGCATTTGTGCACCCTCAAATGCCAGCTGACTGCGCCAGGATACGAACCTGCAACCTAGGGCCCAGCAAGCGAGAACGTTACCGCTGAGCCACGCAGCCAGTCCGGTCGATTTTGTCTCCAGATCCATAACATTCTTGATATACTTCTTATCTTTCTTTCTTCAATGATGGTAGCAGTTTTTATCTAGGTTGTGGCGTTTGGTAGAGGTAAATCGTTTCTAAGGTCTTCAACAAAGGATAGTTCTATTATACTCTTTGATAATAACGAGTTATAACTATACTCATACATTTAGGAGAAAGTAGGCTATATGTTCTTTACTGAACATCTTGTTTTTCTCTTCAGATGCTGTTTGAAGCCGAGCAAGAGTGAATCCGGTGCCTAATCCAGGAAATAAAAGACGTTGGAGAAGAAGCTAGCAGCATTTCCGATTGTTCTGAACACCCTGCCCTTCTCCATAATTCGAATGGAATATTTACAGTGAGAGTAATCACAACTTGGCATCTGAAGATGATGGTCATTTGTTGGAAACCTACAGTTCAGATGATAGAAATGGTCAGCCCTCTCCTTCCAACTTTTATTTGGGAAAGAACAACACAAGCAAATGGAAAGAACAATCAACCACTTCCTCCTAATGTGCATACTCGATGCCATAATTTATTAACACATTTACCGGGTGTGAAATCTGTAGCAAAACATTGCTATTGTTGCTTTCCAGTTGCTTATCACAAAAGACATACCAAATGATTTAGTCCTACACACGAACGTATGGACAAGAGTTATGTTTGACTTGCAGATATAAGTGGGGTAAGAAAGACTAATGAGGCATAAATTACGGCACTTTTAGGACTGTTGTATGTAGCTGGTTCTTTAAGTTCAAACCGTCGAATCAGTAAAGACTTGTTGGTAAACAATTTATTGGCTCCTGATATATTCAGAATGACTATGTCCTCATTATAAACGAATGTTTGTGGAGAATCTATAGACAGCTCACACAACCTCTTCCAAATCGACCTAAACATGGAAGATAGCCTGTGTCCACGCTCCAAGGACAAAAAGTCGAAACTCAAGTGAAAAATGTGTAAGGGAGTTGTATCTATGGGGTATTTCGTCCCATTTTGTAAAAGATGTGCGAGTGAAAATGAATCCGATTAAAGACACCACTATGAAACGAACGTGGCTGATCGGTTTCTAGGATGTGGTACCTTTAATCTCAATGAAGCTTCAGGCAAAATCGAAAAAGCAAAATTAGATAAACCTGAGAAACTGTTGATACAGAATCTGGTGATAAATTATAATTGTATAGGATAATTGTCCGAATTTCAATGTAATCATTTGTATTTTTTTCTTTTGGTACATAAAACAGAGGATTTACGTGTTTTCTTTATTGAGATAATGACATTGTTTGAGATCATGCCGCCCACATTTTAACCATACCTACTATCAAGGTAACTGCGTCAAGTCATACGCACTTGCCTTGTAAGTTGACAGTCCTAAGTATATGTAAAATGGGAAGGAAAATGTGGAAAATGGCATTCTCTTCAGAAGGCAAGATCTTACATGTGTCCATAGAAATCTTTACATACGAATGTATATGGAAACTGGGCTTAAATGGACAAATGTACCTTCATGAGACTTGAATATCGTATTTTGTTTCATACATAACATTCTCCATGGTTTCTTAAACAGAATAACCTATGTTTAGAACCTTATGAAATAACTTTCAAGACCTTTAAGATTATTGACTGCTGTACATGTACCACCATCACTTGTGAATTTTAACATCAAATTCCCTAAACTGTACATGCAGTATCTCAAAAACTAATGAAAATAGAGAGTTGAAGTTATTCACAGTACCAGAAGGCATACATCAGAGAAAAGTAGATCAACTTTTAGGGCCTACGATGGAATGCTTGTCATTCTTGGTAAGGAGCAACCTTCAACACACTGGGACCTCTACAACCTGGTAAGTTACCTGGTTCAGTCACACTATATATGGACCACTCTTACAACGACGTTGTAGTCACTTCAGAAGTGAGACTTTAAGAACATTAAAAAAAATTACATTTTATGTAGGCCTATAGGTAGATTTAGTCATAGATAATCACAATATAATGCTTCAGATTAACTCTAAATTCAAAATCAGGGGGAATAATTTCCATATGTGTAGTAAAAATGTTGATAGCAATACACCGGCCACGGTGGCTGAGAGCGTTAACGCGCTAGCCCATCCTTTGCTGGCATCTGGAGAGTGTGGATTCGAACTCCATCTCGGCCGTCCTAAAAATGGTTTTCCCATTTTCACCCCCAGACAAATGCTGACTTGGTTTCTTTCATCAGGTCTGCGATCGACTTTCTTCCTACTCCATTTCCTGACCATTCCTTAATTAGACTCAAGTTAGCGGTCACCTGGGCGATCGGCCTGTCACCATCCCCAGTTGTATCTGCTGTCAAAGTGTGTTCAGCTCCAAGACAATGTAATTGCGACGTCAGAGAAATGATCCATGGCAGAGTTCGTGGATGAAGCCGAGCTGGGAGGATAAACGATTACAGAAAAGAACGAATAATATGCTACAACAGTGAGTTGTTGTTGCTGCTTATTTTAGGGGCTACGACTTCGTGGCCATCTGTAGCTCCGTGTATTTGGGTGTATGCGGAATTTGTGTGATAACCTGTGTTATTGTGATGGCTGTACTGTACCCGCTCCGTTATGGTATGCGACGACCCAGCTGACATAGCATCGCACACCAAACGTTACGGCACACACACACACACACACACACACACAGAAAACAATATGATGAAAGAAAATAAGGCTTGTGTCGGAATCCAGGAAGAGAAAAACTAACGAAATAAAACAATCAGCTATGGGTAGCACGAGACGAAGGGTCTCCGGGTCGTTTACGGGTGAAATCAACATCAATTAATGAATGCAAAGGGCGCCATCCGCCTGGATTCCCATTAAGCACAACCTTCCAGGATAAGCCTTAAGTTAATAGGAGGGGACATGAGGAAAGATAGCATTGTGACAACATTTAAATCAAACTAAAAATTGATTGAGGCCTTGGTCTGGTCAAATGCAAGAAAATATACCCAAGGAGAATCCTACCTAGGAATATGGTGGAAACGATAAAAATTATGATGAACTGTTCATTGCAATTCCAACCATTTCCCCTAGAATCTGAGTTCACATAAAAAGAAAAGAACTAAAAGTATTTCTTGGGTGCTCAGGGTCACCGAAGCACTGAACACTAGAACACACGACACTCGTGACCACTGAGCCCTATCAAAGTTACAGCATAATTATATATATATATATATATATATATATATATATATATATATATATATATATATTGCATGCGAACTTGCAACCATTGTCTAAATACACACATATACACCCTATATAAATCATGTGAGTGTGAGGTTATATTATAGTCTATTCACACTCATTATTATATTTACAAAATTTTACAACATAATCAAACTGGATAGTGTTCGAATATTGATGATAATCAAATTATTTCCATCATTCCTTAAAAACCATCTAAGAAATTCGTAATCATAAATGTCATCTGTTATTATCACCGTAATAATTTATCCATTATTATCATCATTTATTTTTTATTCAGACATCACCACCAATTAATGTATTATTAATTTTATTCAGCAATATCAGATCAGATTAAATTATTAATTTATTTATTTTAAATATCAGATCAGGCTAACTCATTATTATTAATTTAATTTAAATATCAGATCAGGCTAACTCGTTATTAATTTAATTTAAATATCAGATCAGGCTAACTCATTATTGTTCCGGGCGGATTTATCCAAGATGAATCATATATATATATATATCCAGATCATATCAATAAATTTCAGAAAACAGCATGACTTGTTTCAGGATCTTCCAAACCCTCGACAAACATCTTTTGGAAAAGTCAACAGATTTTGACGTCTATCAGAGTGCACGAGTATGTGTGGAAACGAAATCACCCAGAGGATTTAAATATCAAATATTCAAGAACAAATTAACTGCCATCATAAATGCCAAAAATCCACAAACATCAACTCATTAAATCCTCAGACCACTCAATCAAATTTAAATACATCATCATGATTATTTCACAAAAAAAACTCAGCATTCGGCTGGATCTACAAATATAATCAACTGGATTCACTCGAACCAGTCACATGAACTAACAAATGGCAAAACTCACACAT
Source organism: Meconema thalassinum (assembly GCA_946902985.2). Lineage (NCBI taxonomy): Eukaryota > Metazoa > Arthropoda > Insecta > Orthoptera > Tettigoniidae > Meconema > Meconema thalassinum. The sequence goes on from OX336390.1 coordinate 155,574,541, forward strand.
CAAACTGGCAATTCCACATGAATTCGAGCATTCAAATAATCGTCTCAATCTATGAACTGGTTCCGATAATAGACTGCTCATGACCTCCAAGCATAATGGTCAAAAACTGTGTTAAATATAACTCAGAAAAACAACATGTCAATCGCTGACATAAACTGAACATGCATCGAGTATGCATTAATTTCATGAATATTATAGATCTGGATAAAATCCCCCAGTAAAAAAAACATATGCCTGTCTGTCAAATACTACCAAAGAACAGGACAAAGTGCCATGCTCCACATAGCATATCCACTGTTTGAAATCCACATCTGATTCAAAATACCTCACTAGAAGAAATAAGTAATAATTTGAAATTATTTAAATTGTTTCAAATAACGAAGTTCAAAGGACTGCTGAAATTACTAAATCACCATGCTCGAAAATAAATCAAATAGGATAATGACAAAGCGTGGACTAAAAACTGACACCTGCTTATCAGCTATGAATGAAAAACGACATTCAACCAAGAAAAAATTATCTAATCCAAAACAAAAACTCATTGTAAAAGACTAGCCATAGTTCTAAGCTGATACGGCATGAAATCAACTATATGCCTTCATATCCACGAAGAAGAAAAGAATCCTTTCACTCACATTCAGATGAACAAATATGATAATGCATGCCCCATTACACGTGTGTGCCCATGTCTACTCCACATCAAGGAAAAATACTCATGTACTCTCACAATACCTGGTGGTTGAACAGCTGCTTGATATCCAAATTTCAAAGATCGGCGAATACCCTAGCATTCGCGAAGACTTCACGAAGATCGACGCATACCCTAATATTCATGAGGATCATCGACGCCGGATGTCTCCCTTCGAATGGTCACGCCCTTCACTCGTAATTCAACTAAGGACCGTCGCTTCGCTCAGCCATAATGTCTCATTTCCGTTTAAAGCCCCATCTTAATGTTGTAAGCGTCCATGATGCAACAAGTCTCCATGATGTTCCGCAAAAATAGTATATTGTTCATGACAAAGGATGCCCCATTATATTGCTCAATGTTCGCCACTGTTCCAGACACACGATGAAAAAAAAACAGTGTATTAATGCGCTGAAGGGTTTTCTGTTCAAGTGCCGTACAAAAATATGTAAAAATGGGCGAATTATTTTCTAACACCCTGTGGTTGTATAAGCATTCACTTCGTAAGCGCATGGAATAATGTTCAAGTCTGCAGATAATGTCGGTGTCCACTTGACTGATCTATAACTCATGGAATAGATGTTAAGTTCCGACGCCTCGTGGTCGCTTATGGATACTCGGAATGTTGAAAAGTTCATAAGTTCCGATGCCTCATGGTCGCTAATGGATACTCGGAATGTTGAAAAGTTCTTAAGTTCCGATGCCTCATGGTCGCTAATGGTTACTCGGAATGTTGAAAAGTTCATAAGTTCTGATGCCTCACGGTCGCTAATGGTTACTCGGAATGTTGAAAAGTTCTTAAGTTCCGATGCGTCATGGTCGCTCATAAATGTTCAGATAAATGGATGAAGAACAAAGTTTCGGAAAGTAATGTGAAAATGTCATTACGTTATGAGCTTGAAAAAGCATGTTCCACTGAACGTTGTATTTCAATGCCAATGCATTTAAAAGTTGCCTTTCGTATGCCCGTGAACTGAACTAGTTTATCAGACAATACATGTTGGCCGAGTATGCTGCGCAATGCTGTTACGACCTCGTTTCAAACACCTCAAGCGTCACGCCGCTTACACCAAGTTCTATATCACACGAATACTGTGAAGTTGTAAAATGGTTACCTAGCTTGTTTGAAGTCTCGGACAATTTCACTCGCGCGCACAGCCAAGGTAAACCCCACTAGTCCACTCCACACTTTCAAGTCTCTTTCTGCTTCTGCCAGCTGGTCAAGGCTCGATCCTCACCCCCTTTCTCGTAACTCGCGTGACCGACTAGCCCTATGGTAGTATACGTCACGTCTTGACTGACGTCATACCCCTAGACTTGAGCATTAAATACGTAATCCTCCATGTATTGCTTATGATAGAATTCAAAACTTGTAAGCAATATAAAATAGAGTTCTCTCTCTCTTCAGATATTCTTGGAGTCTTGGAAATAAGGAAATAAAGCGAATAAATGACCCCCTTTCTTATCATGATCTTATGATGCGCTCTCTCTCGCCAGATGTCCAAAGAGTCTAAAATATCCATAGCTGTCGCCTTCTCTCTAAAAACATGTAATAAATACGTCAGCGTAGCCGATAGTCCCCGGCTCATATCGGGTACATCTCTCCCCTTCCCAGGATTTTTTTCTGATCCCACGAAGTAAAGATCATTAAAAGAAAATCACAGAACAGCATTTTACATTTCATGTACACGATATTCCAAATGGTCACCCTCTAGGTTATCATTTCCAATCCTTCAAGCAGAATAGTATTTCCTTATACTCGCAGCGTTGAAAGTTCCCACGTTCTCATCATTGTCCATCTTGATGATCCTGTAGCTATTGTTCCCATAAACCTAGCCAATGCGAAAAGGTCCAGCAAACAGAGGTGCAAATTTGTGATATACCCTCATTGGTAGATTTGATGAAATCGGCTTCCTGATTAGAATCTCATCTCCTTCACGAAACGATTCTTGGAATCTCCTTCCAGCGTGGTGTCTGGATCGTTTATCAGCCTGACGTCTCAAGCGTTCCCCGGCTATTTCAATCCTCCTCTCCTGGGTTGGTTCAGCATCAGTTGGAACTTGCACTATGTCAATCCACGGTCGCCTGGGTTTGATGCCGTGATGCAAAATAGAAGGAATCTGTCCTGTGCTCTCATGTACTGTCGAGTTGAGACATTCGGTGATGACGGGGACCACTTCCATCCACCGGTTATGCTTTTATCAAACATATAGCCTACAAAATTTGCTAATTTCAGGCATTATCCTCTCTGCCGGATTTCCTTCAGGATAACGGACTGAATTGAAGAGATGGTGTATTCCTAAACGTTCCATTGCAGTTTTAAATTCCATGCTAGTGAACTGTGGACCATGATCACTTAATAAACTCTCGGGTTTGCCCACGGTTGGAAAGACAGTGTTCTCAAACCTCCTTAAGACATATCTGGATGTTGCCTTCTGAATTGGGCATAAGGATACAAATTTTGAAAAACATCCACCGTTACCAAGATAAATTGGTTTCCTCTTGTTGAACGGGGAATTGGGCCGAAAATATCCGTGGCGAATAACTCTCTAGGCTTAGACGGCAAAATCGCTCTGGGAAACTCCTTCATTAACTTTGAAGGGTATTTACTGCGTCGGCATCTATCACAAGTTTTGAGAACTTCACGAATGGTTAGTCCCATTCGATTCCAGACGAACGTCTTATCTACTCCCACATGCGCTGCTGATCGTTGCGTTAACCAGATAACCTTCTCAACTGGCTTAGGTGAAATAACGACTCTTAGCTTTGTGTGATCTCTGTCTATGTATTTGTGGACAAAACCTCCCACGATGCAGTAATCTCTTGCTTGACGCTCTGTGTTTATATAATCCGGATCGGCGTTGTCCATCCTATTTGTGAGAAAACGGTAAATCCTGCGCAACGGCGCGTACCTCTTCTGAGTTAGAGCAAGTCTCCTCAACATATCCAACGTCCCCTGGTCGTCTTGGATTAAGTTCACGTGATTCACTATCACCTCCTCACTAGGGTTCCTACTTAGGATATCTGCCAAAAGGTTCAATTTCCCAGGTCGGTGGACGATATCGGGATTAAATTTCTGCAGGAAAAGTGCCCATCTATTTATGCGATCGCTGGCTAAATCTGTTTTCGTGATAAATTCCAGAGCTTTGTGATCCGTGATAACCGTCAAGTCATGCCCAAATAGTATCTTCTTCCAGGTCAGAAGTGCATGCACAATAGCCAATGCCTCTAATTCCGTGGCGTAATAATTTCTCTCACTTTCGTGGAGCTTGCGACTAGAGAAAGTTAGATATCGATGTCTACCATCATCGTCGACCTGATACAGTATGCCACTGATGCCAACTTTAGACGCATCCGTTTCCACGAAAAATCGTCTAGAAAAATCTGGATACTCAAGTTTCACATTTCGGACTAACATGTCTATTGCATCCTGAAAAGCCTTTTCACATTTGCTGTCCCATTTCCATCTGTTTCCCTTCCGAAGTAAATCCTGTAGAGGAGTCATGACTGCAGTATATCCTGGACAGTGCACTGAGAAGAATTGGCACATTCCCAGAAATTGCCTTACTTCCTTGATCCTTCTAGGTGTTGGGAAATTCACTATGGCCACAATTTCTTCGGATTTGGTCTGTAACCCTCTCCTCAATCCGATGTCCAAGAAACTCAATTTCCGTTCGGAAGAACCGACACTTGTCATAGTTTACTTTGAAATCTGTCCTTCTCAGATCCTCAAATAACATTTTCAGATGGTTCATGTGTTCTTCAGCTGTTTCTGACGCAATGATTAAATCATGAATGTAGCTAACTACGTTTTCTTTGACCAGATCTGAGAGATTAGAATCCAGTGCCCTGATCATCACCGGACCACGGTTCTTTACACCAAATGGTAGCCTATTGAAGATATAGGTCTTATGGTCAAAAAGGAATCCTGTAAACTTCTTACACTCTTCTGATAGCTCAATGTGGTAATAGGAACTGGTCAGATCTATTGTTGAAAAATACTTCTTTCCTCGAAATTTCCTAAGGAGTTCTCTAATTACAGGAGGCCTATCGTGCTCTGGAAGAATCTTCTCATTAAGTGCCCTTTTGTCCAAACATATCCTTAATTTGCCATTTGGTTTCTTCACTACAGCTAGCGGGTTCAGGTATGCTGTCTGCATTTTCTTGACTATACCATCTTGCTCCATTTCACTAATCATTTCTCCCACTTCTTCTTCCCACTTATCCGGGATGGGATACAAATTCTTGCGGTAAGGTTTATCAACTGTGAGCTTAATGTTATATGAGGAGTTAGCAATGCGTCCTGGCTTATCACCAAAGATATCTCCGTATTCTGCCATTATCCGATTAAATTCCTCTCGAACTTCTGGGTCTATTCCATCTTTACTATCCTCCTTATCCTGGGTTAGTCTCCCCCTTGGAGAAATACATGCGTCTATTCTGCATGTCAATTATTAAACCATTCTCTACGATGAAGTCTACTCCCAATATCATCTCAAAATGAAGGTTGTTGATGATTAAGAACATCTGTGTAAAGTGTCTGGTTCCAATTCTAATTTCCAGGAGTACCTGACTTCTGCATTTGATACCTTTGTCCGGAATTACCCCTTGAATTTTACTAGTTGCTGCTGGCAACATAGTAATATCTTCGATTAACTGTAAATCATTTAGGCAGACCATGGAAATGACACTCACCATGGCCCCTGTGTCGATCAGAGTCTTTATCTGCTTCCCCAAAACTTCTACGCTGATAACGGGTAATCCATGTCTGATTGTACGGTGGACTGTGTCTTCTTCGAGTAGATCGGAATCTTGAACTTGATACATCTCCAAAATAATAACGGATTCTAGATGGTTATTTGAACGATTTCTGACTAATTTGAAGTGTTTTCTCCCTCTGACCGCTTGTTCCTGCCCCGTTAGATCCTTGGTTAACTAACTCTTCAGGCAGGGCGCTACGTTGGTGTTCCTTCCTCCTTTCTTGACCATCGCTCTGGTTCTCCCTATACCTAGCATCACGATAATTTTGGTTACGGTTGTCCCGTTGGTAATTCTGGCCTGATTGCTGATCCTGTGTGTTCTCGTTTTATCTCTCTCCATAACGATTGTTGTATCTATTCCCATTATAGTATTGGTATCCTCTGTAGTTATTCTGATATCGATTCCCTTGCTGTTGATACCTGTTATAAGGTCCCTCATAAGGCCTTTCGCACCTTCATTTCCTCGATAATTCTGGACATTTCCTCCGTTGCCTTCGTTTCTCCTTTGTTCCCTCGACGAATTCCTTGCAGATTGAACCGCGTTGTCCACTACAACTGCGTTTATTTCTCTATTACCTTTGTTATCTGATCTGGCGTTTCAAGGTGTCATCTGTGTAAGTGTGATATAAACGTCTCAGGATATCGTCGTAGTGTTCCAGAGTGTTGGCACCGGACGCTATTAATGAACGTTGCACCTCAACTGGCATTTGTCGTGCTATCGCTTTAATAAATCCTCTTCTAACAGTGGTGGCGTAAGAAACTGTAATCTGGCTAATTGTGACGTAAAGTAATTAGCATAGTGTGTAGGATGTGATATCGAATACTTTTTGAGTACATCTCTGCCCTGTTGTTCATTTGATCCTCCGCACTCCAAACTCTCCTCAAGAATGCAACTGAAAATTGCTCTAGGGTTGTGAAATTCGTCCTGAACGCGCGAAAGCAGGTCAATGCCGGACCGTCCAAGGTACGCTCAACCACCCTGAGTTCTCTGTCCTTCGTAACCCTGTGTTTCGATATGTAATCACGGATGTCTCGCAAAAATTCCACAGGTGTAAATCCTGAGTTCCCCGAGAATTTTCGTGGCTTGTCATCATAACTCCTAATGATAGTGACTGGACCTGAGTAACGATCATTCGATCTAGTTTCTATGGGAGTCGAACTAGCAATCCCTGTAGTGGTAGATATCTGAGTAACAGCAGTGCTCCCTGGAGTTAATTCATGGCTACTTGAATGTATAATATTTGGTGTGGGATCTCGTGAAACCTCCCTCGAAGTTATTTCTTGACAACTCAAATTCGCTATCTCAGATTCTATTCTGGCCATCCTATCATTGTGTTTCTGTTCAAAATTGTCGATTGAGACTATGGTATTCCGCCTAGTGCTTTCTTCAATATCCCCTTTTAATCTTCTTAACTTCTCTTCGTCTGATGTCCGTATAGAATTAACCTGCCGCCTTATTTCTTCTACATTCGCTTTGATTTGAGTAGACTCTTTCTATACCTCTTCCTTGCTTTCAGTGAATCGAGTTTCTAAATTTGCCATGCCAGCAAGAAGTTTAACTTCCATTCCCTCATATTTCTTCTCTGTTTCCACATGAGTCTCCTGATACCTGTCTTTTACAATGGCCCCTAATCTGTCCATAAACAATTCTAAATGTTGATTTACTTTCTCATCAATACCTGAATCTGCAATGTCAATTTTTACTCGCAAACGGGTTTCTAAATTTTTCAGATCAGTATTAATTTTTTCTAACACATCAGCCTTAATTGTGTCTTTAACTTTCTCTAAACCTTTAATTTCTGATTCTAATCTATTGATGTTATCATTTAGATCTATCCCTAACTCATCGATTCTCAAATCGAAATGTTTTTCCGAAAACTAGCATTAGTTTCTATCTTAGCTATGTCCGCCTTCAAACCATCAATATCAGATTTCAAATTAGATATGTCAGACTTAATATCCCTTTGGATCTCAATCACATATTTTCTTAAGTTTAAATTACTTTCTTCGTAAGTATTTTCAAGAGCAAGAATTTCCTTTCTTAAAATGTTCATATTATCCTCAACCTTACACTCTACTGACTTAATATCTATTCGCAAAGCCTTTAACATGTCAACATTCTTAGTTTTTAAACATCTTCTAACGTTTTACTATTAGCTTGCATCCTATCTTGTAAAGTTTTACTATTAGCTTCACACTTAGCCTGAATTCTATTTCCTGAAGCTGAAATATTTTACTTAACTTCGGCCTCCATTTTCTTAATATTAACCTCGACAGCTGACATGCTGCCCTGCAATGTCTTAAACATCTTCCTCATCCCCTCCATCGACATATTCCAATCTATAAATGGGTTAAATACAGAGACATTAATGGAAGAGCAGCGTGACCTCCCAAGTAGATCTTGAGTAATCACACAAGTATGAGCATACAAAAAACCATGAGTATTGATATGGGTAGAACATGGCTATGCCAGAATATTTTTGAGCACACACGTATAATTGACCTGCCAAGTCCAATAAATTTCAGAAAAATAAATCTAACTGAAACTGAGATCAAACTCAACATGTCCTCACTAATGCATCTTTCTCATCAGACAACGAGTGTCTTCACCAAAGAAAACTAAAAACTCTATCGTGGCCCCACGTATGGGAAAAGCCAACTGCGGTATATGCTATGTACCCGTTCCGTTATGGTATGCGACGACCAAGCTGACATAGCATCGCACACCAAACGTTACGGCACACACACACACACACACACACACACACTGAAAACAATATGATGAAAGAAAATAAGGCTTGTGTCGGAATCCAGGAAGAGAAAAACTAACGAAATAAAACAATCAGCTATGGGTAGCACGAGACGAAGGGTCTCCGGGTCTTTTACGGGTGAAATCAACATCAATTAATGAATGCAAAGGGCGCCATCCGCCTGGATTCCCATTAAGCACAACCTTCCAGGATAAGCCTTAAGTTAATAGGAGAGGACATGAGGAAAGATAGCATTGTGAGAACATTTATATCAAACTAAAAATTGATTGAGGCCTTGGTCTGGTCAAATGCAAGAAAATATACCCAAAGAGAATCCTACCTAGGAATATGGTGGAAACGAAAAAAATTATGATGAACTGTTCATTGCAATTCAAACCATTTCCCCCTAGAATCTGAGTTCACATAAAAAGAAAAGAACTAAAAATCTTTCTTGGGTGCTCAGGGTCACCGAAGCACTGAACACTAGAACACACGACACTCGTGACCACTGAGCCCTATCAAAGTTACAGCATAATTATATATATATTGCATGCGAACTTGTAACCATTGTCTAAATACACACAAATACACCCTATATAAATCATGTGAGTGTGAGGTTATATTATAGTCTATTCACTCTCAATATTATATTTACAAAATTTTACAACATAATCAAACTGGATAGATTTCGAATATTAATGGTAATCAAATTATTTCCATCATTCATTAAAAACCATCTAAGAAATTCGTAATCATAAATGTCATCTATTATTATCACCGTAATAATTTATCCATTATTATCATCATTAATTTTTCATTCAGACTTCACCACAAATTAATTTATTATTAATTTTATTCAGCAATATCAGATCATATTAAATTATTATTAATTAATTTATTTTAAATTTCAGATCAGGCTAACTCATTATTATTAATTTAATTTATATGTCAGATCAGGCTAACTCATTATTTTTAATTTAATTTAAATATAAGATCAGGCTAACTCATTATTATTAATTTAATTTAAATATCAGATCAGGCTAACTCATTATTATTAATTTAATTTAAATATCAGATCAGGCTAACTCATTATTATTAATATAATTTAAATATCAGATCAAGCTAACTCATTATTATTAATTTAATTTAAATATCAGATCAGGCTAACTCATTATTATTAATTTAATTTAAATATCAGATCGGGCTAACTCATTATTATTCAGAGCGGATTTATCCAAGATGAATCATATATATATATATCTCCAGATCATATCAATAAATTTCAGAAAACAGCATGACTTGTTTCAGGATCTTCCAAACCCTCGACAAACATCTTTTGGAAAAGTCAACAGATTTTGACGTCTATCAGAGTGCACGAGTATGTGTGGAAACGAAATCCCTCAGAGGATTTAAATATCAAATATTCAAGAACAAATTAACTGCCATCATAAATGCCAAAAATCCACAAACATCAACTCATAAAATCCTCAGGCCACTCAATCAAATTTAAATACATCATCATGATTATTTCACAAAAACACTCAGCACTCGGATGGATCTACAAATATAATCAACTGGGTTCACTCGAACCAATCAGTCACATGAACTAACAAATGGCAAAACTCACACATCAAACTGGCAAATCCACATGAATTCGAGCACTCAAATAATCATCTCAATCTATGAACTGGTTCCGATAATAGACTGCTCATGACCTCCAAGCATAATGGTCAAAAACTGTGTTAGATATATCTCAGAAAAACAACATGTCAATCGCTGACATAAACTGAACGTGCATTGAGTATGCATTAACTTCATGAATATTATAGATCTGGATAAAATCCCCCAATAATAAAAACATATGCCTGTCTGTCAAATACTACCAAAGAACAGGACAAAGTGCCATGCTCCACATAGCATATCCACTGTCTGAAATCCACATCTGATTCAAAATACCTCACTAGAAGAAATAATAATAATATGAAATTATTTAAATTGTTTCAAATAACGAAGTTCAAAGGACTGCTGAAATTACTAAATCACCATGCTCGAAAATAAATCAAATAGGATAATGACAAAGCGTGGACTAAAAACTGAAACCTGCTTATCAGCTATGAATGAAAAACGACATTCGAACAAGAAAAAAATTATATAATCAAAAAAAAACTCATTGTAAAAGACTAGCCTAAGCTGATACGGCATAAAATCAACTCTCTCTCTCTCTCTCTCTCTCTCTCTCTCTCTCTCTCTCTCTCTCTGTGGTTAACAGCCGTGAGGCTGGTTGACAGCAGCTCGCCATTCTTCCCGTCTCTCAGTCTTCCTCTTCAGTTCACAGTATGAGCCACAATCCATATCTTGCAGTATTTGACTCATGTACTCCAGTCTGGGTCTTCCTCTACAATTCTTGCCGTCTACTGTTCCCTCGATTATAAGCTTAATCAGTCCATTGTGTCGCAGTATGTGGCCCACGAGGTGATTCCTTCTTCTTTTTAAATATTTAAGGAAGCATCTTCTCTCTCCCACTCTTCTATAGACTTCCTCATTTGTGACCATTTCTTTCCAACTGATTTTCATAATCCTTCTATAGCACCAGGTTTCAAATGCCAGTAGTCATTTCCTCTCTCTCTCTCCTATTGTCCAAGATTCGCTGCCATATAGCGCTACGCTCCATACATAGGTCTTCAACATTAGTTTCCTCACATCAAGACTTATGTTCCTTGCAGTAAGTAGGTTCTTCTTTTTATAGAAAGCGTTCTTGGCTTGGGCAATCCTACTTAATATCTCTCTGCTGCTTCTTCCATCATTCGTTATTTTACTTCCCAGATAATTAAACTCATTCACTTCTTGTATCTTTTCATTTCTTAACTCTATTGATGTCTGATTTTCGCCATTTCTACTGCAGACCAATATTTTTGTTTTATTTGTATTTATTCTCATATTAAATTCTTCCTCCATTATTTTGTCCATCTTGCTCAGGATCTTTTGTAAGTCTTCTTCACTTTCTGCAATTAGCGCTATGTCATCAGCAAACCTTATCATGTCAACTTTTTCTCCATGAATATTCACTCATGTGGCAAATTCTTCTCTTACTTGGTCGATCGCCATTTGTACATATATATTGAATAGATAAGGGGAAAGGGAACAACCCTGCCGTACACCCTTTCTGATGTGTTCTGTTTCTTCCTTGCTACCACAACAAACTATTCCAATTTCTTGCTTATAGATATTGTAGATCAGTCTTCTGCCTCTAAAGTTGATACCTGTTTGATGAAGAATGCTGAATAGAACATTCCAGTTCACATTGTCAAACGCCTTTTCAAGGTCGACAAACGCTAAGAAGGTAGGTTTGCCTTTCTTCATCTGCTTCTCTATCACTTGCCTCACTGCTAAGATTGCTTCACTTGTTCCTACTCCTTTCCTAAAACCAAATTGATCATCAGATAGGTTTTCATCGATTTGTTTTTCTATTCTCTTCATAATAATTCTGGTGACTATTTTTGATGCATGACACACCAGACTCAATGTTCTGTATTGTTTACATGACCTTGCATTTGATTTCTTAGGTATAGGTACTATTATGCATTTCACAAAGTCTTCAGGCAATTCTCCAGTCTTGTAAATAGTACATATTAAGTTGTACAGTTCCTTTTTTCAACTTGTCACCTGATTGTTTCAATAGTTCTCCTGGTATGTTATCAACTCCAAGAGCTTTCTTTCCTTTGAGGTCCTGCAACGCCTTCTCAAACTCTTCTTCCATAATAGGTGGCCCCAAGTCATCCTCTGTTATTTCATCTTCTTTCTCAATGGGCAAGTTAATAGCGTTTCCACTGTATAGTTGTTCCAAATATTCTTTCCATCTTTTTACTATAATTTCGTCATCATATATTAACTTCCCATCTTTGTCCTCAATGCTCATTGTTTTTGGCTTCCTTGTTTCAAAGAACCTCTTAATATCTTTATAGGCCATATCTATTTGTCCAGATTTCATGTTGTTATTTATGCCTGCACAGATTCCCTTTAAATGCTGTTCCTTGTCTTGTTTTTCCCTCTTATTTATCTTGTTTCTTAAGGTCTTGTATTTTTGTTTTTCATCATCATCATTTGAGTTTTTATACTGTCTTCTTTCCCTTATCATATCAGCAACTTCTTGACTTATCCACTCTTTCCTATTTTATTTTTATTTTTTTCCTAAAACAGTTTCTGTTGAGTCTAAAATGCTCTTCTTTATTTTGATCCACTTCTCTTCTACTGCCAAGTGTTCTTCAATGTCTCTTATGTTATTGTTTGTTTCATCCATATAGAGTATTTGAGTGGACTCATCTTTAAGCTTAGAAATATCTCAATGTTTACTTTCTTTCTTCTTTAATCTTTTGAACTTTAATTCACAGCGTATGACAACTGGGTTATGGTCGCTGTCGACATCAGCTCCAGGGTAACTTCTACTATCTTTCACCTGGTTCTTAAATCTTTCCTTTACTAATATGTAGTCTCTTTGGGCCCTTCTTATGTCTCCCGGAGCTTTCCAAGTGTATCTCCTCCTTGGATGGTGTTGGAATATAGTATTCGTTACAACTAATTTATGCTGTATACAAAACTCTACAAGTCTCTCGCCTCTCTCATTTATTCTCCCCAATCCGTATTTACCAACAACATTTCCTTCAGTTCCTTCTCCGACAATTGCATTCCAGTCACCAAGTAAAATAAGGTTTTCTTCCCCCTTTATTTTAGTTATAAGTTCACTTAGATCGTCATAACATTTCTCTACCTCTTCATCAACCTCTCGTGTTGTCGGCATATAAACTTGGACCATCACAGAATCCTTTGGTTTAGTTTCGATCCGTACTAAAATTAATCGTTCATTATATTGCACGAATCCCTTTACTCTGTTTCCTAGTTCTTTATGCAATATAATGCCTACTCCACTATATCCTAGTTTATTATTTGCTATACCAGAATGAATCTCTTATATAAAAACAAGTGTCCTGACTGACTGACTGACTGACTGACTGACTGACTGACTGACTGACTGACTCATCATCGGCCAGCCAAAACTATTAAAGTTAGAAACATGAAATTTTGGGAATATGTTCGTTGTAAGTCGAAAACGCCCACTAAGGAAGGGTTTTTGGATATTCAGTTTCTAAAGGGGTGTTAAGGGGGTACACTTGCATTTCATTGAATAACAATATCTCCAGATTGCTTTCATTGGGGGATTTGATACTCGGCATATAAACTCATCATTAAAAATAAGAAGATACGTGTCTGAGGGTTTTTCGATGTGGTGTATATTTTGAGGTGAAAGGGGTGAAAAGTGGGGGTTGAAGGTTTCCTAACCGAGCGTGTATCTCTTAAACGACATAGGCGAGGAGTTTGGACATCAGCGGGAAAAAATCAGCATAAAAAATAACAAAATAGGTTTTTGACCGTTTTTTCATAAATCCAATATAAGGGGCCCATGGGGAGGGGTGAAAATATGAGGAGGGGGGAGGAAACGTAATATGTCTGAGTGTAAAGCTATACATGGCCTATGTTGTAGACAATAACACATTACATCTTTTTTGTCTCTTGCTATTTCATCATACGACGAATACTTAGGGAGTTATTAATGATTTTGTACTTTTTGCCGGAATTTTCTAAGTCCCAGGAATGGCATAAAAATTGATTCGAATGAAATTTCGAAAAATAGTTTTTTTTAATACTTTTATTATATTTTTCACGTCTTTTAGGGTCCGGAACCAATATGATATGTTGATGTTTTTTTTCGTCCCATGCATTTTTGGTTTCAGGTGATAGAATTATTTTCCACTAGGACCGATGCTTATCTAATATATAAAAGTGAAAGTCTGTATGTGGGTATGTGGGTCTGTTCCGTATACAAATCCACACCGTTCCACCAATCTCAACCAAATTTTGCATACACATAGTTTAGGACCCGGAAGGAACCGCTGGCTACATGAATTTTCGATAGTCTTTCTCATTCTTTTGATTTAGGCCCTTTTGGACTCAAGCACAGGCTAATCAAATCATAAAATATACTCATGAAGGAATGGCAAGGCAGATAGTTTCCATGGCAACATAGCTCAAGTCGAGACACGGCCGTCTGGATGACAGTTGCGCTCTGCACTACTGGTATAGAAAATGAGCATCTTTACTTGAAATCCCGTTAGTTACTCACCTACTCACACAGCACTGTCAACCGAGTTTAGCATAACAAAGACTTGACACTATCTTCTACTATATATTTGTCAAATACCACTCACTCACTCATTCATTCATCACGAAATCTCAGAAACCACCGAACGGATTGGAATGAAATTTGGCATGCAGCTTCCCCAAGGACCGCAAATGCCCACTAAGAAAGGATTTTTGTATATTCAGGTTCTAAAGGGGTGTTAAGGGGGTAGACCTGCATTTCATTGACTAGCAATATCTCCCGATTGGTTTCATTGGGGGATGTGATACTCGGCACATAAACCCATCATTAAAAATAAGAAGACACGAGTCTCAGGGTTTTTCGATGTGGTGTATATTATGAGGTGAAAGGGGTGAAAAGTGGGGATTGAAATATTCCTAAATGAGCGTGTATCTCTTAAACGACAAAGGCGAGGAGTTTGAAACTCAGCGAAAAAAAATCAGCATAAAAAATAAGTAAATATGTGTTTGACCGTTTTTTTTATAAATCCAATTTAAGGGGCCCATGAGGAAGGGTGAAATTCTGGTGGGGGGGACAGGAAAGAAAGTGTGCTAACTGATTGACTGACTGACTCACTCATCAAACTCAGGGGGGAAAACTGCTTTAAAGTAAGTAAATAGCTGTTCGACAGGTTTTTTTTTCATAAATCAAATTTAAGGGGTTCATGGGATGGGGTGAAATTCTGAAAAAAGAAAATTGAAAGAAAATGTCCTGACTCACTCACTCACTCACTCATCATCATCGCCCTGCCAAAATTATTGAAGTTAGAAACATGACCGTTTTGGGATATGTTCATTGTATGTCAAAACAGTCTACTAAGGGAGGATTTTCGGATATTCAGGTTCTAAAGGGGTCTTAAGGGGGTTAAACCTGCATTTCATTGAATAACAATATCTCTCGAATGGTTTCATTGGGGGATGTGATTCACGGCATATAAACTCATCATTAAAAAGTAAGAAGACACGTGTCTGATGGTTTTTCGATGTGGTGTATATTATGAGGTGAAAGGGGTGAAAAGTAGAGATTGAAAGATTCCTAACGGAGCGTGTATCTCTTAAACGACATAGGCGAGGAGTTTGAAACTCAGCGGAAAGAAATCAGCATACAAAATAAATAAATATTTGTTTGACCGTTTTTTCATAAATCCAATTTAAGGAGCCCATGGGGAGGGGTGAAATTCAGGGGGAAAAAAACTGGAAAGAAAGTGTCCTAACCGATTGACTGACTGACTCACTCATCAAACTCAGGGGGAAAAACTGCTTTAAAGTAAGTAAATAGCTGTTCGACAGTTTTTTTTTTGGATAAATCAAATTGAAGGGGTTCATCGGGAGGGGTGAAATTCTGAAGAAAAACAAATGAAAGAAAATGTCCTGACTCATTCACTCACTCATCATCGCCCAGCCAAAAATTTTGAAGTTGGAAACATGGCATTTTGGAGATATGTTCGTTGTATGTCAAAACCGTACACTAAGGGAGAATGTTTGGATATTCAGGCTCTAAAGGGGTCTTAAGGGGGTTAAACCTGCATTTCATTGAATAACAATATCTCCAGAGTGGTTTCATTTGTGGATGTGATACTCGGCATATAAACTAATCATTAAAAATAAGCAGACAGGTGTCTAAGGGTTTTTCGATATGGTGTATTATTATGAGGTGCAAGGGGTGAAAAATGGGGGTTGAAGGATTCCTAATGGAGCGTGAAGGCCTATCTCTTAAACGACATAGGTGAGAAATTTGAAACTCAGAGAAAGAAAATCAGCTAAATAAATAAGTAGGCTAAATCGGTGTTCGACCGTTTTTTTTTCATAAATTAATTTAAGGGGCCAATGGGGTGGGGTGAAATTCTGGGGGAAAAAAGGAGAGAAATTGTCCTAACTGACTGACTGACTCACTCACTCATCATACTCAGGGGAAAAAGACAGCTTAAAAAAAAGTTAATAGGTGTTCAAGAGTTTTTTCATCAATCCAATTTAAGGGGCCCATGGGGAAGGGTGAAATTCTGGTAAAAATAATTGAAAGAAAATGTCCTGTCTGACTCACTCACTCATCACGCCCAGCGAAAACTATTAATGTTGGAAACATGAAATTTTGGGAATATGTTCGTTGTATGTCGAAAACGTCAACTAAGGAATGATTTTTGTTTATTCGGGATTTAAAGAGGTGTTAAGGGGGTAAAGGTGCATTTCATTGAATAACGATATCACATGATTTGTTTCTTTGGGGATGTGATATTCGGTATAGAAACTAATCATTAAAAATAATCAGACATATGTCTAAGGGTTTGTCGATGTGATGTATATTATGAGGTGAAAGGGGTGAAAATTGGGGGTTGAGGGATTCTTAACGGAGCGTGTATCTCTGAACGACATAGGCGAAAAAATTTAAATTCGGCGGGAAAAACAGCTTAAAATACAAGTAAATAGGTGTTCGGCCGTTTTTTCATAAATCCAATTTCAGGAGCCCTTGGAGAGGGGAGAAATTCTGGGGGGGAAAACAGGAAAGAAAGTGTCCTAAATGATTGACTCACTTAGTCACTCATCAAACTCAGGGGGAAAACAGCTTTTAAATAAGTAAATAGGCGTTCTACCGTTTGTTTCATAAATCCAATTTAAGGGGTTCATGGGGAGGGGTGAAATTATCAAAAATAAATGAAAAAATGTCCTGACTCACTCACTCATCATCGCCCAGCCAAAATTATTACAATTAGAAACATGAAATGTTGGGGATATGTTCATTGTATGTCGAAAACGTCCACTAAGGAAAGAGTTTTGGATATTCAGGTTCTAAAGAGGAGTTAAGGGGGTAAACGTGCATTTCATTGAATAACAATATCTGACGAGTGGTTTCATTTGGGGATGTGATACTTGGCATATATACTAATCATTAAAAATAAGCTGACACATGTCTAATGGTTTTTCCATGTAGTGTATGTTATGAGGTTAAAGGAATGAAAAGTGGGGGTTGAAAGATTCCTACCGGAGCGTGTATCTCTTAAAAGACATAGGCGAGGAGTTTGAAACTCGGAGGAAATCAATCAGCTTAAAAATAAATAAATAAAAAATAAAATAAATAGGTGTTCGACCGTTTTTTCATAAATGCAATTTAAGGGGCCTATGGGGAGGGGTGAAATTTTGGAAGAAAAACGTCCACTAAGGAATGATTTTTGGATGTTCACTCTCATCGACCAACCAAAACTATTAAAGTTAGAAGAATTACATTTTGGGGATATGTTCGTTGTGTGTCGAAAACGTCTACTAAGGAGGGATTTTTGGATATTCAGGTTCTAAAGGGGTGTTAACGGGGTTAAAACTGCATTTCATTATATAACAATATGACACTCATTCTTTCATTCATTCATTTATTTGCAATGGAGGGTGTGGCCCCCGGAGGCAAATTGGATATACATAACAAATAAATAATTACACATAACAATTCAATAACAATTATACAACAATTAAACTGGAGTATTTACACAAATAGTCAGTCTTTTCTTAAACACACCTATATGTTTGGGAAAAGGCTCTAAGACTGCGGCAGGTAGAGAGTTCCAGTTATCAATGGCACGGTTTACAAAAGAATATTTACCATAATTTGTTCGCTGTGGTCGGCCCTTAACTTTCAAAGGATGATCGCTCCTACCCATGTAAGTAATGTAAGTAAGGACGCGAGCGAAGCAAGGCTAAAAATGAGATGGTGTGTGTCTGTGTATTACTCAATCACGCAAGAACCATTGGTCCGATATACGTGAATTTTACATGGAAGTAGCTGATTTACCTGGTTAACATATAGGTTACTTTTGATTACAATACTTTGCACTATTTAAAGATGGCGACCATTTTAGTGACGTCACTACACCCTTTGGTTTCAAACTCATATTTCCATTTGAAATAAAAAGAGAACGCTAAGAAATAGCAAACTTTTGATGGCATATACGAGGTTTAAAATTACATTTTCTATCCGAAAGGTATCTCCAACGGTTAGCGAGTAAAATCTAAATTTGTGCTATAAAACACGGTCAACGCCGAGCGTTGTAGTTGGACAAAATGTTTCATCCTTAATCTCCCTCTGCGCAGCACCTCGCCTATCCCCTATTTTAACTGTCACCTTCACATTTTAATTTATTTATGACGCGTAGCGAAGCACGGGTACTTCAGCTAGTCTATTATATAAAACTAAGTGTCCTGACTGACTGACTGACTCATCATCGCCCAGCCAGAACTATTAAAGCTAGAAACATGAAATTTTGGGAATATGTTCGTTGTAAGTCGAAAACGTCCACTAAGGAAGGGTTTTTGGATATTCAGTTTCTAAAGGGGTGTTAAGGGGGTACACCTGCATTTCATTGAATAACAGTATGACACGACTATGACGCGAGCGAAGCCGCGGGTACCTGCTAGTTATCCTATAATTTCCACTCCAAAAGTCTCCTGCATGTGGCCATCTCATTTCTGCTATACCCAATACATGTAAATCCATCCTTTCCATCTCCATGATCAAGTTCTTTAACTTTCCAGTCTGGAGTAAGATCCGTACATTCCAGGTACCGATTCTTCTCTGCTTATTTCTTAAATTGGCTTCTTTATCTGTCCCCCTCCGGAGATCCGAGTGGGGGATTATTTTACCTCCGGAAAAATTTACTGTAGTAGAAGCTAACATCATCTTGAGCTGCTGATACTTGGGATATCCTAATAGATCTTTAATGAAGTGGTTTCCCTTTGCCTTCTTCATCCTATGCCGTTGGCCAACTAGTGGCTCATCCGCCTTTAGGGGACGTTTCCTGCCCCAAGGGCTTGAGAGAGCACTGGACTTCTACCCGCTCATCAACTATATGCCTTCATATCCACGAAGAAGAAAAGAATCATTTTCACTCACATTCAGATGAACAAATATGATAATGCATGCCTCATTACACGTGTGTGCCCATGTCTACGCCACATCAAGGAAAAATACTCATGTACTCTCACAATACCTGGTGGTTGAACAGCTGCATGATATCCAAATTTCAAAGATCGGCGAGTACCCTAGCATTCGGGAAGATTTCACGAAGATCGACGCATACCCTAATATTCATGAGCATCGTCGACGCCGGATGTCTCCCTTCGAATGGGCACGCCCTTCACTCGTGATTCAACTAAGGACCGTCGCTTCGCTCAGCCATAATGTCTCCTTTCCGTTTAAAGCCCCATCTTAATGTTGTAAGTGTCCATGATGCTACAAGTCTCCATGATGTTCCGCAAAAATAGTATATTGTTCATGACGAAGGATGCCCCATTATATTGCTCAATGTTCGCCACTGTTCCGGACACACGATGAAAAAAAACGGTGTATCAATGCGCTGAAGGGTTTTCTGTTCAAGTGCCGTACAAAAATATGTAAAAATGTGCGAATTATTTTCTAGCACCCTGTGGTTGTATAAGCATTCACTTCGTAAGCGCATGGAATAATGTTCAAGTCTGCAGATAATGTCAGTGTCCACTTGACTGATCTATAACTCATGGAATAGATGTTAAGTTCCGACGCCTCGTGGTCGCTTATGGATACTCGGAATGTTGAAAAGTTTATAAGTTCCGATGCCTCATGGTTGCTAATGGATACTCGGAATGTTGAAAAGTTCTTAAGTTCCGATGCCTCATGGTCGCTAATGGTTACTCGGAATGTTGAAATGTTCTTACGTTCCGATACCTCATGGTCGCTAATGGTTACTCGGAATGTTGAAAAGTTCTTAAGTTCCGATGCCTCATGGTCGCTAATGGTTACTCAGAATGTTGAAAAGTTCATAAGTTCCGATGCCTCATGGTCGCTAATGGTTACTCGGAATGTTAAAAAGTTCTTAAGTTCCGATGCCTCATGGTCGCTCATAAATGTGCAGATAAATGGATGAAGAACAATGTTTCGGAAAGTAATGTGAAAATGTCATTACGTTATGAGCTTGAAAAAGCATGTTCCACTGAACGTTGTATTTCAATGCCAATGCATTTAAAAGTTGCCTTTCGTATGCCCGGAACTGAACTAGTTTATCAGACAATACATGTTGGCCGAGTATGCTGCGCAATGCTGTTACGATCTCGTTTCAAACACCTCAAGTTTCACGTCGCTTACACCAAGTTCTATATCACACGAATACTGTGAAGTTGTAAAATTTTTACCTAGCTTGTTTGAAGTCTCGGACAATTTCACTCGCGCGCACAGCCAAGGTAAACCCCACTAGTCCACTCCACACTTTCAAGTCTCTTTCTGCTTCTGCCAGCTGGTCAAGGCTCGATCCTCACCCCCTTTCTCGTAACTCACGTGACCGACTAGCCCTGTGGTAGTAGACGTCAAGTCCTGACTGACGTCATACCCCTAGACTTGAGCATCAAATACGTAATCCTCCATGTATTGCTTATGATAGAATTCAAAACTTGTAAGCAATATAAAATAGAGTTCTCTCTCTCTTCAGATATTCTTGGAGTCTTGGAATAAGGAAATAAAGCGAATAAATGACCCCCTTTCTTATCATGATCTTATGATGCGCTCTCTCTCGCCAGATGTCCAAAGAGTCTAAAATATCCATAGCTGTCGCCTTCTCTCTAAAAACATGTAATAAATACGTCAGCGTGGCCGATAGTCCCCGGCTCATATCGGGTACAGTACTAGTGTATTTAAAAATTGGGTATAGTATTGGGAAGGAGGCGGCCATGGTTTTAAGTTAGGAACCATCCCAAAATTTTCCTGGAGTAAAAGTGGGGGAAACCACGGTATACCATTTCAAGGATGACCTAGGCGGGAACCGAATCCTCCTATTCTCCGCTTTGCTCCACGAAGCAGAGTGTACCCCGTTCCAGCCCTCCCACCAGAATTAACATTTCTTGGCAGAGGCGGGAATCGAATCTGGACCTCCGGGGTGTCAGCTAAAGAACGCTAACCGCTACACCACGAGGTGGTCCTACAACAGTAAGGAACGTGTCCTTCATATGTCGTATGACACAAATTTGTACCTATTTTCAAGATTCTGGGTTTATTTAAGTATGTTTTATTATTAGATTCCTCTTGTATTTTTAGCCTATTTTCATTTATGAAAATAAATAGGCGTATGAGATCACCTTTTGTCCGTGTGTGTGTGCGAATATGTGTTTCGTCTCGTCTCGGCCGAAGCTATTTTAATTCAACTATGTAAGTATTACCCATTTAAGATTTGATTGCCTCTAAGCATGGCCGCGCCACCGTTTGTTGATTATTGTGGCAGGAGCCCCGCAGGGTAAAGGGGAGGACACAGTGATGACATAGTGCAGTCTGCACATAAATCAAACAGCATTGCGTGCGCTACCTGTCTCAGAAGCGCAGATAAGACTTACAGGACCTCATGACACCACGGACAGCTACTGGAGCTGAGTCATATCCTATACGCGCACCTGTACCTGTCAACGAAGCAGGCTGACGTGTGACACAAGTTAACAAAGAATAGTTCCCATCTCGACCGCCGGCAATCAATTCGTGAAAGGGTAATACTTACTGGGAGCCTCCGTGGCTTAGGTGACAGCACGCCAGCCCCTCGCCGCTGGGGCCGTCGTTGAAATCCCGGTCATTCCATGTGAGATTTGTGATGGACAAAGTGGAGGCCGACAGGTTTTTCTCCGGGTACTCGGGTTTTCCCTATACCAAATTCATTCCAGCAACTACACTCTCCACTATCATTCCATTTCATCTGTCATTCATTTAATCATTGCCACAAGGGAGTGCGACACACTTCGGCAGCCGGCACAGTTTATATCCTCGCCGCTAGATGGGGGCTTCATTCATTCCATTCCCTGACCCGGTCGGTCGACTGGAAACAGGCTGTGGATTTTCATTTTCAAATACTTACTGCTACCTCGTCCGACCTTGACCGTGCCTTTCAAAGTTTGATACATTTATCCAATTCAACATGGTGGCCACGCGAAATATTTCACTGGCATTCTATATCTCCGCAACGGTAACAAATATCATCCTGGAGTTTCGTACAGTGATAAATGATACTACTACTAATTCACCTCTGTGACTTACAAAAACGTGTTTAGCTCAAAACGAACATGGCGGCTAAGCTAAGTTGAAACATTTTAATGGATTTTCACGCGATTTAACCATCCCAGCGCAGTAAAACTCGGTACAGTAAATGTACCCTATATAAACATTTTAATTCACTGGCAGCTTGCCACGGTGGGTGAGTGGTTATCGCGTCGGTCTACCAACCCCAAGCTAGAATGTTCGCTCCTGGCCGTGTAAGTGATTTTTGAAATGCGGAAAACATTACGACACGCATGTCATACGATGTTGGCATGTTAAAGAACCCATTTGAATTTAGTAGGCCGTGTTCATAAAGGCAAAATTAATCTCGGTATTATCCGCCAACACAAAGTTCCTCATTTCTCTACTAGAAAGCGCTAGTGTCAAGGGGCTTAGATATCTAACCTCCTTGACTTACATAGTGCTTCAAGGAATAACAATATTCGACATGCAAGCTGCCCTGTGGGTGTCAATTAACAAAGCTTGCACCCAGCACCCGAGGCCATACGATATTTTTGTTAATTCACTGGCATCTTATTTAATCCAATTGTTTTCATAACCTCAAGATGGCGGCTGTGCTGTGCGAAATTTTTAAAGTATGATTCCATTTATTGCGTCCTAATCATGCGATAGTATTGAAGGCCAGAATAATGAACCTACGCAATAATATTAATCTAATGGAACATAACTCTATGGCCTACATACAGAACAATCCAACATGGCGATCCTATTCATAGGTGGGAGAATTTTTAATAGAGAAGAGCAGTAGGATATATGAAAATAGGCTATACACAGTAGTTCTTCGCGGAACTACTTGTTTTTGATGTACCTTAAAGAACACAGTAAACACCACAAATTGTTGTGACACGTGTCGTGCTATTCTCTCTATTCCCTTTGTATGAATCCTGTGGGCTGCAAGAAATGACAGAGACCATTCCATCAGCCGCCACGTAACGTCACAGTTCCATTATGTTGCGAGGCCTGGAAACAAGAATGTAACGAATTGAATTCGCAGCCGCAATGCTGTAGAATGATAGATGGGTCGCGTCTCTACATTCCATCAATAAAAGCAATTGCCTTGGGACACGTTGTGGGAAGAGGTGCCCAGGCGCTGGCAATCCAGAGGCTTCGTGCCGGCTAGCAAATTGTTCGGAAGCTAACTGTATAAATGATTTGTCATTTGAAGACCAGAACGCTGCCACTAAATGAAATAACAGATAATTCTCGAAGCAATCCAGACGCTTCGTGACGGCTACCAAATTGTTCGTTGCAGAAGTTTGTCACCGAGTGTTCTATTCGTTAAATTCTCTGAATGCAATGAATGAATTCCTTCCTGAAAATCCCAGAGCATTACAGGTACAAGAACTTGGGTAACCATTTTCTCATTAGATTGACGTAGTGACCAAAAATTAAGTAATGCACTTTGTTAATGCTACACTTAAAAGTGCTTAGAGATCCTGCCTCCGAAGCTTCTGGTTTGCTTCTAGAATTTGCTCTGTTTAGACTCACTGTAGTAACATATTATTCGTTCTTTTTTTTATCGTCTATCCTCCAAGCTCGGCTTCATCCACGAACTCTGCGATGGAACATTTCCCTAACGTCGCTAGTACAGTGTCTTGTAGCTGCTTCATCCATTCAAAATACACTGCACAATAAATTAATCTTGCTCATAAGCCAGTAATGACTAATCATCATCATGATCTTTATCATCATCATCATCATCATCAGTCTACATGTTATCAGTATTTCCATTCCTTACTCTAATATTAAGCTTACTTCTGAGTATCTTACTTATTCACCCTAGCAATAAATTAGCAATACTACAATGTCATGCCTATACAAAGCTAATCGGTTTTATTTGTATTTTATATTGTATCTTCATGCGGCTTCGGTGCCGTAGTTGGTAGCATGCTGAGCTTCTATGCCCAAGATCACGGATTTAAATCCGGCCGAAGCCGTCGGATTTTTTAAGAGCGTTAAAAATCCCTCAGTATGCCTTCCTTCGGAGGGGAAGTAAAGCCGGCGGTCCCATGTCATAGATTTATGGCATGTTGTACTGTACCCGTTTAAACCATTTGAGCTGCTTGTCGTATCCGAAGATCAGCTGGATTGCAGAATCTCGAGGTCCCCGGCTCATAAACCTGGAAATCCTACCAACAATAGCTAAATGGGGGGTGCACACTTTCTAAGATCATGTTTTGGTAAAGCAAAATGGGTGGATCAACTAAATATAAACGAAGAGCTCGAGAAACTAACTATTCTCGGTTAAGTGGGCGAAATTAGTGGTTCAATAAAACCTCAAATGCACCAAAACATAATCCTTCTTCATATCTTAAATAAATTATCAAAAACGCAGTTACAAAACTAACGAATAAATTTATTAATGAAGTGATAATAAATAAAATTAAATCAACAATATCTCTATAATAATTACATATGATCCGCAAATGATTCTGCGAAAATCCTATAATAAAATTATGAAATTAAATCATCGTCCCACGGACGTTCGAAGTACTCCACTTCTTATTAAAAAAACAAATTATCAAACAGCTGTTAGCACAACAGCGCTTAAATTTTACTCTTGTTCTCTAGTAATATATGAACAAATATCGGTTTTAATACAGCCAATGTCTTCCCATGACATTTCTACTTACTATTTCAAAACCATCCATTGGTAAGATAATGGAAATTAATTTTATTTTGATCTTCCATAAGATCACCTCTGCACAACAGTAAACAACCTTACTGTATTTAAAGAACGTCGTCACGTTCTTTAAACGTCACTCCTTTTTATGGTTTAAACGTTTAAAAACTTTAAAATAAATTAAACTTTCGTTTAATTGTCAACTAGGGTTCCCAAAATTATTTAATGATTAATAATAGAAATTATTACTAAATAATTTAATTAAAGGCTATTAATACTTCCAAAATATTAATTAAGTTTGTAAAATGTTCGTTATTTAGATGTTTATTAATTATTAGAAATAATTATTAATCATGTTAATACAAATAATAAACCATATTATTATTATTGTTTTAGGATCATTTGTTTATCAAGAAAGTTATTCAGTTAACTTTATTATAACGTTTAATTCCCCTAGTTATTAATAATATTATATTTAAATATTGTTAACAAAATGTCTTATGTTATTTACATCATTCGTGATGATTCTCAATCATCCAACCTTCCTTCTCTTGTCAACTACTGACAATCCAAAATTTTTATGCTCTTAAATAAAGTGTCACTGTTACAAAATCATATCGCATTGTTATCATCATCATAAAGTTGTTTCGTTTCATAATTGGGCATACATACATAGACGAACGGTTAAGTTAAGCTTATATAATTGATATCTTATCCTTGATAATATCTTAATAATAATTAAAAACATTGTTACTTTCAATCCGTTTCCCAAATATTTTCCGCCAATAGAACTAATCAATTCAACTGAGAGTCGTTTTACAATAATACTGGACAACTAAGGTCTTACTGAATTCTTTACTGTAATATATTTACTTATAATTTCCAAATAAACGCTCGCAACGCGTATAATGACCTTCCCTTCTCTGATACACTGAACAAATATCCACAGAATATATAAACAACAACTTCTCTCAATTACATAGGTAAATTCCTTATAACATTTTCCTCAGCTTGTTATCAAACAAATATAGCCGCTATAATTCTTCACTTCGATCTCTTAATACAGTATTCTGCCACAACAACTTACAGTATTTAAATTGCATATAATGCCTTGTTTTCATGATATATTTATATATAATAATTACAGCGTATAACTCTATCAGATGTTGTGATAATACATAATAGTCGACTCGAATAAACAGTGATTACGTAATGGTTTACTAGTATAAGTTACTCTAGATTTCAAATAATTGTTGTTAACATTTAATAAATATAAACATTCGTTACTTCTCTCTGGTCTTTCCAAAATATTGCGTTAATGCAATCAAAAGTCAATAACAATCTCCAAAAGTGTATAATACTCAAATGTGTTGATTTGACTGAGCAGATAAGATCTCTCAAATAAAATAATTTATCCACTGATAAATTATTATTAATAATGACTGGCTAAAGTGGAATGTCCAAATAATGTTTCATCCTTCCACCAATTCAAAATGATTGATTAAAAAATTACTTGAGCAGGGTCAGACTCGATGATAACTATAAAATCTTGGGAATGTCCAAATAATAATTCATTTCCAAATAAATATCCCTTTTCAAAGTCTAAGTTGCTTGGGTAAATTAATATCATTTTCTAAGATGCTGAATAAAATTCAATAAAATTCGATAAAATTCCAATAAAATTCCAATAATATTCCAATAAAATTCAATAAACTTCAATAAAATTCCCAAAGATACGTGGATCGAAATAAATTCAAAAAAAACGAAATTATTTATAAAATGAGCTTAAATCTCAAAACCTATAAGTCAAAAATCCCCATGTTAATCTCCGAAAATCTCACTAAAAGAAAGTTAATATTTAAATATCCAACGTTGAAAAATAATTTCTGGGCTTAAACTATTTCACACACAACAAAATAATTTAGCGTTGAAATGGTGCCATGCTCTCTGTTATTCTACTCTACAACTAACTACAAAAAGAACCAACAGCTACTAACGAGGATTTCTGTCTCTACCTTGCGATGACATCTTGTAGAAGATGTGTGGAGAGAATTACTGTCGACACCAGTAATTCCACATTTAATAATTTTCATCCTCTTTCTTCGGAAGACTGCCTTGTCACGACTCGAACCCTGATCTCCGATCGTTAATCTCCCTGGCTGGCTTCGAACACGGACCTCGCCTCGATCAGCGATACCGCAAGAACCTCCCAGTCTCGAAGTATGATGTACTGCTTCGTTTCGGGTTTGATAGTATCTAGCCATGACGCGATAATCAAGTTCCATCTCGTAATGTTGGATTGTAGCTATGCGATCGTTACACCACATCTTATAATTTTAAGATTAATGTCGGGTGCCTGATATTCTAGACTGACAATGTAACATCACGTTCCCTGCGCATAACTTGGCTTAGTTCATGATCACAAATGCGTTAAACACAATGTTAACTATTCCCCTTAACGCTTGCATGTCGAACATTTCGATAAAATGCTTGTCACTAAACAGAGACTTGCTATAAATGAGTGCTGCTGTCCTTCAAATGTATTGGCACAGGCATATAACGGGCCATCCCCTTCACGCCTGTAAAGCTGGCACGCACTGTGTGAAACGTGCTTATGTCATGTGAATGCTTTCAACAAAGAAAACTATCTTATTCTTTCAAATTTCGTCTTGAAACTTTCACGAAATGTACACACGATGTTTCTCTTAAGTTTAATCAAACTCTCGATACTAGTTTCACACGAGAACTGATATTACGACGATATTCTGTTTCCCACATCTTCAGCGGACTTCTCGTGTTAAGTTTTGACCGACGGAACTGTCCTCCTCGCCGACAAACTATGTTTGCGTGAGACCCCTATCTTACACACGCTAGTTTCAGGAACTCAAGTGTCGCAGGTCCGTTCCTCTTGCCGCTTCAACACAAAAGACCTCGATCTGATGCGCGTCCCCACGCTCCTCAAAAACCAATCGACTGGCGCGTCATGAGAAAGAGCGGTAAACCATTCATTACTTATATCTTTTTACAGGATTATCAAACTTCCTTCTCGGGGTGACTATCCTAGATCCTTTCTCAATAGTTTTAAATGTGCAGATTCTCTCTTCTTTAATAAATGGCAGTTTATAAATCGACGAAGCTTCTCATCAAGCGTTCATTTCTCCTTCCTTCTCTGTTTCTAGAAATTGGATTAGCCAATCAATGCATTTCTCTTCGAACTCTGCGTGTTGCTATGAGCGGCCGAGCGAAAATACTACGCAGCATTGCCCAACGGCAGCTTCCTTCACCATTTTTTTGTCGTCAAACACAATCTAAAGCTTCCTCTCATAATAAAATTTTAAAAATATCGTAATTCCTCCAAAAATACCGCAATCTTCTCCAAACTTCACCTAAACGTCCCAAATAGCATCCTGTCCATCCTGAATCATTTAGAATTCGAGTTCATTTTCCCCTTAACGCTTGAATCAAAGCGTGACCAATGCTTTTATTCGGGTTCCATAAAACAATCCTTGAAATAGAATTCTAAATTCATTTGTTAATCCAATCTCTCATAAAACTTCTTCAGATTCTTAGCATTGAATCTTCCCACAGAATTATCGCTATCAATCTCCAAAATTTCATAACAGTTGTTTCCAAAAACAGTGCCCACTCTAAATGGACCCATGTATACGATCGAAAATTTCGTGTATATCTTCTGAGCTATATCAGCTTTCATTGGTTTCCTTATCAGGACTAAATCTCCGACGTTAACTGGTGCACTGAATCGCTTTCCCCGAATTCGCTTCATACGTTTGTCTGCTGCCTTCCTTAAATTATCCTTGGCTTTCTCGATCCTTTCTCTTCTCGGAATTTCTGGATCTTTAGGTATGGAATCAAACAAATTCTTCCAAGGCCTCTCTGGCTTCCTATCAAAGTGGAGCATCAGCGGAACATCTGCTGAACTCTCGTGAAATGTAGTGTTAAGGCATTCTTCAATGATGGGAACGAATCTAACCCAACTTCGATGATCATTAGGACAAAATATCCTACAGAATTTTGCAAATTCTGACATAATTCTTTCACTGGGATTCGTCTCCGGACATCGCACACTAGAAAATATATGCTTGATGTCTAGCCTTTCCATGGCTTCCTGAAACCCCATAGACGTAAACTGAGGCCCATGGTCAGTTAAAATAAATTCCGGCTTTCCTGCCTTCGGAATTACTGATCTCTCAATCCTATTCAAAACTTGCCTAGTCTTAGCTTTCTGGATCGGATCCAATTATACCAATTTTGAAAATACGTCTATCGTTACTAATACAAACTGATTTCCTCTATGTCCCTTGGGACACGGACCAAAAATGTCGCAGGCGAAAAGTTCAAGGGGTTTAGATGGAATAATGGACCTAGGTCTTTCCTTAAGAAGCTCCGATGTATATTTCCCTTTCTGATATTTTTCACAAGTTCTAATGATCTCAGTCACTGAATTCCTCATCTTCTTCCAATAAAACATTTCCTGTAATGTATTGACAGTCTTATCCAAACCACCATGGCCTATACTGTGGTGCGTCAACCAAACCAAAGGTTTTACTAAATTGGGAGGAACCATAACTCTAACTTTTGTCTTCTCCTTATCGACATACTTGCAAACAATGTCTCCTGACAAAACATATCGATTCGATCGTCTACGGACATTCTCATAGTCTGGATCAGCATTATCCATATAACCTTTCAAAAAACTATACATGATCCTTATTGGAGTGCATCTTTTCTGAGATACATTGATCCTCCCAAGTTTCACCAAAGTCTCTTGATCTTTCAGCTCCAATTGTATCGCATTTATCTGGATATTCTCTACAGGATTACGCGATAAGGCATCAGCTAAAAGGTTATCCTTGCCAGGTTGATGGATTATGGTCGCATTAAACTGCTGAACAAACAAAGTCCATCTTGTTAATCGATCGCTGGATAAATCCGACTGCATCATGAACTGGAGAGCTTTATGGTCAGTTAGAATGACAATTTGATGTCCCAGCAGGACTTTCTTCCATTGCTGCAACGCCGTTACAAAAGCTAGCGCCTCCAACTCAGTGGTAAAATACTTTTCCTCGTGTTTCCTCAATTTCCTACAGCAAAATCCAATATAATGCTTATTTCCACTCTCATCCCTCTGATATAACACAGCACTGATTCCCACTCTCGACGCATCCGATTCTAAATAGAATATACGGTCGAACTCTGGATACTCCAATTTAATATTATTTCTGAGCATTTCCTTTGCTTTTTCAAATGCCTCTTCTGCTGCGGGACCCCATTTCCATCTATTATTCTTCTTAAGAAGGTCATACAATGGTGCCATGACCTCTGAGTATCGGCTACAGTGATTACTCAAGAATTGGCACATGCCTACAAATTCTCGGACTTGTTTCACTTTAGTAGGTCTTGGGAATCGAACAATAGCTTCTACTTTCTTCTCATTCGGATGGTAGCCAAACTGATCAATGGTGTGACCCAAGAAATCTATCCTTTCCTTCAAAAAGTGGCACTTGCCAAAATTTACTTTAATATTAGCTTCTCTCAAATCCAAAAACAATTTCTTTAAATGTTCCAAATGTTCCCTTTCATTCTCAGATGAAATGATGAGATCATCAATATAACATATTGTGTTTTCCTTCACCTCGTCACTAAGCTTACTGTCCAAAGCTCTTATTAAAGCTGGTCCATTGTTGACAATACCAAAAGGTAATCTCAAAAATACGTAGCTCGATTGGTCGAATAAAAACCCGGTATACTGTCTACTATCTTCTGAGAGTTCTATCTGATAAAAGGAGGCTGCGAGATCCAGTACGCTGAAACATGACTTTCCTTTAAATCTTCTTAATAAATCTCGAATCCTCGGTGGTCTATCTGTCTCCGGCAAAATCAATGCGTTGATACTTCTTGCATCGAGGCATAAACGTAATTGTCCATTGCTTTTCTTCACAACAGTTATAGGATTAATGTAGGATGATGCTTGCTTTCTAATTATTCCATCCTCTTCCATTTTTCTAATAATTCCTTTCACTTCCTCGTAATATTTTTCAGGAATAGGGTATATCTTTTTTTGGTAAGGCGTTTCATTGGTCAATCGAATACGATACTGGAAATCTTTAATTAGACCTGGTTTCTCATCAAAAATGTATTTGAATTCAATTATCAAATCTTCAAATTCTTCTTGGATTTCTTCGAACCCTTCAATCGCTTGAGTATAATATTCTCTTTCTCCTTCCACTTTATTCACAATATTCTCTAAACCATCCTCTCTATAATCTGTATCTAGATCTGTACTCATTTCCTGTTCTTCCAAATTCTCCGCTTCCAAATTATTCTCGCAAAATCTCATCACTTGATTCTTCAAATCGATAACTGCTCCTACTTTTCCAATAAAATCTATTCCCAGAATCATATCAAAATTGATTTTCTGTACCACAATAAAGACGTGTTCATATCCTTTCTCATTAATCTTGAAATTTAATACTTGTACTTTACATTTGACCGTCTTATCCTGAAAGATACCCCTCACCTTTACCGTCGAAGCTGGCAAAATCGTCATACTGTTGCCCTTCAAAAGCCTCAAATAACATTCCTCGGACAAAATCGAAACTACTGCCCCAGTATCAACCAAAGATCTGCATTTCTCCTCTTCCACATGAATATTGATAATGGGTAATTCTGTTTTCCTTTCCGCTCTTATAATTTCTTCCTCAAAGAGTAACTCTTCGTCGGTGACCTGGTAAATCTCATTAATCGTGACATTGTGATATGACAAGTGACCTTCATTTAATTGCGCTTCGTGATTGGAGTTTTTTTTTTGTTCAGGGGCTGTTTCTTCAGCTCTTCCCTGTTGACTAGTGCCTGGTTTAGGGTCAACTTCACTCCTGTTATTATTTCTGGAATCTCGAGTTGTATTTCCCTGGTTAGCGTTTCTAATGTACTCCTGACCTTCACAATACCTCTCATTATACTGTTGTCTAGAGAATACATCATCGTTATAGTTTTTATAGCGGCTATAACCTCTATTGTTTCGATTATTCTGATCATTTCGTTGGTTGGAGTTGTAGTTCCTATAATTGTTGTTATTATAGTTATTGTTATTGCGGAAATAACCTGTCCTTCTGTTATTTTCTCCATTTCTACGTTCCTCTTGCTGGTAAGGTCTACCTTCTCTGAATCGGCGGTACCTTGGTTCATACCGTCAATCTCTAAAGTAATTGTTCCTATCAGGACCTGATCTATTTTGAACTTGATTCGTTACTTCTTCTGTTTGTTGGGTCTGATCAATGACTATCGTAATCACCTCTCTACTATCCTGCCTGTTTCTAGGAATTACATTAGGCATGGAGCTTGTGTAGTCAAGTCTACGAAGTAATTCATCCATCTTGGCAAGATCATTGACTCCTGACGATATTAAATTACGTCTGACATCGACCGGAAGTTGCCTAGAAATAGCTTCTATCAATTCTGTTTGAGTCAAAGGGGATTGAAGGTAACGTAGTTTCGCTAGCTGCATGTTAAAGAAGTCAGCGTACCTAGTTGGGAGAGTACCTAAGTATTTCTTAGAGTAAACCTCCGCTCTCAATTCTTGCTGTCTTTGCACACTCCAATATCTTTTGATTAGGGCTTCGGCAAATTCCTCAAAGTCTCCGAACGTATACCTGAATGCATGATACCACTCCAAAGGTGATCCCTCGAGATAGCGTTCCACGATACGCATTTCTCTGTCTTGAGATATATGATTTTCATAAAAATAATCACGGAGATGCCTAACGAACTCAATTGGTGTAAGACCATCTTTATCATTAAATTTTCGTGGTTTTTCTTCAAAATTTCTAATGATAGTGATATTAGATGCTCTGTTCGAAGGGTATACCTGTCTTAAATTTCCAACCACTAAATCATTCTCTCTTATATCTAGATCTTGTTGCATCGAAAGTCCTATCGGAGTTTGTTTCGTTCTAACATCTCTAATTTCATCTTCTAATCGTGTCATCCTAGCTTGATCTGTTTCCTTTACTTCGATTTCGGTCTCGACCTGATTTCCTATGCATTCCTGAATCTCTTTCCTAAGTTCGTCCTTTAATGAAATCTTAATAGCTTCTGCCGTTAATGCATCACCTAAGTTAATATTTTGAATGCCCCTTTTAATTTTCTCAAGCTCAATTAACCTCCTTTCCCTATCGACCGTCAAGTCATTATCCATTCGATTCACTTTATCTCCTAAAGACTTGGTTTCATTCATTTCTCTGTCGAGATCTGCTCTAACTCCTAACATATCATCACTTTTAGTTTTCTGTACAAGATTGATTCTTTTAATTAAATCCTCCCTTGCATCAGAAACATCCTTGTTTAATCTAGCTTCAGTTGAAACTATCTTGGTTTCCATATCACGTTTGACGCTTGAAATATGATCGGAACTGAGTTTCTTCCAATCATCTTTCAATGCTTCCAAACTTTTTTTTGACAATATTTTCCACATCTACATCAATTCCATCTTTCAACAATTTACTGTGATCCTGTACTTGTGTTTTCAAACTGTCAACAACTCTTTTAAGTTCTGTTAACCTCATGTTAGTTTGTGATGTGTTTCCCTCAGCTTGTTGTTTATTGAATTCCCATTCCTTTCTGATTTCAGTATGGAAATCCTCATTACTCGTTTCTAATTCTTTAAACTTGTGTTGCATGTTGGACTCAATTACAACTAATCTAGATTGAACTTGTTCTGCGTTAGACTCTATTGTGCTTATCTAGGTTGAACTTGTTCTGTGTTAGACTCTACACTACCTAGTCTAGTTTGTTCTGAATTTTAATAACTCTTTCTTTGAGTAATATGGCCTCATCTTGAGCTTTTCTAACATTATCCTGTATCTTGTCAACAGTATCCTGTATCTTGTCGACTGTGTTTGTGACTTGTGTAGAACTAACTTGCAATTTAGTAACATCGCTACTAACGGAAGTAGCACTACTTTGTAATTTCTCCAAAGACTCATGTAATTCACTTAGATCTTGTTTAATACTGTCTTTAACACTTTCCTTTACAGTGTCAGCAATGTTTTCTACTATAGTGTCCCTAACGCTTTCTTTAACAGCCTCTACCTCTGTTTTAACGCTTTCAATTACAGATTCTTTAATAGTGTCCCTATTCTTTTCTGCTTCTTCCCTAACAGACTTAAATTTCTTTTCAGCGTCCTCTTTAACACTTTTAAAACCTATCTGGGTGTACGTGCGAACACCTTCCACATCTTTTGTCAGATTGTCCATCTTATTTTGGACATCTGAAAACATCTTATATACCTCTTCAATCTTCATTGCCATTGCAACAATTACAAATAATTCAACTGCTACGGGAACATGATATACACTGCAGAACTAGAATACCATAGAGCAACCATTTTCAACTTAATATTTGGGAATTTTATTGTTTACCAGACTTATGCTAATCCCTAGAGTAATTCTTTTAATGATTCACTTAAATTATGAAGTCCTAATTCTATTATTAATAATAAATTTTAATCCTTTACGTTACACGACTGTGTCTGAAATGTCAACAACCGGATTATCAAACCATCAGATTTAGATTATAAGTCAGCTTTCTGTTTCTCGACTTATTCTTCCTTACACAGGATTTCTTTCAATCTAATCTTCCAAAATTAAAACAATTGCACCCAATCACGCCCAATTAAGCCTCAACAAGCCTAATCGTGCCTGACATCACGAAATACGTCGCTACGAACCACAATTCGAGCCTAGACGTTGGGCTGCCATTTAATGTGTACCCGTTTAAACCATTTGAGCTGCTTGTCGTATCCGAAGATCAGCTGGATTGCAGAATCTCGAGGTCCCCGGCTCATAAACCTGGAAATCCTACCAACAATAGCTAAATGGGGGGTGCACACTTTCTAAGATCATGTTTTGGTAAAGCAAAATGGGTGGATCAACTAAATATAAACTAAGAGCTCGAGAAACTAACTATTCTCGGTTAAGTGGGCAAAATTAGTGGTTCAATAAAACCTCAAATGCACCAAAACATAATCCTTCTTCATAACTTAAATAAATTATCAAAAACGCAGTTACAAAACTAACGAATAAATTTATTAATGAAGTGATAATAAATAAAATTAAATCAACAATATCTCTATAATAATTACATATGATCCGCAAATGATTCTGCGAAAATCATATAATAAAATTATGAAATTAAATCATCGTACCACGGACGTTCAAAGTACTCCACTTCTTATAAAAAAAACAAATTATCAAACAGCTGTTAGCACAACAGCGCTTAAATTTTACTCTTGTTCTCTAGTAATATATGAACAAATATCGGTTTTAATACAGCCAATGTCTTCCCATGACATTTCTACTTACTATTTCAAAACCATCCATTGGTAAAATAATGGAAATTAATTTTATTTTGATCTTCCATAAGATCACCTCTGCACAACAGTAAACAACCTTACTGTATTTAAAGAACGTCGTCACGTTCTTTAAACGTCACTCCTTTTTATGGTTTAAACGTTTAAAAACTTTAAAATAAATTAAACTTTCGTTTAATTGTCAACTAGGGTTCCCAAAATTATTTAATGATTAATAATAGAAATTATTATTAAATAATTTAATTAAAGGCTATTAATATTTCCAAAACATTAATTAAGTTTGTAAAATGTTCGTTATTTAGATGTTTATTAATTATTAGAAATAATTATTAATCATGTTAATACAAATAATAAACCATATTATTATTATTGTTTTAGGATCATTTGTTTATCAAGAAAGTTATTCAGTTAACTTTATTATATCGTTAAATTCTCCTAGTTATTAATAATATTATATTTAAATATTGTTAACAAAATGTCTTATGTTATTTACATCATTCGTGATGATTCTCAATCATCCAACCTTCCTTCTCTTGTCAACTACTGACAATCCAAAATTTTTATGCTCTTAAATAATGTGTCACTGTTACAAAATCATATCGCATTGTTATCATCATCATAAAGTTGTTTCGTTTCATAATTGGGCATACATACATAGCCGAACGGTTAAGTTAAGCTTATATAATTGACGTGTTATCCTTTATAATATCTTAATAATAATTAACAACATTGTTACTTTCAATCCGTTGCCCAAATATTTTCCGCCAATAGAACTAATCAATTCAACTGAGAGTCGTTTTACAATAATACTGGACAACTAAGGTCTTACTTAATTCTTTACTGTAATATATTTACTTATAATTTCCAAATAAACGCTCACAACGCGTATAATGACCTTCCCTTCTCTGATATACTGAACAAATATCCACAGAATACATAAACAACAACTTCTCTCAATTACATAGGTAAATTCCTTATAACATTTTCCTCAGCTTGTTATCAAACAAATATAGCTGCTATAATTCTTCACTTCGATCTCTTAATACAGTATTCTGCCATAACAACTTATTTAAATTGCATATAATGCCTTGTTTTCATGATATATTTATATATAATAATTACAGCGTATAACTCTATCAGATGTTGTGATAATACATAATAGTCGACTCTAATAAACAGTGATGACGTAATGGTTTACTAGTATAAGTTACTCTAGATTTCAAGTAATTGTTGTTAACATTTAATAAATATAAACATTCGTTACTTCTCTCTGGTCTTTCCAAAATATTGCGTTAATGCAATCAAAAGTCAATAACAATCTCCAAGAGTGTTGCAAAAATTTCGTAGAATACTCAAATGTGTTGATTTGTCCGAGCAGATAAGATCTCTCAAATAAAATAATTTATCCACTGATAAATTATTATTAATAATGACTGGCTAAAGTGGAATGTCCAAATAATGTTCCATCCTTCCACCAATTCAAAATGTTTGATTAAATAATTACTTGAGCTGAGTCAGATTCGAAGATAACTATAAAATCTTGGAAATGTCTAAATAATAATTCATTTCCAAATAAATATCCCTTTTCAAAGTCTAAGTTGCTTGGGTAAATTAATATCATTTTCTAAGATGCTGAATAAAATTCAATAAAATTCGATAAAATTCCAATAAAATTCCAATAATATTCCAATAAAATTCAATAAACTTCAATAAAATTCCCAAAGATACGTGGATCGAAATAAATTCCAAAAAAAACGAAATTATTTATAAAATGAGCTTAAATCTCAAAACCTATAAGTCAAAAATCCCAATGTTAATCTCCGAAAATCTCACTAAAAGAAAGTTAATATTTAAATATCCAACGTTGAAAAATAATTTCTGGGCTTAAACTATTTCACACACAACAAAATAATTTACGTTGAAATGGTGCCATGCTCTCTGATATTCTACTCTACAACTAACTACAAAAAGAACCAACAGCTACTAACGAGGATTTCTCTTTCTACCTTGCGATGACATCTTGTAGAAGAAGTGTGGAGAGAATTACTGTCGACACCAGTAATTCCACATTTAATAATCTTCATCCTCTTTCTTCGGAAGACTGCCTTGTCACGACTCGAACCCTGATCTCCGATCGTTAATCTCCCTGGCTGGCTTCGAACACGGACCTCGCCTCGATCAGCGATAACGCAAGAACCTCCCAGTCTCGAAGTATGATGAACTGCTTCGTTTCGGGTTTGATAGTATCTAGCCATGACGCGATAATCAAGTTCCATCTCGTAATGTTGGATTGTAGCTATGCGATCGTTACACCACATCTTATAATTTTAAGATTAATGTCGGTTGCCTGATATTCTAGACTGACAATGTAACATCACGTTCCCTGCGCATAACTTGGCTTAGTTCATGGTCACAAATGCGTTAAACACAATGTTAACTATTCCCCTTAACGCTTGCATGTCGAACATTTCGATAAAAAGCTTGTCACTAAACAGAGACTTGCTATAAATGAGTGCTTCTGTCCTTCAAATGTATTGGCACAGGCATATAACGGGCCATCCCCTCCACGCCTGTAAAGCTGGCACGCACTGAGTGAAACGTGCTTATGTCATGTGAATGCTTTCAACAAAGAAAACTATCTTATTCTTTCAAATTTCGTCTTGAAACTTTCGCGAAATGTACACACGATGTTTCTCTTAAGTTTAATCAAACTCTCGATACTAGTTTCACACGAGAACTGATATTACGACGATATTCTGTTTCCCACATCTTCAGCGGACTTCTCGTGTTAAGTTTTGACCGACGGAACTGTCCTCCTCGCCGACAAACTATGTTCGCGTGAGACCCCTATCTTACACACGCTAGTTTCAGGAACTCAAGTGTCACTGGTCCGTTCCTCTTGCCGCTTCAACACAAAAGACCTCGATCTGATGCGCGTCCCCACGCTCCTCAAAACCAACCTACTACTTATGCCGCCAAACGCCACCGTCAACGACCAACTAGTTCAGAACTTAGAGCGTAAGTCATATCTAACCTATAACTTAGCTTCACACAGGTGTAATTAGTGGAAAGTTCTTTAACATGCCATAAATCTATGACATGGGACCACCTGCTTTACTTGCCCTCCGAAGGAAGGCATACTGAAGGATTTTTAACGTTCTTAAAAAATCCGACGACTTCGGCCGGGTTTAAACCCGTGATCTTGGGCATACAAGCTCAGCATGCTACCAACTACGCCACCGAAGCCGCTCAAAAAAAAATATGCTGATTGAATTCTCTGACTCCCGTGATGTGGTACACCACGAGTACGCGCCACAGGGTCAAACAATCACCAAGGAGTACTTCAGAAATGTCCTCCGTCGCCTACGGTAGGTGATGCTGCGCGATACAGGAGACCGGAGTCGTGGTCAACAGGAAATTGGCGCCTCCATCACGACAATGGTCCAGAACATTCCTCGCACTTGATTCAGACGTTTTTGGTGAAAAACCAGACTCCTGTGGTTAAACAGGTTCCTTACTCTCATGATATGCCCCCCTGCGACTTCTGGCTGTACTCCAAACTCAAGAGCCATTGAAAGTAACGCGATTTCAGACAAGAGAGGACGTTGTGGCTGCAACAACAGCCGAGCTTTCTCGGAATGCTTCCAACAATGGCGGCACCGCTGGGAGAAGTGTGAGTCCCTAAGGAGACTACTTTGAGGGTGATTATGTTTCCAAAGCTCAAGGTATGCCGGTTGTATTTCCCGGCCAAAGGACCGATACTTTTCTAACATGCGTCGTAGTGTGCAAATTCAGCTGAAAGTATTAGACAGTATAAAAGTAAATCCCATGAAAAACGGACCATCATTAAAGCGTTCCTAACTTACGCCCGATGCTATGATATTGACATCCGTCGGGAGATAGCAGCAAAGAGCGAGAAGAAAAAAGTTAACACGTCTGAAACTCACCCTCTGTATGGATACCAGCCAGCATGCCCATGACTGTCTTCAAGGAAATGTTTCCTCAGAACAACGGAGGCCTTACAGGGGCAGCACACCAAGCCCGAATTTGTAAATGGCGAGGAAGGTTCAAACATACTGAAGAATAGTTGAGGAACTTACTCCTGGTCATATAGAAGGATCGCTGACATGGAAATCACTCAATAGACTGCGCTCAGGTGTCACAAGATGCAAAGATAATATGTTGAAGTGGAGTTTTCACGTAGATTCGACGTTATGTGAATGTGGGTTGCCACAGACAAAGCCTCATCTTCTTCAATGCAGACTGTGCCCAACAACATGCACTATGGAAGACCTCATGCAAGCAACACCTGAGTCTCTGAAAGTGGCTAACTACTGGTTACCAACCGTATAAGTTTAATCCTCTACCATAGTTGTAGCTCGTGTTTGACTCCTTCCATCATGGTGCGTCATCTCTGAAGGCAAACTTCACATTAAAGAGCCAGCATACCAACGCAGCATCTTCTCAAAGAACCGTGCTTGACAGGAAGTCACCGGCATAGACCATTTTCACCACCTGGGAATTTCTTTTTAATTTTATTTACCAATGCTGTCGTTTTTTGGTCAATATGTATAATTTCGTTGTTAAACTTGTATTTTATATATATATAGATAAGTGCTCCTGATACGACAAATAAATAAATAGAGTGGGTTTCAATAAATTAGACCATGTTTTAAATGACAACATCAGGAAGCGGTTTAGTGTGGCACCTTTCCAAGATTTAAAAAAAAAAATCCTCTCGGCACGCCGGAAGGCGGAAGTAGATTTCACCGGGCAAACTTCGAGATAGGCAGAATATGCAGGTTTTCGTAGAAGGATCATACCTCATTTATTGCCAGAAAGTATTTCACAATTGGAGCTTAATTAACATTATTTTTCGTCTTTCTATGCATATTTTAAACAATTTATTGTCTTATGGGGACGGTAACATTCTCGTCATTTGGGGTCCATTTTTATACTTGTGGTCACACGGTCCTTATGCAAGGTTTCGACACTGATGTGTAACTACCTAATGGTCTGCTACGTCTTCACACAAAATTTCATCTCCCCCAGATATTTTGATTGGTTCCTCAGTTTAAGGACTGCAACAATGATACGGTCAATTTCAAGTAGTAGTTCATAATTTTGCTAGCAAATACTAGCCAACGACAACTAGCTGTGAACTTGTCTACTAGATGCCACAGCAACCAGCTACTCGCAACGAACGTTGGAAC
Source organism: Meconema thalassinum (assembly GCA_946902985.2). Classification (NCBI taxonomy): domain Eukaryota; kingdom Metazoa; phylum Arthropoda; class Insecta; order Orthoptera; family Tettigoniidae; genus Meconema; species Meconema thalassinum. The sequence continues at coordinate 155,615,199 of OX336390.1, forward strand.
TTCCCCTCCGATCGAAAGCATACTGAGGGATTTTTTGCGCTCATAGAAAATCCGACGACTTCAGCCGGCTTTGAACCCGTGACCTTGGGCATAGAAGTTCAGCATGTTACCAGTTACGTCACCGATGCCGCTTCCCACAGAGTCAGATATAAAACTGAATGTGATCTCGTGCAATAGCGTTGTCATGGCAACGTCTGATGGCTCATCCCTCATCAATTTAGTAGAGTTGTCATGGCAACCTCTGATGGCACTTGGCATTTTCTTTAATTCCGAAATTATTTTGCTCATAATGGCGTAATGGTGGGTCATATCAAAAATTATTTCAGACAAAAATTTTAGGTACGGTAATTATTAGGGGAATATTTTCCATTTTGTACGGTTTTGATATTGTGCCTATTAAGAAAGATATGATTATTGTTTCCCGAAAAAACCACTTTTTTCCACCCCTTTGGTCAATGGTTGGTGTTATCAAAAACCTTTTCAAACATAAATTGTTGGCACTTATCCAACAGATATTATGAACTTTGAATGGATTCGATATTTCATGTATTAAGAGAGTTATAGCGATATTTCACTTTTTCGATAAAAAAAAAAAGTCCCCCATTTTCACCCCCTTCGACCGATTTTTCCCATTAACGAACTCGACCGAGATTTGAAGGGGAAACATATTATGTAAAAATTCAAACTGATTGGTGCAAAATTATGGCAGTTATCGTGTCCACAAGAAACTGATATCTATTATACAGTGGAACTTGGATAATTCGAACTTCAAGGGACCAGTAAAAAATTTCGAATTATCCAAAGATTCGAATTAAGAAAGTTCTTTGAAAAGGTTAGAGAAAATATTCAAATGTTAAATTTTCTTCCAAGAACTTTTATAAAACTTAATATTATATAGGTTTTTAACGAGTCAAGTGTGTATATAGGCTACTATGTATTAAGTTTACATAATGATTTACGTTCAACAAAGCAGATTAACAGACTGTAAAATGACTGTATCGTGAATAACCTCAAAAGTTTCAAATTATAAAATAAAACTAAAATTTACTATTCACCTATTTAATGACAGTAGTAATCTAGCAATCTAGTTAAATCTACTGTTCTTCAAAAAGTTAGAGGTTTTTACCTATTTCCTACAATTAAGTCTCTCGGCCATCACAAAAGAATCTAACAACTTCAAGGAACGGAAAACAGAATACAATCGAGTAGGGGCCGCATGCCAATGATACAACGTCGTCATTCGGGAATTCCTGACCTAACTGCTTGGCTTCCATCAGCTTTTTACACGTAAAAACTTCGAATTATCCAAAATATAATTCGAATTAACCACGATTTTTTTTGCATTGTTTGTATATAAAATGCTAGGGACCAAGAAAAAATTCGAATTAAAGAAGATTTCGAATTATTGAAGTTCGAATTAGCCACGTTTCACTGTATATATACATAAATTATATATAAACTTTTGAACTGACGGTGGTTTTGGAGTCTAGGGGATGTGAAACGCGAAGTTATGTCGAAATTTTCCGGAAGTCGAAACATGGTACCCATTGCAATAGTTAGCTTTCTAATGAAATCTACCTAATGCGTGGGGGCCGTCTGCGATGGTTCGGTTAAGTACAGTACTGCGGGCAGAAACCGACACAATTGGAAAGACTGGGTACAATCTACAGTACAAGTCGTCAGCAAAATACCAAAGGGACGACCGAGGTAACTGTGGGCCTATACGCTACGCAAAGACCTTAGACGCGTTAATCTTCACCGTGACACGGCTAGAGACAGAAATGTATTGTTGCACCCCTCCTGATGGCAAGGACTTTAGCCATAGGCCGTTCAGGGGTTCTCCAAGATTATGTACTAGGATCGTTATCGTGTCTCTACCGATAGCGTCTTATAGGGATTAAAGTACACCCCTACTAGGAAATGGAAGTGGGCGGAGATTCAGGATTGAGCGAATGCTTCCCAATGAAAGAGATTGAAAGCTTAACTTCTGGTTTGTTCAGTAAGGAACTAAAGGAATCTGCCACCACGTATACAAGGTTTGAATTCATTATAATTCAATCCTGAAATGAAATAAAAATATTGGTTCTCACCTGTTTTCTTAGCTTCGCTTTCCAAATACCGCCTCAGTTTCGTGCCTGTTGGTCAACGAACGTTCCCGATCGGCAGGCAATCGACCTCTGCCACTGTAAGACTTCTGTCTCTGCAGTGCCTGACTGACCTCTCTGACCTGAGTTCGCAGCTTTTTATAATAAGACAGCACGGTTCTTGCGCACCAGGTTGAACTGGGGTTGAATGTCCGATATGGTTTCGCCATAATCCGACACCGAGACATAACAGTATGGAGACAGCGCATCCATGTAGTGGACCCTGCAACCAGGCAGGACTAACGCTGAGGAAGAATAAGAGTAATAATTACTGTAAAGGGTGCAGCTTGCAAGGAATATGCATAAAAATCCATTGCCTTCCACTTTTTAAACCACAGTAGTGGAAATTCACTAGGCATAATTAGGAAGAGTTTCAAGTACCTTCGAGCTCTAGTCACTTCAAAGGACAACATGAGAGAGGAGATACACAATCTAGAATACCAGCTGGTAACCGCAGCTATTGCTCACCAGCAAGGGTGTTGAGAACACGTAATCTTCGCAAGAATCTGAAGATTAACGTGTACAGAACTGTAGTGTAGTCAGGGGCAATATATAGATCAGCGACATGGATTCTTACTGCGTAAAATGAAGAACTCTTCCAGAGATGGCAGAGAAAGGTATTAAGGAAAATATACGGTCCGATAAAGGCAATGGGGAATGGTATAAGGAGTAATAAAGAAGTTAAGGTCCTATTTGGAAAAAACAGGCATATTTTCTAATGAAATGAAAATCCACAGCCTGCTTCCAGTCTCCGACCGGGTCAGGAATGGAATGAATGAAGCCCCCATCTAGCGGCGAGGATATGAACTGTGCCGGCTGCCGAGGCCTGACGCACTCCTCTGGGGCAATGATTAAATGAATGACACATGAAATGAAATTATAGTGGAGAGTGTTGCTGGAATGAAATTTGGACAGGGAAAACCGGAGTGCCCGGAGAAAAACCTGTCTGCCTCCGTTTTGTCCAGCACAGATCTCACATGGAGTGACCGGGATTTGAACCACGGACCCAGCGGTGAGAGGCCGGCGTGCTGCCGCCTAAGCCACGGAGGCTTTACCATATTTTCTAATATTAAAAGCAATAGACTGAGATGCTTAGGACACGTGAAACGAATGCCTGAGGAGAGAGTGATTACGAAAGTACAGTATAGGAAAAGACAGGCGAGAGACGATAGATAGGAAGACCAAGAAAAAGATGGCTGGATGATGTGAAAGAGGATCTGACGAAGATGGGTGTTAGAATATGGAGAAGCAAGGCAATGGGCTGCTACTGTACGAGAGGCCAAAGCCTTTCATGGGCTTTAGTGCCAAGGAGTTAGTAAGTAACGAATAGGAACTATGCAGTCACCGTTAAATCTATGTTGACAATCAAGTTAAAATGAATATAAATACTAGAATTCATCCAATAAACGTACAATTGTTGGACTAGAAGTTGGAAACGCAGCGCCGTTTTCAGTTTAATTCATTGCAGTATCGGGGTGAGCACAGTATTCCAAACGACAGATAAATGATCTTTAAGCTCGCCAGCATATTTGCGAGGGAGACCAGTAATTTCATTAGCATTCCGGCCATTTTCGCAAAAATATGTGCAACTATACTTTCATTTCCACTCTCTCGCAATTTACAATTCTCGTTAACTTCCTATAATTTCCTCTCTTGCGTTAAATTAGCCAAAAAATCAGTAAGCTCATTTATTTTCAATAACGATGTTATATTTGTGTTTTAATTCAACTAGAGTTATATATGTACATACTTCCTAACTTGCGTTGTACCATTTAGCTCTATTGTGTAATTCCGCACAAAGAATAAATAGTATAGACCACTGGATTCTGAAGTACACTGCAATCAGTTTCCAAATAACTGTTAATATTTAATAAGTCATAAAGTAAACCATATTGGTCTTCTTTTTTTTTTTCAACAACATTAGAAACTAGAAATGACATAAACAAATCATAATTATACCTTAATAAAGTGAAGTTTAACGAAGTTTTTAACGGACAGGTTAGCTAGTAATTATGAATAAGAATACGTGATAAAAATGAAATGTTTTAACAAACAATTTTGAAAACGTCCTTATGTTCGACCCTGCTGAAACAGAAATATTATATTCTAGAAATTTGCATCTTAAAGAGGCTCATTATAGTTCAAGTTTCATTATGACACAGGTTCTACGCCAATCAGAGCTCACGATTTTCATTACGATACAGATGTTTGACAATTAGGTAAGGATAGCATCGCACCTGCGCAGACATCCACGGCCTCCTATTTCAAATTTCACTGCGTGGCTAGTGTCATAATGGGGTAACCTAGGAGGCCGTGGCCGAATACAAGGTATTCTCTGCGTCCCATGCGCTCTGTTCAGTAAACGAAATTGGCGGAATCTCATCAGATAGTTATGAATATTTATGTTCTAACATAAAATGAAGTTATAATTATCGTCGAACATAAACAGTCGTATACAACTCACCTATAATGGTGAAATTATGGAAATTATAAAACTCGCTCCGCTCGTTTTATAAACATATTCGAGTCTTAATTATTGCCATTATAGTCTTGTTACATAATGTAGGCCTACTAATAGATGATAAGATTTCTTATATGGTTAGAAATGTAATTTGCTTATGTGCTGACGATAGGTTATGTTTAACCCCAGTTAAGTTTAGATAACGTTGATTGCAGTAAGTTGTTTGACATTTTGAAAAGGATTGGAATAAAGTACAGGGATATGAGGCTGATCTACAATCTGCACCAAACCAGACGGTAGTTATTTGAGCCGAAAAATATGACAGAGAGGCTGGTATTCACAAAGGTGTAAGGCCAGGCTGAAACATCAGCCATACTTTTCAATCAGTACATTGAACAAGCAATAAAGGAAATTAGAGAAAAAATAAAGTAGGAATAAAGATTCAAGGAGAAATAATTTCAACGCTGAGAGTTGCTGATGACATTGTTATATTAACCAATTGACCAGAGGATTTGAATGAGTTATTAAATGGTATGGAGTCCGTATTGAGGAAAGAATTCATGATCAATTTCAATACTAAGAACCCCAGGAATAGCAAACTTAATTATGGAAGAAAGGATTGAGCGCTAAAAGTGTTGGGGTAGACCACGATTAGAATATGATAAAGAGATTGCCTCGGATGAAAGGTGTGCTAGCTATGTAAATATGAAGAGATTAGCCCAAGCCAGGGAGGCATGAATTGCTGCATCGAATCAGTCAAAAGATTTAAGACTCAAATACCCACACGTTTTGATAGTCTATGAGAATGCCCAAGTATTGACTAGGCGGATAGCCTACAAATTTGTTTAAATTGCCGTTCAGATATATTCAGAATGGCCCATATATATATATCTACAGTCATTTCATTCCTCCATAGAGCATTTACCCGTGTGTGGGGTTTCACCGCCTCTTGGGGCCAAAGAACCAGAATTGGTCAAGGGATTACATTTTAGTGAGATTGTCAGGGCTTGAGTTATGCTTTTAATAAAATCCAGTACTATCAACACAATAAAATAAAAGTACAATATTTCAGACTTGGGAATAATATTAATTGAAGCATTCAACTTTTCTTCTCAAGGAAAAGAACAATAAGAATTAAAGTAGTTATGTTGAGAAATAAATTGTGTGACTTTTAGGTGAATAGTGTCTGATTTATTGCTGTGGTGTTCTACCAGGAGTAGGTGGATGGCATGTGGTGGAAATGTGTGGTATGTGATAATATATGATAGACAAGAAAATAAGGTGGGTGGAGTGCCTTTTTCAACATGAATACGTTTTTGGGCCAGGGGGTCTGTCTGGAATTAGTGTGGCTAAATTTCTCGCACCTAGTTTCCATGACAACAACAGCAAGCACACTTAGTTCCTACTCGTTGAAGCGTGCGCGTACTTATAATACGAATAGACGAATGAAAACATACCCAAAATTCTATGTTCTGATCTGCAAAACAATAACTTTATTAATATAAATAGAATTACCCGGTTTAAAATGTGGATACAGTACAAACAAGGCCGCTAGAGGAGGAAGTTCGGTAATTCACCGCGAGCACTGTAGTCGTGAATAAGTCCTAGTAAACTCAGGCGCTGCCATTGCTTCTTTCTTTTGATTTTTGAGAAAGACTGTATTATTGTGGAGAGATATAGGTGGTAGCAATGAATTGATAGAGATGATTGAATATGATCCGGGAAGAGGAGTTGTTGTTTCGTTTGAGGAGCTTGGACATCGCAACCATTCAGCCTCGTGTACTTGGGTGAGTCTGAAATTTTGTCTGATAACCTATGTTATTATGATGGCTGTATTAGTGTGTGTATTTGTAATTAAAGCGAAAGAATAGCAAGGAGGCAGTCATGGCCTTAAGTTACGAACCATCCCGGCATTCGCCTCGAGAAGAAGTGGGAAACCCAGAGAAAAACACTTCAAGGATGGCTGATATGGAAATCGAACCCACCGCTTATCAGTTTTGCCTCATAAGGCTAAATGTGGGGCTCCGTTCCAGCCCTCAGACCAGAATGAACTTTCTTGGCCGATCCAGGAATCGAACCCGGACCTCCAGGGCAACACCCAATAACAATTGTCGCTACACCAGGAAGTGGTCACGGAAGAAGAAAGAAACTGAGATAAGAATAATTAGGACGAGAAAAGAAGAGGATGAAGATGCGTGTGCTTTAAATGAAAATAGACCGGTTATTGGGTACTGGTATACACCATTTCTGTGTTGTATGCAATTGACTAGTTAATAGTAGTTTTAGTTATTATTAACAATAATAATAATAACAATAATCGTATGAACTCAGCTACCTACTGTAGATCTCTTCAGTTGAAACCATTTAGGTGATCTACTCTGCAATTTCAACGCTCCATCTGGTGGCGAAAGCGGACCTACGGTGATGTATGGCTGGCATTTAATCAATTTTGTCTTACAAAGACCAAAATGTGACGCCTGAAATCGTTTACGAATCGACATTGCACTTCGTGGAGCGCCGTGTATTTTTGCTACTCTTCAGAAATCCGACTTACTCAGCCCGGGATCAAACCCATGATCCTGTGGAATTGTGACGCGAACGCAATTCATCAAATGTTACCTCCCACTCATTTTTTCACTCTTACTGTGGATATTTAATTATTATGAACACGTCTCTTGAGGGTCACTGAAGCCTCCGTGGCTTAGGCGGCAGCACGCCGGCCTCTCACCGCTGGGTCCGCGGTTCAAATCCCGGTCACTCCATGTGAGATCTGTGCTGGACAAAACGGAGGCAGACAGGTTTTTCTCCGGGTACTCCGGTTTTCCCTGTCAATATTTCATTCCAGCAACACTCTCCACTCTCATTTCATTTCATCTGTCATTCATTTAATCATTGCCCCAGAGGAGTGCGTCAAGCCTCGGCAGCCGGCACAGTTCATATCCTCGCCGCTAGATGGGGGGCTTCATTCATTCCATTCCTGACCCGGTCCAAGACTGGAAGCAGGCTGTGGATTTTTTTTTCTCATGAGGTTCACTGATGACATAAAAGTGTAGAGATGTCACTGTCTCTTTATTCTGCGCCTCTCACCAAAGTGGGCCAGATTCAATTCGCAGTCAATGCATATGAGATTTTCAAAGTGAAATATCACGTCCTGTGAATTGGATTCCACGTAAAATGGAGGTCCCAAGGCTCATTATTAACAATCACGTAAAACTACATACTGTACTTCCTTGAAATCAAAGTAAAGGGAGAGAGATTTTGTTTTAATGTTGCTGGCGGTATGAATTAAATTGTCTGTCTTTTTTATTCAAGACACAGAATGCTGCTCGTGAATCTTGGTTCATAATATAGCTTCGAATTCTACAAGGGAAATAAAGCAGACGAAGCAACCAAACAGTGCCATATTAATCACGCTGACACACCGTGCCAGCTGAGCCAATTACGAAGTCGTCTCATTCTCCTGTCACCTGTGATGTGCTGCTCATATTCTCATAGTAACTTAGAATTTTTTCCAAAAAGAAGGAGCTCGTTATCGATGTCAATCTTACATTATTCTTTAATCAATAGCGTGGTGTGTGAAAGGATATCTCCACAGAGTAATGAGATGAAGGAAATGTATGAAGGTAGCAGTCATAGAACAAAGAAAGATATTCAAACAAGTAGTTCCGTGAAGAACTATACAGCCTATTTTCATATATCCTACTTATGTTAATTGTCTCTATCTACATACAAAATTTCAGTTTGATTGCTGTAATAGATTCGTAGATATTGAGAACCGACCAAATATTTTGGATGGTCGCCATGTTGGATTGTATATATGTAGGTCCTAGAGTATTGTACTGTTACATGAAGATTATTGTTTACGTGTAGCATTCAAACTTCAATCGCATGATTAGGACACAAGAAGAAACAAGGATATTTTAAAATTTCGCACGGCTGCCATCTTGTGGTTATGGAAACAATTGAAATAAATTAGATGGCAGTGGATTAACATTCATATCAGGATTTACTGTACCAAGTTTCACTGCACTCGTATGGTTAAATTGCGAGAAACGTCCATGTGAATATTTATACTTCGCGTCGCCACCATGTTGGATTTTTGATCACCAGGTTATTTAAAGTCCTATAGGTGAACTTAAGTTCATAGCCCCTGTGAAAAATAAAATAATCAGTCTGATTGCTATAATAGATTCGTAGATATTCAGAACCGTCTAAATATTTCGGATGGTCGCCATGTTGGATTGTTAAATGTATAGGCCATAGAGTCATGTACCATTAAAGGAAAAGTATTGCGTAGGTTCATTATTCAAACTTTCACATCGATCGCATGACTACGACACAAGAAATAAAAACTTAATTTTAAAATTCGCAAAGCTGCCATCTTTAAATTATGTAAACGATTTAACTAAATTAGATACCAGTGTATTACAATGTGTATAAACATTTCCTGTACCAGATTTCATTGCGGTTTCAACATTAAATCGCGAGAAAGGTCTATTTTAAATTTTCAATTTCGCTTGGCCGCCATGTTCGTATTATAGTTAACCGGTTTTTGAAAGTCTTATAGATGAACTTCCAGTAGTGCCCTTTATCTCCGCACAAAATTTCAGGGTGATACCGCTAAGAGTTTCAGAGATATAGAATGCCGGTGAAATATTTCGCACCTCCACCATCTTGTGGTTATGTAAACAATTGAACAAAGTTAGATGTCGGTGTATTACAATGTGTATAAACATATACTGTATCAAGTTTTATTGCGTTTGGTTGGTTAAATCGCGAGAAACGTCTATTTAAAATTCGCAAATTCGTGTGGCCGCCATGTTGGTTTTGTAGTTACCAGTTTTTCAAAAGTCACATAGGTGAACTTCTACTAGATCCCTTTATCACCGTAAAAATTCCACGATGATATCGGGAATAGTTTCGGAGATATTGAATACTGGTGAAATATTTCGCACAGCCGCCAGGTTAAATTAGTGAGACGTAACAAACTTTGAAGGCACGGTCGGGGTCGTCCAGAATAGTGCTATGAACTTACCGAGTTTCATTGAAATCGCTCCAGCCGTTTAGAAGTTATTAGGGACACACACACACACACACACGGGCAAAAGGTGATCTCATAAGCCTTTTTTTTTTTTTTTTTTTTTTTTTTTTTTTCAAAATTGAAAATAGCCTAAAAATTGCTCCCTTCTGACTCTGCCATAGTGTTGAAGTCAAGTCCGCCAACTTTGCCAGCAATACAGTGCCTTCATAGCCAGCGACTCTTCATATTATGCATATTGTATTAATTGTTTCTAAGTTCATTTATCAAATATTTGCTGGAATGAACAATGGGAATCAAAACTTCTCTTCTCAGTTATCATCATGAGGCAGAGTACATTCCCTTTCAGATTACAGACCAGAATTTAATTTCTTACAAATTGAACTCAGTCTACTAATCTCTGGCAGGAAGACATCATCCATGAGTGATGCTTTGTGGGATGGCCACCTGGTGTTCCTTACGGTGCTTAAGAAAAGATACACCCGTGACACTAAGATAGATACAACCCAGTTGTGTTTGCTAGTTACAGAGTAGTGTTTGATGTTGGCTGTTCGGGTTGTCTATATCAGCGGCGTGCAACTCAGGGTGTCAGAGTCACAATATGTAACCCTCCTAGACCATGGAAGCAGTAGACAGAAAGTTTTGTGATTCTTACTTGTTGTTGTTCTTGTTGTTGTTTGAGTCTTCTGCCTTTTGACTGGTTTAATGCAGGTAATAGCTACCACATCCTACATCCGAGGCAATCTGTTTAACCCTGGTCTACCCCTACAGTTCTTGTCCTTGACCCTTCATTCCATAACTAAGCTTGCTATTCCCGGGTGTCTTAGTTAAGTGTCCTACCAACCTATCTCTTATCTTCATTAGCAGTCGCCAGAAACATCTCTCCTCTCCCACCAGTCTTAACACCTCTTCGTTTGTAACCCTATCAACCTATCTGCTCTTCATCATTCTCCTGTAACACCTCATTTCAAACGTTTCAATTCTCCTTTCTTCTGCTACACCAATAGTCCAAGATTCACTTCCATAGAGTACCACGCTACAGACAAAGGCCTTCATAAATAACTTCCTAATACCTAAATCTATATTCGATGTCAACAGATTCCTTTTCTGTAGAAATGCTTTCCTTGCCTGAGCTAACCTACTTTTTGTATCCTCTTTGCTTCGTCCATCACTGGTTCTTACTTATGAAACATGAATATTTTTAATGCCATTTCTCTTCCATAAAAGCCCCCGTTTCTGTGAAGGACTTATTTTCTACCGCCTTTAATGGCAAACATCTGTCTTAACAAGTAAAATTTGGGTTATATACCAGAAGGCATATGCTGTATGCTCAATAGAGGTTTACAGAGGTATAGTTTATCAAACAAGTTGCATCAAGTGGTCTCCTAATGGAGCACCGTCGCGCATATACAGTATGGGCTGCCGTGGTATTGGATTTCCATTAGCCTCTCCTATTATCTAATGTGCACTCCGTTTCAAGATTCCTAACATGACACAAATTACTCCCGGCTGATCCATAAGGGTGACACTTTATAGTTGACCATTAGATTGATCAGCATTCCGGAAACCTAGTAAAGTAATTGCTTTTTAGTCGGTCAAACGTGTATGTGTCCCGTTAAATGTATTATTAATGTTGTTTCATATCTTTAGAAGCGGCTTCGGTGGCGTAGTTGGTAGCATGCTGAACTGTTGTGCCCAAGATAGTGGGTTCAAACCCGGCCGAAGTCGTCGGATTTTTTAAGAGCGTTAAAATCCTTCAGTATGCCTTCCTTCGGAGGGGAAGTAAAGCTGGCGGTCCCGTGTCATAGATTTATGGCAAGTAAGAGACCCTTCCACAGGCTAAACTTGTGTGAAGCAAAATTGTTAGGTTAGATTTCGCCGGAACGCTCTATCAAAGTGCCAACGTTCACCACTAGGTATCATTGATATCTGGTAACTAAAGTTGGAACTACTTGAACTTGAACGGAACTTGTAGCTTACCCTAAGGGTGTCCGCTGGAAGCAGCTACAGACTCAGGCGAGCCGAACATGTCCTCGGACACTCCCGGCACTAAAATCCATACGATAAATAAATAAATAATAAATATCTTTAGAGGCTGTGACATCGTGTATTTTGTGTGTATGTGTGTGTATTTTCTATTTTGCTACTGTGATGGCTGTACTAATGTTTGTATTTGATACTTGAGGATAGGATTGGGAAGTAGGTGGCAGTGTCCTTGAGTTAGGAATCATCCCAGCATTTGCCTGGAGTAGAAGTGGGGAAGCTACGGAAAACCACCCTCAGGATGGCTGAGTTGGGAATCGAAACCACCTCTTCTCAGTTTTGCCTCAAAGGCTGAGTGTGTCCCATTCCAACCCTCCCACCAAAATTAAAATTTCTTGACAGAGTCGGGAATAGAACCCCGCACCTCCAAAGAGACAGCCATGAATGCCAGCCACTACACCACAAGATGGTTAGTTAAATTGATACATCCATTCACATCTGTTAACCTTGAAATACAGTAATTGCATGGATTAATTATATTCCTTTCTATAAACTTATTGAAAAGCCCGACAGCGGTAGTTACGCTCGCTAACGCGTAATGCTCAGTCATGGGATCAAGTCATCTTCGGACTCAGTAGACGAGGGTTCGAGCCCCACCGTCAGCCTTCCTTGAAATGGTTTTCCGCAGTTTCCCATTTTCAACTCCAGCCAAATGCTGCGAGGATACCATCTGAAAAGTCACGCCCACTTCCTTCCACACCCTTGCCCAGTATCATCCATCTTCATTCGTTTCATCTCTCGTTAACTCCTCTCATGAGGTTGGTGTCAGGAAGGGCATCTGGCCGTAAAACCACCCGCCACCTAGCCTTTTATCGCATATGAACTCTGACCCCGAAAAACAAAATAAGGGGTTAGACATTGACTTATCGAAAGGGGTTGATAATCTCGCTGTTCCGCCCCGTAAAACTACAATAACTATAACCAACACTTATCAAAAGAGTTTAATTGTATGACATGTTTCGTTCCTCAGACAATCATCATCAGATCAAAAGGTGTTCGTAGTGTTGGCAATTTTTTGTATACAAATCACTTATGTACAACTTTTATACATGTTAGATTGTTTACTTGTAATCCGTAAATATTGCTAATATTAACAACGTAAATGAAAATTTAGAGAAGTGCTATAGAAATAACCGGCCACGGTGACCAAGAGAACTAACGCGATAGCTCATGTCTCTCTGGCATCGGTGGGAGTGCGTGGGTTCGAATCTCACCTCGGCCGTCCTGAAAATGGTTTCCGTGGTTTCCCGTTTTCACCAACAGGCAAATACTGGGGCGGTTCCTTTCAACAGGTCCTCGGCCGACTTCCTTCCCATATACCTACCCCCGACCCTTCCTTAATTATACCCAGTATAGCTCCCAGACGATCCAACGCAGAGGCCCTGGGTAAAGCCAAGCTGGGAGGATAATTGATTAAAAATAACTCATTGATAGAGCGGTTTCAGGCTCAATTCAAGGATATTTGTAGACAGTGACCTAATATTAATGGTTTTATTTTAAACCAGCGGACCCATGCGAGAACTCTCACATAATGGGTTGTGTGCGCCCCATGTATACAGACTATCCACCCGGCTCTAGTACTATGCGGGCTTTACGCAAAACAGTTCTGCCAGGGGCTACCGTCTTGTTTATTTGTTTAAAAGCTCTTTATAAACAAATAAATATATTTCCATTAACTTTTCAAGAAATGCAAGATTTTTCCTGTACTATTGAGACAATTTGGAAGATTTTGGTACAAACCACGCCTTCTAACACCCTCTGGTTTAGGAGCCTGTGTTTTGTGAAACATATACCTTAGCGTATTATATAATAAGATAGTTACGGATGTCTGCTCGTCGACAGCAAGCGTGGGTCAGTGCAGCCAATCTCACTCAACCGCTAAGTACAGTAGTAACTTAAGTCTTCTTAGTCGCAGTTCACATCAATAAATGTCAATGAATGGATATCACAATAGACTAATCGAATGGACAAATGAAATTCCAAAACTGTGAACAATAATATGTTTCTCATTTAAAATAGGCATTGAATAATGTAACTAATAAACTGTCTTCGTCTGTGTTCAATCTATCTTAACATCCTCAATTGCATTTCAATATAGTTTCACGAACACCAAAGATGCGGCTATTAGGAAGTCAGCAGGAATAAACTATACTCAGAACGAATCAGCTGTTATAGTCCTAGAGGTCGATTAAAACATACTTGAATATCAAATTCGAACAAGCAATAAATAGATGGGAAAATAAACGTAATGATAACATTTTGTGGCTTTACGGTCCATTGAGGGCCTTGGCCTGTGATGTGACCGCTATTCAGCCATATGGCTTAAAGATTATGGGGGATCGTACCGTCTGCACCGTGTGTCAGTTTGGCGGCTAAGCGTGGTTTTATTTATTGCCCCTTTGATCAAACAGCTACTCATTTCTCCTCATGAGACTGATTGTACCACTTTCCACGTCAGTTCTAAAATCTCTGATGTATCTTGGAATCGAAACCGGGACCCCTTCACCAGGGGGACTACATAATACTGGGTCTTTATATTTGCTTGGCAAGGACATTCTCGCTCAACCGCTCCGCCAGTGACGGCTCAAATGCCAGTGACCGCGCCCGCATATGTACGGCAGAATACGGTGCTTAAAATCTGTATCATTCATTTTTACTCACCATGCCTACAGTGGATGCTGAAAATGTTCCCCATCCGCTGCCAAACATAATTGGCATCTCCTTATGAAGTTCCAGGTTACTCCGGTTAATTTATCTTCTGTAAGGAAATAACGACGTCAATTTTTATTGTTTACTGAACCTGTACGTTTGAATCTCTTAGATAGTTGTTTTATTGTCCAATTTATAGGAATGGGTCTCCCTAGAAATTTCACTAGAAACTTTTGTCTTGTTCTAGTGCACGATTTACTGCACTTTGTGTACGTATTGTGCAGATATACACGTTCACGTAATGATTATTTCTCATAAGGAATTACAGCACTATGGACAATCACAATAAAACACTATACAATACGATATACAGTACACAATAGCTTTATAAAACACCCAATTAGCTCGGAGCTCACACGTCTACCGCAGCAAAAGCGTGGGAATACGGCCGGAGACCGCGCGCGCCAACCTGTAACAGCCGGCAATGGTCGAGCGGAATTGCCTTGCCAAGCAAAACTAAAGACGCTGTATAAACAATCAAAAGAGAATTACAAACAATTCATTAGAACAGTTACTGTACGTAGGCTAATACAACGTCCATGCATAATATACCGTAGCTTAGACATGCAGAGAGAGAATATAAATAGTAACGGTAGAAAAGCGTGGGAATAGAGTTTTCAAATTTAAGGGAAATAATATTTGTTGTGTTCTGCACACGGGTCACAAGTTCTGGGACGTGGGTTGGCAACCACGAAACCCCAGCTGAATTTCACATTGCTTCCACTTAGGCTGGGTTCCTCTCTGTCATCTTCCATATCAACCGCAACAGTATTAGGGTATTCGAGATAGGGAATCTTTAATTTAACGCCTTCAATGGCCCTTGTCTAGACTTTCCTGATTTCATTCTTCAAGGTGACAAACCTCTTCTTTTCGTTTCCTGGTATCACCTGCCTTCTTCACAAGGCCCTAAGGGAGACAGGGTGTATGTAGCCCTACCACTTGTGGTGCACTCTGAATAGTGCTACGCCCTCAAGGTCTCACGGCTGGCGAGTACGGGTATTGGCAACCTGAGGAATTCCTGAGCTAAGTCCGGTTCTTCCCTTTTTCCCAGAGACTCTGGGGCGTACCCTCTCCTCTTTCTCACTTGCCTCTGCATATATACCATGTGAATCAGCTGCCCCCGGAACGCTCAATCAAAGTTCCAACCTTCTCTACTAGGTATCATTGACATTTGGTAGCGAAAGTTGGAACTACTTGAAATTGAACGAAGCGTGTAGCTCACCCTCTGGGTGTCCGTGGAAGAAGCTTTAGACTCTGGCGAGCTGAACATGTCCTCGGACTCTCCTGGCACTAAAAGATATACGATAAAATAATATAAAGAAAAGCTGCCCCTAATAATACTGTTTTATGCAACCCAACTAGCGCCTGTTGTCAGGAAGATCAATATATCTCTGCCTGCACACCGTATAGTACTAATGCACTGCAAACATATGCCGCAAACGATACTGAACACTATTATTAACCTACTTTTCTCATTTTGCAAAAATGAGGAAAAAGTAGACTTATGAGATCGATCCGGGAAAATGTGTGTCTGTCTGTCTATCCGTCCCTCTGTCTTTCTGTCTGTCTGTCTGTCTGTCTGTCTGTCTGTCTGTCTGTCTAGCTGTGTGTGTACAGTATGTCCCCCTATGAACTCCTAAACGGCTGCAGCTATCGAAACCAAATTGGGTAAGGGTAAAGATCTATACCTGAATATCTCACGGCCATATTTTAAATTGACATCAGTGCCACGAACTGCTGAAAAATCACAATTGTAATTTGAGCTCTATGTTGGATATCTCAGAAGTTATGCATGCGAACTATTCAAAAATTGGCACACATATAGACAATAGCATTCCAAATTAATTTTCCGAAGACCATATATGCCAGTATTGGCAAAATTATTCTAAGCCGGCCGATAAATCCAATTTCTAATGGCATGAAACTTCTATACTATCGATTGGATTTCAACCGGATTTCGTATGTACTATGTCTACTACAGCAGATATGACTGTGCGTATTCTAATGAGCCACCAGGGCTGCCAACTGTTAATAAATGCTCTCGCTGTGTTTCAATCCTAATACCAATATATCAGAAAGTATGCAAGCCAACAGCTCTAAACTTTGCACACGTATAGTACCTGACATTCTAGATTAATTTGGAGCAATTAATATACCTCAGTGCTGCCTACACGATTCTGAGCCTCCTGATATATACAGTTTTTAAATGCATATAACTTCTATGACAACAAATATATTTCAACCAAATGTGTTATGTGATTTGTGTACCATAACAGTTATGTCTATGCGTATTCGTAAGAACCAGCAGGGTTACCAACTGTTGATAAATGCTCTCTCTATTTGTTTAATCTTAATATCAATATTTCAGAAAGTATGCAAGCCATCCGATCTAAACTTCGCACACGTATAGTACCTGACATTCTAGATTAATTTGGAGTAACTAATATACCTCAATGCTGCCAACATTATTCTAAGCTTTCTGATAGTTTCAATTTTTATTTACATGTAACTTCGATAATTTTTTTTTTTTTTTTTTTTTAGCGTATGGCTTTTAGTGCTTGGAGTGTCCGAGGACATCTTCGGTTCGCCAGTTTTTGTAGCTGCTTCGAGACGGACACCCATGGGGTGAGCTACGTACCGTCGCGTGTGGAGAGTTGTATGGGGAGTAAAGTGTGATTGTAAGGACAAGGAGTTGGAAGGTAGCGGCTGTGGCCTATAGTTAGGGACCAACCCCGGCATTTGCCTGGAAGGAAGATGGAAAACCACAGAAGACCAACTTCAAGGTTGCCGGCGGGGGGATTCGAACCACCTCGCCTCCCGGATGTGAGCGACTGCCAGCAGTCATGCCGTAACGACCACGGCTAACTCACCCGGAACTTCGATACTAACAAATGGATTTAATCCAAAATTGGCACTATAATAGATCGTAATATTTCAGATTAATTCTGAGCATCACATGCACGTCATTGTTCCCAACATGATTTTAGGCGCACTGATAAATCCAATATCAAACAGTAAGTAACGTAGATACTATCCATTAGACTTCAACCAAATTTTGTATGTCCATTCTATACCTTAAGAGATGAAACTAAGAATACATTCAGAGTCACCAGGGCTATTAGGCTACACTATTGCAGGTGTATTTCAAACTGCAGTACCGTACTTAGAAATGTTAGTATTATCAACTTGATTTCATCATTATTCTAGATATAGATTGGCATCAATCTTAAATTTTAAGAAAAGTAGGCTCTTTAGTTCGTCACGGAACTACTTGTTTTTAGCCTACTTTTCACATTTTGCAAATGTGAGGAAAAAGTAGACTTTTGAGATCGATCCGGGCAAATCTGTGAGTGTCTGTCTGACTGTCCTTCTGTCTGTCTGTCTGTCTGTCTGTCTGTCTGTCTGTCTGTCTGTATGTATGTCTGCCTGTATGTATGTCTGCCTGTCTGTGTGTGTGTGTCCCCCCCCCCCTATCAATTCCTAAACGGCTGCAGAAATCAAAACAAAATTTGGTATCAGTTAAGATCTATACCTGAAAATCTCAATGCCGTATTTGAAAATGATGCCAGTGCTACCAACTGCTGAAAAATCGGAATGGAAATTGGAGCTCCATGTTGGATATCTTGGAAGGTATACATGGGAGTTATTTGAAAATTGACGCACGTATAGATAATAATATTTCATTTTAATTTTCAGGAGAACATACATGGCAGTGTTGCCAAAATGATTCTAAGCCTGCTGATAGGTCCAATTTTTAAATGCATATAACATCTACACTATCAATTGGAATTCAACCAAATTTCGTATGTACTATGTGTACATAATCAGATATGACTGAGCGTATTCTTAAGAGCCACCAGGGCTGCCAACTGTTAATAATTGCTCTCTCTCTCTCTATTTTTATCCAAATACCAATACATCAGAAAGAATGCAAGCCGACAGCTTTAAACTATGTACACTTATAATACCAGACATTCAGTATTAATTTGGATTAACTAATATACGTCAGTGCTACTAACATGATTCTAAGCCTGCCGATAGGTCCAACTTTAAATACATGTAACTTCTATACTATAATTTGGATTTCAACCAAATTTCGTTATGTGCTATGTGTGCCATAACAGATACGACTATGTGTATTCTTAAGAGCAACCAGGGCTGCTAACTGTTTATAAATGCTGTCTCTGTTTTTGTTACCATAATATCAATATATCAGAAAGTATGCAAGCCAATAGCTCTAAACTTTGCACACGTATAGTACCTGCCATTCTAGATTAATTTGGAGTAACTAATAACGTCAGTGCTGCCAACATGATTTTAAGCCTGCTGATAGGTCCAATTTTAAAATGCATGTGACTTCTATACTAACTAATGGATTTCATTCAAAATTGGGACAACAATAGATCATATAATTTCAGATTATTTCTGACTAACACATGCATGACATTGTTGCCAACATGATTTTACGCGCGCTGTTCGATCCAATGTCTAACTGCATGTAACCTCAATGCTATCCATTGGACTTAGAACCAAATGTTGTATTCTGTACCTTAAGAGATGGAACTAAGAATTTATATTCAGTCACCAGGTCTGCCAACTGTAGTGCTCGATTAGGCTAAATTATGCCAGGTATACTGTATTTCGAACTAATTAGAAACTTCGATATTACCAACTTAATTTCGTCATTACTCTAGATAGATCCATATAGATTAATCATTGGCATTAATCTTACATTTTAAGAAAAGTAGGCTCTTTAGTTCGTTACGGAACTTCTTGTTTCCTCGTACAGTCACATCGAGAGAAAAATAAGAGTGTTCAGTATTGTTTGCAGGATATGCTTGCAGTGCATTAGTGCCTTATCGGATGCAAGCAGAGAAATATCGACCTTCCTGATAACAACGCTATTTGGGATGCATAAAACAGTATTATTAGGGACAGCTGATTCACCTTGTATTCCATAATCACATGTAATTTACTTCAGATTATTTTTTGTGTTGATCGACTGAAAGTTAAAATAGCAATTGATAATAAGGGAAGACTGAAAATTAGCTTCAAAGCTATCTTTACCATTGAAGAAGTGCAACTTGGAGACTGGCCTGCACAGCAAACTAGGTACCCTATCAACATCATCTACAGTGATCTAAAATGACTGGTGTGCTCTGTCAACGGGGTGACTATTCATGTATCCGGTCAGCTTATCAACGTGAATAAATTGTGGTTACATTTAAATAATTTTACCGTGGATCATCAATTCGCATCAACACTCAGGAAACATTTTACCATTTAACTTGAAACAATTATTATTAGACTTCCATTAAGCTGTGCCGGAATTGGAAATTATAGCATTCCAGAGTGCAGAGTATTTCGGTGGGGCTGGAAACTAATTCGCAGTTCCATTACCACTCCCTATCAAGTATTATAATGTTTGGGTGTTACCACACCCTTCTAATCTGTATTAATATTTAGTCATGTAATGCAGATGAAATATTGTTAGCCTCAATATTGAACTGTCGTGTAGCTTCCTGGGATGCCTGGTGCAGATCTTTCTATTGCCACCCGAGGATGGTCGTCGCGAAATAATGTGTATGAAACGAAGATGTAGACGTTACAAATAACGAGTTCCTGAGCCATGGGAAATGAATCTAGTAAATTAAATTGCGCATTAAACGGGTGGGAATCGAACCTTGGACCCTTAGGACCTAGTTCTAGCATGAAAGGAAAGGGAGGAAGTTTGTTCTTTTACGTGACCGTAAATCTCGCGATTATGAGTCACGGGACCTCCTTTTTACGTGGAATCCGATCCACAGGACATGGCATTTCACTTCGAAAATCTCACATGTATAGACCGGGAATGGAACCCAGTCTACCTTGGTTAGAGGTAAACATCTTAACCACTGCACCACCACGACTCCAGTTCTAGCATGATAAGCATGGTGACGTAAAACAGTTTTGTTGAGAAGGAAGTCCTATATTATAAATATACATCGAACCCTTACGGCCGAGTTCTAGCAAAATAACCACGGAGAGGTAAATGCGATTTTGTTGAGATGGAAGTCCCATACTATAAATAAACCTCTGGCCCTTAGGGCCAAGTTCTAGCAAGATAACCATGGAGACGTAAATAAGGTTTTGTTGAGAAGGAAGTGCCGTATTATAAATAAACCTCGGACCCTTAGGGCCAAGTTCTAGCATGATAACCACGGCGACGTAAATACTTTTTTTTTTGAGAAGGAAGTGTCGTATTATAAACAAACCTTGCCAAGTTCTAGCAAGATAACCACGGAGACGTAAATACAGCTTTGTAGAGTAGGACATCCCACATTATAAATAAATCTTGGACCCCTAGGGCCAAGTTCTAGCATGATAACCACGGAGACGTAAATACGGTTTTGTTGAGAAGGACGTCACATATTATAAATAAACCTTGGACCCCTAGGGCCAAGTTCTAGCATGATAACCACGGGGACGTAAATACGGTTTTGTTGAGAAGGACGTCCCATATTATAAATAAACCTTGGACCCCTAGGGCCAAGTTCTAGCATGATAACCACGGAGACGTAAATACGGTTTTGTTGAGAAGGACGTCGCTCATTATAAATCAACCTTGGACCTCTAGGGCCAAGTTCTAGCATGATAACCACGGAGACGTAAATATGGTTTTGTTGAGAAGGACGTCCCTCATTATAAATCAACCTTGGACCCCTAGGGCCAAGTTCTAGCAAGATAACCACGGAGACATAAATACAGCTTTGTTGAGAAGGAAGTCCCATAATACCAGCCAGATCAGATACTCAACAATGACAAACCTTATAGGATTCTACCAGCATTCACACTGGCCTACATGGCTTAAAAGAAGTTTCTGTCAACCCAGTCGTTGTCTCTGTTAATGGTTTAGTTACGCAGGACTGGGAAAATACGAACAAAGGAGAAACTTGGCCTGATGAAGCACTATATGCAGATAAAGCGAAAGGCTGCCCTCCTTGGTACTGCATAGTGCGTAATACGTTGTCTCTTCAGTGACTTGCTCTGACCATCTTCAGATTCATTGCTATCATCGGTTGCTTTGTACATGTAAAAAGGATGGGACAAGAAAGACTCACCAACAGGATTCTCATCTTCCAAAAAAAAAAACAGGAAAGCGCAAGTCCCAAGGGAGAAAGAAGTCCACCGGGATTAAAAAGATTGTGGAATTAAGACAGAAATATTCACACTGAGAAAATTTCAGAAAGATAGTTGCGGGGGGAGTGAAAGACCTGTCCGTCGAGAAAACGAGAAAGAGCAGAGTATTATCGGCAGAACTAGAGCGGGGAAATCAAACGATGAACGAGTACTGGCGAAAGAGGATAAAGGGAGAGATCTTGCGAAAGTGTTGAAAATTGTGTAATTGTACCAAGATAGGTGGTTGAAACGGAAATAAATAAGAAAAATAAAATACTTATTATTATTATTATTAATATTATTAAAACTCAGCAATTCTTCTAGGCTTGTGCTGTGTCTTGTGTGGGGTTTCGCCTAGGACACCAAACTGGCTCATCAGCGGGCTCTAGGTTTCCCCACCCGGATCCCCACAGGAGTAGCGAATTGCGCGGCCAGCTTGGTGTCCTAGGCGAAACCCAACACAAGACACGGCATAACCTAGAAGAATTGCTGAGTTTTAATTCACTGGCCGTGAAAGCCAATAAACCATTAATAATTTTGTTTGCTCTCGTTTTAGCCATTGTACGCAACTTAAGATGAAATAATAGAAATAAACATATACTTACGTACGCAGCAGACGTCAGTGGAAACGTAGCTGAAGCTCTTCCCCTATCCCCGAAGAAATATAAAATAAAAATAAAATAGAAGAAAGAAAAACGGGGAGATCGCAGTCTTGTTTGGCTTTCGCTGGGCCCAAATTTTAAAAGGCAAACCAGAAAGCAATCCCAAAAGAAAGGGGGAAAGCTAATTAAAATTAAACTACAGTAAAATCCAAAGATGAACAAATTTAAATCAGAGGCCGTGTAGGTCGTATTAACGTCACAAGTACGCTAATAAGACCGACAAACCAAAATGTAGTAAAAACCAGACAAAACTCGAAGAAGGTAACTAAAATTAAAATAAGGCGTGACGCAAAAGCAGAGATACTTAGGCAAAGATAAAATGTATTTAAATAAGAACCACAATGTACAACGATCCCAGAGATATTAAAAGCAAGAAGAGAAATGACCAACAAATTAAACACAAAATTAATTTACCGCAAGAAAAAATACAAATTAGGAAGAAAATCGAAAATATACTAAATTAAATTATATTAAAATGAAATAAAATAAGATAAGTTAAGGTAACGTGTTCAAGGCAAGATGAAACGATGACTAAATGTAAGTATGTCGCAATTAAATAAAAAGACAAAACTCAGAAACGACTACACTCAACGAAGTCAAGATACGTTCTACCAATTTAGACAAAGCGTGTCAAAAGGGATGAACAAAATAGCAGGGGGGTGCAATGGTTCAGAACGGGGTGGAGAGGGGTGAGAGGGAGGGGAGGAATGAGGAAGAAAGACGCGGAGGCACATGCAAGATCTAGTGAGTTACGAGAAAAATAGGAATTTAGACAAAAGTAAAAATTACATTAAATTATCGGCAAAGCCAAAAATATACTTTAAAAATTGAAAGTATGCGTAGGAGATAAGGGCACACAAAGACGACGAAAATATGTGATGCGCAAAATATGGGCATTCACAGACACAAGAATATCACAGGTTAGGTCACCAGCAAAATAGCAAAGGCGAGACCTCCTTTTGTGAACTCTTTAAGATAAAGAACAAAGCATTACGGGAAGCAAGAAAAATAATCTCCAATCCCGTTATGTTGTTCTACGATAAGATGCACTCTGGATGACAGACCCAAAGGTGTCCCCTACAAGGTAGGCAAACCACCGTCAAGCACACCAGAGTAAAGCGAAGACAAGCCCACATACATGACTTTCAACCCTTAAAGTACAAAAACTACGTTATCAAAATAAATGAAAATAACACTATCATACAAAACAAAAACTTACCAGCAATTACACGCACACAAAGGGCGGAGGGAAAATATCGGGAGGGGACAAGTACACGCGACCAAAAGAAAATAACACAGAAAAAGAGTTTTAAATTGCCGAAATATGAAACAGAACTGCAGTAAAGCAATTACTGATTACGACATACAGACACCTCGCCATGGTTTCACCTTGAACGCGGGCACATTCCCTAGAATATCGGAATACGTCTAGCCTACTTGGCTGCAAGGAAGAAATGCCTCGAAACAAAGCAAATGACGACGCAACACAAAGGTAACTGCGTGCTAAAATTTGATTGGTCACGACCCCTTCCAAAATATAAATCACTGGCCAATAAGGGGACAAGATGCAGATATGTCCATATATGGTATTAAGACATCATAGGGCTATTAATAGCTTCACAGCCAAGGTTTCACAAAGGCGTGCAATGATCACGTCAGATAAAAATGGCACAAAGGAGTAACTTATATATCTCATAAAAATGGCTCAAAGTTCCCCCACTTCCTTGAAAAAAAAAAATGTATACAAAAATACATACACAAAACATTTTTTTTTTGTATATATGGTATAAGATGCACTCTTGTTTCATTCATAAAATGGCTCGCAAGGAGAGAGTCTCATATCACACAAACACACGGAGTAGCTCACATTAGAGTTCCAAACTCATTGCCTTTCACAGAGGCTTGGTATAGCACAAGTCCATCTCTTTGAAGTATACATCAAACGCACAAGCAGTTAAGTGAGTGAGGGGAATTTTGGCTAAGTAAACCTAGAAAAATTAAAATTAGGTGCAAAAACGCAACGAATACAAAATCCGCTGCCTAAAATGCCAGCGAAGCAGTGCCCCATGAGAGAAGGTGGTACCAACCTTATCACACAAAACACTCAATTCACTAAACACGTCAGCAGAAAATTTTGACTAGGGAGAAAAAAAATTAACATATAAGTTATGAGTTATCTCACAAGGAATAAAATTTTTCTGTTTTTGAAATTTCCGAAGAATAACGAGAAGTTGTAATCCAAAGGCCTGAAGATGAACAAGGGGGGAACCCAGGACCATTGCAGTTGACGTCAAGGCTGCAGAGATTTTCCTTCCTCCCAATATTCCTAATATAGAAAAAAACAAAACAGTTACATTGTGGTATAAATGGTTAATAAAACTTAATCTGTGGAGCACCCTGTATTTCCAATGGAATGTTCTGTCGTCACAACCATTGATAAAATGATATTACACAACTTGGATGCGGTGTGGGGTAAGGGAGAGAGAAAGAAAACAGCGCGCGATAACACAGGCGGACGGTTAAGAGATACTGAAAACAATCATGGACACACTAAACTAAAATAAACAGGCAGGGATCCTGTAAAAACATCAACACTGGGATCGCCGCGTCAAAACACTGAAAGAAATACATACTCTAGATAAACAAATAATTACACAGACACCACATCATTCATGGTATTTCTTAAGATTTGCTACATGAGAAACAGAAATTAGTTGAGGATCGTCATCAGAAATCATTTCCACAGTCACGTTGTTCAGGAACCTGGTTATGGTCCTTGGTTCGGACCACCGCAAACACAGTTTACTGGAGATGCCGGAAGCTGCGTTACTAATAGGGTGTAGTCGTACCAAAACCCTATTTCCTATCTGAAAATGAACAGGTTTTCTACGCTGGTTATACCGTGCTGAGACCTTCTGTCTAGCCCGCTTAAGGCTAGCGACGGCGGAATCCCATTTCTCTTGAGTAGAGACGGTTCGAGACGGGATAGACAAATACTCGATATTCCAACGGAGCATCAGGGGATCAACAAGTTTACGGCCTATAAACAATTCCGCAGGAGTGGTTTGAATAGACGAATGAAACGAGGTATTAAAACCTAAGGTAAAATAATGCAAGTTAACATCCCAATTGGATTGTTCCACATTATGGAAGGCGGTTAGACAAGCTTTCAGATTACGATGAAATCTCTCTACCTGATTGTCTTGTGGTCTGAATGGCGCCAATAACACGTGATTAATGCCCCAACTGAAGGTCATAGATTTGAAAGTTTTGGACTTGAAGATGGTAGCATTATCGGTAACAAGGAACTTGGGCGGGCCAAATATAGCAAAAATATGCTTACATAATAAATGGACCGTCCCTTTTGCAGAAATGTCCTTAACAGGAAAGAGCCAGACAAACTTAGAAAAACCGTCGATCACTGTCAAAATCGCCTGATGACCAGACCTAGAACGTGTCATAGGACCGAATATGTCAATAAATAACCGTTCTCCAGGACGAGTAACAATATGAGCACTATGCAAACCTATCTGCGTATTTTGCGCTGGTTTAGAGCGTTGACAGGTGTGACATTTTTTTACAAAATCAAACACATCTGGTTTGATTGTAGGCCAATAGAATTCAGAGTCAATTTTGCGTAAAGTACGGTACATTCCAACGTGTAAGCCTATAGCCGAAGAATGATAGTATGTTAAGAGCATATTACGAACATTCTCAGGGGCGAAAATTCTGAAGGAGTTTGAACCAGGGAGGAGACGGCCAATTACATCATTACGGACACAAAATTCACTCACAGTGGGGTCCTTGTTGGTAATTTTCTCACGGAGTTCACGACAATAAAGATCATCTGCCTGAAACTTACGTATATCTACGAAGGACCATGGACTAAACTGTAATAAAAACACATTTTCAGGCATTTCCTGAGGTGAAGTTTCGACAGAAGGAGGAACAATCTGACTAGGAGCGGAAATAGTGGAATCCTCGAACATGCGCGAGAGACAATCAGCCACAGAGTTTTCACTACCTTTCACGTGTACAATGTCGAACTTGAACGACGATAGTCTCAAAATCCACCGATTGATACGACCAAGTTTCTTTACATGTGACATGCTCCATTGCAGAGCTTCATTATCGGTGTAGACCGTGAAATGGCGATGTTCTAGGAAACTCCTGAATTTCTCGCAGCCAAAGACAACAGCAAGGGACTCTTTTTCAAAGATGGAATAGCGACGTTCATGTTCATTAAGCATGCGACTAGCAAAAGCTACAGGCGCAAACTTCCCGTCCACGTGTTGACTTAAAACGCTTGACACAGCTAGATCACTAGCGTCGCAATGGAGGAAGAACCTAGACTCGAAATCTGGAGCTTGCAACACAGGAGCAGATATAAGACTCTCTTTTAAAGTGTTAAAAGCTTTATCTTGCTCTGGACCCCATATAAATTTAGCGTTCTTCTTTTTGAGGGCATTCAATGGAGCCGAAATATCTGAGAAATGTCTGATAAACCTGGAATAAAACCCAAACATGCCCATGGCACGGCGTAGAGCTTTCACAGAGGTAGGCACCGGTAGATTCTTAATACATTCAACTCTATCAGGCATGACGCTAATACCGTTAGTCGACAGAACATGTCCTAAAAACTTGATCTGCGTGCGGGCCAAAGAGGTCTTTTCGGGATTGATAGTGAGTCCCGCTTTTCTGAGGCGAGAGAAAACTTCACGGAGATGAGTTACGTGCTCCTCGAAAGATTTGCTATAAACAACAAGGTCATCTAAATAATTGAAGACAAACTTAAATTTCAAGTCACCCAAGAGATCATCTAACACACGACTAAGAATGTGTGCTCCGACAGCGATACCCATAGGCAATCTATTGAATGTGAATAACCCAAAAGGTGTGGAAAAGGCGGTAAAATCACGGCTCTCGGCGTCCAACGGAATTTGATGATATGCGGAATTGAGATCAATAATAGAATAATAGTTAGCTCCATGAAAATGCTGAAAAGCGCTGTCGAGTGTAGGTAACGGAAAATTGTCAAAAACAACCTTCTTATTCAGCTTCCTGTAGTCGACAACTAATCTATATTCGCCGTCTTTCTTGGGAATCAGAAAAGCTGGAGAACCATACGCCGACTTGGAAGGAACGACTACTCCTTTATCTTGTAGCTCTTTGACATATTTTCTCATAGCCAACAGCTTTGGAGGTGAACATGCAAATGGCGGGGATCGAACCGGGACATTATCTGTGAGATCGATATGACATTCGTGACCTACCGCTGAACCTAATTTATCTGTGAGGACATCCGAGAATTCGTTCACCAAATCACTCAGCACATCACGCTCTTCCGAAAATAACGACAGAGGCAGCTGGACAGAATGCACTGTGGACACTTCACTAACACGAGAGGTGCATTCTTCGAACGGGAATTGTTTGTTGGAATGAAACAGAAAGCTAAATGAATTACTCGCAAAATCTAATTGTAAACCTGTTTTGCGCATGAAATCTGTCCCTAAAAGGACTTGGGTGGATAAATTATCAACTACGTGGAACTGGTGATCCCATGAAAAACCATGGATCTTGAGATGACATAAAACAGTACCGGTAACGTTGATAGTAGATGAACCAGCTGACACGAACTTTCGCTCACGTCCATCCTCGTGAGGACAGATGCGCAGCGCTGGAATTTGTTCCGCCACAGAGCGAAGGATAAAGCTCTCCGTGGCTCCAGAATCCAAAATGGCTTGAGTTGTGACATGATGAAAAGATAATGTGACCCAAGGTTGCGATACAGAAGCAAAACAAAGATAAGGATCGCGATACCTGCTTTTAGGGCTGCCCGACGGGTCGAACTCAGGACAGCACTTCAACAGTTTTCCTGGTTGAAATTACAATTTGGACAGGTCAATTTAGTCACATCTGACATCCCACAACCGTAGCAGAACTTACGGGATCTAGCGGCACATTCACGGAAGTTATGACCGTGATTGTTGCAATTCCAACATAAGATATTTGCGGAGACACGTTTGGTATCTGGAGGATTATTGTGGACACGGGAGGTAGAATGAGTTTGGCTGGCAGCGTGACTATCACTTTGGACGTGATTTATGGGAGGACGAGAGGGGAGATTAAAAGAGACAGTCTTGTTTGAGATAACGGGACGGGCCACAGAAGTAAACGCGTGCTGTGTGCTAGTCGCACAAGCTAGTTCAGGAAACATGACTTCGTGGGAAATAGGGGGTGGAATATAACTCAAACTCGACCGAGAATTGCTCTCATATTCGCGTCCATGTAGAATTATGTCCTCAATACAGCGTACCGAAATGCGACGTATGAAGTACTTATATATAGGATTTAAATTCCTATAAATAATTTCGAAAAGTTCCTGTGGGTGGAATGGCTGAGTCAAATTGGCTGTGAGGAGGCGTACAGCCGTGACATAATCGTCAATCTTCTCGGAGGGGCCCTGAGTTCGAGCGTAGATTTCCTGTTTCAAAGCATACGCGAAATCTTGGGGAGTGAAACGGGCTTTTATGTTGCACACAAATTCGTTCCATGAAGTGTAATGGAATGGTGACACCCTGTACCACTGCAACGCTTTACCAGAAAGTAAAATTGGTAGGCAACGAACTATCTTATCGGGACTTATGTCATGGCACTGACACAGTTCCTCAATCCTCTGAATGAACCAAAAAACTGAAGATGTGTTATTTTCCCCGGAAAAAGTAAGATTCCACCTGCTCACAATGGATGCAACGTTGTCAGAATGACCACCACTGGTAGGATTAGAAACGTAGCCACTAGACAACGGGTCAAACATAAGTAAGTCCTTCGGTACACTAAAAAATTGGGGTTCTGGAATAGCCTTACTTGAAGAAATAGGTGCAGTCAACGACTCAAAATTATAGGACGGTAAACGAACTTCCTGCTTAATAGATTTATCCATGACGAAAAATATTAAAAACACAGCACGGTACACACCAACGAGATAAGAAAAAGGACTACAAAGACTACTAATTTCAAACTACTTCAAAAATATAAAAGGTATCTAAACAGTATTACGAGAAGAAATAAATAAGTGCACATCACATTACCGTAAGATGTTGCTTTCCCACGTGGTAATTTACTCACGGGCACCAAGTCGTCATCCTCACACGAAACATACTGTTTGCGGCTGTGTGTTTTTCAAATGTTGATAGACCATACCAGACCTTTCCCTTCTTTCATGAAATTCTCAGCACCTTAAAACTCAGAAAGACAACATTATACTATAGGTACGAAAAGGATGGAAACGTTTCACAATGCAATTCAGCTCGAAGTCTCAGGAACGATCAGCTGGAAAAAAATTGTTAAATTAGAAAGGTGATTTTGTCTCAAAACCACGCTCTGAAATCCATTTGTACGCAACTTAAGATGAAATAATAGAAATAAACATATACTTACGTACGCAGCAGACGTCAGTGGAAACGTAGCTGAAGCTCTTCCCCTATCCCCGAAGAAATATAAAATAAAAATAAAATAGAAGAAAGAAAAACGGGGAGATCGCAGTCTTGTTTGGCTTTCGCTGGGCCCAAATTTTAAAAGGCAAACCAGAAAGCAATCCCAAAAGAAAGGGGGAAAGCTAATTAAAATTAAACTACAGTAAAATCCAAAGATGAACAAATTTAAATCAGAGGCCGTGTAGGTCGTATTAACGTCACAAGTACGCTAATAAGACCGACAAACCAAAATGTAGTAAAAACCAGACAAAACTCGAAGAAGGTAACTAAAATTAAAATAAGGCGTGACGCAAAAGCAGAGATACTTAGGCAAAGATAAAATGTATTTAAATAAGAACCACAATGTACAACGATCCCAGAGATATTAAAAGCAAGAAGAGAAATGACCAACAAATTAAACACAAAATTCATTTACCGCAAGAAAAAATACAAATTAGGAAGAAAATCGAAAATATACTAAATTAAATTATATTAAAATGAAATAAAATAAGATAAGTTAAGGTAACGTGTTCAAGGCAAGATGAAACGATGACTAAATGTAAGTATGTCGCAATTAAATAAAAAAGACAAAACTCAGAAACGACTACACTCAACGAAGTCAAGATACGTTCTACCAATTTAGACAAAGCGTGTCAAAAGGGATGAACAAAATAGGAGGGGGGTGCAATGGTTCAGAACGGGGTGGAGAGGGGTGAGAGGGAGGGGAGGAATGAGGAAGAAAGACGCGGAGGCACATGCAAGATCTAGTGAGTTACGAGAAAAATAGGAATTTAGACAAAAGTAAAAATTACATTAAATTATCGGCAAAGCCAAAAATATACTTTAAAAATTGAAAGTATGCGTAGGAGATAAGGGCACACAAAGACGACGAAAATATGTGATGCGCAAAATATGGGCATTCACAGACACAAGAATATCACAGGTTAGGTCACCAGCAAAATAGCAAAGGCGAGACCTCCTTTTGTGAACTCTTTAAGATAAAGAACAAAGCATTACGGGAAGCAAGAAAAATAATCTCCAATCCCGTTATGTTGTTCTACGATAAGATGCACTCTGGATGACAGACCCAAAGGTGTCCCCTACAAGGTAGGCAAACCACCGTCAAGCACACCAGAGTAAAGCGAAGACAAGCCCACATACATGACTTTCAACCCTTAAAGTACAAAAACTACGTTATCAAAATAAATGAAAATAACACTATCATACAAAACAAAAACTTACCAGCAATTACACGCACACAAAGGGCGGAGGGAAAATATCGGGAGGGGACAAGTACACGCGACCAAAAGAAAATAACACAGAAAAAGAGTTTTAAATTGCCGAAATATGAAACAGAACTGCAGTAAAGCAATTACTGATTACGACATACAGACACCTCGCCATGGTTTCACCTTGAACGCGGGCACATTCCCTAGAATATCGGAATACGTCTAGCCTACTTGGCTGCAAGGAAGAAATGCCTCGAAACAAAGCAAATGACGACGCAACACAAAGGTAACTGCGTGCTAAAATTTGATTGGTCACGACCCCTTCCAAAATATAAATCACTGGCCAATAAGGGGACAAGATGCAGATATGTCCATATATGGTATTAAGACATCATAGGGCTATTAATAGCTTCACAGCCAAGGTTTCACAAAGGCGTGCAATGATCACGTCAGATAAAAATGGCACAAAGGAGTAACTTATATATCTCATAAAAATGGCTCACCATCAATTGACTTTTTCCATTTCTTTGTACCTGGGCTTCAACCTTCGCCCAGTATTCCCGCATTCGTTTCCTATGCTGTTCCTTCCTCGCTTCAGTCCACGTTTTGTCAGTTTTAAGTTTTGATTTTCCTTGGTGTTCTTGGGAGTTAAGTCTTGAGCGGAACACGTTTCAAGATATCCTCCTGCGTTATCCCCACTTCATGCAGGTCTTTCTCTACCTCGGTGAACCACGCCTCCTTGGTTTTATGTTCAGAAAGATGCTGAAGATCCTATTGTTAAACGTTGTGGAACACATACAACCAATACCGTCATAGAGAACAATTATTTTCCTACAAATGGTGGTATTATCATCATTATTATTATTATTCCTGTTTCTACGGGATTGCGTACATAGCCTAGTGGGTTGAGACAGGATGTTACGACCAGATGCCTTACCTGTCTCTAACCTTATCAGGGGAGTCAATGAGACAGAGAGATTAACGATGATGAATAATACAGTGCAATGGGCTGGAAGGAAACGACTGTAGTCTAACAGAAAGAACCGTGATGGTGTAGTGGTCAAGGAGCTGCCTCTCACCAAGGCGGCGGGTTCGGTATCGACGCAAAAAATAGGAGGTCCCGTGGCTCATGTTCGGAAGATTAATGGTCACGTAAAACTACAAGCTGCCTTCCTTCCTAACTTCCTTCCTTCCTTCCTAACTTCCTTCCTTCCTTCCTTCCTTCCTAACTTCCTTCCTTCCTTCCTAACTTCCGTCCTTCCTTCCTAACTTCCTTCCTTCCTTCCTTCCTAACTTCCTTCCTTCCTTTCTAACTTCCTTCCTTCCTTCCTTCCTTCCTTCCTAACTTCCTTCCTTCCTTCCTAACTTCCTTCCTTCCTTCCTAACTTCCTTCCTTCCTTTCTAACTTCCGTCCTTCCTAACTTCCTTCCTAACTTCCTTCCTTCCTTTCTAACTTCCGTCCTTCCTAACTTCCTTCCTTTCTAACTTCCTTCCTTCCTTCCTTCCTTCCTTCCTTCCTTCCTAACTTCCTTCCTTCCTTCCTAACTTCCTTCCTTCCTTCCTTCCTTCCTTCCTAACTTCCTTCCTTCCTTCCTTCCTTCCTAACTTCCTTCCTTCCTTTCTAACTTCCTTCCTTCCTTCCTTCCTAACTTCCTTCCTTCCTTCCTAACTTCCTTCCTAACTTCCTTCCTTCCTTTCTAACTTCCGTTCTTCCTAACTTCCTTCCTAACTTCCTTCCTTCCTTTCTAACTTCCGTCCTTCCTAACTTCCTTCCTTCCTTCCTTTCTAACTTCCTTCCTTCCTTCCTTCCTAACTTCCTTCCTTCCTTCCTAACTTCCTTCCTAACTTCCTTCCTTCCTTCCTAACTTCCTTTCTTCCTTCCTTCCTTTCTAACTTCCTTCCTTCCTTCCTTTCTAACTTCCTTCCTTCCTTCCTAACTTCCTTCCTAACTTCCTTCCTTCCTTTCTAACTTCCGTCCTTCCTAACTTCCTTCCTAACTTCCTTCCTTCCTTTCTAACTTCCGTCCTTCCTAACTTCCTTCCTTCCTTTCTAACTTCCTTCCTTCCTTCCTTCCTAACTTCCTTCCGTCCTTCCTAACTTCCTTCCTAACTTCCTTCCTTCCTAACTTCCTTCCTAACTTCCTTCCTTCCTTTCTAACTTCCGTCTTTCCTTCCTTCCTTCCTTCCTTCCTTCCTTCCTAACTTCCTTCCTAACTTCCTTCCTTCCTTCCTTCCTTCCTAACTTCCTTCCTTCCTCCCTTCCTTCCTAACTTCCTTCCTTCCTTCCTAACTTCCGTCTTTCCTAACTTCCTTCCTTCCTTCCTTCCTTCCTTCCTTCCTAACTTCCTTCCTTCCTAACTTCCTTCCTTCCTTCCTAACTTCCTTCCTAACTTCCTTCCTTCCTTCCTAACTTCCTTCCTAACTTCCTTCCTTCCTTCCTAACTTCCTTCCTTCCTTCCTAACTTCCTTCCTTCCTAACTTCCTTCCTAACTTCCTTCCTTCCTTTCTAACTTCCTTCCTTCCTTTCTAACTTCCTTCCTTCCTTCCTTCCTTCCTAAGTTCCTTCCTAACTTCCTAACTTCCTTCCTTCCTTTCTAACTTCCGTCCTTCCTAACTTCCTTCCTTCTAACTTCCTTCCATCCTTCCTTCCTTCCTTCCTTCCTTCCTTCCTTCCTAACTTCATTCCGTCCTTCCTAACTTCCTTACTTCCTTGCTTCTTTGCTTCCTTCCTTAGCATCCACAGGAGCTATCTGGACTTCAAATATCATAAACAATCACCACTCACTTGTCAGTAACTCCCATATGATGAGAGTCATGCAGGAGAATGATTTATCGGCGAAAACCTACACTTCTTTTCTGTGCTGCGTGGCTCAGCGGTAACGATTTCGCTTTCTGGGCCCAAGGTTGCAGGTTCGTTTCCAGGCAGGGTCAGCTGTTATTTGAGGGTGCGCAAATGCGAGAGAGATTTACTGGCACATTAATGATCCTCTTCAGGTCAAAATTCCGACACCCCGTGGTCTCTAAAAGCCAGAGTAGTTAAAAGGGATGTACAACCAATAATATTATTATTATAAGAGACAAATGCAAGAACACTCTATTATCAAGAAATGAAAATTAGTACCGTACCGAAATAAAAATGGTGTGTAGGATTATCAGATGGTACTGTTTTGAATTCATTTTAGGGGTTTAGGACAACTTGATCATCAGCTCCGTGTGCTTGAGTTTGAGGTACATTTGTTGAATGGCATGTGTTTCTTTGGTAACTTCAATAGTGTGCACAATCGTAATTAATAAAAGCTAGGATTCCGATAAAACCCCAAGGTAACCGTCCCGTCAATCCTGGAGAGAAAGCGGGAAAACCGGCGGAAATTACACTCAGGAGGGTCATGGTCAGCGTCGGGATTCAAACCTTTAATCTACCAATTACAGTCCTGGTGCGATGTTGATGACAGAATAATATCACAACTTAGAAGAGCACAGTCAACTTTCAGGTAATTACTGAGATCTCTATGATATGTGGACGAATATTCAGCATAGGTTATTTGTGATTCCATTACGTAGCTCTCGCTAAAAGGACGTATACTCTGAAATAGGAAGGGCAAAGTAGAAAATGTGTATTGCCTTATGTATTAACTCAAGCAATCACTGCAGTGCTACTGGAAATTAAATTGACCTCTCGGAGAAGCTTAAGTGAACCTATCTCCAAGTAATACAGTCAGCCATTTGGTGGCAAAGCAATAAACCAGCAATGTAGATTAACAGACGAGGTCATTGGTTTCACCGCCAGTTTGGAAACTCTCAATCTAATCTCATCTTGGCTACCGACATTAATCAACTCTCGGGGAACTTCTTGCGGCAAATGCTTCTGATCTTCGAGCGAGATGAACACTTGCGGCAAAACTTCTTCTAGCAGCTTTAATCAACAGTTAGCCCATTTTCTTATCAACAAATCTATGAACTATGAATTGCATGGGTTTCGGATATTGTTTTCCTATGAAGAATGATTGCGATTTAACGTGCCAACTTATAAGTGTATTATCGTCTTGGAAGCCATTTTTCAGTGTTTCCTCAGTACAAAAATGTATTTATTTATTTATTTATCTCATGTAATTTGTTTTCAGGACTAGGGAACGACCCGTTACAATTGGGTGCAATCATCTTGACCGACTGAAAAACATTAAATTTTGATATAAGTTTATAATATTCCAAAACTTTTTCATAACCGTCCCGTTTCATTTGTAAGAAAAACAGGCTTATACGGATGTTATTAGACGTCATAGATATCGGCTCACTATGATGTGCTCCAAATAAAACAAGTAGTTCCGTGAAGAACTATACAGCCTATTTTCATATATGCTGCTCATGTTAATTGTCTCTATCAACATACAAAATTTCAGATTAATTGCTGTAACAGATTCGTAGATATTGAGAACCGTCTAAATATTTCATATGGTCGCCAAGATGGATTTTTATTTTTGTACTATTACATTAAGATTATTGTGTACGTGTGGTATTCAAACTTCAATCGCATGATTAGAACACAAGAAGTAAAAAAGAGATTTTTAAAGTACGCACACCAGCCATCTTGTGATTATGCAAACAATTGAAATAAATTACATGCCAGTGGACCAACATTTGTATAAGCATTTAACGTGCAACGTTTCACGGCACTCGGATAGTTAATTCGAGAGAAACGTCCATTTAAATATTTATACTTCGCGTCGCCGCCATGTTGGATTTGTGCTCACCAGGTTAATGAAAGTCCTATAGGTGAACATATGTTCATAGTCTCTATGAACATAAAAAAATCAGTTTGGTTGCTGTAAAAGATTCATAGATATTGAGAACCGTCTAAATATTTCGGAAGCTCGCCATTTAGGATTGTTATATGTATAGGCCATAGAGTTATGTACCATTCAAGGACAATTATTGCCTAGCTTCATTATTCAAACTCTCACTTCGATCGAATGATTACGACACAAGAATAAAAACTTAATTTTAAAATTTCGCACAGCCGCCATCTTGAGGTTATGTAAACAATTGAATTAAATTAGATGGCAGTGCATTACAATCTGCAAAATCATTTACTGTACCACATTTCACTGCGCTCAGAGAGTTAAATCACGAGAAAAGTCTATTAAAATATTTCAAATTCGCTTGCTCGCCATGTTCGTTTTGTACTTTACAGGTTTATGAAATATGCATAGGTAAACTTGTATCAGTACCCTTTATCAACGTACAAAATTGCATGATGATATCTGTTATAGTTTCGGAGATATAGAATGTCAGTGAAATATTTCGCACAGCCGCCATTTTGAGGTTATGTAAACAATTGAACTAAATTAGACTCCAGTGCATTACAATGTGTATAAACATTTGCTGTACCAAGTTTCATTACGTTTGGATAGTTAAATCGCGAGAAATGTCTATTTAAAAGTCTCAATTTCGCTTGACCGCCATGTTGGTTTTGTAGTCACCAGGTTTTTAAAAGTCTCATAGGTGAACTTCTAGTAGTGCCCTTTATCACCGTACACAATTTCAGGGCGATGTCGGTAATAGTTTCGGAGATATTGAATGCTAGTGAAATATTTCGCACACCCGCCATGTTGGATTGGTGAGACGTAACAAAATTTGAAGGGCACGGTCGAGGTCGCCAAGAATAGTGCTATGATCTTACCGAGTTTCATTGAAATCGCTCCAGCCGTTTAGATTTTATTAGGGACACACACACACACACCTCACACACACACACACACACACACACACACACGCACACACACACACACGGACAAAAGGTGATCTCATAAGCCTATTTTTTCAAATTTGAAAATAGGCTAAAAATAGATTTTTCAAGAAATATGGGCATTTTGTTTTTCGTCATTCATTCCATCCTTACAAACAAATATGAGGATATAAACACTCTCTACGTTGAAGACTCCAGCCTCCTCAGGGTGGAGCCTACTATGTTCTATGATATCCATGATATAACTCCAGAAATAGCTATCAATAGAATAAGAAATGAGTTCGCAAGGGAAATTTGAAAAAGTAGGTTTCCATTCAATTATATACAACGTGTGCTCCTCGTAAATTGCAGAATCCTGAACATCTGCTCATCTCTGAAGTTAATTGACAAAATCCTGAAGCATGCAGGACCTGGTCATTGCGATTGAAAAGGTATTCATGGGCAGAAATTTCAGCACCACAAGGTATTAAATGCGTACTTTAGAAATAGTATGTGAATGGATTGGTTTTAATTATGATTAACTCATGACAAATAAATACATAAATTAAGAAAGGAAGAAAGAAATATATACATAAATAAATAATTAAGTTAATTATTTATTTGAATAAATGTAAGCCTCCGTGGCTTAGGCGGCAGCACGCCGGCCTCTCACCGCTGGGTCCGTGGTTCAAATCCCGGTCACTCCATGTGAGATCTGTGCTGGACAAAACGGAGGCAGACAGGTTTTTCTCCGGGTACTCCGGTTTTCCCTGTCAAAATTTCATTCCAGCAACACTCTCCACTATCATTTCATTGCATCTGTCATTCATTTAATCATTGCCCCAGAGGAGTGCGTCAGGCCTCGGCAGCCGGCACAGTTCATATCCTCGCCGCTAGATAGGGGCTTCATTCATTCCATTCCTGACCCGGTCGGAGACTGGAAGCAGGCTGTGGATTTTCATTCATTTTCATTCATTTATTTGAATAAATAAGTAAATAACTAACTAACTAAATAAATAAATAAAGAGATAAAGAAACAAACAAAGAAATATATAATAAATAAATAAATTAATTAATTAATTAAATGATGAAATAACTAATTAACTAAATAAATAAGTAATTAAATAAGAAATTAATAAAAATATGAAAACAAGTAAATAACTAAATAAAATACTGTATATAACTGCAGCTGGTGGGTTAATGTCATAAATCTAAAATTTCATGTGCATTTTGAATCAATAAACTTCGTCCCTTTTTGACTTTGAATAGTTCTGCTTTTTGCATTCTGTATATTTTTTGTAGCCTATTTATAATTATTTATTTATATGTTTTATTTATTTGTGTATTTATTTATTTACATATTTAATTAATATCAATCTATTTTCATATTTACACATCCACTTCAAAATTTTACCAAATTTGTATTTCTTAACTGTGTTACAAGGGGAAGAATAATCTCGATGTTTCACCACCTTAAAACAACAACAATCATCATCATCATATTCATCATCATCTACTATGTATTCGATTTCCGGAATAATTAAATAATTAAACCGTATTATTACGACGTTCTAATACAGTACGGCCGCTCACATGAAACCGTATATCATGTTATCTAATCTACTCCAGACATCGTAATGATATTGCCCAATTACGTGCAAATCTATATGCTAGTGCAAAATATAGTATAGTTATGTTATAAATAGTAGGAGTTAGTATCCATACTGTCCAGGCATAAAGCCCAAATCCACTGCTGAACCATTCTTGTAGTGCTTTATAACCAAACTTTGAAGTAGAAAAGGTCCTAGACTGATATTATCGCTGTGAAAAGTAACGTTTATTCCTGAAGGATTATTTAGAAGCAATGAAACTGTTGCATTCAAAATAATGCACGCACCTAAAGGACAGTGCAGATGACCTCAATGATCTGCCGCATAAAAGTTCAATCATTATCATCGCCAGTCTACCATGTCATGAAAATTTGTTGATTTTTCACCCAAATAATGAACCACCACCGAAAGTTTGAAAATACCACGGTAAAGATCAGAGTTAGAACTAGGAAATAATTATTGTCGGTACGCTTGCACACCACGATCTGTTTAGAAAAATTATCTATTTTGTGTTCTTTTTAAACAAATGTGTGTACACAATTAAGCTTTAACCACTAGTATCTAGCCTTGTGATAAAATAAACCACACATTTGAGGATAATGTGAGAGAATATCTCTAATATATAAAAGTGAATATTTGTTTGCTCATCTTCTATGCGCAACAATACCATTCATAAGATTTAGATGAAACTTTGGTGAGTTGTTGTGCGCGCACCTAAAAAAATCTCTGAATTATAAAACTACCAAATGATGTCAACACAAAATATATTTCTTTTCCATTGAACGATTGTATCATTGCTCCATCGATCGGACAATTAATTCAAAAAGTTATCCCACAAATAGTCATAAATTGCAGAAAAAAACACCGGTACCAATGCAATCAACTACGCAATCCACGAATAAATTGTGGATGAGTCTGTCGCCTTCCAATCGATTGTCAGCGTCATGTATGCGGAGAAGATTTTGATTTATCAAATTAAGTTAATAAATTCGTTGGATCTTTCTGGTGTACCACCGCACAAATTGTCACTCAAAATTGGCACAACCAATAATTCTCTTGCGCAACATTAATGCACCACGATTGTGCAATGGAATTAGGCTCGCTGTCAAAACATTTATGCAAAACGTCATCGAAGCGACAATTCTAAATGGCAAGTCAAAAGGAGAAAATGTGCTCCTTCCGCGTATTTCTATCATTCCCACCAAAATGCCATTTAATTTCAAACGAATTCATTTCCCAGTTTTCTTTGCATTCTCAATGACCATCAACAACGCACAAGGTCAATCGCTTCAAATGTGTGGATAACACCTGTAAAGTCAATGCTTTTCAGATGGTCAATTAAGACATATGTTGCCCGCTCACGAGTGGGACAACCAAAAACATTATTTGTTTTTGCAGAAGGCGGAAATACCAAAGATATTGTGTATCTCAAAGCACTTGAGAAAACGTATTCAAATTGAATATAATTTAATAATCACAAAAGGATTGTCTTTAATTTATTTCGTACATGTAAATGTGTCTGCTTTAGATATGTGTACCTACTTACAAAGAAAAGGAGCCATTGCAACGCATACCGGGCACAGCTAGTACTTAATGAAATGTAGAAACTGAAAATACAAGTCAAACATATTAATCGCAAATCAATTGTAACTTGTTACAAATGAATATTTAGGGGCTTTGGGACATCGTTGTGTCATGTAGTTCCGTTTATTTGTATATGTGTTGTGTATGTATGTGTGGAATATGCTTGATAACCTGTGTCAATATAATGGCTGTAGTAGGGTGTTTATTTGTAACTGTGGCAAGGATTTGGAAGGTAAGTTTGGATCCATCCAGAAGTTTTCCTGGAGTAGAAGTGAAAAAAAACCACAGAAAGACACTTTTAGGACGGCTCTTCTCAGTTTTACCTTTACCCCATTTCTACCATAATTAAATTTCTTGGCAGAGCACGGAATCAAACCCTGACCCTCTGGATTTGAAGTTTCAATATGTACCTCAAGACCAAAGAAGACAGCCAGCATTATCTCTGGTAAAAAATACGGGTATGTCAGAAAAAAAACTTACCAGACTCTTAATAATAATAATAATAATAATAATAATAATAATAATAATAATAATAATAATAATAATAATATCGTATGGCCTCGGATGCCGGGTGCAAGCTTTATGATTTGACACCCAGGGGGTAGCTTGCATGTCGAATTTCGTTGTTCCTTGAATCACTATGGAAGTTAAGGAGGTTAGATATCTAATCTCCTTGGACAGTATAGCGCTTTCCAGTAGAGAAATCAGGAACTTTGTGTTGGCGGAAACTCCCGAGATTAATTTTGCCATTATGAACACGGCATACTGAATTCAAATGGGTTCTTTGACATGCCAACATCGTATGACATGCGTGTCGTATTTTTGCCGACTTTCAAAAATCACTTACCACGGCCAGGAGCGAACCTGCAATCTTGGGATTAGTGGACCGACACACCATCCACTCACCCATCAGTCCCTTGATTCACTGCGACCGCAGTCTCGCGTATTTCGGTGAGCAGTATGTGGTACCATTCTAATAACGTGTGTTGTTGTGGTAACTACAAAAGAATTTTTACTTGTAATTGAGTTGGATATGGGCGAAAGGCGTGAGTTGTCTTAAGTTTGATACCATCCCTGCATTTGACTGGTGTTGAAGGGCGACAACTGCTGGAAACCACTTAGGATGGTAGTGAGTGAGGTTCTAATGTACCTCGCTTTTCAGTTCTCTTCAAGAGGCTGAATACACCACATGTCAATCCTCATATTAGACAAAGTCGGGAATAGAAACAAGCCGTAATTTCGAACAATTATCATACCTACCGACAAACCACAGCGTAGAGTCATTTAAATGCTACTGTATGATTTTCGAAGTTTCCTTAGTTGCCGTGAAATATAATCTTTTTACATTATTTCATCAAAGTTACATAATTCCCAAAATACCGGGTGAACGTAAAATGCCGCACGTGGAGGTCGGCATGCGGTTCCTCGTCGAAATTCACGACAAAAGTTTATCGTGCAAAACCTAGTCCTGCCAATAGGTTTAACAGAAATGCGTGTTAAGAAACGAGGCTCGGGCAACGCTATAACTGCATGCAGCGTAGCCAAAAACTGATCGGAGGAACTCGGCGCTCTGCCGGAGCTGTCTCATTATCTCAGTGGGACGAGGTAATGCCATAAATGCCGGTTGTGCGGACGGCGCGCGGACGAACGAGTCGCGTTCGTGTCATTTTTTTTTTCAGGTAATGTATCAAATTGCATTCAATGTACAGCTCCACTATGCAATACACTAAGTCTTACTGTTACAGTTACCTGTATTTAATCATTCAAGCGTAACATGAACTTCTCACAGAGTTAAACGACCCCTTGTTTCGTCCATGGGACAAATAAAGCCAATAGAACATAATAGTGGATACAGTAACATCGCCTCTCTCCAATGCGGTACAAAGAAGCACAATACTCTAGATAGTCTACACTAGATTGCCCATTATGCTACGCACCATAATTCCATAGTGTACGTTTGACGTTCAGTCTTATCTTCACAGAGCCGGTACGTACACTTACGAGCAACGCCTTCACTGCACAGCAGATGTTCAAAGCGACCTCCTTGCATTTGCAAACACTTCGCCACTCGTTGGAGCATACTTTGCCGGGCCCTATGCAACACACCTGCAACCACCATTACCGATGCAGCATGCACGCGAGCTATTAGGTCTTGTACATCCTTGGGTGGAGTACTAAAAACTTGTTCCTTTAAGTGTCCCCACAAATAAAATTCTAGTGGATTAAGGTCCGTGGAACGTGGCGGCCAGAACATTGGACCCCCACGACCAATTCATTTCCCTGAACACGCTTCATTTAAACAGTTATGCACAGTCATTCCAAAGTGTGGCGGTGCAACATCATGCTGAAACCATAGCTGTCGCCGAACACCAAGTGGAACTTACGATAGAGGGGGGTAATAAACTTGTCTGGCAATAGGTAAGGGCCTAAAAGCACTCCTCCCGCGATTCCAACCCACAGGCTTATGCCAAAACGTGCCTGAAAGCCACGTTCACAGGTGACATGTGGGTTCTGGTTAGACCAATAATGACTGTTGTGATGGTTGAAAATACCTTCCCGAGTGAAGCTACATTCGTCACTCCATAGCACATTCTTGATAAAATATTCGTTATCTTTAACTTATTGCAAATGCAATTCACAGAACTGTACTCGTTGCATGTGGTCTTCTGGCCGCTGGTGTTGAGTTAACGTGTAAAGATATGGATTCAGTTCTTCGTCGTGCAACACGTCAGCAACCAGTGTTGGAGATACCTG
Source organism: Meconema thalassinum (assembly GCA_946902985.2). Taxonomy (NCBI): domain Eukaryota; kingdom Metazoa; phylum Arthropoda; class Insecta; order Orthoptera; family Tettigoniidae; genus Meconema; species Meconema thalassinum. The sequence goes on from OX336390.1 coordinate 155,657,787, forward strand.
AAACTGCCTTGCAATATCACGGGTACTTCGCCTAGGTGATTGGTGAACGGTTTCAATAATTGCGTCCTCCTTTTGTGGAGTAGGCTACGTCTAGTCCTTGGACGACCTCTGTCCACTACTTGTGGGCGAAGATTACCGGTTTCCCACAGGCGTTGCTCAAGGCGACGAAAAACATTCTTATCGGGATGGCGCCTTTGAGGGTACCGTGCCGCATACTCACCAGCAGCACCCAACACTAAAAGCATATCGACGTATTCACCATTTGTGAACTCCATCATGAAGCCACCCTACATGAACTTGATAGCACCAGTTATGGTTGTGCAATGCGTGGTTAGTCGACTCATGCATGCCGTTTAATGGACCACACTGTTCGTTCTTTTTTCCGTTAACGTTTTACGGACTAAGCGAGAATCCCACCATTACCGCCACTGAGGGCAGTGTCCTGGAGCTTGGGACTATGAATCGGGGATACAACTGGGGAGTGTGACTAGCACTTTGCCCAGGCGGCGTCACCTGCAAAGCAAACGGGGGCCTGATGAAGGGATGGGAACAGTAGGAGGGTTAGGCAAGGAAAGGGGAAGGAGGCGGCCGTGACTTTACGGTAGGTACTGCCCCCGTAATTGAATTATATAGAGACCACGGTGGCTATTTTGGAAATTATAAAGAAAGTTATGGCTGTCATAGTTATGACGTGGGTAGTCATGACGTAAGCACGGATGACGCAGACGTTATGCCAGCAGGCTACTTGAGCTGAGATTCTCAGTGACGTCAGCATTTATTCGAGAAAGATCCAAGATGTACGACGCAGTCGCAGGAAACGTGGAATTCTGCTGAGGAAGAAATTATGCTATTGGAGGGGAGGCTTGAACCAATGAACGATAGTCTGAAGGAAGACGGAGATTGCTGAAACTATGGTAGTTTTTATTACTTTTTGGAATGCAGAATTGTGGAAATCCATTTGCAGTAGAGGCATTGTTCTGGAATTTTGGTGAAATTTATTTTCAGTTTTTGAATTTTGAAAATCCGTCATGTATTGACGAAGTTGGAACTTCTAGCGATGACGCAGTAACGCGCAATGGAAGGGATGGATACGCCCCTCATGAAGTTCATAAAAGGCCTTGCGCAGAAGAGAGGAGCCTCATTCCTCATTCTCAGATCATCAATCGTCTCATTCTCAATCGTCAGATCTCAAATAGTCATTTCGGTGAAACGTCGAGTGAGATTATTAGTGAAAAAGTCGTCTTTATAACGCGGGGTAAAGCCACTGCATTAAAACGAGAGTCGAGCTGACAAGCAGTGCAGGTTTACTGTGAGTAAATCTAGGTGAAGTTGAAACGCACATTATAACGCGTATACAAGATTAGCTGTCAACAGTTAGCGGTCGCCTATAAGCTAATTCTCTTGTGCATCGCTACAATAAGCAGTGTAGAAAAGTTGAACAATTTCGAGTAATTATTTTGGAAGATATTAGCAGTTTTAGACGACTGACAAAAGTGATTTTCTCGCTACATGAGAAGCACTCTGTATCGCCAGAATCTACGCCACGGCTGACACGGCTAGTGAAATAGGGAGACTTCAGATTGCTTTTGTGACACAACGCTACAGTATTATGGAGCAGTCTAATATGGCAGTTTGTTCTTCTATTACCATAACCGAAGAGAAGATGGAAGGCTAAAGGACTTTAATGCAATTGGGACATATTTCAACGGAGTAAGATAGCAGCATGGAACTTCGCTAATTGCTATTCCACACAAGCGAACATGTGGTGAACAAACACCTACACCCATGTTTCGTGATTAAAGGCTGAATACTATCAAACAGCAATGGAAATGATTTCATACTTACTGAATATGAATATTTCTTCGGAAATTTCTACAAAAACTTCATGGCGATTTTCAACTGGAACTTCAGGGATTTTTCAAGAGAGGTCAGGGTTGTCCCGACTCACAAAGAAGATTATTGCCGGAAGGATGTCGTTCGTCTTCACGAAGCAGTGCAATTTCCGGAGAAGGAAGCAGTTCGATTCTCCGAGGGTGCTGTTTCTTGTTTCGAGGATGGAGCTCAGCTTTAACTTGGTGAAATGGATCCATCAACAGTCTTCTTTGGGGAATTTTCCTCTGGAACGTCAATCGGCAGATAAGGTAGTCGTGAACGTTTATTGTATTTGAGTTTCTTAGCAATATTTGAGCAACCATTTTCCCATATTTTTTGTCCTCATGTATTTTGCCCATATTCTTGTTGAGATTCCTATTCTCAGTACACCTTGTTGTGATATGCCTTTTTCGACGATTTATTAAGACATTGTTATGTCATGGGCATAGTTAAACGATTTTGGATCAGTTGAGACTGATATTTAGATTTTTCAGTAATTTGCTTAATTTTTTTTGTAGTCTCGATTTGACTGTAAGTTAATGATTTTTATGGCAGATTTAAATTCAGACAGCGTGTCAGTTTATTAAAGTAATTCTACCCCAGTTTAATTACTTTGACCAATTTTCTGTCATCATCAAGAAGGAAGAACATTTAAATGATTTTAGAGCGTTAAAATCCAGTACGTTGTCGACGATCTTGGAAATACTAGTCGGTATTTGAATTGATTGCAACACAGACATTTATCGTCAGTTATGAACGATCATTGCATCATAGACCATTTTGTGAAAGATGAACATTAATTATGAATTATTGAATGCATTAAATTCGTGAACTTTTGTTAGGAATTTTTTCTCAATTAGAGATTTATATAATGATGTTTGCATTCCCCAGTCTAATTGGATTCTATTCGACTATTTTGCAGCTTAATCGCACTTTGTTTGTTGATAGTATTTATATACTACAATTCTTTGAAGATGTTAATCTTAAATTTTTATAGACCAGACAGGCGTATATGAGCGTATTCACTATTAAATTTGTTTGTGATTGGCAAATTTTTACTTCAATTCGATTTATGAATGAAATCCACGAAGGTTAAATGACAACAGTTTTGAAACAATTAATGATTATAAGAATTTTTAAGTGGAACTATGAATGTATAATCGATAGTGCAGCGGACATGTTGAAAGTCGCTGATGTATAATGCCCTTAAATAAATGAAGGAGATTCCCACAGTAATTAATGATGATAAAGATTGTGTTAGTGGAGGTTTTTGTAAATTCTGTGGAAGATTTTGATGCCGTATATTTTAATATATGATGAATTTTGGGCCTATGTTTAATGCAGTTTGTGCATTATTTTGTAAGCGAAGTATTTTCCGCTAGAGTGTATTGTCATAGTTCGTTGAAAATTAATCAAGTGAATTTACTGTTATAATTAACAAGAGTTTTGAAAGAATTTGAGATAAGATTTTGAATGAAGATTACCGTCACAAATAATAATAATTATTACAACCTTTATTAAACCAGATTGTGACATTTACATGTATAACTAACCTTCATTGGTCGATTATATTAAGCACGATTATGAAATTACCAACCGGATGAACATGTGGTTCAATGTATTTCTTAAATTAATAATTTAAATAATTTAAATGTTGATATTGTAAATAATAAATGTATATATCTTTGACAATAATGTGGAACGAAAGTAATGTTAAAGGCGTGTTTAAAATTTTTGTAATTATCTTCGACAATATTATAAACAATTTCTAATTGTTATAAATAATTTATGTGATTTTGTTATAAACATTTAAGAGTGTGTTTTATACTCTAAACTATGCTTATTAAACATTTGGATGATAACTTAACAAGTTTAGGGATTGTCAGAATAATCCAGTGGTATGTGAGTTAAGCATTTGAAAGATTTGCGTCAATATATATGAGTTGTCTTGTAGACATTTAAAGCTTTGAAAGGAGCTGAATTCTTACGCAGTGTGGCGTGACGAGTGAGCCCCATTTGACAGGCATGCGTCAGGTTGAAGAGTAGACCAGCCGGCCAGACATCTGGTTATCAGCGGGCGAGGTCGATACTCTGGCCTTGCGCCTATTAATACAAGTGTGATGTTTATTAAAAGAAACCGAATGCTCTATATTGTGCCCTTTTAGCAAGAAATATGCCAATCACAGTATACCAGCGTAGCTCAATTCGGAATTTTCGGGGCAGCGGTAAGTTCCCCCACTCTGTGACTCACATATTTTGGATTAAATAGAGGATACACTTGCAAAAATAACAACAAAATCAACTCCTATTTAAACACATTTAATTAATAAAATTAATGGCGCTACAAACACTTTAACAATTTAATTACTGACCCATAATCATCTACTTGTTCCAAATGAACAAGGAATCACAAATATAATAAAACAAATATTGTATTTAAAACATGTGGTTTCCACATAAACCAACAATTCCTACTTAGTCTTACTTCCATAAAGCATTAACAGTAAGTTTTATATAAATCCGAGCTCTTTTGGCTCCATGCTTTACATAATTATGGTGTCATTCTAGTACACCTCAAATACTATCCTTTATATTTTTTTTTATTTCCCAAAAACAAATATATAATTATATTTAAAATCTATGTTAATTATCTAACTCAATATTTTGGACATGTCCACACATTCAGTTGTTATCATCTCTCTTTATTTTCCAAATATATTAAGGTAGTCAGGAAATCAATTGTGTACTCCAGAGCGTGAAGATACTTGACACAGTCAAAAAAACTATAGTTACTCCCGAAACTTAGTTGCCTTCAATTAACTCGTGGAATCCTACATCTATCCAACACTACAATAGGGATTGTTATTTATCTCTTATATTTTATAAGACCATTATCATATAAGAAACTACGATCTGAACAGGCAAACGAAAATATCAATCTACAAGGACCTCGGTTCAACGCCCGGGTCGTTAACAACTTTAAACACTCCTGGTGTATTCATTTCTCTTTACAGCATATTACGAGACGGTTTCTGGCCCCTCTCGCTTTAAGAGAGCTAGACCCTTCTACTCGGGCGCGATTTATGACACGGAGGGTGACGGCGACTCCCTGTCTAACCCACGTTAATAGCTTATTTCCAAGGCTTTCAAAACAAACCTTCACATTATATTCAGTTCTGGGGAGAGACCGGGCTTTTACTGTATCGTACTCATTCAAACAACTATTCTTTGGTTCAAAGACCACTTTCGTAACCTTGGCATTTATTAATTATGAGAGGGTCCTCATTGATTGGGAAGATTAATACACTTTCGACGACGAAGAATAAAGGGGCTTTTATCATAAGAAGATTCTGCGTTCGAATCTCTTCATATGCCTCGGGAACCATTCCCTTACAGAGGACTTATACAAAATGCGATTTAAAGTCGGCCGTGGCCCATCTGACATACGCTCAATAATACCATATATTAGCTCCCTTTCAAATACATACACAATGCCTCGTGATACTACGTCACAAATAGAGGACTTATACAATTATCAATTCACTGCAATCAACTACCCTCCATAAGTAATTTACCAAGTATTTTAACCTCTACGCGTTCCTAGCGTGACATTTTAATATTATTGGCGCTCTTTATGCGCTATGCATTATTTTAAGCCGAATTGTCTTCCCAAGAACTGATAAATCTCATTAGTAACAATTCATATTATTTTAATCCTTATATTAATCTTTTCCGTTGCCGATAAATCGCTCCCTTTTAAAACATTCATTAAACATCATATCTTACACATACATTAAGGCTTTAACGCTCTTATGTTCACATCAATTTATTTGATCTTTATCTAATATTTCCATATTTAATTATTATTATTATCTTTATTCTTTACACAAGCTCAAAAGCTATTTCTTTCATATCTCAACTTTACTTTATTTAAATATCTTTCATGATAATTAGTGATATTTCGCTTGCTCTTATGACATTTGTTAAATACATTAACATTTTATTCACTTATTTCCTCTACGGGATTTATTCTTTACATAATCATTTATAATTTCTCAAATTTTCTATTATTGTTCAGACCGCGCTCTTGTTTATTCAGTATTTATTTATTAACACACATCCCTTTTACTCAAAAACTCCGGTGGATTTGTACACAACCAATTTCTGACACCAAAATAGAATGAAATTCAGTACTCACATGTTTTTAAGATCGTCCCATGATCTTTATTCTTGTGCGGTGCTTCATTTTGGGCCCACTTTGAACTTTTACTCCATATTAAAGGAATTCATCTTATGTATAAACACTTTTTGACATATATTTAAGACACTTAACATTAACGACATTTTTATACACTGATGTGTCCCTTTTGAACACATAATAAACACTAAAAATATTAATTTAACACACAATCTTGATAAATTTACACTTCACAATTCTTGATCACTAGGCCGTATTTCTGAGCCTATCACACGTGACCTTCTTAATTTCCCGTTTCCAAGGGTGAAATTTATTCGATGTCGGCTTCCTATCCTGCAGAATACGAAAGTCTCGAAACATCTACTGTTCCCTGGAGTCCAAATTCTGCTATTCCTATCCTGGATGACCGGCTATTTATCTAGCTTGAACGGCTTCTTTGTAGATCTGTTTATCGATCCTAGCGAAAGTCTATTCGGATCGAGGTCTCCTCAATGACCTATAGATTTAGTTTATAGCAGCTAGTACTTCTCGATTCTAGTACTTTTAGAATAGTTCGCCTGCTTTCTGGAGATAATGTTTATAGTCTCCTATCTTCTTTATTGGAACTGTTTTAGCACTCCTACGTTTCTGATATACGTTCCGAACCTTATTCTGTTCTTCCCTTTTTGGGTTCTTTAATTTAAATAACAGTTTATCTTTCTGGTACGGTACTTCCGTACGTTATGATCTATTCGTTCGTCTATTTAACAACCTATCGCCTTTAAGTCCGACGTTCGCGGCCTGCTCTGGCTATATCTTACGAACTTTCACTAGAACTTGTATACAGTCGGGCCTAAATCCTGTAACTAGGATTTTCCTACTCTTTCAATACGGCGATACTTTAAATTTCTTCTTGACCACTCCTTATGGAGGCAAGCAAGTCGTTAATACTGCGACGCCTATGGCTATCGGATATTACTTCTGCAGTGTACCACAGCGTTTCTCCCCTCAAGGAGTACTGGTAACTGTCTTCGATGTGACGCAGAGTTATGCCCCTCACGGACTGTCTGAATACTGATGTAGCTTAGTGACGTGCCCTCAGGCCGTCTGAACTGCGTGCGTAGTAACACCCTCACGGGTTGTCAGAATAACTGCATGTGCTGATGATCCAGCGTTACGTCCCCCTGGACGGATTTGTACTGCGTGATGCGTGATTACACCCCCTCGGGCTGTTCGAGACTGCATGATTGGCTTGGTGAAGCCCGAAGCTTTATACTATTTCACTACAAAAAAATAAGACTCTAGCCTTTTCTGTGGTCAACTTCTAAAATAATGGTGCCACAAATATAAAAATTATACCTTCCGAAAGCTCGTCTTCTCAATGTCAAATAATCTCATTGCACCTAAGAATCGATCGTGCAATTCGGAGATATTAATTAATTTCTCGTCCTCAGATGTGTGGGTGTTGCATTTCTTTTGCTTTCTCCCCTCCACACAGGCTTCGGTAATTCCCCAATGACGTCGTCTTGCGTCGGCAGTTTTTTTCTGCGCAATTATTAAATGGTTTCTCTTTACTGAAAAATCTCTCATTCAAAATGATTCACTGTACTGTACTTGTTTACTCATTATTATACTTGTAAACGGGTTAAATTTAATTATTCCTCTTCTGGCGCATAAGCGGTGTTGTCATTTTCCAGCAACGTCAGCTCGAATTCCGATTCAGGCTTCCTTGTCTAATCCTGGGAAATTTCCACTCGGTTATTAATACTCGTGACTCGCTCCCTTCAGAATGTCAAGAGGGATGATATCATCCTCTCGAACACCTGGTCCTCGTTAGTTGCGCAACCTTATACTGGCCTCCTAGCTTGATCTTTCTTTAAAGTTACATTAGAAACTGTACGTTTCTTTGATTTCTTCCTCAAATGCATGGATTCGACCATCCATGGACCTGATGGCACATGGGTTCATCTCTCCCCTCCTTAGGTAAATAAATTTTCGAAAAATTTGAGGAAATTTATTTCAATTAAATCATATCTGTATTATTCGTCGAAGCCATCATAACGATGTCCGTACCTTCCGTTATTTTTACTTCTTTAAAGTCGTATCCGGTAATTGTGTAGGTCGGGTATGCTCTGTCCCTACCCTTTCTTTTTTTCTTTATTTGTCTGGACTTTAAGTCCCCAGAACCTCATTCTTCCTTACGGGTTTGGTCTATCCCTACCCGTTTCCTTATTTCATCATTCTCTTTTCTTAAATTGGAATTTTCTTCTTCAATAAATTCAATTATTTCTTTAATTTCCCAATATAACTTCTCCAATTCGCATTCGCACTCGAATGCTTGAGCTCTATTTTCTATTTCTTCCTTATTCTTGTTTATGTCAAAAGCGGATTCATCTCTACATGTTTCCATAACCAGGGCTTGTTCATTTTCTTCATCAAAATCTTCGGGAGGGTAGTATAATTTCAAATTTGCTGAATTCATGGTCACTTCGTGATCCGTTTCACAGTGCCGAATTCTATATGCGTTATTCCTCAAATCTCTGATTATTTGATATGGTCCGTGGTACATTTTCTGGAATTTCTTGTACACACGGTTCCCTGGATCCGAAATGGCTGGTCTTTTCACTAACACCATTTCTCCTGCTAATAATGGTCGATGATACCTCTTATGCCTATTTCTTCTCTGCCTCCTGTCGGCTTGGGCTTTTAGATGCTCAAAGGCTCTTCTAATACGTACATCTCTTCCAGGCTGAGCGTCTGCTGGCCTAGGAATTACCAGACTCCAAGGTCTTTCTGGTTGCTCATTCCGATGTAACGTTATGGGTATCTCTCCTGTGGATTCATGGATTGTATTATTTATACAAAATTCGATAATATCCAAGATATCTATCCACTTCCAATTTTCTTCGGCACAGTATATTCTACAGTACTTGGCCGTCTCTCTCATCACTCTTTCCACAGGGTTTGCCTCAGGATGGCGAATACTTGACAAAATCTGACGTATTCCAAGTCTTTCTAATTCTCGTCTGAACTCTACACTGGTGAAACAACTGCCGTGATCCGACAACAAATTCTCAGGTTTCCCCAGAATCGGTATCACTTTTTCTTTAAGTCGTTTTAACACCTGTTTGGTACTAGTCTTCTGTATGGGAGCAAGGACAACCATTTTAGTGAAGACATCCATAGCCACCATTATGTGTCGATTTCCTCTTCTTGCCTTTGGCAAAGGTCCAAAATTATCAATAGATATGATTTGGCCGGGCCTTTCAGGCAACAATGGTATAGGCTTCTGCCTCATCAGGAATGCATTAGGTTTGATCCTTTGACATAGATCACATGTCTTTAGCGTGTCCCTTACAGTTTCTCTCAGTCTCGGCCATACAAATGCTTCTTTCAGCATCGAGACTGTTTTGTCGACTCCCATATGTCCGAACGATCTATGGGCTAACCATACTATTTTCCTCTGCAAAATTGCAGGTACAACAATCCTTAATTTTGTATGGTCAGAGTCCACAAACTTATATAATAACCCATTATAAAACGTGTAGTCTTGTGCTATCTTCTCAGCTTCCGTGTACACTGGTGTTCCTCTTATCAAGCTTCCCTCAAGGAAAGATATGAGCATGTTCATCCATGGATCCTCACGTTGTCTTTGACTAATGCTTCTTAACTCATTAAGAGTACGCTGATCCCTGTCTTCCAAATCTATAGCCATTACTTCCTCTTCTATGGACTCTGGCTGTCTACTTAAGTAGTCTGGAACTATATTTTCTTTTCCTGGGCAGTACTCTATCTTGACATCAAATTGTTGAATGTATAAAGCCCAACGCATCAACCTTTGACTGGATAAATCAGTCTTCATCAAAAAGGTTAAGGCTTTATGATCCGTCCTTAGAATGACCTGAAACCCATATACGATCTTCCGCCAATATTGCAACGCGTGCAATATCGCTAACAGCTCGATCTCGCTGATCGTATAATTTTTCTCGTGTGGTTTCAGTCTCCTACTTGTGAAAGCTAGATAGTTCTTCTTATCAGGGTTTTCCGGGTTCTCCTGATATAGCATTGCCCCTATTCCAATCTGGGATGCGTCTGTTTGAATGATAAATCTCTGATTAAAATCAGGATATCCTAGCTTCACGTAATTTAAGAGCATTTCCTTGGCCTCTACAAATGCTTTTTCTGCTTCCTCCGTCCATTTCCACTTGCCCCCCTTCTTCAGAAGGTTCTGTAGTGGTGCAACAGTTTTGGTGTATGATGGACAATGTCCTGAGAAGAACCCAATCAATCCCAAAAACTGGCGAACGTTCTTTACCTTCAAAGGCCTTGGAAAATCCCTTATCGATTCCAATTTGCATGGATTTGGTTTAACACCATCCTTGTCAATCACATGCCCTAAAAATGTCACTTGCCTTTGACAAAAATTCGACTTCTTTAAATTTATTTTAAAATTTGCCCTTCTTAAGTCTTCCAATAATTTCTTCAAATTTCCTAAATGTTCCTCAATGTTCTCCGAGGTAAGCAAAATGTCGTCCACGTAACGGATAGTGCAATCTTTCACTTCCTCTGACAGGTTTCGATCAAGCGCTCTTATTAATGCCGATCCTGCGGTCTTCAATCCAAACGGACATCTTCTAAAGCAATATGTTTGTTGGTCGAACTGAAATCCAGTCAACAAGCTGGTTTTCTCTTCCAGTTCGAGATGATGATACGAAGAAGTCATGTCAATATTTGTAAAAATCTTCTTGCCTTTGAACTTCCTCAGTATTTCTTTTATGGGTGGTGCCGAATCATTTTCTGGTATGATTTTTGCATTTAAATTTCTGGCATCTAAACACACCCTTACTGAGCCATCCGGTTTACTCACAATCACTAATGGACTAACATATGGTGTCGCCATCTTTTCTATAACACCTGCATTCATCATCTCCTGCAGTGTTTTCTTAGTTTGTGGGTAATGTTTTTCCGCAACCGGGTATGGTTTTTGTTTGAACGGTGCCCAATCATTGACTTGGAACGCGTATTTAAAATTTTCAATCTTCCCTGGCTTGGAATCAAATACGTCCCTATAATCCAATAATAATTTCTTTAACTGTTCCTTAATTTCGAGGCTGACTTTAGCTTCCTCCACTTTTCCTGACAGGTTGGTCTCGAACTCATTTTCCACATTATCTTCGAGTTCTATGTTGAGGACTTCAAATATCTTTTCTATGTCCTTATAATCTTCCTCACTCACTTCTTCCATATGCCATACCTGTTCTTCTATTTTCGCATCCTGTTCCTGTAGGTTAATATTTTGTTCATCCACATCCTCTCTTTGAATTCTATTGCAGTTTTGCGCTAGGTCTATGATGACCTTGTTCTCACGGATAAAATCAATACCTAATATGACATTATACGGTAATTGATTTACCAGCAAAAAGCACTGCGAAATTTCAGCGTTACCCATGATCAGATCAATGTACACCTGAAATTTACATGTCAAAGATTTCTCAGGGATAATTCCCTTAATGTTTACACTTGATGTGGGAATCTTTAATACTCGGCCCCTTGTTTCCAATTCATTTAAAAGGGTTTGTGTAATTAGACTTATTGTGGATCCGGTATCAATCAATGCTCTGACCAGTAATCCTTCTATCCTAAGCATAATTATAGGTAGTTCTCTTTTAACAGGTGGGATTCCTTCCACATCCTCGTTAATTAGCTCATCTGGTCTGGCTATCCAATTTACAATTTCTACCTCCTCCCAGCTCCTGGTATGTTTCCACTTTTGACAATTTAAATTTGGAGTTTTTTTTATCCTGAGGGCTCCCTTTTCCCTCATTCTTTAACTGAGCTTGTAATTCCAAGCTTTGAGCTCCGTCTAGTCGGTCGGGTGATTTCCGGTTCTTAATTGCCTCACTCCAACGGACTTTTTGCCTATCAGGTTCATCTGGTCTTTCGTTCATATAACGAAGACTTTCCTGATATCTTTCTTCTATTTCGGCCCGTTATTCATCATCCCTATCGTCTGGCCTTACATTCCTTCTGGGATATTTCTCCCATTTCTTTCTGTTGTCCGGCCTTTGATGGTTATTGTTATAGGGTCGGCTTTCTTGTTGCCTATAACCCGTAGTTCTAGGATTTCTTCCTCGATATCCTCCCCTGTAATATGGCTGTATCCTTCTAGGCTCCTGGTGCCCATACTCTCGATCTAGTCCTTGAGTATCCGTGCTGGTGGACTGATTCCTGGTCGCTGGTTTTTCTCCAGTTTCCTGACTGCTGGCCATATGTACTTGCTCAGTTTGTCTTTGATGCCGAGGAGTTACGTGCGAAGTCGTCATATCTAACTGACGTAATACACTTTCCACTTCCACAGCACTTCTGGCTTTGGATGAGATTAGCAGCCTCTGAATCTCATACGGAAGCTGTCTTGCAATGGCGGCACACAGGTCGTTTTCTGCCGGAGCAATATCCAGTTCGCGGAATTTACACAGCTGAGCGGTGAAAAATTCCGAGTATTTAGTAGGTGCATTGGTGCTGTACTTCCTAGAGTACAGATCTAGCCTTAAATTTTCTTGGACATCTGCTGCCCAATATCGCTTTAAAAATGCTTCCCTAAAGCCTTCCACCGTATCAAAGGTGTATCTAAAGCTTCTGAACCAGGTGAGACAATCACCTGCCAACAGCTTTTCAATAGCTCTCAGTCTCCGATCCTGAGGAACCTTCATTTCGTTGAGATACTCTGCCACTTCTTTTAGCCAATATTTTGGAGTAATAGACATGTTATTACCCGTAAACTTTACTGGTCTGTCCTCATTGGATTTAATAATGTTTATTATCTGGCCATTTGTCTGATTCATGTACGGGGTTGACATCGCCATCGGATATCCTGGGTTCTTATAAGGGCTCTCCCCTCCTAAATCCCTCTCCGTATCTGTGCCTTGTTCACGAGAATCTACCCATCCTGTCTTTGGAAACTCCTCCTGATTCTCAAATTCTAACTTTCTTTCCCTTCGAGCACTTTCTTCATTAGCCATGAGTTGAATTTCCATTTGACTATTCTTATGTTCAGTCCTCTCTAATCGGGATCTTAATTCATTCTGAATTCTTTCTTGATTCCTTTTAATATCTTCCTCTACCTTTTTGGAGTGGAATTTCTCATCCCTGTAACTATCCCTGAATTCATTTAGTTTTTCTTCTACCTCTTTCTTAAAGATCATGACCTTTTGGTCTATCATTTCTGGCTTAATGTCACCTATGGTCTCCAGGCCCTCTCGTATCTCCTTTATTTGCTTTTCCACTTCTTTTCGTCCTTTAACCATATCTACTTTAATTCCTTCAAGCTTTCCCTCAGTTTTCTCTTGACTCTTATACAATTTCATCATTTCATCTTGGACCTGATTTACTTCCTTATTGGTTTTTCCTACATGAACCTTTAATGTTCCGATGGTTTCCTGAACCTCATTAATACCCTTGCTTATTTCATTTATCTTATGGGTACTTTCTTCATTTTCTTCATTTCGTTGTTTTCTTTCTCTCTGAAGATGCTCTCCGAATTCACTTAAATTTTTATTTATTTCCGCTTCATACTTCTTCAGGTTCTCATCTACCTGCCCGGTAAAAAGATCAATCTGCTCTTTCATATCCTTAACATCCTTTTGATTTTGATTTTTCAACTCAGTTACTTCGGTTTGAACTTTATTGACTTTTCCCTCAAGTTCTCCCATTCTTTTCTCAACCCCTTCAAATCTATCTCCTAGCTTATTCACGCTTTGTTTTATTTCCTCCCGGGAGGCCTCACAAATATCGCTGTTAGATTTTACCTGAGCTTCTAACTTTTCCTGCACACCTTGGATCTGGTTTACAAGTTTCTTTTCACTCTCATCACCCTTTGTTTCTATGTCAATTAATCTAGTTTCTAAATTTTTAAAATTTTCTTGACATGTAGTTTGGGACTTTACCATATTTGTGTTCATAGTTTCTAATTGGGCTTGCAATCCTGAATGAAATTCTTTATTTTCCTCTTTAATCTCACTTGCGATTTTCCCTTTTAACTCATCTAACTTGTCCCCAAACGTAGTGTCAAACCCTTGGAACTTGTTATTTATTTTATCTATCTCAGCCTTTACTTCATTGTTCATTGTTACACAATTAGTTTCGATCGCTACTAATTTGGTTCCCATATTAGCACTATCAGTTTTTATTGACTCCAAACTTTCATTTATGGATTCGAACACTTTGTTATTTTCATCCTTTTGGAGACCCAATGTATTGTCTATTGTTCCCAATTTATTGTTTATGGCCTCCAACTTCTCATTGCTATCGGCTTTGATAGCCTCCAAAAGCCGTTGCATCTCTTCACTTAATGCCATCTTATGAGAATACAGTGGGCCACAAATGCCACCACACTAGTACATGCTTGAGAGATGATACTCTGAATCAGTGTGTCCCAATTTCTTTAAAATTTTACTTTGGTACGGGTATTCACTTACAACGTACCCTTTTGATACGTTTATTCAATTTCATAACCCTTTATGGAAGTATTTAAAATTCCAAATTTCGAAAAACCATTTTTTTCAAAAATGAAAATTTTTGATTTTTCGAGAAAACTCGGGTTTTCCCTAGGAAAACTCTGCCCTGCGTACTGGGCGCCATGTGTGATGATTAGGTGTATGATAAAATCATACAAGCCCCACGTTGGGCGCCATGTTAATGTTTGCTAGGGGGTTGATAATATAATTCAGGGCTGCTCGGTATGAGTTTCTAGGGACTCATGCGGTCAGTTAAGATTTTATGTTGTAGGTACACCTATCATCACTTTAATTTACATGAAATGACCGTCTTAAGTGTTCCTCTAGTTATTAATCCAGCACATTACTTATACGACCCCCATGTGCCCTTTTAGCAAGAAATATGCCAATCACAGTATACCAGCGTAGCTCAATTCGGAATTTTCGGGGCAGCGGTAAGTTCCCCCACTCTGTGACTCACATATTTTGGATTAAATAGAGGATACACTTGCAAAAATAACAACAAAATCAACTCCTATTTAAACACATTTAATTAATAAAATTAATGGCGCTACAAACACTTTAACAATTTAATTACTGACCCATAATCATCTACTTGTTCCAAATGAACAAGGAATCACAAATATAATTAAACAAATATTGTATTTAAAACATGTGGTTTCCACATAAACCAACAATTCCTACTTAGTCTTACTTCCATAAAGCATTAACAGTAAGTTTTATATAAATCCGAGCTCTTTTGGCTCCATGCTTTACATAATTATGGTGTCATTCTAGTACACCTCAAATACTATCCTTTATATTTTTTTTTATTTCTCAAAAACAAATATATAATTATATTTAAAATCTATGTTAATTATCTAACTCAATATTTTGGGCATGTCCACACATTCAGTTGTTATCATCTCTCTTTATTTTCCAAATATAATAGGTAGTCAGGAAATCAATTGTGTACTCCAGAGCGTGAAGATACTTGACACAGTCAAAAAAAACTATAGTTACTCCCGAAACTTAGTTGCCTTCAATTAACTCGTGGAATCCTACATCTATCCAACACTACAATAGGGATTGTTATTTATCTCTTATATTTTATAAGACCATTATCATATAAGAAACTACGATCTGAACAGGCAAACGAAAATATCAATCTACAAGGACCTCGGTTCAACGCCCGGGTCGTTAACAACTTTAAACACTCCTGGTGTATTCATTTCTCTTTACAACATCTTACGAGACGGTTTCTGGCCCCTCTCGCTTTAAGAGAGCTAGACCCTTCTACTCGGGCGCGATTTATGACACGGAGGGTGACGGCGACTCCCTGTCTAACCCACGTTAATAGCTTATTTCCAAGGCGTTCAAAACAAACCTTCACATTATATTCAGTTCTGGGGAGAGACCGGGCTTTTACTGTATCGTACTCATTCAAACAACTATTCTTTGGTTCAAAGACCACTTTCGTAACCTTGGCATTTATTAATTATGAGAGGGTCCTCATTGATTGGGAAGATTAATACACTTTCGACGACGAAGAATAAAGGGGCTTTTATCATAAGAAGATTCTGCGTTCGAATCTCTTCATATGCCTCGGGAACCATTCCCTTACAGAGGACTTATACAAAATGCGATTTAAATTCGGCCGTGGCCCATCTGACATACGCTCAATAATACCATATATTAGCTCCCTTTCAAATACATACACAATGCCTCGTGATACTACGTCACAAATAGAGGACTTATACAATTATCAATTCACTGCAATCAACTACCCTCCATAAGTAATTTACCAAGTATTTTAACCTCTACGCGTTCCTAGCGTGACATTTTAATATTATTGGCGCTCTTTATGCGCTATGCATTATTTTAAGCCGAATTGTCTTCCCAAGAACTGATAAATCTCATTAGTAACAATTCATATTATTTTAATCCTTATATTAATCTTTTCCGTTGCCGATAAATCGCTCCCTTTTAAAACATTCATTAAACATCATATCTTACACATACATTAAGGCTTTAACGCTCTTATGTTCACATCAATTTATTTGATCTTTATCTAATATTTCCATATTTAATTATTATTATTATCTTTATTCTTTACACAAGCTCAAAAGCTATTTCTTTCATATCTCAACTTTACTTTATTTAAATATCTTTCATGATAATTAGTGATATTTCGCTTGCTCTTATGACATTTGTTAAATACATTAACATTTTATTCACTTATTTCCTCTACGGGATTTATTCTTTACATAATCATTTATAATTTCTCAAATTTTCTATTATTGTTCAGACCGCGCTCTTGTTTATTCAGTATTTATTTATTAACACACATCCCTTTTACTCAAAAACTCCGGTGGATTTGTACACAACCAATTTCTGACACCAAAATAGAATGAAATTCAGTACTCACATGTTTTTAAGATCGTCCCATGATCTTTATTCTTGTGCGGTGCTTCATTTTGGGCCCACTTTGAACTTTTACTCCATATTAAAGGAATTCATCTTATGTATAAACACTTTTTGACATATATTTAAGACACTTAACATTAACGACATTTTTATACACTGATGTGTCCCTTTTGAACACATAATAAACACTAAAAATATTAATTTAACACACAATCTTGATAAATTTACACTTCACAATTCTTGATCACTAGGCCGTATTTCTGAGCCTATCACACGTGACCTTCTTAATTTCCCGTTTCCAAGGGTGAAATTTATTCGATGTCGGCTTCCTATCCTGCAGAATACGAAAGTCTCGAAACATCTACTGTTCCCTGGAGTCCAAATTCTGCTATTCCTATCCTGGATGACCGGCTATTTATCTAGCTTGAACGGCTTCTTTGTAGATCTGTTTATCGATCCTAGCGAAAGTCTATTCGGATCGAGGTCTCCTCAATGACCTATAGATTTAGTTTATAGCAGCTAGTACTTCTCGATTCTAGTACTTTTAGAATAGTTCGCCTGCTTTCTGGAGATAATGTTTATAGTCTCCTATCTTCTTTATTGGAACTGTTTTAGCACTCCTACGTTTCTGATATACGTTCCGAACCTTATTCTGTTCTTCCCTTTTTGGGTTCTTTAATTTAAATAACAGTTTATCTTTCTGGTACGGTACTTCCGTACGTTATGATCTATTCGTTCGTCTATTTAACAACCTATCGCCTTTAAGTCCGACGTTCGCGGCCTGCTCTGGCTATATCTTACGAACTTTCACTAGAACTTGTATACAGTCGGGCCTAAATCCTGTAACTAGGATTTTCCTACTCTTTCAATACGGCGATACTTTAAATTTCTTCTTGACCACTCCTTATGGAGGCAAGCAAGTCGTTAATACTGCGACGCCTATGGCTATCGGATATTACTTCTGCAGTGTACCACAGCGTTTCTCCCCTCAAGGAGTACTGGTAACTGTCTTCGATGTGACGCAGAGTTATGCCCCTCACGGACTGTCTGAATACTGATGTAGCTTAGTGACGTGCCCTCAGGCCGTCTGAACTGCGTGCGTAGTAACACCCTCACGGGTTGTCAGAATAACTGCATGTGCTGATGATCCAGCGTTACGTCCCCCTGGACGGATTTGTACTGCGTGATGCGTGATTACACCCCCTCGGGCTGTTCGAGACTGCATGATTGGCTTGGTGAAGCCCGAAGCTTTATACTATTTCACTACAAAAAAATAAGACTCTAGCCTTTTCTGTGGTCAACTTCTAAAATAATGGTGCCACAAATATAAAAATTATACCTTCCGAAAGCTCGTCTTCTCAATGTCAAATAATCTCATTGCACCTAAGAATCGATCGTGCAATTCGGAGATATTAATTAATTTCTCGTCCTCAGATGTGTGGGTGTTGCATTTCTTTTGCTTTCTCCCCTCCACACAGGCTTCGGTAATTCCCCAATGACGTCGTCTTGCGTCGGCAGTTTTTTTCTGCGCAATTATTAAATGGTTTCTCTTTACTGAAAAATCTCTCATTCAAAATGATTCACTGTACTGTACTTGTTTACTCATTATTATACTTGTAAACGGGTTAAATTTAATTATTCCTCTTCTGGCGCATAAGCGGTGTTGTCATTTTCCAGCAACGTCAGCTCGAATTCCGATTCAGGCTTCCTTGTCTAATCCTGGGAAATTTCCACTCGGTTATTAATACTCGTGACTCGCTCCCTTCAGAATGTCAAGAGGGATGATATCATCCTCTCGAACACCTGGTCCTCGTTAGTTGCGCAACCTTATACTGGCCTCCTAGCTTGATCTTTCTTTAAAGTTACATTAGAAACTGTACGTTTCTTTGATTTCTTCCTCAAATGCATGGATTCGACCATCCATGGACCTGATGGCACATGGGTTCAATATATATGTGTCGCATCCTGACTTCCTCATCCAATCCAAATGTGTTTTGAATGTTACGTTATTTGAGCTCATGGGAGCTAACATATTGTTTGATTAACTTTGCAAATCCTTTAGGAGGACATAGTCAGATTGACAAGGGCTACTGATAGCCACATTTATTTTGTTGAGTTTGTTAAAGTCATACCCTTTATTTGAAATAAAGCTTTTGTACAGTTCAAAGTTCTTGCCTTCGTTTTGGTTCATTTTTAAATGTCATGGTCAAGATTATTGTGGGAGCATACTTTAGAGATCCTGTTGTCAACCCAATCCCCGAGATAATTTTTAAGAGGTAAGTAAAAGTAAGTATGAACCCCCGTCTATGTTGGTGTGTTCCACAATAATTTTCTTGGTAACTTCTGTGTTCAAACCTCGGTAGTATGTGTCAGTGCCATTTTCATTGATGTAGCTGAGCCGGTGCGATTGATTGTTGGCAATCCGATTGAGGGGGCGGATATCTGACAGCCTACTATCCGGGTAAACGGGGACAGAAGGATTGGCGACCCAAGAACGTGGGGCATGTTCAACAACACTGGATTACCAGGTTGAACAATAGAAGGATTGGCGATCCTATAACATGGGGCTGAGTCAACAGTAGGATTGGCAAACCTAAAACGTGTGGTTCGATTAGACTCAAATAAAGAAGTTGATTCTTTTTTAGATGTCTAGGCCAATTGTAGAATTTAAGAGTGTGATTATATAGGAATTAAATGTTGTATTGAGACCGTTTAGTTGATGTCAACAACCACGATGACTCAACTAACGACACATAAATCGAATAAAAAGTACCGTGAGGATCAGGTGACCTTCCATAAAGGCTAAAGCGGCACGAGAGTCCGTAGTCCACAGGGATCGTGGTACATGGTGACGATGGTCATAGACCGCCTAAGGAAAGGTTCACCTTAAAACTATGCTAAGAAAATAAACATCCAGACTCATGTAAAACACCGTGAAAATTTATTAAATTTCACAAGCCCCTAGCCTAGTTCGGAGGGTTATAATCGGCTAGTCCGAAAATTAATAAATAAACAAAGATAAAGAACAGGTCCCCCTACCTGAGAAGTTACTGAAAACCCTCGCGAAAGATCTAACTCACAATGATAAAGCAACAACAGCAACGCTAGGAATATGGTACGACGCAAGTCCCTAGTTCAAGTTACAAGATCAAGCTAATATCTGAATTTACATTTAACAGGGTAGCAAAACAAATCTAGGTTAGGATGGTACCATTTCGACATTTAAATTTAACATTAATTCAACTAGCTAAGTCCTATCAATTAACAAAATTTACGGCGATGACGTCCGTAAAAGAAAACAATTACATCCAAAAGCTAAGTGTACAGCCATGAAAAACAAACAATTTAATTATGCTTAATAACTATGTGCTAACAGCACCCAATAAAGTAACATGTAGGGTTTAATACACTTGACATCATAAATTAATAACGAAATAGACACAGTAGTTTTTATTATAAATTCCTGCCTACACCTTGGTTTACTCTTTGTAAACCATAGTCATCTAATGTGTATAGTTACGGTGACGAATGCGCAGTTGTGACCACGTCTGACATCGCATGGCCTGAGCTCCACAAGCTACGAACTCTAGGTTCGCACATGCTTCAGGTCGCTACAAAAATGTCGACTGTCCTAGTCATTTCCTCACAAGGAAATTATCTTCAACTGCACGGCTATGTCAACAGTTCCAGAATGCAAAGAACAAAGTTAGATAGAAAGAATCGTTAGTTAGGCTTGTTTTACAACAATTATGCGTCTTATTATTAGAATGTCGGTTTATAGGTTTATCGTAGGTTTATGGCGAATAACATTGACAATAGCCTGGGCACGGAGTGTCTCCAACTGAGATCATTCTCCACCAAAAAGCCTCGACTCAACAGTCGGAATATAATCAACGAGTATAACAACTCGGACACACAATAACACGGGTTACCAGCGGCGCTAAGCTCGCGTTCAATAACTCTGGGATAGGCCTGTACAACAGTTACCTTCCAATAACATCTGGTCAACGGGATCATCCCCGGACAAAGCATACAATAACATCCTGCTATAACAGGGTAGACTTCACCATCCTATAGAAAACCTTACATAACTGTACCTGTTATACGACAATACACGCAACAGAGCGTTAAACTAACAAAAACTGATCCATAAAACAGGTGATCAAATACAAGAGTGGAAACTGATTTCCATAAGCAAAATAGCAATGAAAGGAAAAGCGAATACAAATTGTACTCTGTCCTCGTCTATAGTAGTTTTGTCTCACAATAAAGCAGGCGTGCTCTAGGTCACTGGGTTACATAACCAGTTTATTCAAGGCCGGCGATTTAATCAATACAAAACCTGCACTTGGCCGGTTCATAAAAAACTTTACCAAAGGTTACGGATCTCTACAGAGTCCGTGTATCAAACGCACGCTATAAATCTGAGTATAGTAATACAATTCCGTCTTTCTACCAAAGACGTCTAAATGAAAGTAAACTTACAATAACTGAAGCTCTTTGCTTTAAAAATGCAACTCAGTAGTTGCTAGAACATCAAATAAAAACGTGTCTCACACGACACAAGAAAAATATGATAAATGTGGCACAGATTCACACACTAGATCTGCTTAATGATACGTTGGGAACCGCGTTCGATGCTAGGCAACGAAACATTCCTTCTAGTTGTTAGGTTCAAACATGACCAAGAATAGCTTCTGAGCTTATTCAAAATGAAATATAATGCATTTACAAACTGGTAGTTACTGTCGACTACCTAAATGATACGACCGTTCTAACGACAGTCAGGGGTGTAACAAAGGATGGCTGCGAAGAATGCAGTCAATTAATAACCAAGGCATCTGATTGCCATAACTACAGTCAGCAAAGACTTGAAAATTACCCCAAGTAGGGTTGAACAAAATAGCCTCAAAATGACTACGATCAGGTTCAGCAAAAAGGTAGGCATTGACGTTCCACGATGTTCACCAAGCTGCACCAGGGCTGACCAAAATATCTGACCCCAAGGGTGTCTCACTCTAAACTGAAATAAATGACATCTAACTAATCTAGTTACATCCCTACCTAGAAAAATGGCTGACACTGAGTGTGGTTGATTCACAAACTACATTAAAACTACTATACCACCAGAAACTAGAACAAAGAAGGGGTATGACAAAAACTCACGAAATGGAGGAGCTCTCACTCAGCTCTCTATTCCACAACAAGGGTTGTACATAAACCTCTCTGGCTCTCTGGATCGGTATCCTCATCATCAGGATTCCCATCTGGACTCCCCCAAAGACCAGGGTTCGATTTGTCCCTGTCGACATCTTCGTGGATATGCCTGGAAATGGCATTTTGGCTCCTTCCCTCTCGTTCATCGTTCTGGAAGTTCCACCATCATGCGGGTTCCTGTAGAAACGTCACCCCCCCATACCGGGATGGTATTAGCCCATGTTGACTGCTTCAACCATGGTGAAGAAAAGTCCAATCACGTGGGTAGCGAAATAAGTTGCGTGATTAATCATCCTCTCACTTCCAAAATTATAATGTCCGTCGTGACTAATATAGGCTTCAATTATAAAATACGACACAGCCTTAATCTTGCAGATGTGGATTAGCATGTGAGCTAACACTATTTTATAACTCTGCACGTGCTAGTGACGCTACTTTTGTATCACGCAGCATCCGTGAATTATACGACGTTTCAAAGATGAAGTTTCCACTTTGGCAATTTAAATATCTCATACAATTATAATCACACTTATTCAGGATAATTGTAACACTATTACCTGTATATTTCCACTAGGCATCTGCCCTCCACATACGCGTGGGTAATATGTGATGTCACAGCAATGTTGTGCAATACACTATACTTGCCAATAATTATTTCCCAAGCTTCTTATTTAATTCACTGGACTTCATCGACAGTGAATATTAGTATTTGCTTGCTCGATGGCACCTTATAATCACTTTTTAACGCTAAACAGCGGATATTCTTCTACGTCTCGTAGGACAAATGTAATTCCACGCCTACACAAGGCGGATTCTCAAGACGCAGTGCTCCGGTACTGGGTGTCTCTAGAAAAGTAGGTCGTCGAAACGAAAACGTTGAGCGACTACTTACGTTCCTTTTTGCGTATCTGCAAGGGTATTACCTTACCTAAAGTAAAAATAAACATTCTCCAAAATGTTTTAATAATGCAGCATGACGAAATGGAATATTCTGAGTCTCGTAGGAAAGATAAAAATAATTAATAAGACCTCAGATAATAATTAGCAGTTTACACCAAAGTCAAAAGTGCGATTCACCGCTACTTCAAAGTATCGCGTGATCTCTCAGCTTCACGTGGCTTCCTGGGTGTGTTCAAAAGTACAACATCCCATCATAAATGCTCTGTCATAAAAAAATATCACATGAACCATAGCTCAGCGGGTTCATCTGCCTCTCTGTCGTTTCAAATAAAATGTTGGGATAACATTTTTATTTGCTTTGAAATTCATTCAAGAGTGATATTTTTTTAGATTGGCTGCATTAAAGGTTCCAATGCGCTCTCCTGTCCTAATGTCTTCTATCACATAACTTCCATTGTTTAAAGGCTGTCGGATACGACTAGGGCCATAATACAAGGATAGAAATTTCCCATATATGCGGTCTATAGGACTAGAAATTCCAGGTCTCCTTATAAGGATAAGGTCTCCTTCTACTAGTGGTTCTCTAAACCTCTGGCGTCTAGTTCTTCTCAAGCGCTTGGCAGCTTGTCTGTCCATAGTCTCTCTCGCAGCTAAAAGTCTGCTGGCATGTGATGGTTGTAAACAAGGTGGATTTACAATCACACGATCCCATATTCTCAGCGGCATCTGGTTCAAATGCAAGACCATAGGTATTTGACCAGTGCTCTCATGTACTGTTGAATTAATACATTTTTCCATAATAACAAGGACTTCAGTCCATCGCCAGTGTTCTTCTTGACAATATAATCGACAGAATTTTGCGATAATAGACATCACGCATTCTGCTGGGTTGCTCTCTGGATGTCGAATAGATGATAAAACATGACCTATTTCAAGCTCATTCATGGCATTGGCAAATTCTGCTGAGGTGTACTGTGATCCGTGATCAGTCAACAAGAATTGTGGCTTTCCTGCCTCCGGTATCACTTGACGTCTAATCCTCTGAATAATCTGATGTGCAGTAGCTTTTTGAATTGGATGAAGCATCGTATATTTCGTGAACACATCCACCGTTACAACGATGTATCGATTCCCACGACGAGCCTTAGGTATTGGGCCATACAGGTCCTGTGCATACAACTCTCTAGGTTGAGTTGGTAGTATTGGTCTAGGTTGTTCCTTCAGCAAGTGTGACGTGTACTTGTTCCGCTGGCATACGTCGCAAGCACGTAAACACTGTCTAACGGTGGCTCCTAACCCTTTCCATGTGAAAGACTCCTTGATAGTTGCAATGGTTTTGTCTGTTCCACCATGTCCAATGGATAAATGTACCATAAGAATAACAGATTCTTGGTATCTCCTAGGAATAACTGCACGCAGTTGAGTGTGGTCCTCGTCTACAAACTTGTATAAGACACGATGATAAATCAAATAATCATCTGCAACAACAGCAATCCTTGCATAATGATCATCCTGTGGATCCATTCTTCGTTCTAGGAAACGGATAATATGTCTGAGTTCCTCCTCACGTCGCTGTCCTTCAGGTAAATGACGAAATCGGCGAAGGTGTTCCTCGCATTCTCCCTCGATGTCTATGGCATTAACAGTAGCTTCAGGATTCCGGCTGAGGATGTCGGCCAACACATTCTCTCTGCCTGGTCGATAAACTATTTCCAAATCGAACTGTTGGAGAAACAGCGTCCAACGTGTGATCCTGTCGCTTGCCAGTCTTGTTCTCAAGATGAAGGTCAACGCATGATGATCGGTTCTCACAATAATCCTCTGACCTAACAGAAGTTTCTGCCAGTATTCAAGTGCGTAAACAATTGCAAGTGCTTCTATCTCGGTCGTGAAGTAGTGAGATTCATGTGGTCTTAAACGTCGGCTTAAGAAAGCAATGTAATGACGTTTCTTCTCATCATCTTCCTGCAGTAAAATAGCTCCTATACCAATGGCAGATGCATCAGTTTCTAGAATAAAGTTCCGAGAGTAATCTGGATATTCTAACTGAATTGAGTCCACAAGCATCTGTTTAGCTCTCCTGAAAGCTATCTCGCATTCATCATTCCAGTTCCACCTGCAGTTCTTTTTCAATAATCCTTGCAGTGGTGCAACAGTTTCGGAATACTTCTCACAATGAGCAGCAAAGAATTGGAGAATTCCTAAGAATTGTCTCACGTGTTTCACACGGGTTGGTGTTGGAAATGCAGCAACAGTTCTAATCTTTGCCGGATTCGGTCTATATCCTTCTCCATTGATTACGTGTCCTACGAATTTCACTTCTTTCTGAAAGAATCGACACTTGTCATACTTGACCTTAAAATTTGCCTGTCGGAGATTCTCAAAAACAAGGCGCAATGTCTTTAAATGCTCTTCTTCTGTTCCCGAAGCTATGATTATGTCATCCACATAACATATTACATTCTGCTTCACTTCATGAGTCAGCTTGGCATCAAGTGCTCTGATTAATGCGGCTCCGGCATTTTTCAATCCAAATGGTAGTTTTTGGAATACATAAGTAGTCTGATCAAACAAGAATCCAGTATATTTCTGAGTATGCTCAGATAATCTGATATGGTAATAAGACTGAACCAAGTCTAATGATGAAAATATCCTTTTTCCTTTGAACTTCCTGAGAATGTCCCTAATCTTGGGCGGTCTGTCGTGCTCAGGAGCTAGGCGTTCATTCAAGGCTCTGGCATCAAGACAAAGTCTCAAGCTTCCATCTACCTTAACCACAGGTATTATGGGATTCAAGAAAGGAGTCGGTGATTTCTTGATTGTACCTGCTGCTTCCATCTCATGGATCTTCTTAGCAGCTTCTTCGAGATGTTTCTCGGCAATCGGATAGATCCTTTTCTGGAATGGGGAATCGTCCAGTAATACAAGATCATACTCGTAGTCTATTATCTCACCAGGTGTGGTGTCGAATATATCTCTGTATTCGTTCAGTATCGCGTCAAGATCCTCATGTGTGGGTGCTGATAACGATTCTGCCTCTTCGTCGGCATCTAGTGTCGGCTCAATTTCCTTGCCCTTTAATGCTTCGACTACGTCTACTTCGGATAGGAATTCCGGTTCTTCTTCAATTAGGCTCATCTGAATGGGTTCGTTCGGCTTAAACTCTACCGTATTCCGTCCCATGTCAATGATTCCATCATATTTTCTAATGAAGTCTGCGCCTAAAATGGCATCATGATGCAGGCCCTTCATTACGAGAAATTCGTGCAAGTACACGTGGCTCGAAATCTTCACAGTACACAAAATCTGGATTTTGCACGTTACAACGCGGTCAGGTATGACACCTCTGACTCTTATAGCTGAAATGGGCAACTCCGTCACCTCAGAGTTTGCTCTAAGTCTGGCATGGCAATCGGCGGAAATTACACTAATCATCGCTCCAGTGTCGATGAGTATGACTACACTGACTTCATTCAAGGTGGCTACAATCTTGGGTAGACGTGTTAATTCATAATTGTGGGTCGTCGTTCGTCGTTCGTCCAACAAGTCTTCTTGGATTGGCTCCCAGAGTAATATAAAAGGCAGTTACTCGGTGCTCAACCAAACAAGAATCTATTGATTTTTCGGAGTTTTTTTTTCTGTCATGGCGAGAAGTACTGGGCTGGTTCTGCTCCGTCTCCTGCGCCGAATGTCTATTTTCCCTCGAAGTAGGGTTCCGTTCTCCCTCTTCTTGGATCTGCAATTCTCTCAATTGTTGGAGGTACTCACGGCTCTCCCGCGCTCTTCCTTTCCAATCCCTGTCTGGCTGGTATCTAGGGTCTCGATTTCTGTCGTAACCCCCACTATATCGATAGTCTCTACGGATACGTCCGTGTTGCTGATTTCTTCCTTCATTCCCTCGGCGGTTGTTTTCATGACGTCGGTTGTCGTCCGTCCTTCGGTCGAATCGCCGGTCCCAATGACTTCGCCGGTCATCATGTTGATTTCGAGTATACGGAGTGTTATTCCATTCTCTCCTGTTATAACTGTAATTGTTATCACGTCGCCCAGAATCCTCTGTGGTTTGTGTTTGTTGTGGCGTCTGGCTCACTTTATCAACAGTCGTCAGATTCATATGTCTATCCTCGCGTCTATCAGCCTTCTGCTGACGGTGTGTAGGAAACTGTTCTGTGTTAGCGTCCAACCTTCGCAGTATCTGGTCACACTGCTGGAAAGTGGATGCCCCTGCAGCGATTAACACACGTTGTACATCCGCAGGGTACTGCCAAACAATTGTGTTCACCAAATCTTGTTCGGACAACGGAGGCTGAAGACAACGGAGCTTCGCGAGCTGTATTGCGAAGTAATTCGCATAACGAGTAGGTGTATTGGAACTGTACCTTCGAGTGTACATCTCAGCTCGGATACTCTGCTGGATGTCGCTCGACCAATATGTTCTCAATAACGCTTCCTTAAAGTCTTGGTAGCCTGTAAATGAGTATCGGAATGCTCTGAACCAGGTACCGGCTTGTCCCTCAAGCAGTCGCTCTATAACTCTTAGTTCCCTCTCTGGAGTTACCATAGTATCACGTAAGTAGCTTTCGACATTTGCTAGGAATTCCACTGGAGTAACACCGCTCCCAGTTCCCGAGAAGCGAGCTGGTTGCTCCTCTCTTGAACGAATTATGGTGACATTTCCCTGCGTATTCGCGGGTCTGAAAGTATTTTGCATGTAACTCTGCGTAGGAGTGTTAGTCTCATGACTAATTCGATTAGATGCTGGTTGAAACGGGTGAGCGTTAAAGTTCAAGGTCTGACCTTGCGCTAAATTAGTGAATTGTGACGGTTGCGATTCCATAGGCGCGCTGGGTTGGAAATGGGTAGGCATCATTCCTCCTGATTGAGATATAGGCGTTTCCTGAGATTCTCCCATCTGTGGGTGTACGTGTCTCTCTCTTGGAGTCGTCTCGAGTCTGTCCAGGCGTCTTTCTATTACTTCAAGACCTGGGATGGTTCTGGCTGCGACTTTGTTGCCTAAGTCGTTCAATTGCAGCTCGATCCTGTCAACCTTTCCCTTGAGGTTTGTGTCTACCTCGCGTATGGCCGTCCTAAGGTTATAACTGAGGTCTAACCTCTCGGTCACCGCGACTTCCTCAAATCTCTTTTGTAAGGAATCGATATCTCCTTCAACTCTGGACATATTTTCTTGGATTTTACCCACATCGTCTCTAACCTCGGCTACCTTAGCCTCGACTGTGGTCTCGTGTTCGTTGAGGTCACCTCTCAATAAAATGAGGTCAATTTTGTGTTCCTCATGATGAACATCAACTGTCTCACGTAGACTGGCTACGGTTTCCGTCAATTCAGAAATGTTTCTCCTGTTGGTGTTAAGTTCCTCTTTAATCTCCATCATGCCATCAACGATAGTCTTCACGTTGTTATTAACGGCATTGGCAGCTCCTCTCATCAAGATTAAACCAACGTTCATGGTTGCCATGTCCTTCTTCACATTTCCGATAAATCCCTCGACGTGATCTAGTCGAGTCCCGAATTCTTCCCTGGTATGTTCCAGATCTGCTCTCATGTCTATCTGGACTTTATTCAAGGTTGTCTGAATTTGAGCTGTGTGCTCCTCCAATCGGTTTTGCACCTCCTCCCTAGCTCTATTCATCTGATCGGTTAAGCAATCTACGCGCTGGTTAGCCTCCTGATGGTGTCGTATGACATCAACCCTAACAGCTGCTAAACCTGTCGTCAGATCATTTCTCGCTTCGATCCTATATGTGTCCATGTCTGCCCTGACTTGAGTTAAATCAGCCCTAACATTATTTACAGAGTGGGTGTTAATTTCTAAGTCCTGTCTTACATTGTTTATAGACTGAGTGTTAATCTCTAAGTCCTGTCTTACATTGTTCATAGACTGAGTGTTAATCTCTAAGTCCTGTCTTACATTGTTGACTTCCTGTCTAACCTGGTCCACATGACCACTTACAGTATTTACAGCCTGAGTATTCTGACCTAAGTCAGCAGTAATCTGTTGAAGATTGGCATTCACACCTGCCATCATCTCTCCAAACACACGACGAATAGTTTCCTCATCCATAGATAAGAAATATATGAGAAAGTGAGGGGTCAATTTCTACTGGAACTTACAGCTATGATTAGTTACTTGGTGGTATAAAGCTTGCTTCATTTATATAAATATCACGAGTACAGCTGGAGTATGCAAACTAAGTGCTTCTACATTTACAAAGACAACGGTGAGCAAAGCAAAGTATTACATTTACTTAGGATGAGGCATCATCAAAGAAAATCCTATCCTTCATTTATCCAACACTAAAGCCTCACCCCATGGACTTCTATCAAACATGAATGCCATGCGGTCAATTGATCTGCAGTACGACTTTCTAAGTTCGTCCCAGTCCTGTCAATTTACCAATAATCATCATTAAGATCCTCAAAAAAAATAACATGGTACTGAGGGTCACCACGTTAACGTCGGCACATGAGTTGGGCGCCATTTTATGAGACCGTTTAGTTGATGTCAACAACCACGATGACTCAACTAACGACACATAAATCGAATAAAAAGTACCGTGAGGATCAGGTGACCTTCCATAAAGGCAAAAGCGGCACGAGAGTCCGTAGTCCACAGGGATCGTGGTACATGGTGACGATGGTCATAGACCGCCTAAGGAAAGGTTCACCTTAAAACTAGGCTAAGAAAATAAACATCCAGACTCATGTAAAACACCGTGAAAATTTATTAAATTTCACAAGCCCCTAGCCTAGTTCGGAGGGTTATAATCGGCTAGTCCGAAAATTAATAAATAAACAAAGATAAAGAACAGGTCCCCCTACCTGAGAAGTTACTGAAAACCCTCGCGAAAGATCTAACTCACAATGATAAAGCAACAACAGCAACGCTAGGAATATGGTACGACGCAAGTCCCTAGTTCAAGTTACAAGATCAAGCTAATATCTGAATTTACATTTAACAGGGTAGCAAAACAAATCTAGGTTAGGATGGTACCATTTCGACATTTAAATTTAACATTAATTCAACTAGCTAAGTCCTATCAATTAACAAAATTTACGGCGATGACGTCCGTAAAAGAAAACAATTACATCCAAAAGCTAAGTGTACAGCCATGAAAAACAAACAATTTAATTATGCTTAATAACTATGTGCTAACAGCACCCAATAAAGTAACATGTAGGGTTTAATACACTTGACATCATAAATTAATAACGAAATAGACACAGTAGTTTTTATTATAAATTCCTGCCTACACCTTGGTTTACTCTTTGTAAACCATAGTCATCTAATGTGTATAGTTACGGTGACGAATGCGCAGTTGTGACCTCGTCTGACATCGCATGGCCTGAGCTCCACAAGCTACGAACTCTAGGTTCGCACATGCTTCAGGTCGCTACAAAAATGTCGACTGTCCTAGTCATTTCCTCACAAGGAAATTATCTTCAACTGCACGGCTATGTCAACAGTTCCAGAATGCAAAGAACAAAGTTAGATAGAAAGAATCGTTAGTTAGGCTTGTTTTACAACAATTATGCGTCTTATTATTAGAATGTCGGTTTATAGGTTTATCGTAGGTTTATGGCGAATAACATTGACAATAGCCTGGGCACGGAGTGTCTCCAACTGAGATCATTCTCCACCAAAAAGCCTCGACTCAACAGTCGGAATATAATCAACGAGTATAACAACTCGGACACACAATAACACGGGTTACCAGCGGCGCTAAGCTCGCGTTCAATAACTCTGGGATAGGCCTGTACAACAGTTACCTTCCAATAACATCTGGTCAACGGGTTCATCCCCGGACAAAGCATACAATAACATCCTGCTATAACAGGGTAGACTTCACCATCCTATAGAAAACCTTACATAACTGTACCTGTTATACGACAATACACGCAACAGAGCGTTAAACTAACAAAAACTGATCCATAAAACAGGTGATCAAATACAAGAGTGGAAACTGATTTCCATAAGCAAAATAGCAATGAAAGGAAAAGCGAATACAAATTGTACTCTGTCCTCGTCTATAGTAGTTTTGTCTCACAATAAAGCAGGCGTGCTCTAGGTCACTGGGTTACATAACCAGTTTATTCAAGGCCGGCGATTTAATCAATACAAAACCTGCACTTGGCCGGTTCATAAAAAACTTTACCAAAGGTTACGGATCTCTACAGAGTCCGTGTATCAAACGCACGCTATAAATCTGAGTATAGTAATACAATTCCGTCTTTCTACCAAAGACGTCTAAATGAAAGTAAACTTACAATAACTGAAGCTCTTTGCTTTAAAAATGCAACTCAGTAGTTGCTAGAACATCAAATAAAAACGTGTCTCACACGACACAAGAAAAATATGATAAATGTGGCACAGATTCACACACTAGATCTGCTTAATGATACGTTGGGAACCGCGTTCGATGCTAGGCAACGAATCATTCCTTCTAGTTGTTAGGTTCAAACATGACCAAGAATAGCTTCTGAGCTTATTCAAAATGAAATATAATGCATTTACAAACTGGTAGTTACTGTCGACTACCTAAATGATACGACCGTTCTAACGACAGTCAGGGGTGTAACAAAGGATGGCTGCGAAGAATGCAGTCAATTAATAACCAAGGCATCTGATTGCCATAACTACAGTCAGCAAAGACTTGAAAATTACCCCAAGTAGGGTTGAACAAAATAGCCTCAAAATGACTACGATCAGGTTCAGCAAAAAGGTAGGCATTGACGTTCCACGATGTTCACCAAGCTGCACCAGGGCTGACCAAAATGTCTGACCCCAAGGGTGTCTCACTCTAAACTGAAATAAATGACATCTAACTAATCTAGTTACATCCCTACCTAGAAAAATGGCTGACACTGAGTGTGGTTGATTCACAAACTACATTAAAACTACTATACCACCAGAAACTAGAACAAAGAAGGGGTATGACAAAAACTCACGAAATGGAGGAGCTCTCACTCAGCTCTCTATTCCACAACAAGGGTTGTACATAAACCTCTCTGGCTCTCTGGATCGGTATCCTCCTCATCAGGATTCCCATCTGGACTCCCCCAAAGACCAGGGTTCGATTTGTCCCTGTCGACATCTTCGTGGATATGCCTGGAAATGGCATTTTGGCTCCTTCCCTCTCGTTCATCGTTCTGGAAGTTCCACCATCATGCGGGTTCCTGTAGAAACGTCACCCCCCATACCGGGATGGTATTAGCCCATGTTGACTGCTTCAACCATGGTGAAGAAAAGTCCAATCACGTGGGTAGCGAAATAAGTTGCGTGATTAATCATCCTCTCACTTCCAAAATTATAATGTCCGTCGTGACTAATATAGGCTTCAATTATAAAATACGACACAGCCTTAATCTTGCAGATGTGGATTAGCATGTGAGCTAACACTATTTTATAACGCTGCACGTGCTAGTGACGCTACTTTTGTATCACGCAGCATCCGTGAATTATACGACGTTTCAAAGATGAAGTTTCCACTTTGGCAATTTAAATATCTCATACAATTATAATCACACTTATTCAGGATAATTGTAACACTATTACCTGTATATTTCCACTAGGCATCTGCCCTCCACATACGCGTGGGTAATATGTGATGTCACAGCAATGTTGTGCAATACACTATACTTGCCAATAATTATTTCCCAAGCTTCTTATTTAATTCACTGGACTTCATCGACAGTGAATATTAGTATTTGCTTGCTCGATGGCACCTTATAATCACTTTTTAACGCTAAACAGCGGATATTCTTCTACGTCTCGTAGGACAAATGTAATTCCACGCCTACACAAGGCGGATTCTCAAGACGCAGTGCTCCGGTACTGGGTGTCTCTAGAAAAGTAGGTCGTCAAAACGAAAACGTTGAGCGACTACTTACGTTCCTTTTTGCGTATCTGCAAGGGTATTACCTTACCTAAAGTAAAAATAAACATTCTCCAAAATGTTTTAATAATGCAGCATGACGAAATGGAATATTCTGAGTCTCGTAGGAAAGATAAAAATAATTAATAAGACCTCAGATAATAATTAGCAGTTTACACCAAAGTCAAAAGTGCGATTCACCGCTACTTCAAAGTATCGCGTGATCTCTCAGCTTCACGTGGCTTCCTGGGTGTGTTCAAAAGTACAACATCCCATCATAAATGCTCTGTCATAAAAAAATATCACATGAACCATAGCTCAGCGGGTTCAGTATTGTAGTAGGAAAATTACACTCAGAAAAGATCAGATCGTATACAACTTGAGAAAGGGTAAATAGGCTGGAAACTTAGGAAAATCGCCTATGATCTGGAATCTTATTTTATTTGACCGGCTTATGACATTTTAGTCATATTAAAGATAAAATTAAATTATTTGGATTGTAAATGTAAATCATTTGTGTTAGGATATTTTAAAATGAGCCAGGGAAATTTGAACATGTGCTTGAGTTTGTTTCAACATGAAGTGTCTTCGAAAGTTAATTATAAGGTAGTTATAAGTTAGATTTAATACAGAAAATTGATCAAATTTATATATGGTGAAAAGTGTTGCTCAAATGTTGTTATTTTGCTCTTTTGATGTATGTCCCTACAGCAGTCTAAATTTTGAATAATATTGTAATGGCAGATGAAAGTTTGAAGATGATGTTAGCGGAGATGTCTGCTAACATGAATAGTAATATGAAGCAGATGATGGAGGAGAATACTAGTAATTTAAAAGCAAGAATGGAGGAGAATGCTAGTAATTTGTCTGCTAACTTGAAAGCAAGCATGAATAGTAGTATGAAGGAGATGGAAGCTAGGAATACTAGTCGAATGGAGGAGAATGCTAGTAATTTGTCTGCTAATTTGAAAGCTAGCATGGGTGAAAGTTTGAAGGGTCTTCAGACTAGTTCTGCTAACTTAGAGGATAATATGTCGCGTTTACAGATTAATACCCAAGGAATCGAGAATGCTGTAACTGACATACGCTCAGACGTGTCCAATGTTAAAATAGATGTGTCTAATATGCATAAAAATGTTGCTGATGTTAAAATTGATGTTGCTAATGTGCATAAAGATCTTACAATGTTGAATCTAGATGTTGCTAATGTCCGAAGTGATATTTCTTGTGCTAGGGCTGAGGTAGTTGTTGTTAAAAATGATGTTGCGACTGTCCAAGACAAGGTTGAGGAAGTCCAAAGAGGAATCCAAAATGTTAGAACTGATGTGTCCAATGTTCAGGTTGATATTAATAACATTCATTCGGATGTAAACGAGATGCAAAGTGACATAAATAAAATTCAAGTAGAGGTCAACACAGTTTTCGTAGATGTTGCTAAAGTCCAAACTGATGTAAATAAAGTCAGGGAAGAGATAGAAAATTCGAAAACTCTTTGTACGCGTAATATAAGTGCATTAACGACTAGGCTAGTTGATGAGTCAGTTAGAACGACAGCGTCTTTAGAAGGTTTAAAGTTTGATGTAGAGGTCATGAGAACCCAAGTATTAGACCATAATAAAGTATTGAAAGAGGATATCGAAATAGACATAGCAGAAATGTTAACGGCAAATGTAGCAATATGGAAAGACGAGTGGAATAGGTCAAGTGGGGAACATGTAACCCAAATTCAGGATCGTATTGAAAGGAAACTTGCCAGTACTCAAATTGATATTAACAATGAAGTAGTACAGATTAGGAAAGATTTAAGCGTCAGGATGGATTCGCTATCCGAAAGACAAGTTGAAGATAGAACACAATTAGATCGGGATGTGCAAACATTAAAATCTGCATTAGAGGAACAGATTCATAAAGTTGTCTCTGATGTGAATGAAACGACGAGTAAACTGCAGAATTTGAAGATAGGAGAGGCTAGTTTGATAGAGACCTACAAAGAAGAGTTAATCAAGAAAGTCTTAACGGAAATCACTAACAAGGATACAGAATAGGAATTATGCCAGAAGATATAACCTAGATCCAGAAGAGAGAGACGTGACTACTGAAGAACGTATATCCAGATTCAGGGAGGAAAATGACGAGAGGAATATGGAACCTGAGTGGAACTATCGAGATAGTGGGAAAAACTACCCGGATTCATATCCGAGGAATGTCACGGTCATCAGGAATTTTGAAGATAAACCGCAAAAATTCAGTAACACTGATAGTTTGACACCTATAGAATATGTAAGGAACCTCAAAGATTATTTCATCGAAGCTCACATTCCCAGAGAGAGAGAGATGAAGATAGTGGAGAGATATTTGATTGGAGGACCCCTCGAATGGTTTTGCGCATTTAGATACACATTCAGTAACTTTGACGAGTTTGCAGAGGCATTAATCAAACGATTTTGGTCCATAGAAGCGCAGAATTCGTTAAGAGCGGAGGTGTATTCAAGAAAATACTCAGGTACTCTTCCAACGCGGTACGCTGATTTCTTTACGAGTCAATTATCCCGCTTGAGATTTTTGCAACCCCCATTGTCAACGGAGCAACTAATTGATGCGATTTCTCGTATGCTACCTGTGGAGGTGAGGAGATTTATTATTTCATCAAACATCAGGGATTTAACCAGCATGGATGAATTACTGAGGAGGTTAGACTACACAAGTCCAATGCCTAACGTGGTACAGAAAGGTCAAAGGCATGACTTCAAAGAAATAAATACTGTATATATGGACCAAGTCCAACAAACTGACAAGCCAGATGAGGAGAAAACTGACAATGTAGGTCCTCACAGGAATAATCAGTTTCGATATAACAGATCGCAAGGTTACCGACCGTATCAACAGAGAAGAGGCTGGAACTATAGTCGAGGAAATTACAATGGAAGAGGCAGATATTACAACAATAATGGTTATAACAGAAATTATAATAGGAATAACCAGAACCAAAACAGAAATCAGAATCCTCAAGGTCAGGTTATGACACCCGATCAGTATCAGGAAAGAGAGAAGGAAAGCCAGCAATACCTAAAAGAATTACGGGAAAAAGAAGCCAACAACCAAAAGAAAAGGCAGGATGTTGTAATCGATCCTGGACCTTCTACGAGCCAGCAGAACTTCGAAAATAGAAATACTGGACAGAATAGAAAGTAGAGAGGAAAGAAATGCATTTAACCACACACAACCCAGAGAGGAGAGATTAATGATTAAGGAACATAGAGGAAATATCATACTAGAGTAAGCCAGTAATAATTCAATTTCGTGTTCAAGAGAGTTGAGGTAATTGTAACACTGAGTTTAAAAACAATTTGCAACTGTTTTTAAAACGTGGTGAGAGGAGAATGCCCCCGTAATTGAATTATATAGAGACCACGGTGGCTATTTTGGAAATTATAAAGAAAGTTATGGCTGTCATAGTTATGACGTGGGTAGTCATGACGTAAGCACGGATGACGCAGACGTTATGCCAGCAGGCTACTTGAGCTGAGATTCTCAGTGACGTCAGCATTTATTCGAGAAAGATCCAAGATGTACGACGCAGTCGCAGGAAACGTGGAATTCTGCTGAGGAAGAAATTATGCTATTGGAGGGGAGGCTTGAACCAATGAACGATAGTCTGAAGGAAGACGGAGATTGCTGAAACTATGGTAGTTTTTATTACTTTTTGGAATGCAGAATTGTGGAAATCCATTTGCAGTAGAGGCATTGTTCTGGAATTTTGGTGAAATTTATTTTCAGTTTTTGAATTTTGAAAATCCGTCATGTATTGACGAAGTTGGAACTTCTAGCGATGACGCAGTAACGCGCAATGGAAGGGATGGATACGCCCCTCATGAAGTTCATAAAAGGCCTTGCGCAGAAGAGAGGAGCCTCATTCCTCATTCTCAGATCATCAATCGTCTCATTCTCAATCGTCAGATCTCAAATAGTCATTTCGGTGAAACGTCGAGTGAGATTATTAGTGAAAAAGTCGTCTTTATAACGCGAGGTAAAGCCACTGCATTAAAACGAGAGTCGAGCTGACAAGCAGTGCAGGTTTACTGTGAGTAAATCTAGGTGAAGTTGAAACGCACATTATAACGCGTATACAAGATTAGCTGTGAACAGTTAGCGGTCGCCTATAAGCTAATTCTCTTGTGCATCGCTACAGTAAGCAGTGTAGAAAAGTTGAACAATTTCGAGTAATTATTTTGGAAGATATTAGCAGTTTTAGACGACTGACAAAAGTGATTTTCTCGCTACATGAGAAGCACTCTGTATCGCCAGAATCTACGCCACGGCTGACACGGCTAGTGAAATAGGGAGACTTCAGATTGCTTTTGTGACCCAACGCTACAGTATTATGGAGCAGTCTAATATGGCAGTTTGTTCTTCTATTACCATAACCGAAGAGAAGATGGAAGGCCAAAGGACTTTAATGCAATTGGGACATATTTCAACGGAGTAAGATAGCAGCATGGAACTTCGCTAATTGCTATTCCACACAAGCGAACATGTGGTGAACAAACACCTACACCCATGTTTCGTGATTAAAGGCTGAATACTATCAAACAGCAATGGAAATGATTTCATACTTACTGAATATGAATATTTCTTCGGAAATTTCTACAAAAACTTCATGGCGATTTTCAACTGGAACTTCAGGGATTTTTCAAGAGAGGTCAGGGTTGTCCCGACTCACAAAGAAGATTATTGCCGGAAGGATGTCGTTCGTCTTCAAGAAGCAGTGCAATTTCCGGAGAAGGAAGCAGTTCGATTCTCCGAGGGTGCTGTTTCTTGTTTCGAGGATGGAGCTCAGCTTTAACTTGGTGAAATGGATCCATCAACAGTCTTCTTTGGGGAATTTTCCTCTGGAACGTCAATCGGCAGATAAGGTAGTCGTGAACGTTTATTGTATTTGAGTTTCTTAGCAATATTTGAGCAACCATTTTCCCATATTTTTTGTCCTCATGTATTTTGCCCATATTCTTGTTGAGATTCCTATTCTCAGTACACCTTGTTGTGATATGCCTTTTTCGACGATTTATTAAGACATTGTTATGTCATGGGCATAGTTAAACGATTTTGGATCAGTTGAGACTGATATTTAGATTTTTCAGTAATTTGCTTAATTTTTTTTGTAGTCTCGATTTGACTGTAAGTTAATGATTTTTATGGCAGATTTAAATTCAGACAGCGTGTCAGTTTATTAAAGTAATTCTACCCCAGTTTAATTACTTTGACCAATTTTCTGTCATCATCAAGAAGGAAGAACATTTAAA
The DNA here is from genome assembly GCA_946902985.2 of Meconema thalassinum. Lineage (NCBI taxonomy): Eukaryota > Metazoa > Arthropoda > Insecta > Orthoptera > Tettigoniidae > Meconema > Meconema thalassinum. The sequence continues at coordinate 155,696,065 of OX336390.1, forward strand.
TGATTTTAGAGCGTTAAAATCCAGTACGTTGTCGACGATCTTGGAAATACTAGTCGGTATTTGAATTGATTGCAACACAGACATTTATCGTCAGTTATGAACGATCATTGCATCATAGACCATTTTGTGAAAGATGAACATTAATTATGAATTATTGAATGCATTAAATTCGTGAACTTTTGTTAGGAATTTTTTCTCAATTAGAGATTTATATAATGATGTTTGCATTCCCCAGTCTAATTGGATTCTATTCGACTATTTTGCAGCTTAATCGCACTTTGTTTGATGATAGTATTTATATACTACAATTCTTTGAAGATGTTAATCTTAAATTTTGATAGACCAGACAGGCGTATATGAGCGTATTCACTATTAAATTTGTTTGTGATTGGCAAATTTTTACTTCAATTCGATTTATGAATGAAATCCACGAAGGTTAAATGACAACAGTTTTGAAACAATTAATGATTATAAGAATTTTTAAGTGGAACTATGAATGTATAATCGATAGTGCAGCGGACATGTTGAAAGTCGCTGATGTATAATGCCCTCAAATAAATGAAGGAGATTCCCACAGTAATTAATGATGATAAAGATTGTGTTAGTGGAGGTTTTTGTAAATTCTGTGGAAGATTTTGATGCCGTATATTTTAATATATGATGAATTTTGGGCCTATTTTTAATGCAGTTTGTGCATTATTTTGTAAGCGAAGTATTTTCCGCTAGAGTGTATTGTCATAGTTCGTTGAAAATTAATCAAGTGAATTTACTGTTATAATTAACAAGAGTTTTGAAAGAATTTGAGATAAGATTTTGAATGAAGATTACCGTCACAAATAATAATAATTATTACAACCTTTATTAAACCAGATTGTGACATTTACATGTATAACTAACCTTCATTGGTCGATTATATTAAGCACGATTATGAAATTACCAACCGGATGAACATGTGGTTCAATGTATTTCTTAAATTAATAATTTAAATAATTTAAATGTTGATATTGTAAATAATAAATGTATATATCTTTGACAATAATGTGGAACGAAAGTAATGTTAAAGGCGTGTTTAAAATTTTTGTAATTATCTTCGACAATATTATAAACAATTTCTAATTGTTATAAATAATTTATGTGATTTTGTTATAAACATTTAAGAGTGTGTTTTATACTCTAAACTATGCTTATTAAACATTTGGATGATAACTTAACAAGTTTAGGGATTGTCAGAATAATCCAGTGGTATGTGAGTTAAGCATTTGAAAGATTTGCGTCAATATATATGAGTTGTCTTGTAGACATTTAAAGCTTTGAAAGGAGCTGAATTCTTACGCAGTGTGGCGTGACGAGTGAGCCTCATTTGACAGGCATGCGTCAGGTTGAAGAGTAGACCAGCCGGCCAGACATCTGGTTATCAGCGGGCGAGGTCGATACTCTGGCCTTGCGCCTATTAATACAAGTGTGATGTTTATTAAAAGAAACCAAATGCTCTATATATATGTGTCGCATCCTGACTTCCTCATCCAATCCAAATGTGTTTTGAATGTTACGTTATTTGAGCTCATGGGAGCTAACATATTGTTTGATTAACTTTGCAAATCCTTTAGGAGGACATAGTCAGATTGACATGGGCTACTGATAGCCACATTTATTTTGTTGAGTTTGTTAAAGTCATACCCTTTATTTGAAATAAAGCTTTTGTACAGTTCAAAGTTCTTGCCTTCGTTTTGGTTCATTTTTAAATGTCATGGTCAAGATTATTGTGGGAGCATACTTTAGAGATCCTGTTGTCAACCCAATCCCCGAGATAATTTTTAAGAGGTAAGTAAAAGTAAGTATGAACCCCCGTCTATTTTGGTGTGTTCCACAATAATTTTCTTGGTAACTTCTGTGTTCAAACCTCGGTAGTATCTGTCAGTGCCATTTTCATTGATGTAGCTGAGCCGGTGCGATTGATTGTTGGCAATCCGATTGAGGGGGCGGATATCTGACAGCCTACTATCCGGGTAAACGGGGACAGTACCATCCCGGCATTTGCCCGAAGACGAAGTGGGAAACCACGGAAAACCACTTCGAGGATGGCTGAGGTGGGAATCAAGCCCCCTCTACTCATTTGGACCACCCGAGGCTGAGTAGACCCCGTACTAGTCCTCAGACCACTTTTCAAATTTCGTGGCAGAGTCAGGAATCGAACCGCGGACCTCCGGGGTGGGAGCTAATCACGCTGACCACTATGCAACGGAGATGACTCTCTCACTGTCATGTGACAAAATGATGTGATGTCATGCTTACAAACGCAGGTAAAGGACGGGAACTGACGTAACAAAAAAAACTGACGTAGCTTCGAACCGTAGCTCGAGATGGTGCTTGTGAGTTTGATAACTCAACAGTCTACTCAGTGAGCCGCGACGAATAGTACGGTATTGCGGGCTGATACACATTTCTCTGTACATTTCGGTGCGCTTCAGTATGTGACAGTATTGCCAGCTCCTCGCTTTCAAACTTGTGGTTTTAAACAGCACCCGATCCGATTTTGCTATAGAAACTTTTGTCTTGCGATTGGATGAGGAATCGCATGCCGACCTCCAAGTGCGGCATTTTACGTTCACCCTGTATATTAGGTACTTGTTTTACTAAATGGCTTGTGTTTTGCACCCTCATGAAAATATATTATGTCAGTCAATGAGAATCGGATAAGGGAAGTTTTGGAATGGAACACCTTAAAGAGATTGTTGCATTTAAATATCCTTAATGTCATCACATCGAACCCGCAATCTTGGAGATTTCAAAATCAATGCTAAATAAGCTTAGCCACTCAGACCGACAAATTAAAACAAACAAAATGCTACACCAGTTTGAAAGACTGGCTCTCGAGATTACTGCTATGAATTGGAGACTTCGATCATACTCCTACAGATACCACAATAACACATGTTGTCAGAAAAATTATATCAATACATACATACACACACACACACACACCTAAGTACAGTATATGGGGGTAAATTAACTCGATGTGCAAACCCCTCAAATGAAGCAACAACAACAACAACAACAACGAGACTTCCGTACTTAAGGGCCTCCTGAATGTCCTATACGAGTATTGTCCAGGCTCTTTTCCAACTTCTTATTTTACCTTTTTCTTAGAAACTATTAACAGTAACTAATCGTTATGGTGATTGGCGCAATTTTCAGTGTTGCCTTCGTAAACTAAAGTTTGATGCTTTTCGGTCGGTCTACGCGATTTTTCCCAAAAGATTTGGATTATTCCCTAATCCTGAAAAAGATTACATGAGATTAATCTGTTTTGGGAAAAATCGTTTTGACTGACTGAGAAGCACCAACCTTTCAGGAACTAATCGACTTCTTTTCAGGGATATTCTCCAAACCTCGCTCCTTATTTTAACACAGACTGTTTGAAAATAAATTCGTGTTTTAATTTTTCTGAATCGTTCTAAAATTAAATAATTTTATGTTCGCTCCTGACTATTATATGTCAGAAAACTGTATCATAATGATGGTCATTATAACACTATTTTTCATTATGAAACAGTTTCTCCCACCAATCAGAGCTCAAGAAACAGTTGTTTGACCAATTTGGTGAGGATAGCAACGCATTTGCGCTGAGTTCCAAGGTCTTCTAATTTAAATTTCACTGTCTGTCCTAGTGTCATAGTGGGGCAATCGAGGAGGCCGTGGTCAAATACAAGGTATTCTGTGCGTCCCATGCGCTCTGTTCAGTACATAAAACTGGTGAAATCTCGACAGATGTTTATGAATATTTATGTTCGAACATAAAATAGTTATAATAATTATCGTCGAACATAAACAGTCGTATGCAACTCGCCTATAATGGTAATTAAGACACTCGTATGGAAATTATTAAACTCGCATACGCTCGTTTTATAAAAATACTCGTGTCTTAATTATTGCCATTATAGGTTCGTTGCATAATGTACTATTAACAGCACTTTCAATGAACATTTCTATCTGACAAAATTGAACAAAAGTTAATTTTGGAAAATGGACGTATTAAAATATAACATATACAGGGTGTAACTAAAAATGTGGGAAAGCCCGAGGATTCGATAGAGGACCTGACAACAAGCAAAACATGTCCTGTAAACATATGGTGTATGCGCGTGTGTTGTCATGTTACAAGCATTGTTTGTGGTGTGCATTACACAGACGGCGACACGATGCTAGTTGGTCATTTGTGGAGGGCACACAGGCCACTTGTACGGTTCGTCGCTATTCAAGTCTGTGTGCATTCCCAAACAAATTGGTAGGGCGTCAGGGACTGACACCGTGGCCTGCTTGTTATCCTGATCTCAATCCATTACACTTCTATTTATGAGGTAATTTAAAGGCCATTTTGTATGCCACATCTATTCGTAACGTGGACATGCTGCGTCAGCGAATAGAACAAGGATGTCAGCAGATAAGAGAGACACCGGGAATATGGGAGCGTGTGAGACAGTCCATGATGCGGTGCATAGACGCCTGCATTACAGCTCGTGGTAGCCATTTTGAGCAACTTCTGTAGAGAACTGTAAGTAGTAACGTACACTTCATCAACACAAATGACCAACCTGCATAGTGAAGCGGTCTGTATTATGTACACCACAGACAATGCTTGAAACACGGAAAGGAAAGCAAATACACCATATGTTTTCAGGACATGTCTTGCTTGTTGTCAGGCCCTGTATATCCCGGAGCTTTCCCACGTATTTAGTTACACCCTGTATAAGAAGGAATTTCATCAAAAATTTCAGCTCTGTATGTAGAAAAATTCCGAAAAGAAAATGAAATTCTATAGCTATAAAAACATTACAGGGAGATTTGGGAATCTTTTTTTTTCGGTTTTCAGTGCATGTCCTTATATAATTTTCCTCCTCTTCCGTTTGTAGCCCTAGCATTCATTTATCTGTTGTTCCATGTCCCTTTTCCCTTTATTAAACGTTTCTTTTGGTATCTATTGTCTAATAGAAATAACAAGTAGTTCCCTGAAGAACTATACAGCCTATTTTCATGTATCCTACTTACGTTAACTGCCACTATCAACATACAAAATTTCAATTTGATTGCTGTTATAGATCGGTAGATATTGAGAACCGACTAAATATTTCGGATGGTCGCCATGTTGGATTTTATATATGTAGGTCATGGAGTTATGTACTGTTACATGAAGATTATTGTGTACGTGTAGCATTCAAACTTCAACGCATGATTAGGACACAAGAAGTAACAAGGAGATTTTAAAATTTCGCACCGCTGCCATCTTGAGGTTATGGAAACAATTGAAATAAATTAGATGCCAGTGGATTAACATTCGTATAAGTATTTAGTGTACCAAGTTTCACTACACTCGGATGGTTAAATTACGAGAAACGTCCATGTGAATATTTATACTTCGCGTCGCCGCCATGTTGGATTTGTGATCATAGGTTATTTAAAATCCTATAGGTGAACTTAAGTTCTTAGCCTCTATGAACATAAAAAATTCAGTTTGATTGCTCTAATAGATTCGTAGATATTCAGAGCCGTCTAAATATTTCGGATGTTCGGCATGTTGGATTGTTAAATGTATAGGCCATAGAGTCATGCACCATTAAGGGAAAATTATTGCGAAGGTTCATTATTCAAACTTTCATTTCGATCGCATGATAAAGACACAAGAAATAAAAACTTAATTTTAAAATTCGTACAGCCGCCATATTGAGGTTATGTAAACAATTGAACTTAATTAGATACCAGTGCATTACAATGTGTATAAACATTACCTGTACCAGATTTCGTTGCGTTTGGAACATTAAATCGCGAGAAAGGTCTATTTAAAATTTTCAAATTCGCTTAGCCGCCATGTTCGTTTTGTAGTTACCAGTTTTTCAAAAGTCACATAGGTGAACTTCTAGTAGTTTCCTTTATGTCCGTAATAAATTCCAGGGTGATATCGGGAATAGTTTCGGAGATATTGAATGCTGGTGAAATATTTCGCACAGCTGCCATGTTGGATTGGTGAGACGTAACAAAATTTGAAGGGCACGGTCGGGGTCGTCCGGAATAGTGCTATGAACATACCGAGTTTCATTGAAATCGCTGCAGCCGTTTAGATTTTATTAGTGGGGGACATACACACACCTCTCTCACACACACACACACACGCACACACACACGGACAAAAGGTGATCTCATAAGCCTATTTTTTCAAAATTGAAATTTGGCTAAAAATAAAATGTACTTTGGTGGGATTACAAATAAAACGCATGAAGTGGATGGAAGTTTAAGGAAAGTAGCCTGGGGAATGACATAAAAATTGAATATACCGTTAGAAACCTAAATGTCCATAGATTAATATGATGCAAAAACAAAATATTGAAAATGTTTATGATTTTGGATATCCGGGGCCCCTTAAGCGGTAAGCTTTTCTTATAAACGTTACAGATTTAAGTTTGGTCAAATCACAAGTAAATAACCACTCCGTACAATGTAATATCAGTGTTTGAATGTTAACAGTTGAGCCAAATTCTTATTAAATTTAACTCTATAAGAGAATAATAAATCCAGGTCATACTTTTACTAACAAATACACACATTTCAAGTAATATTCCCTGTAGTAATGTAAACGTCAACAAAGAGGGATTTAAAATTAAACTGCTGGTGTCAGCACGGCACAGTCTCCGAGGAGCTATGATCCTCATGACAACATGAATGTTGAGGAGTTGGCGCATAGAGTACACTGGGGACAGACTTGTAGGTGATGACGTTCTGAAAGTTTCATACAATACAGCCTGATGGCTTTGCACTCATAAGTAAAACAAATACACTCACAGGTGAAAAGAAAAACTCGTCCACTTCAAGTTTTCATTAAATTAAATGACCAAATATGTTTATTTCCATTGTAATACGGTGTTTACTGTATGTGTCAAAACAACCCCTGGCACTATCCAGCCCATGACGGGCTAAGGCCGACCAAGCGACCGCTGCCCAGCCATTTGGGCCTGCAGATATTGGGGTGACGCGTGATCAGCACGTCGGGTCCCCTCGGCCGTTAATCTTGGTATTCGTGATCGGGGCGCTGTCTCACTGTCAGACAGCAACTCAATTGTCCTCACGAGGCTGAGTGCACCCCGTTCCAACCCTCACGTCAGTTTTTTTTAATCCCTGACGGAGCCGGGGATCGAACCCGGGGCCTCCGGGTGAGAGGCAGGCGCGCTACCCCAACACCACGGGGCCGGCACTTACTGTATGTGTGCATATGTTTATTGTTTTACTGACTTAATGGTTAGTCATTTCCTTTCCGCTTCACATTATTGAGCAACAATAGGCCGCGTAACAACAGCAATGCCTTTCCTGCACAGTATCACTTACAAGCAATATCCGACATTATGTACTGGTCGTACATTTCAACAACGATATCTTGAATATGTAAACGATTCGGAATGTTGAGAGAACTACTGCCTTCTCCATTAGTTTGTACAGTTGAGAATCCAGATACAGTTATTTAACGCCTTGGAGCAAGGTACTTGGGATCACGCCCGTACTCGAGACAATGATAGGTATGGTCTTGACCCGTTCTACTTGCCATTGTCTTTTGATAGGCACAACCAACTCACTATATTTGCTGATCTTTTCCATGTGTTTTGATTGGAGATTCTTGCTGTTCGAGATAGCAACTACAATCAAGGTGGTTTGCTTCATTCTCTTGCTGACAACAACCAGATCCGGCCTGTTGTGTGATTATTATTATTATTATTATTATCATTATTATAATTTATTTATTTAATTTTATTTATATGTTTGTTTGACCCCTAGTGGATTTGCCAAACGACACCGAATAATATAGCCTACATAATTTTACAATTACAAATACATAGTAATGACAAATCTAGTGGTCCATACAAATGGTTGCTTATGATAGCTACTGATGATTTGAGGATTGTTATAAAAATGTCACCCTACAGGGCAACCCAATGAGTCCTCTTCTATTTAATATCATTGTTATGGATGTGGTACAAGGCGTTGCTATGGCAGACGTACAGATATGCACCTACGCGGATGATATGGCACTAATGTCAAGATCAAGAGACACATTACAACAAACTTGTAAGCAACTAACAACATGGGCAAATGAAAATGACCTTCACATAATTGATGACAAGACAGTAAAGAGAGATCTTCTAGAGATCGAAAAAGTAAAGGCGACATACAGTACATATTTAAAGAAGGCCTTAAGACTCTCGAAGCACTCTCCCTCACGTCTTGTTTACGAAATTGAAAGAGAACAAAATAATCTACATCGAAGAGCTACATATTCAGCTGTTATTATCTACCACAGATGCATGCAATGAGGCAATCGAGGAATATGGGATAAATTATATTCCACGGACGCAATGGTCATGAGAGTATGGAAACAGGTCACCTACGACCTTCGACACTTAATGACAAGGTTCGCTACACTTGGATTTCACTTCAAATGCGGCGGCAACAAGAAGCACAGTGCAACATGCAATGTGATCGTTACCATATCAAGGTGTGCGGTAAAATACAAGTATCCCTTACTGAGTACTGTACCAGAGAGTAATTTGCTTAATCAAACAAAGAAATGTACATTGTGCGATCTTTTATTAAATAAATAACAATTTCTACCTGAACATTATTTTTTTTCGATTTTGTAAATCCCTCCCCTGATAATAATATTATTATAACTGGGTCCGTGGTTCAAATCCCGGTCACTGCATGTGAGATTGTGCTGGGCAATGCGGAAGCAGACAGGTTTTTCTCCGGGTACTCCAGTTTTCCCTCTCAGAACTCCATTCCAACAACACTCTCCACTGTAATTTCATTTCATCTGTGGCGTAGTTGGTAGCATGCTGAACTGCTGTGCCCAAGAAAGCGGGTTCAAACCCGGCCGAAGTCGTCGGATTTTTTAAGAGCATTAAAAATCATTCAGTATGCCTTCCTTTGGAGGGGATGTAAAGCCGGCGGTCCCTTGTCACAGATTTATGGCATGAAAAAGATCCTTTCACAGACTAAACATGTGTAAAGCTAAATTGTTAGGTTAGATTTCATCAGAACGCTCTATCAAAGTTCCAACGTTCACCACTAGGTATCATTGATATCTGGTAGCGAAAGTTGGAACTACTTGAAATTGAACGGAACTTGTAGATGTCCTCGGACACTCCCGGCACGATTAATAAATAAATCTGTTATACATTTAATCATTGCCCTAGGGGTGTGCGACAGGCTTCGGTAGTGGCCACAGTTCATATCCTCGCCGCTAGAAGGGGGCTCAATTCATTCCATTCCCTGATCCAGTTGGTCGACTGGAAGCAGTCTGTGGATTTTCATGTTCAATTTCCAACACATAAGAGGAACCCCGGGCCGTAGAGAGCGACCGCGGGCCCTAGGACAAGGTCTTCCGAGCACCTCCATTATTATTCAACCTGGGACATAATATTGGAATACGGTATTAAGCTTGCAAATTTTAACCCCCCAAAAGAAAAGCTCCTCGCTGATCCGCCCCTTAAGACTTCAATCATCATCATCATCCGTGGAATTTAGTTTGCCCAGCTGATTTTTTCAGCCACTCTCCTAATTAGCCAATTTTCATTTATGAAAAAATAGGCTTATGGGATCATTTTTGTCCGTGAGCCTGTCTGTGTGTGTGTGCGTATGTGTGTGATTCGCGTGCGTGTCCCTCCCCCTAATAAAATCTAAACAGCTGGAGCGATTTCAATGAAACTCGGTAAGTTCATAGCACTATTCCGGGCGACCCCGCCAGTGCCCTTCAAATTTTGTAACGTCTCACCAATCCAACATGGCGGCTGTGTGAAATATTTCACCAGTACTCAATATCTCCGAAACTATTACCGATATCACCCTGGAATTTTGCACTGTGATAAAGGGAACTACTAGAAGTTCACTTATGTGAATGTTGAAAACCTGGTGATCTCAAATCAAACATGGCGGCGATGCGAATTATAAATTTAACCATCCGAGTGCAGTGAAACTTGGTACAGTAAATCCTTATACAAATGTTAATCCACTGGCATTTAATTTCTTTAAATTGTTTCCATAACCACAAGATGGCAGCTGTGCGATATTCTAAAATCTCGTTTTTATTTCTTGTGTCCTTATCTTGCGATTGATGTTTGATTACTGCACGTACACAATAATCTTCATATAACAGTACATAACTCTAAGACCTATATATGTAATATCCAACATGGCGACCTCCCTCAATATTTAGTCGGTTCTCAATATCTACGAATCTATTACAGCAATCAAAATGAAATTTTGTATGTTGATAGTGGCAATTAACATAAGTAGGATATATGAAAATAGGCTTTAGTTCTTCACGGAACTGCTTTCAACTTTCACACAAAAAAAAAATGCAAGTAGACTGATGAGATCTACACAGGGCCAAAAATTGTGTGTATGTCTGTGTGTGTGTGTGTGTGAGTGTGTGTACTCTGAATGTCTGCCCCTCCCCCCATCAATTCGAACACGCTGAAACCGAATTGAAAAAATTTGGTGCAGAGGTAGAACTAGCAAAGGGCAACTCAGTGTCATGTTTTATATCGCCGCCATCTTGACGGAAACGTAATGGTGGCCACCCAAATGTTCAAAGCTTAAATCAAATTACGACTAACCTAATCATCTGATCTCTACCAAATTTTGCAACAACATATATTTATATGGCGAGCGTCTTTTGAGTAAACTACAAGGACATCAGCCTAATAGTTTGCAGATGGTGGCCATGTATGTTTGCAAATTTATTCCCCCTATCAATTCAAAAACGGTGAAACCGAATTGTACAAAATTTGGTACCGAGGTAGCACTAGCAAAGGGCACCTCACTGTCATGTTTTATATTGCCGCCATCTTGACGGAAACGCAACGGCGGCCGCCCAAATGTTAAAAGCTTAAATCAAATTACGACCATCCTAATAATCTGATCTCTACCAATTTATGCATGAACATACCTCTATGTGGGAGGCATATTTTGACCAAATTACAAGATCATCAGCCCAATAGTTTGCAGATGGCGGCCATGTATGTGTGCAAATTGATTCCCCCTATCAATTCAAACACGGTGAAACCGAATTGAAGGAAATTTGGTACAGAAGTAGCACTAGCAAAGGGCACCTCAGCAGGGGCGGTTCGAGTGGGGGGGGGGTTGGGGGGGTGTCTCACCCCCCTCAGGTATTTTCTCAGTCGGCAAATACGACATCAGTCGGCAGTCGGCAAATCCTGATGAAGTCGTAACATTTCCCAAAACAGCATTTAAAAAAGCAAAACGGGACATGGCCATTTACGATTTGGTCCGAATAAAAAAAACCATACAGTCAGCATTTTTACCGACAGTCGGCACAAACGGACGCTGCAATAATTTTGTACGGCCAGGCAATAGCCCAGTGTGGCAAGGCGAAGAGTCGGCAAAATATCCGTTTTAAAAGTTTCACTTCCAGTCTTAGGTGCAACGGCTGCCACTTGCCATTTCATTTCTTTGAATGGAAACTGAAGAAAGAATGACAGATGAGCAATATGGGACCAAAGACAAGGGATGAACTCATCAGCACGTTCCTAGGTGGCTGTAACATCCCGTGTTCATTATGCAGAGCGACTCAGCTTCACAGCGAAGCGAGCCCAGCATCTGTGCCATGTGGCTAGTCAAAAGGTGTTGGTGAGCGTACTGATAACTTCAGGTCAAGCCAATTCATTGCCATGTTGTCGGAGGAATGTTATGACCTGCTACCGCTTGTCTCGGCGCGTCCTCAGATATCCGTACTATTATGACAAAATTGACAGATTTATTGTTCCAAGGTTCCTCAAGGGGTGGGGTGTTCACGAAGATCAGTGCAGTGGTCACCAAGGATGACAGAAAGCAGTCTTTTCTGAACCAGCAACTTTTGCAGTGATAACTAGGTGCAAATACAGTGGCAGTGGGACGTGAGTTTTCGCCGACACGGAACATTTTCACGGAGCATCGCGTACCCATCAAACGTAAGTAATAATAATACAATAAATACATGCGTATTCTCAGCCATGTTTATGTTTAATGGTGTTAACAAGAAAAAAGTGAAGAATGATCGCACGCTGGAATACGTCAGTGACACAAATTGAAAAGTCGCGGAAAGAAGAAAAAGGGCAAATTACAAAAACACTTCACTTCAGAAGCTCATCAAGCAGCGATAGCAGATTTGTGCCACTTTGTCAATGGAAAAGGCCACGAAGACGTTCTCTTTGATAAACTTTTACAGAAGATCAGAATTGAGGAAGAACACGAAAAGGAGTTCCACATAAAAGTTATCCAGATACTTATTGACAGAGCAAGAACCCTTTGTCGGCAAGGTTTGGCTTTCCGAGGTCACGAGGATGGAATCACTCAAGATAATGGAAACTTCACGCAAATTGTGAAGTTACTCTTACGGCATAGTCCGGTCATGAATAGGTGGTTTGAAGAAGTGAATACGGCAATACGTGGAAGCACAACGTTACGTGTATGAGGAAGGACTCTCAAAATGAATTCATCCATCTACTTGGTGAGAAAACTCGTGAAATAATTTCAGAAGAGATCGAGAACGGTTGTATGTTCTCCGTGATAGCAGATACTACTCCCGATATGTCACATAAAGACCGCCTCGCGTTGAATATCCGATACGTCGTCGAAAAAGATGAAGAGCTCGTTCCTGTGGAGTGTCTTTTAAAAATAGACGCTGTTTTAACAAAAACGACTGGAAAGGAGTTGGCTGAAAAATATTTTTAATTTTAAATTCAGAAGAACTTTTACTTCCACTCGATAAACAGGCGTTTCAATCGTACAACATTGCTAGTAACATGTCTGGTATATACAACGGCACACAAAAAAGCTATCAGAATAGTACAAAATAGATATTCCGTACGTTCCATGCCAAGCTCACAGGTTAAACATTTTTGTAGAGACAGCTTGTAATGCTAGCGCGCTTATCCGAGAGTTTTTTGACACTCTTGAAGCATTGTCCTTTTTTTTTCACGGGTAGCTCGAAACGACTTTTAAGCTTGCAGAAACAGCTGGATAAAATTGAAAATTCACTTCAACTTAAGAATTTATCAAATATAAGGTGGACTGCGTGCGCCGAATCGGGGAGAGCTGTTTCTACGTCTTGTGAAGAGATAGTCACAGCATTGGAAACAATGAAAACCTCATTCGATTCTGAATTTGACAGTAAAACCCGAACTTTTGCGTCAGGCTTACACAAAAAGCTTCTAGACTTTGATTTTATCTGCAGCATGTACTTTACCAAAAACACTATGTTTAAAATTAAGAACGTAACCGAGCTTTTAGAAGCGGAAGAGCTGAATGTAGTTGACGCGATGCAGCTGATCCAGAGCGCTTTGAAGTATTTTGAAGATATCAACGACGATGGCAACATGTCGGCTTGGATAAAGAGTGCATCGTCATTTGCAAAAAGTATGCACGTAAATGCGTAGGAAGACTTCTTAAAGCACCACGGGACCCGGCGACTTGCAAAGAAGTATGACGCGCACGCTGAAACGACAGCAGAAATTTATTTCCTTATATTCTACAGAAAGGAGTTACGAATACATGTGGATGTATTTACTACAAGTGTGCAAGACAATCTCGCAAAACTAATTTCTTTGCTAGAGCCATTCCACATAATTTTCAAGATACCCGCTGACAGAAAAAACTGCACCATCGAGCGCGTCCGATCTATAAAGCAATCACACCCGAAAATCATCCTTCAAGATGAAGAGCTTGTGCTGGCTGAACTTGATGCCAGTGAACAGTGCTCACCTTTCAAAGAAATCGCAAAAGTTGCTTTTTAATTAAAGAGGATTATCCCGTGTGGTCATCAAGTAGTTCGACTGATTTTAACATCCCCAGTGTCTTCTGCTTCTTCCGAACGGTCCTTCAGCAAGTTGAAGCTCATTTTCAATCATTTGCGGACATCGATGGGTGACGACCGCTTAGACTCCCTCATGATGATGTTTTCAACGAAAGATACTGTCGACGACATTGAAATTACGGAGATAGTGGAGAAGTGGTCCTTATTAAAACATCATAGGTAGGGATTTAGAAAGAATAACTAGATTTCTTTTATTCTTGTAATATTCAAACACTTATTTTGTTCATTTGTCAAATTTTCCTGCAATTCAAAATTCTGGAACTAATACAATACATTTTAAATGAAAGCCGTTGATTAAGTATATTTGTCTTGAGTATCGTTTGTCGCCACTGACCCCCCCTCTCTCCCCCTCTATCCCCCCCCCCCCCCCCGTTGCTCAGTTTTTAAGCGTATAGTCGGCAATGTTAAACAGCCAGTCGGCATTTTTTAATTCTCACCCCCCCTAGATGTATAAGGTCGAACCGCCCCTGCACCTCAGTGCCATGTTATATATCGCCGCCATCTTGACGGAAACTTAATGGCGGCCACCCAAATGTTAAAAGCTTAAATCAAATTACGTCATACCTAATCATCCCATCTCTACTTATATTAGTTTTGCAACAACATATATTCATATGGCGAGCGTCTTTTGACTAAAGAACAAGGTCATCAGACCAATAGTTTGCAGATGGCGGCCATGTATGCGTGTAAATCGTTTCCCCCTATCAATTCAAACACGGTTGAACCGAATTAAACAAAGTTTGGTACAGAGGTAGTTCTAGCAAAGGGCACTCCAGTGTCATGTTTTATATCTTCGCCATCTTGACGGAAACGTAATGGTGGCCACCCAAATGTTCAAAGCTTAAATCAAATTACGACTAACCTAATCATCTGATCTCTACCAAATTTTGCAACAACATATATTTATATGGCGAGCGTCTTTTGAGTAAACTACAAGGACATCAGCCTAATAGTTTGCAGATGGTGGCCATGTATGTTTGCAAATTTATTCCCCCTATCAATTCAAAAACGGTGAAACCGAATTGTACAAAATTTGGTACCGAGGTAGCACTAGCAAAGGGCACCTCACTGTCATGTTTTATATTGCCGCCATCTTGACGGAAACGCAACGGCGGCCGCCCAAATGTTAAAAGCTTGAATCAAATTACGACCAAACTAATCATCTGATCTCTACCAAATATTGCAACGTTATACCTTTATGTATAGAGAATATTTTGACCAAACTACAAGGTGATCAGCACAGTAATTTGCGGATGGCGGCCATGTATGTGTGCAAATCGATTCCCCCTATCTTTTCAAACACGATGAAACCAAATTGAACGAAATTTGGTACAGAGGTAGCATTCATGTTTAATATCCGTATAGCACGTTGTATTTCAACAAGCTACTACAACCAAAATTCAATTTTACTCCTTGAAAAGGACAAAGAGTTATACCAATACCCATGCATTTAGGAGAAAGTAGGCTATATGTTCTTTACTGAACATCTTGTTTTTCCTTTATCTCTGGTTGTTCTTTAACTTCAACATATTGGTCACTGAGCATTACATTATTCCATTTTCATTGTATCTGAAAGTATTCAGCCACAAGAAGAATACTCCTTAAACGTATAAAGTAAAGAGTAATTTTGTTTGAATTATAAGCGTAAAAACTCGGGAACTTCAGCACGTTATAAATTAAACGATCAACTTTGCAATTTTCCCAGAAGAAAAACGAAAAACGCAATGGTTATATTTTGTTGTTGTTGTTTGAGTCTTCGGTCTTTTGAATGGTTTGATGCAGCTTCCCATAACCCCTGTCCAGAGCTAATCGTTTCATCGCTACATGGCTACCACACCCTACATCCGAAACAATCTGTTTAACATATTCTAACCTTGGTCTACCCCTACTCTTCTTGTCCTCGACCTTTCCTTCTATAACTAAGCTTGCTATTCCTGGGTCCTTAGTATGTGTCCTACCAACCTATCTCTTCTCTTTATTAGCAGTCACCAGAAGCATCTCTCCTCTCCCACACGTCTTAATACCACTTCGTTTGTAACCCTATCTACCCATCTGATCTGCATTATCCTCCTGTAACACCACATTTCAAACGCTTCAATTCTCCTCTTCTCTGCTGCACCAATAGTCCAAGTTTCACTTCCATAGAGTGCCACACTCCAGACAATGGCTTTCAAAAATGACTTCCTAATACCTAAATCTATATTGGATGTCAACATATTCCTTTTTTGTAGAAATGCTTTCCTTGCCTGAGCCAACCTACTTGTTATATCCCCTTTGCTTCGTCCTTCACTAGTTATTTTTCTTCCTAAGTAACAGAAGTCTCCTACTTCCTTCAGCTTTTCACCTTCCAATTTGATGACCATAGAGATTTCTGTTTTCTTTCGGCTGCATTCCAATATTTTTGTTTTACATTTATTAATTTTCTTCATGAATTATTTCCTCAAGACGGAGTCCATACCGTTCAAAAACTCATTCAAATCCTTAGGCTTGTCAGCCAAGATGGTTATCTGGTTTCCGATGACGTTCGGTATACAGAAAAATGAGTTGGCGGACGCCATGTTGCCGATTCAGGCCTCGAGATGGCACTACCAGCGATCTGCTTGACCCGGCCAAACTCGAAGCCGATAATACTATGATATTCCCGTGAGACGTTCCACCAACTAGCATTATAACACATTTTAATTTCGTTTCCATGTTGCTTAATTTTATATTTATTACACATGTAATTTATATCTTTCACCCTAACACACTCACTACACCTCAAAAAATACTTATGACCATCCATTTTATTAAAACCCACGTTTGTAACATTTTTCAACAACAAGCTCTACTTCGGATCAAAGACAAGCGACTCACGACTTGTAACAGCGCCACAGCGATTACTAAGGCAGCTACAACATATACGTTTATATCTTTGAGTTCGACGATGTCGAAATGTAAACATTATGTGTCAGAAAACTGTATCATAATGAGGCTCATTATAACACTATTTTAGCCTACATTCGATTTTTGCAAAAAATGAAAGTAGAGTTATGAGATCAACACAGGGCGAAAAAAGTGTGTCTGTCTGTGTGAGTGTGTATACTCTGAATGTCTGTCCCCCCCTATCAATTCGGACACGGTGAATGCGAATTGAACGAAATTATGTACAAAGGTAGCACTAGCAAAGGACACCTCAGTGTCATGTTTTATATCGCCGCCATCTTGACGGAAACGTAATGGCGGCCACACAAATGTTCAAAGCTTAAATCAAATTACGATTAACCTAATCATCCGATCTCTACCAAATTTTGCAACAACATACCTTTATAGAGGAAGCATCCTTTGACCAAATAACTAGGTCATTAGCCTAATAGTTTGCGGATGGCGGCCATCTTTGTGTGAAAATCAATTCCCCCTATTAATTCAAACACGGTGAAACCAAATGGAACGAAATTTGGTACAGAGGTAGCACTAGCAAAGGGCACCTCAGTGTCATGTTTTATATCGCCGCCATCTTGACAGAAACGTAATGGCGGCCACACGAATGTTCAAAGCTTAAATCAAATTACGATTAACCTAATCATCCGATCTCTACCAAATTTTGCAACTACATACCTTTATGGAGGGAGCATCCTTCGACCAATCTAATAGGTTATTAGCCTAATAGTTTGCGGGTGGCGCCCATCTTTATGTCAAAATTGATTCCCCCTATTAATTCGAACACGGTGGAACCGAATGGAACGAAATTTGGTACAGAGGTAGCACTAGCAAAGGGTACTTCAGTGTCATGTTTTATATCGCCACCATTGACTGAAACGTAATGGCGGCCACACGAATGTTCAAAGCTTAAATCAAATTACGATTAACCTAATCATCCGATCTCTACCAAATTTTGCAACTACATACCTTTATGGAGGGAGCGTCCTTTGACCAATCTAATAGGTCATTCACCTAATAGTTTGCGGATGGCGGCCATCTTTGTGTCAAAATCGATTCTCCCTATTAATTCAAACACGGTGAAACCGAATGGAACGAAATTTGGTACAGAGATAGCACTAGTAAAGGGCATCTCAGTGTCATGATTTATATCGCCGCCATATTGACAGAAACGTAATGGCGGCCACACAAATGTTCAAAGCTTAAATCAAATTACGATTATCCTAATCATCCGATCTCTAGCAAATTTAGCATCAACATACCTTTATGGAGGGAGCATCCTTTGACCAAACTAATAGGTCATCAGCCTAATATTTTTCGGATGGCGGCCATCTTTGTGTGAAAATCGATTCCCCTTATCAATTCAAACACGGTGAAACCGAATGGAACGAAATTTGGTACAGAGGTAGCACTAGCAAAGGGCACTTCATATTCATGTTTAATATCCCTATAGCACGTTGTATTTCAACAAGCTACTACAACCAACATTCAATCATACTCCTTGAAAAGGACAAAGAGTTATAACAATACCCATGCATTTAGGAGAAAGTAGGCTATATGTTTTTTACTGAACATCTTGTTTCATTATGAAACAGTTTCTCTCACCAATCAGAGCTCAAGGAACAGTTGTGTGACCAATTAGGCAAGGCTTCGCGCAAGTGCTCAAAATTCGCTGTAAACAATAGGTGTTCTGTGTTGGCAAGCAAAGTGAATGGTCTCTGCTTTCGGAGTGCCTTGGCCCACCCATGCCCTGTTCACTAACTGAATCCCACAGATATTTATGTTAAAACATATAATAAAGTTATAATTATCGTCGAACATAAACAGACGTATGCAACTCGCCTATAATGGTAATTAAGACACTCGTATGGAAATTATAAAACTCGCTTACGCTCGTATAATAAACATACTCGTGTCTTAATTATTGTCATTATAGGCTCGTTGCATAATGTACTATTAAAACTTTTACTCCCACCCGGCATCTTAGATCGTTCTTACAATCCCTTCTTGTGTTCACCTTGAAGACTCGTTAATGTCACAATAAATTGTATTTGCATGATCCAATTTGGTTGGTTCCTTAGTTTAGGGGCTGCGACAACGCGGTCATGTAGCCCCCATTTTCCTATTTGTTGCTCACTCTTTCATGAATGTATTTGGTTGTTTTATTCTCAAATTAATCCATATATGACATTTTTTCTTGGCAATATCCAAATTGTTCATACGACGCGTACGTATAAAATACATGGTCAGTTGGGTTAAGATTATGTACTGCATTACCATATTGGACAGCTAATTTCAACAGAACGATCCAACAAGTAAGAATCTTCTGGTTTATGTCAAGGTTAGATAATTTTATACCATCAAATTTTTACGTCTTTCACCAATCTATTAACAACATCGCATAACTGATAAGTACGTATTTCAACAATCTATTAAAAACATCGCATAACTGATAAGTACGTATTTCACCAATCTGTTAACAACATCGCATAACTGATAAGTACGTATTTCACCAATCTGTTAACAACATCTTATAACTGAAAAGTATGTTTCATCTGAAAATGTATCCAATATTAGACCACATCAATGTGATATAGACTATCCATTAAGGTTGATTTATAGTCACAATGCGTCCGATTTGCAATAATATAAAACCATACTAAGGATTGTGATATAACTGGAAGATACATCATATAGCAGCGACGTCTGATTCACTATAATCGAACCATATTTATTAACAAGCGGTCCTTTAAGGTACATTTACATTCATTCCATTCTTATTTATTCATTTGTTTTCTAATACTCTTTGTGAGCTTTCTTTTATATAAATTTCTAATAGTGTTTTGTATGGATATCCATTCACTCTTTTGTCTTTGTAAACTTAGTTTAGGTTATGATTAATGTGTCGGAGACACTTTATAGCTGAGAATGCACTCTGATACTCTAAGACATCGCACTCCCCCATTATGCAACGAGCGTGAGCTAGTTTTATAATTTCCATACGAGTGTCTTAATTACCATTATAGGCGAGTTGCATACGACTGTTTATGTTCGACGATAATTATAACTTTATTATATGTTTTAACGTCGCCTCGGTAGCGTAGCGGTCTGCATGGTTAGCTGCCGCCCCGGAGGTCCTGGGTTCGATTCCCGGCTCTGCCACGAAATTTGAAAAGTGGTATGAGGACAGGAACGGGGTCTACTCAGCCTCGGGTGGTCCAAATGAGTAGAGGGGGTTCGATTCCCACCTCAGCCATCCTCGAAGTGGTTTTCCGTGGTTTCCCACTTCGCCTTCGGTCAAATGCCGGGATGGTACCTACTGTAAGGCCACGGCCGCCTCCTTCCCTCTTCCTAGCGTATCCATCCCAATCTTCCATCCCTCATGAGGCCCCTGTTCGCTTTGCAGGTGAGGCCGCCTGGGCGAAGTGCTGATCACACGTCCCCAGTTGTATCCATCCCGACCAGATGTTCCAAGCTCCAGGACACTGCCAATAGAGGCGGTAGTGGTGAGTTCCCTCGCTGAGTCCGTGGGAACCACCAACCTAGAGGGTAAATTGACTAAATAAAAAAAAATGTTTTAACATAAATATTCATAAATATCTGTGGGATTCAGTTAATTCAGTTAGTGAACAGGGCGCGCTGGCTTTGCTGACTGAACAGAGCGCATGCGTGGGTCAAGGCACTCCGAAAGCAGAGACCATTCACTTTGCTTGCCAACACAGAACGCCTATTATTTACAGCCTGCCGTCCAGCTCTAGCATTCACTAATATTGTCAACGCAGTCGTTTGAAAGCAATGCGCTGTGTAGAAATTGGATTTGGAGATATTAAGGCACAGTACTATTTCTTGTCTCATATTTGCCAGTTTATTTACGCGAACATATGGACCACTTTCCATGTCGGTAATTTATATAGACATATTGGATTTTGAGCGCATGCGCGAAGGTATCCTCACCTAATTGGTCACACAACTGTTTCTTGAGCTCTGATTGGTGGGAAAAACTGTTTCATAATGAAAAGTAGTGTTATAATGAGCCTCATTATGATACAGTTTTCTGACACATAATGTTTATATGTCGACATCGTCGAACATAAAGTTGTTTTGAAACTCAATATACGCTGACGAGGGTGTCATTGAACACCGAAACATGTACGTATAATTAGTAATTACTGAATTGTATAGTGTTTGATTAGACGGTTTTGAATTACATAGTATCGGTTACAGTGAAGTAATGCCTCTTAGTTCTGAACAATGATGAAGCCGCACACATTACGCAATAGGTGTACAATATTCTGCAATTAGGGATGCCGTGTATCTCTATTCCGTGAGACACAAATATATTCCAGAAATCCTGGCTCTGGTAGAAAAGGGAAAACTTCATACCGGGTTTACCTTACTGTTGTCAGCTGGTCTTTAAGGAACTTCCGTAATACTGAGAGCTGTCTGGCAACAATTTGATCTATTTTGCTGGGTGGAAAATTATTTTTAAAAGCCGGACAACAATGAAAACAAATTCATGTGGTTCATTTACGTGAACGCGAATAAATCACCAATTTATTCAAAAAAAACAAGGTATAACAAGATGTTCAGTAAAGAACATATAGCCTACTTTCTCCCGAATTCATGGGTATAGTTATAACTCATAGTCCTTTTCAAGGAGTATAATTGAATGTTGGTTGCAGTAGCTTGATAAAATACAACTGCTATATTATACGTTGATTGATTGAATCCTCACCTGAATTATAAATACTCACACTCATACAGCCATCACAATAACAAAGGTTATCAGACAAAATTCGACACTCACTCAAGTACATGGGACTAATTGACCATGATGTCCAAGTCTCTCAAATGAAACAACAACAGCTTCCTACCAAAATCCTTCCTCATTTAAAAGTACATACACTAGTACAGACATCACAGGGACACAGGTTGTCAGAAAAATTCTAAGCACACCCAAGTACACGGGGCTACGTTACCATGATGCCGCTAAGTCCCTAAAGAATCAACAACAACAGACAAGGACAACGAATTGTTGAAATAAGTGATGTTATAAGTGTATATAATATTTTCGATTGCAAATACACACTATATATGCTTAACATTATAACGTGTAAGTTGTTATAAATCAATTAATATAAAAATAATCAAGTCAAAATAATTGAACTCACTCGGATTTGAACCACGAACCTCCAAGCTATAAGTGTGAAACGCTACCATTACCCTACTGACACCCAATATTCATCCTGCGTTAACACAAGCTGCCTAGAATGTTTTGTCTTGCAATGAACGATTTCATTAGCGTTTTCTGCCGTTTTTATAAACCATTCGATACTAAATTTGTATTATTTTGTTCAGTGCATTTGTAAAAGGATATCAATCTATTGAAATGTGGTTTAGCGAGCAAAAAAATTACTTCCTTTTTGATCCAACGGCACGGCACGGCACGGCACGGCACGGCACGGCACGGCACGGCACGGCCAAGCACACGATACCGCACGGTTGGCCTGAACTGTTAGGCTCTGCTGCGGTGTATTATTGTAATATCAAATTAAAATATCAATTTCTCCTTGAGGACAGTTTAAACCACCCTCTGTACGATAACCGGATTTGGTTAAGCTGGGCCTCGTTGAGTCGTAAGTTACGGTTAGGCTATAATACTTGCGTAATTCATACGTCCACCATCTTGAAAGTAATTGGCTGATGACCATGCAGTTTGGGCAATAGACGCTTCCCACATTAAGGTATATTGTTGCAAAATTTGGTAGAAATTGAATGATAAGATTAATCGTAAATTTATTAAAGCTTAGAACATATGGGTGAGCGCCATTTCATTTTCGTTATGATGGCGGCGATATACAACATGACACAGAGTTGTCCTTTGCTAGTGCTACCTCTGTACCAAAGTTGGTTCGCTTTGGTTTTGTTGTACACACATCAAAAAAAGTTTTGCATCACCTCGGTTCCCAGATCTCCGGCATATAGACGTTGACTGTGTATATTGTATCAAAGATACAGTCCCTTTGACTGTTCATAGATGTCACTAAAACTGCTCAAAGATGTAAACAACCATGCATGAGCAGGGCCTATTAGACGGAGGGGGTACGACAGCCGATCAGTTCCAGTCATTCCACCAGGACGAAGGTACGCTGCTCATGTTGTCTGTAGTTCTACCATGCCTAGAAGGTCAATACCGCAGTTCGATCGCGTCCGCATTGTTACTTTGTGTCAAGAAGGGCTCTCAACAAGGGAAGTTTCCAGGCGTCTCAGAGTGAACCAAAGCGATGTTGTTCGGACATGGAGGAGGTACAGAGATACAGGAACTGTCGATGACAGGCCTCGCTCAGGCCGCCCAAGGGCTACTACTGTAGTGGATGACCGCTACTTACGGATTGCCGCTCGGAGGAACCCTGACAGCAATGCCACCATGTTGAATAATGCGTTTCGTTCAGCCACAGGACGTCGTGTTTCAACTCAAACTGTGCGCAATAGGCTGCATGATGCGCAACTTCACTCCCGACGTCCATGGCGAGGTCCAGCTTTGCAACCCCGACACCATGCAGCGCGGTACAGATGGGCCCAACAACATGCTGAATGGACCCCACAGAATTGGCATCACGTTCTCTTCACCGATGAGTGTCGCATATGCCTTCAACCAGACAATCGTCGGAGACGTGTTTGGAGGCACCCTGGTCAGGCTGAACGTCTTAGACACACTGTCCAGCGAGTGCAGCAAGGTGGTGGTTCCCTGATGTTTTGGGGTGGCATTATGTGGGGCCGACGTACGCCACTGGTGGTCATGGAAGGCTCCGAAACGGCTTTACGATACCTGAATGACATCCTCCGACCCATAGTGCACCCATATCGGCAGAATATTGGAGAGGCATTTGTCTTCATGGACGACAATTCTCGACCTCATCGTGCACATCTTGTGAATGCGTTCCTTCAAGATAACGACATCGCTCGACTACAGTGGCCAGCATGTTCGCCAGACATGAACCCTATCGAACATGCCTGGGATATGTTGAAAAGGGCTGTTTATGGACGTCTTGACCCACCAACCACTCTGAGAGATTTACGCCGAATTGTCGTTGAGGAGTGGGACAATTTGGACCAACAGTGTCTTGATGAACTTGTGGATAGTATGCCACGACGAATACAGGCATGCATCAATGCAAGAGGACGTGCTACTGGGTATTAGAGGTACCTGTAGTGGTGTGTACTGCAATCTGGACCACAAATGCTGAAAGTCTAGCTGTATGATGGTAGCCTACAACATGCAATGTGTGGGTCTCATGAGCAATAAAACGAGCTGAAATGTTGTTTGTGTTGATCTCTATTCCCTTTGTATTTAAAGGTTCCGGAACTCTTGGAACCGAGGTGATGCAAAACTTTTTTTGATGTGTGTATTTGAATTGATAGGGGGGATCCTTTTGCACACACAAACGGCCGCAATCTTCAAACTATTTAGCTGATGATCTTGTAGTTTGGTCAAACACATGAAGGTATGTTGTTGCAAAACTTGGTAGAGATCAAATGATTAATTTAGTCGTAATTAGATTTAAGTTTTGAACATTTGGGTGGCCGCCATTACTTATCCGTCAAGATAGCGGCGATATAAAACATGACACTGAGGAGTCCTTTGCTAGTGCTACCTCTGTACCAAATTTCGTTCAATTCGGTTTCGTCATGTTTGACTTGATAGGGGGGACAGATATACAGACTCGCACCACACAGACACACACAGACTAACAACTTATGGCCCGTGTAGATCTCATAAGTCTATTTTCATTTTTTCCAAAATCGAAAGTAGGCTAAAAATAGCATTCACAAGAAACAATACAACCGGTAATTATCTGCACAACAGTGATTTAAATAAAGAAGAACCGTATTCAAAGTAAGGACTATACTCGACACAGGTGTCAAGCAAATCGCAATGGCCAAAGTGGTAGAAGAATAGACAAGAGGTACAAAGAACAAAGATATACGATTAAATACGGGACACACTCGGCCGTATCCGAACATATATACGTACGACGTGGGGTACAGTTTCACTAACATTGAGACAGACTTAAAAAGCATACTTCTCGAACCGAAAGGAGGAGCCCTCGACATAAAGGAGGCAATTGAGACACATTTACCTAAAATAAACAACCATAATAGAACACAGATTAATGGAGAATTCACCTCTCCCCACACTAACAGGAAACACCCCCTTGTGGGAAACGATAAATAACACAACGGAGTAGCCAGGCTTGGTAAGGGGGCAATAAGGAACACATGTTATTGGATTAGGATGTACTTTGTTGTCTGTTAGGTAGTCAGCCCGAAGGCTGGTTGGATCCTCAAAAGCACTGTCGTTATGTTATGTGGGTACCCACAAAAACGAAGGCAGTGCTATATTGAGGCGTATTAGGCAAGAAGAGGAGTGAGGTAGTTTTCCATAGCTTTCCTCAGTGAGTCGGTACAGCAGTACTAACCCTATGAGTAGAACCTTTCACAGCATCCACAAACCCTGACTGTGCTCTGAATGTCATTACTAAGCACCAGTAGCTTCCATATAATCACAGCCATGTATGAGACTGAGACATCGGTGAAAAGCCACATTTTGCTCTAGCCTGTGCCAACAGACAAATGCAAATGTACTGCATTCATCAAGAGATGGTATACTTTGTTACATATCTTCAATGAACCAAGGCCGGTTTTAATGGCAGTATTAAAGAATCCAAGGCATTCTCAATAGTCCGGGTGCGCTTAAAGAGGACTGTTTAGCTTACGTATGGTGAGAAAAAAAATTGGGCTTGAATAGTTGACGTTGTACAGAATAGTAACATACACCATATATGGAAGATCTAGAATTAGTAAGGACAAGTATGTTACACAGCGAGACGATCATAGACGGGTAGGAATGCGGAAAGGGAAACGAGGGCTAAGAGATAACGAGCAAGCAGCCGGCACAGGGAGATTCCTTCGAGTTCATTGTAGACATTGGTGGGTATAGTTCCCTCACTTTCCTGGTTAACCAGCGGCGACTCTAACGAAAGGCAGCTGCACGCGCCTACAATAACTATTGTTCACTACTGACCAATAGCTGACGGTCGTTGACCAATAGAATGCTTCCTCTATCACTCCACGTGGACCCCAAAGTCCCGCCCTGGCGGCTAGCTCGTGTCTCACGCAGGTATCAGGTGTCCAGTGTTGCACATCTGCACGTAGTTCTGTCCAGTCTCGCTGCTTGCTCCCAGTGGCTACGGTGGAAAATTGACAACGCTGTGTTTCGTGCTGAGAAAGTCTTTGGCTCTAGGCAGCCTTGGAATATTCACATATCCACCCAGCTAAATTTCAAAGGCGAGCCACACGTTCACGAGGGAAGTGCAATAACTATAGCAGCTGCACGAGATCGGATCACACATCGCTCAAACATCTAGTTAAATTTATAATCCATTCCAACATGACCATTACTAACAATCACAGATTGCGAGCAAACTTGAAGGTCAATAACCACTAACAATATTTATTTATTTGTTGATGGAACACAACAGGGCTCAGTGTGCGCCCCAATAACAGTCCACCTACACAGTAAAATACATTTCCTGATATGTCTACATTAAGTATTAATATCTTAATGTAAATCTTAAAACTAGGAAGTTCACACAGATCAAAATGCATAGTAGTAACAAGCTTAATCTAAAGATAATATAACAACTAAATCTAAAATTGATCTAATGTCAAATATAAAAACAGGTTTTGAAATTATTACATAGTAAACTAAAAGGTAACATTAATAACAAGGGAACAGGCTTATCCACATATATACAGTACATTGTTGATTCTGTTTTGTGTGATAATTTTATTTCAACTATGAATTAGAGTGACTGGATTATAATTTCCAAGAACGGTCTGATTGAGAGACAGAAATCTAGTTTCCAGTTTACACGAACTGCATCGTTGTAAATACTGCAAAGCCTCCATACAGGTGAATTGTTACGTTAAGTAGTATTGGTTATATCATTTTTGAATGTTATGGTTGATCTTGTAGTTAAGCGAGGGATGTTGAAATTTAGGAGCGACAGGAAAAATGAGTTATCAATTTGACCGTTAACGACTTTATAAAGGAATTTCATATTATTCACTTGCCTTCGAGACTCCAAACTAGTCATGGCGAAATTCAACAAAAGTTCACCGTAGGGTACCATATGTGGGTAATTGCCCGTTATTTTGAGGTGTAAATATCTGACGAATTTCTTTTGAACCAGCTCAATGGATTTAATGCATGTTTTCTGCCAGGGACCCCATACTTGGCTGGCGTACTCGAGCTTGGATCTCACCATGGCAATATAAAGGTTTATGCAGGTACTGGTCCTAATGAATGGCTTAGTGTTTCTTATTATAAACCCTAACATGCGGTAAGCATCCCCGACCGTCTTTTGCACATGACAAGTGAAAGCAAGTTCTCGGTCAAACAGAATCCCTAGATCTTTCTTCTCGCTTACTGTTTTAAATGACTTAGGTCCAATTCCATAAACAAATGTGATTGGGTTCTTCTTACGTGTAAAGGTCATAACAACACACTTCGGTACGTTTAAGTATAATTTGTTTTCTATACTCCATTTGTGTATATTATTTAGGTCATTTTGTAGTAGAGTGCAGTCATTAGTGGAAAAAATTGATTTTTTTAAGTTATCTGCATATAAAAGACTATTTGAGTGCAGTATACAACGTGGCAAATCATTTGTCATTGCTAGAAAAATCAAAGGTCCAAGGTTCGAGCCTTGAGATATTCCGGAATGAACTATGTATTCCTTTGAGACAATTGTCTGGAACAAAATAAATCGTTTCCTGTCTCTTAACAACTAACAATTCTTGACAAGTTGCGCAGGTGTATAATAACTGCTATAACCAAATAAATGCATAGATTGTAAATAGCACCACCCACGTACTTGTAGACAGTGATTTAACGGCCTAAGTTTAGATGATCTGATGATGATCGCTTGATGATCGAAACTGGTCATCCAAGTGAATTTATTAATCACATTTTTTAACGAGATTAGGGAAACACCCATTACAATTGGGTACAAATGTTTGACCGACTGGAAACAAATAAATTTCGATCACCTGGTCTGCATGAATGAACAAAAAACACGTGACTAAGAGCTTGCGTTCGTATAGCAACGTATAGATGACGCTACTGACCTAGGATGCATAGATAAACAAACAACTCGTAACTAAGAGCTTGCGTTCTTATACCAACGTATAGATGACGTTACTGACTTAGGATGCATAGATAAACAAACAACTCATAACACAGAGCTTGCGTTCTTATAGCAAAGTATAGATGACGCTACTGACCAAGGATGCATAGATGAACAATCAATTCGTAACTAAGAGCTTGCGTTCTTATAGCAACGTATATATGACGTACCTGACCTAGTACACACATACTTCGTCCAAGCAATCTGCGCAGTGCCAGTGTGAAAACACGTAGTTTGCGCACAGGAGAGACTCGGCTGACTGGCCAATGAGGCGCAATACCACTGAATAATTAGCGCAGGAGGGTGGCGTGACCTTGGCTTCAACCAACCCTCGCAATGGGTAGGCTGCCAAGCTTCGCCCATCGCATTCTCTTTTCACTTCCTCCACGTGACGTCATGCGCAAACCTACTTCACAGATTCCGTGGATGAGGCATAGATGATGAACTCTGGTTGCCATGGTCCTCATGGTGTCGGGAAATTGACCTGAATTCCAGACAGACCACCTGCCCAAAATCATATCCATATTAACATAATCCTGGATATGCGCCTAGATCTGGTGCGGGGTGTCCCAGCTTCGTCTAGCCAGTTGAGAGCTCTATAGAACAAGAAGTGATACTGTGGAACGAGACAGAGAGTGGGACACACTGTGGGAGACTCTCCTAATGAACCACCACAATGCGCGCGGACACAATTTGCTAATTAAATTCAAATTAATTTCATAAAATGTGTCCAGAGCAGAGGAGATGCTGGCTACTCATCATTAGAACCAGCCTTCGAGACTCTACGACGAATAATCGATATTTACCTTACTCTCATTATTGTTATTTTTGGGTCATTCCTCGTTGTTTAATCCTCTTGCTCTTCCCCTTCTCTCTTTCGTCTCATCCTCAAGTGTGTATTTACCCAAAGAACTTTTGAATTTCTGATTTTTGTTCCCCGTATACTTTTGTTTATTAATATAAGTATTAGTTTTATTAATCGATTGGTTTTATCATAATTATTTAATTTTATATAGGCGTCCACCACTAAATTTTAAAATAATCTAAATTTGTTTGATTTTATCTGTGTTAAGAGGAGCAGATTACCTCGCTGTTCCGCCCCTTAAGCAACGATAACTAACTCTTTTTATCCTCCTCCGCCATCCATGTTTCATCAATTCTTTCATCATTGTAGGGCAAAATGATCACTAATGTTGCTGTCCTTTTTCTTTATCTTCTTCTTTGCTTCTTCATCATTCTATTGTTTCTATTATCGTCATGTTTATGATCATAATCGTTATAATTAGACATGGTTCTGCTCGACTTGAGAGATAGGCCTACACGGTATTGAATTTGAAATTACTCTAGTTCTATATTTTTGCATCAACTAAAACTATATTTTATTATTAATATTATAATTGAAGGGTTCATTCCAAACACCAGATAAGTCCAAAAATTGACTTTTTGAGATAAATACCGTATATATTTTCCTCTTCAAGGCTAACTCTACGTAAAGATATTATTGCTGTCTCCAAAAATCAGGCAGGTCTGGTTATATATGAGTGTGAAAAATTGGGGATTCTACAAAAATATGGCATGTCCAATGCTTGTCCAATCTTTTTTGGCATTCAATAATGATTTGTACTTTGTTAGGATTTACATAATAAATAATTATAAATAATCGTATTTGTGGATTAAAATATTTTTCATTTTTGTATTCGACTAAGATTTCGGCAAAAATCAGACTAGTCCAAAGGATTTTTTTACATTTTCCCAACTATCGTCATAAAAGATATATTTCCTTTAAGTGCAATGTAAAGTTTTTAGTGAGACAAGAGTAGGATTAAAAGCAATTTTTATTTCATTCTGCACAAATAAAGTTATACTGTTTTTGTTTTCCTTTAGTTTCTGAACCATTTAATTTTTAGACTTGTCTGATTCTTGGAATGAACCCTTGAATTTAGTTATTATTGATAGTTTTAATAGTCTGCGTTCATTATGATAAATCGTAGGCTTGTCCTATGGCTTCTAACAACTTATAATTATTATTATTTATTAGTAGGACTCTGCCGCTGGAGAGAACACCAGTGACAACTCGTCTTAACAGACGGAGGAGCTCACTGCCCATAAACATGTCACCAAAGGAAGAACTGGCTCCTGGCGCCGACCTACCTTATCCTGCGTGGACGTCCCTCAACCGCTTAAGCGCTGGTGTCCCTCGATGCAAGACCAACGTGCAAAAATGGGGGATCCTTCCAGCAGACGCAGACACCTCTTGCGTATGTGGAGCTGAACAAGACCCCTGCCCCCTCCTGGACAACCCTTGTACAATATAGAAGATGTTTTAGAGGATGCAACAAGGCTATCGCAGCTGCAGTTTTTTCAAATGCTGACCAGACACGGAAATGAATGATTATTTATTAGTGATTTAAGCCCACTAAGGAGCGCTTATGACTAGTGCTTCTGCAACGCTTTCTTTGTTCTCCAATATTTCCTCAGTCCAACCAATAACTTGTCCTTCCTCTCCTGTGTGAGGGGTGATCGGGTCTTAATCACAAAAGTTGGAACGGTCAAGAATATCACAGTCTAAAATACCAGCGTCATTCAAGTCTTGTTTCACTTCATTAAGCCACAAGCTGTCAGTTGGTGATTCTATCGTTCCTCATCCGGAAGAGATGCCCGTAGAATTTCAGCTGTCTCCGTCACATGATAGAGGAGGCTGGTTTCAACTGACGGTATAGTTCGGTGTATGCTTTAAGTCGATAAGAGCCATCTGGGCGCAATTATGGTCCATGAATTCTTCGAAGGATAGGTCTCTCGACTTTCTCCAAATCATCCATGTTGCCTTTCTTGTTCATCAAGAGGCTCCCTGTTGCACATAAAATCTGTGGTCTAAAAACGGTTTTATAATGACAGATCTTTCAACGATGGCATGAACACTTCAATACTATCTGCAAAGAGGAGTTCCCACACCCACCGATTCCATTAGCCGAACCTGTACAAGGTGCAGTTCCACCTATCACACCTGCCGAGGTTAATACTGCGAACCACGCCATGAAGAATGGCAAGGCAACAGGCCCTGATGATATTTCTGCAGAGCTATGGAAGCAGTTGGGTCATGCCTCTGCAGAGTTCCTAGCAGTGTTCTTTAACAAATGCCTTGCGAGCCACCAGATCTCGTCAGCTTGGCAAACTAGCGTCACAGTACAAATATGGAAAGGCAAGGGCGATGTAACTATCTGTGCCAATTATCGTCCTATTCGTCTCCTATGCCACATAATGAAGATTCTAGAACGTGGGATTGACACTCGCTTACGTAGCATTGTTACCATCTCGCCTAACCACTGTGGAATCATGAAAGGTCGCGGAACAACTGATACTAACCATGCAATGCAGCTTTTGATAGGAAAGTATATGGAGACAAGAAGGACAATTCACATGGCTTTTCTGGATCTGGAGAAAGCATTCGACCGGGTTCCCCATCAGCTTATACGTTATTCTCTTCGATCTCATGGCGTACCAGAAGCTTATGTGCGTTGGGTCCAACTCCTCTACAATAATACAATTAGCTCTGTACGCAGTGCTCATGGCCTCACCAAACAGTTCGATATTCGAGTTGGGGTTCACCAGGGATCTGCACTATCTCCACTCTTGTTTATCTTATGCATGGATACAGTGACTGCCGATTTGCAGAGGCAACCACCATGGACATTACTGCACGCCGATGATGTCATGCTTGCAAGCGAGACCCGTAATGATCTGGAGCACTTGGTCAACCTCTGGAATGCGAGGCTCTGTGAATTTGGACTACGGCTCAACCTCACTAAGACTGAGTACCTTGAATGTGGTACCCAGACAGATGGGACCATCATAGTAGATGGCACCCCACTACCAAAGGCTTCATATCTCAGATACCTTGGCTCCGTTGTGAGACCTGATAGTGACACAGTCTCGGATGCCCGTGCAAGAGTGAATGCTGCATGGATGAAGTGGCGCCAGGTCACAGGCGTTCTCTGTGACCGCAAGATCCCTTTGCACCTCAAAACTAAGATCTAGCAATCAGTCGTCCGCCCTGTTGTTTTGTATGGAGCTGAATGCTGGCCTAATACAAAGAAACATGAACAAGCCTTGCACTCAATGGAGATGCGGATGCTACGATGGTCCTTGGGAATTACACGGCTGGATCATATTAAGAACGAAGACGTCCGCAATACTCTTGGAATTGCCCCTATTCCAGCCAAAATGAGGGAGACTCGGTTGCGTTGGTACGGGCATGTAGCCCGAGCAAATACAGAGTCCATTGTAAGCAAGTCACTTGCTCTCGAGCCTGATGGACAAAGACCTCCAGGACGACCAAAAAGTCGTTGGATGGATACCCGACACGACGATATGCGCATCGTAGGTCTTCGTCCTATAGATGCAGCAAACCACAACAAATGGAGAGCGAGGTGCAGAGTGGCGGACCCCCAAAAATAATTGGGAACAACGCCAGGAAGAAGAAGAAGAAGAATGACAGATCTTTGCATTTATTAAAATGCACCTCCTGTTGTAGCGGTTACGTGGTTGATAGTAGGCTGGATTGAGTTTAGTACACCTCTCCGAGATTGAAGTGTCATCTCTGCAATTCGGGTGGACCCATTCGCCGAGATAACAGAAGCGATCAACATTCCCAGTATTTCCATATTCAGGTGTTCAAGGGGCTTTCCCGTAATGACGAATCTCAAAATACTTGGTTTTGTCATACGATATTTGTAAACCTGCCTTCATCGCTATCTCGTGTAGTGATTGGACAGAAATAACATCATCCGTAGAGTTGTTGGTTAGGATTGCTATGTCATAAGCATTAGCCAAGCATCCAATCTCGATTTAACGAGTTCCAGTTCAAATGGTCACCGGTTTGATTCCCAGATTTCTCAGTCCATATTCCCATGTATTGACGACAGTAGTGGAGTAGTAGGGGTTCTAAGCCACTCATTTTATTTGTACCCGACTGTACATGTAAAATAATGAATATCTCTTGAACGCATGGTCCGATTTTGACAAATGAGGTATTGTTGGACTCGGGCTGACGTCCTCTTTGCTATGAACCACTCATTATATTTTTGAAATTTTTTTTGAAAATTTTTGTTTTCAAAAGTAGGCGATAGTTTGAAAACCAAACATGATAGAACGTTGTGCCATGGCTCAAACGAACAGTCTTTATGACCTTTATATTTTGTAATAAAACGTTTTTACTTTTTATGTTTTTTTGAAAACACTCGAATTTTGAAAATCCCATATTTTGGAAACTAGGAACTCTAAAAAAACATTTATTTGACATAAATGAAAGGTCCCTATGCCCTCTACCCCGAAAATAAATGTCAAGTCGCTAGAGCAAAAATTTGTGTTTTGGTAGTAGTGTGGTAAGGACAGAGCTGTTCCACTTACGAAGTTGTGAGCCCATGCGACCTTGGAATGGAAGGAGCCATGCTAGGAGGGAGTGCTTGGATTCGTTTTTTTCGTCTCGTCGTGCTCTTTACGGGAATGTCGGTGTCGAAAATGTGAAAATCTGGAAACACAGTCTTTTTGGGGTAAAAACGTGATTTTAGACCTTTTGCTATATCTCACGAACCAATGATGCTAGAGGCATGTTCGATAGGTCCAAGGACTCGGGGTGACGTCCTCTCTCCTATGGACCACTCGTTATAATTTTTAATAAAATTGGAAACTCGATTTTGGGGTAAACACGTGTTTTTTGTGATTTTGCCAATATTTCACGAAGCAATAACGCTAGAGGCATGTACGACGGGTCCAAGGATTCGAGCAGACGTCCTCTTTGCTATAGACCACTCGTTGTAATTTTAAAAAAATTTGGAAACGCGATTTTGGGGTAAACACGTGTTTTTTGTGATTTTTGCCGATATCTCACGAACCAATAACGCTAGAGACGTGTACGAGGTGTCCTAGGACTCGGGCTAACGCCCCCTTTCAAATGTGGTAGATATTTTTTTTCCAAAAAGATAATTCACAAAGGGCCTAACGCCATACATGTTGAGAAAAAAAAATTCTTTACCGTTACCTGTTTATAATGTTTATGAAGCGTGGTGGTTGAGAGAGACGATACGGCTGGGTGTGTGTGTTTCAACGAACCTGTCGCTGACCACGGTGGCTATGTTCAATAGATCAATCGCTATTTCGACGGGCCGGTGTATGACAGAGCGAGCGTGCGTTTTCTGATATTTTACCTTTAACGTGTAAACGGTGATGAGAACTTGGTTCTATGTTGATCGAAGCGAGTACAGAAAACAAACTTACAGGAGGTGAAGGTCATTTGAGCTTATTGGAAGGCTCCGATCTGACTTGACAACAGGTGCAATGGAAAAAAAATGACCAAGACGCTTGAAGGTGAAATAATCTGACCATTGTGCTGGCAGGGAAGTGCGAAAGGCGTGCACACGTGTGAAACCACAGGCACGCTAAACCAGTGACATTCTGTCTTGCTTCGTACGTGACAAAATGCAAGTTGACGTGAAATTTGATCTACCGCAGGTGTTCGCTTGGGACGTTATCTATCTACATGCGCGATAACTGTTAACAAGTCACATCCTGATTTGCTTCGTACGTGACAAAATGCAAGTTCAGGTGAAATTTGATTCGGCACAGGTGTTCGCCTGGGACGTTAGCTGCCCACGTGCACGATAAGAGAATGTTCAAAGCGTGGGAAAAAAAAAAGATTATACATGCAATGTGATATATAAAGACACGTCGCTGACATTTCCACTCGCACTTATGTGACTACTTTTGAACACGCTACAGCGTTGTGTGAAACACTTGGCCTTGTTTAACAGTTTTGGTGTTGGTGGAAAATACTTATTCTTGTTGTGAGGTAGGTATATATTTATTCATTTATACATTTATTGATTTATATATAAATACATGCAATTATTTATTGATTAGGTAATTAATGATTTTATTTATTTATTTGTTTGCAGATAACCGGCATACCTTACATGTCTGAGGGAGAAGAAACCATTGCATTTTTGAGCCCACTAGAAGGGAAAAGCAACAAGTCACTGCAAGTAAAGGTGAGATGATTTTTTTAAACTAACTTGTTTCATTTTTTTTGTTTTATGTTTTATTTTATGAAATGTATGTATTAACCTGAATTTAGGTATTTATAGCGGTTTATTTTATTTATTTTTTAGAAACTTGGAAAGAATAGCCTTACCGCCGTAGCAGTCGCTGAAAAAAACCAGAAACGCACTAAAGCGAAACCACTGCCAAAGAGTGAACTGTTTAAAACTCAGGTAAGTCCAACTTAAAAATGCTATTCCATTTTACCACTACTGAAAACTCGTAGACAAAAAAAAATCATTACTTGTACATGACTGGGACAATGATTGCTTTCTTGATTAATGGCTATGTTGTTGTTGTTGACTGGGAAAAGTACAAGGCCATGTTGGATTTTCTAAAAATAAAAATAATAAATTTAATTTATGGGTGGTTCCCTATGGACTCAACGAATATCCACAGGTTTGAACATGATAATGTGAACAAAAATGACATGACATTCATTTTTGTTTATATATTGGTTAAAGGGAGGGTGGGGGAATGTAAATGACTGTAGCTTTATAAAAAAAGAAAATAAGTACATGGGTTACTGTTAGTGCCAACATACAGTTTATTTTTAATGGTGTTTTGATATATTAATGCCAATTAACGTTAACGTTTTATTTACAAGTATTGATTGATTGATTGATTGATTGATTGAGTGATGGGTTATTTTGTTTGCTTTTAGGTGTCGTCATGTGCCATTAACGTAATGAACAGACAGTGAACAAGCATGCATTATGCTTTAAAGTACTCTGTGCAATGTTAATAACTTACAATAAGAAAAAGTTTTATTATAACACATGGCGTTAGTACCAAATACAACAAGTGAGCAAGTTGGTTTACCACGTGGGTTAAATTTAAAATCAGAACATGATCGATGGTTAACATTTGAATCCTGGCCTGTAGGCTTTTTATCGACGCATGAACTTGCAAAAGCCGGTTTTTTTTACTTGAACCTAGAAGATGTGGTGCGCTGTGTGTTTTGTCGTATTGAACTTTCACACTGGGAAGAAGGGGATGATCCCTTTAGAGACCATTTGCGATGGTCTCCTCACTGTCCTTACATGCTTGGAAAGCAAGTGGGTAACCTACCCGTGCATTCATTTTACCGAACCACAAGGCCTTTGGCCGCTACTTACGTTGCTGAATCACAAATAAATAATAATAATGATGTATTACCAGCCAACGGTAGTGTCGATATATGTGGTCCATATGCCATAGACAGTGTTGAATTGGCGTGTGCTTTTGAAAAATTGGGAGTTTGCAAGACTAAAGCACTAGCACACTCAGAGTACAGCTCTGTTGAAGAACGTTTCGAATCTTATAAAAATGTTTGGCCATTAATATTAAAACACCTTACCAAACAGCTAAGTGAAGCTGGATTTTTTTATACTGGTGAAGGGGATAAAACAATATGTTTTTATTGTGGATTTGCTTTAAAGGATTGGCAAATGACTGATGACCCTTTTGTGCAACACGCTCGTTGTTTACCAAACTGTAAATACATGGTGTTGCTTAAAGGTCAGGAATTTGTGAACACTATTCGTAAAGAAAAAGTGATTGCAGCACAAGACATAACAGTGCCTTTAGAGTTAGAGCACGCGGAGCAAATACATAAGGCTGAAAGAAAAGACTTGTGTTACGAACAGATACAAAAGTGTGACCAACAATTATGTAAAATTTGTTATCAAGATGAACTAGGTGTTGTATTTTTACCCTGTGGACACATGATAGCCTGTGTCAAGTGGGCATTAGAACTTAACACTTGTGCTATATGCAGAAAAGTAGTATCTGCTACAGTTAGGGCATTTCTTGCATAACTAGTATAATTTATTCGCCATGCATAGTGCAAAATCCCTAATTGCACAATATTATTAAAGCTGTTTTAGAGTGTAATAGATATGCTTTTGTTTTGTTTATAGACTACTACAATGAATGTTTTGAATGCTGTGGGACAATCATGTGGCTTAGAGACAAAGAAGCTCAGCGAATTGCCAACGCATATTCCATTCCGCATTATCAAGATTCGGAAATTGAAAACAGCATATGGTGATCGTGTACTTTGTGTATGTGAAAACTTTGAGACATTTCTGCCTATACGGTTTAATGATATGTCGGAGAGTGTTTTTGATGAAGTCAATAATGCATTGCAACCTGTACACTTAATTTATGAAGGTTTTAAAAACAATAGGTGCATGATTCGTTTTAATTAAATAAAAAAAAGTCAAATAATAATGGAAGATATAAGTCATGACAATGGACTGAAAGAAAAAATATGTGTATAGAATAATAATGTCTTAGTGTTTAGTATTGTCTTAAAAATATTATCATGAAACCAAAAAAAAATGTACATAAAGTTTGTAAATAAATGAAAATAATGGTACAATGTTGTTTTATTTTCTATAGAAGTCAGAATATTTAACATTGCAGAGTATACATGATTATGACAATAAAAAAAGCACACTTAATACAAGTCTTTGCCTTTACGATAGTGTGTTATAGTTTTAAAAACAAAGCTTGTTGTAGATCTTTTTTCTTCCACGGTAAACAATAGGCATGAAAACGTTATTGTCCTGTTTTGGATCATTATCACTATCATAATCATAAGCTGCATGATCTATATCATTATTATTATAATCACGATAATTATCCTCAACATTATCCTCAACATTACTAAAACCAGTTAAATATTCCTGGTCCTCTTCCTGTTCCTCTTCCTCTTCCTCTACAGTGTCCTCATGTAGAGTCTGCGTGGCTTTTGATAATGTTAAGGGTTTTTTGAACATTGAATTATTTTCAATAGTAGTATTGTTTTGTAGCACTTGCTTTTTAACATTTTCATGATTTTCTGTTGACAGAAACAGTGTTTCATGCAGTACACTACATTGATGATCACTGACACTTAAAACCACACTATTTTTGCTTTTTAGCTCACTGCGACATTGTTTTGAACGTTGTTTTGTACAACGCCAAATAACAGTTCCATTTTTATTGGTTCGTTTCACAATATATGAATATCCTTTATAGAATGCATGAGGCTTACCATACCTAGTCACAGATACTTCCATATCAACTGTCAAGCTTAGACTAAGCTCTAGTAAAGACAACTTGGTAATAAGAACAATAGATTAATGTGCGAGCATATATGGGTGCAAATGTGGGAGCAAAAAAAAGTGGGAGCAAAAAGTGGGAGCAAGAATTGGGAGCAAAAAAGTGGGAGCAAAAAAGTGGGAGAAAAATTGGGAGCAAAAAGTGGGAGCAAAAATTGAGAGCAAAAAGTGGGAGCAAAAGTGGGAGCAAAAGTGAGTGTAAAAGTGAGTGCAAACGTGGGTTCAAAAGTGAGTGCAAAAGTGAATGTAAAAGTGGGTGCAAAAGTGGGTGCAAGAGTGGGTGCAAAAGTGGGTGCAAAAGTGGGTGCAAAAGTGGGTGCAAGAGTGGGTGAAAAAGTGGGTGCAAATGTGGGTGCAAGAGTGGGTGCAAAAGTGGGTGAAAAAGTGGGTGCAAAAGTGGGGCAAAAGTGAGTGCACAAGTGGGCGCAAAAGTATATGCAAAAGTGGGTGCAAAAGTGGGAGCAAAAAGTGGGAGCAAAAAGTGGGATCTGAAGAAAGTAGGAGCAATTATGAGAGTAAATGTGAAAGGAAAAGTGGGAGCAAGTATGGGAGCAAATGTGAAAGCAAAAGTGGGAGCAAAAAGTGAGAAAAAAAGTGAGAGCAAAAAGTGGGAGCAAATATGAGAGCAAAAAAAGTAGGAGCAAGTATGGGAGCAAATGTGAAAGCAAAAGGGGGAGAAAAAAGTGAGAGAAAAAAGTGGGACCAAAAAGTGTAAGCAAAAGTGGGAGCAAATATGAGAGCAAAAAAATGTGGGAGCAAAAAGTGGGAGCAAAACGTGTAAACAGAAGTGGGAGCAAACAAGTGTGAGCAAATATGGGAGCAGAAAGTGGGAGCAAATGTGAAAGCAAAAGTGGGAGCAAAGAGAGCGAGCAAAAGTGAGTGCACAAAGGGGGAGCAAAATGTATGAGTAAAAAGTGGGGTCAAATGTGGTGTTTTACTAAAACAATCCCCCCTAACCTAACCTAACCTAACTTTACTCAACCTAATTTCACCTAACCTAACTTCACCTAACCTAACCTTCCAACTCTCAGATCAAAAATTAAATTCTGGCCATAGTCGCGTTGGAATCCAAAACCTCTGGGATAACACCCAAGTATACTAGCCACTACACCGCGAAATGGGCAAATTATCATGCAACACAACACAAAAATAAAAAGTTTTCTGTAGTGTAACTCATTGGCTGACAATCATAGTTGAGAATTCAAACCCAAGACCTCAGGACTTTAGTTTTGAACATTATCAGAAATATTATTCCATTTACATTTTGCTGTTGCTTATAGTTATAAGAGTTGGCATTAATATGGGAGCAAAAGTGAAAGCAAAAAGTGGGTGCAAGCATGGCTGGTTGTAGAGACTTTCATATCAACTAATACACATAAATTAAATTTTAGTAAAGTGACTTGGCTAATAATAATAATAATATTAACAGTTTAAAAAAAATTCAAGGGGATTGATATTTTTCAGGGTGTAATTTCCAAAGTACTGTCAAGAATAATAATTACATGAACAGATTCCAAGAACTCTAGAGTGCTTTTAAGGTTAATGATTGGCTAGGAGTGAGATAGAGCTAGCTAACCTAAGTTAACCTCAGCTCAGTAAACCTAACCTTGTCACATGGCATGTTCTACAAGTATAGACTTGCTTTGAGACTGGCTATGACGTCACAGATGAATGGCGGTGGGAGGCTGGACACGACTTTTTATTACCCAAAAACATTGTCCTTTTTGCCAGCCTCCCACCGCCATTCATCTGTGACGTCATAGCCAGTCTCAAAGCAAGTCTATACTTGTAGAACATGCCATGTGACAAGGTTAGGTTTACTGAGCTGAGGTTAACTTAGGTTAGCTAGCTCTATCTCACTCCTAGCCAATCATTAACCTTAAAAGCACTCTAGAGTTCTTGGAATCTGTTCATGTAATTATTATTCTTGACAGTACTTTGGAAATTACACCCTGAAAAATATCAATCCCCTTGAATTCTTTTTAAACTGTTAATATTATTATTATTATTAGCCAAGTCACTTTACTAAAATTTAATTTATGTGTATTAGTTGATATGAAAGTCTCTACAACCAGCCATGCTTGCACCCACTTTTTGCTTTCACTTTTGCTCCCATATTAATGCCAACTCTTATAACTATAAGCAACAGCAAAATGTAAATGGAATAATATTTCTGATAATGTTCAAAACTAAAGTCCTGAGGTCTTGGGTTTGAATTCTCAACTATGATTGTCAGCCAATGAGTTACACTACAGAAAACTTTTTATTTTTGTGTTGTGTTGCATGATAATTTGCCCATTTCGCGGTGTAGTGGCTAGTATACTTGGGTGTTATCCCAGAGGTTTTGGATTCCAACGCGACTATGGCCAGAATTTAATTTTTGATCTGAGAGTTGGAAGGTTAGGTTAGGTGAAGTTAGGTTAGGTGAAATTAGGTTGAGTAAAGTTAGGTTAGGTTAGGTTAGGGGGGATTGTTTTAGTAAAACACCACATTTGACCCCACTTTTTACTCATACATTTTGCTCCCCCTTTGTGCACTCACTTTTGCTCGCTCTTTTTGCTCCCACTTTTGCTTTCACATTTGCTCCCACTTTCTGCTCCCATATTTGCTCACACTTGTTTGCTCCCACTTCTGTTTACACGTTTTGCTCCCACTTTTTGCTCCCACATTTTTTTGCTCTCATATTTGCTCCCACTTTTACTTACACTTTTTGGTCCCACTTTTTTCTCTCACTTTTTTCTCCCCCTTTTGCTTTCACATTTGCTCCCATACTTGCTCCTACTTTTTTTGCTCTCATATTTGCTCCCACTTTTTGCTCTCACTTTTTTTCTCACTTTTTGCTCCCACTTTTGCTTTCACATTTGCTCCCATACTTGCTCCCACTTTTCCTTTCACATTTACTCTCATAATTGCTCCTACTTTCTTCAGATCCCACTTTTTGCTCCCACTTTTTGCTCCCACTTTTGCACCCACTTTTGCATATACTTTTGCGCCCACTTGTGCACTCACTTTTGCCCCACTTTTGCACCCACTTTTTCACCCACTTTTGCACCCACTCTTGCACCCACTTTTGCACCCACTTTTTCACCCACTCTTGCACCCACTTTTGCACCCACTTTTGCACCCACTTTTGCACCCACTCTTGCACCCACTTTTGCACCCACTTTTACATTCACTTTTGCACTCACTTTTGAACCCACGTTTGCACTCACTTTTACACTCACTTTTGCTCCCACTTTTGCTCCCACTTTTTGCTCTCAATTTTTGCTCCCACTTTTTGCTCCCAATTTTTCTCCCACTTTTTTGCTCCCACTTTTTTGCTCCCAATTCTTGCTCCCACTTTTTGCTCCCACTTTTTTTTGCTCCCACATTTGCACCCATATATGCTCGCACATTAATCTATTGTTCT
Source organism: Meconema thalassinum (assembly GCA_946902985.2). Lineage (NCBI taxonomy): Eukaryota > Metazoa > Arthropoda > Insecta > Orthoptera > Tettigoniidae > Meconema > Meconema thalassinum. Next base: position 155,737,738 of record OX336390.1, read on the forward strand.
TATTACCAAGTTGTCTTTACTAGAGCTTAGTCTAAGCTTGACAGTTGATATGGAAGTATCTGTGACTAGGTATGGTAAGCCTCATGCATTCTATAAAGGATATTCATATATTGTGAAACGAACCAATAAAAATGGAACTGTTATTTGGCGTTGTACAAAACAACGTTCAAAACAATGTCGCAGTGAGCTAAAAAGCAAAAATAGTGTGGTTTTAAGTGTCAGTGATCATCAATGTAGTGTACTGCATGAAACACTGTTTCTGTCAACAGAAAATCATGAAAATGTTAAAAAGCAAGTGCTACAAAACAATACTACTATTGAAAATAATTCAATGTTCAAAAAACCCTTAACATTATCAAAAGCCACGCAGACTCTACATGAGGACACTGTAGAGGAAGAGGAAGAGGAACAGGAAGAGGACCAGGAATATTTAACTGGTTTTAGTAATGTTGAGGATAATGTTGAGGATAATTATCGTGATTATAATAATAATGATATAGATCATGCAGCTTATGATTATGATAGTGATAATGATCCAAAACAGGACAATAACGTTTTCATGCCTATTGTTTACCGTGGAAGAAAAAAGATCTACAACAAGCTTTGTTTTTAAAACTATAACACACTATCGTAAAGGCAAAGACTTGTATTAAGTGTGCTTTTTTTTATTGTCATAATCATGTATACTCTGCAATGTTAAATATTCTGACTTCTATAGAAAATAAAACAACATTGTACCATTATTTTCATTTATTTACAAACTTTATGTACATTTTTTTTTTCATGATAATATTTTTAAGACAATACTAAACACTAAGACATTATTATTCTATACACATATTTTTTCTTTCAGTCCATTGTCATGACTTATATCTTCCATTATTATTTGACTTTTTTTTATTTAATTAAAACGAATCATGCACCTATTGTTTTTAAAACCTTCATAAATTAAGTGTACAGGTTGCACAGCATTATTGACTTCATCAAAAACACTCTCCGACATATCATTAAACCGTATAGGCAGAAATGTCTCAAAGTTTTCACATACACAAAGTACACGATCACCATATGCTGTTTTCAATTTCCGAATCTTGATAATGCGGAATGGAATATGCGTTGGCAATTCGCTGAGCTTCTTTGTCTCTAAGCCACATGATTGTCCCACAGCATTCAAAACATTCATTGTAGTAGTCTATAAACAAAACAAAAGCATATCTATTACACTCTAAAACAGCTTTAATAATATTGTGCAATTAGGGATTTTGCACTATGCATGGCGAATAAATTATACTAGTTATGCAAGAAATGCCCTAACTGTAGCAGATACTACTTTTCTGCATATAGCACAAGTGTTAAGTTCTAATGCCCACTTGACACAGGCTATCATGTGTCCACAGGGTAAAAATACAACACCTAGTTCATCTTGATAACAAATTTTACATAATTGTTGGTCACACTTTTGTATCTGTTCGTAACACAAGTCTTTTCTTTCAGCCTTATGTATTTGCTCCGCGTGCTCTAACTCTAAAGGCACTGTTATGTCTTGTGCTGCAATCACTTTTTCTTTACGAATAGTGTTCACAAATTCCTGACCTTTAAGCAACACCATGTATTTACAGTTTGGTAACCAACGAGCGTGTTGCACAAAAGGGTCATCAGTCATTTGCCAATCCTTTAAAGCAAATCCACAATAAAAACATATTGTTTTATCCCCTTCACCAGTATAAAAAAATCCAGCTTCACTTAGCTGTTTGGTAAGGTGTTTTAATATTAATGGCCAAACATTTTTATAAGATTCGAAACGTTCTTCAACAGAGCTGTACTCTGAGTGTGCTAGTGCTTTAGTCTTGCAAACTCCCAATTTTTCAAAAGCACACGCCAATTCAACACTGTCTATGGCATATGGACCACATATATCGACACTACCGTTGGCTGGTAATACATCATTATTATTATTTATTTGTGATTCAGCAACGTAAGTAGCGGCCAAAGGCCTTGTGGTTCGGTAAAATGAATGCACGGGTAGGTTACCCACTTGCTTTCCAAGCATGTAAGGACAGTGAGGAGACCATCGCAAATGGTCTCTAAAGGGATCATCCCCTTCTTCCCAGTGTGAAAGTTCAATACGACAAAACACACAGCGCACCACATCTTCTAGGTTCAAGTAAAAAAAACCGGCTTTTGCAAGTTCATGCGTCGATAAAAAGCCTACAGGCCAGGATTCAAATGTTAACCATCGATCATGTTCTGATTTTAAATTTAACCCACGTGGTAAACCAACTTGCTCACTTGTTGTATTTGGTACTAACGCCATGTGTTATAATAAAACTTTTTCTTATTGTAAGTTATTAACATTGCACAGAGTACTTTAAAGCATAATGCATGCTTGTTCACTGTCTGTTCATTACGTTAATGGCACATGACGACACCTAAAAGCAAACAAAATAACCCATCACTCAATCAATCAATCAATCAATCAATACTTGTAAATAAAACGTTAACGTTAATTGGCATTAATATATCAAAACACCATTAAAAATAAACTGTATGTTGGCACTAACAGTAACCCATGTACTTATTTTCTTTTTTTATAAAGCTACAGTCATTTACATTCCCCCACCCTCCCTTTAACCAATATATAAACAAAAATGAATGTCATGTCATTTTTGTTCACATTATCATGTTCAAACCTGTGGATATTCGTTGAGTCCATAGGGAACCACCCATAAATTAAATTTATTATTTTTATTTTTAGAAAATCCAACATGGCCTTGTACTTTTCCCAGTCAACAACAACAACATAGCCATTAATCAAGAAAGCAATCATTGTCCCAGTCATGTACAAGTAATGATTTTTTTTTTGTCTACGAGTTTTCAGTAGTGGTAAAATGGAATAGCATTTTTAAGTTGGACTTACCTGAGTTTTAAACAGTTCACTCTTTGGCAGTGGTTTCGCTTTAGTGCGTTTCTGGTTTTTTTCAGCGACTGCTACGGCGGTAAGGCTATTCTTTCCAAGTTTCTAAAAAATAAATAAAATAAACCGCTATAAATACCTAAATTCAGGTTAATACATACATTTCATAAAATAAAACATAAAACAAAAAAAATGAAACAAGTTAGTTTAAAAAAATCATCTCACCTTTACTTGCAGTGACTTGTTGCTTTTCCCTTCTAGTGGGCTCAAAAATGCAATGGTTTCTTCTCCCTCAGACATGTAAGGTATGCCGGTTATCTGCAAACAAATAAATAAATAAAATCATTAATTACCTAATCAATAAATAATTGCATGTATTTATATATAAATCAATAAATGTATAAATGAATAAATATATACCTACCTCACAACAAGAATAAGTATTTTCCACCAACACCAAAACTGTTAAACAAGGCCAAGTGTTTCACACAACGCTGTAGCGTGTTCAAAAGTAGTCACATAAGTGCGAGTGGAAATGTCAGCGACGTGTCTTTATATATCACATTGCATGTATAATCTTTTTTTTTCCCACGCTTTGAACATTCTCTTATCGTGCACGTGGGCAGCTAACGTCCCAGGCGAACACCTGTGCCGAATCAAATTTCACCTGAACTTGCATTTTGTCACGTACGAAGCAAATCAGGATGTGACTTGTTAACAGTTATCGCGCATGTAGATAGATAACGTCCCAAGCGAACACCTGCGGTAGATCAAATTTCACGTCAACTTGCATTTTGTCACGTACGAAGCAAGACAGAATGTCACTGGTTTAGCGTGCCTGTGGTTTCACACGTGTGCACGCCTTTCGCACTTCCCTGCCAGCACAATGGTCAGATTATTTCACCTTCAAGCGTCTTGGTCATTTTTTTTCCATTGCACCTGTTGTCAAGTCAGATCGGAGCCTTCCAATAAGCTCAAATGACCTTCACCTCCTGTAAGTTTGTTTTCTGTACTCGCTTCGATCAACATAGAACCAAGTTCTCATCACCGTTTACACGTTAAAGGTAAAATATCAGAAAACGCACGCTCGCTCTGTCATACACCGGCCCGTCGAAATAGCGATTGATCTATTGAACATAGCCACCGTGGTCAGCGACAGGTTCGTTGAAACACACACACCCAGCCGTATCGTCTCTCTCAACCACCACGCTTCATAAACATTATAAACAGGTAACGGTAAAGAATTTTTTTTTCTCAACATGTATGGCGTTAGGCCCTTTGTGAATTATCTTTTTGGAAAAAAAATATCTACCACATTTGAAAGGGGGCGTTAGCCCGAGTCCTAGGACACCTCGTACACGTCTCTAGCGTTATTGGTTCGTGAGATATCGGCAAAAATCACAAAAAACACGTGTTTACCCCAAAATCGCGTTTCCAATTTTTTTTTAAATTACAACGAGTGGTCTATAGCAAAGAGGACGTCTGCTCGAATCCTTGGACCCGTCGTACATGCCTCTAGCGTTATTGCTTCGTGAAATATTGGCAAAATCACAAAAAACACGTGTTTACCCCAAAATCGAGTTTCCAATTTTATTAAAAATTATAACGAGTGGTCCATAGGAGAGAGGACGTCACCCCGAGTCCTTGGACCTATCGAACATGCCTCTAGCATCATTGGTTCGTGAGATATAGCAAAAAGTCTAAAATCACGTTTTTACCCCAAAAAGACTGTGTTTCCAGATTTTCACATTTTCGACACCGACATTCCCGTAAAGAGCACGACGAGACGAAAAAAACGAATCCAAGCACGCCCTCCTAGCATGGCTCCTTCCATTCCAAGGTCGCATGGGCTCACAACTTCCTAAGTGGAACAGCTCTGTCCTTACCACACTACTACCAAAACACAAATTTTTGCTCTAGCGACTTGACATTTATTTTGGGGGTAGAGGGCATAGGGACCTTTCATTTATGTCAAATAAACGTTATTTTAGAGTTCCTAGTTTCCAAAATATGGGATTTTCAAAATTCGAGTGTTTTCAAAAAAACATAAAAAGTAAAAACGTTTTATTACAAAATATAAAGGTCATAAAGACTGTTCGTTTGAGCCATGGCACAACGTTCTATCATGTTTGGTTTTCAAACTATCGCCTACTTTTGAAAACAAAAATTTTCAAAAAAAAATTCAAAAATATAATGAGTGGTCCATAGCAAAGAGGACGTCAGCCCGAGTCCAACAATACCTCATTTGTCAAAATCGGACCATGCGTTCAAGAGATATTCATTATTTTACATGTACAGTCGGGTACAAATAAAATGAGTGGCTTAGAACCCCTACTACTCCACTACTGACGACGTTATCAAGCACAAGTTGAAATAAAATAGGGGAAAGGCCATCCCCCTGCCGTATTCTGGTTTTGATCTCAAAATTCCTCGAGAGTTATCCTCTGAACTTCACCTTAGAGGCGGTGTCTAATAGAGCTACCAACTTATTATTAACTAATTAATTAATTTTATCTAATTAATCCTAGATTCAAGTACCGTATGCTATTTAAGTTTTAAGAACAACAAGTAGTTCCGTGAAGAACTAAAGCCTATTCTCATATATCCTACTTACGCTAATTGCCTCTATCGACATACAAAATTTCAGTTTGATTGCTGTAATAGATTCGTAGATAGTGGCTTCGATGGCGTAGTTGGTAGCATGCTGAGCTTCTATGCCCGAGATAGCGGGTTCAAACCCGGCCGAAGCCGTCAGATTTTTTGAGAGCGTTAAAATCCCTCAGTATGCCTTCCTTCTGAGGGGAAGTAAAGCCGGCGATCCCATGTCATAGATTTATGGCATTTTAAAGAACCTTCCACTAATTACATCTGTGTGAAGCTAAATTTTATAGGTTAAGAATGAAAACAACGCTCTTAGGTTCATACGTTCGTTGCCAAGAGCCGACTGCGGTGGCGTCTAGTAGCTAAGTTCTGAACTAGGCTTAATAGTCGTTGACGGTGGCGTTTGGCGGCAAAAGTAGGACCTATTTGAAAAATTCAAAGTTGCAGTCCTTACATGAATTAAATAACAGTTACACGCACTAATACAACCATCACAATTAATACTGGTTATCAGACAGATTCTACACACACCCGAAGTACACGTGGCTACATGACCACGTTGTCGCAGCCCCTAAACTGAGGAACCAACCAACCGAGATTCGTAGATAATGAGAACCGTCTAATATTACGGATGGTCACCATGTTGGATATTTATATAATATGGTAGGTTTTAGAGTTATGTACTATTACATTCAAACTTCAATCGCATGATTAGGGCACAAGAAATAAAAACGAGATTTTGAAATTTTGCTCAGCTGCCTTCTTGTGGTTATGAAAACAATTGAAATAAATGAAATGCTAGTGGATTAACATTTGTATAAGCATTTACCGTACAAAGTTTCACAGAACTCGGATAGCTCAAACGCGAGAAAAATGCATTTAAATATTTCGTGTCGCCGTCATGTTGGATTTGTGCTCACCAGGTTGTTGAAAGTCCTATAGGTGAACTTATGTTCATAGCCTCTATGAACATTAAAAAATGCAGTTTGATTGCTGTAAAAGATTCGTTGATATTGAGACCCGTCTAAATATTTTGGCTGGTGGCCACTCTGGATTGTTATATGTATAGGCCATACAGTTATGATCCATTGGTTGACGAATTTTGTGTCGACTCCTTATTCAAACTTTCACTTCAATCGCATGATTACTACTCAAGAAATAACAATGTAATTTTAAAATTTCGCACAGCCGCCATCTTGATGTTATGTAAGCAATTGAACTAAATTAGATTTCAGTGCATTACAATATGTACAGTATAATCATTCACTGTACCATATTTCACTGCGCTCAGATGGTTAAATCGCGAGAAAAGTCTATTAAAATGTTTCAAATTCGCTTGCCACCTTGGTGGTTTTGTAGTTACCCGGTTTTTGAAAGTCTCTGAGATGAACTTCTAGTAGTGTCCTTATCACCGTACAGACGTTCAGTAATAATTTTGGAGATATTGAATGCTGGTGAAATAATTCGCACAGCCGCCATGTTTGATTGGTCAGACGTAATTAAATATGAAGGGCAGGGTCGGGGTCGGCCAAAATATTGCTATGACCATACCGAGTTTCATTGAAATCGCTCCAGCCGTTTAGAAGTTATTACAGGGACACACACACCACACACACACATACCCACACACATACACACACACGGATAAAAGGTGATCTCAAAAGCCTTTTTTTTTTTCATAAAATGAATATAGTTTAAAAATGAGGTAGGTTGGTGGGTTGGTTCCTCAGTTGAGGGGCTGCGACAACGCGGTCGTGAGTTATGGGCATCTTGGTTCCGCGCAAGAGAAGGCTATATAGCCATAATAGCGCAAATAATAATTCAATCAAGAAACAAACAAAGAAATTGATACAAGAAAATGTACCATTTCAATCAAAAGTGTTATCATAAACTATAAGGCGTGATCAAAAGTTTCCAGAATCGGTACGCCAATCAGGAAAAATAATCCGTGAGCATTGAGGCACTCATCCCACTAACGCATCAGGTTAAAAACTGGACCTATCAGCAGGCTTAGAATCGTGTTGGCAACACTGATGTATATAAGTTACACCAAACTAATGTATAATGTCAGGTACTATACGTGTGCAAAATGTTGAGCTGTTGGCTTGTATAATTTTTGATATATTGATATTAGGGTTAGAATATAGAGAGAGCATTTATTAACAGTTGGCAGCCCTGTTGGCTCATTAGAATACGCACCGTCATAACTGCTGTAGTACACGTAGTACATACGAAATCTGGTTGAAATCCAATCGATAGTATAGAAGTTACATACATTTAGAAATTGGACTTATCGGCAAGCTTAGAATCATTTTGGCAATACTGGCATGTATGGTCTTCTGAAAATTAATCTGTAATGCTATTGTCTATATGTGTGCCAATTTTGGAATAGTTTGCATGCATAACGTCGGAGATATCCAACATAGAGCTCAAAATACAATTGGGATTTTTCAGCAGTTGGTAGCACTGACGTCAATTTAAAATATGGCCGTGAGATATTCAGGTATAGATCTTTGCTCTTACCAAATTTGGTTTCGATAGCTGTAGCCGTTTAGGAGTTGATAGGGGGGGGGGGACACACACACATAGACAGACACACATTTTCCCGGATCAATCTCATAAGTCTACTTTTTCTTCATTTTTACAAAATGAGAAAACTAGGCTAAACATTCTCGTGTGATAAAACTCTGTGTCCTGTTGCGTGAAGAAGTCCGTAACCGTCAGCTGCACATCCTCGACCGACAGGAATCGTCGACCCTTCAAGGCTTATTATAAGGGACAGATGGTGAAATAATCACATGGGGAGAGATCAGGACTATAGGGTGGAAACTCGAGTGTCTCCTACTTCTGCATTACGATCTTTGCAGTACGGGAACGAGCGTTATCATGAAGCAGCAGCACCCTTGTCGCAGGTTACCTGGACGTTTCGCTTTAATGCACGCCGTAATTTCTCCAGTGTTGTGCAGTACCGTTCCCCTGTGATGGTGACACCAAGTTCCTTGAAATCAAGAAGAAATGGGCCCCGGTAATCAAAGCCTCGTGAGCCAAAACTGAGAGGAGGAGGGTTCGCTTCCCACCTAAGCCATCCTGGAAGTGATTTTCCATGATTTCCCACTTGTAACTAAAGGTCATGGCCGCCTCCTGCCCAATCCTATCTTCAATTTACAAATACACACACTAGAACAGCCATCCCAATAACACAGGAAATCACATAAATTACACGCACACCCAAATACACGGGGCTATATAACCTCGATGTCGCACCCCTAAAATGAGCAACTACTGTACAACAATGATGATCAAAATGTCGAAAGCCCCTCTCATTTTTGTAAACTTAATAAAGAATCACCTGTGAACTTTTTCTCTGGTCTGTGTTGTGGGCAGCGTGCTACCACGGCTCTCGTTTTCAATGAGTGTACAGGAATGGCCCATAACGACAGCGACAGATGGGTTTTTATTTATGTATTTATTTTTCCCTGGGCACAGACGCTGGTGATAAATATCCGTCAATACATGAGCAGCCTGTCGTAAAATAATACGATTTGTCTCGGCTCGACTCGGCGGGAAACCTATAAAGGTCTGATTAGAGCGAAACCTGCTCCCACCCGTCTCCCGTGCGTCTGGTGGGATGTGAATTACACATCTCAGTGTCCTTATGAAACTTCCGATTAGCTTGGTAATTTTAAAATTGGTATTTCTTTCTCAATTCTTTCTTGGGGACCAAGAAGTTCGAAATGACCTGTATCCGACGAAAGATTCTACTCTAGTACATTATGCGACAAGACAATAATGGCAATAATTAAGACCCGAGTATATTCATAAAACAAGCTCATTTTATAATTTTCGTAGAAGTGCCTCAATTGCCATCATAGGCGAGTTGCAAACGACTGTTGATGATCGACGATAATTATAACTTTATTTTATGTTCGAACATATTCATAATTATCTGTCGAGATTACGGCAGCTGCATTTACTGAACAGAGCGCATGCGCTGGGTTATTGATTTTCCGACGATCAAAGACCTTGAAAATGTCATATGTGTCGTTATATCACCACCAGCATTCACTAAAATTGTCACCGAACTCCTGCGAAAGCAATCCCTGTGTACAAATTGGAGTTGAGGATATTAAGGTACAGTACTATTTCTTTTTCCATATTCCCCAGATTATTTATGCCAACATTTTGGACGGTGCTCTTTCCATATCGGTAATTTATAAAGAAGGATGGAGTGTTGCAAACTTCTGGACGTAGATTCATGAATTTCATGCATATGTCATATTATTTTCCTGTTATCGTATAGGTTCGTGCTGATTTTGTATTTTAGGTAGATTTCATTAGAAAGCTAACTATTGCAATGGGTCCCATGTTTCGACTTCCGGAAAATTTCGACATATCTTCGCGTTTCACATCCCCCAGACCCCAAAACCACCGTCAGTTCAACAGTTTATATATAACTAGCAGGAACCCGCGGCTTCGCTCGCGATCAAGACAATGGGGACGATGCATTAATTGGTCTATTCTATTACAGCAATCGCGGCTACAGATCGGTCAATTCTATTTCTGAAAATTCTGATACATACAGTACAGTATATTGATATGAGCCGAAAAGTGGGATTTTTTTCGAGTTGTCAAAATCTGCAGGGTACAATGTTACATTATATGAACACATTTTAAAAATTCGTTTTTGGTTTTGCCATCTTCTGCTGAGACATAACGATTTTGTTGTCCGGATACTCGCGAGCACGCCACATACAGTTGTTGTTGTTGTTTGAGTCTTCAGTCTTTTGACTGGTTTGATGCAGCTCTCCATGCCTCCCTGTCCTGAGCTAATCGTTTCATCTCTACATAACTACCACACCCTACATCTGAGGCAATCTGTTTAACATATTCTAACCTTGGTCTACCCCTACAGTTCTTGTCCTCGACCCTTCCTTCCATAACTAAGCTTGCTATTCCTGGGTGTCTTAGTATGTGTCCTACCAACCTATCTCTTCTCTTCATTAGCAGTCGCCAGAAACATCTCTCCTCTCCCACTCGTCTTAATACCTCTATGTTTGTAACCCTATCTACCCATCTGATCTTCAACATTCTCCTGTAACACCACATTTCAAATGCTTCTATTCTCCTCTTTTCTGCTGCACCAATAGTCCAAGTTTCACTTCCATAGAGCGCCACGTTCCAGACAAAGGCTTTCAAAAATGACTTCCTAATACCTAAATCTATATTCGATGTCAGCAGATTCCTTTTTTGTAGAAAAGCTTTCTTTGCCTGAGCCAACCTACTTTTTATATCCTCTTTGCTTCGTCCATCACTGGTTATTCTACTTCCTAAGTAACAGAAGTTTTCTACTTCCTTCAGCTTTTCACCTGTCAATTTGATCTCCATAGAGGTTTCTGATTTATTTCGGCTGCATTCCAGTATTTTTGTTTTACATTTATTAATTTTCATCATGAATTCTCTCCGTAAGACGGAGTCCATACCATTCAAAAACTCATTTAAATCCTCAGGCTTGTCGGCCAAGATGACGATGTCATCTGCAAATCTCAGAGTTGAAATAATTTCTCCTTGAATCTTCACTCCCACTTTAAATTTTTCTCTAATTTCCTTCATTGCTTGTTCAATGTAAAGATTGAAAAGTATGGGTGATAAGTTGCAGCCTTGCCTTACACCTTTCTGAACACCAGCTTCTCTCTCATGTCCTTCAACTCGAATGACTGCTGTCTGGTTTCTGTATAGATTGTATATCACCCTCCTATCTCTGTACTTTATTCCAATCGATTTCAAAATGTCAAACAATTTAGTCCAATCAACGTTATCAAAAGCCTTTTCTAAGTCTACAAAAGCCATGAACGTTCTCTTATCTTTCCTTGTTCTACCTTCCAAAATCAGCCTAAGACTTAGTACAGCTTCCCTTGTTCCTACATTTCTCCTGAAACCAAACTGGTCTTCACCCAACTCCGTTTCTATCTGGCTTTCAATCCTCTTGTAAATTATCCTAGACAGGATCTTTGAAGCATGAGTAATCAAGCTGATTGTACGGTAATCTTCACATCTGTCAGCTCCCATTTTCTTTGGTATAGGGATGATTACATTCTTCTTGAAATCAGGGGGTACCTCACCTGTCTCATAAATCCTACACACCAAGTGAAATAACCTGATCAGACCTTCATCTCCTATGCAGCGTAGCAACTCAATCGGTATATCATCTATGCCTGGTGCTTTGTTCCTGCTTAAGTCTTCCAAAGCTCTATCAAATTCTGATCTCAATATTAAATCTCCTTTTGCATCCTCATCAATTTCCTCCTCCCTTTCCATTACATGATTCTCAATCTCCTTTCCCTTATACAAACTCTCTATGTAAGCTTTCCATCTCTCAACCTTTTCTTCCCTATCTGTTAGAGGCTTTCCATTTGTGTCCTTAATATTACAGCACTTAGTCTTCTTTTCCCCAAAAGTATTCTTAATCCTTCGATAAGCTGTGTCTACTTTACCTAATTTCAGACAATTTTCTATACCTGCACATTTCTCTTTCAACCATTCTTCTTTCGCTTCCTTGCACTTCTTGTTAACCTCATTTCTCAGACGTCTGTATTCTGCTTTCCCCTTCTCATCTCTTACATTCTTGTGTTTCCGCCTTTCATCCATCAATTCTAGTATATCCTGAGTGATCCACGGTTTTCTACCTATTCTTTCTTTCCTACCAATGTTTTCTTCTGCGGATTTTGTTATTTCATTCTTCAAAAGTGCCCATTCGTCTGCAATTGAAGTTTGTTTAGGGTTTTTCATTAGTCCTTCCTTTATACTCTTCTTGAATCTTTCGTTTACATCCTTCTCTTTCAGTCTGTCTATTGCCCACCTTTTTGGCTTTTGACTTTTCTTCAGTTTCTTCAACTTTAATCTGCATTTCATTACGACCAGATTGTGGTCAGAGTTTATGTCAGCACCAGGATATGCTTTACAATCCAAAATCTGGTTTCGAAACCTCTGCTTGACCATAATGAAGTCGATTTGGTAACGCCCTGTATCTCCTGGTCTCATCCATGTGTATATTCTTCTATTGTGGTTATTGAATAAGGTGTTAGCTATGACCAACTCATGCTCGGTGCAGAATTCTACCAGCCTGCTTCCTCGATCATTCCTTTCACCTAATCCGAAATCTCCTACTATTTTCCCTTCTCTCCCCTTTCCTACCACAGCATTCCAATCTCCCATTGCTATAACATTTTCATCACCCTTGATATACCTCAAAATTTCGTCTATTTCTTCGTAGACCTTTTCAACATCCTCATCATCAGCTTGACTGGTAGGCATATAGACTTGTACCACTGTGGTGCAGGTAGGTTTAGTATTGATTTTTGCTACAATAATCCGTTCACTATATTGTTCATAATATTCCACCCGCTGCCCAAGTTTCCTACTAAATATGAGGCCAACCCCTGCTTGGCCATTGTTTGATTTAGTGCTAATGACCCTATAGTCTCCTGACCAAAAGTCCTGTTCTTCCTGCCAGCGCATTTCACTAATCCCAACCAAATCCAACCTCAACCTATCCATTTCCCTTTCTAAGTTTTCTAACTTTCCACTTCCTAGCAGACTTCTAACATTCCACGCTCCGATCCGTAGAATGTCAGATTTCCTCTTTGTCACTTCTGTGATGTTAACCCCCTCTCGAGTAGTCCCCACCCGGAGATCCGAACGGGGGACTAGTTTACCTCCGGATTGAAATTTTACAAGGGAGGAGGCCATCATCACATGTAATTATGCATAGAGAGGTGCATATCCTCGGGAATAGCATACGGCTGTAGTTTCCCGTTGCTTTCAGCCGTGCAGCAGGACGCAGTGTAGCCATTATTTGGCTTATATTATCAATATCTTAACCGTCTATAAGACTAGTAAAGAATTGATTTATTCTGAAAGGCTGCTACTCCCTTTCAGAATAAGTAAAGAGCAATTCTACTAAACAAAAATACTAACCTTCTACCGTACTAACAATTAAATACCAAAATTCTACTAACGAAAAAAAATACTAAAGTATGCTTACATAGAGTTCTGCAAGGTGCCGCATTAATTAGTTTGTAAACGCATTCAGTCAAGAAGTACTACAGTTTCTCTTTTGTTATGAAATCCGACCCCAGAGGAAATGCTTATTTGTCCATTGTAACACAATCCAATATGACAGACACGTGCTGAGCACACCATCCGCCGAGAGGACATTAAACCCGACACTATCTAGCTAGCTCAGCGTACAGACGCACTCGAGCGGAAGCCAGACACCTTGAGTTCAATTCCTGGCACTATTCACTCACACGCCAGATGACTTTACATAAGTTTGCATTTATTCTTTTTGGTTTTCCATACATTCATTCACGTATTGCGAAGCGTGCGATAGTAGAAAAACGCACTAATGATTTTAAAGATGTAAGCGTAGAATACACTCTTAAGGTAGAATTCTTTTTACAGCAGTACATTTCAAACAGGACATTCAGTTAGCAAAGAAAACACCGTTCCCTCACGAAGTAACATAGGTGAGAAAGTAATCCAGTAGGAATTTATGAAAAACGCCGACAAATGCACGGCGATATCAGTATAGCATACATGCGTAAGCACGGACTTGGGCACAGCAGGGCAACATCGCAACGTACGACAATTGTTATCAAGAGTATCATCGTTAGTATATTAGTAATAAGTATTAAGTATTTTTAAGTGAAGTTGAAGAAATATATTATAGATATCTTGAGCTGGCACATGGGTTCGCACAGTTGCCCATGGGAAAAAAAGGTTTTGTCTAAATGTACACCTGCTGCTGTTAAGTGTGTGTCATTGCGCTTTGTTAATAGAAATTGCGAATATAGTTTGAAGAGGGAACTGCACTCTTGCACACTGGAATGGCAAATCTATCGGAATATGGGGAATTAAAAGTATTTTTCCTTAAGCTATTCTGGGTGTAATTTTGCCACACTTTTGATGATTTGAACGTCAACATGTCGCTATTAATAGACCTATAGTAAAATATATCTCACCTTGGCCGCTGATGTACTCGTACATTATGCAGTCTCTTCCAGTGTTACGTCCCAGGGATTGAAATTCTCCAAAATCCCTTTTGCCTCACATGCGTCTCTAAATAATTAAAATTCCTCATTGTTGTTTTTGTTGCTTGATTCTTCAGTTTTTTACTGGTTTGATGCAGCCCACCATCTCCCTCTCCTGAGCTAATCGTTTCATCTCTACACAGCAACCACACCCTACATCCGAGGCAATCTGTTTAACCCTGGTCTACGCCTACAGTTCTTTTCCTCGACCCTCCTTTCCATAACTAAGCTTGCTATTCCTGGGTGTCTTATTTATGTGTCCTAGCAACCTATATCTTCCCTTCATTAGCAGTCGCCAGAAACAACTCTCCTCTCCCACTCGTCTTAATACCTCTTCATTTGTTACCCTATCTACCCATCTGATCTTCATCATTCTCCTGTAACACCACATTTCAAACGCTTCAATTCTCCTCTTTTCTGCTGCACCATTAGTCCAAGTTTGACTTCCTTATAATGTCACGTTCCAGACAAAAGCTTTCAAAAATGACTTCCTAATACCTATATGTATATTCGATGTCAACAGGTTCCTTTTCTGTAGAAATGCTTTCCTTGCCTGAGCCAACCTGCTTTTTATATCCTCTTTGCTTCGTCCATCACTGGATATTTTGCTTCCTAAGTAACAGAAGTATCCTACTTCCTGTAGCGTTTCACCAGCCAATTTGAGGTCCATAGAGGTTTCTGATTTATTTCGGCTGCATTCCAATAATTTTGTTTTACATTTATTGATTTTCATCATGAATTCATTCCTCAAGACGGAGTCCATACCATTCAAAAACTCGTTCAAATCCTCTGGCGTATCGGCCAAGACGACGATGTCATCAGCAAATCTCAAGGATGAAATTATTTTTCCTTGAATCTTCGCTCCCACTTTAAATTTTTCTCCAATTTCCTGATTATTGTGTTGTTGTTTTTTTTTTGTCGTGTAGCCTCCTGAGAGGCCGAGTGCAGGTCTTTCTAGTCGACGCCCGTGGGCGACCTGCGCGTCGGGATGAGAGATGGAATGGATGAAGATGAATGAAACTGGGCAAGGATGTGGAAGGAAGCGGCCGTGGCCTGTCAGAAGGTACTGTCCCAGCATTTGCCTGGTGTTGAAAATGGGAAACCACGGAAAACCATTTCAAGGACAGCCGACGGTGGGGTTCGAACCCACGCGTCTACCGAGTCAGCAGAGAGCTTGGCCCCTTGACCTAACGCAGCGCTTTTAGAACGCGTAGCCACTACTGTCGGTGATTATTGTGGTATTAGAGATCTTTAAAATGCGTTGTCCTCGCACATGGTGTAGATGCATTGTCAAAGGATAACATTCCATGTTACGAACATGGGCCGCATAACCTGCACCGAAAGCCTATTCTGGACAGCAGTTCCTTGAATTCAGATTTGCCAACATTTTATTGTATCTTTCCATGTGGTATATCTCTGTACCTCAACATACAGAAGAGTGCTTTAAAAATCATGTCTTGTGTACATTTTGGAATAGGTGGTGAGTGTGGTTTTTGCCAGAGTGGATATTCGCACGTAGAAATTCTTTTCAGTAAATAGACTGGTTCACAATTTTGTAAGTGCACATTGAGGTATGTGCCGGCGAGATGCCTTAAGTGTTAGGGAAACGGCAATAGCCGCCACAGAGCTTCGTTGCTACTGAAATAACGACCAGACTGATATTTGTACTTAACTATACGGGATTTGTAAGCCCAATGTTTATGAAATTGAACGCAGGTATATCGCTAACTTGATTGAATAGCCGCTAGTGTAGTGTTTAAAATTTAAAAGTGGTATTAGAAGGCGCTATCCCTAATTTTTTTACCCCTGGCACTACAGACCACGAAGGGCCTAGGCCTATCATGCGACCGCTTCCCAGCCATTTGGCCTGCAGATATTGTGGTGACGCGTGGTCAGTGTATCGTGTTCGCTTGGCCGTTTATCTTGTTCTTCGTGACCGGGGCGCTGCCTCTCTATCAGACAGCTACTCAATTGTCCTCACGAAGATGAGTGCACTCCATTGCAGCCCTCGCGCCAGTGTCTAAAATCTCTGACGGGGCCGGGAATCGAACCCGGGGCCTCCGGATGGGAGGCAGGCACGCTACCCTGTTCTTGTGTTTATATATCTCTTGAAAAAGATAATAAATGGATTGGCACTGCCTCCTACAGGGATATATAGAAAATCGGATGTCATACCTTGAGGTTCAGTTGCCATGGAAACGGACTTGCCATTAGTTCATCAGTTTACCAGGGTGAAGAGAGTTTTCTGCGAATATCTTCGAAACTGTTGGTTTTAGGGCCTTAAAATGTGGTTTTTGGTGTCCCGTGGGGACCTACCGAGTATTGTTTCTCGCATTGAGGGGCGTAAAATGAGCTTTGTCCGGTCCATATGCGACAACATCGATATTTTGTCCCGGCTGAGTATTTTTGGTGACTTTTCAGTTATGTTGCCCGTTCGACGGGAACAATGATTTATTTCCGAATGAAAGGCAGCCTATATGTTATCCTAGGGTATAAGCTGTCTCCATTTCAAATTTCATCCAAATACGTCCAGCCGTTTTAGTGTCAAGAGGTAACAAACTAACACACACACGGACACACAGATTTTCACAATTATAATATATATAGGGATTTATGTATGTATAAATATATATACATATATATATATATATATATATATCAGTTTCTTGTGGACACGATAACTGCCGTAATTTTGCACCAATCACTTTGAATTTTTTACCGAATATGTATACCTATAAAATTTCGGTCGAGTTCGTTACTGGGCTAAATCGGTCGAAGGGGGTGAAAATGGGGGGCTTTTTTCGAAAAAGTGAAATATTGCTATAACTCTCTTAATATGTAACATATCGAATCCGTTCAACGTTCATACTATGTGTCGGATAAATCCCAAAAATTTATGTTTGAAGAGATTTTTATAGCACCAACCATTGACCAAAGGGGTGGGAAAAAGTGGGTTTTTCGGGAAACATTAATCATATCTCTCTTAAGAGGCACAATATCAAAACCGTACAAAATGGACAATATTCCCCTAATAATTACCTAAAACTTTTGTCTGAAAGAATTTTTGATATGACCCACCATTACGCCAAGGGATGAGAAAAATTATTTCGGAATTATAAGAAAATGCCAAGAGCTCTCAGAGGTTGCCATGGCAACACTACTAAATTGATGAGGGATGAGCCATCAGACGTTGCCAAGATAACGCACTTGCACGAGATCAGATTCGGATTTTCATCTGATTAAGTGTGAAGCGGCTTCGGTGACGTAACTGGTAGCATGCTGAATGTCTATGCCCAAGGTCGCGAGTTCAAAGTCGGCCGAAGTCGTCGGATTTTCTAAGAGCGCTAAAAATCCCTCAGTATGCTTTCCTTTGGAGGGGAAGTTCCAACGTTCGTTGCGAGTTGCTGTTTGCGGTGGCATCTAGTAGCCAAGTTCACAGCTAGGTGTCGTTGACGGTAGTACCTGGTACCAACATTAGGAACTACTGCTTGAAATTGACCGTCTGCAGTCCTTACCTGAATTACAGACTAATACAGCCATCCCTAAGTACACGGGGTTACATGACCCTAAACTGAGCAACCAACCAAAATCTCTGCGGGAGATATAATTTTGCGTGAAGAAGAAACAGACCGTTACATAGTCACACATCAGTGTCGAAACCTTGCATAAGGACAGTGTGACCACAAGTATAAAAATGGACCCCGAATTACTAGAAGGTTACCGTTCCCATAAGACAATAAAATGTTTAAAATAAGCATAAAATGACGAAAAACAAAGTTAATTAAGCTCCAATTATAAATTATCTTCTCGCAATAAATGAGGTCTGATCCTTCTATAAAAACCTGCATATTCTGCCTATTTTCGCCTATCCCCAAGTTTGTCCGGTGAAATCTACCTCCGCCTTCCGGCGTGCCGAGAGGACTTTTTTTTGTTTGGGATTGTATCTTCAGTGTCTTTATATATGTGCGCGCGAGTAAGAAAGGCAAGCTGAGCCGGCTGTGACTGGCGCAGATCGCGGCCGCGCGGACCCAGTTCAGCCGGTGGTGGCGCGCACTTTCACACTTTTACTAAACATATTCTATAATGTGTACTTACAGTGTTCATAGCCGGTGCTGAAAATAACCTCCCTCTCTTGTAACACACACCTGACATCTTCTGATGAAAGAATCCCATCTAATTGTTGTTCTCTAACGTTATCTGGTAACTTCTTTATTATTTTCGGAGCCTGTTTTCTTGAATCATTTAAATAATTAGTTATTGTTGTTTTATTGGGCGGAACTACGAGGTCAACTGCCCCTCTTGAATCGTTTAGCAAGCCTTCTAATTGTACTGGCATTAGGTACAGGCCTTCCTGGAAACTTGATTCAAAATGTTCGTCTTGTTTCAGAACAAGATTTTCTGCATTTCATATACGAATTATGGATATACACTCGTTTGCGCAATGTGAATTGGTGTCTAGGCATGGCCAACAATCACAGTAATCACAATTACTCACTAAACGTGCAACACTAACGTCTTAGCTTTGCAGATGCACGTCCATATGAATGACAAAACACGTGTGAACTAACGATATGAGTCAGCGGAGTACGCCAACCACCGGCTGAACGGGGTAAGCGCGGCCGCGATCTGCGCCAGTCAGAGCCGGCTTAGTTATGTTAGTTATTGTTGTTTTAAGGGGCGGAACTACGAGGTCATCTGCCCCAGAGCCGGCTTAGCTAGCCGTGTTTACTTGCGCGCGCATATACAATGACCCTGTACATTGGTTGGTCCATTCTCCTTTACATTTCCGAATACTTCCGGTGGTTTAAGTTCAATGCTGTCACCTGTGTCCGACATGTTTGATTTTAGAAACAAATGCGTTGAGCGCAGGTGCGATGCTATCCTTACCTAATTGGTCAAACAGTTGTATCGTAATGAAAATCTTGAGCTCTGATTGGTGGAGAACCTGTTTCATAATGAAACTTGAACTATAATGTGCCACATTAAGATGCACTTTTCTGGCATGTAATATTTATATTTTGGCACGATCGAACATAATAGTACATTATGCAACGAGTATTTTTTATAAAACGAGCGTATGCGAGTCTTATAATTTCCATACGAGTGTCTTAATTACCATTATAGGCGAGTTGTATACGACTGTTTATGTTCGACGATAATTATAACTTTATTACATGTTTTAACATAAATAATCATAAATATCTGTTCAGTCACTAGAATGTTGTGATCGGGTGCTGCGGTGGGTAGTATATCTCTGTTTTCCAAGCTCTCTGGACAACCGACGCATGCGCTCTGTGTGCTTCAATACCATATGTTCAGATCGTGCACCAGTGTTCAGTAAAACTGTCACCGAAGTCGTTTCAAAACCACGCGCTGTGTAGAAATTGGTTTGGGGGATATTAAGGTTCAGTGCTATTTCTTGTCTCATATTCACCAGTTTATTTACGCGAACATATGGACGGTGCACTTTCGGTAATTTATATAGACATGTTGGATTTTGAGCGCATGCGCGAAGGTATCCTTATCTAATTGGTCACACAACTGTTTCTTGAGCTCTGATTGGTGGGAGAAACTGTTTCATAATGAAATACAGTGTTATAATGAGCCTCATTATGATACAGTTTTCTGACACATAATAGTTAGGGTCGAACATAAAGATATTTAAGACTCGACTGAGGGATGAACGGGGTATAAATTGCCCTATCATGACAGCTGATAAGTTCCAATAAAATGTCACAATAATATTAAGCTTAAAGCCACGGTAGCCTCCTTTCTATACACAGTCCTACTTGAAAGTATGCATACGAGTTCATACTGAACAATAACATATCGAGAGTATTTACGCTTACACCGTACACCTACACAACCTGTGATCAGATAAGTGGCCGTTTCAAGTGCATGTACATCAAAAATAATGGAATGTAGCCGAAAGAAATTAGAAACCCTTATTGGCGTCAAATTGGGAGCTGTCAAGCTTAAGTAAATAAGAGATGTTTGCTACTTAGGAAGCAAAATAGCCAGAGATAGACGAAGCAAATGGGATATAAATAGTAGGTTGGCATGCATTTCTACAAAAAAGAAATATGTTGATATCAAATATAGATTTAGGTATTAGAAAGTCATTTTTTTTAACCTATGTCTGGAGCGTGGCACTCTATGGAAGTGAAACTTAGACTGTTAGTGCAGCAGAAAAGAGGAAAATAGTAGAATTTGAAATATGGTGTTACAGGAGAATGATGAAGATCAGATGGCTAGATAAAGTATCAAATGAAGAGGTATTAAGACAAGTGGGCGAGGAGAGATGTTTCTGGTGACTACTAATGAAGAGAAGGGATAGGTTGGTTGATCACATACTAAGACAACCAGAAATAGCAAACTTAGTTATGGAACAAAGGGTCGAAGATAAGAACTGTAGGAGTACACCAAGGTTAGAATATATTAAACTGATTGCTTCGGATGTAGCGTGAGGTAGCGACAGTATGTAGAGATGAAACGATTATCTCAGGACAGGGAGGCATGGAGTGCAGCAACAAACCAGTCAAAAAAAACTGAAGACTCAACAACAACATCAACTTAAATACATACACGTGCATAAAACGCATACATAGTTCACAAATCCTTATAAAACAAATTAAACTCATATAACAAGATTCTAAATGTGAACGGTGGGTGAGTGGTTAGCGTGTCCGTCTACCAACCCCAAGATTGCAGGTTCGCTCCTGGCCGTGGTAAGTAATTTTTGAAAGGCGGCAAAAATACGACACGCATGTCATACGATGTTGGCTTGTCAAAGAACCCATTTGAATTCAGTAGGCCGTGTTCATAATGGCAAAATTAATCTCGGGATATTCCGCCATCACAAAGTTCCTCATTTCTCTACTAGAAAGCACTATAGTGTTCAAGGAGCTTAGATATCTAACCTCCTTGACTTTCATAGTGATTCACGGAACAACGAAATTTGACATGCAAGCTACCCTCTGGGTGTCAAATTACAAAGCTTGCACCCGGCTCTGAGGCCATACGATATTAATATTATTATTATTATTATTATTATTATTAACTGCGAACTGTAATATATACATCAATTAGACTCATTATACTAATTATAAGTATAACAAGTAGTTCCGTGAAGAACTATACAGCCTATTTTCATATATCCTACTTATGTTAATTGCCAATATCAACATACACAATTTCAGTTTGATTGCTGTAATAGATTCGTAGATATTGAGAACCGAGTAAATATTTCGAATGGTCGCCATGTTGAATTTTATATATGTAGGTCCTAGAGTTATGTACTGTTACATGCAGATTATTGTGAACGTGTAGTATTCAAACTTCAATCGCATATTTAGGACACAAGAAGTAACAAGGAGATTTTAAAATTTTTCACAGCTGCCATCTTGAGGTTATGAAAACAATTGAAATAAATTAGATGCCAGTGGATTAACATTCGTATAAGGATTTACTGTACCAAGTTTCACTGCACTCGGATGGTTAAATTGCGAGAAACGTCCATGTGAATATTTATAATTCGCGTCGCCGCCATGTTGGATTTGTGATCACCAGGTTATTTAAAGTCCTATCGGTGAATTTAAGTTCATAGCCCCTATGGAAATTAAAAAATGCAGTTTGATTGCTAAAATAGATTCGTAGATATTCAGTATCGTCTTAATATTTCGGATGGTCGCCATGTTGGATTGTTAAATGTATAGGCCATAGAGTCATGTACCATTAAAGGAAAATTATTGCTTAGGTTCATTATTCAAACTTTAACTTCGATCGCATGACTACATCACAAGAAATAAAAACTTAATTTTAAAATTCGCACTGCCGCCATCTTGAGGTTATGTAAACAATTGAACTAAATTAGATACCAGTGGATTACAATGTGTATAAATATTTCCTGTACCAGGTTTCAGTGCGCTTGGAACATTAAATCGCGAGAAAGGTCTATTTAAAATTTTCAAATTCGCTTGGCCGCCATGTTCGTTTTGTAGTTAACCGGTTTTTGAAAGTCTTATAGATGGACTTCCAGTAGTGCCCTTTATCTCCGTACAAAATTTTAGGGAGATACCGCCAATAGTTTCAGAGATATAGATTGCCGGTGAAATATTTCGCACATCCGCCATCTTGTGATTATGTAAACAATTGAACGAAGTTAGATGTCTGTGCATTAAAATGTATATAAACATATACTGTACCAAGTTTCATTGCGTTTGGTTGGCCAAATCGCGATAAACGTCTATTTAAAAGTCGCAAATTCGCTTGGCCGCCATGTTGGTTTTGTAGTTACCAGGTTTTCAAAGGTCACATAAGTGAACTTATATTAGTTCCCTCTATCACCATAGAAAATGTCAGGGTAATATCGGTAATAGTTTCGGAGATATTGAATGCTGGTGAAATAGTTCGCACAGCCACCATGTTCGATTGGTGAGTCGTAACAAAATTTGAAGGGCACGGTCGAGGTTGCCTGGAATAGTGCTATGAACTTTCCGAGTTTCATTGAAATCGCTCCTGCCGTTTAGATTTTATTAGGGGGACACACACACACGAATCATACACACACACACACACACACACACACGCGCGCACACACACACGGACAAAAGGTGATCTCATAAGCCAATTTTTTTTTTTTTTTCAAAATTGAAAATAGGCTAAAAATCCTACACATGTACAGTAAATTAACACCTTAACCCCAGTGATGATCTTATGATGACCGCTTGACGGTAAAAGCACGTAATCTTAAATTGCCCATTGCTTAATATTGCTTTTTAGCCTACTTCTCGCATATTGTAACAAGTAGTTCCGTGAAGAACTATACGGCCTATTTTCATATATCCTACTTATGTTAATTGCCACTATCAACATACAAAATTTCAGTTTGATTGCTGTAATAGATTCGTAGATATTGAGAACCGACTAAATATTTCGGATGGTCGCCATGTTGGATTTTATATTTGTAGGTCCTAGATTATTGTACTGTTACATGAAGATTATTGTGTACGTGTAGCATTAAAATTTCAATCGCATGATTAGGACACAAGAAGTAACAAGGAGATTTTTAAATTTCGCACAGCTGCCATGTTGTGGTTATGGAAACAATTGAAATAAGTTAGATGCCAGTGGATTAACATTCCTATAAGGATTTATTGTACCAAGTTTCACTGCACTCGGATGGTCAAATTGCGAGAAACCTCCATGTGAATATTTATACTTCGCGTCGCCGCCATGTTGGACTTGTGATCACCAGGTTATTTAAAGTCCTATAGGTGAAGTAAGTTCATAGCCCCTATGAACATAAAAAAATCAGTTTGATTGCTATAATAGATTCGTAGACATTCAGAGCCGTCTAAATATTTCGGATTGTCGCCATGTTGAATTGTTAAATGTATAGGCCATAGAGTCTTGTAAAATTAAAGGAAAATTATTGCGTAGGTTCATTATTCAAACTTTCACTTCGATCGCATGATTACGACACAAGAAATAAAAACTTAATTTTAAAATCGCACAGGCGCCATCTTGAGGTTATGAAAACAATTGAACTAAATTAGATACCAGTGCATTACAATGTGTATAAACATTTCCTGTACCAGATTTCATTGCGTTTGGAACATTAAATCGTGAGTAAAGTCTATTTAAAACTTTCAAATTCGCTTGGCCGCCATGTTCGTTCTGTAGTTAACCGGTTTTCGAACGTCTTATAGATGAACTTCCAGTAGTGCCCTTTATCTCCGTACAAAATTTCAGGGTGATGCCACTCATAGTTTCAGAGATATAGAATGCCGGTGAAATATTTCGCACATCCGCCACCTTGTGGTTATGTAAACAGTTGAACCAAGTTAGATGTCAGTGCATTACAATGTGTATAAACATATACTTTACCAGGTTTTATTGGGTTTGGATGGTTAAATCGCGAGAAACGTCTATTTAAAAATTGCAAATTAGCGTGGCCGCCATGTTGGTTTTGTAGTTACCTGTTTTTTAAAAGTCACATAGGTGAACTTCTAGTAGTTCACTTTATCACCGTAATAAATTCCAGGGTGATATCGGGAATAGTTTCGGAGATATTGAATGCTAGTGAAATATTTCGCACAGCCGCCATGTTGGATTGATGAGACGTAACAAAATTTCAAGGGCACGGTCGCGGTCACCCGGAATAGTGCTATGAACTTACCGAGTTTCAGTGAAATCGCTCCAGCCATTTAGAATTTATTAGGGGGGGGACACACACACACACCTCACACACACACACACACGCACGCACACACACACCCGGACAAAAGGTGATCTCATAAGCCTATTTTTTCAAAATTGAAAATAGGCTAAAAATAAGGATAAAGTAGACTTATGAGATCGATCCGGGGAAATGTTTGTCTGTCTGTCTGTCCTTCTATCTGTCTGTCCTTCTGTCTGTCGGGCTGTGTGTGTGTGTGTGTCCCCTATCAATTCCTAAACGGCTGTAGCAATCGAACCCGAATTTGGTATGAGTAAAGATCCTTATCTGAATATCTCAATGCCGTATTTGAAAAAAAAAAATGATGTCAGTGCTACCAACTGCTGAAAGATCGCAATTGAAGTTTCAGATCCATGTTGTATATCTTGAAAGGTATGCATGGGAGCTATGCCAAAATTGGCACACATATCTATACTAATATAATAAAGCTGAAGAGTTTGTGTTTTGTGTGTTTGTGTGTTTAAACGCGCTAATCTCTGTAACTACCAGTCCGATTCGAAACATTACTTTTTATATTGTTACGTGCCACCCCCTTGTGGCACTTTTGTTAACTGGATTACGGTGGGTAGAAAGCACAACACCAATTACAGCTTTAAAGAGAAGTTAGCTTTATTGCTTGCAGGAAAGATACACCACTCAACTGCAAATACAAGCAATTAGAACCTTACTCCAGTTTCCTCAAGTCTCTTCCTTGAGCTCTCTTGCCCCTTTCACTTCTCAACAAACCACAGAAGTAAAACCGTCTTAATGAGTCCGGTGGCCTTGACAGATGCTACCTGCACCTCTTCCTCATGTACACCAACTACAGTTACTTACGATATTCCGCTACACGCTATTTCGCTGTCCACAAGCTGGGGGAAACGAATGTCACTGGATTTCGTAACTCGCACGGCACTTCGTCACCACACTTCTGTCGCTCAGAAAAGACGCTCGCACTAGCTCGTAAAACACACACCCACAGAAAACTCGGTCCCCTCACTGTTGAAGCCGCTTATATAGCAGGCTGGTGACTCACTGAATTCTAGAATCGTCCAGGACACTCGGCTTCTCGACATTTCCTTCACTGGCTGGGTCACGAATATTCTGGACCATCCCTTTCACTTCGCAGTCCGTTGCGTAACGCGCACGTAATACACTGAGGCAGAGCACACACAGCCCGGGGGAGCTGTGACTCATGCGGCGAGCGACAAAACAAACTCACAGCCGTAACACCACCCCCTTCCTAAAAGGCTGATCGTCCCGATCAATCATTGGTCCGTCTGTGTCCCTCCGTAGGCTGCCAGGCGATCTCGATGCACGATCTTCATCTTCGCCCTCGGGCTCCGCTGGATCCTGTAGACGACATCGTTGATCCGTTTCACGACTCGGTACGGGCCCTCCCAGGACTTCTGCAGTTTGGGTGTCAGGCCTTTCTTCCGTAATGGGTTGAAGAGCCAGACCAGGTCGTCCTCGTGGAATCCGCCGGCATCCGTCTGTTGGTCGTACCGGGTCTTCATTCGGTCGGTCTCGATCCGCAGTTTCCTCCTCGCGAACGCGTGCACGTCCTCCAGTTGGTCGACCAGTTCTTGACAATACTGGCTTACCGGGACCGGATCATTCCCAGGTCGGCCGAAGGCAAGATCGACAGATAGACGGAGCTCCCTCCCAAACATGGCCCGGGCTGGTGTGCACCCGGTGGCTTCATGCACGGCGGCGCGGTAGGCCAGGAGAAATAGTGGAAGATGTTTGTCCCAATCCCTCTAGTGCTCGCTGACGACTATTCGGAGATAATTCTCGATGGTGCGATTGAATCGCTCTACCATCCCGTCGGACTGAGGGTGTAGCGGCGTTGTCCTTGTCTTCCGGATTCCCAGCAGCTGGCATAGGTTCTGGAACACCTGCGACTCGAAGTTCCTCCCTTGGTCGGAGTGCAGCTCCAGGGGTACTCCGTACCGGCTGACGAATTCCTTCACCAGGGTCTCTGCGATCGTCGTGGCTTCTTGGTTAGGGAGCTCATACGCCTCCGGCCATTTGGTGAAGTAGTCGCTGACAACCAATATGTAGCGGTTCCCTGCCTCGCTTAACGGGAATGGCCCAGCAACATCGGTGGCCATTCTCTCCATGGGGCCGCCCACGTTGTAGGACTTCAGTGGACCCCGTCGTCTTCGTCCTGTGCCCTTGCTGGCTGAGTAATCGTGGCACCTCGCGCTGTGGTTCTCTACGTCAGTTCGGCATCCGATCCAGTAGAACCGCTCTCTCAGCTACTCCAGGGTCTTCTTTATCCCTAGGTGTCCACCAGATGATCCTCAATGGACTTCCTTCAGGACTTCCTCCGTCATAGCCTTTGGAATGACGACTTGTTCCCGAGATGTTTTCCCGTCGGTGCTCTCCCAGGTACGGCATATGAGGCCATCCCTCACAACCAGCGAGCCCACTGCGCCCAGTAGGACTTTAACTTTGGGCTGCAGTCACCCTCAATGTTCCACCCGGGTCTGGGGACACAGGAACTCTTCCATTCGGCTATCAGTCCCAAGGTCATCATCTTCCGCTTGCGCCCGCGTGAAAGATTCGCGGCTCCAGCTCCCTTGAAGTTCCACGGTAGTCCTTCGGCACTGTATTCCGGTGTTCTCCTCCCTTCTGGTACAGAGGTGCCGTCTTGGGGCACGGTCTTCGTGACAGGGCGTCGGCGTTAGAATGCAGTTGGCCTTTCCTGTGCTGGATCTCAAAGTTGTACTGTTGAAGCCTCTCTAACCACCGCGCGAGTTAACCCTCGGGCTGCTTGAAGTTCAGGAGCCACCGCAAGGATGCATGGTCGGTCCTGATGAGAAATTCTTGCCCGTACAAGTACTTGTGGAAGTGTTCAATGGTCTTCACGATGGCGAGCAACTCCTTCCTGGTGACGCAGTAGTTCCTTTCTGGCTTTGACAAGGCCTTGCTGAAGTAGGCCACTACTCTCTACTCGCCGTCCACTACTTGCGACAGGATTCCCCCTATGCCAAAGTCGCTGGCATCGGTATCGATGATGAACCTTGTTCCAGGTCTGGGGTAGGCCAGAATAGGCGGGGTGCACAGAGCCTGCTTGAGTTGTTCGAAGGCACTGTGGCATTCTGCTGTCCACGTGAAGAGTTGGTCCTTCTCAGTCAGTCGATGTAAAGATTTGGCGATGTCGGCGAAACCTTTCACGAAGCGACGGTAATAAGTGCAGAGTCCCAGGAAGCTTCGTAGTTGGGACTTGTCCTTCGGAACTGGCCTCTCCCTCACACCTGCGGTCTTCTCTGGGTCAGTGCGCACCCCCTCCTCGGATACGATGTGCCCAAGGTGCTGGACCTGCTTCTGGAAGAGCTGACACTTCTTGGGGCTCAACTTCAGCTGGGCAGCCCGTAGCTTCATCAGGATCTCCTTCAGGTTGCTGTAGTGCTCCTCGAAGCTTCTCCCCAGAACGATGACGTCGTCTAGGTAGACCAGGCAGGTCTTCCAGTGTAGTCCCCTCAGAATGGACTCCATTAGCCTTTCGAAGGTCGCAGGGACGTTGCACAGACCGAATGGCATGACGGTGAACTGCCAGAGCCCGCTGCCCACAGAGAACGCAGTTTTCTCGCGGTCCTTAGGGTGGACCTCCTCCTGCCAGTAGCCACTCTTCAAATCCAAGGTGGAGAACCATCTTGATCCTGATATGGTGTCCAGCGTGTCGTCGATCCGGGGTAGAGGGTAGCTGTCCTTCTTCGTGACGTCGTTCACCCGCCTGTAGTCCACGCAGAACCTGGTGGAACCATCCTTCTTCTTCACAAGCACGACCGGAGAACTCCAAGGACTATGTGATGGCTCGATCACCCCTTCCTCCTTCATCTCTTCTACCATCCGGTCGACTTCGGCTTGCTTGGCGAGCGGGACACGTCGGAATGGGGCCCTAATCGGTGCGCTGTCCCCAACGTCGATTCTGTGCTGGACCAAGCTCGTCCTGCCGAAGTCTTTGCTCCCCACGGAGAAGACGTCCTGGAATTCGCGTAGCAGGTCCTGAAGTTGGCGTGATTGTTCCTCGTCTAAGTGGTCCTGGGATCCTTGGTACAGCTTTTGTAGTTCTTCAGGCAGTGCGCGTCTTCTTCGGTTGTCCGTCTGCAGGTGTCCGTCCGTCGTATCTGTGATGCGGGCAATCCAGGTAACGGGCTCGCAGACTCCTAGGTTGGTGTCCCGGTGAACCGTAATGTCGTAGTCGTTCAGGTTGGACAGGCGGACGTACGGCCGAGACGTCGTGTTGATGAGGGTCTTGGCAACTAGCAATCCTTTTGTCTGGACGTCCTCATATTTTGGCTCGATGACAGCCGCCACTCCCTCAGCGGTTCCGTCGACAATTACGGAGGCGCTGACCTCCATCCTGGCGGGAACGATGACTTCCTCTCTCAGCCTTACTCGTCGTGTGGCGACGGCCTCGTGTGCTGGTTGCAAAGCAAGTTCCTCACTTCCAAAGTGCAGAGTGTTGGTACTCAGATCCAAGATGATGTTGTTCTGGTCCAGGAAGTCCAGTCCGATGATCACTTCATTTGATACGTCAGCCACAAGCACTGGATGCTTTATCGCCCGTCGACCAATGACGAACTCCAGTGATGCTTCGCCATGCACCGGTGCGGTCTCTCCGGTCGTGGTTATTGGCTGGAGGTTCCTTTGTGTGGGTTGCACTCTCCACTTCGGGATCACGGTGGGACTGAAGATGGTCCTCGATGCTCCCGTGTCGATTAGCATGGGCCAGCTCTCTCCGTTGACGACTCCGTCGACCATCAGGCTGCTATTATCCCTCCGTAACTGCGTCACACGAACTTGGACTGCCGGGGCTTGACGACTGTCACAAGCCAACCTTTGCCCCCCAAGGCTGGTTGATACTTGCTTTCCTGGGCCGCCCGGTTTCCCTACGACTGACTGTCCCGACGGAAACCCTTGACGGCGGCGATCACCGCAGTCCTTGCTCAGGTGGCCTCTCTTACGGCAGGCCCAGCAGGTCGGTAGTCCTCTTCCGGGCCACCTCTCCGGATGTCCTTCGGCTACGTTTTTGTTGGTGGTACTGCGACTATTGAAGAACCGGCCTAGCGCCTCCATCAGTTCATCGGCCAGGGGCTTGGTCTTGTCGGCTTTGGCTGGTTCGTCGACGTCCACCTGACGTACCCGCGCGTGCATTCTAGATGCCTGTTTTGCCGTCTCGAAATCAAGTGCGTGGCTCAGCGCATCTGCCAGGGTCTTATTGCGCGAGAGTCGCAGCGCCTGTTTAGTGTTCGAGTCCCGTAGCCCGTCGGTGAAGGTCTGCGTCGCAATCTGTTCCAGAAAGTCGGCCGGCGCTGTTGGATAGGCGAGCCTTACGAGGCGTGCGATGTCCATCTCGAACTCCTGCAGGGTTTCCGCGTTCTTCTGTACCCGGGTCCGGAGCTGCATCTGGTAGGCCTGCTGAAGATGGCTATCTTCATATCGGGACTCCATATGGGCGATCAGTGGAGCGTAGTCTTGGGATCCAGTTGGGATGGCCTGAAGGACGTTAAGGGCGTCACCTCTCAGCGCTACAATGAGAGCTGTAGCCTTCTCTGTGTTGTTCCAGTTATTTATGGAACAGGCCGCCTCGAACTGACGTAAGTAGGTGCTCCACGGGACCTTTCCGTCGAAGGTTGGGGGCGTCACTCTGCTATGTCCCGTTCCTGATATTCCCGGTGTAACGGTGGGCGGATGTTGGCGCACTCGGCAATTTCCTCTCGTAGAGCGTTGAATTTCTCTTCCACCCCCGTCAGTGGGCGTTGGCGCAGCTCGGCAACTTCCTTTTGTAAGGCGTTGAATTTCTCCTCCACCCCCATCAGCGGGCGTTGGAATAGCTCGGCAACTTCCACTTGTAAGGCGTCGAACTTCTTTTCCACTGCTGCGACTTCCTCACGTAGGCCCTGTTCTAATTTACTTTGGCTCTCCTCTAATTTCGTCAGCAGACACTCTTCCAGATTTTTCTGGCCATCCAGAAATTTGGCGGTTAGGTCCTCTGCTAACTTATTCTGGCCGTCCTTCAGGTCCTCTGCTAACTTCTTCTGGCCATCCTTCATCTTCTTCTGGCCGCCTTCCATCTTCTTCAGGTCATCCTTCAGGTCCTTCTGGCCGTCCTCCACCTTCTTCTGGCCGTCTTCCATCTTGGCTTCCATGCCACTTAAATTTTCTAGCAATGCTGCCAATTGCGCCTCCATTTTAGTTGTTTGTCTTGTTAAGGGCATGCACTCACAGGAAAATTAGAGAAAAATGACCTGCTCGGGTTTTGAAACCAGGACCGTCAGGTGTAGTGCTTGAGTTCGTAATCCGGCTTCTGACACCAGTTGTTACGTGCCACCACCTTGTGGCACTTTTGTTAACTGGATTACGGTGGGTAGAAAGCACAAGACCAATTACTGCTTTAAAGAGAAGTTAGCTTTATTGCTTGCAGGAAAGATACACCACTCAACAGCAAATACAAGCAATTAGAACCTTACTCCAGTTTCCTCAAGTCTCTTCCTTGAGCGCTCTTGCCCCTTTCACTTCTCAACAAACCACAGAAGTAAAACCGTCTTAATGAGTCCGGTGGCCTTGACAGAAGCTACCTGCTCCTCTTCCTCATGTACACCAACTACAGTTACTTACGATATTCCGCTACACGCTATTTCGCTGTCCACAAGCTGGGGGAAACAATTTCACTGGATTTCGTAACTCGCACGGCACTTCGTCACCACACTTCTGTCGCTCAGGAAAGACGCTCGCACTAGCTCGTAAAACACACACCCACAGAAAACTCGGTCCCCTCACTGTTGAAGCCGCTTATATAGCAGGCTGGTGACTCACTGAATTCTAGAATCGTCCAGGACACACGGCTTCTCGACATTTCCTTCACTGGCTGGGTCACGAATATTCTGGACCA
Organism: Meconema thalassinum; assembly: GCA_946902985.2. Classification (NCBI taxonomy): domain Eukaryota; kingdom Metazoa; phylum Arthropoda; class Insecta; order Orthoptera; family Tettigoniidae; genus Meconema; species Meconema thalassinum. The sequence continues at coordinate 155,769,465 of OX336390.1, forward strand.
TCCCTTTCACTTCGCAGTCCGTTGCGTAACGCGCACGTAATACACTGAGGCAGAGCACACACAGCCCTGGGGAGCTGTGACTCATGCGGCGAGCGACAAAACAAACTCACAGCCGTAACAATATGATAGCCTGATTCAAGAGGAATAGTTTAGGCTATGTAGCATTAGGCTACACCTCTCAGGTGACATTCAAGATTGTTTTTTGTTCAGTAAGTCGGTAGAACAAGTGCTCCCGAACAGCTCTATCCGCGTGCGCTGGCGTTATGGTTAGTGATACGTACACCGTTTCACCTATCTGAACCAAAATTTGTATACTTACCCTTTGGAACCCTGATGGTAACACTGTCTACGTGAAATTTATGACAGACCAGTCCATTCCCTGCATTGAGGCCTTTTGGTTCAAATCTACACCTTTTCCCCGATCTGAACCTAAATTTGTTTACTTACCATTTGGAACCCTGCGAGTAACACTGTTTACATGACATTTCGGACAGACCACTCCATTCCTTGCATTTAGGCCCTTTGGCACAAATCCACACCGTTTCACCGATCAGAACCAAAATTTGTATACTTACCCATTGTAACCCTGCGAGTAACAAAGTCTGCATGAAATTTCGACAGAACACTCCATTCCCTGCATTTAGGCCCTTTGACACAAATCTACACCGTTTCATCGATCTGAACAAAAATTTGTATACTTAACCTTTGGAACCCTGCGAGTAACACTGCCGACATGAAATTTATGACAGACCAGTCCATTCCCTGCATTTATGCCCTTTGGCACAAATCCACACCGTTTCACCGATCAGAACCAAAATTTGTATACTTACCCATTGTAACCCTGCTAGTAACACAGTCTGCATGAAATTTCGACAGACTACTCCATTCCCTGCATTTAGGCCCTTTGACACACATCTATACCGTTTCACCCATCTGAAAGGCAATTTGTATACTTACCCTTTGGAAGCCTGCGAGTAACACTGAATGCATGAAATTTTGGACAGACCCCTCCATTCCCTGCTTTTAGGCCCTTTGGCACACATCTATACCGTTTCACCGATCTGAACAGTAATTTGTATACTTACCCTTTGGAACCCTGCGAGTAACACTGACTGCATGAAATTTTGGACAGACCCCTCCATTCCCTGCATTTAGGCCCTTCATCACAAATCTACACCGTTTCTCTTAATTGCACCAAATTTTACATACACTTTGAAACCCTGCTGGTAACACAGTTCACTTGATATTTTGGACAACACTCCCCATTCCCTACATAACAGACAAAATGAACTTGAAAACCACGTATTAAGGCCCTAGAATCATTCATGTCCGTAGTAGTGTAACTGTAAGAGTATTTTAATAAGTCTGTTGTTGACGGGCAGTTCGGGCTGCATCACGTCACCCCTACCAGTGTTCTGGTGCAGAATTGCGAAAATAGTTGCATCTTGCACTGTTTATAAATTGCAGTCACGGGGGGTAATTAGTGCAAAAAGATTTATTAGGCCCTTTAAACAGTTATCATCATGAAAATATTGTGCCTCTGTATAAGTGCAATGGTGTTGGTGCAGTACATTGAGGTTATCAGCTGCAATAAGCGTTGGAGCTTTCAAATTTACTTTCATTTATTCTGAAACTTATCGTTAAGCGCCTTGTGGCGATAAATGATACTATTGCCACCTCAGTAGCTCGGGAGAGCCGAAATTTGCCAAAGAGTACTGATTATTTTCCTACGGCGCTATGCGACAAAAGACGACTCTATTAGTCTCTACATTTCTAACAGCCAATTGAGATATAGGCCCTAGGCAGTGTCTTTTGTTTCACTTACTCCTCTTTCTATTTTTGTTGTAAATTTGTTTGTAAATTACGTGTGTCATTGCTGTAGTTAGTAAATAGCTGTTTACCTATTCATAATTACCATTACGGGAAATTGACCTGAATGTTAAGTCCATTATACTGAGACCGTTTAGTTGATGTCAACAACCACGATGACTCAACTAACGACACATAAATCGAATAAAAAGTACCGTGAGGATCAGGTGACCTTCCAAAAAGGCTAAAGCGGCACGAGAGTCCGTAGTCCACAGGGATCGTGGTACATGGTGACGATGGTCATAGACCGCCTAAGGAAAGGTTCACCTTAAAACTAGACTGAGAAAATAAACATCCAGACTCATGTAAAACACCGTGAAAATTTATTAAAATTCACAAGCCCCTAGCCTAGTTCGGAGGGTTATAATCGGCTAGTCCGCAAATTAATAAATAAACTAAGATAAAGAACAGGTCCCCTACCTGAGAAGTTACTGAAAACCCTCGCGAAAGATCTAACTCACAATGATAAAGCAACAACAGCAACGCTAGGAATATGGCACGACGCAAGTCCCTAGTTCAAGTTACAAGATCAAGCTAATATCTGAATTTACATTTAACAGGGTAGCAAAACAAATCTAGGTTAGGATGGTACCATTTCGACATTTAAATTTAACATTAATTCAACTAGCTAAGTCCTATCAATTAACAAAATTTACGGCGATGACGTCCGTAAAAGAAAACAATTACATCCAAAAGCTAAGTGTACAGCCATGAAAAACAAACAATTTAATTATGCTTAATAACTATGTGCTAACAGCACACAATAAAGTAACATGTAGGGTTTAATACACTTGACATCATAAATTAATAACGAAATAGACACAGTAGTTTTATTAAAAATTCCTACCTACACCTTGGTTTACTCTTTGTAAACCATAGTCATCTAATGTGTATAGTTACGGTGACGAATGCGCAGTTGAGACCACGTCTGACATCGCATGGCCTGAGCTCCACAAGCTACGAACTCTAGGTTCGCACATGCTTCAGGTCGCTACAAAAATGTCAACTGTCCTAGTCATTTCCTCACAAGGAAATTATCTTCAACTGCACGGCTATGTCAACAGTTCCAGAATGCAAAGAACAAAGTTAGATAGAAAGAATCGTTAGTTAGGCTTGTTTTACAACAATTATGCATTTTATTATTAGAATGTCGGTTTATAGGTTTATCGTAGGTTTATGGCGAATAACATTGACAATAGCCTGGGCACGGAGTGTCTCCAACTGAGATCATTCTCCACCAAAAAGCCTCGACTCAACAGTCGGAATATAATCAACGAGTATAACAACTCGGACACACAATAACACGGGTTACCAGCGGCGCTAAGCTCGCGTTCAATAACTCTGGGATAGGCCTGTACAACAGTTACCTTCCAGTAACATCTGGTCAACGGGATCATCCCCGGACAAAGCATACAATAACATCCTGCTATAACAGGGTAGACTTCACCATCCTATAGAAAACCTTACATAACTGTACCTGTTATACGACAATACACGCAACAGAGCGTTAAACTAACAAAAACCGATCCATAAAACAAGTGATCAAATACAAGAGTGGAAACTGATTTCCATAAGCAAAATAGCAATGAAAGGAAAAGCGAATACAAATTGTACTCTGTCCTCGTCTATAGTAGTTTTGTCTCACAATGAAGCAGGCGTGCTCTAGGTCACTGGGTTACATAACCAGTTTATTCAAGGCCGGCGATTTAATCAATACAAAACCTGCACTTGGCCGGTTCATAAAAAAACTTTATAATAGGTTACGGATCTCTACAGAGTCCGTGTATCAAACGCACGCTATAAATCTGAATATAATAATACACTTCCGTCTTTCTACCAAAGACGTCTAAATGAAAGTAAACTTACAATAACTGAAGCTCTTTGCTTTAAAAATGCAACTCAGTAGTTGCTAGAACATCAAATAAAAACGTGTCTCACACGACACAAGAAAAAAAATGATAAATGTGGCACAGATTCACACACTAGATCTGCTTAATGATACGTTGGGAACCGCGTTCGATGCTAGGCAACGAAACATTCCTTCTAGTTGTTAGGTTCAAACATGACCAAGAATAGCTTCTGAGCTTATTCAAAATGAAATATAATGCATTTACAAATTGGTAGTTACTGTCGACTACCTAAATGATACGACCGTTCTAACGACAGTCAGGGGTATAACAAAGGATGGCTGCGAAGAATGCAGTCAATTAATAACCAAGGCATCTGATTGCCATAACTACAGTCAGCAAAGACTTGAAAATTACCCCAAGTAGGGTTGAACAAAATAGCCTCAAAATGACTACGATCAGGTTCAGCAAAAAGGTAGGCATTGACGTTCCACGACGTTCACCAAGCTGCACCAGGGCTGACCAAAATGTCTGACCCCAAGGGTGTCTCACTCTAAACTGAAATAAATGACATCTAACTAATCTAGTTACATCCCTACCTAGAAAAATGGCTGACACTGAGTGTGGTTGATTCACAAACTACATTAAAACTACTATACCACCAGAAACTAGAACAAAGAAGGGGTGTGACAAAAACTCACGAAATGGAGGAGCTCTCACTCAGCTCTCTATTCCACAACAAGGGTTGTACAAAAACCTCTCTGGCTCTCTGGATCGGTATCCTCCTCATCAGGATTCCCATCTGGACTCCCCCAAAGACCAGGGTTCGATTTGTCCCTGTCGACATCTTCGTGGATATGCCTGGAAATGGCATTTTGGCTCCTTCCCTCTCGTTCATCGTTCTGGAAGTTCCACCATCATGCTGGTTCCTGTAGAAACGTCACCCCCCATACTGGGATGGTATTAGCCCATGGTGACTGCTTCAACCATGGTGAATAAAAGTCCAATCACGTGGGTAGCGAAATAAGTTGCGTGATTATTCATCCTCTCACTTCCAAAATTATAATGTCCGTCGTGACTATTATAGGCTTCAATTATAAAATACGACACAGCCTTAATCTTGCAGATGTGGATTAGCATGTGAGCTAATACTATTTTATAATGCTGCACGTGCTAGTGACGCTACTTTTGTATCACGCAGCATCCGTGAATTATACGACGTTTCAAAGATGAAATTTCCACTTTGGCAATTTAAATATCTCATACAATTATAATCACACTTATTCAGGATAATTGTAACACTATTACCTGTATATTTCCACTAGGCATCTGCCCTCCACATACGCGTGGGTAATATGTGATGTCACAGCAATGTTGTGCAATACACTATACTTGCCAATAATTATTTCCCAAGCTTCTTATTTAATTCACTGGACTTCATCGACAGTGAATATTAGTATTTGCTTGCTCGATGGCACCTTATAATCACTTTTTAACGCTAAACAGCGGATATTCTTCTACGTCTCGTAGGACAAATGTAATTCCACGCCTACACAAGGTGGATTCTCAAGACGCAGTGCTCCGGTACTGGGTGTCTCTAGAAAGTAGGTCGTCAAAACGAAAACGTTGAGCGACTACTTACGTTCCTTTTTGCGTATCTGCAAGGGTATTACCTTACCTAAAGTAAAAATAAACATTCTCCAAAATGTTTTAATAATGCAGCATGACGAAATGGAATATTCTGAGTCTCGTAGGAAAGATAAAAATAATTAATAAGACCTCAGATAATAATTAGCAGTTTACACCAAAGTCAAAAGTGCGATTCACCGCTACTTCAAAGTATCGCGTGATCTCTCAGCTTCACGTGGCTTCCTGGGTGTGTTCAAAAGTACAACATCCCCTCATAAATGCTCTGTCATTAAAAAAAAATATCACATGAACCATAGCTCAGCGGGTTCATCTGCCTCTCTGTCGTTTCAAATAAAATGTTGGGATAACATTTTTATTTGCTTTGAAATTCATTCAAGAGTGATATTTTTTTAGATTGGCTGCATTAAAGGTTCCAATGCGTTCTCCTGTCCTAATGTCTTCTATCACATAACTTCCATTGTTTAAAGGCTGTCGGATACGACTAGGGCCATAATACAAGGATAGAAATTTCCCATAAATGCGGTCTATAGGACTAGAAATTCCGGGTCTCCTTATAAGGATAAGGTCTCCTTCTACTAGTGGTTCTCTAAACCTCTGGCGTCTAGTTCTTCTCAAGCGCTTGGCAGCTTGTCTGTCCATAGTCTCTCTCGCAGCTAAAAGTCTGCTGGCATGTGATGGTTGTAAACAAGGTGGATTTACAATCACACGATCCCATATTCTCAGCGGCATCTGGTTCAAATGCAAGACCATAGGTATTTGACTAGTGCTTTCATGTACTGTTGAATTAATACATTTTGCCATAATAACAAGGACTTCAGTCCATCGCCAGTGTTCTTCTTGACAATATAATCGACACTTGTCAAACTTGACCTTAAAATTTGCCTGTCGGAGATTCTCAAAAACAAGGCACAATGTCTTTAAATGCTCTTCTTCTGTTCCCGAAGCTATGATTATGTCATCCACATAACATATTACTTTCTGCTTCACTTCATGAGTCAGCTTGGCATCAAGTGCTCTGATTAATGCGGCTCCGGCATTTTTCAATCCAAATGGTAGTTTTTGGAATACATAAGTAGTCTGATCAAACAAGAATCCAGTATATTTCTGAGTATGCTCAGATAATCTGATATGGTAATAAGACTGAACCAAGTCTAATGATGAAAATATCCTTTTTCCTTTGAACTTCCTGAGAATGTCCCTAATCTTGGGCGGTCTGTCGTGCTCAGGAGCTAGGCGTTCATTCAAGGCTCTGGCATCAAGACAAAGTCTCAAGCTTCCATCTACCTTAACCACAGGTATTATGGGATTCAAGAAAGGAGTCGGTGATTTCTTGATTGTACCTGCTGCTTCCATCTCATGGATCTTCTTAGCAGCTTCTTCGAGATGTTTCTCGGCAATCGGATAGATCCTTTTCTGGAATGGGGAATCGTCCAGTAATACAAGATCATACTCGTAGTCTAATATCTCACCAGGTGTGGTGTCGAATATATCTCGGTATTCGTTCAGTATTGCCTCAAGATCCTCATGTGTGGGTGCTGATAACGATTCTGCCTCTTCGTCGGCATCTAGTGTCGCCTCAATTTCCTTGCCATTTAATGCTTCGACTACGTCTACTTCGGATAGCAATTCCGGTTCTTCTTCAATTAGGCTCATCTGAATGGGTTCGTTCGGCTTAAACTCTACCGTATTCCGTCCAATGTCAATGATTCCATCATATTTTCTAATGAAGTCTGCGCCTAAAATGGCATCATGATGCAGGCCCTTCATTACGAGAAATTCGTGCAAGTACACGTGGCTCGAAATCTTCACAGTACACAAAATCTGGATTTTGCACGTTACAACGCGGTCAGGTATGACACCTCTGACTCTTATAGCTGAAATGGGCAACTCCGTCACCTCAGAGTTTGCTCTAAGTCTGGCATGGCAATCGGCGGAAATTACACTAATCATCGCTCCAGTATCGATGAGTATGACTACACTGACTTCATTCAAGGTGGCTACAATCTTGGGTAGACGTGTTAATTCATAATTGTGGTTCGTCGTTCGTCGTTCGTCCAACAAGTCTTCTTGGATTGGCTCCCAGACTAATATAGAGGCAGTTACTCGGTGCTCAACCAAACAAGAATCTATTGATTTTTCGGAGTTTTTTTTTCTGTCATGGCGAGAAGTACTGGGCTGGTTCTGCTCCGTCTCCTGCGCCGAATGTCTATTTTCCCTCGAAGTAGGGTTCCGTTCTCCCTCTTCTTGGATCTGCAATTCTCTCAATTGTTGGAGGTACTCACGGCTCTCCCGCGCTCTTCCTTTCCAATCCCTGTCTGGCTGGTATCTAGGGTCTCGATTTCTGTCGTAACCCCCACTATATCGATAGTCCCTACGGATACGTCCGTGTTGCTGATTTCTTCCTTCATTCCCTCGGCGGTTGTTTTCATGACGTCGGTTGTCGTCCGTCCTTCGGTCGAATCGCCGGTCCCAATGACTTCGCCGGTCATCATGTTGATTTCGAGTATACGGAGTGTTGTTCCATTCTCTCCTGTTATAACTGTAATTGTTATCACGTCGCCCAGAATCCTCTGTGGTTTGTGTTTGTTGTGGCGTCTGGCTCACTTTATCAACAGTCGTCAGATTCATATGTCTATCCTCGCGCCTATCAGCCTTCTGCTGACGGTGTGTAGGAAACTGTTCTGTGTTAGCGTCCAACCTTCGCAGTATCTGGTCACACTGCTGGAAAGTGGATGCCCCTGCAGCGATTAACACACGTTGTACATCCGCAGGGTACTGCCAAACAATTGTGTTCACCAAATCTTGTTCGGACAATGGAGGCTGAAGACAACGGAGCTTCGCGAGCTGTATTGCGAAGTAATTCGCATAACGAGTAGGTGTATTGGAACTGTACCTTCGAGTGTACATCTCAGCTCGGATGCTCTGCTGGATGTCGCTCGACCAATATGTTCTTAATAACGCTTCCTTAAAGTCTTGGTAGCCTGTGAATGAGTATCGGAATGCTCTGAACCAGGTACCGGCTTGTCCCTCAAGCAGTCGCTCTATAACTCTTAGTTCCCTCTCTGGAGTTACCATAGTATCACGTAAGTAGCTTTCGACATTTGCTAGGAATTCCACTGGAGTAACACCGCTCCCAGTTCCCGAGAAGCGAGCTGGTTGCTCCTCTCTTGAACGAATTATGGTGACATTTCCCTGCGTATTCGCGGGTCTGAAAGTATTTTGCATGTAACTCTGCGTAGGAGTGTTAGTCTCATGACTAATTCGATTAGATGCTGGTTGAAACGGGTGAGCGTTAAAGTTCAAGGTCTGACCTTGCGCTAAATTAGTGAATTGTGACGGTTGCGATTCCATAGGCGCGCTGGGTTGGAAATGGGTAGGCATCATTCCTCCTGATTGAGATATAGGCGTTTCCTGAGATTCTCCCATCTGTGGGTGTACGTGTCTCTCTCTTGGAGTCGTCTCGAGTCTGTCCAGGCGTCTTTCTATTACTTCAAGACCTGGGATGGTTCTGGCTGCGACTTTGTTGCCTAAGTCGTTCAATTGCAGCTCGATCCTGTCAACCTTTCCCTTGAGGTTTGTGTCTACCTCGCGTATGGCCGTCCTAAGGTTATAACTGAGGTCTAACCTCTCGGTCACCGCGACTTCCTCAAATCTCTTTTGTAAGGAATCGATATCTCCTTCAACTCTGGACATATTTTCTTGGATTTTACCCACATCGTCTCTAACCTCGGCTACCTTAGCCTCGACTGTAGCTTCGTGTTCGTTGAGGTCACCTCTCAATAACATGAGGTCAATTTTGTGTTCCTCGTGATGAACATCAACTGTCTCACGTAGACTGGCTACGGTTTCCGTCAATTCAGAAATGTTTCTCCTGTTGGTGTTAAGTTCCTCTTTAATCTCCATCATGCCATCAACGATAGTCTTCACGTTGTTATTAACGGCATTGGCAGCTCCTCTCATCAAGATTAAACCAACGTTCATGGTTGCCATGTCCTTCTTCACATTTCCGATAAATCCCTCGACGTGATCTAGTCGAGTCCCGAATTCTTCCCTGGTATGTTCCAGATCTGCTCTCATGTCTATCTGGACTTTATTCAAGGTTGTCTGAATTTGAGCTGTGTGCTCCTCCAATCGGTTTTGCACCTCCTCCCTAGCTCTATTCATCTGGTCGGTTAAGCAATCTACGCGCTGGTTAGCCTCCTGATGGTGTCGTATGACATCAACCCTAACAGCTGCTAAACCTGTCGTCAGATCATTTCTCGCTTCGATCCTATATGTGTCCATGTCTGCCCTGACTTGAGTTAAATCAGCCCTAACATTATTTACAGAGTGAGTGTTAATCTCTAAGTCCTGTCTTACATTGTTGACTTCCTGTCTAACCTGGTCCACATGACCACTGACATTGTTGACTTCCTGTCTAACCTGGTCCACATGACCACTGACATTGTTGACTTCCTGTCTAACCTGGTCCACATGACCACTGACAGTATTTACAGCCTGAGTATTCTGACCTAAGTCAGCAGTAATCTGTTGAAGATTGGCATTCACACCTGCCATCATCTCTCCAAACACACGACGAATAGTTTCCTCATCCATAGATAAGAAATATATGAGAAAGTGAGGGATCAATTTCTACTGGAACTTACAGCTATGATTAGTTACTTGGTGGTATAAAGCTTGCTTCATTTATATAAATATCACGAGTACAGCTGGAGTATGCAAACTAAGTGCTTCTACATTTACAAAGACAACGGTGAGCAAAGCAAAGTATTACATTTACTTAGGATGAGGCATCATCAAAGAAAATCCTATCCTTCATTTATCCAACACTAAAGCCTCACCCCATGGACTTCTATCAAACATGAATGCCATGCGGTCAATTGATCTGCAGTACGACTTTCTAAGTTCGTCCCAGTCCTGTCAATTTACCATTAATCAACATTAGGATCCTCAAAAAAAAATAACATGGTACTGAGGGTCACCACGTTAACGTCGGCACATGAGTTGGGCGCCATTTTATGACGTCCAAGTCAAGCCCACAACGTTGTGCGCCATTTTATGTCGTCCGTTTAGTTGATGTCAACAACCACGATGACTCAACTAACGACACATAAATCGAATAAAAAGTACCGTGAGGATCAGGTGACCTTCCAAAAAGGCTAAAGCGGCACGAGAGTCCGTAGTCCACAGGGATCGTGGTACATGGTGACGATGGTCATAGACCGCCTAAGGAAAGGTTCACCTTAAAACTAGACTGAGAAAATAAACATCCAGACTCATGTAAAACACCGTGAAAATTTATTAAAATTCACAAGCCCCTAGCCTAGTTCGGAGGGTTATAATCGGCTAGTCCGCAAATTAATAAATAAACTAAGATAAAGAACAGGTCCCCTACCTGAGAAGTTACTGAAAACCCTCGCGAAAGATCTAACTCACAATGATAAAGCAACAACAGCAACGCTAGGAATATGGCACGACGCAAGTCCCTAGTTCAAGTTACAAGATCAAGCTAATATCTGAATTTACATTTAACAGGGTAGCAAAACAAATCTAGGTTAGGATGGTACCATTTCGACATTTAAATTTAACATTAATTCAACTAGCTAAGTCCTATCAATTAACAAAATTTACGGCGATGACGTCCGTAAAAGAAAACAATTACATCCAAAAGCTAAGTGTACAGCCATGAAAAACAAACAATTTAATTATGCTTAATAACTATGTGCTAACAGCACACAATAAAGTAACATGTAGGGTTTAATACACTTGACATCATAAATTAATAACGAAATAGACACAGTAGTTTTATTAAAAATTCCTACCTACACCTTGGTTTACTCTTTGTAAACCATAGTCATCTAATGTGTATAGTTACGGTGACGAATGCGCAGTTGAGACCACGTCTGACATCGCATGGCCTGAGCTCCACAAGCTACGAACTCTAGGTTCGCACATGCTTCAGGTCGCTACAAAAATGTCAACTGTCCTAGTCATTTCCTCACAAGGAAATTATCTTCAACTGCACGGCTATGTCAACAGTTCCAGAATGCAAAGAACAAAGTTAGATAGAAAGAATCGTTAGTTAGGCTTGTTTTACAACAATTATGCATTTTATTATTAGAATGTCGGTTTATAGGTTTATCGTAGGTTTATGGCGAATAACATTGACAATAGCCTGGGCACGGAGTGTCTCCAACTGAGATCATTCTCCACCAAAAAGCCTCGACTCAACAGTCGGAATATAATCAACGAGTATAACAACTCGGACACACAATAACACGGGTTACCAGCGGCGCTAAGCTCGCGTTCAATAACTCTGGGATAGGCCTGTATAACAGTTACCTTCCAGTAACATCTGGTCAACGGGATCATCCCCGGACAAAGCATACAATAACATCCTGCTATAACAGGGTAGACTTCACCATCCTATAGAAAACCTTACATAACTGTACCTGTTATACGACAATACACGCAACAGAGCGTTAAACTAACAAAAACCGATCCATAAAACAAGTGATCAAATACAAGAGTGGAAACTGATTTCCATAAGCAAAATAGCAATGAAAGGAAAAGCGAATACAAATTGTACTCTGTCCTCGTCTATAGTAGTTTTGTCTCACAATGAAGCAGGCGTGCTCTAGGTCACTGGGTTACATAACCAGTTTATTCAAGGCCGGCGATTTAATCAATACAAAACCTGCACTTGGCCGGTTCATAAAAAAACTTTATAATAGGTTACGGATCTCTACAGAGTCCGTGTATCAAACGCACGCTATAAATCTGAATATAATAATACACTTCCGTCTTTCTACCAAAGACGTCTAAATGAAAGTAAACTTACAATAACTGAAGCTCTTTGCTTTAAAAATGCAACTCAGTAGTTGCTAGAACATCAAATAAAAACGTGTCTCACACGACACAAGAAAAAAAATGATAAATGTGGCACAGATTCACACACTAGATCTGCTTAATGATACGTTGGGAACCGCGTTCGATGCTAGGCAACGAAACATTCCTTCTAGTTGTTAGGTTCAAACATGACCAAGAATAGCTTCTGAGCTTATTCAAAATGAAATATAATGCATTTACAAATTGGTAGTTACTGTCGACTACCTAAATGATACGACCGTTCTAACGACAGTCAGGGGTATAACAAAGGATGGCTGCGAAGAATGCAGTCAATTAATAACCAAGGCATCTGATTGCCATAACTACAGTCAGCAAAGACTTGAAAATTACCCCAAGTAGGGTTGAACAAAATAGCCTCAAAATGACTACGATCAGGTTCAGCAAAAAGGTAGGCATTGACGTTCCACGACGTTCACCAAGCTGCACCAGGGCTGACCAAAATGTCTGACCCCAAGGGTGTCTCACTCTAAACTGAAATAAATGACATCTAACTAATCTAGTTACATCCCTACCTAGAAAAATGGCTGACACTGAGTGTGGTTGATTCACAAACTACATTAAAACTACTATACCACCAGAAACTAGAACAAAGAAGGGGTGTGACAAAAACTCACGAAATGGAGGAGCTCTCACTCAGCTCTCTATTCCACAACAAGGGTTGTACAAAAACCTCTCTGGCTCTCTGGATCGGTATCCTCCTCATCAGGATTCCCATCTGGACTCCCCCAAAGACCAGGGTTCGATTTGTCCCTGTCGACATCTTCGTGGATATGCCTGGAAATGGCATTTTGGCTCCTTCCCTCTCGTTCATCGTTCTGGAAGTTCCACCATCATGCTGGTTCCTGTAGAAACGTCACCCCCCCCCCCCATACTGGGATGGTATTAGCCCATGGTGACTGCTTCAACCATGGTGAATGAAAGTCCAATCACGTGGGTAGCGAAATAAGTTGCGTGATTATTCATCCTCTCACTTCCAAAATTATAATGTCCGTCGTGACTATTATAGGCTTCAATTATAAAATACGACACAGCCTTAATCTTGCAGATGTGGATTAGCATGTGAGCTAATACTATTTTATAATGCTGCACGTGCTAGTGACGCTACTTTTGTATCACGCAGCATCCGTGAATTATACGACGTTTCAAAGATGAAATTTCCACTTTGGCAATTTAAATATCTCATACAATTATAATCACACTTATTCAGGATAATTGTAACACTATTACCTGTATATTTCCACTAGGCATCTGCCCTCCACATACGCGTGGGTAATATGTGATGTCACAGCAATGTTGTGCAATACACTATACTTGCCAATAATTATTTCCCAAGCTTCTTATTTAATTCACTGGACTTCATCGACAGTGAATATTAGTATTTGCTTGCTCGATGGCACCTTATAATCACTTTTTAACGCTAAACAGCGGATATTCTTCTACGTCTCGTAGGACAAATGTAATTCCACGCCTACACAAGGCGGATTCTCAAGACGCAGTGCTCCAGTACTGGGTGTCTCTAGAAAGTAGGTCGTCAAAACGAAAACGTTGAGCGACTACTTACGTTCCTTTTTGCGTATCTGCAAGGGTATTACCTTACCTAAAGTAAAAATAAACATTCTCCAAAATGTTTTAATAATGCAGCATGACGAAATGGAATATTCTGAGTCTCGTAGGAAAGATAAAAATAATTAATAAGACCTCAGATAATAATTAGCAGTTTACACCAAAGTCAAAAGTGCGATTCACCGCTACTTCAAAGTATCGCGTGATCTCTCAGCTTCACGTGGCTTCCTGGGTGTGTTCAAAAGTACAACATCCCCTCATAAATGCTCTGTCATTAAAAAAAAATATCACATGAACCATAGCTCAGCGGGTTCAATACTGTACTACTTATCACCCCCATTACAACCACCACCACCACCTCCACCACCACCACCTCCACTACCACCACCACCACCACCACCATCGCCGTCACCACAAAAAGATATATTTTTAAAATATAGTTTTCTGTTAGTTTAAGTATCATGTGCCAGTTCTGTAGTAGTAATTATCATCCATAAAACAAATAAATCCATCGGGCGAAGCCTGGCACTACGCCTAGTAGATAATAATACTTCAGTTTAATTTCCGGGAGGCTATACAAGAGAGTGTTGCGAAAATTTTCCAAGCCTGATGATAGGTCCAATTTTTAAATGGATACAACTTCTACACTATCTATTGGATGTCAACTAAATTTCGTGTACTATGTGTAGATAGACAGATATGACTGAGCATAATCGTAAGAGCCACCGGGGCTGCCAACTGTTAATAAATGCACTCTCTATTGTTTTTATCCAAATATCAATATATCAGAAAGTATGCAAGCCGACAGCTTTAAACGATACACACGTATAGTACCTGACATTCTAATTTAATTTGGAGTAACTAATGGACCTCAGTAATACCAACATGATTCTAATCCTGCTGATAAGATCAAATGTACATACATGTAACTTCTATACTACCAATTGGATTTGAACCAAATTTTGTATGTGCTATGTGTACTATAACAGATATGACTAAGCGTATTCTTAAGACCAGCCAGGGCTGCCAACTGTTAATAAATGATGTCTCTATTTTTTACCCTTGTATCAATATATCAGAAAGTATTCAAGCCAACAGCTCTAAACTTTGCACACGTATAGTACCTTACATTCTAGATTAATTTTGAGTAACTAATGAACGTCAGTGCTTCCAACATGATTGTAAGCCCGCTGATGAATCCAATTTTAAAATACATGTAACTTCTATCAAAATAAATGGATTTCATCCAAAATTGGCACAACAATAGATCATACTAGTTCAGATTATTACTGACCAACACATGCATGACATTGTTGCCAACGCTGATAGGTTGTCTTTCTTGTTCCTCCCTGAAGATCACTTTTTGAATGTTGTCCTGAAATAAATTCCTATTATATGTATCTGTAATGTCAATGTCGGCTTCCTTAAGATCCTTTTATGCTTGTATAAACCACGCTGGTTGAACTTTAAATTTTATTAAAAATTTGTTTTGTTATTTTATTTATATTATATAACTTACATTGTAACCCCGCCCATTTAGGACTGAAGAGTTAGAACTAACAGTGAGCAATGACATGTACAAATTCCACACCCGCCTTACACGGGGCTATATGGTATATCAGGGTTGACAGCAAAAAATTATAATCACTAGAGGTGGTCCGTCATCGCCACATTTGAGACTTGTATGGCCCCAATGCAATGAATTGGAACAAGTTGTGCAAAAGGGTAAGATTATTCAAAGACGGGTGGGGGAACGATCACGTGAAGTGGTGCTCTGGCCGGCCAAATGTTTAAATACGACGATTTGTTGCGTTCGCTAGACGCCAAAATCCACGAAGAAAAACGATTCATAATACCCACTTCTCAGTTCTGCCTCACGTGGCTCAGTGCACTCCTTTCCAGTCCACAGATCAGAATTAAATATCTTGGCAGTACAGGGAATCGAACACAGACCTGAGGAGTGACAGCCAACAATGTTAGCCACTACCCTACGAGGTGGTGTGTGGTGTTTAGAAAGCAAATTGCAATAACCAGATGCTTATTAATTTTTATTTATTTATATATTTATTTACCGTGTGGATTTTAGTGCCAGGGACTGGCTGCGTGGCTCAGCGGTAACGTACTCGCTTCATGATCGCAAGGTTGCAGGATAGAATCCTGGCGCAGTCAGATGGCATTTGAGGGTGCGCAAACGCGAAGGAGCCGTGTCAGTAGATTTACTGGCACGTTAAATATCCCCTTTCGGGCAAAATTCCGGCACCCCGGCGTCTCTAAAAGCCAGGGTAGTTAACAGGGACGTAAAACCAATAACATTATTATTATTTAGTGCCGGGAGTGTCCGAGGTCATGTTCGGCTCGCCAGAGGCTGAAGCTGCTTCAAGCGGACACCCATAGGGTGAGCTACAAGTTCCATTCAATTTCAGGTAGTTCCAACTTTCGTTACCAGATGTCACTGATACCTATCGGAGAACGTTGGAACTTTGATAGAGTGTTCCAACAAAATTTAACCTTTAGCTTCACACAAGTTTAGTCTGTGGAAGGATCTTTTACATGCCATAAATCTCTGAAATGTGACCGCCGGCTTTACTTCCCCTACGAAGGAAGGCATACTGAAGGATTTTAACGCTCCTAAAAAGATCCGACGACTGCAGCCGGGTTTGAAACCGCTATCTTGGGCACAGCAGTTCAGCATGCTACCAACTACGCCACCGAAGCCTTCAACCAGGTGCTTATAATTCCGGATGGTTACTCCAGGATTGTTTGTTGTTGTTTCAATTGAGGGCCTTTGACATCGTGGTCATTCGGCCCGCTGATTTTTTGTGTGATAGTGTCTGTTGTGTCTGTAGTAGCATGTGTTTGTAATTAAGGCGAAATTGGGGAACAAGGTGGCCGTGGTCTTACGTTTACAACCAATGCGACATTTGCCTGAATTAAAGTGAAAACCACTTCCAGAATGGCTGAGGCGGGAATCGTTCTCAGTTTTCCTCACGCCGTTCTAACCCTCAGATCGGAATTAAATTTCTTGGCACAGCCGGGATTCGAATCCGAACCTCCGGGGCGACAGCAAAGAATGTTAGCTGCTACACACTAGAAGGTGGACCCAGGACTATTCTCAAGTAAGTTCTATCCTTCACTGCTTAACCTTGGGGCGTGGTGGCGCCGCAGTCAAGCTGTTGGTTTCTCACGAAGGTGGACCAGGCTCGATTCCCGGTCACTGCATGTGAGATTTTTGAAGAGAAATGCCATGTCCTGTGGTTCGTACAAAGGAGGTCCCGTAGCTCATGATCGCATGATTAACGGTCGCGTGAAACTAAACGCTTCCTATTCCAGTGCTTAACCAAGAACGAATCTCGAGTTGTATCAACGATAGCAGCTCCTCTCCAGATTATAATCCTACCACCAACCACCGTTCGATAATGCCGCGAGGGACCTGCGATCATCAATAAGCTTACATCTTGTTCACACGCTCGCCTACATAAGGATAATGCTGTCTTTGGAGATAATGTATGGACCGTTGGGCGTAAGGTGATTACTCTCTGTGATCTGGTAACGGGATTACAACCATCCTATCGGAAACTCCATGAACACGGTACGTTTCAAATAAAACATAGCACAATTGGTTAGTTGGTTGGTTTCTCAGTTTAGGGGCTGCGACAAAGAGGTCATGTAGCCCCATGTACTTTGGGTGTGTATAGAATCTGTCTATCTGTTTTAAATTCAATTAAAGACTGCAGACAATGAATTTTCAAGTAGTTCCTACTTTTGCTACCAAACGCCACCATCAACGACTAAATAGTTCTGAACTTGGTTCAAAATGCCACCACAGTCGGCTCCTGGTGACGAACGTTGGAACCTAAGAGCGTTAGTGAAATTTAACCTACAATTTAGCTTCACACAAGTGTTTTAGTGGAAGGTTCTTTATCATACCATAAATCTATGACATGGGACCGCCGGCTTTACTTCCCCTCCAAAGGAAGGCATAATGAGGGATTTTTTACGCTCCTAAAAAATCCAACGACTTCGGCTGGGTTTGAACCCGCGACCTTGGGCATAGAAGCTCAGCATGCTGCCAACTACGCCATCGAAGACGCCCAATAAGGAATTAATACGTCCCTCAAAACAACAAGACTCTTTCAAAACAGCCTAGTTGCGTCTAGAACTACTAGCTTCCTCGATGTACCAGTTGTAGAGTGTAAATACCATGACACTAAAATTGTTATTGTTTGCGTCTTCAGACTTTTGACCGGTTTGATGCAGCTTTCCATGCCACCCTGTCCTGAGCTCATCGTTTTCTCTCTACATAGCTATATAAATAAATAATAACCCCTGGCACTACAGCCCATGAAGAACCTAGGCCTACCAATCGACCGCTGCCCAGGCATTTGGCCTGCAGATATTGAGGTGACGCGTTATCAGCGCATCGGGCCCCCTCGGCCATTAATCTTGGTTTTCGTGATCGGGGCGCTGCCTCACTGTCAGACAGCTCCTCAATTGTCTTCACGAGGCTGAGTGCACCCCGTTCCAGCCCTCACGACAGTTTCTAAAATCCCTGACGGAGCCGGTAATTGAACCCGGGGCCTCCGGGTGAGAGGCAGGCGCGCTACCCCAACACCACGAAAATAGCTAGCACACCATAAATACAAGGCCATCTGTTTAACATATTCTAACCTTGGTCTGCCCCTACAGTTCTTGTCCTCAACCCTTCCTTCTATAACTTAGTTTGCTATTGCTGGGTGTATTAGCATGTGTCCTACCAACCTATCTATTCTCTCCATTAGCAGTCGCCAGAAACATCTCTCCTCTCTCACTCGTCTTAATAGTTCTTCATGTATTACTCTGTCTACCATTTTGACCTTCATCATTCTCCTGTAACACCACATTTCAAAAGCTCCTATTCACCTCTTTTCTGATGCACTAACAGTCCAAGTTTCACCTCCATAGAGCGCCACGCTCCAGACAAAGTCTTTCGAAAATTACTTTCTAATACCTAAATCTATATTTCATGTCAACTGATTTCTTTCCTGTAGAAATACTTTCCTCGCCTACAGTACGGGTCAAAAGTTTAGGACCACATAAGGAAATCATTATATGTCACCTAAAACCTAAACTTGTGGCACCAGAGCTCTGCGATTGTTTTATTGAGGTCTTGCATCTGATAGAATATATACGTCCTGATTTCGTTCAATTGGGCCAAGTATTGTAGAAGTTGTGATTTTCTGACTGTTGGAAGGTCACACCAAAAATCACCATATTCAGAGGTATAATGTATTGTATATTCCAAATGGTTGCAGATGTTGCCACCAATTTTCTATTTTAGACTTAGCAATAGTTGGGGATCAATTTGGTGTAAATATACAAATTCCGAAAAAATGCAGTTAGTTTTTTTTTTTTTTTTTTTTTTTTTTTTTTTTTTTTTTTTTGCTAAAATGTTACTATGCACTGCTGACTAAAAAAAGTAATTTCACGGCGAAATCCCACAAGCCAGAAATCTGCACTTGGAAGCCATCTGTTTAGCCAAAGTGGAACTACTAGACACGACAAGTTTGAAGCGGGTAGGTAGCTAGGAAGCCCTACGACAAGTGTTATAAGAACAAGGGAAAATCGACCATTTCAGCACTGGCGTGGTAAAGTGTAAACTCGCAAAAAAGAAGGTCCATTTTTTCGGAATTTGTATATTTATACCAAAATGATCCCCAACAATAAAATTGCTAGTCTAAGAAAGAAAATTGGTGGCAATACCTGCAACATGTTGGAATATACAATACATTATACCTCTGATAATGGTGATTTTTAGCCTACTTTCGATTTTTGCAAAAAATGAAAGTAGACTTATGAGATCAACACAGGGCGAAAAAAGTGTGTCTGTCTGTGTGTGTGTATGTGTGTGTGTGAGTCTGTGTGTGTGTGTGTGTGTGTGTGTGTGTGTGTGTGTGTGAGTCTGTGTGTCTGTGTGTCTGTGTGTGTGTGTGTGAGTGTGTGTACTCTGAATGTCTGTCCCCCCCTATCAATTCGAACACGGTGAAACCGAATTGAACGAAATTTGGTACAGAGGTAGCACTAGTAAAGGACACCTCAGTGTCATACTTTATATCGCCGCCATCTTTACCAAAACAGAATGGCGGCCACTCAAATGTTCAAAACGTAAAATCAAATTACGGCTAAACTAATCATCCGATCTCTACCAAATTTGGTGACAACATAACTTTATATAGGACGCGTCTTTCAACCAAAATTCAAGGTCATCGGCCATGCCATTTCAGGATGGCGGCCGTGTGAATTATGCAACCATTTTAATAAATAGCTTAAGACCCACCAATTCCGATTATCGAGCCTAGGGGGGTTTAAGCTATCCTGAAGGTCGTGATCCGTTATTTATTATAATTTAATATTATAATATTATACAGTATGAGTGGCTTAAAAGAGCTGAGCCGTTTGTGTCACACGACAAGATGGCAGCTGTCCTCATGTGCCTGTCTTGTATTTCAGTAGTTTTAGTATGTTGTATGTGATATACCGTACTGATACAATAATATAAACTTTGTATGAAATGATCTTTAATGAAGATGTACTGCAGTGAAGAAATCGTTTATTTAAAGTCATTATTTGCCAACAGTTTGTATCTAATATGTCAGTTTAGAACACCTGACGTCATGGATACGGTTAGCTCTGGGCTAGCATGTTAGTCTGACACGCAGTTGACTGGGGATCGAATACTGCTACAGTAAGGTTTTTTTTTTCTTGAATTCTTTTACAAATGATGTGCACGAGCTTTTCCCACAGATACTGAATAAAATGTCATTTAGCTCAAAGGAGAGGATAAAGTATACACTCGTATATTAATAAAATCACAGTCCCAGCATCGCACATAAACAGAAGACATTAGAAAAAGGAGAATAGAAGAACTAGATACACGTTGTCATTAACCACAGCCTTCTTAATGCCTCTGTACGGTGCTGTCCTCTTGTGGGTTATGTGGGTAATATTGTTCCAAACATAACGCTGTGTAAATGCCTGAGCTGGCCTCCTGAAGTATGGCAATTTTGTAATACTGGTAGTTCAACTATTAGCCACGATCGCGCTCCGAATACCTTTAAATACTGCCAGCTGGATCGCCTCCCTCTTGGCTACTTTAAACTGCCTACTCATTCAACACCCATAGAACACTGCCATCGTAGTACATTACGATGGCAGTGCATAGGCGTACAAGATAAAGATTAATTCACTGATAGGTCGCAGCACCACCTACTGTGATTGGGGCGGAAGATGATTGGGGCGGAAGATTCTTAATTTTGCAGGCTGGCTTAATATAGAGATTAACGGACGTGAATGCATTACAATAAGTTAGTAGTTTTGTTATTCAATCATCATAAAGTATATAATATTGATCTTGACACTTACTGGCTTATTATCAATATAAAAGAAAACAAACAATACATTGTGGTTGGGGTGATTGTTTTAGGGATGAGGACAAAGAGTCATAAAGATACCCATACATTTAGGAGAAAGTAGGCTATATGTTCTTTGCTGAACATCTTGTTTGGTGTGACTTTACAACAGTAAAAAAATCATAACTTCTACAATACTTGGTCCACTTGAACGAAATCAGGATGTACTGTATATATTCTATCAGATACAAGAGCTCAGAAAAAACAAGAAGTTCCCTGAAGAACTATACAGCCTACTTTTCATGCCAATGATTATTCTACAGTATATGAACTATCTAGAATAATGACAAAATTAAGTTGGTAATATCGAAATATCTAATTAGTTCGAAATATACCTGGTATAATGTAGCCTAATAGAGCACTACAGTTGGCAGCCCTGGTGACTGAATATATTCTTAGTTCCACCTCTTAAGGTACAGAATACAAAATTTGGTTGAAGTCCAATGGACGTTACATGCAGTTAGACACTGGATCTATCAGCACGCGTAAAAGCATGTTGCCAACATTACCATGCGTGTGCTGGTCAGAAATAATCTAAATTATTATGATATCTTGTTGTGCCAATTTTGGATGAAATCCATTTGTTAGTATAGAAGTTACATGTATTTTAAAATTGGACATATCAGCAGGCATAGAATCATGTTGGCAGCACTGCCTTGTATTAATTACTCCAAATTAATCTAGAATGTCAGGTGCTATCGTGTGCAAAGTATAGAGCTGGCTTGCATACTTTCTGATATATTGATATTAGGGTAAAAAGAATATAGACATCATTTATTAACAGTTGGCAGCCCTGATTGCTCTTAACAATACTTATAGTCATATCTGTTATGGTACACATTGCACATACGAAATTTGGTTGAAATCCAACTGATAGTAGAGAAGTTACATGTATTTAAAAATTGGTACTATCAGCAGGCTTATAATCATGTTGGTAGAACTGACGTATATAAGTTACTCCAAATTAATCTAAAATGTCAGAATATACGTGTGCATAGTTTAAAGCTGTTGGCTTGCATACTTTATGATATATTGGTATTTGGATTTAAAAAAATAGTGAGAGCAATTATTAACAGTTGGCAGCCCTGGTGGCTCTTAAGAATACGCTCAATCATATCTGTTTATGTACAGATATTATGTACAAAATTTGGTTGAAATCCAATTGATAGTGTAGAAGTTATATGCATTTAAACATTGGACATATCAGAAGGCTTAAAATTATTTTGGCAACACTGTCATGGTTGGCCTCCTGGAAATTAAACGTAAATAGTATTTTCTACATGTGTGCCAATTTTGGAATAGCTCCCATGCATACCTTGCAAGATATCCAACATGGAGCTCAAATTTCTAGTGCGTTTTTTCAGCAGTTGGTAGCACTGACATCATTTTCAAATATGGACGTGAGCTATTCCGGTGCACATCTTTACTCATACTAAATTTGGTTTTGATTGCTGCAGCCGTTTAGGAGTTGATAGGGGGACACACACACACACAGCCAGACAGACAGAAGGATAGACAGACAGACAAACAGACAGACAGACAGACAGACAGACACACATTTTCCCGGATCGATCTCATAAGTCTACTTTTTCCTCATTTTTGCAAAATGTGAAAAGTAGGCTAAAAATTGCAGAGCTTTAGTGCCACAAGTTTAGGTTTTAGGTGACATATCATGATTTCCTTATATGGTCCTAAACTTTTGACCAGTACTGTAAGATTACGGGTTCGATTCCCGGACAAGGAAGTCGACTTTTGAAGGGTGTCAAAATTCCATGGCTCTCTGAGTCGTACGATGTTGGCTCGTAAATGATCTCCCGTATCACATTTGGTGACGAGACAAAGTTAATCAAATATCAGCCAACGGACACTTAGTAGAGTTTTGATTTTCACTGCTAGATAGCGTGTTAAGCAGAACGTCGGAATTGGAGAGTCAATAGCCCTAATCGTTCGAAGTCATATGATTGTGATTATTATTATTATTATTATTATTATTATTATTATTATTATTAATAATAATAATAATAATTAGTAATTTTCTACGAAATGTTTTGGGTATCTAATGCTACAGTCCGTAGGCTTGAAGCGAAGGCAACTGTCGAACTCAGAGACCTTGATGCTCTAACTACTTCCGAAGAAGTCATGGAAGCTATCCAGAAAACTATTCCAGAGCTCTCTCCAGATACCAAGGTGCTGGTGACGAGGACGAATACGAGGGAAGTGAAGATGGCTGTTGTCACATTAACAACTAGTGTTGCAGATGTACTCTTGAAGCAAGATCATATTCAAATAGGATGGGTCAATTGCAGGATTATGTTATCTCGCTGTTACAGATGTCAGGAGTGTGGTCATGTCGCTAGCAAATTCAAAGGCACTGATCGAAGTAAACTTTGCTACAATTGCGGAGGGCCTGATCACAAAGCTAGAGGATGTACGACCTCGAAGAAATGTGTTCTTTGTGAAGAACGAGGTTTTGACGAAGAGTATTTACCACATGATGTGGGATCTGGCCAGTGTAAGGTCTTCAGGGAGGCTTTGGACAAAGAAAAGGCTCTGAGGTTCAAACGATTCGTGTACTTGAAGCCAATCTACATAGAAGTAAAACATCCGATGATCTGCTGTATCAGCTAGTTGCAGAGAAGCAAAGTGATCTCTTGTTAATCAGTGAACAGTATAACGAAAAAGATAGTTGAGGACAAGTGTCCTAGCATAATATGGTCCTAGCCTGAAGTAATGTGTTCAACGGTTCCAGGCAAAGTTCCAGAAGTAACAGGGGGAGTTTTAGTCGGTAGTCTGCCACTCAGGAGCCCGACACTTTGTTCGTAAATGCATTTCTTCCCCTAAAAAAATTAAAAAGTTATTATTAATAGTATTATTATTATTATTATTATTACATCGTTACGCCCATTCGTGGAGTGAGATAGAACTTAATAGGTTAGGTAATGCCGTTTCTTATAAGAGTACTAGCAGAAGTACCCGTTCTTCGAACGGTGTTTGTTGTTAACACCAGACATTATCAATTGAGCTACTGAATGGTTAGCAGTTTGTCATTCCTTCAAGTTTATCAGAACGAAGTTAGATTACTGGGAATATCCCACACACACTGTTTATTTAAGGCCCTTAAAATGTAGTTTTCGGAGACCCTTTATAGATTCCCGAATTTTGGGTCTCACATTGAGAAGCGCAACATATGCTTTGGTCGTCCTTCTAGGATAATTTTTATATTTCGCCTATTTTAGCATATATTGAGAAGTTTTTCTCTATATCCACCCTTCTAATGTATGAAAAGTACGGTGAAGAGTTTTATAAATGATTGGTGTATTGACTCTGATACCTAATTTTACGATGCACCAAGCATCCGAACACGAGGTATAGGCGTACATAAAGATACACAGAAAGACAGACAGACAATTCTATTGTCTACAACATATTACCCAGATATCCAAATATGGGTATATCTACCACACAGTATCAAATAAAATCATCCTTACGATGAACGCGTATGTCGACAAAAAAAAAGGTAAAATGTGCTCACAGACTAAATTCACCTAACGAGTACTTCCTGACGTGAAATACATTTGAAAGCCTTGTAGACGAAACGCAATACACGTCACATAAAAACTGACCCTCTACGTTGTGCTAGGTGCCCATACACAGGAAGACCCCTTTCATAAATTATAAAGGCTTGTGGTGCATGAAAATTCAGGTTCTTTAGCCTCAAATTGCCCAAATTCCTAAAAGCCGCAAATAATGCTGGTTCAATTCAGGAATTTTTGAAAATAATGTTGCTGTTTGGAGATATAATAGACCTTCTGTACTATATGTCGAACGTGAAAATACGTGAAAATTGCATGAAAAAATTCAAGGTTACCCCTTCACCCCCTTAATTCCATTGATGAATTATACGGTCTAGGTTAGTTCCGTGATAACCTTATAGCCATTTGCAAACTTTCACAGTAATGTAATAAATGGAGTGACATTGCTTCTTACAGAAATAGAAGGAAAGTTGTATGCCACCCCTTGAGATAATGTTCTCATGGTTACCGATTTGCATTCCTTCATTAGTTTGTTAAATTAAATTAAATTAGTTTTCTGGGAATATTTCAGAAACTGTTGGATTTAAAGCCTTCTAATGTAGTTTTCGAGGACCCTTTAGGGCCCCCGAGTTTTGTTGCTGGCACCGAGGGGATTTATCTCGTCGTTGTACGCCATAATATAATACTAATAATAATATAATATAGGGAGAAATTATAACACCTATTTTTTATATTTTTAATTCAGCCAATGACCATGTACTTTTCTTTTCAGGACGGGTCAGGGAAGGGATATTATCAGAGAAAGAAGCATTCACATCACGCTTGAGCAAAATGGAAATGGCCTACCATTTAACTAAGGACATCTATAAGAAAAGGTCAATATCCTTCAATGCAAAACTAAAACATTACTGCAGTGTCATCCGTCCGGAGGTCTTGCATGCTTCTGAATGCCTCACGATGAACAAAAAAGGCTTGGTCGAGAAACTGGAGGCCAAAGAAAGGAAAATTTTGAGAAAGATATTGGGTTCCATCAAAGACAATGGGGAATACAGAAGACGGCATAACTCATGTGGAGAAGATGAGCAACGTCATCCGGAAGAGAAGGTTACCATTTTTTGGGCATGTGAAACGAATGAGCCCAGCGAGACTGACCAACCGCAACATAACTTACTTTCAGGAGAGGAAAACAAAATGGGCCTGGTTCATTGAACTGGATAAAGATCTGAAAGAAGTGGGGCTTACACCAACAGACATTCAGGAGCGCGCCCCACTCAATAGGAAACTTCAAGCTTGTAGAGGTTTACAAGAAAAACCGAAGCTGAAAACGGGAAAAATTTGGACCCAGGAACGGAAGGAAATCCACCGAGAACGAAAGCGGGCGTACAGGGCAAACATCAAAGCCAGTAGGAGACGGTTGGAATGATGCGGTCCATAGATGGCCTATACGAAATGAATGAATGAATGAATAATATGGGGATAGGAATATAATAGACCTGCCGTACCACACCCGCAGGTGTAAATCGCGTGAAAAAATTCTAGAGTACCCCTTGATCCCCTTAAGCGCATTATACGTATTGATGAATTTTACGGCTTAATTTGGTTCCGTGATAACCTTCTAGCCGTTTGCAAACTTTCACACTAATGTAATTAATGGAATTGCATTGCGTCTTACAGCAATGAGAATCCGTTGGCATGGTTAATGGCTTGCATTCGTTCATTAGTTTATTAAATTAAATTAGTTTTCTGGGAATATCTCAAAAACGGTTGGTCTTCGGTCCTTAAAATGTGGTTTTCGGGGACCCGAGTTTTGTCTCTCACATTGAGGGGCTGAAAATGAGTTTTGTCTCGTCCTTCTACGCCTATTTCAGCATGTATTTTAAGGGGGTAGGTCCCCTTTTATGAGAGATACGGAGAAGAGTTACATCAATGATTAGTGTCGTGCCTCTGATGGATATCTGTACCAAATTTTACGTTGATACACCCAGCCGTTCTCGAGTTATAAGGGAACAAATTTGTCCACAAACAAACAGACAGACAAAAAAAATATTTTCGCGCGCATCCATCATAAAACACTGAAACGCGTAAACAACTCAAATTTCCGTAGAAATTCAGAGAAAAACACACACATTTTCATTTTTAGCCTACTTTTCACATTTTGCAAAAATGAGGAAAAAGTAGTCTCATGAGATCGATCCGGGAAAATGTGTGTCTGTCTGTCTGTCTGTCCGTCTGTCTGTCTGTCTGTCTGTCTGTCTGTCTGTCTGTCTGTCTGTCCGTCCTTCTGTCTGTCTGTCTGTCTGGCTGTGTGTCTGTCCCCCCCTATCAACTCCTAAACGGCTGCAGCAATCAAAACCAAATTTAGTATGAGTAAAGATGTGCACAGGAATAGCTCACGTCCATATTTGAAAATGATGTCAGTGCTACCAACTGCTGAAAAAACGCACTCGAAATTTGAGCTCCATGTTGGATATCTTGCAAGGTATGCATGGGAGCTGTTCCAAAATTGGCACACATGTAGATAATACTATTTCAGTTTAATTTCCAGGAGGCCAACCATGACAGTGTTGTCAAAATAATTTTAAGCCTTCTGATAGGTCCAATGTTTAAATGCATATAACTTCTACACTATCAACTGGATTTCAACCAAATTTTGTATGTAATATCTGTACTGTACCCATGTGAGTAATCTCTATGACACATATGCTCCTGCCTCCAGCTAGCTTCAGTTCTCGGCGTGTACCGTTCTCCCACTGAGCAGTTGCATAATTTTGATTTGAGACTGAAAGGTATCAACTCTACAATGATAAAGCACAACTCTATTCTAAAGACTTTAATTCAGCATTAAATCAAGGCTTCAAACAATATAAGAACACAATCTCAAACCTTTACCCTTAGGTTGACTTCAACATTCACTCTAGTGCGCTGATTCACATGTAACTTCCATAAAAACTGTACCTTTTTATCGTATGTCACCTGATGTGACTTCTTTAATTTTCACAAGAATAATTATTTCTCACAACACATCTTACTTTACATGATGTTCCCAAAACACATCTTACTTTATATTAAGAGTGCCTTCTGTGTTATAGTTTACGTTACGAGTGCCTTTTGCGTTCTGCATCTCTCTTCCCACCAAAATGCTTTAGCATGCATTAGCCAATTCATGGGTTGCACTACAAATCTACTTGCAACTCCACAATTATGTAAATGTACCCCTCAAGTTCCCTTCTTATAGTTCCACTGCATGTCGTTGTGATTTCAATTCCAAAACTTTCGTTATCGCTGTGTCGGATGGTATTATTAAGCTACCCTTGCGAGCGTAGCCTGTGGCGTCAAGTGCCCAACTTCATAAATACGTGTCAGTGTCAGTATAAAATGCATCTTCCGACCATTCGTAAGATTGCTAAAATTTAAATCATCAGGGTGCTCTATGATTGCCAATGTGTTTTTAAACCACATAAATTCATTACACAATATAACAATGTTTCCTTTCAATACAAACAGGGTCTCAAATCTGTCCTTTCTAAGCGTTAACTTTCACGGTTCGTTTTACAACTCAGCCCCTCAGAGCGGCTCGTATACAATAGAGTGGAGTGTAGTGGTTACAGCACGTGTACCATCCCTCGCTTTCTGATTCCTGGCCTTTATCCCCCAAGCAGTAACAAGATTCTAAATACAATTAGTGTGATCACAATGACCCACATATCCCATATGCTTTAAACTGGATGGTATGCAATTTAGGTTCTGGACGAGTTTATACATTTATTCCTAACCTTAGGATATTAATAACTGGCCTCAATAGGTCCATTTCATGATATGAAGGCACGAGATTCATAAACACAGGTCGAGTTGGATAGCCGGTATCTTAATAAATGCTACGGTCAGTCAGAAGCTGCCGTCAATAAGATTCGCTTCACAAGAGCCGAATCATTCAATAACAAGTTCTCGGTCGATCAGGTATGGTGCAGAGGTTTCCATTGTTCTCCTCTCACCTACCACAGGATTCGAGCCGGAACCTTCCATATCCATCATCAGAGTTAGGGTACAACACTAAATACACTCTGGCACATAATAAATATCTCTGTACGCCCAAGGCTATACGAGATTTCACACGTCGAACAGATTACCTGGCTCCATGACCCGATGTTATGCTCTCGTCCTTTAATTAGTAAGAGAACTCTATCAATTACTCTACAAGCTTATTCACAAGCTACAAATTCAATTCTCTATTAAACTCTTCCATTTCCTTGCATAATTATATTCCCATTAACACAATATATTCTGATATTGAACTCTTTTCTCAGCCCTTAAGGTATTATCTTACTGCTTGGATAGATAAATATTCCAATTAACGTAAATATTTCTTGCAACAACATTTTATCCTGATGTATTCATGTATACCCTTTATTATTATTATTATTATTATTATTATTATTACTGACGTAAATTACCATAACCCGACACAACGTAACCATTTTACTAATCGAACATCCGTGTTCGTTACGTTAAGTTTTTACATAACTGATTTGCCATTTTATTAATAGTGGTAACGATTAATCCACTCAATGATGTATAACAACATCTCAACTCTACTAAAATCAACACAACAATAAATAACCATTTGAGGTTCTACCTCCTAATATTGATTCTTACTGGCACATTTTTATAATTCTGAAATCACGTAACATACAGTGGACTATAGCTACTATAACATCATGGTTTTTGGGTACTTACATACTGTAGGCTATCCAGGTGGCTCCAACCACTCACATCTTCCAGTATCGCCTGCCATTTGCATACTTAGCGAGGCATTTCCACACTGATAATACACATATTATAAAACCCTTTGCCTCCCGAAACACACGCCACTTTTCTTTTCCATATTGAGGCACATAACACTGTATAACACTGGTTACAACAATAATTTTAGATATTTCACAGACCAAGACTATAAAACACACGTCACTAATTACATTTCTTACTGGTTGAATTTCCCTGGCAATATATCAGAACTGCAGGTGTTGACGGACTCTTCCTTGCTCCTATCCAAATCCTGACTGAAAGTCTCGATTATCTGCCTACGGATTCACCAACTGTCTATCAATTATCCTACGATAAACTTCCTGATTTGGCATGAATATGCTTACATACCGTCATGAACGTTAATTATTGGTATACTTATGGCATTTCACCAATCGCATCATAAAGTTTATGCCTGCGCAGTCCGGCATACTAAGATCTGTATAACCAGTCAATATTTTATACACTGCGCTCAACATTGTACATAGTATTTATACAAATTATTACTTTCAATAGTTCTGCCTAGTATCTCACACGCTACTTCCTATGTGAACACTAACAATTGCTCGTACTGCCGACTATACACATACGGCACGACTGTCCTTACTAAAAAGTATTATAACAGTTTTACTGCACGGCTTCCCAATCTGAAGTCCGCGCCTCCCTCCTTGACTTCGATAACGCGCATTTCGCATAATAAAGTTCGTTGGTTACAGTACTTATTATTACTTCATGACTATGCATGATTATATTATCAATAGGTGCATTACACTGCACGGCGAATATACTGATTAACACTAAAATGTTCAAGTCTTTGTGCAAGTCCTTTCCTGGGCCAGAGCGACATACGCTCCGCGCTAGAGTCTGATCCAACTGACCTCTCTGACCTGAGTCCAGTCCCTTATATTCGTTTCACAAGAAAAAGTAGACCTAGGATTCCCTCGCTGTATCATCTCCTCTCCCAGGATGATTCTGGTCTTGAAATACTGTTCATATGTTCCTTTTTCGTCGCTGGTCACAAAACAATCTGCATGCTCGAGGATCGATCGGCCAATTAATTAATATTAATTGCCTTTGCCATGGCGTGGGTACGCGGCATCATGAAAAAATCCCCGGCGAGCTAGTAAGGTCACTCCGCGAACACCAAAAGTCCTGTGTTCTTGCGCAGTCCCTTAAATATGCCTCGATTTCACAGTTTAAAGGCTTGATAATTAGCCTCCTGGCTAAAGATTCACCTGTGTGCAACTCTCATGTCACTGCGTTGCTCCAATCACGAGTAATCAATGATTTTCACTGGGATCTTCCCACCCCATTCACATTTTTATTCTGAAACGGGGAAGAACTGGGCCATTATTTCACTCCCCGACCTGCTCCAGACGACATAAGTAGGTCAGCGAGAGTGACACGGCTCCACGAGTCTCCTCCCACAATTCTGGAGCTATTAGTAAAATGTCACACTCCCCAACTTTTGTGCTCAAGTCGAGTATAGCCTACTTCATACAGCCCCATAATGCTTTATTCCTGTCGCTTTCCCTGCATTATTTTAATAAATAATGTCAGCATCAGTTGATACCACAACAGTGACTTCATATATAATTTCCTCTAGGGGTTTTTACAACTAAAACTCCCTCAACAGATCTCGGGTTCGTTCCTAGGTGGAACCTTCATTCTGAGCTCACAGTCTCTGAGATCCACGTTCGATACCAGTCAGCCTACCCCCTCGGGTTCAGTACATAAACAGATATGACTGAGCGTATTCATAAGAGCCACCAGGGCTGTCAACTGTTAATAATTGCTCTCTCTATTTTTTTTAAATCCAAATACCAATATATCATAAAGTATGCAAGCCAACAGCTTTAAACTATGCACACGTATATTCTGACATTTTAGATTAATTTGGAGTAACTTATATACGTCAGTTCTACCAACATGATTATAAGCCTGTTGATAGTACCAATTTTTAAATACATGTAACTTCTATACTATCAGTTGGATTTCAACCAAATTTCGTATGTGCAATGTGTACCATAACAGATATGACTATAAGTATTGTTAAGAGCAATCAGGGCTGCAAACTGTTAATAAATGCTGTCTATATTCTATTTACCCTAATATCAATATATCAGAAAGTATGCAAGCCAACAGCTCTATACTTTGCACACGTATAGCACCTGACATTCTAGATTAATTTGGAGTAATTAATACAAGGCGGTGCTGCCAACATGATTCTATGCCTGCTGATATGTCCCATTTTAAAATACATGTAACTTCTATACTAACAAATGGATTTCATCCAAAATTGGCACAACAAGATATAGTAATTCAGATTATTTCTGACCAGCACAAGCATGGTATTGTTGGCAAAAGGCTTTTACGCGTGCTGATAGATCCAGTGTCTAACTGCATGTAACATCCATTGGACTTCAACCAAATTTTGTATTCTGTACCTTAAGAGGTGGAACTAAGAATATATTCAGTCACCAGGGCTGCCAACTGTAGTGCTCTATTAGGCTACATTATACCAGGTGTATTTTGAACTAATTAGATATTTCGATATTACCGACTTAATTTCGTCATTATTCTAGATAGGTTCATATACTGTAGAATAATCATTGGCATGAAAAGTAGGCTGTATAGTTCTTCACGGAACTTCTTGTTCTATATAGAGAGATCTACTGCACCGCTCGGTGTTGACCGTGTTTTATTGCACAGATTTTGGTTTTACTCGCTAACCGTTGGAGATATACGATAAGTGATAAGAAAATTAAATGTTAAAGCTCATGTATACCATCAAAAGTTTGCTATTTCTTAGCGTTCTCTTTTTATTTGAAAGGGAAATATGAAATTTTGAAACCAAAGGGTGTAGTGACGTCACAAATGTCGGTTTTACTCGCTAACTGTTGGAGATACACGAAAAGTGATAAGAAAATTAAATGTTAAAGCTCATGTATACCATCAATAGTTTGCTATTTCTTAGCGTTCTCTTTTTATTTGAAAGGGAAATATGAAATTTTGAAACCAAAGGGTGTAGCGACGTCACAAATGTCGGTTTTACTCGCTAACTGTTGGAGATACACGAAAAGTGATAAGCACCTTTCGGATAGGAAATTAAATTTCAAAGCTCATATGTGCCATCAAAAGTTTGCTATTTCCTACCGTTCTCTCTTTATTTGATATGGAAATATGAAATTTTGAAACCAAAGGGTCTAGTGACGTCAAAAAAATGGTCGCCATTTTGTAGTAGTGCAGAATATCGAAATTAAAAGTATCCTATATGTAAACATGGTAAATCAGCTATATCAATGCAAAATTTCATTTAAATCGGACCAGTGGTTCTTGCGATATTGAGTAACAGACAGACAGACAGACACACACCATCTCATTTTAGCCTACTTTCGATTTTTGCAAAAAATGAAAGTAGATTTATGAGATCACTACAGGGCCAAAAATTGTGTGTCTGTCTGTGTGTGTGTATGTGTGTGTGTGAGTCTGTGTGTGTGTGTGTGTGTGTGTGTGTGTGTGTGTGTCTGTGTGTGTGAGTGTGTGTACTCTGAATGTCGGTCCCCCGCTATCAATTCGAACACGGTGATACCGAATTGAACGAAATTTGGTACAGAGGTAAAACAAGCAAAGGGCACCTCAGTGTCATGTTTTATATCGCCGCCATCTTTACCAAAACTGAATGGTGGCCACTCAAACGTTCAAAACGTAAAATCAAATAGCGACTAACCAAATTATCCGATCTCTACCAAATTTGGTAATAACATACCTTCATATAGGACGCGTCTTGTGACCAAACTACAAGGTCATCCGCCATACCATTTCGAGATGGCGGCCGTGCAAATTATGCAAACTTTATAACCCATATCATGGGACACACCAGTTCCGATTATCGAGCCGAGAATCGATTTAACTGTTCTAAAGGAAGAGGCACGTTCGAAATTAAAAGTTTATTTTGTAATACTATAGTGCAGAAGTGATTTTAAAAAGCTGAGCCGTCTCGGTAAGAAGACAAGATGGCAGCGGATATCTTGTGCCTGACTTATGTTTCACTAATTTGAGTATTGCATGCAATATAGCGTACTGATACAAAATAAATAAACTTTGTATGAAATGCTTTATATATAAATAATATAATCCACTGATGAAATCGTTAGGTCTGAATCATTATTTGCTAACAAGTTCTATGTAAGTCATTTTATATAGACCAATGTTCGTTGGCACAAATGGCTTCGTGGTAAAGCGTTAGTCTGTCATTCATATGCCTATGGTTCTAACCCCATCAGAGTTAGGTTTTTTGCTTGACATTTTACATATTTGTTGCTTTGTAATGACTCAGACGTTTTAAAATTAAGCGTTATATTGTGCATATTACGGTGCAAAACATATATTTAATTAAAACATAATTCGCCAGCAGATTTGCTCGAGACATCTAGCAGCCAAAAAGGTAACTGCACGCCGGCCTACTTATTAACTTCCAGATTTTATTGAAAAGTTTCTTCTTATGGCCGCTAGAATGCACTCGCCCTGTTAGGATTATATTGTTCGATATTTCTCCACTAGATTTCACGACTGGTCTACATTGATAGTATACCATTGGCATTCTATGCGCATCGAATTTGAAGAATGACAAGATGATACTATGATACATTTTTACTTCTTATTTTAAAGGGTTTGTAACAGCCTATTGTGCGTTATTTGAAAATGTTATTTGAAGTAAAGAACTAAACGATTTCACATAGTAACTGAATTCTAGCCGCTGGTGCTAGTTCAGGTTATTAATACTTTTATATCAGGCAAATAGCAATCGAAAATATCCACATAGTTTGTATACACACGTCTCTGTAGGGTCATGGAAAGATTTGTTAATTCAATTAGGGTTGTGAAAGCCATGCACAACCAGACGTGTAAAGACATGCCTCAACTCAAAGTTGGATGTTGCCCACGGCAGGTCGATTATGTAATAATAACAATAATAATAATGATATTTGTTTTACGACCCTTTTAACTACTGTTGCTTTTAGATACGCCGGGGTGCCGGAATTTTGGCCCGAAGGGGATCTTTAACGTGCCAGTAAATCTACTGACACGGCTCCCTCGCATTTGTGCACCCTCAAATGCCAGCTGACTGCGCCAGGTTGCGAACCTGCAACCTAGGGCCCAGCAAGCGAGAACGTTACCGCTGAGCCACTCAGCCAGTCCGGTCGATTATGTCTCCAGATCCATAACATTCTTGAGATACTTCTTATCTATCTTTCTTCAATGATGGTAGTAGTTTTTTTCTAGGTTGTGGCGTTTGGTAGAGGTAAATAGTTTCTAAGGTCTTCAACCAAGAAATGATTCTATTATACTCTTTGATAATAACAACGAGTTATAACTATACTCATACATTTAGGAGAAAGTAGGCTATATGTTCTTTACTGAACATCTTGTTATATATTAGTATGATAAGATTTATAAGATAGAAGAGGTTTTCTTTGGTTCGCCAATGCTATTTATAGGAGGCCAGGACTATAATTGCGTATATTGCGAGAATATACCAGTCTTCAGTTGATGATACACAATCACAAATGGAACTTACAGATCCAAATATGCATGACAAATAGCTCTACAAAGTACTACATAAAATGTTTTGTAGGGCTATTTGTCTTGCGCAGGAAGTCACTTTCCCTGTTTACTTGATGCTTGTACAATTTGGCCGATAACCTGTGTTATTGTGGTGTCTACCTAAGTGTGTGTGTGTTTGTAACTGAGGCAAGGATTTGCTAACCTAAAATGGCAGGGTTTTGTAGAACTATTCGTTTTGCTTTTTTTGGTCTGATGATGCTCTCTTGACGAGTGAAACTTGCCATCCCCTAGTTTTATTCTTCATCCTCTTCTTCAATAGTCCGTAACATAAACAGTGTGAATCTGCTGCCCCTAATAGTATTGTTTTATGCAGCCCAACTAACGCGTGTTATCTGGAAGGTCGATATTTCTCTGCTTGCACCCTGTATGGTACTAATGCACTGCAAGCATAACCTGCAAACGATAGACTGCTCAACACTATTATTTTTCTCCCGTATTAGTCTGTAATCACATTGAGGGAATAGCAATAGTGTTCAGTATCGTTTGCAGGATATGCCTGCAGTGCATTAGTAACATACGGGATACAAGCAGAGAAATATCGACCTTTCTGATAAAAACGCTACTTGGGTTGCATGAAAAAATATTATTAGGGGCAGCTGATTCCCTGGTTTATAAATCGTAATCGCATGTAATTTGTTTCAGGTTATGTTTCTCACCTTCGAGTAGTTGGAATGATTTTTATTTTAACCGACTGAAAGCTATAATGAAAAATGAAAATACACAGCCTGCGTCCAATCGACTGACCGAGTCAGGGAATGGAATGTTTGAAGCCCCCATCTAGCGGCGAGGATATGAACCATGCCGGCTATCGTAGCCTATTGCACTCCCTTTGGGCAATGATTAAATGATTGACACATGAAATGAAATGATAGTGGAGCGTGTTGATGGAATGAAATTGTGACAGGGAAAACCGGAGTACCCGGAGAAAAACCTGTCTGCCTCTGCTTTGTCCAGCACAAATCTCACATGGAGTGACTGGGATTTGAATCACGGACCCAGCGGTGAGAGACCGGCGTGCTGCCGCCTAAGCCACGGAGGCTCTACTGAAAGCTATAATATCAATTGTTAATAAGGCAACACTGATAAATGTAATCAAATCTGTCTTTACTTCATATTTTATTTCAAAACTGAATTTACATTATTTCTTAAACTCGTACCACTTCATTAAAGCTATCAAAAATATATATATATTGAGAGTAAAGCTAAGTTGCCACCACTGGTAAATAGAATTCGTTGCTGTCATCAACTATCGCACTGTCATCACTTCATAGAGCAAATTTCTGTTAATTTATCATCACGTTTCAACTTTCATAGCATCATAAAACTTCTGTGACGGCAAACATACTGTTCGTGTACACACCTGCAATGCAAATTGAGGTAGTGCTAACAAATAGGGCATTGTGTAACCTTCTATCCACTGTTCATCAGCGCGCTGGGAAATAGAGTCACATGAAGTGTTCAAACATACAGTAGCACATGTGTGTGTGTTTTGCTAAATAATCCGACCTTTTCTATTCCTCGCTTATTCTGTTGTTGGAGCGGTTGCTTAAAATAAAGCTCTAGCATTGTTTAGCTACCGCTTTATGACTGCTTTCTCTGTATATCAATTCTAATTTAAGCTCTTGTGTAAACAAATATATTTACCATACCTTTGTTTAAGCTTCAAACAAAAATGTTTGTAATAGATTCCTAACGCAGATGTACTGAAGAATATCAGCATACGGTTAACTCAAACACGCTAAAGAATAAATCTTTCCCAATGAGATTATGGAATACAATACCACTGTAAACTAATCCATTCACTCACTCTCCTCAGGATTCCACAACTGATGAAATATGGATTGTTGTCCATATTGTTCCAACAAAGCTCACTGTTCCTTCCTCTTGCTTTAACCCTCTATTGGTTATTGGTCGGTATATTAACCACCTACCAAAAGACAATTTATGTTGTCAAAGATGCAGATGGTTGAATCTTTCACTCATATTTCAACTAATCCTTGGGGAAGTGTTAATGTTTCTGTAAACCAAATACTGTTGGTTTACCTCCTTGACCTAGGGTGCTAGATAAATGTTTTAATAAAACTATTAAAATAAAATGTTAACATTTACAAAATGGTAATAAAATAATGCTTTTTTAATTTTAATTCTTATTATCCTATTTTTCTTTATTTTTTTAATTTTCATTGTTTACTATCTTTAATTGTTTAATAATGCTTAATATGCCTCTATACTTTGAAAATAAATAAGCTTATAAAAATGAAATTTCTAATAATTAATTAATGTAAAAGTAATTATGAGCATTAAAATATTAAAGAAAACATTTTTTTTTTAATACGAGCCTTACAGTAGTCGAATATGATGTGTAACATCTGACATGTTATCCTACTATGTGTCGGCTTGGGGCAGATGACCTCGTAGTTCCGCCCCTTAAAACAACAATAACTAACTAACTAACTATGTGTCGGCCGGGAGCACAAATCCTTTGTTAACCGTGAACTCTGTCGGTCATTGAAATAACTTCTTGTAAAACTCCAATGCTAAATCCTGACCGGTGTGCATGCTCGAGCTACGTCGTGGTACCAATGAATTATTGTAGGAATATCTTTAATTGGGCCTCCAAACTTGAAGTAAACCGTATGCGATATACATTCCACAGAAAATGTCTGAAGATTTAATAAATCATAATTGTTTTCAGCAAATATGATTGAATGAATATTTTGATTCCAAAGAACGACAACTTGAATATGATTTATTATAGGAATATCGTTAATGGGGCCTCCAAACCTTGAAGTAATTCGTATGCGATATGCATTCCACATGGCCACATGACCGACAGTACGTCGTGGTAGCAATCTCCGCCAATGTGCGTGCTCATTCTTTCCTCTTACACATTTCCGTCCCATTTCCGTCCCTTTTCTAAAATCACTCCCACAAAAATATCCAGCAACCGAGTGGAAAGATGTTATACATCAATAATAATTATAATTAGGCTAAAATAATTAAACGTAAATAAATACAAATAAAATATACTTACTACTGTACTATTCTACCCTATAAAGAGTTAACCTCTATTGAGCAACTCGTTTCTATTCCGACATCCATGGTATTGTTAAACTATTATTTTTGCCCATATAAATTTAGTCCTACATTTTTGTTCATAATACTCTTATTTACTGAGGGGCGCTGTCCTTTCAGATATTTTAACTTGTCTCTGGATGATTTAATAATGTTGCCTTATTTAGGGGCTTGGTTAGCAATTTATTGTTGTTTTTAAGGGGGCGGAATAGCGAGGTCATCTACCCCTTTAGAGGCTTCGCATCGAGGTCATTTCACCCCGTGTACTTGATACGTGTACAATTTGGCCTATAACCTGTGTTATTGTGGTCCTACCTAAGTGTGTGTGCATTTGTAACTGAGGCAAGGATTTGGAGGGAGGCGGTTGTGGCTTTAAGTTAGGAACCATCGCGGCATTCTGTGACAAACTACAGAAAACCACTTCTAGGATGGCTGAGGTGAAAGTCAAACAAACCTCTACTCAGTTATAACTTCACAAAGCTGAGTGAATCCCGTTCCAGCCCTCAGGCCAGAATTAAAATGTCTTACCAGAGTCAAGAATCGAAATCTGACCTCAGAGGTAACAGCCAAGAATGCTAGCCACTACGTCACTAGATGGTCCTACCTAGATGAGGAATATATTTCTCTTTTTTTTTCTCGGTATTGTGGAATATAAAGTCATAGTGGTTATACTCCGTATTTCAAAAGAAAGAACATGAAGGAAATGGCGGGAGCTTGGAATAGCTGTGCTGTGTTACCAAGTTTTTGTTGTTGATGTAGATCGGCTGATCCGAATAATACACAGGGCTACACTTCGAACATTATTTCGGAACTATTATGCGCAATATAATGCAAATGTCGATCCTGAGTCAACGCCGAGGACATTCAAAGAGAGAAATACGGTACATAACTAAATAAATAACACACCGAAGCTATACTACCTTTATCACCGTTATTCAATAAATGCGAAAAAGAGGCCAAACACTCGACAGCTATACAAATATAATACAAAATACAAACATAAAGTATTCTGATGATGAATATATCAACACTCACCATGCAATGATTATCATTCAAGATGAAACAAGATCTGGGTGGAGGTGGTTTACAGTGGTTAACACAGAACACAGAAACAACACCATCATGATAACACCAAGCACACTCACTCTCTCATTGTATCGACTCAGTACGGTTAATAAATAGTACATTATGCAACGAGCCTATAATGGCAATAATATTAAGACACGAGTATATTTATAAAAAGAGCGTATGCGAGTTTTATAATTTCCATACGAGTGTCTTAATTACCATTATAGGCGAGTTGCATACGACTGTTTATGTTCGACGATAATTATTATAACTAATTTATGTTCGAACAAAAATATTCATAAATATCTCTCGAAATTTCGCCAGTTTTATGAACTGAACAGAGCGCATGAGAGGCAGAGAATGCCTTGTATTTGACCATGGCCTCCTCGACTAACATACTAGGACACTAGGCAAAGCAGTGAAATTTAAATTAGAAGGCCGTGGAACTCAGTGCAGGTGCGATGATATCCCTATCTAATTGGTCAAACAACAGTTTCTTGAGCTCTGATAGGTGGGAGAAACTGTTTCATAATGAAAAATAGCGTTATAATGAGCCTCATTATAGTACGGTTTTCTGAAATATAATAGTCAGGGTCGAACATAAATATAGTTTTTGTAATTCCACAAACGTAGTGTTAAGGTAAAGAAGTATTTAACGCCGATCACACAAACAAGCCACTCAGTGATGATATTATTGCCGAGCTTTTAGATCGTCGATTTGTGGGTTATTGAATGACAGGCGGTAATTTGACGGGATACAATAACTGGATGCGAATTGTAACACCTCAACCAGTGTTAGATCTTTCACGGGGTGGATGAGTCCTGGGCCTATCTCTTCAAGAAATCA
This sequence comes from Meconema thalassinum, assembly GCA_946902985.2. Classification (NCBI taxonomy): domain Eukaryota; kingdom Metazoa; phylum Arthropoda; class Insecta; order Orthoptera; family Tettigoniidae; genus Meconema; species Meconema thalassinum. The sequence continues at coordinate 155,809,699 of OX336390.1, forward strand.
TATCTCAAACAGAAATAACTACCTATAACCTATAACCTACCTATAATTAACAAAAATAACTAGCTAACTAAGAACACGATGAAAGTAGGAAATAATAAAAGAATTAACTAAGTAAAAATGGAAACATAAATTACTAAAACTCGATGCTAAAAGTAAACGAAACAATGACAATGAAACTAACTCCGACACAGACAGCGATTAACAAGCAACCAAATCATGAGCAATGCGCTGGCAACGTGTGGCGCTAAATGACAAAATCCAGCCAATAGGAACCCGCGTCAGCCATTTCATATTATTCCCGCCAAATATGCCAGGTTCTTACTCTCGAAATACAGAGTAATGCATTCACTTGGTTTGGAAGTGATTACATTCTCTCTTCTACCTTTTTATGTTTTACCTCGCGTATTTACCTTATTTCTAACCTTGGGACACCTGCCACAATTCCTTACCTTTATAATTACAGCTACTATAGTCACCACAGGAACACGAGTTATCAGACAAATCCAACCTTTACCCAAGTACACGTGACTTGACCGCGTATAATGAATAAATAACAAAAAACTATGATTAATATTGTGGTTTTCAGTCGGTCAACATACAATCATTCCAATTACTGGAATATGTGAAAAATAATCTCATATAATTTGCATGTGTTCCGCTCATCAAGAAAGCATAATCAGATACAAATATACAAGAAATAGCTCTACAAAACACTAACAAATCTGCAGTGACATCCACAGACAGTCTCTGCCCTCCATAAACAAAATGCAAGAAAACCCGTCGGAAAACTTAATACGTGAGGTCATTATATATATATATAAAGCTCAATGTTTGTCTGTCTGTCTGTCTGTCTGTCTGTCTGTCTGTCTGTTATGTATACAAATCTACCCCGTTTCACCGATCTGAACCAAAATTTGTATACTTACCCTTCGGATCCCTGCGGGTAACCCTGTCCACTTGAAATTTCCGACAGACTACCCCATTCCCTGCATTTAGGCCCTTTGTCCCAAATCTACACCGTTTCACCGATCTCAACCAAAATTTGTATACTTACCCTATGTAACCCTGTGAATAACACTGTCCACTTAAAATTTCGGACAGACCACCCCATTTCCTGCATTTAGGCCCTTTGGAAAACTTCTACACCGTTTCACCGATCCGAACCAAAATTTGTATACTTACCCTTTGCAACCCTGCGGGTAACCCTGTCCACTTGAAATTTCGGACAGACCAACCCAATCTCTGCATTTAGGCCCTTTGGTCCAAATCTACACCGTTTTACCGATCAGAACCAAAACGTGTATACTTACCCTTTGCAACCCTGCGGGTAACCCTGTCCACTTGAAATCTCGGACAGTCCAACCCAATCTCTGCATTTAGGCCCTTTGGTCCAAATCTACACCGTTTCACCGATCATAACCAAAATTTATATACTTACCCTTTGGTACCCTGCGAGTAACACTGTCTGCTTGAAATTGCGGACAGACCACTCTATTCCCGGAAAGTGGACAGGGTCCGTCCCAAAGGCAATGGAAAAAAGGGGTAAAACCGGACCCGCTCAGGAAATCTTCAGGGTTGCCAGCTCCTGAACTCACCAGCCATGAGCCCTTGAGGATGTAGCACTATCCAGGGTGCACCAGGGCTACACACACCCTGCCTCCTTGAGGGTCTTGAGCAGAAGATATGAGATATTAAGAAAAGAATGAGGCTATCAGGAATGATTAGACAAGGGCCAATTAAGGCGGGAAAGTGAAAGAGTCGCTAGGCCTCGGATAACCTGATACCATCGGGGTCGGAAGAGAACAAGAGTTTGACCAAGGGAGGCTGACAGGAAAGAGAACTGAAAGGTGCCCGGCACCAGTAAGTAGAAGCAATGCCGGACTCAGCTGGGGTCCCGTGGTCGCAAACCTACGTCCCACAAGTTGTGACCCTGGTGGGTGGAGGGGGGAAGAGGGGACAGGGGTGAGAATAGCTTGCTCATTCATCGCGAGGTGACATGAGAAAAATGTCGAGACCCCGCCGTGTTAACTGTTATTGCTGACTATGCTGATGTTCATACAGGGTCTTTGCTCAAACCGCTGTAGTGTTACGAAAGAATGAGTGATTCACCGGTCAATGTGAATAGGACCGGGAACCCCCCCGAACGTCTGTCATCATATATCGTCATCATCTGCGATATTCTCAGCTACGTGCTGCTTGGACCCGAGCAGTACTCGATAAGCTCTTTCACTACACGCATCGAGTATAGGCCTAAGCCAGAATATAACGTTCAGACTTTGGAAGACATCGAAGGTAGTAATCTGAATTACCTATATCAGATTTAAAATTACACCATGTTCGTTTAGTGGTCATTTTTCATTACCTTATTATTATCATAAGGGCAAATGACCTAGATGTTACACCCTTTATACCACTAATCACCACACACAATAAGTCTTCATCGCCTGTGAATTTTCAAATATTTCTTTCTATCACGGTAGTTTGTAAGTTTGTCGTGTCAATTCAACAGTAGTTTTCATTACCATCCTCATCAAAAGGGCAAATGACCTAGATGTTACGTCCATTATACTACTAAGTAACACCACAGTCTTCATCGCCTGTGATTTTTAAAATGTGTATTTCCATTAGTTTGTAAGTTTGATATACCCGTTCAGTAGTAGTAGTCTTCATTGTCATCCTCATCAAAGGGGCAAATGACCTAGATGTTACGTCCATTATACTACTAAGTAACACCACAGTCTTCATCGCCTGTGATTTTTAAAATGTGTATTTCCATTAGTTTGTAAGTTTGATATACCCGTTCAGTAGTAGTAGTCTTCATTGTCATCCTCATCAAAACGGCAAATGACATAGATGTTACGTCCATTATACTACTAAGCAACACCACAGTCTTCATCGCCTGTGATTTTTAAAATGTGTATTTCCATTAGTTTGTAAGTTTGATATACCCGTTCAGTAGTAGTCGTCTTCATTATCATCCTCATCAAAGGGGCAAATGACCTAGATGTTACGTCCATTATACTACTAAGTAACACAACAGTCTTCATCGCCTGTGATTTTAAAATGTGTATTTCCATTAGTTTGTAAGTTTGATATACCCGTTTAGTAGTAGTCGTCTTCATTATCATCCTCATCAAAGGGGCAAATGACCTAGATGTTACGTCCATTATACTACTATGTAACACAACAGTCTTCATCGCCTGTGATTTTAAAATGTGTATTTCCATTAATTTGTAAGTTTGATATACCCGTTCAGTAGTAGTCGTCTTCATTATCATCCTCATCAAAGGGGCAAATGACCTAGATGTTACGTCCATTATACTACTATGTAACACAACAGTCTTCATCGCCTGTGATTTTAAAATGTGTATTTCCATTAATTTGTAAGTTTGATATACCCGTTCAGTAGTAGTCGTCTTCATTATCATCCTCATCAAAAGGGCAAATGACCTAGATGTTACGTCCATTATACAGTACTACTAAGCAACACCACAGTCTTCATCGCCTGTGATTTATAAAATGTGTATTTCCATTAGTTTGTAAGTTTGATATACCCGTTCAGTAGTAGTAGTCTTCATTGTCATCCTCATTAAAAGGGCAAATGACCTAGATGTTACGTCCATTATACAGTACTACTAAGCAACACCACTGTCTTCATCGCCTGTGATTTATAAAATGTGTATTTCTATTAGTTTGTAAGTTCGATATACCCGTTCAGTAGTAGTAGTCTTCATTATCATCCTCATCAAAAGGGCAAATGACCTAGATGTTACGCCCATTATACTACTAGGCAACACCACAGTCTTCCTCGCCGGTGATTTAAAAATATGTATTTCTATTAGAGTGTAAGTTTGATGTACCCGTTCAGTAGTAGTCGTCTTCATTGCCATTATATTTCTAATCCCCTCCACATAAAGTCTTCTATGACTGAGATGTCACGAATTCTGGGACCGCTAACGACATGTCTTGACTCGGACTGAAGACAAATATCACGAGAATGATTATTATTTTACAGAGCCTTCCCATAGTGACTTAAGTATAAACATTGTCACTGGGTTTGATAATGTAAGAAATGAATACATAAATAAATATGATTTATGACGTTGAGTGTTAAGGAGAGAGAAATATTATCATCATTCCTCCGGGCGAAGCCGGGTACTACTGCTAGTTGCTAATAAATATGAAGGCATTAAGCACCGAAAAAAAGAACTTTTTCTTTGTTCCAAAACATAGGAATGACTCAAGGTAGTTAGAGTATAATAGGTAGGTCATTCCCGCCCGCTGCGCTCTCATTGGCTCACCGCTCGTGATGCGGACGGGAGGGCTCCTCGGGCTAGCAGCAGCCAGGTACAGTAGCCCCAAGGATGGTACACTCAATAATTCACAATACCTCAATAAATTATTGGTCCAATGAAAGTAAACGATAATCGAAACTGTACATGTAATCTATCTATATATATAAAGCTCAATGTTTGTCTGTCTGTCTGTCTGTCTGTCTGTCTGTCTGTTATGTATACAAATACACACCGTTTCACCGATCTGAACCAAAATTTGTATACTTACCCTTCGGATCCCTGCGGGTAACCCTGTCCACTTGAAATTTCCGACAGACTACCCCATTCCCTGCATTTAGGCCCTTTGTCCCAAATCTACACCGTTTCACCGATCTCAACCAAAATTTGTATACTTACCCTATGTAACCCTGTGAATAACACTGTCCACTTAAAATTTCGGACAGACCACCCCATTTCCTGCATTTAGGCCCTTTGGAAAACTTCTACACCGTTTCACCGATCCGAACCAAAATTTGTATACTTACCCTTTGCAACCCTGCGGGTAACCCTGTCCACTTGAAATTTCGGACAGACCAACCCAATCTCTGCATTTAGGCCCTTTGGTCCAAATCTACACCGTTTTACCGATCAGAACCAAAACGTGTATACTTACCCTTTGCAACCCTGCGGGTAACCCTGTCCACTTGAAATTTCGGACAGTCCAACCCAATCTCTGCATTTAGGCCCTTTGGTCCAAATCTACACCGTTTCACCGATCAGAACCAAAATTTATATACTTACCCTTTGGTACCCTGCGAGTAACACTGTCTGCTTGAAATTGCGGACAGACCACTCCATTCCCGGAAAGTGGACAGGGTCCGTCCCAAAGGCAATGGAAAAAGGGGTAAAACCGGACCCGCTCAGGAAATCTTCAGGGTTGCCAGCTCCTGAATTCACCAGCCATGAGCCCTTGAGGATGTAGCACTATCCAGGGTGCACCAGGGCTACACACACCCTGCCTCCTTGAGGGTCTTGAGCAGAAGATATGAGATATTAAGAAAAGAATGAGGCTATCAGGAATGATTAGACAAGGGCCAATTAAGGCGGGAAAGTGAAAGAGTCGCTAGGCCTCGGATAACCTGATACCATCGGGGTCGGAAGAGAACAAGAGTTTGACCAAGGGAGGCTGACAGGAAAGAGAACTGAAAGGTGCCCGGCACCAGTAAGTAGAAGCAATGCCGGACTCAGCTGGGGTCCCGTGGTCGCAAACCTACGTCCCACAAGTTGTGACCCTGGTGGGTGGAGGGGGGAAGAGGGGGCAGGGGTGAGAATAGCTTGCTCATTCATCGCGAGGTGACATGAGAAAAATGTCGAGACCCCGCCGTGTTACCTGTTATTGCTGACTATGCTGATGTTCATACAGGGTCTTTGCTCAAACCGCTGTAGTGTTACGAAAGAATGAGTGATTCACCGGTCAATGTGAATTGGACCGGGAACCCCCCCCGAACGTCTGTCATCATATATCGTCATCATCTGCGATATTCTCAGCTACGTGCTGCTTGGACCCGAGCAGTACTCGATAAGCTCTTTCACTACACGCATCGAGTATAGGCCTAAGCCAGAATATAACGTTCAGACTTTGGAAGACATCGAAGGTAGTAATCTGAATTACCTATATCAGATTTAAAATTACACCATGTTCGTTTAGTGGTCATTTTTCATTACCTTATTATTATCATAAGGGCAAATGACCTAGATGTTACACCCTTTATACCACTAATCACCACACACAATAAGTCTTCATCGCCTGTGAATTTTCAAATATTTCTTTCTATCACGGTAGTTTGTAAGTTTGTCGTGTCAATTCAACAGTAGTTTTCATTACCATCCTCATCAAAAGGGCAAATGACCTAGATGTTACGTTCATTATACTACTAAGTAACACCACAGTCTTCATCGCCTGTGATTTTTAAAATGTGTATTTCCATTAGTTTGTAAGTTTGATATACCCGTTCAGTAGTAGTAGTCTTCATTGTCATCCTCATCAAAGGGCCAAAGGACCTAGATGTTACGTCCATTATACTACTAAGTAACACCACAGTCTTCATCGCCTGTGATTTTTAAAATGTGTATTTCCATTAGTTTGTAAGTTTGATATACCCGTTCAGTAGTAGTCGTCTTCATTATCATCCTCATCAAAGGGGCAAATGACCTATATGTTACGTCCATTATACTACTAAGTAACACAACAGTCTTCATCGCCTGTGATTTTAAAATGTGTATTTCCATTAGTTTGTAAGTTTGATATACCCGTTTAGTAGTAGTCGTCTTCATTATCATCCTCATCAAAGGGGCAAATGACCTAGATGTTACGTCCATTATACTACTATGTAACACAACAGTCTTCATCGCCTGTGATTTTAAAATGTGTATTTCCATTAATTTGTAAGTTTGATATACCCGTTCAGTAGTAGTCGTCTTCATTATCATCCTCATCAAAGGGGCAAATGACCTAGATGTTACGTCCATTATACTACTATGTAACACAACAGTCTTCATCGCCTGTGATTTTAAAATGTGTATTTCCATTAATTAGTAAGTTTGATATACCCGTTCAGTAGTAGTCGTCTTCATTATCATCCTCATCAAAAGGGCAAATGACCTAGATGTTACGTCCATTATACAGTACTACTAAGCAACACCACAGTCTTCATCGCCTGTGATTTATAAAATGTGTATTTCCATTAGTTTGTAAGTTTGATATACCCGTTCAGTAGTAGTAGTCTTCATTGTCATCCTCATCAAAAGGGCAAATGACCTAGATGTTACGTCCATTATACAGTACTACTAAGCAACACCACAGTCTTCATCGCCTGTGATTTATAAAATGTGTATTTCTATTAGTTTGTAAGTTTGATATACCCGTTCAGTAGTAGTAGTCTTCATTATCATCCTCATCAAAAGGGCAAATGACCTAGATGTTACGCCCATTATACTACTAGGCAACACCACAGTCTTCCTCGCCGGTGATTTAAAAATATGTATTTCTATTAGCGTGTAAGTTTGATATACCCGTTCAGTAGTAGTCGTCTTCAGTATCATCTTCATCAAAAGGGCAAATAACCTAGATGTTACGTCCATTATACTACTAAGCAACGCCACAGTCTTCACCGCCTGAGATTTTTAAAATGTGTATTTCCTTTAGTTGTAAGTTTGATATACCCGTTCAGTAGTAGTCGTCTTCGTTATCATCCTCATCAAAAGAGCAAATGACCTAGATGTTACGTCCATTATACTACTAAGCAACACCACAGTCTACCTAGCCTGTGATTTTAAAAATATGTATTTCCATTAGTTTGTAAGCTTGATATACCCGTTCAGTAGTAGTCGTCTTCATTATCATCCTCATCAAAAGGGCAAATGACCTAGATGTTACGTCCATTATACTACTAAGCAACACCACAGTCTTCATCGCCTGTGATTTTTAAAAGCTGTTTTTCATTAGTTTAAAAGTTTGATGTACCAGTTCAGTAGTCGTCTTCATTATAATTCTTATCAAAAGGGCAAATGACCTAGATGTTACGTCCAACACCACAGTCTTCCTCGCCGGTGATTTAAAATTATGTATTTCTATTAGAGTGTAAGTTTGATGTACCCGTTCAGTAGTAGTCGTCTTCATTGCCATTATATTTCTAATCCCCTCCACATAAAGTCTTCTATGACTGAGATGTCACGAATTCTGGGACCGCTAACGACATGTCTTGACTCGGACTGAAGACAAATATCACGAGAATGATTATTATTTTACAGAGCCTTCCCATAGTGACTTAAGTATAAACATTGTCACTGGGTTTGATAATGTAAGAAATGAATACATAAATAAATATGATTTATGACGTTGAGTGTTAAGGAGAGAGAAATATTATCATCATTCCTCCGGGCGAAGCCGGGTACTACTGCTAGTTGCTAATAAATATGAAGGCATTAAGCACCGAAAAAAAGAACTTTTTCTTTGTTCCAAAACATAGGAATGACTCAAGGTAGTTAGAGTATAATAGGTAGGTCATTCCCGCCCGCTGCGCTCTCATTGGCTCACCGCTCGTGATGCGGACGGGAGGGCTCCTCGGGCTAGCAGCAGCCAGGTACAGTAGCCCCAAGGATGGTACACTCAATAATTCACAATACCTCAATAAATTATTGGTCCAATGAAAGTAAACGATAATCGAAACTGTACATGTAATCTATCTATATATATAAAGCTCAATGTTTGTCTGTCTGTCTGTCTGTCTGTCTGTCTGTCTGTTATGTATACAAATACACACCGTTTCACCGATCTGAACCAAAATTTGTATACTTACCCTTCGGATCCCTGCGGGTAACCCTGTCCACTTGAAATTTCCGACAGACTACCCCATTCCCTGCATTTAGGCCCTTTGTCCCAAATCTACACCGTTTCACCGATCTCAACCAAAATTTGTATACTTACCCTATGTAACCCTGTGAATAACACTGTCCACTTAAAATTTCGGACAGACCACCCCATTTCCTGCATTTAGGCCCTTTGGAAAACTTCTACACCGTTTCACCGATCCGAACCAAAATTTGTATACTTACCCTTTGCAACCCTGCGGGTAACCCTGTCCACTTGAAATTTCGGACAGACCAACCCAATCTCTGCATTTAGGCCCTTTGGTCCAAATCTACACCGTTTTACCGATCAGAACCAAAACGTGTATACTTACCCTTTGCAACCCTGCGGGTAACCCTGTCCACTTGAAATTTCGGACAGTCCAACCCAATCTCTGCATTTAGGCCCTTTGGTCCAAATCTACACCGTTTCACCGATCAGAACCAAAATTTATATACTTACCCTTTGGTACCCTGCGAGTAACACTGTCTGCTTGAAATTGCGGACAGACCACTCCATTCCCGGAAAGTGGACAGGGTCCGTCCCAAAGGCAATGGAAAAAGGGGTAAAACCGGACCCGCTCAGGAAATCTTCAGGGTTGCCAGCTCCTGAATTCACCAGCCATGAGCCCTTGAGGATGTAGCACTATCCAGGGTGCACCAGGGCTACACACACCCTGCCTCCTTGAGGGTCTTGAGCAGAAGATATGAGATATTAAGAAAAGAATGAGGCTATCAGGAATGATTAGACAAGGGCCAATTAAGGCGGGAAAGTGAAAGAGTCGCTAGGCCTCGGATAACCTGATACCATCGGGGTCGGAAGAGAACAAGAGTTTGACCAAGGGAGGCTGACAGGAAAGAGAACTGAAAGGTGCCCGGCACCAGTAAGTAGAAGCAATGCCGGACTCAGCTGGGGTCCCGTGGTCGCAAACCTACGTCCCACAAGTTGTGACCCTGGTGGGTGGAGGGGGGAAGAGGGGGCAGGGGTGAGAATAGCTTGCTCATTCATCGCGAGGTGACATGAGAAAAATGTCGAGACCCCGCCGTGTTACCTGTTATTGCTGACTATGCTGATGTTCATACAGGGTCTTTGCTCAAACCGCTGTAGTGTTACGAAAGAATGAGTGATTCACCGGTCAATGTGAATTGGACCGGGAACCCCCCCGAACGTCTGTCATCATATATCGTCATCATCTGCGATATTCTCAGCTACGTGCTGCTTGGACCCGAGCAGTACTCGATAAGCTCTTTCACTACACGCATCGAGTATAGGCCTAAGCCAGAATATAACGTTCAGACTTTGGAAGACATCGAAGGTAGTAATCTGAATTACCTATATCAGATTTAAAATTACACCATGTTCGTTTAGTGGTCATTTTTCATTACCTTATTATTATCATAAGGGCAAATGACCTAGATGTTACACCCTTTATACCACTAATCACCACACACAATAAGTCTTCATCGCCTGTGAATTTTCAAATATTTCTTTCTATCACGGTAGTTTGTAAGTTTGTCGTGTCAATTCAACAGTAGTTTTCATTACCATCCTCATCAAAAGGGCAAATGACCTAGATGTTACGTTCATTATACTACTAAGTAACACCACAGTCTTCATCGCCTGTGATTTTTAAAATGTGTATTTCCATTAGTTTGTAAGTTTGATATACCCGTTCAGTAGTAGTAGTCTTCATTGTCATCCTCATCAAAGGGCCAAAGGACCTAGATGTTACGTCCATTATACTACTAAGTAACACCACAGTCTTCATCGCCTGTGATTTTTAAAATGTGTATTTCCATTAGTTTGTAAGTTTGATATACCCGTTCAGTAGTAGTCGTCTTCATTATCATCCTCATCAAAGGGGCAAATGACCTATATGTTACGTCCATTATACTACTAAGTAACACAACAGTCTTCATCGCCTGTGATTTTAAAATGTGTATTTCCATTAGTTTGTAAGTTTGATATACCCGTTTAGTAGTAGTCGTCTTCATTATCATCCTCATCAAAGGGGCAAATGACCTAGATGTTACGTCCATTATACTACTATGTAACACAACAGTCTTCATCGCCTGTGATTTTAAAATGTGTATTTCCATTAATTTGTAAGTTTGATATACCCGTTCAGTAGTAGTCGTCTTCATTATCATCCTCATCAAAGGGGCAAATGACCTAGATGTTACGTCCATTATACTACTATGTAACACAACAGTCTTCATCGCCTGTGATTTTAAAATGTGTATTTCCATTAATTAGTAAGTTTGATATACCCGTTCAGTAGTAGTCGTCTTCATTATCATCCTCATCAAAAGGGCAAATGACCTAGATGTTACGTCCATTATACAGTACTACTAAGCAACACCACAGTCTTCATCGCCTGTGATTTATAAAATGTGTATTTCCATTAGTTTGTAAGTTTGATATACCCGTTCAGTAGTAGTAGTCTTCATTGTCATCCTCATCAAAAGGGCAAATGACCTAGATGTTACGTCCATTATACAGTACTACTAAGCAACACCACAGTCTTCATCGCCTGTGATTTATAAAATGTGTATTTCTATTAGTTTGTAAGTTTGATATACCCGTTCAGTAGTAGTAGTCTTCATTATCATCCTCATCAAAAGGGCAAATGACCTAGATGTTACGCCCATTATACTACTAGGCAACACCACAGTCTTCCTCGCCGGTGATTTAAAAATATGTATTTCTATTAGCGTGTAAGTTTGATATACCCGTTCAGTAGTAGTCGTCTTCAGTATCATCTTCATCAAAAGGGCAAATAACCTAGATGTTACGTCCATTATACTACTAAGCAACGCCACAGTCTTCACCGCCTGAGATTTTTAAAATGTGTATTTCCTTTAGTTGTAAGTTTGATATACCCGTTCAGTAGTAGTCGTCTTCGTTATCATCCTCATCAAAAGAGCAAATGACCTAGATGTTACGTCCATTATACTACTAAGCAACACCACAGTCTACCTAGCCTGTGATTTTAAAAATATGTATTTCCATTAGTTTGTAAGCTTGATATACCCGTTCAGTAGTAGTCGTCTTCATTATCATCCTCATCAAAAGGGCAAATGACCTAGATGTTACGTCCATTATACTACTAAGCAACACCACAGTCTTCATCGCCTGTGATTTTTAAAAGCTGTTTTTCATTAGTTTAAAAGTTTGATGTACCAGTTCAGTAGTCGTCTTCATTATAATTCTTATCAAAAGGGCAAATGACCTAGATGTTACGTCCAACACCACAGTCTTCCTCGCCGGTGATTTAAAATTATGTATTTCTATTAGAGTGTAAGTTTGATGTACCCGTTCAGTAGTAGTCGTCTTCATTGCCATTATATTTCTAATCCCCTCCACATAAAGTCTTCTATGACTGAGATGTCACGAATTCTGGGACCGCTAACGACATGTCTTGACTCGGACTGAAGACAAATATCACGAGAATGATTATTATTTTACAGAGCCTTCCCATAGTGACTTAAGTATAAACATTGTCACTGGGTTTGATAATGTAAGAAATGAATACATAAATAAATATGATTTATGACGTTGAGTGTTAAGGAGAGAAATATTATCATCATTCCTCCGGGCGAAGCCGGGTACTACTGCTAGTAAATTATAAATAAGGTACAGTATTAAGAGGAAAAACAACCAAGTATATTGTTAGAATTAACTACTCCCTACATATAAACACTGTAACAGCTGTTAGTATAAGTGTGTCTACAACTCACTTTTTGCAGACTTATTTTTTTTTTTAAGGAGGCCGAAGCTACCCACATTCGTCTCTTCATCAACGAATACTTTTACATGGCCTTTATTTTGCGTCTCTTGTTGAGGTGATACTTCAGATACTTCATGTAATGAATAACATCCTTAAAAACGAATTTAACATGAAGATGAATAAAAATAAAACAAAAATACTCGTTTGCAGTCGGAACCAGGAAGATCATAGAAGAGCACCAGCAATTTACATCGAGAATGATAGAATACAACATGTGAAGGAATATAAGTATCTGGGAAGCTTCATAACGTATGATGGAACCAGCAAACGAGAAATTTGGAGTAGAATTAGTCAGGCAAAGAACGCCTTTTATAGAAAGAAGAATCTCTTCACATCCAAAAGTATAGACCTAAAAATAAGGAAAAGACTGTTGAAGACATACGTGTGGAGTGTGGCTTTGTATGGTAGTGAGACCTGGACAATAGGGAAGTCAGAAGAAAGGAAGTTGATGGCTTTTGAGGCTTGGTGCTGGAGAAGAATGCTTAAGATCAGTTGGATACAACATATGACAAATGAAGAGGTATTCAGAAGAGTAGGAGAAAGTAGAAGCTTTATGAAGAGCCTGAAAACAAGAAGAGCAAATATGTTGGGCCATATTCTCAGACATAATAGCCTGCTAGCAAGAGTCATCGAAGGGATGTTAGAAAGGAAAACACAAGAGGAAGACCACCACTTGCATACATCACACAGTTAATGGCAGACACGAACACAAAATCATATCGTGACTAGAAGAGGATGGCGGAGAATAGAGAAGATTGGTGAGTTGCTGCAAACCAGCCCCAGGGCTGTTGACTTAAGAGAGAGTTGAGGTGACGTACTGTATTTGGATTAAAGTCCGCGTCCTGACGTAGGTCTTCTATCGTCATCTTATGAAGTTCTGAGCCATCGTCTAACACGAAACCTTCATCTAGAAACTGATTTCTTAACAATTTCAACAGATGGGGTACATCACAGAAAACCCATACATTTCTGTTACTGTCCACTGGATTGCTGAGAAAACTTTTATTACTGTTTACATTTAGTTCCTTCCAGACTTTAGAGTTTTTCGCTCCCATATCACTAGTTATTGCGATAATACGAATGCCACAACCCTCAAGCTGGCTAATAATGTTTTGTAACAACTCTGAAATCATTGTCACATCGAAGTTATAAAAAGCGGGCTGCTTCCATTTAGCAAACAGCCCTCGGACCCTAGCTACCAGAACGTTACTGTGGGGCCCTAATATGCGATCGTCTGATGAATCGTAGGTTATTAAGCCGTCAAAATTCTTTTCATCAAACGACAAAACTGCTGCATCAATTCTAGGCTGACAAATAAGTACTGTAGCTTCCTTTGAGATAGTAGTTTCCTCCAAATACTGATAAACATATTTGTTGAACCAAATAAAATTACTCCCTACACTCAATAATTAAACAAACACCCGTTCTGCAATTTAGTCCGCGAAGGTGCTTGGGCTGTTGCTTGATAATGATGACGATAATATGATTTTAAAGACCTAACATCTGGGTTATCGGCCCCGCTGTTGCTTGAGCCGGGAACTGTAATATACGGAACAGCATCCGCACGGAATATTTTTCTCTGTGGTAATCCCAAATCTTCATTTTTCAAATCTCGTTCATAGTCTTCTGGACAAAGATGTATAGAACACACTTGTGCATTATAGGGGTTGAATTTGTCACTTCGCTTACAAAGTAGCACCCACACTCATCTGAGCTCCTCTCCTTTTGGAAACCTGTGATACATAACACCAGTACCAACGGAGTTGGACACCCACTGTGCCTAAGCACAATTAACTTTGCATTTACTGCTATTACTCACGGTTAACCACAAGGCACGATAAAACAAATCAAGTATGCAACGCTATTCTAGCTAGACGCGCGATTTTCAGCAACTATGCATTCTACTATTGCAAGCCAACTATCTTAAGGCGACAGCATGTTCCCTCCGTGTGACGTCACCAGCAAGCAAGATGTCACGTGATGAGATACGCGGGAGACGGGAGTAGGCCCCCCTGGGAATGACTATTCCATCAACAAAAACAACCTTCCTCTACAAAACTCTTTTATGAAGGTGTAGCTACTATTGCTGTGATACACTTAAGCAGTAAGCCCTAAAACTACAGCAGAATTATAAACTAACTAGCAGTAGTACCCGGCTTCGCCCGGTGGAATGATGATAATATTTCAGTCTCCATAACACTCAACGTCATAAATTATATTTATTTATGTATTCATTTCTTACATTATCAAACCCTGAGCCTCCGTGGCTTAGGCGGCAGCACGCCGGCCTCTCACCGCTGAGTCCGTGGTTCAAATCCCGGTCACTCCATGTGAGATCTGTGCTGGACAGAACGGAGGCAGACAGGTTTTTCTCCGGGTACTCCGGTTTTCCCTGTCAACAATTTCATTCCAGCAACACTCTTCACTATCATTTCGTTTCATCTGTCATTCATTTAATCATTGCCCCAGAGGAGTGCGTCAGGCCTCGGCAGCCGGCACAGTTCATATCCTCGCCGCTAGATAGGGGCTTCATTCATTCCATTCCTGACCCGGTCGGAGACTGGAAGCAGGCTGTGGATTTTTTTTCATCAAACCCAGTGACAATGTTTATACTTAAGTCACTATGGGAGGCTCTGTAAAATAATGATCATTCTCGTGATATTTGTCTTCAGTCCGAGTCGAGATATGTCGTTAGCGGTCCCAGAATTCGTGACATCTCAGTCGTAGAAGACTTTATGTGGCGGTTAGAAATATAATGGACTTAAAATCTAGGTCATTTGCCCCCAATGACGTTGAGGGCGTAACATCTAGGTAATTTGCCCTACTGATCAGGATGATATTGAAAATTACTACATAACTGACGTATGAAACTTAGAAAATAATAGAAAAAGTTATTTTTAGGACTCATATTTCGGGAAAGACTTGATTATTTTTTGCCACAGAGCTCTCACTTAGATCGCTATCTGGTTAAAAGTTTCGTCTTGTTAAGGTTTAAACTGTACGATAAATGTCTCAAGCAATTCCTCCAAGAAGCTTCCAGATTTCGCAGTCGATATATCGTTAACGTTCCTGAGCATCCAGTTGTCTTTTCTTCTGACGCAAAACATCTTCTACATAGTGATGATGAACATAGAAGCGACTACTGGCACATGTAACTTATCAACGAATGGGAAAAATTGATACTTTAAAGGAATGAGAGGTCATTTGCCCTTTTGATGAGGATGACAATGAAGACTACTACTACTGAACGGGTATATCAAACTTACAAACTAATGGAAATACACATTTTAAAAATCACAGTCGATGAAAACTGTGGTGTTGCTTAGTAGTACTGTATAATGGACGTAACATCTAGGTCATTTGCCCTTTTGATGAGGATGATAATGAAGACTACTACTACTGAACGGGTATATCAAACTTACAAACTAATGGAAATACATATGTTTTAAATCACAGGCTAGGTAGACTCTGGTGTTGCTTAATAGTATAATGGACGTAACATCTAGGTCATTTGCCCCTTTGATGAGGATGATAATGAAGACTACTACTACTGAACGGGTATATCAAACTTACAAAATAATGGAAATACGCATTTTAAAAATCGCAGGCGATGAAGACTGTGGTGTTACTTAGTAGTATAATGGACGTAACATCTAGGTCATTTGCCCTTTTGATGAGGATAGTAATGAAAACTACAGTTGAATTGACACGACAAACTTACAAACTACCGTGATAGAAATAAATATTTTAAAATTCACAGGCGATGAAGACTTATTGTGTGTGGTGATTAGTGGTATAATGGGCGTAACATCTAGGTCATTTGCCCTTATGATGATAATAATAAGGTAATGAAAAATGACTAATCAACGAACATGGTGTAATTTTAAATCTGATATAGGTAATTCAGATCTCTACCTTCGATGTCTTCCAAAGTCTGAACGTTATTTTCTGGCTTAGGCCTATACTCGATGCGTGTAGTGAAAGAGCTTATCGAGTACAGCTCGGGTCCAAGCTGCACAAACCTGAGAATATCGCAGATGATGTCGAAATATGATGACAGACGTTTGGAGGGGGGGTTCCCGGTCCAATTCACATTGACCGGTGAATCACTCATTCTTTCGTAACTCTACAGTGGTTTGAGCAAAGACCCTGTATGAACATCAGCATAGTCAGCAATACCAGGTAACACGGCGGGGACTCGACATTTCTCTCATGTCACCTCGCGATGAATCAGTAAGCTATTCTCACATCTGCCCCCTCCTCCCCCCTCCACCCACCAGGGTCTCACAACTTGTGGGACGTGGGTTTGCGACCACGGGACCCCAGCTGAGTCCGGCATTGCTTCTACTTACTGGTGCCGGGCTCCTTTCAGTTCTCTTTCCTGTCGGCCTCCCTTGGTCAAACTCTTGTTCTCTTCCGACCCCGATGGTATCAGTGTATCCGAGGCCTAGCGACTCTTTCACTTTCCCGCCTTAATTGGCCCTTGTTTGATCATTCCTGATAGCCTCATTCTTCGAGACGTCAGCCTTCTTTTTCTTTTCTTAATATCTCATGTCTTCCGCTCAAGACCCTCAAGGAGGCAGGGTGTATGTAGCCCCACCACTTCTGGTGCACCCTAGATAGTGCTACATCCTCAAGGGCTCATGGCTGGTGAATTCGGGAGCTGGCAACCCTGAGGGTTTCCTGAGCTGGGTCCGGTTTTACCCCTTCTTTCCATTGCCTTTGGGACGGACCCTGTCCTCTTTCCGGGAATGGAGTGGTCTGTCCACAATTTCAAGCAGACAGTGTTACTCGCAGGGTACCAAAGGGTAAGTATTTAAATTTTGGTTCTGATCGGTGAAACGGTGTAGATTTGTGCCAAAGGGCCTACATGCAGGGAATGGGGTGGTCTGTCCGAAATTTTAGGTGGACAGTGATATTCACAGGGTTACAAAGGGTAAGTATACACATTTTGGTTCTGATCGGTGAAACGGTGTAGATTTGTGCCAAATGGCCTAAATGCAGGGAATTGAGTGGTCTGTCCGAAATTTCAAGCAGGCAGTGTAACTCGCAGAGTTCCAGACGGTAAATAACAAATTTTGGTTGAGATCTGTGAAACGGTGTAGTTTTGTGCCAAAGGGCCTAAATGCAGGGAATGGAGTGGTCTGTTCGCAATTTTAAGTGGACAGTGTTATTCACAGGGTACCAAAGGGTAAGTATACAAATTTTGGTTCTGATCGGTGAAACGGTGTAGATTTGAGCCAAAGGGCCTAAATGCAGAGAATGGGGTGGTCTGTCCGAAATTTCAAGTGGACAGGGTTACCCGCAGGGTTGCAAAGGGTAAGTATACAAATTTTGGTTCGGATCGGTGAAACGGTGTAGAAGTTTGCCAAAGGGCCTAAATGCAGGAAATGGGGTGGTCTGTCCGAAATTTTAAGTGGACAGTGTTATTCACAGGGTTACATAGGGTAAGTATACAAATTTTGGTTGAGATCGGTGAAACGGTGTAGATTTGGAACAAAGGGCCTAAATGCAGGGAAAGGGGTGGTCTGTCGGAAATTTCAAGTGGACAGGGTTACCCGCAGGGTTCCGAAGGGTAAGTATACAAATTTTGGTTCAGATCGGTGAAACGGTGTGGATTTGTATACATAACAGACAGACAGACAGACAGACAGACAGACAAACATTGAGCTTTATATATATAGATAGATACAGTGAAACCCCCCAAATCCGAACCCCGGAAATCCGAAATCCCGGGTAATCCGAACGAGCTTTTTCGACAGTTATAAGGTTGAAAAACAAACACAATAGACAGAAACTTATTTATTTAGTCATAAGACAATTATACGAGTATATTCTACATTATAACCTTATTTTAGATAATTAGTTGAAAAATTAACAAAGAAGTACAGCTAGCATACCTAACAAAGTGTAAATGTGCTTACATGCTTTTAGGTAGATTTCATTAGAAAGCTAACTATTGCAATGGGTACCATGTTTCGACTTCCGGAAAATTTCGACATATCTTCGCGTTTCACATCCCCCAGACCCCAAAACCACCGTCAGTTCAAAGGTTTATATATAATTTATGTATATATGTATATATGTATCTATATATATATATATATATATATATATATATATCAATTTCTTGTAGACACGGTAACTGCCGTAATTTTGCACCAATCACTTTGAATTTTTTACATAATATGTATCTCTATAAAATCTCGGTCCAGTTCGTTAATGGGCAAAATCGGTCGAAGGGGGTGAAAATGGGGGGCTTTTTCCGAAAAAGTGAAATTTCGCTATAACTCTCTTAATACGTGAAATATCGAATCCATTTAAAGTTCATAATATGTGTCGAATAAGTTCCAAAAATTTATGTCAAATAAGTTTTTTGATAGCACCAACAATTGACCAATGGGGTGGAAAAAAGTGGGTTTTTCGGGAAACATTAATCATATCTCTCTTAATAGGCACAATATCAAAACCGTACAAAATGGAAAATATTCCCCTAATAATTACCTGTCTGAAAGAATTTTTGATATGACCCACCATTACGCCAAGGGATGAGAAAAATGATTTCGGAATTTTTAACAAGTAGTTCCGTGAAGAACTATACAGCCTATTTTCATATATCCTACTTATGTTAATTGCCACTATCAACATACACAATTTCTGTTTGATTGCTGTAATAGATTCGTAGATATTGAGAACCGACTAAATATTTCGGATGGTCGCCATGTTGGATTTTATATATGTAGGTCCTAGAGTTATGTACTGTTACATGCAGATTATTGTGAACGTGTAGTATTCAAACTTCAATCGCATAATTAGGACAAAAGAAAAAACAAGGAGATTTTAAAATTTTGCACAGCTGCCATCTTGAGGTTACGGAAACAATTGAAATAAATTAGATGCCAGTGGATTAAAATTCGTTTAAGGATTTACTGTACCAAGTTTCACTGCACGCGGATGGTTAAATTGCGAGAAACGTCCATGTGAATATTTATAATTCGCGCCACCGCCATGTTGGATTTGTGATCACCAGGTTATTTAAAGTCCTATAGGTGAACTTAAGTTCATAGCCCCTATGAACATTAAAAAATTCAGTTTGATTGCTAAAATAGATTCGTAGATATTCAGGATCGTCTAAATATTTCGGATGGTCGCCCTGTTGGATTGTTAAATGTATAGGACATAGAGTCATGTACCATTAAAGGAAAATTATTGCGTAGGTTCATTATTCAAACTTTCACTTCGATCGCATGACTACATCACAAGAAATAAAAACTTAATTTTAAAATTCGCACTGCCGCCATCTTGAGGTTATGTAAACAATTGAACTAAATTAGATACCAGTGGATTACAATGTGTATAAATATATCCTGTACCAGGTTTCAGTGCGCTTGGAACATTAAATCGCGAGAAAGGTCTATTTAAAATTTTCAAATTCGCTTGGCCGCCTTGTTCATTTTGTAGCTAACCGGTTTTTGAAAGTCTTATAGATGGACTTCCAGTAGTGCCCTTTATCTCCGTACAAAATTTTAGGGAGATACCGCTAATAGTTTCAGAGATATAGAATGCCGGTGAAATATTTCGCACATCCGCCATCTTGTGATTATGTGAACATTTGAACGAAGTTAGATGTCGGTGCATTAAAATGTATATAAACATATACTGTACCAAGTTTCATTGCGTTTGGTTGGTAAAATCGCGAGAAACGTCTATTTAAAAGTCGCAAATTCGCTTGGCATCCATGTTGGTTTTGTAGTTACCAGGTTTTCAAAAGTCACATAAGTGAACTTATAGTAGTTCCCTCTATCACATTAGAAAATGTCAGGGTAATATCGGTAATAGTTTCGGAGATATTGAATGCTGGTGAAATATTTCGCACAGCCGCCATGTTGGATTGGTGAGTCGTAACAAAATTTGAAGGGCACGGTCGAGGTCGCCGGGAATAGTGTTATGAACTTTCCGAGTTTCATTGAAATCGCTCCTGCCGTTTAGATTTTATTAGGGGGGGACACACACACGAATCACACACACACACACACACACACACGCACACACACACGGACAAAAGGTGATCTCATAAGCCTATTTTTTCAAAATTGAAAATAGGCTAAAAATGCCAAGTGCCATCAGAGGTTACCATAACAACGCTTTTAAATTGATGAGGGATGATCTATCCGAGGTTGCCAAGACAACGCCATTGACGAGATCACATTCATTTTTAGCCTACTTTTCACACTTTTCAAAAATGAGGAAAAAGTAGACTTATGAGATATATCCGGGAAAATGTGTCTGTCCTTCTGTCTGTCTGTCTGTCTGTCTGTCTGTCTGTCTGTCTATCTGTCTGTCTGTATGTCCTTCTGTATGTCTGGCTGGCTGTGTGTGTGATCCCCCTATCAACTCCTAAACGGCTGCAGCAATAGAAACCAAATTTAGTATGAGTAAAGATGTATACCGGAATATCTCAGGCCCATATTTGAAAAAGATGTCAGTGCTACCAACTGCTAAAAAACGCACTAAAATTTGAGCTCCATGTTGGATATCTTGGAAGGTATACATGGGAGATATTCTAAAGTTGGCACACATGTAGATAATACTATTTCACTTTAATTTCCAGGTGGCCATATATGACAGTGTTGCCAAAATAATTTTAAGCCTTCTGATAAGTCCAATTTTTAAATGCATATAACTTCTACACTATCAATTGGATTTCAACAAAATTTTGTATGTAATATGTGTACATAAAGAGAGATGACTGAGTGTATTCTAAGAGCCACCAGGGCTGCCAACTGTTAATAATTGCTCTCTATTTTGTATCAAAATACCAATATATCAGAAAGTATGCAAGCCGACAGCTTTAAACTATGCACACGTATATTACCTGACATTTTACATTAATTTGGAGTAACTTATATACGTCAGTTCTACCAACATGATTATAAGCCTGCTGATAGGACCAATTTTTAAATATATCTAACTTCAATACCAACAAATGGATTTCATCCAAAATTGGCACAAAAAGATATAATATTTCAGATTATTTCTGACCAGCACTCGCATGTCATTGTTGCCAACATGCTTTTACGTGTACTAATAGATCCAATGTCTAACTCCATGTAACGTCCTTTGGACTTCAACCACATTTTGTATTCTGTACCTTAGGAGATGGAAGTAAGAATGTATTCAGTCACCAGAGCTGCCAACTGTATTGCTCTATTAGGCTACATTATGCCTAGTATACCTTATTTCGAACTAATTAAGACATTTCGATATTACCCACTTAATTTCGTCATTATTCTAGATAGGTTCATATACTGTAGATTAATCTTTGGCATGAATCTTAATTTTAAGAAAAGTAGGCTCTTTAGTTCGTCACGGAACTTCTTGTTCCATCTGACTATGAGGGAAGCGGCTAACTGGTAGCATGCTGAACTTCTATGCCCAAGGTCGCTGGTTCAAAGCCGGCCAAAGTCGCCGGATTTTCTAAGAGCGCTAAAAATCCGTCAGCATGCTTTCCTTCGGAAGGGAAGTTACAACGTTCGTTGCAAGTTGCTGGTTGCGGTGGCATCTAGCAGCCAAGTTCACAGCTAGGTGTCGTTGACGTTAGTATTTGGTACAAAGTTAGGTACTACTACTTAAAATTGACCGTCTGCAGACCTTACCTGAATTACAGACTAATACAGTCATCACAAATAACACCGTTTATCAGACAGATTCTACACACACCCAATGTACACGGGGTTACATGACCACTTGTCGCAGCCCCTAAACTGAGGGACAAACCAACATCTCTGCGGGAGATAAAATTTTGCGTGAAGAAGTAACAGACTGTTAGATAGTTACACATTAGTTCCAAACCTTGCATAAGGACAGTGTGAACACAAGTATAAAAATGAACCCCAAATGACAAGAAGGTTACCATCCCCATAAGACAGTAAAATGTTAAAAATATGCATAGAAAGACGAAAAAATGTTAACTAACCTCCAATTGTAAAATACTTTCTCGCAATAAATGAGGTCTGATCCTCCTACGAAAACCTGCTTATTTTGCCTATTATAGCCTATCCCCTAGTTTGCCCGGTGAAATCTACCTCCGCCTTCCGGCGTGCCGAGAGGATATTTTTCTCATCCAGGATTGTATTTTTAATTCCTTAGGTTAATCACTTTGCAAAAACAATGAAATGACAATAGAAACACACAAAATATCCCTTAATCTAGCACTTGAAATCAGTTATCTTTTTGTCGAATTGACGAAAACCTTCCCGCGGAGGCAATTGCACACCATCGTCGCATGAACATGACGTCGTTTGGCGTGGCTGCTGCGTGTTGTTCTACGAAGCGCAGTATAAGTCACACTGTCGAAGTTTCTTCTTCCTCACTGTCACTAACCTGCCTTGCTCAATGTACAGTCCTATACCGTAACGAGGGCTGGTTATTATGTTAGGCTATGGGTATTTTTCGGCTAATATGAACAAATTGAAATCCGAACAGGCTACAGCCCCAATTAGTTTGGATTTGAGGGAATGAACTACAAGTACTCTTGTGATTATTAAGAGATATAACTACAACATACAATATTGTCCGTCTACTAGAATAATATGACCACCAATAGGAATCCATCCCTTTAATCCATTACAAATTCCGTTATTAAATACAGAAATTCTTCTTGATAATGTGTTCAAAGATCTACTGTTGATACTTATCTGAAGTTGTGGAATGTCTACAGACTTCTCAGACAATCAGTTTTGGTGCAGGCTTTAGTAAAATGTTTAAATATCACTCTGAGTTCTTTGAATTTGTGTGGCTTTCTGGCGGGTTTTCTTGTATTTTGTTTTTGGAGGGAAGAAACTGTGTGTGGGTGTCGCTGTAGGTTTGGTAGTGTTTTGTAGAGATATTCTTCTTCTTCTTTTGCTTTAGCGTTTGTCCCGCCCCGTGACAGGGTCCGCTATGTGAATCCACTATATCCACTTTACTCGGTCATGGGCCATGTCCGGATGTAGGTTGACGCTTTTCAGATCCCTGTGCAGTGTACCGGCCCAACGATGTCTCGGTCGCCCCTTTGGTCTTTTCCCGGTGACCTATAGTGTGTAGGCCTGTTTTGCAATGATGTCCGCTCCTGACCATAACACCTGCCCAAACCAACGCAGACGAACCTCACGCATTTTGTTGTTGATTGCCACGACACCAAATCGCTCCCCTATGCTTTCATTGTGGATGTGATCCAACCTAGTAATGCCAGCTGTCCATCTAAGCATCTTGGTCTCCGTGAGGCAGGTCAACGCCTTCGACTTGCATACAGTGAAACCTGTATTAAGAGACCAGTGACGGTTCCATGGAAAACTGGTCTTTTAGAGGGGTGGTCTCTTAATAGGGGTAGGCATTAAAATAATTTTATACTGCATTATTAATTAAGTAGAGTTGGAACACATACTTGATTACAATTTATCTGCATTGGTTCACATTTCGTACAAATTAATTACAATTAGTTATTTTCTGAGCTCTGTCATTTAAAAAAGTCTCGAATTGATCTCTGTTTAAGATTAGCACATATTTTTGTTAGGAATTTCACTTTATAGAATATCTCTGAGTGAGTTTGAAAGTCCATTAATTTGTTCTGGGTTCGAACAATCTTCTAGGAGAGCAGTTTTTTGTATTTATATACGTTACATAACACTTTTTCAAATGACATTGTATGCTGATGTAGTTCTGTACCAACATAACCATTGTTCACTTCATCACCCTCATCACCATCTCCAATGGGAAGGCAGATGAGAAGTGGACTTTTGAAAGAGGCCAGACTGAGAAAATGCCTGGTCTTTGATCGGGGAGAGGGATGGTCCTTAAATAGAGGTAACAAATATATTGACCTTATGAGGTTTTAAATCGGTTCCAAGGAAAATAGGTTTTTAAAAGGGTGGTCTTTTAATAAGGGTGGTCCTTTAGAGAGGTTTCACTGTATTTGGATTTGATGATGCTCGCTTAACGAGTGAAACATTTCAACCCTTAGTTTTCGTCTTCAATAGTCCGTAACAATATGAAAATGAAAATCCACAGCCTGCTTCCAGTCTCCGACCGGGTCAGGAATGGAATGAATGAAGCCCCCATCTAGCGGCGAGGATATGAACTGTGCCGGCTGCCGAAGCCTGTCGCACTCCTCTAGGGCAATGATTAAATGAATGACAGATGAAATGAAATGACAGTGGAGAGTGTTGCTGGAATGAAATCTTGACAGGGAAAACCGGAGTACCCGGAGAAAAACCTGTCTGCCTCCGTTTTGTCCAGCACAGATCTCACATGGAGTGGCCGGGATTTGAACCACGAACCCAGCGGTGAGAGGCCGGCGTGCTGCCGCCTAAGCCACGGAGGCTCTAGTCCGTAACAATATACAGTATATAAATCTTAATAATTTGCAATTTATTTCCGATAATTTTTCACATATTCCAGTATTTGGAATGATTTTTTCGGTTCACCGACTGAAATCCGCAATATTAATTGCTGCTATAGTCACCACAGAAACACGAGTTATCAGACAAATCCAACCTTTACCCAAGTAAACGTGACTAATGACCGCCAAAAAATGAACAAATAACAAAGAACGATAACTCGCCGGTTTTTTTCAGGTCATAAGTGTATTTAACAGTCAGCTTTCTTGTCCTCGATAAGTTTCCTTTGAAGTGCATTCTAATTTTATTTAAAGTAGATAGTTGCAAGGTCTTCTACTGTATATACGCTATCCTCAATCATCGATTGAAATGCTCCATGGAATTCCTTGAACAGTTATTTCCATGTGCTCCAGTTCCATGCAATACAGCGAATTGTGGTTGTATATTGCTCCGCTCGTATCTTTTGAGCATTGGGTATGTATTATTTGACCTAGTTCAATGACCAACATGAGCAAATAGAAGCGACTGCAACTGCGGCATGAGTCGAGAATGTACACCCTCCCAGAGCATATCATTTCAGATTTTGCACTGTTTCTTTATCTCATGCCTAATTTTGAGATTTCAATGAAAATGAAAGGTTACACGATAAATCAGGAGTGATATGAGTAAGTTTTGTATCTCTCTCTCTCTCTGTGTGTGTGTGTGTGTGTGTTTGTGTGTGTGTGTGTGTGTGTGTGTGTGTGTGTGTGTGTGTGTGTGTAGATATGTAATCTGACAATTATCTGGTTATCGTTTCACTCTATAAACTTTGAGGTCTGGGATCGATTCCCAGCTCTGTCAAGAAATGTCATCTCCTCTCAGAGCTAGAATGGGGTTGAAAATAGGTGGGTTTGATTCCCACCTCATTCATACTAGAAGTGATTCTCCGTGGTTTACCATTACTTCGCCAGGCTTATACCGTGATTGTACTTAACTCATGGCTACAGCCAACACCTACCCAATCCTAACTCCATTCATAAATACACGCACTAATAAGGTCATCACAATAACACAGGTTATCAAACAAATTCTGCACAAACGCAAGTATATGGCGCTACATTACCACGATGTTGCAAAATCCCCTAAATGAATCAACGTAAATGAAAGTGAAAGAGACTGATGTTTTGAGTACATGATATCCCTGGTAATGATATTGTTTCTTGCAAAACATTTCTGTTTTGTCTCCTGGCAGTGCAATTTATTAGTTCTCTAGGACCAGTTACGCCCATTTTTCTAGCAATTTTCATCTGGTGTGTTTGCTTCATACATGAAAAACAAAAACTGACCAGTCATCTTCTGTCTCTTCAAATGATTGCCCTTTTCTGCCACCACAGAGTAATCAGTTGTTAATGTTGTTTCATTTAGGGGGCTTGGATATCTTGGTCATTCAGACCTGTGTACTTTTGGTTGTGTGTAGTATGTGTCCGATAACCTGTGCTATTGTTATGGCTGTATTAATGTGTCTTTGTAATGCTACCATAACCTCCTGGCCTCATCTGAGGACAGATAACATATTCATTTGTATCACACATTGGATATATGTAATCCTTGGGATTCTTTGCTTTCTCTTCCCCAAGATCTTTCCTTCTATTATATTTGTCGATGAATGTGTCATGAAGAAAAATCATTCCCAATGAATTATTTTCTTATGGTTGGCAACATTCCTTCTTTCCTTGAATTTTGTCCATAGGTCTTTTCAACCCAGCATATTCTCAGAATCATTTCTTCACATCCATATTTGAAGTGTGGTGAGGTCTAAAGTACAAATTATTGTATTAATTTGAACTCATGTGTTGATCCCGGCAGCATTGAGGTGAGCCACGTGTCAATCCATCGTGTATTGCACGTGGTGATCGTAATACTGGTCTGTTATAATATTCACAGTGTTGTTAATCTCGCTTTCATGAGAGTTATTTAAACATATAAGGAGGATAACGCCTCGTAATGAGTTCGTTCCTTTGTATGGCCAGGGCTACCAACTGGGCGCCACATCAAACGCTAAGCTCTCGTGCGGTATGCTTTAGTAAGATTTATCAGATATATGGCGCTTTTACTTCATATTTAGCATGATCATAAAGTCTGCTGAGTGCTAGCACATCGATCCCATTACACCACGCCTTGGAGATTAACGAACAAGGAAAGACATAAACCATATTTGTTCTCAGCTGGGAATAATAATGCTCTAGCGAGGTTCTACCAGACTGACCAACATATACTACCGGTCAAAAACACTAGGATATATTGAACCCATGTACCATGGCCTCAAAGAGAGTCGAATCCATGTACTTTGAGAAAGGAATGAAAGAATCATACAGTCTCTAAGGGAACGGAGAGAGATTTCAAGCCAGGATTATAGCCTAACATTGTGCAAGCGCTAGGGCCAGGTGTTCCTTAGATGAGCTCATGCCTCTTGACATTTATAAGGAGCCAGTCATGGATATTATTAGAACGAGTGGAAAGTTTTGACTGTAAGACGAAGAAGCTGGACTCGGAAATTGCTCTTACGTTGCAGGAATATGGCAACCTCGCTGCTGAGTCAGAACAGGAATAATTAAATTTAACCCGTTTACGAGTATAAAAATAAGTAAACAGATACAGTACGGTGAATCATTTTGGATTAGAGATTTTTGTGTAAAGAAAAACCTTGTAAAAATTGCACAGGAGAAAACTGCAATCGCAAGTAGACGTCATTGGGGGTTCACCGAGACCCAAGGAGTGGGAGAATAAAAAAGAACAGCACCACCCACACAGTTGAGGACGAGAAATTAATTAATATCTCGGAAATGCACGATCGATTTCCATGCACAGGAAGATTATTTTACGTTTGGAAGACGAGCTGTCTGGAGATACGATTTTTATAATTGTGCGACAATTAGTTCAGAAGTTGGTCACGAAAAGGACTAGGATTTTATCTTTTTGTGACTGAAAGGTATAAAACTCCTGGCCTCACCAAGCCAATCATGCAGTTATTCTGACAGCCCGTGAGGGGGTGTTACTCTGCATCAGTGCATGCAGTCTACGAGAGCCCGTGAGGGGAACGTTAAGCTGTATCAGACATCGATCCAGAGCCTGTGGGAGGCTATGCTACAAGTTCACCGAGTGTAAACCAGTTACGATATAAGTACGCTACGCTGAGGGTTAGCAGTTCAAGACTTTGAAGAGTCTTAAACTATAAAGAACATTAAATATACGGACTTTAAAGCAATATCGCCAAAGTAAGACACAGCGATCAGTAGGGAACTTCGAGTTCCAGAAGAACACTAGTTCAATACAGTTACGAAGTTATAAGAACTCCAACAAATAAACGGCGTTACGTCTAGTAAAGACATTGTTAAAGACATTAAGTCCTGTAAAGGACAAGAATAAACAGTAATTACGATCGCGAAAGATAGAAGTTCAAGCGAAAGGAACTTAGGAACTTAGGTTCGAAACCAGAGGGAAACGTACTCTAGTGAGAATACGTCAAAAATATACGATAGACAGTATAAGGTCCTCGAAGGGAGGCCAAGATATAGAAACTAAACGGTACGATAGACAGTATACGGTCCTCGAAGGGAGGCCAAGATATAGAAATTATAGGGGGCGATAGACCACCATATATAAATAGAGGTGACGGCAAAGTAAAGACATTTATCGCCTAGTTAAAGCAGATAAAGTAAAGCCGAGTAATAGACAATAGAAGCGGTTTTGAGAGACTGAAACCAGTAGTTTCCATTGTAGGAGAGAGAAACTTTGAACGAGTAAAATCACACGTCCAATGCAGGTCGATAGGATTCACATCAGGGATCATCAACAGCCGACAGAAATTGTAAAAATCGTTGAGATACGCCCGTGTGATAGGAGTGAAGTGTAAATATTGTAAGAAAAGAATTAAGAGTATCATTTTAAGTGTTTTAGGTAAAGTGAAAGCGTTTTATGCACAGTGATATGTGTTATAATATGTACCAGAGTAATATTTTTTAGTGTTTTAATGTGTGTTCCAAACGGATACACCAGTGTATAAAAAAAAATGTTGTCAGTGTTAAATATAGTGAATATGTGTCAAGAAATTTCTGTACATAAGATGAGATTGTACAATATGGAGTAGGTCAAGAAGGTGGGCCAAAATGTCACATCAAACGAGAATAAAGGTCAGAAAGCGACCTTAAACATGTAAGTAAAGATTTTCATTATGTTTTGGTGTCGGGAAAAATTTTGTGTACAATTCCACCGGAGTTTTGAGTAGAAGGGATGTTTTTAAATGAATAATAACTAAATAAGAACGCGATCTGAACGAAAATAAAGTTTTAAGAAATAATAAATAATTATGTGAAATAATAAATCCTGTAGAGGAAAGGCATGGAATAAAATGTCAGTATTTAATGAATGTTATAAAAGCAAGCGTGATAATAATAATTATAACAAAGATATTTACATAAAGGTAAATTTCAATTATATGAAAGAAATAGCTTTTGAGCTTTTGTAAGGAATGAAAACATGATGTGAATAACAAGGTAAAGAAATCTAAATAAAGATTAAATTGAATGATATAAAAATATAGAGCGTTGAAGCCTTAACAAATGTATAAGACATGATGCGAATGCATGTTCTTAAAAAGGGAGCGATTTATTGTCAATGGAAAAGATTAATATAAGAATTAAGATATTGTTTTAGATCCCTTATTTGGGGGTGGATCTAAAAGGGAGAGTTGCTGTACTAATTTATGAGGTTGTGCCTAAAGGAGGGTAGCTTCCCTTGACAGGGCAAGCTGACCTGTGTAGTGTGTTGTGGTGTGCTAGGAACTAGGGGGCGTTCCTATAAATAATGTGGTAGTGTTTGAGGGGATGGGACCCACTGCAAAGGGTCGCTGTACTAGTCGCTCAGCTGACTGCTTGTTATGTAATCGACTCTGCTCGTATCAGCCGGGTGGCACGCGCTGCTTGCTGGCAGCCGGCTCGAGAAACACAAAGATACCTGAGTTAGCGCTAACGGCTTACCGTCTGTCACGTCTTTACGTGACGGGAATAAGGAAGGGCGTTGGGATGTAAAGAGGCGTATAACAGTAATGCTAGTGTAGAGTGTGGACCAAGTGTTTTATTGGTCTGTGATATTCTTTGTGTGAGTCCCTTGTAGGGAATGAAATTATGTTTATAATGTGATACAAGTTGTGGGTTGCAGGTTACATAAATAGGAACTCTGAACACGATTGACTGACTCACCTCGGTTGACACCAGCGTAGCTTCGGCCGTCTTGATGGAGCACTGACAATGGAGAGAGAGTTTGACCTCATTAGGACGTCTTCTTATACCTTCAGACGCCCTCCTGTCAGCAATGTATTGGCCCAGTTAGTACTATGTCGCTGAGTGTAATGATTACGTAAGGCTTGAGCTGCTTTATGGAGTAGCAAGCTGTCCTTACAGTATTAATGGATGTTGCCCCGGCTTTCCAAGGGTTGCCATTTTAGGGGATTTAGCCAGATGTTGGGGGGATGGTCTCCAAGGGGTGCATACCCCTGGGATGCTGTACAAGAGTCTTCCTTCATTTGTTCGCGTCCTCGCGAACGGGAACGGAACTGGAAGTTGGGATGTTGACGTAGTGGTCCTGGAAAACCCTCTCGTATCTCCTGGTGGCGTCGTATCGAAGTGTGGGTGTGAGGTGAGCCCGTGTTCAGAGGGGAGGGTTATGGGATTTACATATATATGTATACATTGACATTGTGAAAAAACAAACAAAAAAAATTGACATTTTGAGAAAAATTGAACATTAAAATAAATTCGATATGTAAAAAAAATTGCCCTTGCATTTGCTGGCATATTGCTAGTTTAAAAAAAACATGGTTTCTGATGGTGACGTGTCACATATTTGTGCAGGGAGGAAAAACCCAGGGCCGAACGGATGATTGCTTCGCCCGCCCCATCTTAGGGAAAAAATGCTCCCTGCAATAAGAAAGGTAGAAGAAAATAGAAAAATGGGTGTTCCAGGGTATAATTTAAGGGAAATATTCAAAAGTATTTATTTGTGTGGGAAAAACGGAACACCCTGACAAATGGGGAAGTTAGAAGAAGGAAAAATGAAAGAAAACAAATCATACACATGATGGACATTGGCATTTTGGTGAACAAACAAAAATATATATAGTGTATAGTTGTACAAAGCTTATCCTGAAAAACTTATAAATTACAATGACCTTATGTCTAGTGGAATAATGGTATACAGTTTATCCTGAAAAATTATAATTTACAATGACCTTATGTCTACTTAATCGCGCTAATCCCTTATAATTATAGTTTTCATGAGGTACCTCGCGTGCACGCTACCCGTCTGTACGTACTCTTGCCGTCTCACGGCTGATTCTGTACGGCCACTTCTTGGTACGGTATAGTGGTCGTACCGCTTGCCTGTATGTTTAATACCTAACCTGTGAAGCATCCTCTGTGGGTGAATGCTTTCACACTTGACAATGAGAGTCACTGCCACAAACCGGTTGCGCCCTCATTGTCGTAATCTGCGTCACATTTTGACGCTTTATGTGTTTTAAGTGAGTTGATCTGCCAGTAAGCCTGGTACCCCACAGGCACCAGTCCTGCTGTGCAGATTCATTTTAGAGTGTATAGCTGAAAAAGAAAAATGTGGTGAGTGTTTGCGAGTGTGTCGGGATTAGTGCAAGTTGAAAAATAAAAAAAAATAGTACACATCATGGCATGCTGTAAATAATATGCCACTGCTATATGGCAGTGAAATTCCTGTCACCAGTTTTCTGTATCTGGTGACGATGCCTGTGAAAAAAAAATGGCGAGGTTTAGAAAAAAAAACATATTAGTACTGGTTGAAGCTGGTCTTTTACTGAAAAAAAAAACATGATTAATGTTACTTAGCTGCAAGGCCGGGCTTACCCTATACGGTGCCGTAATGCCGTAAATAATATGTAGTTGGTCTTACCCCGGTAGCGGAATTGTGGTTACCGGGTGCCGATATATTCCACTTTGATTATTCCTATCTTAATCTAGTTTATCCTAAGTATTGTCGGGCTTACCTCGGTAACGGATTTATAGTCACCGAGTGCCGACCGGCGTTACTTAATACTATCTAACTTAATTATGGTCTAATAATAAAAAAAAACTATTACTAAGCCGAGAGGGTTGCCTTAATCTATTGCCGAAATGTGCTGCGCCATACCTGGCCACAGCGGTGAATAAATTTGCTTAATCCTAGGTTGCGTGTCAAATGCAACCATCTTACAACTAAATTTGGCCTAGGACGATCGCCTGGGGCAATTAAATCCCCAGATCACCACCCGCACGAGCCCCAGAAACACCGGTTGTCTCTAGGGTCGCTAGATTCCGTCCCCTTAACTCTAGGTGTCGACGTCTATTACTAGGACTAATCTATGCGCAGGCGCTTACGGTGCCACTAAGCTAACCGTTTCGCCCGCTGTAACTTTCGTGTTCATAACCGGGTGCTGTTCCTATTTGACGTAGGTGAGCCGCCCACTTGGCTCCTGTGAGGGGCGCGCAATGCCCCTCTCTTAATGCCCATTGACTGCCCGCTGCGTCGCCATTTATGTGGGCATTGGACAGTGTGGTCCAATGGCATAATATCCTCCGGGAAGAAAGCGTCCGGGGAGTCCTCTTCGCCTGTGTCGGCATTGCTGGGTTGGCCCACTGAACCCTTTTGAGTGCCCGCTATGCTACTCATTTAAGAACTCTGGCGACCCGTTGTCGTCCATTTACGTGGGCGCAGGACCGAATGAGCGCGTACATTCCATATATATATATTCATATTTCATTCTTCATTATCGATTACCGTCGTGGTCTTCACCTTCACCTCGCGGGGTAAGGACTTGTCGGATCTAGGATTGGTCCTGCTGAACCCTTGGATCCTGCTTCACTCCTGACGAATAGGAGTCTGACTCCCCGCCATGGAAGTCCTACTGACGTAAATTTAACTAACAGTCTAGTCATAATATGGGGTCGTCTCTAGGGAGAGTTCCCGAGGCCGGCGCTGAGTGAGCTATTTCTCCCGCCATCCTCAGAAAGTCACCCTGCAGATCTCGGCTTCGATGACCGTGACACATAGTGGGTGTAACGTTCTCCGACAAGGGGGATGGGCTAATATGCACCCCTAGATCTCGATGTTTGCCCGTGTCAGGTCCCGAATGCTTTGACCTTCCGTAGTTCGTCTGTTTGGTCAGGTCAGTGATTTGATGAGCCAACTGGGGTAAGGGTCCACATCGCCTTCCCCAGCTCTGCTCTAATGTGGTCCCTCCTGACCTTCGGCTTACACCGTTGTCAACCATCAGTTCGTATCAGATTCCTTTGTAAGAGAGAGAAAAAAATGTGCCGTAACCTGTGTGAATGGTTCAACCTCTGTGTAAAATGTGAAATATTTCCAGTGTAGCGGGGTTGCAGATCTTCTAAGTACATAGGCTACTTCTGGCCTACCATCGCTATGTCAGCTTCCCAGCAATAATGCCTTCTTTACCTTAATGGAGGTGTTAGTAGGGTCTGTAATGTCAGGTACCCTGTTATTAGGATTTGGGGGTAGTTATTTGTTGAGTGGGCTTAAAGCATGGTAGGAAGGGTTTTGCGCACCTTTGGGTTCCACGTTAGTGGTGGCCTAGAACCGGTGGTGGCACTGGGATGCTTCTATAGTGAGTGGAGTGGGGAGGTAATTCCCGGGATTGCAAAAATACGAAATTTCATGCAGGTTTGATATTAAAATCCCTGGTAATTGGATGGGATACTCATGCATGTGTCTGGATATGAAGTTTCTGCCTTCATGTACGGATAGGTGTAGGATGGGGCATAATACCATATGTTCCTTTCATGCGGGAGAGCTTAAGTACTAAAGCATGGTTAATATGTATCTATGGCCTCCTCTCTCATTTGGAGAGGCGCATTATGCTTCTTTTAATGTTTGCTGAGCCACCCCTAATACTCAGGCGGTGCAACGGGGCTCAAGGCGTAGCTTGCCTGCTCTTTAGACGCATGAAGTCCATCAACCCCAGTGTGTATTTTGTAATGTAGTGTAGCTGTTTATGGTCGTGTAGATGTGTTTGCGTTGTTTATGTCAGGCTTGAGAAGGTTATGGGAAGGGAGTAAGGTGGTACGCTGGTAGCCTGTTCTCCTGTCGTCCTCCCTTGGTCCATGTTGGCTTTCTATCCGCGCCTTGGGATAGTAGGGCTGCATGACCTAATCTGGTCGGCCATTTGCAGTGTAGATGTGGCCAGTGGTCGTAACGCGACTGGTCATGTGCTAGTCATCTGTAATGATTTATTTGGGGAATAGAATCGCGAAAAGAAGTTATGAAGGGGAGGTCCTGTTTCCTCAAAGTCCCTATGTTCGCTCCTAATTGGTGAGTGCGTGTGTGTGTGTGTGTGACTACGTTCCGCTACACCACGCGGACGGTTGGTCTGTTATGAGGCTAAGTCCTAATATGTATCGCCTTTGTGGGCAGAAGGCGCCCGTGGCTTGCCAACGTGCCCTTGCGACCGTGCCCTATAGGCCCAAGATAAGTTTCGCTGTGTCACGTCTTGTCCATTGCCAAATGATTTTGCAGTGTGGAGAAAAAAAATGTATGGCGTTATAATTGTTATGTGTGTGTAATTTCATGGTCACGGGCTATACGCAATAGTGTCTCGTCACCGCAGTATTGGAGTGTGAATAGTCTGCAGTCAGCAATTGGTATGTGCAATAACAGGCTGGGAAGTTACTGTTTGTCATCCGCTGGTATGTGCCTTTTTGCACGAATGCAAGTGTGGTCATTGTTTTGGATTCCTAGCCTAATGTAGCAATTCGCCCTAGTTAGGTAATGACGTCGTGTGGCCATTGTTCTCTAAGACCTGTGTCTTGCGAAATTTTCCTACCTGTGTTCGTGAAATGTATTCCTCTATGCCTGGTGTAATTCGAAATTTTATGTCTGGCTTTTGGTGGGAGGAAATGTAGTATTCCCTGTTCATGCACTTGTATGGGCCAATTTCAGTATGATTGGACGCCTGAATAGCTGTTCTCCTTTGCGTCTAAATTTTCACTGGAACTCAGACCCGTGACCTTATGTCATTCTCTGTGTTTTATGTTTGCGTTGTGTGACAGGGCTTGGGGCTTTCCCAGTGTGGTCTTTGCTTGTGTTCCGTGTACCAAAAATACCCTTGGATAGTTAGTTTTTGGTACGCGTGTGGTGTGTGGTCATGGGTTCGAATCCGGTTGTCTGTAAAGACTTGGTGTGATCATTTTCGTGCCGCATATACTATGGCATGTTCCCGTGGATGTGCGATGCGCATATGGAAGCATGCATACCTGTGTAGAGTTTGTACGTTTTTGATTTCCCCTTGTAGTGTAATTTTGGAAGATATGGGGTCTCTAAATCGGGCGTGAATGATGTGTTGATTTCTGTCCAGTATGCTTTGGCTCGCTTGTCTGCGTCGAGCAGTCTTGCTCATTGAGGAGTATGTTACAGCTGATACGACGGTGTTGAATTACGATGTTGTGTGCTTTCATTTGTTTCATGCTCTGCCCACGTCCTAGTTTTCTGCACGTGTGTGTGTGTGAACCTGATTGCTGCCTATAATGATTGCTAGCAGTGCCTCTCTCGCTGTAGAAAAAAAACTTTGTGGTTTAATATGACCGTTGATTTGTAGCTCATGCGCCAGGGGATTTCCGTTTTACTTGGAATCCAAACCACAGGCCATGGCATTTCATTTCGGAAATCCCATATGCGTTGTACGCGAGTGTGTCTGGTCCGCTAGTCGCGTATTTGGTGACCAGATGCCAGAGGCGATTGTATTGTTTTTCGTTTATGACCCGCTGTTAGTGGGACTGTCCCAATTAGTCTTAGCTTTCCCATTATCCTTATTCTAGGACTGGATATCTACTCAACCTTATATTCCTGGTATTCAGAAGGTTGCGGGTTTGGAGACCGCCTTTTACCCAGAGTAATTGTTTCCGGCACCATGAAGGTTGTGTCTCCGGGACAGTTCTGGTGAGTGTTAGGATTGTATCCCGGCGCGGTCAGTTGGCTATTTCTTGGCCCTCTTTTCACGCCTGCCCGTGGGATTACTTCCTTTCCTTTTGGCAGTATTTCCGCCTTTACGTGTACCTATGTCTAAAAATTATGTCGTGAACACCATAAAAAATGTTAAAAAAAAATGTGCTTGGGACCTGAGTGTAGTATTTACCATTTTGGTAACGTGAGTACTACCGTAATCTGGTTACGTCTCAGGGGAATCTACCGACACTGTCTAGTACACATTAGGAAGGCCATTGCAAGACGTAATTGATATACCTGTATCCACGTCACGAGCAAAGCCAGTGCACTATGGGAGTCAAACCTGCCCTTCAAAGTAATTGTAACTCACCAAAATGACAGTGTCTCGTCCCGATGTGCAATTGGGCTTTTCAGTTGGCTAAAGCACACCTCACCAAATTTTTGAAGTTAGTTTGAGATTCTTAATTCCTGCCACACTTACGGCTTTCGCCCGCAACAGGAGAATCTATCAAACTGTGGAACCCTAACATAGAACGTTTAGTCATTTCTACTTAGAAAGACTCACTTAAGCTTTATGCTGTGATTTTATGCTTAAGTTGTGTTCAAAATATCTCTTTTTCGGCCTGAAGCCTGCTTGGCTTCCACTTGGCTTAGCATATTAGAGCCTTTACGTTATGGCGTTAATCACTTCGCCCAATAACCATTGATGGCCTGAGAGAAAAATGCCATGGTTCCGAAAAAAAAACAAGAAGGATTTAGAATTGTTCCTTCTACTTTGGCTATATTGCACTGTATATACATAAAATAAGAAAGAAAAATATGCGATTTCATGTTTATTATGTACTTGTTGGACCATTTTCTTATCGCCCCCGTGTGAAAGAATTTATGTGGCCTATAATGTTGGTGTTAGCGATGTTAGTTTATTTCTGTGGCCCTGGTGGAAGTCGTTATCCTCTTTCGAGCTTCAGTGCTCAGAAAGGTGAAGGGTTTTGCCCTGTTATTAGATTATAGGCCTTTGAAATCCACTGGGGTGTTCCTTTGCTACCTTCCGGCGGAATTTCTAGCAAAGTAAGCTTAGGCCTCCTTCCACCGTAGCGCGTGTCTATAGGTTTAAATGTACCTGTATTCGAGGGCCTAATTGTGCTTGACGCTGCCCTAGTAGATTTTACGGGAGTGTGGATATATTTGACTGCGTGGTTTTGTGGGGTAGGTGAGAACACCTTTCCTAATCCCCGTGTACTGTGTGGTAATGCCCGGTCAAAATGTTCGTGCGTATATCGTGCACCCTGAGGGCCTAATACCGGTGTTCGCCTTTGTTCTGGCAAATTTGCCCTTTGAACTGGCGGTAAAGGTCGCTTAATGGCTTGTGTCCGGCCTAGCAATGTGGTGGCGTGTAGTCTGACCGTTTTTCGGCCTGTGGCCACGGCCGACTCCTGCCAATGTGTTAGCCTATCTGTGTACGTGTATGTAGGCTTTATATACTGTAGGGCGGGCTCTATGTCGTCTGCCCATGACGTGGTTACGTCCCGTTGTCCCTCTGTTATATCATGTGTATTTAATGGCCCTAGCTTCGATTCCCTCTCGTCCTTTTGTTCCGAGGGGATTGTTCTAGGCTCTGCCCCTCGGTTTGGCAAAATCGCCTCCCGATCCGGGGCTGAAGGACGTGTGTTTGTGTTAGGTTTATTTTGTAGTAAGTTGGAGCCTAACCTGGCCGTCTTCTTGACTGTGGCCACGGTGAACTCCTTCCATTCTGTGGTAGTACGTGGCGAGAGGGACATCCTCGCAAATTGTCGAGTCAACGTATCTACGCTTATGTCCTCTCTCGGGTGGGCTGATGGCCCTACCGTGAACTCAAAAATGGCCTTATTGGCTTGTAGCTCACGGTATTTGTCCCAAATTTGGGTGTACTGCCTTATTGAGGCTCATGGCCTGCTTGCAAATTACTGTATTAATGTATTAATGTTTCTGTGCTCTGTATTGTTTTGTGGCCGCTAGTTGGAGAAGCGCTTGGACGCGAATTAGCTCCCTGTATTGGGCGTGTAAACTTGTGTAGTGCACCCTCATTCTCTCGAGGGTTGCATTATCTATTACGGGACCATGTGTGGTGATTAATTGTCGGTATATTCTGTTTCTTTGTATATGGAACCTATTGAGGTGTTCATGTATGTGATTCAAGAGTGTATGTGCGCATCTTAATCGCGCTGTCCTACCCTCTGACGGGGTGTATGGCTGTTTGCCCTGTATTGCCCCGATTTTTGTTTGGAGTGCCCGTATTTGTGTTTGCCGGCCTTGTATGTGCCCTTGGCATCTGAACAATAATGTTAATAATATTGGCGTACCCTTATTGCCTCTATGGCTTGCAATCTCTGCATGAGGTGCCATTCTGACTGCAGTGTATGGGCCTACAATAAGAATAAAAAAAAGTCTGTACGTGTTTGACAGTGTATTCTTATATTTCTTTGATTCTGTATGGGGTTAGGGGGTTGGTTTATTAAGAAGTTCCCCTGTGTAGCTAATTTGGAGCACACAAAAAAAAATGGTGCTTTTTGTCTGGGGGAAAAATTTTCTCACTAATTTGCTTGGCTTTTTGCGGTACGGAAGGGGTCGTTTTACCTACGAGGGCTCGTTGGTTGAGTCCCTTTTCTCTATGCGTAGGACCCCGCCTCCACCAGTGTTTTAGATCCCTTATTTGGGGGTGGATCTAAAAGGGAGAGTTGCTGTACTAATTTATGAGGTTGTGCCTAAAGGAGGGTAGCTTCCCTTGACAGGGCAAGCTGACCTGTGTAGTGTGTTGTGGTGTGCTAGGAACTAGGGGGCGTTCCTATAAATAATGTGGTAGTGTTTGAGGGGATGGGACCCACTGCAAAGGGTCGCTGTACTAGTCGCTCAGCTGACTGCTTGTTATGTA
This sequence comes from Meconema thalassinum, assembly GCA_946902985.2. NCBI lineage: Eukaryota > Metazoa > Arthropoda > Insecta > Orthoptera > Tettigoniidae > Meconema > Meconema thalassinum. Next base: position 155,848,457 of record OX336390.1, read on the forward strand.
ATCGACTCTGCTCGTATCAGCCGGGTGGCACGCGCTGCTTGCTGGCAGCCGGCTCGAGAAACACAAAGATACCTGAGTTAGCGCTAACGGCTTACCGTCTGTCACGTCTTTACGTGACGGGAATAAGGAAGGGCGTTGGGATGTAAAGAGGCGTATAACAGTAATGCTAGTGTAGAGTGTGGACCAAGTGTTTTATTGGTCTGTGATATTCTTTGTGTGAGTCCCTTGTAGGGAATGAAATTATGTTTATAATGTGATACAAGTTGTGGGTTGCAGGTTACATAAATAGGAACTCTGAACACGATTGACTGACTCACCTCGGTTGACACCAGCGTAGCTTAGGCCGTCTTGATGGAGCACTGACAATGGAGAGAGAGTTTGACCTCATTAGGACGTCTTCTTATACCTTCAGACGCCCTCCTGTCAGCAATGTATTGGCCCAGTTAGTACTATGTCGCTGAGTGTAATGATTACGTAAGGCTTGAGCTGCTTTATGGAGTAGCAAGCTGTCCTTACAGTATTAATGGATGTTGCCCCGGCTTTCCAAGGGTTGCCATTTTAGGGGATTTAGCCAGATGTTGGGGGGATGGTCTCCAAGGGGTGCATACCCCTGGGATGCTGTACAATATGTATCAATTGTTACTATGAAATTTATCAGTTCTTTGGAAGACATTCGGCCGTAAAGTAATGTGTAGCGTAATGGAACGCAATTAAATAAAAAGTCACGCTAGGAACGCGTAAAAGTTAAAGTACTTGGTAAATTACTTATGGAGGGTAGTTGATTGCAGTGAATTGAGATATGTTGTAAGTCCTCTAAATTGTGACGTGGATCACGAGGCCATGTGTGTATTATTTAAAAGGGAGCTAATGTATGGTATTATTGAGCGTAGGTCCTGTAAGCTACGGCTTGACCCTAAATCGCGTTTTGTATAAGTCCTCTGATGTGGAAATGTTCCCGAGGCATGTTAAGAGATTCGAACCTAGAATCCTCTTGTTGTTAAAGCCCCTAATTATTCGTCGTAGAATGTGTATTAATCTTCCCAATCAATGAGGACACTCTCATAATTAATAAATGCCAAGGTTACGAATGTGGTTTATGAGCCAAAGAATATTGTTGAATGAAAATAAGCGAGTAAAAGCCAGGTCTCTCCACAGAACTGAGAATAATGTGAAGGTTTGTTTTAAAGCATTGAAGAGAGCTGCCACCGTAGGTTAGGCAGAGAGTCGCTTTCCTTGTCATAAATCACGCCCGAGTATAATGGCCTGACCCTCATCGAGCGAGGGTGGGTAAAAACCGTCTTGTAAGATGTGTTAAATACACCGTGAGTGTTTAAAGTTGTTAATGACCCGGGCGTTGAACCGAGGTCCTTGTAGATTGATATTATCGCTTGCCAATTCAGATCGTAGTTTTCTTATGTGATAATGGTCTTATAAGACAAATGAATTAAATAAAATCCCTATTGTAATATTGTATGGAAAATAAGGAATCCACGAGTTTTGTGAAGATAACTAGGTTTCGGGAGTGATCATAGTTTTTGACTTTGTCAAGTAATCTTTATAACTCTGGAGTACACAAATAGTTTTCCCGATCACCGTAGTGAATTTGCAAAAACATGAGAGAGATAGTAAATACGGAGAACATGTGATATGCCCAAATATTGAAGTGAATAATTAACATGTAATTTTAAATGTAATTATATATTTGTTTTGATGATAAGAAAAGATAAAAATAATTCTTGAGGTGTACAAAAATATGACACCATTATTATGGGAAAGTATCGAGCCAAAGAAGCTCGTAGTTATTTGGAACTTTAAGATAAGTACTTTATGGAAGTGAAAATAATCGTGAATTGTTGGTTTTAAAAATACCATGTGTTTGAATCTAATATTTGTTTTATTTTTATGCTATTCCTTGTTCACTTTGGACAAGTAGAATGATATTGGTCAGTAGTTTATGTGTTTATCTGTTTGTAGCGCCATAATTTTTGATTAATTAAATGTGTTAAAATAGGAGTTGATTTTGTTGTTATTTTTGCAAGTGTATCCTCTATTTAATCCAAAATATGTAAGTCACAGAGTGGGAGAACTTACCGCAGCCCCGAAAAATCCCGAATTGAGCAATGCTGGCATACTGTGATTTGCATATTTCTTGCTGCAAGGGCACAATATCCAAAGAATAAACACTAAATTAGTTTTAATACTATTTTGAATCTAAAATTCAAGGAAGATAAAGAGCAAATTCATTTTAAGGGAAAGATCATTTTTCAGTTCAAAATTAACTTTCAGATGGCAAATTTTAATTTCCAATATGTTGTGCTTACATCAGAATCACTGCCACTAAAACGTCACAACATATCCTTGCACATTCAGTCTCCACTCCTGTTTACTGCAACCAAACTTCTCGATGCTCTAGAAAGTACTGAATGACAAGTCATTGGGTGAGAGCCCAACAATCCACAACAAATTGCCATACTCACATCTCAATAACAGCAGAAGCTCGAAGCTGTAAAGTTAATGCAGATACTGCCATCAAATTCCAAATCCAATCCTAGATGACAGAATAACTTCATAGACCGTTCATTTTCACACTCTTGTTCCTAAATGTACAAAACATGATCCTTTGCTTAAAATAAAATTATTGTGTTTTTTTTTCTCTTTTTCTTAGTCGTTTACCCTCCAGGTTGGTGGAACCCACGGACTCAGCGAGGGAACTCACCACTACCGCCTCTACGGGCAGTGTCCTAGAGCTGGGAACATCTAATTGGAGTGGATACAACTGGTGAGGTATGATTGGCACCTCCCCCAGGCGGCCTCACCTGCAAAGCGAACAGGGGCCTCATGAGGGAAGGTAATGGATGGTCAGGATGGATAGGCAAGGAAGAGGGAAGGAGGCGGCCGTGGCCTTGAAGAAGGTACTGTACCCGATACCTAGTTTAGGCTATCGGCTACGCCAGCAGACATTAAGCCGTAGTTGAGGTTTTGGGAAGAGTTAGGAAAAGATAGCGCACCGATCGAGTCAAGAAGAATGTCAAGATGACGTAGGAGGTCTAGGATAAAGGAGGCACTGACATCTGTAAGAAGATGGAATTATGGATAGAGATGTGAAGCTTTATTGAGATATGTATGGAATATGGTACTTAAACATCTTAGAAGAGGATATATAACATGCATTATATGTGGAAATAATTCTAAGGAAGTTAGATAACCCTTAAGTTATTTTATAACGGAATAGCCGAGATGATGAGGGTTCGAGACTATGATCGTGACGCGAGAGCACAGTGGTGGGGGACTACACCATGTGTCTGCGCCAGGCAGATAAGAGTGAAGACAGTGCCAGCACATTCAGTGGAGCTCTGTCAGTCGAGCAAGTAAGGTCGAGCTCTATAGCACAAGCCAGACGCACGGTGAAGGTCGCGTAGCATA